>CM062868.1:1347978-2642883 GCA_031772225.1 Eubasilissa splendida
ACCAACGAATTACTGGAGGAAGTTCGAAACTGGGAACTAAACATCTGGATGAAAGAAGAACATCACAGAGACAAGAGAACCGTCCCTTACGATAAAACAGAACTCGAGTGTGAACTAGTTTCGCGTAGTCCGCAGTAATCTATAAAAATATTATTACGGACTCATTTTATCATGGCAATCTTCAAGAATACCGCCAGGTAGTTATCTATTTAATAATGGGGAGGTAAATTCCCCCAACTTTAGTCATTATTCACCGATTCAGGTTGCACAGACTTAGAAACGAAATTGGTCATAAAAAGATTTCAAACTGCCCGTTAACATAGTTCTAAAAGCAGTTAAAAGTCGTCCTTTGCAGTCAACGTAAATTTCTTATAAAATATTACGCATAAGTGAGTGTTTTTATAAATGAGAAACCTTAATAAAAATATACCAGTGCATATGGTGAAATTTTCAAAAATATGTATTTCAAGACTCTGAAATAATTAGCAGTGATAGTTAACCCTTCCCAAAGCATGCAGTAACACAGGTCTACCATCATAATTAAACCTGTAATATTTCGGTAAATACATGCAACATAAAATTCATATTTTATATAATCCTAAATAAAATATTAGCACTTAGGAATAATTAGTGAAAAACCTATTATGAAAAGGAAATCGTACAAAAACAATTATGTTTTCCAATCAAACTGTTGTAAAATTAATACGTTGGTAAACATACCATTTGTCATATGAAAGACAGACATCACACACTATTTTCACAGTGAAAAGGACAACAAACATACAAATATAATTGTCTCTATCTCAATAATTAAATGAAGAGAGATATGAAGGAAGGACACATCATTTAGGACTTAATAAATGCTCTATATTATGTAAATAATCATTTTTTCAAAATTGAATGCTCAATATTTAAAGTAAATTCGTGCCATTAAATCCATTTAAGCTAATAAAAAGATTTTTTTTAACTGTTATTTACGGTAACATGAGTTGACAGCATGAATGCGTTCGGGTATTTTATATCATGGTATGGTAAAGGTTAAACACTTCTTATCTAATTCACGTATTCCTTGTTTGCGCAGTGCACAGCCACTCGACAGCATTTTATCAAAGTTTGGAATATTTCAATTCAATAACTTACAAGACAGATAAACCTAGACAACTAGTTGGTGATCGCTTCGCGGTCAATATTGGACACTGGCACGGGCAGTATTTTCGTTAAACCTATTTTATAATGTTGAAATTAATATATCAAAATGAGGGAAGTAGTCTACCATAGTATAAAATCGCTAAACCAATTAATGCAAACAAATACCCGGTTGGACGAATTCTTAAAATGATATGACAACGTTACTTATCACTTCCGCGACACACGTGTCACCTGGAAATACACTATAATTCTGGGCCTCACCGCCCTAGCATCGACTATTATTATTTGCGGCTTTTAAATAATACAATGTGACCGAACGGTTTGTGTCTTGGATAAACGTTACGTAACCTAACCTAGCTATTTTCGGACACACGACAAATGTTTAAATACTTGGCAGTAGGAATATTTGAATATATTATTTATGAACCTAATTAAGTAGTCTGAAATGGCTATTGAATGAACGTCAATATATAAATAAATATTTAGATATATTTATTAGAACCTGCTTATAAGACGAAGGATTTCATTAAATTTAATAGAAACACTGTTTTGGTGTTTTTTCTTGCTAGTAATATAGACATGTTACTAGCGTTTGTGAAAAAATAATGTAATTACAATATTAGATGAAACATAAATTAATATTTTGTAAATTGAGTTAAAACACTGTTTTATTTCACTGTATTTTATTATTTCAAACGTTAGAACGCTTCCAGAAACATTTTCCCATTATCAATAATACTAATCAGCTAAAGTTAAAATAAAGTTAGTTGAATTGTATTATTGATGATGGAAAAATGCACCCAAAAACGTTCTAATATTTAATGTAATAAAATATAGTGCAATAAAACAGTGTTTCAACTCAATTTACACAAAGTTTCACCAAAAATTTTTGTACTGTTATAAATGAATATATACTTAAATAAAATAAATACTGTTTAAATATTTTTGGTGGCAGATACAGCAATAGTTATCGCTTCCGATTAGCAGTACCATGGCCGTTCCACTACACTCTTGTCTGTGTTAAAGTAGCTAATGATTTTAATACTCGTTACGTTATACATATGAGTATGCACGTGTTTTGTAGATAAGTTTTGGGCTATTAGAAATTCAAATCGAAGCAGATGGCGCCGGATAGTTTTGGCTGGGTGGTTTTCATTATCATAGCGACCACAACTACTCTTCCAAGAACATAACAAAGGACAAGAAGAATATGTATATATATATATATATACACATACATACAGATCATTTGCCTGACGAGACTATAATATATATGTATATATATATTCTTTTTAAATATTGTCTCGTTTGGATGCATACGTCCCCGTTTTTGGGTCCACCAAAACATTGAGAGGAGAAATATCACGCTCTGTGTGGGGCCCACTACAGTCCCGTCAGACAAATGATCTATGGAAAATCAATATGACGAGCTGTCACTTCTTTAAACGGTCGGAACGGATAGAAACTAGCTCTAAGAAGAGTGTGCTGGTGCGGAGAAGCTTAGTAGAGTCTCGAAGGACCTGTACGAGATGCTAGGCATCCCTGACGTCCCCTAATTTGGCGCCGGAAATTTTTTGAGATGGCAGTATTCCTTTGTTGGAAAAAAAATCTGGGTGGCGATTTTAGAGTTTGGCAAGGTGATCCTCACTGGTTTTGGTCAGCTCGGATCCCCTGGGACACAGGTGCGTGCATGTGAAAATTATAAAACTGTGTACCACATGTTCAGTGCGTTGAAAAGTTAATTGTAATTATATTTGATATGTGAACAAAAATTGTTGTCATTGTGCATTCATCCTCCCATGCAGACTAGTGGACACATGAATATTGCCTAACGAGAACCCAACAATATGGAAGTACCAACTGAAGCTAGACCGGTGACGTGGATCTCGGAGTCGTGGTGTTCTATTCATAACAGGAAAGGACGCCCGATCAGCTCGAGCTCAACGTAATATATTAGATACATTGGTAACCCTTGGCCCAGTGTTATATTTTGTGTGTGTTTACATTCTTTTAGTTTTATTCCAAATTAATGAATCACAATCTGTTTACAAATTCATGTGCCAACACACATATTTACCTTTTTACATACATACCGTTCAACTATTTTGAGTTGCTGCAATCAAAGTGATGATCGCCAACATTATCACAAATATCCGATACGGTTATCTAAGTGTTAGAAGAAGTCTTAAGAATAAATAATTATAACGTATAATTTTATTATTATTTAATGATCTGACTATAACCAGAAGTGTACAGGAGAAAAAATACGTGCTATTTCATAAAATGTTATACTTGGTCTCATATAAACATTTGGCATATAAATACTCGTAAATATAAAAAAGTACTCGCTGACGAAGATTCTTTATATTGAACGTGAGTTAAAATGCAAAATTTTTAAAATTCATTGACCGCAATTTGTTCTGTTAACGTCAGTTTGTCAAACAAAAGATTTCCGAGAATTCATTGATTTTTATGAACCCTCATTCAGGGTTCAATTTATTTATGTGCTTGTTCAGCCTAGATTATGATACGACGGTCAATACCTTACAGTATTTCTGTCAAATGTACATACTGCCGGCCATTACAATGCCCTGGCTTTTCTTGACCATCCATATCTCATCAGTTGAAGCAAAAATATGTGTATTAATATTGTAAATAATTGATAGTGAATAATTTATTATTATCATTGAAATAATCAGCAGCAGCATCGCTAAAAGTCGGAATAAATCTTGGCTGTCTACTGGATTTGTTGCCATTTTCACCCCCAGAATACGATAGCAGTTTACTACAGTAATGGCGGACCCTTTTCTACAGGTGGGTTAAAGTAAGCCCTTTTTCAAAAATACTTTAAACTGTTCTTAAAGATACAATAATTTACACCTTCATTGTTCAATTTTTTGTTTATGTTTTTATAGACGTTTTGACAAAGATACAACGATGATAAATATTTAAATCACGTCGCGAAATCAGTTCGGACACTGACACCCCATCTCCCTTGCTGCTACGCAAACATGACTGCACCATACTTAGAAATAATCTTAAACAGAGCCACGACGCACGGCCCATGAGTAGAACAATAAAAACAGTGATATATTTCTATTTAATTGGTATTTATAAAAATTGCACTAAACTTAAATGCGTTATACAAACAAAATGTAACCTTGGCCAGCAAATGAGCAGAAAATGTAGCACGTGTCACACAAGTACCATAAGTTCGCCATCTCTGGTCTGCTACAACCCTATTTAGTCACTTCAACGTCGGCCTACCCACTCCCCTGCACACTTGCGGATCACAGAACATAACCTTATTTGCCAGTTTCCGGTCTTCCATGCGATGCAAATGCCCCAGCCAGCGTTCTCTTCCAGTTTTAATTGATTTACTACAAAGGCATTTTCATATAATTTATGGAGTTCCACATAATATCTTTGTTTCAAATACCTCTATCATTTACGTAGCCGTAAATTCTACAGAAAAATTTTCTTTCTAAGATATTTCATCGCGTTGTGATATATTTTTATTACATTACGACTTGTAGATTTCGGATAGGGATTGAAATATTTTTAATAATTTATTTTTATAACACATAACACATTTTTGTTGTGAAGTTGCATGTTCAGAACATAGTTCTGTGTTATTTTGATACTAATTGAATAAATCAACTAGAAAGATACATAGAAAAAAAATACTAAAAATATTTTTGTTGCTACTGGGATTCGAACCTGAAACTCTTTCTATCCGGGGAAATGCGTTACCCAGCTTCGACACATCAATATATTATGTAGCTCTATCAAATTGATATATCTGTTCAATTCATCAATTTTATATTGCATAAAATCTCAAATACCTACTTACTTGCTAACTTACGATCACGCAATTTCTCCGCCGGGGTAGGCAGAGAGGGTAGAGAACCACACTTTTCTGTCCTGTCATACAATTCTCGCCTCATCCACATTCATACATCTTCTAATACAAGCTTGCCGGCTATTGTGGATTCTAACAAGACGATCTTCCAGTGTCTGATTTACCTGGTCGTGCCAAGTCTTTTACGAACGTCCTATATTTATGGTGCCATCAACACTTGCGTCATATATCTTTCTTACCATTCTCTCATCTCAAATACCTTTTGAGTAATATACGCTAGGAGACGCCAGAATTAAATCATTTCATTTTTATTAGATAGATTTTTTTCTGTTTATCTTTCTAGTGGATTCATTAAATTTGTATTTTTTTAAATTGTTTAAAATCGAATTAAATAATTAATAATGAAAATTATTATCTTATTATTTGATCACACATCGAGAGCAAAAATGAAGTGTCTTACATGTAATCAACATCATCATCATTTTCGTCTCCTTATTCTAAGCAAATCGAAGGGATTCAAAGTCTCGACATAGCGATCGAGACCCAATTTGTCTTCATACAGTTTTTATTGCTATGACCTATCAATTTGGCATTTGCAAGACGTATCCAAGCCATATTGACTGAAATGTTTCTATATGTAAAAGTAGGGGTTCTATGCTGAAGACCTCTCTTATCCTGGAAGTTACTAACTATCCATTAACGCTACCCTTGGTTTTTGGTTCTTCGTAAAAATCTATATATTAGAGTGGGTCTGCATACATATTTAAAAAATCAGTTTAATTGTGACACTAAACTGAGATTTTTTTATCGCCACACTATAAAGCGATCGTAAAACACCACTAGCAGTATTATATTTATATATTATATTATATTATTATTTTTATTTTAAAAAAAAAACTATAAATTACAGAAACATCCGCATAATAATGCTGGAAAATATTTTGTTAAATTTAAACTATGATTTATTGTGCACAAATGTCTATTATATAAGTACATACGTACATATGTACGGCCACCGTCTCTTAGGAGAAGAATCCTCGAAAGAAGTATGTTGAGAATTAATTAAAGAGACAAAAATAAACAAGTGGAAGGTGAAGGATGTCAATGCCAATAGAGGGGGGGGGGCATATTTTCAATACACGCAGCTAATTAATGGACAAAGAATATATATTCCTGAGATATTATACTATCTAGAAGAGCAAAGTCTCGATACATAGACGAAATTATTGGGGTAGTAGGAGTGATGTGACAAAGATAATCGGAGAGCGGCAGAGTCGTATGGACGCCCATATATCGCACTCCTAGATCAAAACTAAGACAACTCTAAAAAACTTTTTCTTATTATTGTATTCAAATACATCATATACGCAACTAACTTAGCCCCAGTTCTCGAATGTCATTTTAGAATACATTTATGACTTAAAATGTTATTTAGTTTCATAACTTTAGTAACAAAAAATGGAGAAAAATGTTTTTATTATTTTGTCTGAAAAATGACTTTTTGAGTTGTATTAGTTTTGATGTAGATGTGCGATATATTCAACGACGTAATGCAAATGACCGATAGTGTCTATAATATGAGCATTATTGTATACTGAGTTTATCGTTACAACAATAACGATGTATGTGAAGGTAAGCATTTATTAGTTGAATCTGAAAATATACTCCTTAATTTTTCGTATAACTCAGATAATTTATGTATTACTAATCGTATTATATTTGCGTATTTATTACTAGATTTTTTTTACATTTTAATTTTTTTTTTTTCGAAAAATAATTATTACGATTTTTTCAGCTATCGTAACTTGCTGGATTTATTTATCTTTACTCGGTCGATTATGCATGACTTGTTTTAATCGGAATGTGTAATTTATAAATATTTATATCAAAGTATGTTCATTACAAAAATAAAAATATGTCGTATTAAATCATTTACTGCATCCTTGGTTAAAAATATAAATAAATATTTAATATGTTACGGTCATGTAAATATACAAATATTAAAATCTTTTTTACTTATTCCATAACTGTTCTTCATCGTTTTCTAACCCTAACCATTCTTCTCCGAATTCATACATTTCATACAGTCCACCCCTTCCTTGGTCAACTTTTCGTTAATTTTCTTTAGAGTCATGTCATCTAATAATTTAATAAAATAGCTAGCTCAATGCATCTACAAAACCCAAATTAAATGTATCAATAAGAAAGATATAAAGATAAAATCAAATTATCGAAAAATATTTTTTTGTTGCCACCCGGACTCGCCCCGGATAGTAAGGTTTCTGTTTCGAGTCCCGAGTTGTAACAAAAATATTTTTCGACTAATTAATTGTATGTGTATATCTTTCTTATTGATACATTTAATTTGTATGAGATAATTTAGATTATGTAGATGCATTGGGTTGGCTACGTTATAAGATTATCAGATGACAGGACACTAAAGATATAATACACTTATTGATACATTTAATTTGTATTAAATATCACAGAACTATGTCCTGAAAAACTGCAATTTCACAATAATAATGTGTTCTCCTTAAAATTATTTTGTATGTTCCTTTTTCTAGTGAAGTTTCGTAAATTTTTTTTAATATTTCGCATTCAAAAATAGGTAATTCTTTTATACATTTTTCGTTAGGCACCACGTCTTTCACCCACAATTAACATTGTCATATTATCGTTTTATACATGCGCAATATACGTAAATTTCCATCGATTATAGGAATAGAAGTATTATTTTTATTTGAATTTTCCTTTTCATTCTAAAAATATTTATGACGTAACATTGTACTAGAGCTTGTTATGTATTTATTTGAGTAGCAATCAGAAGGTAGTTTTTATCATTATCAATAAAATAAAACAAGTCAAAATATTGCCAAGAAACACTATTTTTTTAAGGGTAAATAGTTCATGTCACGTATTTTTCAACGACCGTTGTCACCGTTTAACGACGAAATAATTATATTTCAATACATTCACATTTACTATAGAAAAATATATTAAGAAAATCTCGGAAAAAATTAAAAACGTTTCGGAAAGTATCAATTTCAATAATTAAACATAAAAAATATTTATTTAAAAGTCTTATCAAATAATGATTTGATGATTACATAAAATAAGTACCTACCTGTACGTATATATATATATGTTCAGTGATACTAAACTTGCTCGTATGTCAAAGCAAATTTCCCCAAAGTGAACAAAGAAAACCCAATTAATTAGTTCCAAGATCCAAAAATATTCATATCAAAATGATTAATATTGTTGTGAATATTTTAATGAAAATGTAAAATAATTGTGTAATTCTGTTGTATTGAGACAATGCATTTTATGTACACACAATTCTGTTTTATTGTAATAATATGTATACGAAAATAAAATTATGGTAATGTTAAACTTGAATTCGAATTTATACAACATTCGAAATAAATAGAAATTGAAAAAATTAATTTTATATATTAATTCAAAACATGTAATTTCGTAGATTTGAACCAGCGCAAAACGCTCGATTTAGTTATAATGTTAGAAAGATCTAAATCCCTACAAATTAGACCGCATTAATCAAATATATATTCATATCGAAAGTATCATATCGCATATACAGTGATTGCAGGAAATATATGAATGGTGCCTTGAAAGCAGTTATCGCTGAAAGAATTTATCATCTGAAGCAAGCTTAGTAGTCATTTCTATAGAATCTCTTCCAACATTGTAATTGAGACCTGAAATTGGCAAAAAAATAAGAAAATTGACAGAATACGGAGGAACTGCAATCGCTCATGCGTATAAGTATATAGGATGGAGAAAAAACTAAACATCATATAGAATATAGATCTATATATAGCATAGTCGATAAAATTAGGAAAGCGTCACTGAGATGGTTCAAGAGTGCTAAAAGTGTAAGTGCACAAAATATATGAAGTAAGTGTTAAAGGCGACAGGAATATAGGACCAGGAAACATGAACAATAGAAGAACGTGTTAGATGTATGTTAGATAAAATATATGAAAGTATGCGGCAAAAGAGGGAAAGGAAACAAAAGTTATTTATCACGTATATAAATAAATATATTCACATTGTAGTATTATATATATTTCAGAGCATGTCTTTTATTATAGGAGCTCATTGGATGTGTGATAAAAACTAGTTTATGAATAGAAAAATGTATAAACATTACATTTAATGCAAAAAAACAAATGTTCAAATTACTAATAAATAATAAGAAAGATGATAATAAATTTATCAAAATCTACATTTGGAGTATAGCATTAAATGAAATGAATTTGAGTGACTAGCCAAAGAGAGATAAATATGTTGGAAGCATTCAAGATGTGATGCTGGAGAAGAATGTAAAGAATAAGCTAGACCGAGAGAATTACAGATGAGGATTTTCTGTGGCAGCAAGAAATGAGATCCATGATAGACAATGGGTAAGATTTATTATAGACACAATGTAACCCTCAGAAATATACGAGTAGTCGAGGGAAGAAGGCAGAGAGGAAAGGGAGGACAAAAATACTTTCATCAAATAATTCATATGATTACGGAATACGTAGACGACTACGGACAACTCCGGAAGGTGTCCGGACACAGACGCAAGACGAGCATTACAACCGACAACCCCTAATACCACAGTTTACCTTTAATAAATATATTAGGTTATATTTTTATTTTAACCATATATTTAATAAATTTGTTAAAGTGTTAGAACTCTGATTGTTTTTTAAAGGTTTTTTCGCAATCTACAAAAGCCGATCAAACTATCGGTCGAGTATGCAATACGGCCGCGAAGCCTTATGGTGCCGAGTGCTGGGTAGTAAATAAGGGCCACGAACAAAAAATGAGCACCAGAGAACGTGATGCTCAGATTGGATAGAGTCCGGAATGAGTCTATCGAAGAAAGTTTTAAGATCAACTGACCGTTCCATTTCAGCCAGGTTCAGAAGACCAGAAGACTTCAAGCAAAATAGAGTTGGAAATAAAGGACGCCCGCATATGTCAGGACACCACCAGTAATGGGAGAAGGGAAAAATAAAAAAGAAGAATAAAAGTTTCATCTTATCGTATGATTATACGAAGAATTATATCCTCCGTGCCCAACTCCGCTTAAAAACGGTCCGACGATAAATAAGTTAAAAAGTCAACAATTGAATTTAATACTTTAAAATTTTTCGACTAAAAATATAAAATTTCAAGGAATAATATTTCCAAGTTGATGTACGACATCAAAAGAAGGCTGATTTGATAGAAATTAGAGGGGGAAAGTTGTAGGGAGTATTAATGATGTTTTTTCTTAATTGCAAAAAAAACTTTACCGCAAATTCGTCTCGTCGTGTCATTTCTGAAGTCAAAATAATTTTTTAATTTTCCGCAAGATATTTTCGTGGTATCGTAGAATATACATTAATTTTTATCTTTTGGTATACAAAGACAGAAAAAAAATAAGAAAGATGCATCAAAATATTACATTTTATCGTGTAGATATATATATCTACTAGTTTTTATTTCTATGGGTCTATTTAATTAATACTTTTTGAATGATTATTTTTAAATTCAACTTAAAACACTTGCAAAAATGAAAAAATACAAATTACAAATATTTTTTGATAGTTCAATCAATGTATTGTAAGTGAATACAAAATATTATTCTTTAAATCAAAGTACCAAATTTACATGCGCCACGTATAACATACTATGCCGTATTTGCATTTAAACAAAATTATAAGATTTATTTAATATATTCAAATATAAATCATTATAATTATTCTTATATCAATATAAGAGATTTCTTAAGAATTAAAATAACATTTTTGAAAAGATGTCAGAGCAAGCTGCTGCGGAAGGCAAACGCATTATATGATTTATATTTCAAGAATTTCTGGACAGATAATTACTCGCATTTCAAAAAATAAACTGCGCGGTTCAACTTAATTAAACTTCAGTTACAATGTATCAAACGACAGGAAGAAAGCTAAAGATGACATAATCTACTTATAATTGTAATTAATAAAATTATAGCAGCTGGTTTTAAATTCAAAACAGTCTTAACACGATTTAAATTAAATAAAAATATTTAATAAATAACATAATTTAAAAGTAAGTTAAAACATAATTTTTCCTGATTAACATAGGAACAAACTATCTTTATAAATAATTTAAATTAATAAAATAAGTACGTTTATTATGATATTCAATGCAAACACGTTGTGGCTATTCATTTAAATAATAAATAATTCATTTACTTAGTTTTAAATCATTATGAGTTCATTAAATATATATTAATATTATTGATTGCTTTCAAAAATTGAATAATAAATAGTTATATTTCAGAATATATGTTAAAAATTTATCGAAAATGTATTAGATTGCTGATTATTTAATTTGCCTTTTTTTTATCAAAGTGATAATAACGAATTAAAAACATATGTCCAATTATACTTATGTTTTTAAATTCAACATATGTTTTTATTTAGTTTTATTATCAGCCTGAGGAAGAAAAATACATTAATTTCGATACCGGTTGGTGAATATAATTAACTAATAGTAGTTAAAAACAAAGAAAATGAGCGATTTATTATTAAAAATATATTAGTGTTTAAAAATCTGTAGTTTGCAAAATATTTTTTTTGTTGTGAACATCGTTAATGGTATTGAAAAGTGATTACATTTACCATTTATATACTGTTAATTTTTAAAATTAAGTCAATACCTATCTATCTATAATAATTATTTAAGTAAAGACTGATCTCTTAACCTTATGTATCAGGAAATATCTTTTCGATAATCTGAGCGGTCTCGATCACATGAGATATAGCACGTAAGTCTCGCCCTTGCCCCTAGGTCATCCTCATTCATATGGGTATTCGATAATATTGCCTAGATTTATTAATTATTTATGAAGACTGTAAACTAAAATGTATATTTTCATGACTGGTTATGTAATTGTTAGAAAAGCTGATCTACAACGGTAATCGAGGGACATATTATACACAAAATATTTTTTAGCAATAAAAGCATAATAGCAAAAAAGATCTCAAATATTTTTTTACATTCATAAGTAATATATAAATACTTTTCATTCTTGAATGGCATCTATACCAAACGGTATATTAATTAAACATTCAAATATTCATCATATTATAGAAAGGAGTCCTGAAGATAGAGGCTCCAAATTATTCCGAAATGTCAGCCAAATAGGTTCCGAATACACAACGGATAGCGCAAAGAAGTCCTACGTAATTTTTTTTTACATATATATATATATATATATATATATATATATATATATATTATATGTATATATTATTTTATTCATTTATTAACGCCCTTATGGGCTTTAACAAAATAGGTTTAGTATAAAAAATACAAAAAAAACTATGAGCAGCTACACAAGTGGCATGGAATATATATATATATATATATAAATTTAATTGAAAAATAGAAATATAAAAATAAGCAAAACAGACTAAAAATAAAGGTTCAAAACAGAAAAAACAATAAAAAATTAGGTTTGATACAGAATGTCTGAGTATCAAAATCAAATCAAACTCAAACAGCATCAAAAACATCACTCTTATATTTGAACATTGAATATCGGAATATATCTACAAGACCAAAACATTATTATTATACAACAAAAATATTATTGAAGACGATATAGTAAAATTATTTTTTGTACTTTTATACCCATAGTCAAATAGAAAAAAAATTCATGGGATAAATTTTAAAAACATTAAATACAATATACAATTTTTTTTTAAATGTTCGACGGAATTGAAACTTAAGATTATTATAATAAAAATATTATATACACGTTTAATTTAATAAAGTATTCATGGAATTTATATAAATTTCTACTAAACAAAGCTGTAATAATAACTAGGTGAAATATTATCTAATTATATCCATTATATTTTTTAAGGACAAGTTCTCATTATTAATTATTTCGTTTTTTATAATTTTTAAAGTGTTTTAAAATGTTTATATAATTTATTTTACATAGATTTTAAAACATAGAAACGTATTACGTTAATATCAGTCTTTAAAATGGTAATTTAATTTATTGAAATATTTATTTCCAGGAAATTTCCTTGCGAATGATGAATATATATTTCCATGTAATTTTTGTTTAATAAAAAGTGAAAAATCGTTCGTAATAAATATTAGTAAAATTTACTTACAATTTCGTTGCCTTCAAGATGTCAGACGAAGAAAAGTCCAAATTCACAAAACTTAATATTTATTTAATTCTAAACTATTTATATACTATTAAAACACAACATTATAACAATGATAAAATGTGTGATTATTTCATGTTTAAATACAATATTGTCACTTCACCGTCACGTGTCAGTAAAATTCTTAAAATATTACACATATTTAACACGTAAACTCTACTTTTCTACACACGTGACCATCGATTATATATAAGAAAAACAAAATAACTTGTATTCGAATTTTATATACTAACACTTTTTTAAACACTTTGTCTTTTCACAGAATATTTTTGAAATTCTAAATTGAAATTGCGAATATTCCGCGGGAACGGCGCCGGCGATGCGGCGGCGGACGTCAAAACGCTAAGAGGTTTCGCGGCGTACTGAGAGCCCCTAGCGACAAAACTGGGAAAGCTTGGCTCGCCGTACGACAGCTAAAAGCAATACGCGGTGATAACACAAGTACGCTATTTTGCAAGCGAACGGGAACCAACATTATAGTGATGAATTTTATTGTTACATAGGCTCTCAAAATTGACATCTGGATGTACAATTGAATGTAAGTGCATCTGTCTGTTATCATTCATATTTTCACAATAATACAATTCATACTCGTATTATAGTGATTTGTGCCATTTAACTAGTTAGGTAAATGAACGGCGCTTTGAATAGAATTATAGCTAAT
The DNA here is from genome assembly GCA_031772225.1 of Eubasilissa splendida. Lineage (NCBI taxonomy): Eukaryota > Metazoa > Arthropoda > Insecta > Trichoptera > Phryganeidae > Eubasilissa > Eubasilissa splendida. Next base: position 1,361,891 of record CM062868.1, read on the forward strand.
GGAAACTTGTCACCCGATCTAAAAAAAAATGCGTATTTAAATATTTCTCAGGACCCTGCGCAAAACATAAGCACCTTCCTTACAACATATCATTTTATTACATTAAATGGCAGCCGTTTTAAATTTTGCTCAGTTGCACTGAAAAATATTAGAGAAATAAATTCACCCTACCCCTCAGACATCTCACCCTCACTAGCCTGGACTAAATTTAGCATAAATCGTTTCTCTTAATAACAGCATTGAAATGAATCTCGAATTTCGACAAAAACTCTTTAATTTTCATGTGTTACCTTCGATCAGTATATTTATAATGTAAATCATTAAATCATATCTGTGATGTACATTTTTTTTATTGTATCAGGAGTACATTAGCAATGCTGCAATTTTTTTGCAGGTTTGATGAATGAAAAATGATCAAGTTTTTTACAAATATCTCTGGAGAGGATTACTCGCTACTCTTAGTTGGGACAAATACTTGACATAAATTGGTGGCAACATATCCAGTAAATAATACAGAGGACGATAAACTACCGTGATACATTTTCATCTCATAAATAAATAAATTTTATGAACATTTTTTTTTTTAAATCTTTTTATATGTGAGGTTCGAGGGTAGGACTTCTATGCCATACTCGGAATCACAGTCAATAAACCATAGCAGATGTTATCATCGTAATGGTAGACCATCGAAGAAGAAGATGTATATATTTCAAAGACTTTTTCATTTAAATAAAGATTTCTTCAATATAGAGTTCGGTAAAGAAATAAGAACTACCCTTTCAATAGGAATCAAATACTAAACAAAATTTCCACCAATCACAGGTCTTGGCACAAATGATGTGATAACATGGCCGCTCGAACGAAATGTCAGGCTGACCGCGTTTGCAAACTGAATTAAGAATTAAGTTTTCAATAGATTTAATTGCAGTTTATATATAAAAAGTGATAGTTATAGTGAAGTATTCTTATCATCAATTGTTTGGAGAAATTACTGGAAGAAATCTAGACAAATAGAAGTGCAAAAACCGTCAAATGTGACACAGGTCAGTTCAAATAAAATCCATTAATGTTTTATACTAATTTCACAATGAATTATAATAATTATGTTAGCATGCATTGGGATCTGCGGACAAAATTAGCGCGCTTTAAAATTTATAAATATAATATCTAATTAACCATGCATGCATTTATGTTATATTATTATACATTCATCTTTATGACGTGAAATATTAAACTGTTAAGAAAGTCCGTGTCGTCGTTAGTCCGATGATGGCCAATCTCGTATACATATTAGCGTGAAAATTATAAAACAAAATTAATTGTCGAATGATTTTAAACTATCAAACCGTAACACGCTTTTAAGATGTTTAATATAACCATTTTAAAAATAGCTAGTGAATTTTAAAAGTCAAAGAATGAAATTTGAATCTTTCAATACTTTTATTTCTAAGATCCTACTAATTTGTTAGTTATCAGGCAAGATTAGCGGTACACAATAGTGTCCTGGTACCGACACTGATGTATGGAAGTGAGGCCTTGACCTGGCAGAAGGAGAACGAAAGTAGACTGAATGCAGTGAAAATGAGATCACTTAGACGTATATGCGGCATATAAGAATGTAAAGCTGATCTTAGTATAGTGAGTAAAATGAATAAAAGTTAACTTAGATGGTTTGGTCATATGGAACGGATGAATGAGGAGAAGAGAATGGTAAGAAACATATATGACGCAAGTTTTGATGGCACCACAAATAGAGGACGTCCGCGGAAGACTCGGCACGACCAGGTAAACTGGAGAATAGTCCTGTTAGAAGCCTTAATAATCGACGAACTTGCATGAGACGATGTATGAATGTGAATGAAACGAGATGAGATATCAGGACAGTGTGGCGCTCTATCCTCTCTGCCTACCCCCGCGGAGAAACGGCGCGATGGTAAGTTAGTTATCAGTGAGTGTCTTTTTTTATCGTAAGTAGTTACGTGAAATCTTAATGAAAATAATTATTTTAATTAAATTAATTCAAGTTATTTCATCACATTTATTAAAGTTACTACAGAATTTTCTTCCATTGATCCCTATTATGAGCCATTTCTGGATTTCTAAGACAGACATATCTTTAAAGACATTGCTGTTCCATCTTAGTTTTGGTCTTCCCAAATTCTTGCGCTCTGTTGGCCTCGTGTTCAGCAATCGGTGATCGCTGTTTGGTCTTAATATTTATACAAGCCTTAGGACAATTATTTGAATAGGTACACATGTCCGTCTCGACACAGAATTTCTCTAGTGAGACGGGCACAGTCCAAACATATTTTGACATTGTATTATTAGTTGCAAATAAAATTAAAATAAATAAATGTATACAGTTATTCAACATAATCAATTAGTAGAAATTGTGAAAAAAAATTGTTTTTTCCTAAAAGCAGAGATTTCATCTAGATTTATAATTCCATTCGGCGATAATTCAAAAATGTTATGTTTGTGACTAATGGGTGTTGGAATTTCCTAATAATTCATTTAAAGCTGAAATTCTAAATGCCTCAATCATTTATTACTATAGCTACTGGATACGAATATATATATTTTTGAAATACTCTTTAAGTATGTAGGTATATAATACAAGCATATTTTATTTGTCACTCAACTAGCTTATGGTCATATCCCTAAGTATTCGAGTATCATTTATAATGCTTAGTTATTATTTTTTTAATATATTACAGAAAACTAATCACAGGTAATAATAGCTATTGTGTAATAATAAGGTATGAAGTAATGTATTAACTGAAATAAGTCGTCATGCAATAGTAACTAAATCTAAACTTCACATATACAAGTGTGTTCAGTGAATTACTTATGATGAGGTCCGCCAGTATATGCATACTTACATATAGCTAACTACGTAATATACCGTCACACTTTCTCCCCGCAGAAGTATGCAGAAGGCAGAGCGCCACACGCTTGTCCCAATACATATCTCTCACTTTTTCCGTATATTTTCCCCTCTTCGATCGTTTAACGTGTCTATATTCCATCATCAGGTCATGCCAAGTCTTCCGTGAATATCCTCTATTTCAGTTGCCATCAGCACTCGTGTCGTATGCCTTTCTTACAGTTATCTCATTCCTTCGTACAATATGACTAAACCGTGTATTAGCGATTAATGTATACAAAGCATCATTCCCTTTATTTCCTATAGTCACTCTTCACTTTCATATTTATTACAGCCAAATGATAACTACCTCCTTCTGTATAAACTGTGGAATAACTGTTATAAAAACATTTGCATTATAAATCAACTTGTGAATAATTGTCAACACATGTCACTGGAAACATTACCTTCGAATACAAGTATGAAGCACGCTCAAAGAAGGTAATTTTCACAACATTGCTTAAAGACTCCTCCTCCAATTTCTTCTAACCCTTCAAAATTTGGCAATCTTCTGTAGACAGTCGTAAATTTTTCACACCCCTCGTGTAAATAGGGGTTGGGAAAGTTTGACGAAAACTGTTGAAGCTTTTCATCTTATAAATAATGCATCAGTCTAAATGAATAATCTTCCTGTCGCATTTTGACAGAACAATTCCCTCGGTAGTCTTTTCTAAACATTGCTTTGTCCCTTTAAAAATTTCATATAAATAATAATTGGATTTTGAAAACAGGGGATGCAATCGGATCGGATCCCAGATGGAGAAGTCAGATAGAAAATAAAAATAATTTTGTGCGTTTAGTATTTTTTTAATGCGATTTAAAGTATACACAATTGTTTTATTAAACACTACTTGAAACCCGGTGTTGCATTGGTAGTTACCTCTCCTCTCACCCTTACTCCTTCCGCCACAATACAACACCGCTCCTTCCCCATCCTCTTAACATGATTAATTGTTTTGATCCTCTACAAAATCGGCCTTTTCTTATCCTGTCGACTAAGTGGTTTAAATTCATTCCAAATCTGTCAATTGTTTATTTTTCATAAAAATTTCCAATTTTATGCCTGAATTTTATGTTCACTCGTTTTAGTTTAATTCTTCCTCCTTTTCCAGCACCAAGCTTCTTTCTTCTCTTATCGTCGTTTTGATAGCAGAAAGAAGTATTTTATGCGAGAGTTATCTAACAAAAAATACGTTTTTGATTATGAAACACGAAACAATATAACTTTTAATTATAAAAAGGTAATGTATGAATAAGATTTATTTTCGTCCAACATGGTGTCATCAAGAGATCATGGACCTTCAATCCATGTCCTCATCTCAGGAGACCACTAATTTATTAATATTTTTCATATACACGTATTTCACATACGCACGTCTAGTTTATAAAGCAAAAAAGATGGGAACGCCTGTAATAAAGTGTCACAACTCATAGAAAATGACATCAAGGATTTACGACTACACACTGTACATCATCACATCGTGCTCCCGCAGGAGTAGAAATATAAGGTAGGACACCAATACTCAAAGGCACATATCTCCTTTTTTTCAATACTCACTTGCGCTAATATAATAAATAATCTCGAAACGTGTTTTTAAAATGGCATAAATAGATCAAGTTTACATTAGAATATATGTCAAATTTACTTTTTCTAATACAAAAGAAACTACCCTTATATCCTGCTAATGAAAATAAAATAAAAGTATATGTTCGTACGGTTGGCTATCCGCAATATTCTCAAAATGTACATCCAGTACTACATCTCAAAATCATATATAATTTCTTCTTTAACGATGCTCTTAGTATTTCTATTATTCCAATATATAATTAGTCCATGTCTATATATCCCACCCCTAGGGTAATTGGAAACACGAAGGCTCGATCCGCTTCGTTTTGGTCGTTTTATTGTGTCTCTGACCACGCATGGCGTCCATGGCTCTCTTCCTTTTAAAAATGTTCTTAGGTTTTCAGACCTCCTTCCTCATCCTTCTTTTGATATAAATTTGTATATGTAATTGTTTATAACTACATTACGTTACAAACACCGCTATATTATGTATAGCGAATATATTACCAGATAGCGTCTCACGGCTGGACGGCATGACTGCAGTTGCTATTTGAAGATGAAACATGGCGGACTCGTGTCACCCCCGGAACGGTATATTATATATTAATTTACATATTTAAATCGTTTGAAAAATATATCTGTTTAAGTTTTTCTGTGGGTTCTTGTTCGCCTTAATTAGTTTACCTGTATTATGGTGTGCCTATTTTAATTGATAATAAACAACAACACTGAAAAATATATTTTACAGAATCACTGGCTAGAATCTATTATTGTGTATTATTTAACAGGATATTTATTATATTGTGTGATATTTTTTTATGTTGGTAAAAGATTTTTTTTGAAAAAATATATTATTAGTTGCGATTAATCTTTAAAATGTTTGCACCGACAAGATAGCGATTAATCATCTTGGGCTCAGTCAGCCTTAGCAAAGACAGACATTCAAAGAACAACATCGATCAACGAAATTTCTGAAGGCTGCTTAAATAAACTTCGTAAGCCATATACAAATATGAAACCCCTTGCACCCCGATTGATTGAAAAAAATACTGACATAATACTATCGATAATACTCGATGAAATTAATATAAGATTATTTATGAACTTAAATAATCAAAATTATAGACAAGTCAAAATTTAAAAAAAAAAATTGTAATAAAAGATTACTTGCTAACTAGTAGACCCCACATGACAATATATATATTTTAGTATATCTTTATAAACATTTTAATTATGTATATCATCATAATCGTTTTTGTTTCTATGGTTGCGTGATACAGGGTGAATATTATGTTCCGAGCCAATGTTGTTTTTGAATAACTAGAAAATTAAACAGAATTTTTGTGATAACTTTCCAAGTATCACCAGGTTCTTTCGAGGTTCTATCTTCTGCTTACTGACTAATTACTTTGAACTCCATCCTTTGGAATATAAACTCAGTATGTTCTTGTAACAATATTAAGTTTATTACAGCAAGTATTACAGTAATTATAAATTATACACTTCAGAGATAGACTAGTTATTCTGGAGAAGCTAAGATAGAAGAGGTCTGTTCCCTCAAAGACGGCCTTTTATAATGGTTATCCCCTACCACTCATCTACTCACTCTCCTGACACACATACACATATGTACAAAGTGACAGTTCTCACAATTTTTTAAACATGGTTTTATTTGTCGATTACTTAGTTTGTTACAATTACGTATGGAATATGATATCGGCCGGGTGGCCGCCTCTGGCAGCGGCTCAAATGCGTGCTCTTTTAAACATAACATTCTCGCGCATTTCAGCAATTTCATTTCGAAACAAATATTGTTCTGTAGCATCAAAATTATTGTTGGCTTATTAGCGTGGGCCTTTCTTCTCGAGTACCCCCGCAGAAAATAGTCGGAAGGCGTTAAATCAGGTGATCAAGGAGGCCAGACATTTGTTTTTTTTTGATATTATGCGACCGGGAAAAATTTATCGCAAAATTTCAAGCGTAGCTCGAGCTTTGTGTGAGGTGGCACCGTCCTTTTGAAATCGCATGTGGCTTAATTGACCCGATTCAGCTATCAATAAGTTTTCCAACATGCGACGATAGCGATCATCATTAATGGTCAGGGCATTGCCATTATTATTTAGATAAAATATTTTAACTTCTCTCTACGACTACCGGATGCGAACTGACAAATGTCAGGTTTCTGCGCTGTCTACGTGGACCAGTTAATTAAATTTATTTTAAGTATATTAAATTATACTTGTATGTATAAAGTTCTAATTTGACCACGTCCGCTGGGTACAACACGGGCGGAGTAAATAACACGCGAACAACACATATTATAAATCGGCCCATAAAAAGGCACATTATACATTTTATATATATCTGGCATGCAACAACAGTTCGAGTTTTTTATTCATTAACCGCGTACATCCTGAATCTTCTTATTTGTCTACCTACAGCATCTCTCTACAGCGAATATTGTTATTCAATTCTACAATCATTGTTCTGGACGGTCATGTACACAAGTTGTATTATTTACTGATAAATGGTCTGCCTCTAATAATACCTGTTGGTGTTTGCAATTTTAAGCTGCTGCATATATATTCTTCATTGCAAGCTCTGTGCTAAAACTTATTAATATTGATAAATATTATAAAAATTCTGATATTTCGACAGGTTTTTAAAAAAATTTTTGGTTTTCTCATTTTGTGTAAGATTTTTAATTTAATTTAATTTCTTTACTTCGACAAAAAACTAGTTTTAATTTTAAGAAATGTTTTCATTCAATTCAGACGAAAGACCTTAACCCACCATATGTTCTAGTCGATACCGGCGAAGATTGGTGAAACAATAACTTTCATGACGTGGTTTCGTCTCTACGAAGTCGTGTTAAAACTTAATGTAGGATTTGTAAAAAAAACACATTGTTGTGTAAATATAATTTCAGAACATTTAAATAAATCATTTACAATTTGAATAATGAAAAAAATATCAGTCTAAAAAATGTTAATACAAATTAAATTAATCAACTAAAAAGATATCCAGAAAAAATCAATTTTTTGAAAAGATATTTTAGTTGCTACCGGTAGCAATGAAAATAGTGATGTGTCATAACCGTTATTTTGACTGTGTTTGTGAGATTTTCCACCGATTCTAACGATAATTGGTGATTCAATTCATAATTTGACAAGCAATTGACTGGTATACTAGGTACTAAATTTTCAACAGTAAAATCTTAGTAGATCATCACTAGTATTCATACATTATTATACATTTTTTTTTATTACATACATATACATTATAATTTATAATATTTGCCAAACTGCAGAACAGTTTTATACTAAGGATTGCTCTTCACATAGTAAATAAAGAGTTTTTATCAACTTTTTAAAAATAAAATATACAACAGAGAAAACAAATAATTAGATGAGTATGTGTTTTTTCACTTTACATTTTAGATGGTCCCTAGAGTATTTTTATTTTTCATAATGTTTAATAAGTCTTTATTATTTTTTTTTAATATTCGTGGTACAACACATTCCCTAGTTCTCTCATCGTGCACACGGTTCGCGATCGGTACTCTCATGGTTCAACCCGGCCATATGGCAGAGTAGCTATGCTGAGGGTCAGTATTTATATTTAAATTATTTATATCTTTAATATTATACAATATTAAAAGAAGTTGATATGTTTATTTTTTGTCAACTGATAAGATTTTGCATATTGTCAATAATCTTTTTACAAACTCTTACTCTTACTTCGTTCTATTATCTACTATAAGTTTTAAGAATCTTAACTGTAACTGCTTAATTTTATCAGTATATGTTTTATAAGTTAGTCCATAGCTACTCACTCCATAACTGATAACCCAGTCGACCATCACAAAGTACAGTACAGTGAGTACAGTGTGGTCCGAGAGGTGCATAACCTTAACATATAAAATGCACTTAACGTGGATCTCAGTTTCTTACATATATTATCAATATACGGTTTCAAGCAAAAATTTTCATCAATTATTAATTCTAAATATTTATATTGCTCCACTTTTTCAATTAGTATTGTATTCAAAATGAGCCTCATTAAGCTATTCCCATACTTATATTTCATTTTATAAGATATTTTTGTGTGTAGACGTTACATTATAATTAAAAATACATAAACTTAAAACAAGAATAATTTAATAAAATATTATAACAAATAAATAAATTTAACTTACAAATATATTTTTTTACATGAATACTTTATTTAGTTTATTAGAAAAAAATAAGGCTTAATAGAAATAAAATCAATATATTTCTACAGTACATATGTAAGTTAGTTGTTAGTCATTCGGCTGAACTGTTGTATGAATGTGCTTATAAATAAATACATAAACCACCAGCAAGTTAAACAATATATAATTACTTGGAATGGCTGGGGATGACCACTTGCATTTTTTCGCTACAAATACAATTCAGACTCTTTTTATTATTAATTATTATAACTTCAGCACCGTTTTTAAGAATAAACAACTAAAGTAATATTCCTTATCTTGGCCATTAATCCTTCCACCCTTAAGCTTTACAGAATTCTCACTTTATGAAATGAGAGACAAGACTTTTCATATTTTTCTTCAGCAAAAAAACTATGATGAAAACAAGGCTACGAGATAATTTATTTGTTATCATTTTGATTTAAGTGAAAGAAAGCAAATCATATTAAAATATTATTAAGATTATTTCAAAAATAAAAATATACAAATTCACACTTCTTTTATAGTCACTCCCTTTCGAGGAAATACTCGATATAAGAGACATTAATACATCTTGAAGTTGAATATCGCTACATATATAAAAATAAAAATAAATCGGCTTCAATGGGCATTTTTTCAACATTTTTTTTATTTCAGTCGATATTAAATATTGCGAAATAAGCAGCAAAAGAGCTTACCTCGTTAATTAATAATATGTTAAATTAGTTTTCGAAATAATATCTTCATTAAAATTCTTTCAGAAGTTGTCAAATTGTCACTATAAACTCCATTATATTACAGAATCTACGCCTCTCCTACTATATTTAAAAATCAACTAATAATTTTCATCCCTTATCCTGGGAGGGTCGGGGGCTAAAGTCTCGACAGGGTCAATTCAATACCCAATCTATCTTCATACAGTCCTTATTGCTATTTATCTAGTCTGATGTAACCCACCGGCCACCTACTCTTTGAAGTTGTTCCTCAGGCATTCGCAAGACGTATCCAAGTCGCCCTAATTGAAATATTTCTATAAGTAGAAGCTACTTGCCAATGGTCGATCTTATTTAGCCATTCTCATTCGGTCTTATAATGTTTATCCCGCTGTTCTGTGTACAGTTTTCTGGGCTAATCTGCCATGTACATCGGCCCTGATAATGGACCCTGCAATGGAATTCGAAACGTTGGAATGAAAGGTCAGATATACACGGCAGATTAGCCCAGAAAATTAAGAAAAAACCTAAGTGAAAACCTAAGAACATTTTTATAATGCTTCCCTAATTAAACGCATCATTACTTAGTGGCCAAAGCGCATATACAATAAGCTATAAGAAAACTTCAGCATAACGCTATTTTCATTATAATACAAATCATAACCCACTCGGGTAAAGAAAAGCAAAACCTTCGGTCAAAGTGTGTTTGAATTTGATTTATAAAAAAATTAAAACTTTAACCGATAGATATTTTCGTTCCCAGGGATTTGATTTAATTTTTTTTTCAAAAGTTTTACAAGTAATTGGAGATTTTCGTTCAGCGGTGACTTTCAAATTCAATAGTATTTGTAATTAGAGACTCTTGAATAATAATGATTAAACTTATTTTCTGGAGACAACTTTACCTTGGTTTCGGTAAATCTCTGATACTTGCACCATAATTTAAGAGAAATTTATTTTTAATATCGTTTAATATTTTTGATTTTATAACACTACAATATTTTTTGATATTTTCGTAGGAAGCGATCACTTTGTGGTTTGACATATTATATTAAATAAAATAACATATATACTACAATAATTTCTGGGTACATTTCGGTTTGATAGACATTTGTCAGTTTGCATTCTGTAGTCGTATACGAGTACTTAATTAGAATTTATTATGGAGAAATTAACGTCTCAACAATGTGTTGAAGCTATTTAAATATTTGATATAAATAACAATTTCAATGCTATAACCGTTAATGGTGATCGCTATCGTCAGGTGTTGGAAGACTTATTGATGGCCGAATTGGGTTATTTAGGCCTGCAATACATGCGGTTTCAACAGAATGGTATCACCTCACACACAGCCCGAGCTATGCTTGAAATTTCGAAAGAATTTTTTTCCGGCCGCATAATTTCAAAAAGTGGCGATATCGACTGGCCTCCTCGATCACCTGATTTGACGGCTCCCGACAATTTTCTGTGGGGGTACTTAAAATTATAGGTTTACGCCAATAATCCAACAATAATTCCGATGCTACAGGATAATATTCGAAATGAAATGGCTGAAATAATACGCCAAGTGTGCGAGAATGTTATGAAAAATATGGTTAAAAGAGCACGCATTCATACCGCTGCCAAAGCCGGCTACTTGGCCAATGTCATATTCTATACATAATTGTAATAAGCCAAGTAATTAAAAAATAGAAACCAAATTAAAAAAATCTGAATTGTTTTCTAGTTATTCAAAAAAAATATCGACCTGGAACATCATATTTACTCTGTATGTGTGACAGTAGGCAGTAGTTGGGGTAGAAGCAAACAACACCCGCTAACCTTTTATACTGACCTCTGAATATGTCAACAGTACATAGGATTGATTTTTTTAAACTTATGTATAGTATGCATGTTTAATATGTGTTGACATTTTAATGTCAATTTTTTTAAACTTTATCCTTGACCTTTATCAATGCCACGGGACAACATACAGCTTGTTATCTTAGACTTAAGCCTTTAAGTTAAAGGTTCAATTTATTTAAATGAAAATATATTTAGTGGTAGCTGTTTAACTCTTCGGACTAAAGAAATCGATTCGGTAATGAAAATACGAAATGCAAATGCTACTGTCACTCATTGATCTTTAACTGCTTATGTAACTTTAACTACTTCAGTTACTAACATTGAATTGGTAAAATAAGTATATAGACTTTACTAAAATATTTTAGATTAGAGTCTAATATTGAGAATATGGTGATTTCTCAGATTTCTACAAAAAATATTTTTTTCCTATAGAACTGAATGCCATAATTTTTATAATAAAAAAATAATATCCGGTCGCAAGTATTTAAAAAGTTATTATATTTTAAAGTTTTTTAATTTTTACCACACATTTTAATACATGAAACATATCCGAGATTTTTTTTTCCAAAATGCACGTTTTCTGAGAATTTAATTTTTGTATTATATTTAAAATATTTGGGTTAAATTAGTTAGTTCGGTTATATTAGGTTAGTTAGTTTAATTTTACAATCCGACGTTGGTGCGTGTTTTCATGATTCTTTCTTTGATTATGGTATATGGTATTATTGTTATGCTACGTTTTTTTCACGAATCTAAAGTATTTCGTGAAACAATGATTATTATTACTAATTTACTGTAGTTTATTGAAAACCACTTTTCATATATCTAAGAAGTTCCATAGTGCATCAAACATTATTATTATTATGCTCCTGATTATTATTTTTGTCGATATAAAAAAATTAAAATATTATATCGAATTGAATTGACGATATATCAATCTTTCTATTTATCCATATCTCAAGACGACATGAAGAAAGCATATATTAAATCGCATGCTAATATATAATATAGAGTTGCACGGTAACAATAATAATTAAGATCTGCTAACACGTCATACGTATTTGATTGTCGCGTTACATAAAGTGAATTATTTTGCTACTGAAGATTATATAAAATATTTATTTTCAATTCATATGTATGGGCCTTTCCATCTTTATCGAATAACAAAGTCCTACAATTTACAATAATATTTTTAACTGATCAAAATCAAGTATATAATGCTAGGATAAAAGCTTCAAAGCAATCTAAGAAGCCAACTATGTCCTCGGAAAAAATACTCTGTAATAGTAAACTTGTTAGGATTATTTTTATTTCTAATTCCATTTGAACTCATCAGCCAAGGATGTTTACAAATGAAATAAAAAAATTTCGTGTATATACTATTTATATTAATGCATTAAAAATGTATAGCTTACTTGGTATAGTACCTTCGCTGACATCCTCAATCACACCTGTTGACAGCTTCGGTCGGTAACACCATGTACCTAATACTTCCGCCGTCGTGAACACTTTCGCCCTTTGATAACCCCATAAAATAGCCGAAGGGCGGTACCTCAGTTCATCATGACTAGGACGTAAAGCTGGAAACTTTACTTTGTTGTGGTGAGGATCGTGTTAACAGTTTGTTACCTTGAAGGTGACGTTGGCTGGGTTTTCTCTCATGCAGGAATGACAAGCTTACAAATTGGCTTGAATATATATATGTTCAACATTAGTGACATTGTTCTGTGTCTGCAAGAAATACATAAAAAGAAAGATTATTCTTAATTTATTATTCATTAGACGGACATTAGTAAAATATATGAACACATTTCCACAATAACGACACAGTTATTCGTTATTATATTTTATTTTATTAAGAAGTACTAAGTACGGTGTACGTTTATATAACAGGGTATTCTAGAAAGAACGTTATTGGTTCTTGAAGCACATTATTAATAGAATCTATTCATTGTAGCATACGTAGAAATATACATATATGTTTAGGGAGTAATCCGTTTCAGATCCACAGCAATATTACAATTAAACACAACCATTTAAACATGAAAAATATTGACAAAATCAATTAAACTGTATTTTCTATGTGAAAGTACAAACAAAACGTATCTATTAAAAAAACATTTAGATTCAAGCGGGAAGTTTCCAGCACGTCGACACGTTATTACGTATTATTCAAGTACGTGCTGCGTCGACCAGTTCTACTGATTCGGCTGATTCTATTGCTAACATCTATTCGTTTTAATATGTTTATTGTAATAAGAAAGCAAATATCAAAGGCGACCGCTTTGCCGTGTGAAAATATTGAATAAATTACCTGATGCACAACATTCAGAATCGATAAATCCATTGTATGATTAGTGACTGTATATAAATAATCTTAATATTGTTATTATTTTTCCTCATTTTCCACTAGAATTATTTTTATACGACAAACATGTCGGTATATGATTACATAACCATACAATATATAATAATGTAAATTTAACTTATCGCATATTCCTAATTTAACTGTATTACTGCAGAGGTTATAATAACCTTATTCCTTGACATGTCTCGCTGCACCAACCCTTATCTCTGCGGCATCGCAGGTATGACGTCAACTGTCAGAAGTGACAGGAGTTATCCTAAACCTCCCTTAGCTGCCACCCGTCTCTTCGTTCTCGTACGTGAACCTCGCACGGGGTGCAGCCGCCAATCTACGACCCCTTGGAGAAAAACTTATTATAACCCAACACGTTTAAATAAAAATTTAAATTACATATTTACTAAAAAGTATTATGACAAAAAAAGCTTGAAAACTTTAGAAACGGTTTAAATTATTTAAGGAAATATTTAATTGTTTGGGACAGAAAGGAAGCATTGTCAATTTTCCTGAAATTCGTAAAATACACCAATGCTTTTTTCAAAGAATGCAGCACTTTTAACAAATAAAAATACATAAATATTTCATTATAAATACTATTCAAAAAGGAAATATAATAAAAACTATTCAACTAGGGATTGGTTGATACAAAGACTAGCGTATGTTATGTTCTGTCTACTAGTACTTTAAATAATACTGTTTAATATTGTGCTTACTTGTATACTTTGTGGTTGACATATTAGATTAAATAAAACACAATCACTTTGTATGAAACCGCGAATTTTATTATATAAGTGCACTCTTTTTGTATTTATTGTTAGTTTTAAATACGCCCAGACGAAGCTTAAGCTAAGCGAAACCGGTTGGTGAGTAAAAAAAATCGTGGTTTCATACAAAGTGATTGTGTTTTATTTAATATAATATTGTTTAACATACAACGAGTATACACTTGAAAAGGCCTTCGCCCAACAGCGGATAGAAAACAGCTGATTATGATGATGAACTTGCAACTTTAAAATGAAATAAAACACATAAAAATCGTTGTAATGGCCATAGTATTGGCTTTATCGGGAATATAATTTTTTGCCATTAGTATTTCGCGCATATAATATGGGCACCGCGGCTAGCTCGAATGAAGCGCAATCTAGAAGTTCAATTTTTTACCACTATCTGGAGCAGCTGAGGCCGTATATCGACAATAACGCGGCATATGTTATCGTCTATCGTCTTTGGTTTATCGACGTCGACTAGCAACTTTACATATTCTTACAGAAAATAATCCAAAGGTGTTAAATTCGATAATCTTGGAGGCAAATTCACAGATCGATTACGCGAAATTATGCGCTCATCGAATGATTTCTTCAATAAATTGATTATGGCGCGCGCTGCGCGGCATGTTGCGCCGTCTTGTTGAGCACACTTCTTCACATTAACGCCATTCAATTGGGGAACGAGAAAGTATGTAGTCATGGATCTATTACTATGCACGATGGCGAATCAACTAATTTGGGTCCTCAATACTACGCTCCCCTGCAGCAACAGCTTCTTCGGTGCGCATTGTGCGATGTCTCTGCGGATGCGTATCATCAATTAGAGTATGCGTGGTGTGAAAACGATCCATGGTTATTCGAATTACATGTTCGGATGGACGATTATGCCGACCGTAAAATGGACGTAGTGCACGGTAAGTTTCGCGAATTGAACCACGAATTTCGAAATAAATTTGCAAGCGTTGTTCTGGCGTAAGTCTGTTCATGGTGAAGTGGCAAACTGAACTGAGCACAAATCATCTGTCAGCTATCAAATTGGCTGTTGCTGTAAAAAGTGTTGCCGTGTTGCCAATTCGAAAAACAAACCTCCAAAAAAAACATATTTTAGTTGAATGAGAGTGCTAAATACAAAACCCAATTCATTGTAATAATTTCATGTTTCCATAACAAGGCATATTACTTACTTTATTCACAGTATTACTGAATTTATAAATATTTGCTGAAAATTGTTATTTAAATATCGAATTTAAATAGTCAATAACGATGTATTAATTTTTTGTCATAATTAAAAAAATATTTATTAAATAATTTTAGTGAAAAGTTGCAATTTTATAACGTAATTTTTTGTTAATTAAAATAAGTCGCTTAGAAGGGTAAACAGAAAAATCTGTATATCGAAAAAAAAATACTTAACACCGGATTTAGGTAATTAGAAATAGTATATGTCTCACCATAATACATACAAATTTGAATATTCGACGAAAACGTAAATGGTTACCGAAATTTATTTGGTAACTCTTTCTCCTGGCAAGAAACAAATCCAAGTTCGTAACAATATATTTTTTAATTGATTTATCTAATGTGTTTTGATTAAAAAAATTTAGAATATCATGTAAAGTTGTTTTCTAGAAAAGTGAACATTATTTTTTTTGTTTGAATGACGCTAAAATCGCCACGCGTTGCAATATTTATTTATTAATATTAAAAAACGCTGATCAGAAAGTTTTGTAAAATTGTCTGATTGTTTGATGTTTGATATTGTACATACTCGTATAATAATAAGCAAGGTATGAAATAATCAAGAAAAATCTGACGATTCATTTTATCAAACATTTTTACGGTCTCGAAATGAAAAGCGTGAAGTTTCCAAATACTCAATTTTTCTTTATAAATCATTGCTTACCAAAATACATTTATTCATGGGGCGGACAAGATAAAGCAAATTGTGCATTTATATGATACACGCGATGTTTTCATGAAAACTTTCCATCAGTAACGATTGTATGGTTTATTGGCGGTGCTTCGCCAAGATATTGGATTCTGGATGCTGCCTGACGAAGGACACATGTTGCGAAATTTTCCAAACCAGAAAGGAATAAAAATATCGTAAAACCCACCTAAGTTTTTATTTTAACAAAGAAATAAAGGAAGCCGGCTTCTATTAAGGAAGGTCCGTCTGGTCTCGTAAATGTGTATCGGTTTATGTTTATATTGCGAATATAAACTTTAACATTACACAGTAGTGCACTTAAATTAATTTGTACAAGTTCTTTAAAAGTACAGTATCTAGTTACAATACCAGGCAGTGAGAATGGTCCAACTATTGTACGCCTAAATTAATATATATTGGATTGATGTTTTTTTGTAAATAAAAGACTTCAATATTGTAAAAAACCATGTTTATTTAGTAAATTACATAATTATCAGCTATTATATAACCGATGATGTACAGTGTGATGAAGATATTTAATGATATGCCAGAAGATTTAAGAAAGGAGGAGAAACTATATATAATAGATTCAAAAAAACTGTAAATTGACGACAAATTTTCGAACGTATATACTGCAGGTCTTTCAAATTGATATATCTACTATTTCAAATTTTTAATTATCATCTTTTATTGCGAAAATCTCAAATACCTTACGCCAGAAATATAATCAATCCATTTTTATCAAATTTTGGATAAACTTTCATTCAACTAATATTAATATTTTATTTGTATTAACACAGAACTATATTCTGAAAAACTACAACTTCACAATAATATTATGTTCTTAATAACTAAGATAAGTTGTAGTAAAACGGAACATTTTGATCTTGATAATATTAGAGCTTATATAAATATGTATGCACTATATAAAGAATTAATAAATAACTACAAGTTCTCTTGAGGACAGTAGAGTGTCTGGTCTGCTTCCACCGTGACCCGGAGTTGCTCATCATCAACTTCGATCTAGTGCTGGGCTCATCTCCCAGTAATAAATTCCTCAAACTAAACCTGCTAACCACTAGACATTTTGACCGTACACTGAATATTTTTAGTTATTTGTATTAGTATTCAGTTGCGTTATTTCCTTTTTTCAACATACAATGTCCTAAATTTTTTTTTTCTCGACCATCGGTAATTTGTTTTGGGGTTACACGATTGAAGTTGGCTAAATCAAGTAAAAGTAATGATAATAAATAGATTTAAAAGTAAAGGACAACCATTTATTTACATCATCTATAAATAAGTTCCGTTAAAACGACAATAACTTTCGCATCAACTTATCGTATCACAGCAGAGAATATCCCCGGCAGAAATAATTCGCCATGTACACTTAAATGGCATATGTCTTAAATTTTGTTTATTTATTTTACGTTTGTCTCATAAATACATAATTTCATGTAAACGATGCCTGTGACGTGATTGTATCGAAATGACGTGAGTATTCGTGTCTGAACTATTTGAACTAATACGTGCGTAAATTTCAAGCTTTTTTTACACATATTTAGTTGTCGGTTAGCAATTGTGATGATAGCAGATATCTTCTGCGTGTGCCTCGAAATTTAGAGCAGATAAAGTGCGCTCACTGCAAGAGACTTTCCGGCCAAAAAAGCGATTACCTAATTAGTTCATCCTGCCTTTATCTGACTGTTTTAAAATTTCATAATTGCACTGAAGGGATGAAGATATTGTAATATAACTGATATCCAACAGAATGTGAAACAAACACTTACAGTATTCAGGCCGGCTTCTAGAAATCGAAATGCTGTCTAAATCAGTGTATAAATACACAAAGCGAATACTTTGGAAGCGACAGTACTACAAATGTACAGTTCAACACGTATGTTTTTCAGTTCATTCCGGAAATTAAATCTTCATACTTCATACACACGCCATACACTCGGTTGTTAAGTACTTTATACAATATTTACGTTATGATTCGTCAACAGGTATTTAGTTTACAGGTAAATAACGCTGCGTATAATAAATATATAAGTTTTTTTTTTTTAAATATATAATTTTTTATTATCACTTTGTATTTGTATTTACTACACACACACACACACACACATTTTTTTTAGTTGTTCCACAATTAGTTTCGGGAAAAGCTGTCCTTCCCATCTACAGGTGTAAATTAAACTGATAATAAATATAAACAATTTAGTGTCATTTTTGTGTGTATGTAGTAGGTACAAAGTGAACATTTTAAAATTGTATATTTTTTTAAAAATTAATATGTTATACCACGAAGTAACTGCCAAATCAATCAATGATATTAATATATATGTAAATCATTTATTTTACCGCATTAAACGCTTAAAAACTAGCTACCTTTACAAGTCCGACACATTTCAGAACCGAAAGGCGACTGCCGCGTACCTAATGCCGCGGTTCGGAGTCTTGTCGCCAGCAACTGACGGATTTTATAGAATAATAAAGAAATCCGCTTGTATTTTTACTAAATTTTCAAAGTGTTCACTGTACCGGCGTAGCGTTTTATATTATGTGATAATGCAAA
This sequence comes from Eubasilissa splendida, assembly GCA_031772225.1. Lineage (NCBI taxonomy): Eukaryota > Metazoa > Arthropoda > Insecta > Trichoptera > Phryganeidae > Eubasilissa > Eubasilissa splendida. The sequence goes on from CM062868.1 coordinate 1,380,792, forward strand.
TTAAATAATTGTGTAAATAGATCAAATTTTAAAAATCACCAACGTTTAAATAATATTCGCTGCCAGCACGATTCGCAAAAAATATTCGCTCCCAATAATGATTTCTCACACATATACATTTTAGCGCTTTATGAAACTGAAGTATGTACTGAATTACACCAAAATAATTGATTTTCCGTAGCTCAGTTGTAAGAATACGAAGTCTACCGGCAATAGAAGGCTTTTGTGTTCAAGTTCCGGTGATAGTTCAGATTTTTTTTGAAAAATATTTGTCATTTGGACTTTTTCATTTACATTAGGTATTTACGTTTGTTAATTTATTATTAAATTAAATTACTTTGGTTAAATTGTTGAGATTCAATTTGATGACGTTACATAAATGTTTATTTTAATCCTGTTTTAGGCCCGCGCGGGAGGGAGGACATTGTCGCATCGATAATTTAAATTTAAATTGTATATACCTAACGACATACATTCTGCTCGAATTTCAGACCACCATCGAAAAATACAAAAAAATCAATATTAAAAGTTATGTATAGGACATGTGGAATACATGGACATGTTTGTTGGTAAATTTAAAAAAATCCGATACATACATCGAACTGAGGTATTATTTTTTCCAAACCAATAGTTTAGATTTTCCTTCATTATACACGCCTTTCTGCGAATATCGAAGGGACTTAGTCAACTTGTCTTTTTCTATTTTTAATATCATCTTAACAAACTAAATAGTAAGTGAGTAATCAAATTTCTTTGATTTATTATCTTTAAAACTAAAATAATAACTATTTTTCTCAGAAGATCCGTTTGACTCTTCAACTCTTAACCCCGAGCCCCCATACCCCCGTACGCCTGTACCACCCCTGTCATCTTTTGCGACCCACCCCGTCCTCTCCACTCCACTCCAGGAGATCACTCCAGCCTCTCCAGGTGACGGGGGAATGTTCAAGTAGGAACGACAGACGACACCTTCACCCTCCGTGAAATTATTCTTTGAAGCTTTTCGTTTTATTGTAATTAGGGTTTAAGGGTTGTTTTATTAGATCAAATCTTCGTTCTACAAAAAATGTAGAAATATTAAACAACGTTTTGAAAAATGATATCTAATAAATGAGTATTCTCTTGCGACGATGAATAATATGTACAATTCTTTATCGACCATCATTATTCCAGAAATTACTTGTTTTTTGTTCTTTACAATTTTTTTTAGTGCATTTTTGCAGGAATCAATAAAATCACTCCCAGTAACGGCCTACTCTTTATCTACATGTAATATTAACAATTTTGAATAGACGAGATTTTAAAACAAGATGGCGAATCAGGCTGGTTAATAAACTTGGCTGTGACATTTACCAATTTTTCAGAAAAGTTTGATTAAAATCAGATGAAAACTATGTACGTGAGCTATCAGGTCTACGAAATCCATTATATGCCATACGTATACACATGCATACATAGATAAACTTTTTAATAAAGGGTGGTTTTGAGATCTCTTGGTCGTGATCGATAAAAGTGCATTGATAATTTATGAACATTGCATCATGAGACCCGAGAGAGAGATAAGATAGTAACTAACTTAATTACTAACTTACTATCGCGCCGTTTCTCCGAGGGGGTAGGCAGAGAGGATAGAGCGCCACACTCCTCTATCCTGACACACAATTGTATGCAATCACTTGGATTTTATTATTTAACGCTAAACGGTTTTATAATGTTTTATTCTTCTCTGACAAAGAAGCAGTCGTTTCGAAACGGATTGTTATTAAATAATAAAACTTTACTACGTGTAAAAAAAATTTATAAAAAGTCAAGAAATTATGAAGTTCTGATTAGCAGTCAATGGCTTTCAGCATCACTCCTTAGCCCAGTGCCATAAACAAAGTGATAGTTTACCATGGTACCGATATTTTAGGTAATATAGCAACCTCTACGGGCTATTTCACAACCTGTGGCTTAATTCTGATTACCGTTAATTGACGTTTAAATATCTATATGCTAATCAGTGCTATCGTATGATTAATGTTAGTAACTAATTATTATCTTTCGACAAATTCAATGAAATCTGTAAAAATCATAAATTAAAGTATAGCATTCGCATAACAAAGGGCATTTACGACCTTATTATACAAATTAAAGTTAAATTTAACTTACTTAGTATTGAACTGCGGACCTCAAAAGAGATGTCTCACGACCATTTCACAGCGATAACTCACCGATAAGGCACCCCCTGAAGATGTAAAAATGGGTAGTGAAGTTTACCCGAACATTGGTACAACTATGGTACCAAGAGACGCGGGATAACCGAGAAACTTTATCTCTGACACACATATGTGTGTTCACAATCCTGATGAAACTTGACTAGACTTTCATCCGCAGCAGAGTTAACTAAACTTCAGAATAAAGACTGAATAGAGCGGCTGATCATCCGATGGAGTGGTTTATCATCTGATGGAGAATTGAGGACACAGCGATCACTGATCATCACCGGTCGGGTATCACCGACATGCTCGGTAAACTTGGTAAAGACAGCTATAAACATAATATCACAAATTTTATGCAGGAATGCCCACAATCTTGCAACATAAAGACAGATAATATAAGAACCAATTGAAATAACGAGCTTCTGCCATAAATATGACCACTCTTCCATGACTGAAACATTCAATAATATGAATAAAACCTTAAAAATATATTATTAACATCCTGTTAATATGGTGAGAAAACGAATATCATATAATGTTTTTTAAATAAACAAAAATTCGCTACAATACAAACATTTATACAATAAAAAATATAATCAAATTGGTGATCTACCGGGATTATACTCGAATCCAAAATCACTAGGCGAATGTCTTACTGAATGTCCAAACAGGTCTACTTACATAACTGGTGTTTTAACACCCATTCTAGGACGGACGGGCTATGATTTCTGTAAAGAATGCAGACTACATAAATACAGTTCTCGCCGTTTGTACTTCACACTTTTAATAATGGCATGCGAGTATGCGCACGCACATTTCGAATAAGTTGATTCTATAATCGTCTGGCACGCTGTCACTTGATTGGATATCGCTCTCTCTGTGTTATATTTTTTTAAATAAATAAATAGAGTTTTGCGCATCCAACGTCGGTAGTTCAATAATATTTTTTTTATTAGATTCCAGAAAGTAGGTACCTATCAACCATTTTGTTTAAATAAAAAAATATATTATTTTCTATCACAATTGATGGACTTCCAATTAGTAATAATTTAAATAATAAGTTACGTATAACAGAATTACATTGTTACAGTTTTCGAATTTCTTATCATGTTTTCTATCTGGATATATAACTTGAGATGAAAGAAGTAATATATCCATTTAAATCAGAGGATTTTTTGTATTTCTTGGGTATTAACTATGTAACAATTTCTAAACATTTTGTTTTTGTAGAGTTTATTTATGTTACTTATCGTATATATATATTTATAGTTGTAATAGTATCAGCCAATCTAACAACAACAAAATGTATAATAAAATTTATGTATACCGGTGACTTGTCTTTAAAAATATCTAACATATTACCAAATTTCGTTTCCCCACCTTTCTACACCAATTCTAAGATTTAAAATATTTAAAACAAAAACTTTTCAAATATATGAAAAAAAGTGGTATCTACACTTTAGAATGCAATGGGTGTGATGCACAGAACTCTGTTTACGAAATAATAATTTTCAGAATTCGCAAATCATTTGTTAGAAACAGTCCACAGTTTAAAAAAAGTAATTCATCTTTAAAACACACTAATGTTAACAAATTTTTCGCTTTAGAAACATAAGAAATTAACAAAACCTGAAATCGAAAATTAATGTTGTCAACAAAATATTTATAATAGCACCGTGTAAAACAATGTTCCCTTATTTTGACCCATCCCATCCCCCTCTACCCAAATCTCCCCCGCTACCCCCACCTAACAATACCTAATTACCGTACTTGTATATTTTAAGTTAGTTTAAACGACGCCTGTAAATGACACGGACGTGTCGAAACCGGTAGCGTATTTGATACACTTAAAAACAAAATAAATCAAAGGAAATGAACACTTCACTTCAATGTAATTAATTTATCAAATTCCTTTCAAATTACACAGAAAGACATTCGACAAAGAATTAAATAACATTTTGCTAATTCTAAAATGCGTCAATTTAGTTTCTTCATTAGCAATACAAATATCTATAGTAGCGCTACATCTTTCAGTATTTATATACATTACTTGAATATGCAGACGCACATCGTTTGATTGTTGGGTTTATTAAATTTTTTAAATTTTGTTTATCTTGATATTCGAGGCAAAAACGTCTTGAAGTGACAACTCCGAGACGCAGAGTCCGCAGGGAGCCGCGACTCTAGAGAAATATTTGCCTTGCATTCGAGATGGCGGTCGTGTCTGCGCGAAGCAGGCTGCGGGCCTGCCGGAAGTGCGGAAACAGGAAATACGGTTTTCCATCTCGGCCCTGTAAGAAATGGAGAGGAACACTCCGAGATGATGGAACGTCGGACGAGAAGAGGAGACGGCTGCCGCGGAAAACTGTTATGTGTTGTACACTCACGAGATTGAATACTACCTTCAAATTTGAAAACACTCAAATAAAATATTATGGAGATGAAAGTATATAAACAAAATACATGTGAATATCAAAGTATTTGGAATTTTATTTTAAAAAGTTTAGGAAGCAATTTTTTAACAAAAATGAATTTAAATTAACATCACTATCATTTAGAACCGCTAGTGTAATCAGTAGTAACTTTTTACTTCAGTAAAAAATGTTACATAAGTAAAAAGTCACCATAGTGAAAAGTTACTACTGACCACACAACCGGCCTTTAAAATACTACATTTATTCATTTGTTTTTATAATATCGCATTTTTATTCTGATGTTGTAGTTCTGTAATAATGTTCACATCTACCAACCTAGTGAACTAGATATATTTTGTTTTAATTTAGAAAACTAGTGTTATAATATACAAAACGGACTAGATCGTTTATTTTATTCATTTAATTCAAAACAGAACTAGTCACATATCCACTTCACAGCAATGTAACATATCTGTTTCCTTTCAAATTTTCAAATTTCCTTCAAAATCACAGAAGGATACTGTATTCTGGATGATGTACATGTCAATATTCTTAAAAATGTGATTGTTTTCCAAACAACCCGAAAACGTCTAAATTATTTTTGTTTAAATATTTCGAAACAACCATCTTCTGTCAAATGTCAATATTATATAAAGGTGTCCAGCGGAAAATTGTCAAGTTTAATATTAAATTTAAAAAAAACTACAATGTAATTCTCATATTTTATTTATACAAAATGGAGTTTAACGATGGAGATTTTACGTTTTATAAACAATATCGTCTTAATGCCGTCCATTTCTCTCAAGATACTCTTACAATAGGACTCTTAAATTTGCGAAAGCGTCGGTTCAATGGCAGCAACTTCACGGCAGATATTTTTTTGTAGAGCCTGAATTGTTCGAAAATTGTTGCTGTAAACTCTTGACTTAGGTATCCCCACAAAAGTCGAACGGTGTAAGGTCCGGTGACCGAGGTGCCCAGGGTATGTCTCTGTTAATTTATTGGGAAAAATTCGCTTCAGCTTCTCCATTGAAACTCTACCAGTGTGTGGAGTGGCTCCGTCTTGGTGAAATTGTGTTCTGTTGTTTGAACCCGGGAAACAGCTGCAGTTGCGGTACCAAAAACTAGTCGATCATTTGGCTGGTTAAAAAAATAAAAGCCAATTATCCCTCGGGCAGAAATCGCTCACCACACTGTCGTTTTTGGACAATGAAAACGTTTTAGATGGCTTTCGGGATTGTCGGGGCACCAGTATCTCATGTTCTGTTTATTAACATAGCCATCGATATGAAAATGTGCCTCACCTCACGCTGGTGGTTTACAAGCAGTAACAATTTAATCTTGAAGTTTTCCACTGGACACCCTATGTTATATAAGTATATAATAATGACTCGATAGACGTAATATGGTTTCGTAATAAACCAACCAAATTGTTTACACAATTAAATTCTTTGTAATAATAATAATATTGGATAATATGTATGGCGCCTTTTTGTAAAAACTTTCACCTCAAGGGCGCTATTAAGTAGGGTTAATTAACCTTAATGCTTCCATAATGACAATTTGTAGTATTTTTTCATCGTTTTTAATAACTGCGTAGCAAATATTTTTGTCTTATCTTTAACTTTAGCCATAGTCTAGAAATGGTATAAAAAATAGTTTGACTTTAAAAAAAGATCATTATGAACAAATAAATATTTCTAAAAATTTATGCTTGAAATCGTGACTAGGTAGTTTTTTAAATATACGTGCATACCTACATATCATCCACATAAAGGTGAAAGTTTTTACGGAAATGGCGCTATACAAATTATCCATTATTATTTATTATCAGAAATATCACTGATTTCGTATTTTTATTTACAAAGTCCTGACAATTAAAATAAATTTAAAATTGTATCTACCTTCAAATTAAAAAGTTCGCGAATTCATCAAATTCGTATATTTTAAAGGAAATTTCCATTTGTCTCATGGAAACTCATGCATTATATAATGTATAAATTTCATTTTTAATTTTCGTACGCGCAATACATAGAAAAACATTGGAATATTATGTATTTATATAGGCAGATAATATATATATAATATCCCAATATTCCTTACTCTGCCATTCTAACAAATTGTTTTTAACGATCAGATTTTCCCTTTCATTTCACGTCAATCTAAATAGCCTCTAATATTTGTCTCGCTGGGGTGGCCACAAGAATATCGATGATAATATTATTTTATTAATCTTACAAATGACTTATTTTATCAAAGATTTCACAAAATACATTCCCCTCTCTTTGTGCACGAATTCATAAACGCCGGCAATCATCTCGATATAATTTCAATTCATCACGACATCGTGAAAACAATTTTCGCCCTCGCTGGGTGATATCAAAACGGCGAGATGTGATGTTTACTCATCTTTGAGATAAAATCTCGTGTAAATTTTGGTCCAGAGGAGATTTAACCCTTTGATTCAGCAGCGGAATGGTGGCAATTGCCTCGCTGAATCGTGCCCTGACAAACAATTTGCGTCGGCGGCTCGGCAACTTTATCCATTAGCGAGGTAAGAACAACGTAGATGGATTTTTATTGCTCCAGATAATGCCGGGGAGCGGCGCTTACACGGCGCTCACAAGGTTAATCTTTATCTGTGAGTAAATTCTATCTTGAATCTTGATATGGTTCCTATTTGTTTTATCGTAATGTAAGAAAGGAAACCGCGTTTACCTGTTATATACATATAATGCTTAATTTCTACAACGAGATCTCATCCATTAACTCTAACTTAAATATATTCTCCATGACACAGTCTCAGTTTAAAAGCGACCTAATTTAATTTCTCAGGGGTAGGAATAGAGGATAAAACTCCACGCTCTTGTTTCTAGATATACTCTTCGGTTATTGAAACTGTTTTAACAGGACCGTCCTCCAATATCTATCTGATCATGTAAAGTCTTTTGCTGACGCTTTCTGATTCGGTACACCGACTATTGATCCTCCGACAGTTGATCCCGGCTAATTATTCCCTCGAACAGGTGTTCCCGGACAGTTATTTCCTCTACCAATTGATTCCCTTGACAAGTAATCCAAATCCTCATTGCAAATAGCCACCTTTTAAATTTGTTTTCATATTAGCTCTTACTTCTTCTCCATTATATAGTTTTGTTTTTGTCTATGTTTTTACTTTTTAATTTCAGTATACATTATTTTCTGAAGAAGGTACCATAGGTATCGAAACATGTAGAATTATTAATAAATAGTGGATTAAACAAAGTATTTTGTACTATTATTAATATAATATTCTATTTAAATAGGGTGGGAGCAAATTTATAAAAATATTGCTCTCGTACGAAATTACGTGAGATAATTAAGAATGTTTTCAAAATTTCAAATCGTTAAGGAAAATATAAATTTGAAACCAATTACACATTTTCATTCAAAAGGTAAAGGGAAAAATCTATGTTGTCTATATAGTTACTGTATATACCGGCGTATAAGCCGAACCTTAAAAGTAAAAAAATCGACTTTGACATTATAAGTCAATTATATTAAAATTTATGTATAATTGCCCATATTCTGTAACAATAAGTTAGTATCTTGTACAACTTGAAAAAGGAGTAGTGGTTCCGAAACCGGTTGGTGTTAGTAAATATAAAGTAGTATTTAAACAAGGTGAACTATTTTAAATTAAAAATGGTGTATAATAATTCTTAAAAATAATAATATTTATCATAAAAACAATTTATTTTAAATATAAAAATATTCTTAATTATCTGGAATTACATATATACGAGTACGAGTATGTACGAGAGTAATCTTCTCATAAATATGCTCCCACCCTATTTATAACATCCACGTATGCTGGTATTTACGAATATAAATACTTAAAGAAGCTTTGGGGTATCAATTGTCCGGGGAAACAATTTATGGAGGGATCAACTGTCCGAGGGAACAAGTGTCCGAGAGAAGAACTGTCGGGGGATCAACTGTCAGGAAACATCTGTTTCCATTGCCTTCAAAATACTCCTAATATATATTCTTTACCAACCTCTCCTCTCTCTAAAGTTCCACATGAGCAAACCATCTCAGCGACCATGTAACATGTACGTGCACCCGGGTTTGCACTATTCATTTTCGAACGACGAGGACTGTCATTTTGGATGTCATGCGGTTTTGTACTTGTGCGGTAGTTATAACATCGTGTCCATTTTCTCCAATTGTCAATTTGTAATGACTTTACTTACATCATTTCTTCAAAATAGTTTTTCTAATGCACTAGAAAATTCGTATTTGATTATTTGAATTATAAATAAATTGTCATATGTGCCCATTATTATGAAAGTGGTCTGTCAAAAAATTGAATTTCGCGTCACATTGTTTTAACTTAATATGCAATAATGATGCAAATTGTAGCAATTGTGAAAATTCTGAAGCTTCATATTAAGTGTATTGTTGCGACATTCAACGATATTCCGCTAGTGTTTATTTTGATAATAGAGTAAGTAATTTCAATTACATTTTTTTTATTTCCTTATAAGCTATATGCAACATTTATATGTCGAAATAAATTATATATCTGGTAGACTAAATAAATTTTAAAACATTGTGTTTTGTAATATAAACATATTTTTAATCAATTCAAACGCAAACCTTTAAATATCTCTAAACGAAAGAAACATGACTTGGAGCATTTTCATAATGAGCACATATGTAATAGGTACTGGCTATACAAGATCAGCTCCATATCTTTATATCTATAGGGATCATTAATCTATTATTATACTTCACGGTTATGGGATTTGTGTTAGTATATTTAAAAAGATGGTTTCCAGAATTTCTCGGAGTATATATTTTTCTAAATTATTGTGTATTGCAGCCCACGTACGGATACAGTAGCATGGGCGAAAAAATTGATTTGAAGATACTAAACAATACATTTTCGGAGAATTTTGCTCTGCAAAGGATCGGAGGATGTGACTTATATAGTAATTTCAGAACCATATTATATATTTTAATAAAACATTTCCATTCTGAATTCAGCATATTTTCTCGGAAGGATCGCGGAATTTGTCTATCCGGACACCCTTATTGGTTTTTATATCAAAAGAGGTTTATCTCTGTAAGCCCTTTATGTACCAGTAACTTGGGTTACATGACCCAAATTTCTACATTTCAATGAGTTATTCGAACAAAATGTATTTATTTATAATGATGCTATTGCTTTGAAAGTTTTTTTTTCTAACCTATCCAATCATTAGATGAACTTCACGATCAATCAGACACAATTAATATTAATAACGACCTTATATACGGATTCTACCCGTTATTATAACTACCAAATATATAGACATGGACTAACAGAAATTCCTTGTTTCAATATTTTCATTTTGGTGTCACCCACATGATCACTTTGGTCCACTTACGCAATCAAACTGCTCCGCGACTTTTTTTAAAAATATATGAATCGATTGGAATGAAAATTTAAACGGTGACAAATATAATATGCATTCATGTAAAAAATTCGTCATGTTTACACAAAAATTTTATTTTCGAAGAGAAAATACTTTTACTGTTGCATAAATGTGTCATAAACTATAGGATTTATGTTTTCACAAAGAATGTGTGTAGAATGCCCGTCGTCCTGCAGCTAATGTTTCAAACCCCTCTCCTATATGTACACTTTATTTCATGTTTATTGATTTACTGGTCTGTGCTACTAGTAGAATACTAGTAACTGCAGAAATGCTAAGTCACGCTTATATATGAGTACGTTTTTAGTAACTGATATCCTAATAGCAACAATATTACAATCGTTGAATATCTTTAATGAATGGGGTTCCCATTAAAATTTGTCACCAATAATAATGAACTGTTGAACTTTGTAACACGCTAGTATTAATAAAGAGCTTAAGTAGTTGTAGTTTAGCCATATTAACCGAGTAGGCTTACAACAAATTTTTTAACTTATATTATATAGCTTTTTCAAATTGATACATCTGTTATTCCATTTTTAAAAGCAGTCAACTTTATATTGCGATTAGTGATGTATTTCAAATAATACTTTTGAGTAATACACACTAGAAGACGCTAGAATTAAATCAATTGATTTTATTAAATTTGGATAATAATGTATTGTCCGAAAAAAAAATTAAGTATCTATCTATCATATAAAAAAAACCAAAGAATCTCCAGCTAATCTGGCGGGAAGCTAGCGTTCGGTTTCCGGCCAAGGAAGCTTTAATTTTAAAAGTAATTTATTTATAATATTATTTAACTGAATTTATGAATATTTTTTCCAAAAAATGGATCTGAGATTAAATTAAATAATTTAAATCAAACAGAACTAAAATAAACGATCTGGTTATTATATAACGTTTCACATGCGTACTGCCCGTTATCATAACTGGCAACATAATCCCAGTTGCTGCGTTAATGGAACTCAACACGCACAACAGTATTCTTCCAAACGACAATTTAATATACTCGAATATTTTGATTTGATACTTGGCGTATCCAAACTATATTTTTATTATTTATTGGTTATCCAACTGCGAATTCTTTTCTGCCTTCACTTAAACAGTGTGAGAATCAATTAAAAAATTAATAATATAAACCGCTTTGATTCATTTGACGTCAACTGGTTTCTATATCACCGTATCTTAAATTAATCAGAGTGGATAATACAAACTTATTTAAAAATAAAAGTAATTATATCTAGATTTAACGTCATAAACATGAAAATCGTTGTTTTATTTTCAAATATAATATTATAAGCAAATTTTTATTTTAAAATTAAATTAATCTTTGTACAATTCAAAGATTTTTGTGTCATACTACCTCTTATCACCAGTTTCGAATAATAAGTTTTCAACATAAGTATGTTATTATGAAGGCTTGCCAGAGACAGTGGATGTGTTCCATAGAAGATATCAGAAATAGTGTAAGTATTGAAAATTGCCACGATTAAATTTTCTTTATAATAAAATTCTATTTTACTATTTCCTAAATAATTATTAAATTTATTACAATATTGCAGCTAAAAAGTATAGTCACGGAAATATTGTTTTTTTAAATTTATTTAACCTTTTTATCATATATCTCTTTAACTAGACAAAATTTTGTACTGAAGGAGACAAACTCATCCGTTATATCCAATAGAGAAATCAATTAAAACAAAAACAATTTTCATCTTAATTAACATACAAATTACAAATTTTAATATCAAGAATATTAAATAACAAAATATCCTCGTTTGCCTGAATACAAAAAAAATGAAATAGAAAATATAATTAAAATGAGGAAAAGGTATTAGAATACAAATTAAATTAATCAACTAGAAAGATGTACAGAAAAAATCTATCTATCGAAAAAATATTTTGTTGTACTGGAATTCGAGCCTGGACCTCTTTCTATCCGAGGAAGCGCGTTCAATATGTATTAAAATACCACAGTTCAAAATGCAACTTCACAACAAAAATGTGTTTTTTTGAAAAAGGTATTAGTTCCATGTAGTTTTTGTTCAGTTTCATTTCTGCCAAAACCCAATAACCAGTTCCTGAGATAATATATAAGTTTGCCCGTCGTGAAATGTTTCATTTTAGAAAAATATTGTAGACTTTGGGTGCTAGAATCATATGGAAGGATTAACCAAAACTCGATCTCATTTTGAGCTTTACGGTTAACCTAATCTATTTTGTTCCAGCAGAATACTTGTGCGATGAATATCGATGAAGCTCTGTTATCTTGAAAATAATGGATTAGTTTAAATATTAAGAAGTTAACATACCTGAAACAGTGATGTCAGAAGGAAACAAACATGTAAACGATCCTGAGAATTAATTTTTCGGTAATTGCTAATTGTTTAGGGGCAGTTTTCTCAGCTCCACCCCAACCCAAGATCGCGTGGCTAAGAAGAAACTGTATATAGTTTTTAACATATATGTTTCTCAAATATGTTTAAGACTTCAGAAGAAGACTGTCAGATTTCTTATTTTTACCGTAAAGTTGGTTAATAATCTCAAACCAATTTAAGAATTAGTCAAACCAAATTCCAATATTAAATATGTACCTATGTGATATAAATCTTAGAGTAATCACTAAAATAATCATTTATTTTTTACATTATAACATCTTAACGCAACACTATATTTATATTAACTGGTCATACTACCTGCAATACAGAATTTCAGAAATAACTGAAAAAATTCTTCAAATGTTTAAAGGAATGAAAAAAAAACATTTTCTTTTTGATCATGCTTCATTGAAAAATCTTTTTCTTTTCTTTTCTCTGTCTACCGAATATCATACATACTTTCATGAATTTTCCTGTATGTTATACATTGAATCTAATTACGTTATTTTTCCGCTACATTATTTTTAACGAATAATTTTTTGAATTCATTTGTATGGATAACCTTCTGTGATTTTATGGGAATGAAATTTGTTTTTTTTTGTACAAAGTAGAAGTAGTAACGTGGAGTACACATCTTATCAAGTAAATTTTTTTTAGTCCTTCTTACATAGATACATTTACTGTGTGTTATATTCATCGTGTGCAAACATCATAACATGCACATGGCACCGTGTGAATTTTAATCCTACAAATACTCCCGCGACATTTGTCGTCCGCAGAATTTCTTCGGCATCAGAATGACGTACCAAACCGATAAATAAAATATGATGCTTCAACATTCTGCCGATACTTTCTACTTGGGATTTCAAGAGGTTTAGATGAGAAACATTAATATACCGGTTAAAATTACAGATAGAGACACCAATGAAGAAAACTAGTATCATTCTCTGGAACTCGTGCAGTTCCGATGGTTTACAATTCTTCACCAAATGCACCATGACCACTTGTTTCACGTTATTTGACCAAAATGTTTCACTTTAAATAATGTGTACACGTAGACATAACTATATCAATTAAATTTATCATTGAATATTGAATATGAATACGAATTGAAATATGAATTAATTGATCATTGAAAAATTCTTCACCACACCGATATTCTGTACCAAACCGAAGCATTTTCTAGCGCACAAGTTGGTGCGGTGCATTCTCGTCTATGATGTATTACAGTGACAGCTTAATTTACAGAACTAACGTTGTAACAAAAGGATGTCCCGACTTGACTAAGTGGAATCTTGAATAAAGCACTTCCGTTTCCGGTAGACGACACTTCCAATTCGGCTGCAGCCACTTCCGATTGGTAGTGTTATTATGCCGATAGCATCGAGCTCTGATCGAAGATTAGTCAAAAAAATATGAATAATTATTATCACAATTATTAGGTAGGATTTGAGCTTTGATTACTCCCTATTAACATACATTTTTACATATTTTCATGTTGTTTAATACTATTGGGTGGGTCATCCTATTAAAAATGCGGTTTTTTCTATTACATGAATTAAAAGTCGGAGGGGGGTGGGATAAACTACGCGCATCTTGTAAAATTACTACCAGGTATTGAAACAAGTATAAAGAGTTTATATAGTTTTAAAGAGTACAAATCGATCGTATCAGTTATTTTTTCAAAGCTATAATGGAAGTGCAAAGGACCATAATCGGCATATTTCGCTTTATGAGTTCATTTAAAAGCAACAACGCAACGTAAAGTGCGAGGTTAATTCAGTATATAAGAAAATTTGTAAAATTCGACGAAGACGTCCTGCAAAATCTGGTGGAACAAAATCCCATTGTAATTTAGCAAAGAAGCTTAGATTTAATCAGTCAATCATTCATCTACACCTGCGTGCCATCGGAAAAATCAGCAAATTGGGTCAATGGGAAGTCTAATCGCATGCAGAGAGTGAATATGTGCTCTTCTTTGCTGTCACGGAATGAATAATTTTTGGAAACGATGCTCCATCTACCATATTCGCCGGACATTATCCCATCTGATTATAATTTATTCCGCAGTCTTTAAAATCATTATAACGGAAAAAATATAAATTTTGTGGATGAGGTCAGAATAGTACTGGAGGAGTATTTTTTGTCACGGACAAATAAATTTTGAAAGAGGAGTAAAAAACATCATAGAAAATGAAGACGAGTATATTTAAGATTGAAAAAGAACTTTGTTTTTTCTTAATTTTGAAAAAAAAACTAAGTATAAAAATATCGCATTATTTATGGGATAAACTAATAGATATTTTTTTTATCTACTTAATACTCTACAATTAGTTATAAACTTTATATATGAACACTCTTATCCCTCAATTTATTAAACATTTTTTTAGGATTACTTTTTCGGGAATAGTAACAATTTCAATGTCTTTGATCTTAACCTGAAAACCACAACCACCTTCCGTTAAAAAATTTATAAGTATTCTATAACTATGAGATACAACGAATTTGTTGGACATGAAAGCTCCAATAGTCTTTATCAGATTTTCTTTAGCCAGCCTGATCCATCTTGTTTCAAAATGGCGGCACTTATTTTTTTTCATATTTGTAACTCCTTTAAAATTGGTTCCTAAAGATAAAAACATACAATAAGCTTCTTTACCATATAAATGAAATCAATTTAATTCTTGGCAAAAGGTGGCAAAAGACAGTGGCAAAAGGGATTTTAAATAGTATAATAGGTTTGATGTTTCTACTATGTTCGTTTTAAAGGATTCTTTTTTAGATATAGAGGAAATTAGAAAATCTAAATCTCATCCTCCCGAAACAGTCCTTTGAGTGATGATAGCGAAGGCATTTCTGTCTCGGAAGTAGCAGTAAGAGTCGATACCACAGACCACTAAATATATAGACATGAACTAACAAATTGCTTGTCCCAATATTTTCATTTTGGTGTCACCCACGTGATCACTTTGATACCACTTACGCAATCAAATAGCTTTTCGACTTTTTTTAAAAATGTGACTCGATTGGAATGAAAATTTAAACGCTGACAAAATAATATGGATTAACGTAAAAAATACGTCTAGTTTACTCAAAGATTTAACTTTCGAAGAGTAAATACTTTTTACTGTTGCATAAATATGTCATACATAAAGTATAGGATTGTTTCCACCAATAAAGTGTGTATAATGTCGTCGTCGTCCCCCGTCTCTCAACTAATGTTCAAAACCCCTCTTCATTTCATGTCTATTCATTTACTTTTACTGGTACACTTTACATTTACTGGTCTCAACATAAAATGCAATTTCCTTGAATGACCCAGATGCCTTCAGATGAATGACCTAGCTGTGACTATTTAGAGATAATCTTATCCATAATGTTTTGACATGAACATGCTTTCTAATAAAGGCAGATTTATTGAATGATATAATATAATATAGTTCATTAAATAGTTTATTGCGAGAATATGTTATGGTATAAATGTGTGTTATCATTACATGAAAAATATCATGACAATTTTTTTTATTTTTAAATATATTTTATAAATGATGGGGGTAAAAAAAGCGAGCAAGTCATAGTTCACATTCCGTTTCATTAGAGACAGCGTAATTCTTTTTGCTTCTAGTTCCGCCGAAGAGAAGAGAAACGCTTGAGTCTGAGAAAAAATAAAATAAAATAAAACATTGGAAATGTCGTTGATGGATCGACTCAATATATTAAAGAAAGAAAATAATTTGTCAAAATATCTGTAAGCCAAAAGAAAAACATTTTATGGTAAGTAAATAAATGTACACTCTTTTTAACGGAAATATATAGTTGTCGAGCGATAAGGGCGCTTAGGGTGGGTGGTAGACATTAGCGTCGAAGCCTAGATTCCTCTGAAGGTTTTTTTTAACGAAATGATTTCATGTTGTGCCGGTTTGTTGGGCAATAATTTTGAGAATAAAATATCCAAGAGTGGCAGAAATGTGGCATTTGGATCAACGCCTGCAAAGCTGACAACATATTTATATTATTATAATATACCACTATCTAGTTTTATGTTATAATAATACATATTAGCAGTATGTTTTCCGTATCAAAGGTGTTATTATTTGACTAGATGAAAATAATACTACGCCAGCAAATTAATTAAATCTGCTGCGCTGATAATAGCTAGTAAGTTGTGAATTTATTAATATTACATTTTAAATACTAATTAAATGTATTAATTAAAAAGATATACAAATAAAATCAATTTTATCGAAAATACTGGATCTCTTTTTAATTCCGGGAAGGTGCATTAACAGACTATGCTACATCACACAGTACTTTTGACGACAAATTTTCGAACCTATATGTTACATTTTTTTAATTAATACATCTATCGTTCCATTATTTGAAAGCCATCTACTTTATTTTTACGGAATCTCAAATACCTGCATACCTGTATACTGCATATACCGTGGACTGCGAAATGACCGAATAACTCCATTCTTCAGAAATTTCCCACTGAAGAAAGGCTTTTCACAACATGCAAAAAAAAAATTATTTTACACTTTGAACATATCGCTAAGAGATGAAGATAGTCTGGAGTAGTCGGTGATCACGGACAGTATACAGTATACAAGGACGGAGGGTGATTTCCAATAATAGGGGCAGATTAATTCCATGACATGGCCGAAGCCTAGAAGTCGCACTGAACAAGACAACAGCGGAGGCAAGTACGAGCACTTCGCGCTTAAAATAGAGGACCACAAAGCTCAGTCATGAGCACATTGATCTAGAAAGAGAGAAAGATATATTTTTTCTAGGTCATTTTCTACGTTGTTCTATAATCAATTATTGTTGTTCGCTGTGACGTTTTTCTGCAGAACTTTTAGTGGAACGTTTCGGCCTCTTTAGTCTTCTTCCTAGCATATTATACCTCGTCGACTAATCGTGTCTATTCCCTAATCCGGTAGTTTTCAAAGTGTGTACCGCGACACCCTGGGACGTCGCGATCGATTGCAGTACACCTTTTGAAATCACACGAGAAGATTTTATTTTTCAAAATAAATTGCAACTTCGGCAAAGATTGTTCCCCCTTATTGCAGCAATTTGTGACTTTTGGTGATTTATCAACTCGTTTGAAAAATACTTCTAAAAAAGTAATATCGACAAACTCGCACGGATATCTATAGATACTAAAACGCATTCGCAGAGGAATAATAATTAGTCGCCGTGATAACATTCTGATGCATCTAGTGCGCGGTATACCGAAATATTTTTGAAATCACTGCTCTAATCCATAAATGTATTTTTGTGCTTCCTTGCGTTATTTAAAATAAATGTATAATTTTATTTGAGGTTATATGTTTTGAAACCATACTCGAATACTTGAAGAATTCGTCGGTTGAACAATGTCCGTTTTAGATGTAGTAATAGGTCGCTTTAGAAAATTATGTCCAAAAGTCCAATTGCATTCGTGCTCAGCTTTGTTTTGGAAACAATTTCGTCTGCTATGCCTCCAGCTATGCAAGTTTATTGTGTATTTTCAGAAACGACCGTCATAGTTTAGATATTCATGACGTTAACCAAGATATAAATTACTTGGCAATTGGCAATGGTCAATTTTTTCTTTTAAATATGTTTGACATCCAAGACAGTTGATAAATGCAGTCAATGATTAGTTGCTTTAGTTTTGCTTGCAATGATTTTTTATATATTTTTTTATTATTAATATTAAAAATATAATACAATTTCAATAATCAGTGGATATATATATATATATATATATAATATATTTATTTTTTTAACATTTGTTTCTTCTCTATGAAAGCAAGACTCGTGTATAGAGAAGGAGTCTATACGAGTTAATTTATGTTTCAGTTAGTCTGTGTACATATTTTTTTTACTTTAGTTACAAATTTATGATAGTCCGTAATTTTTTAATTGTGATGGGGAGATTGTTAAAAAATTTGATGCCTTGATAAATACGTATATTGATTTTGAGTTGCGGTATATTTTAGTTTTGGGATATCAATTTGATCTCTATATCTCGTAGATCGGATTTCGCTTCTAAAATTTAATTGATTATTAATTTTTAAAATTATAGATAGGTATATTGAATAATTTGATATTCTCGTGAGACCGCGTACAATGTACTTATGTATCTATCGATACACACAAAATCAATATTATTAATTAAGATTATATATCACTGGTTCTTAAAGTTATTACAAATAGTTCAAAAATTCAACGCAACAACTAAAACACATAAGTAATATATTTTTAATAAATAACATTTTTATTGCAAATATGATCATGTATGTACTATCGGTTCTTATATGGCGTAGCGCAGGATTCAGTTATAACTTAAAATAGTGATCTTGTGGATGGGGCGAGGAAGCGGGGTGTCTTTATTTTGTGCAGATCCTAAATATTAATGTTGTGCAAAATTTGTTCCTGCCATTGGGAGGGTGAAATATTCAGGAGAGTGAGTGAGGTGACTATATTTTCTTCAGGATCCTAAAGTGTAACTGAATAAAATTTGAATGACGTTCAATATAATACACATTTTTATCAAGAGAAAGGGTAAGTGAGCAGGGGGGAGTGTAGTAGAAAGTATAGAGAGTAACTATGCAAAATTTGGAATGGATAATCAATATAATCGTATTTATATTGGGGGCTCTCCAAGGCGGGGTATTCATGGGGACGTAATATGGTGCCCAAAGAGTATTATACAAAACTTGGTTTATATCTATTAAAGAGCATAGAATTGTATAGAGAACAGACAGACAGACATTCAGTTTTATATGTATTTATTTATTTAAAGAAATAAAATCATTAATTTTTTTTACTTTAACGGAGAAGTCTAGCAAAGTAGCTAGAACATGGCTGAATATTAGAGATAATACCTACTACCAATCATTAATAGTAATGCCTACTGCATCTCATAAAAATAAATTCATTAAGTTAATTTACTTCTAATAGATATATTATTTGATCAGATTGTTTTTATTGAAGTTCACCACTTATGTAAATACTGTAAAAATTAACAATAAAATTATATCTAATTTACTTCGCATTTAATAATTAATAGTTTAAATACTAATTTAATGTATTAATTAGAAAAATATTCATATAAAATCAATTTTATTGAAAAATACTGTTCGGGATCTCTTTCCAATCCGAAAAAAAAGTAGATGGTTTTCAAATAATGAAACGATAGATGCATTCATTTGAAAAGTGGAACATACAGTTTCGAAAATTTGTCGTCAAAAGTACTTTATGCTGTAGAATAGTCAGTTAATGCACCTTCTCCAGATTGGAAAAAGATCCAGGTTCGAATCTCGGTAACAACAACAGTATTTTTTGATAAAATTGATTTGATATGTATATCTTTCTAATGTATACATTTAATTAGCATTTAAAATATCACAGATCGTCTGTTCTGAATAATTACAACTTCATAATAAGAATGTATCCTCCTTAATAATTAATAGTTTATTTAGTTGTTAATTGTTTTTAAAAACGATTTTGAGTTATTTATATGAATTTTAAAATTAAATTTGAAAGTTAAAACTAAAAATATTTCGACACATGATTATAGTTTTTATCATCCTGATGAAGAAAAATGTATTTTTTAAATCGATTGGTAACTTAATAATAACTTAAAGTGGTTTTTAAAAACAATTTTCTAAACTATTAATTATTAAAACGAACCACAACACGTTTGCGTTACATATTACAATATATTATTATTATTTATTTGGTAAGGTTTCGTTAAATTACCTCGCTGTTTACATTTCAACTGATTAACGGAATAACGACTAATTTAGTAAACAAACTATAAGTATGTCTAATTTAAACTCTAAGCACTCAGTTAATTAATCTACGGAATATCTAGGCAACCTGTAACACCCGAGTGGCCCGCTTTAACAGTGCTGTAAACATAGGTATCTTTAGTGTATGTAAATTGGAAATAAGTAACTACACTTTTAAATTAAAAAGTTAAAATAACTTTGGTATAGAGCCTGACACAGGCTTTTGTTATCATATTCTAAATCTTATTAACTATTTTCCGCAGGCTTCGACGAATTTTCAATTAGTAGCTTTTGTATAATCGAGTTTGGTTTTGGCCTGCGAAAAATTCGTGTTGGAAATTCTCTTTAATATTTTCAAGAAATTTAAGTAAATATTTTATCAAGCGGATTACCTATTAGCATATCGCACTGTGACAGTCAAAATATAATAGCCAAATAAAAAATTCAAAGTTCGCCTTTGAAGTGAGAATGTAAAATCGAAAACGAACATTGATTTAATTATTTCCTCATCAATTTTAATTATATTCAGGCAAATTAGACATTAAACTATCAAATATCAATATTATAAAAATATTTTTTAATTAGTTGGCATGTATAAGATCAGAAATATTCTCGATAAACTAAAATATTTAAAATAATAATACGTATATAAAATCATACACATAAAATAGAACATTTTACAAAATTGTACACATACAAAAATCTGCTTACTAAATTACCTTATTCAGGTGAATTTGTTAATTACTTCTAAATATGAGTTTGCAAATATTCGGGCTTCATTAAATAATATAATCGAGATACGTATGCTTAATTGATAATCGTAGATGCTGAATTCATTGTGTACACGGTATGGACGAAGAACAGAAACGCCAGACGATTTAAATACTGTATGATTTTTATTCTTAAACTTTATTTGACATTAGGCCCAATTCTAAGGTAGTATGCAATAGTAGAAATATTGTTGTAAAATTTGTAATATAGGATCACCATGATAATTCTGTAGAATTAGTAAGTTACATTTTAAGAGAATATATATATATTTTTAATAGTTTTAATATTGTGGTTTTTATTCATATTTCTATAAATTATTTTAACTACATTCACGATCAGAATTTTACAGATTACAAATAGTATTAAATCTACCTGCGATTAACGACGTTCCATTTTGTACGCGCACATGCACACAGACTCTTTCGTCCCGTACGCGCATGCGCCTGTCACGTCCTTAATCCATAGACATCATCATCACAATAATCAAAACGTAAATTGAAACAATTTATTTTATTTTATTCTACCGTTTACTTTTGTTCTTTTCTATATTTTTGCAACCTATCGGGCACAAAATTTTAAACCCCAGAGGTTACATTCATGTTGATTGTTACGCGCTTTTATCACTGTAGCTGCTTTACACAATATATTACTACGCTAGTCATCGTTTATTTAATCGTGTTCATTCGTTGTCCAAATATGAGCAGAATCTTTTACATCCTATATATGGTTTCCTAGAAACATTCTTCTTGAATTAGAAACATAAATTCTTGGCAGTTCGTAATTATTAGAAGTCATTCCGCTACGAAATCATGCATAAAATACTTTCAAAAAACCTTCGTAGTTACATAATTAACGTTTACTGAGTCACTCTATTAGAAACATTTTAATCGCTAGACTATCCAAACTGAGTGAATCCGCTCTTATGGAGCTCTAAAGTAGTCTAGCCACGCTCCAGAAATCCTAATTTAAATACTTTTTATCCCTAATTATATTAAAATTTTGATGAAATGCCGAAGCAAATTGTGGCACAATCCTATCGCAGGCGAATGCTTCAAAGAAATGTTTCCAAACTTTCTAAGGCGTCGGAAAATTTCGCGGAATATTTCTTCTGAGTGTAGGATCACCCTTCCACACGCAGCCTTAATCCCAGAAATATAATATTAAATTAAACCTGAAAGATGAAATTTCCTTGTGAAATTTTCCATGAAGAACTGAAACCACATACAGGACGTTATCTCGGGGAGTAATATATCGGCTATTCGGAGCACGTTCGCAGCCTTTGCATAGAAAGTGCTCAACAAAATATCGGTTGGATCTATCGGATGCCGGCAATCCCTTAAGACGGCGGAGGAGTGTTTTGGTTGCAGACTCCTCTTCGAGCCTTCCCCCAGAGAGAAAAACTAAACATATTATGACTGCTGTAGAGATTTTCCTTAGTCGATACTTTTATTTAATAAAGCGCCATCTCGGCGCAGTGCAGAAATTTTTTTAACTTTTAACTTTATTATAAACTTGTTTCAAGCTAACCGGCGCTTGTTAATACAAACTTATTTAATTAGGAAGTTAAAGATAGGGGTTAACTTTATTAATATTTTAAATTTTAGTTAATATTTTCATCACACGATTTTTAATGATAATTGCTTTATTATCAACGTAAATTATTGTATGATATTTGTGTAATCTTTTTGATTTTATGATTGGAACATGAAAGGTTAATAGAACTGCTAATAACTTATTTGCGTAGAGTGCGGAAACATTTCTGCAAAAAGGGCATTTCTTTGTGGAAAGACTTTATGTGATTTTTTTATTTTATTGTTTTAAATAATCTGTTAAAAATCCCCAAAGAGTGCGCTTTTAAAGTTATATGAGGTCAAAGTTCACAAAAATCTGTTGTCTGTAAATATCTCGCTTAAACTTTTGTCGTTTGAATAATTGGTCAGGTGATAAAAATAGTTAATATGAACTTTGTAGATTAAAAGATATTATGAAAAAAAGATTAAATGAGATTTTTTCGTACTAGCAAACTTCTTTTATATTATACGGCTTACAAAGTTTTAATTGGGTAAACTTGTAGCACCAATGCACTCATTTCTACACCAACTTCGATTTCATTAAGTTTAATTGCATCATTTATTTATATATATATATATATTTAATATTTACATAATATACAGTAGACATCTTGTTTATCCGGGGTTGCGTTAACCGAGTTACGAATTATTAACGGGAATTTTATTAAAATTTAGAAATATTATGTAAATTTTAAAAATAATCTCTCAAGAAATTAAATAATATGTAGGTACTAGCGGTGATTGATATTTATGTCTCGGTGACATTTAACTGGTAACTATTAAGTTACTCGATATCGGAACATCCAGTTACTCGATATCGTAATAACCGGTTCCACACAATCGACTGAGAATTGAGGGATACAAGAAATATCACTGTCAGTGGTCCATATATAATGTAACCTTTCAAAAAGTAAACAATTAAATGATCCAATACTCGTCTGGAACTGAAACTATTGTTCCAGTAAATCAGTAAATCGACGATATCAATCATCGCTAAATATATCGGAAAATTAACATAAATTAAACTTAAATTGCAATCACATCATTGATCTGAAGTTCTAATTCGCAAACTAGATTCGCGCTTAGATTCAGTGTTGACTTTTGATGCGAGATATTTTATTGTGTAGATTTTCTATCCGGGTCAATTAGTTTTCTTACCATTAGAGATAATCGGGGTTGGACTCGTTAATAATTATATAAATTGTATCTTTATTTTTCATATTAAATTATTATTTTACACTTTCTTAACTTCTAACATTAATACTAAATTTCACGATCTTCACAATTTTCACAACCTTCATGCTTCCTCTGTCATTTACAAAGGGTCCCATGTTTTGGGATCCTTTTGTAAATATTATTATATTTCCTGGCAAAGTTATTAAGTCCACAAATTAAGTAGTAGTGATTGGATTAATGAATGTATTGTTCCTCGCTAGGACACTATTTCGGGCCGTATTTACTCAGCCGCCAGAAGGACAACTCTCCCCTATTTGATTTGGGGGAAGTAAACAAAAATGATGGAAGACTTTCATTGAAACGTTCCAGAATCAACCCCATCCTCGATAGGGGGAAGGGCGGGAGGGTGCCGGCTCGTTATTGTGTTCTCCATGTTCCGGAAAAGTAAGTTTCAAGTACAAGTAGTTCAGCAGAACGCTACACCGCAGGAATCTGCAGATACTTTAAACCAGGGGTATTTAACATTTTTAACCAGCGTATCGTAAATTAGTTACTCGATATCGTAATAACCGTTTCCTCACAATCGACCGAGTATCGGAGAATACAAGAAATATCGGTGTCACTGGTCCGTATATAATGTGACAGTTCCAACGATATTCATCTGGAACTAGAACTAGAATTCAGTAAATCAGCAAATCGATGATATCAATCATCGCTCAATATACCAAAAATTAAACTGAAATTGCAACACGTCATCGATTTGAAATTCTTATTCGCAAATTATTATGTGTCGTAAAAATATTGTGTCATTATTTGTCTTATTATTATTATGATCCTGCACTTTAACCAGTGATTTTTAAATGAAAAATAGTTTATCAAAATGTGTTTCAGAGTAAAATTCGTAATTTTAAACACTAATCAACAATTTGGTTAAAAATTATTATTTTATCAAAAAGAGATGTGAACATGGTAATTGATAATATCAATGATATTACTATGGTAATTCCAATGATGTTACTATGGTAATGTCAATGGTATTACTACGATTTACTAATATGCTGGTCTCGTAAGACTAGAATCAAAGGCTCAAAAATTCAAATAGAATGACGGCTATCTTATAAAACGGCATTCTTAATAATTAGTGGTAAAGTTACTTACCACTACACGTAAAGGTCATTTCAGACGGTGATCAATATGGATGACACTTTTATTCAAATTGAAATACGCAGCGGCTTGTAGTAAAAAAATATCATAAATTTAATCATAAAGTATGTTCGTCACAAATCGAAAATCAAATAGGAAATTTGTACATGTCATTGAAAAAAAGTATCAAATTAGTAAATACAAAATTTTTATTCTGAAGTTTTTTTAAATATAGTATACAAAAATTTATATTTATGCTGTCAATAATTTGAACATTTGTTTTGAAACAATGATATTTTGTAGATAGTTAATTTGTATTATAAATATGAATTAAATATATTAATTATAAAGATATACATATAAAATCAATTTTATCGAAAAATATTGTTGTTGCGCCACCGGGATTCGAACCTGGATCTCTTTCCTAACCGGGGAAGGTGCTTTATCCAACTAAGCTACAGCGACATTATTTTTAGCGACAATTTTCGACGCTATATGTTACCTTTTTTTTGATATTAATACATTTAATCGTTCCATTTTTTTGACAGAGCCATCTACCTTATTTTTACAGAATCTCAAATACCTTTGAGTAAACTGATAGCAGACGCCAGAATTATCAATTCATTTTTATTAAACTTTGGACACATTGATACAACTTTATTATTTAGGAGAACACATTCTTATTGTGAAGTTGATTCAGAACATAGGTCTGTGATATTTTAAATATGAATTAAATATATTAATTATAAAGATATACATATAAATATACATATAAAGATATACATTTCCCCGGTTAGGAAAGAGATCCAGGTTCGAATCCCGGTGGCGCAACAACAATATTTTTCGATAAAATTGATTTTATATGTATATCTTTATAATTAATATATTTAATTCATATTTTAAATATCACAGACCTATGTTCTGAATAATTACAACTTCACAATAAGAATGTGTTCTAAATAAATTTGTATTATGTTATTTAATACATTTTTAAACATTATTCAATACGTTAGTTATCAAAAAGTGTTGTTTAATTAATACAGAAGAAGATCCAAATTAAAAAAACGACATCCTAGGGTACGTTCTAAATGAAATGCAAGAAAAATGTGCAATTAAATAGGAAAAAATGCCAGTCCGGGCTGCGGACCGTGAATTTGACATCAATGCCTGAGAGCCACCAGTGTATACACATGCACCCATCTAGTTTTGACAGTTTTCAATAAATTCCTGCAAGGTGGAACGTGTTACTCCACGGAAAATGGAAATGTCTTCATGGAATCGAGCTGAAAACATGAAAAATAGTTTCAGCCAACATTCCTGGATTATTTAAAATCTGTCATCTTGTCGCTGCTGAATATATCAATATGTAAATAACTTTAAACAGACGATATAGCGAATATGATCATGATTCAATATATTATGCCGATAATATCGATAATATTAAATGTGTTGATTAGAAACACATACATATAAAATCAATTTTATCGAAAAATATTGTTGTCACGCCACCGGGATTCGAACCTGGATCTTTTTCTAAACCGGGAAAGGTGCATTATTCAACTATGCTACATTATTTTTGACGACAAATTTTCAAACCTATATGTTACACTTTTTAAATTAATACATTCATCGTTACATTATTTGAAATAAATATTAAAAAGAATATGTTCTCCTAATAATATATAAGTTGTATCAATGTGTCCAAAATTTTATAAAAACGAATTGTTAATTCTGGCGTCTGCTATCGGTTTACTCAAAGGTATTAGAGATTCCGTAAAAAGTAGATGTCTTTCAAATAATGGAACGATAGATGTATTATTTGAAAAAGTGTAATATATTGGTTCGAAAATTTGTAGTATATTATACATGGTTCATGGTCATTTAAAGTATATAGTCAATTTATTCGCTTATTGGCTTTCGCACGCTGAGAGCTGTCACACGCCACGTGATCCGTTGTTTTATTTATTTATTTTTATTTTAATATCAGAAGATATAATGCATTTTTAAAATAATCAGTAGGATATATATTTTTTGTTTTTAACATTTATTACTTCCCTATGAGAGTAAGTAAGACTCGTTTAGTGATTTTGGGTTGCGGTACATTTTAGTTTTGGAATATCAATTTGGTCTCTTAATCTTGTAGATCGAAATCCCGACTAATATTTAATTTAATTTTAAAATTAAAATTTTGGATTTTTTTGTATATGTCTATTATTTTTGGTACTTTAAAATCTACGAAGAGATGGATACTTGGATAGTAATTTATTTTTAGAATAGTTTTTATCACAATTTTTTGAGTGATTTCTAATTGTGATATTGAAGTTTTATATGTTTTATATTAAAATGATAAGAAACGTGACATACGTATCAGTTATTTTGAGTAAAAAATAATTAGATTTATTCAATTTGTTTTTAATAATGTTTACATTTACATTTAATCTTGAATAAATTATATTCGCCTTTTTTGTTTGTTTCAACTTTATTTTATATATATTACATAACAATTTTTATTTTTTCCGGTAAGGATTGCCCTTCTACTAAAGTAATTAACATAGTCAGTTAAGGTTCATTAACATTTTATCAGCAACATTTTATTAAAGTTGTAATACAATAGTGAAATCAAATAATTAAAAAAGAATGTAATTTACTTTATATTTGAGTGTGTTCACTGATGTCTCTTTATTTTTCATCATGTTTCATCATTCTTTACTGATTTTATTAAAAATTCTTAGCACAGCGCATTCTCTCGTTCTCTCACCGTACACATTGTTTGCGATCGGTTTTCTCACTGTTCGTCCCGAGGATCTGGTCGAATAGCTATGGTGAGGGTCAGTATTCATATTTACATTGTTTATTATCTCTTCTAAAATTATATTATATTTTTATTTTTTTTGTCAATTGGTAAGATATCGCATATTGTAAATAATTTGTAATAATCATCTTTATACAAACGCTTCGTTCTGTTATCTACAATAAGTTTTTTAAATCTTAATCGTAACTGTATAATTTGATCAATATATGTTATATATGCCAGTCCATAGCTACTCACTCCATAACCAATAAGAAGTACTAATTTGCTATTCTTATTTTCGCCGTACCTATTCAAATAATATTCCCATTGGGCGATAAAATGCCTCAGCGATGGCGGTGAATTGTTGACGATGAATATATATTATAGAATAATCTAGAACCAACAGTGATATCATTAGTAATGATGTCATGTTATTATGATAACTTCAAAAGCGTGATGTTTGATAAAGCAGTTGTCTACAATAGTTTTATAAACTAAAAACCTAATGATTACTATCTTTTAAAGGGAGTGCGGGATGTAGTCGGTGATATTAATACCATACAGGTAAATATTACTATGCGGATTGTATTCCGGCTGTTCATTTTCACGAGTAAAACAAAATATAATTAGGTACCTACCTATTTATTTTAAGTATCATTAAATGTTGTCATGCCAGTTTAGTAAACACGTGGGGGAACTGCGTACAAAAGCGGGAATGTGGGTAAAATTATATTATGAAAATGCGTTAATGCAGATTTATTATTTAATAATATAAAATATGTAAATACAATTGCAACATTATTTTGTTTGACGAAATAACCGTGGACGTCTCCGTTATATAATTGACAGCAGATCTTGCCTGTTTTATATTGATATGTAACATGGACAGGTGCTGTTTGTTTTATGTTGTTAAACAACACGGATGGACGGGCTGCCTGATTATTAAAGATATTTGTAAACATATATTTTCACGTCACATTCTTATGAGTTGGTAGTCGTATCCCCGATTATCACGCAGGAGATCAGGTTTAATATAAAATCAAATATAAAAATGAAAAAGATAACTGCCTTTTAAATATGGTATTGAATACACCTGTTCAGATTCAATGGACGCCTCAGCATACTAACGCATCCAAAAACTGGAAATCAAATACAGACTTTCAAAGGCATGACCAAAGCATGTTTTCCCATACAGCGGGCAGCCATGTTGAAGAGGTTGAAGAACGCAAGAACACAATCACTCCGAAGTAGGTCAAGACCGCAACAGTCACCTGATTGACGGCAGAAATGGTAGAGCTTCGTCAAGATAGTCCACGGTGATCACACTCCTCAGTCAGAAGAAGTGCGACTGTGATTGCTCCACCAGTCATTTTTTAATTTTTGTTACATAGCTACATATAAATGTGACGTTTATCCTCCCCATATGGGGTTGCATGACTTCTCCCTTCAAAATGATAACGTACATACTACATTCCGAATATTGTGCAGGTGTAGCTTCGGAACGGTATCACCTGATACCAGAGCCGATATACAACAGTAAATAACCGATTTATATCCCTGTTGTGGTGTAACTAAAGTGATCATAGTCAAAAGAACTTTATTTTGTGAACGACAAACAACCGAGGGCGGCATGCACTATTTTTTAAGTAGGTTGTTTCCGCTGCACTGCGTTGGTTCTACCCACTCAACTATTTACACCAAACTATTCATAACGATATATTAATTACTAATATACCCTACTCTGACATTATACATATATCCATAAAATAATAAAGAAAAACTGTAAACTTTGACGGAAAATCCAAATATGTAATTTTAACTCACGGTACAGTTTGTAATCGAGAACTCTCTTTTTATTGTAATAATCTCTTAATTTAAGCGTAGAAGTTTTTTATAATTAAATACTCGCGTTGCTTTAATGAGTGGTATCGAAACGGGAGCGCACAACTCCCATAACATTACCGGGATAGGGTGTGTCTCGTTTCATAGCTCCCTTCATTGCTTTTAGATTCTGTGGTGACTCTTCTCACGTCTCATAGGGGTACATAAATAATCACTCAATGGCCATACAGTCCGACTAGTACCTGCCAAATTGTAGACAACAATACTCCGCGATCGAACCAGTCAAGAAGCCATAGAACTGAACACTCTTCTCGTGGCTAGCTCCTCGGACACATCTACTGGCACGCACCGCCTTCAGTGAACTACGTTTATCTTATACTTTTTATAATGTAATAAATAAGTGTAAATTAAATCTGTAAATAAACGCAGCTATCTTAAGTATCGTTTCATTCATAATACTCTAGCTCTTACACTTACACGTACATAAATATCAGCCTTTATATTAGTAACTTTTTATATACACACAGGAGAAGCTAGGACGTGTATGGCCCTCAATTTTCACCATACACATCCTTCTAACATAAATAATCCCTATCGGTGACTCTGACGACTCTACATAATCTTTAAAGCGAATCACCATAATTCTGCATAAGTGAATATAAGTGATGGTTTAAAGCTATTTATTTATGTATCTATTAAATTAATTAATCAATCCAATTTACAAATACAATTTTGGTTTTAATAATGTTGATTATCAGCCGGAGCTTGCGACTGTCGGAAAGTTGTGTTCGGTTTTGTTCCAGATTCCCCGCTGATACATCAACTCCGGCGTTTTCGATTCCGAGAAACTTTCGGCAGCCCAATATGATTATTTGTTTGATAACGAGGCGGGTAGAAATTTAATTTGGAGCTGGTAACGCGCCCTTTTGTAACATGTTTGCCATTAACGTCTATTTGATTCCGAAACTGTAATGAAATCCACAGTCTTTGATTGCGACCATTTATCCCCGAATCCAGTTAAACGATATTCATTCACGAATTGTTATAACTTCCGGCGCTGCGAAAGTTGGATCGCTTAAGATGGATTTAATAATACCGACTTCTGTATTGGGATCGAAGATTCCTGATGATTAAAGCACAATTACCGCAAGGCATAATAAATCAATTACAATCATTTTATTAGGTACCCGTTTATAGATTGGTAATATGAAATATAATTCAATCTTTCACATTACTAAACTTTCATTAAGGGGCGCTTTCAAAAATAATTAATATTTTCGCATACAAATCAAATGTATTAATTAGAAAGATATACATATAAAATCAAAAAAATATATTATTGTTGCTACCGGGATTTGAACCTGAATCTCTTCCAATCCGGTTAACGTGCATTATCCAATTATGCTATACCAACACAGTGGATCGACGACAAATTTTCGAACCTATATGTTACACTTTTAAAATGAACACATCTACGTTCCATTATATGAAAGCCATCTACTTTGCTTTTACAGAATCTCAAATACCTTTGAGTAAGCCGGTAGGAGACGCCAGAATTAACAATTCATTTTTATTTTTATTCTGGCGTCTTTTTATTTTTTAATAAAATAAATCTATAATTCCGATCTCACAATAATCTCTAAATACCATTCTAATGTCGGTGCTTTGTCTCTTCTGTTTTGAAATCTTAACTCACACCACAAGATCTTATCGATTAGCATAAATTTACAAATGTGAAAATAAAACACTTGTTTTTATATTCTACTTGCTTAATTTACTTTATGAGATGCGCTTCGCCTTATAAGGACATTATCGATCTAACAATTTAACTCAACAACTTGTATTTAACTATAATGGAGCACAGCTATACAATTTTATTTGCATGGGATGAAAAGGGACAAAATTATTAATTGTAATTCTGAATTTCAATGCAGTAACCATATTTTCACATACATTGTATGTATGTGATTATGGAGTTCTACAAACTTATCTCGGAAACAGTAAACATAAATTTACACATTTTTCATGTCACGGGGATCAGTTTAAATTTAAAATGAAAGAACTAATTAAGTTCCGTTTAAGAATAAAATAAAAATTGGATATATTATTTAATAAATTTAATATTAAAAGATGTATGATATATTAAGTCTGGTCCGGTCTGGAAATGAAAAAGTCAAATCCATTTCTTGTATGGTAATTTATTATTCTGTCAAACAGCATTGATTTACCATTTCTCTATCATCTTATCTCAACTCTCTTGTTCTCTTTCCGGTTGACCTCGATGTTGCGACTGAATAAAAGAATGACAGAGTTGTTATAAATTGTATCTCTTTGCAATATGTATTTTTAGAACTGTAGCAGGATAACAATGAGTTAACCCTTGATCGCTGGACGTGTGAAAATGTGCGGCTTTTTTCATATATAAATCGTCCCACAGAAATGTCAGATAATACAACTATTGATGTTTTATGAAAAATTCACAACATGAATTTGTAACTCAATGTTTGGTATTTTAGTTATTAAGTCAAAATGATGTTTCTGCTGGGATCGGGAGGAAATTATATGTGACAAAATTACACAAGGAAGAAATAAATAATTTCAAATTATACACGGAAAGAATTGCACAAGGAAAAAATTACACACGCGACAAATTTCACACTGCTATTATTTCATATTCTCTAAAATATCAAATACTGAACCAAAAATGTGTATTATTTTTTTCATAAATATATAAAAAATGATTTCAAATTTTAAAAAAATAATTGTTGATGTTCGTGGCGTTAACTTTGTGGTTAGACATAATTTAAAATTGTATTTATATTTAACATTCTATAAACCACTGTATTATTTTAACTTCAACAGATTTCGATACTAACGTATCTTCGCCAGTCTTACAAGGAAGTTCGTAATAAAAGCATCTTAATAAAGTCAATAAAAAATATAGATATATATATATATATAAGTTATTACTTTCATAATATTGAAATCCAATTAACCATTGGAAGAAATTTAATTTAAACATAAAATATCTAATAAAAAACACTAAATCAAATGAGCTATATTATTAGTTATTTATGATGTTTTCCTTTCTTTTGAGTTATTTTTTGATTTATAATATCTCTTGGTTGTTATTTTATAGCCATGGTACTGCCTGTTTTTTTAATAAATTGTGGTCAGCATCAATGAGATGCGATGAATCCTTTAAAACGTTCATGTTGCAAATATTATTTAGCTAAAATAGTGGAATATTTTACTAATGTTAATTGCATAGTAAACGAGTTTATAATACAAGTTAGAGTACAGAGTTATTGAATTTATTGTATTTACCTTTATTTTTATTTTAACACACCTTGATTGCTACATATCAATTTTATAGAAAAACCAATGAATATTTTTCCCTTAGGGTCGTGACTTCTGTAAGCGTATTCGCTTTTTTAGGTCAATAACAATTCCGGCAAAGCCTATTTCCATGCCAAAGCCCCCACTCATGCACAAGAGGTGTGTGAAATAAAATTTTACGGCGATACCTTTGTTACTTATCCATAAGGGATGATCCACGAAACCTCCGAATATCTCCATCGCGCTATTTTCCAGAAACGTTTTTAATGACGACTAATCATTTGCTTGCTCGTGGAATAAAATGAAATTAATTAATAATTTCAAGTTCACGTAAGAAACTTTTATTTATTCTATCAATTTCCTAAGAAGTGTCAAAAAGATCCCTCTTATGAGACGAAGACACATGAGCATGTGTTAATTGTCATGTTTAAATTGTTTCAAAACGAAGTACGTAGTTTAGAAACAAATTTAAAGCAGATCGAATTAGGTAGGTACGTTCTCTTCACTCTGTCTAGGGGTGAGACTTCTTTGGTAAGAAAGTTTAGGGATATTGCAAATATCTAATCATACTTGCGGTTTTTGATAATAATAATAATATAATATTTTTATATGAACATGTTATTTTTAATTTTAAAAAATATATTATTAAGGAGAACATATTCTTATTGTGTAGTTGTAATTATTCAGAACATAGGTCTGTGATGTTTTAAATACTAATTTAATGTTATTAATTATAAATATATACATATAAAATCAATTTTGTCGAAAAATATTGTTTTTGCGCTACCGGGATACGAACTTAGATCTCTATTTCCAATCCGGGGAAGTACACTACCAATTGTGTTAGAACGCCAGTATTTTTCATGACAAATTTTCGAACCTATATGTTACAGTTTTTCAAATTAATGATTGATTGATTAATGATAATCCGGTTAATAATATTTTTCGACAAAATTGATTTTATATGTATATATTTATAATTAATACATTAAATAAGTATTTAAAAATATATAATATAATTTTATTTTCACTTTGTTCTACACACACACATTTTTTTTAGTTGCATCACGACTAGTTTCGGGAAGAGCAGTCCTTCCTATCAAATAACTTGTGGAGATTGTAACAAAAAATACATTGGTCAAACCGGGATAAATTTAAATACGTGAATTAAAGAACATCGACGCTATCTGAAAAATAATAATTTCTCCGAATTCACCAACCATATCATTGATATCAACCATTCTTTCGACAGCCACGATCTAAAATTATTCCACTCGGTACCATATAGAGGAATGAATAACCTTGAAATGAAATAAATACAGAAAAAAAAAATTTAGAAAAAAAATTAGTCAAAATCACATTTTCAAATCCTTCACCGCTATTATCAATGTTTCCTAGAAACAATAAAGCCACTCCCACCCTTGTGAGCCCCACCGCCCCAATAGCCAACTGTATTTAATTTTAGTTCAATTTACACCTGTAGATGGGAAGGACTGCTCTTTCCGAAACTAGTGGTGATACAACTCAAAAAATTGCGTGTGTAGTAGTACAAAGTGAAAATAAAAATTACATTTATTAAACACCATGTACAATTCTGACGTGAAGGCGAATTCGTAGTGACACCCTTTCCCGCCTGTTCAGTTATCGGACCTTAGATTACCGAGCGTGAAATGCATTTTGAAATGCTGGAATCGTTTATTGTGGAATTATTACTCTTATAAATGTGATAAGCTTGTGGTTGTGAGTAGGGATTCCAATCTCGGGATCCTGGAATCAGGGAACCAGATAATTTTCGATACCAATGAATTCCGTTATTAGTAAACATAATCCCGAAACTTTCGGGATTGATTTTTTATCAATCACAATTAGTTAGTATGTGTACAAAATTATTATATTAGTGACGTGTATGTATGTACCTGCACGCGTCACGGGGGGAATCGGCGGATGCTCACGTTCCTATAATAAATAAACATTTTTTGCTGCCATACGCAATCTAACAACATCAGAAAAACAATAAATACGTTTATTTAAACTAATTTAAAGGATGAAAAATATTAAATAGAAAATGTAGAGCACATTTAAAGGAATACATAATGTTTTAATGGCTGTCAAACGCATTAAACTAAACCAGATCCGGGATCCCTGGATTGGCAGTTTTTGACCCCGAAATCCCGGGATTGAAATTTTGGCTCGGGATTGGATTCCCAAGTTGTGAATGCTTCGAAAGATCAGGAGTCGATGATTCAGCAACATCGTCGGGTGAGTCGAGCTTGTTCCCTCGTTCGTCTCTCGTTATTCGTCGAAGCTGGTCCTTTTTAATTATCGAAGAAATTCAATACAATATAGTATCTTCATATATATCGTTATTTTCAACCAATATCATCTCAGGTAAACCTAGCTAGCTTAGAGAAAATAAGAAAAATGTTTTGCAAGTGTATTTTCTATTGATACATATAGCGATACGGCCAACATGAGTATTATGTAACCGACAACTTCATGCTGTGCAGCCTTTTATCAATAGTAATACCCGGCAGAAGAACTAGGTTTTACCCTGCTGAATTGAATCTCTTCGGACACGGATATTTTTCATGTCTGTTAAAGATAGTTTCGAAATAAACTGGGTTTTCATCTTCAACGCCTGTCAAATGAGAAAAATAAATAAGTACAAGTGTATTTATGTTGTATTCTATGCCTTAAAACAGCTAATAGGTACTTTTATTTAATTTTATTTTAATAAAAAAGTTTATCATCTAGTTCTTTAATGATTTTTAGATAGTACACATATACAATTAATAAGCTTTATAGGCAGAAAAATTCTAAATTTAATGTTAATCTAAAGAACCATAGTAGTAAAAAACAATATTCTGTCTGCTCTCACCTTGCTAAAATTTATGTTTTTGATTCCTTAATTTGTGAACGCCCAAAGATAAAGGAAGATTTAAAACATCTTTTTTTAAATTTAAATTTTATTTATTTTTGGAAAACAAACAGTTAATCAACAATGGTTAAGATGGTAACAAAAATAAAAGTAAATTCAACCAATTACATATTTTATTTGAATTATTAAATACACTTACACGATTAGTGATCAGTGTTAAGCAGTGTAGAAGATAATAAAAATAGTGACAACTAACTCTGTCAACTATTAACTACTCCATAAATGTTCGAACATTGTCTCCTGTCTCTCCTTCAGAACCTTTCCACCTAATATCGAATATTGAAATTATCAGTAGACCATAGACTAATAATTGTGGTTATGCATTCAACTGGGAGTATTACGGTCGTCAGGTGAGTTGACTGTGCAGGGGAATCTTTAAATATATACACATGAACTAACGAAAATTTCTTTTCCCAATATTTTCATTTTGGTGTCACCCACGTAATTACGTAACGCTGACAAAATAATATGCATTAATGTAAAAAAATACGTCTTGTTAACACAAAAATTTAATTTTCGAAGTAAAAATACTTTTACTGTTACATAAATGTGTTATAAACTATCGGATTTATGTTTCCAGCGAGGATGTATGGATGTTGCACAGCTAATGTTCCTAACTCCTCTCCTATATGTACACTTTATTTCATGTCTATTCATGTACTAGTCTGTGATTGCTGCGCTCTCTGTTTAGAGCTACTCTGCCGTGCTTAACATTATTGGATGTGTAATAATATGGATGTGATTTAAAATAGTGTTGACTAGTGATAAACAATAACAAGCCACTTGCTTGATGACGCACATTTAATTTATTTTAAATAACATTCAAAATGAATGTGTTACAGTTGACAAGAAAAAACATAAAATATCTTGAATATAATGGAACATAAAATGCAGTCACGCAATTACAAGAGTATGATCCTTCTTGCTGTAAAACATGAATTAAATTATATTCCGGGAATTATAAGAGATTCTAACAAATTCGATGGAGGGTATCCTTAATACATTTTAAGGTGCGTATCAAAATAAATGAATTACTCGCAAACCAAAAAAGCCAACTGTGTGAAATGTCCATATTTTCGAGGGTAGCGAACCAGTAAAATTTTACGGTTTCGGGGAGGATTGCTCTCCGGGAAATTTCTTCAGTATACTTTAACAACTTTTCATAATTTTACTTCTTCAATCTACGCGCGCTTCTTCCCAACACTGTTCCCTTCTGCAATAATCATATTAATATCCTCATTTAAATAATGATGACTATTCAGTTTGTTAATTTTGTTTTGATTTCAACATATCGTGCACACACACCCCCAAGGGAGTCAGTGTGTAACCCGCGGGGGTAGGCAAAGAGTTCTGTTCTGACACACAATTCTCGCCTCATCCACATTCATACGCCTTCTCATATAAGCTCGCCGTTTATTGTGGCTTCTAACAGAACCATCTTCCAGTATCTGGTTTACCTCGTGGTGCCAAGTCTTCCGCAGATCTTCTCTACTTCTGGTACCATCAACACTTGTGCCATATATCTTTCTTACGGTTCTCTCCGCATTCATCCGTTTCACATGACCAAACCATCTAAGTGATCCTTTCTTAGTCTTACTCACTATACTTAGATCACCTTTACATTATTTCCTTATTTCTTCATTTTTTAATCTCGATCTCAGTCTACTTTCGTTCCTCTTCTGTCAGTATCGGTACTAGAACTCCATTGTATACCGCTAGACTTGCCTCTTAACTCTTCTACTACCGCGACTACTGGTCCTGACACAGAAAGATAGTTGTGACAAGGCACCGTTTCACTACTGCAGACCCAGAATATACTTTGGAAACCATGCGCTTTTGGACTTGTGCAGTAGTTTTAATTACTCGTTCATTCGCTTCAATTGTCGAGTCGTATTTTATTCTGTATCACATTACTCATAAAATTATCTTAAAATATCTTTACATTGTACTTGGATTATCTTAAAATGTCTTTACATTGTATTAGAACTATCTATCAGGATATCTATTTGGTTATAAAGTAGTTCTATGACGTTCTGTAGTTAATCGAGTTCATATTTAATGTTTTTCTGTAAGATAAAATTGTTCTTAACGTTTATTTTATATCTGTTCAATAAATATTGTATTTTAGTGTAAAGATTAGCAAAAAATGATAACATACGTTGACCCGAAAAATAAATTTTTATTTAAGTTTGGTGGAAGTAATGATTTTCACAAATATTACATTTTTTCAAAACAACGATTTTTTCGACAGATATTTTCGCACTCATATATTCAGCATAGGCTGCGCTGTAGTAAAAGTAAGAAGTATTGAGTAATAAACTGTTCTAAAACTACAGACTAGATTCAATTCGGTACATGCAAATATTAATTCAGCAGTTAACTATTGTATTATAATATATTTATTTTTATAATTCTCTGTGCAAGATTTATTTGTATTTATAAACTCCATCATCCGGGATCAGCTTTCTTAGTCTGCATGCACCATTTCTTTCGATCATGGGTTGTCAGGTCTATCAATATCTAGGGTACTCAAGTCTTTTAAGATCGATAACATCCATGTCGTTAATGGTCTACCACAGCTCCTTTGACCATCTTCAATGCATTATGCTACTTTCAGTAGATAGTAGGTAGACGTATTCGCTTCTGTTAATATGAAATTGAAAACCTCAGTTGGTTTTCTCTTTACTGATCATTTTTAAAGTATGTATAGTTATGAAATATTTATAAATTCGAGGGTTATCTCACTAGTAATCTCACTAATAACCTCACTGGTAATCTCAGTAGTCGAATCTATTAATATAAATGTAAGGTAACCTTAGTTTTATAAACTTGACCTCAGCAAAATACAGGGGAGAGGCAGTCCTATAAGGGCAAGCTCACAGCTGTGGGAATTTTATATTT
Organism: Eubasilissa splendida; assembly: GCA_031772225.1. NCBI lineage: Eukaryota > Metazoa > Arthropoda > Insecta > Trichoptera > Phryganeidae > Eubasilissa > Eubasilissa splendida. The sequence continues at coordinate 1,419,509 of CM062868.1, forward strand.
CGGTGCTAAATTCTAAAATTGCTATGCTGAAACGTACAAATTCTTCCTAAGACTGGGTTTTAAAATTTTTATATCAGTATTTTATTTTAAAAAGGAAGGACACTGATGTTGTGGCGACGTTAACTTACATACTTAGTTACCATATGACAGTATTTCTGCACGGTTGGGGTAAAGAAAACCAAACGGCTTACATATTAATATATATTTTTAGATCGAGACCAAGATGATTCTATTTTGTTCGGCGCGGGCGGTTCGTTCATTTTGTAAAAATTAATAAATATATTCCACGTCCAAATCTCTATTATTTTTTTACACAAAATAATCTAATAGTGAATCCAACCTCTCCATTAAGAAATGAACCGTCTCGGAATTTATTAGTAGTAATTATGTTTTTAATGTTGCCAATGAAGCCAATGTCCAAAAGTGAATTTATTTAGTGTTAAGCAATTTAATTAATTTAAGCATAATTTAATTGTACACTAACGTTATTTCAAATCTGTTTTTTTTTTCTTTTTCAACCATCTTTCATTTTCTGTATTACTGTATTTTTTGTGAAATAAAATTTTTGTGCGGTCCATATTGCACGCATTTCCATTTTAATTAAAATTACTTTTATATTTAATTATTTAAAAATACTAAAATATTACATATACGCAACATACTGTTCATTTTTCACGCATCTCCATTCGAATTGATAAAACGCCTTGGAAATGTATCGCTGGAGAAAAATGTCACGTGACACACGAATGCCTCCATCCTCCATACAATCCAACAACAGCCAGCTTTATCTTACTTACTCACTTACCATCACTCCGTTTCTCACGGGGGTAGATATTAACAGGATAAAGCGCCACACTCTTCTATCCTGACACACGATTCTCGCCTCATCCACATTCATACATCTTCTCATATAAGCTCGCTGATTATTGAGGCTTTTAACAGGACTATTCTCCAGTATCTGGTTTACATGGTCGTACCAAGTCTTCCGCGGACGTCATCTACTTTTGTTGCCATCAACACTCGCCTCATATATGTTTCTTACCATTCATTCTTACCATTTTCTCCTTATTCATCTGTTACATTTGACCAAACTACCTAAGTGATCCTTTCGTAATCTTACTCACTATACTAATATCAGCTTTACATTCTTTCTTTATTTCTTCGTTCTTTACTCTGTTATAAATAGATTTGCCACATATACACCTAAGTGATCTCATTTTCACCGCATTCAGTCTACTTTCGTTCCTCTTCTACCACTTCCAGACCTCACGACGATACATTAGTGTCGGTACCAGGACTCTATTGTGAACCGCTAGTCATGCCTCAGTTGACAAGTTCCATTCAAAGCGCCGTTCACTTTATTTCCTGCAGCTTTATATACGGTATCTAAAAAGATTGTTCCAACTTCTCAGCTGCATAATGCTTCTGTGACAATCTAGAGGAGTAAATTATCCTGGGTACAATTTTTGATCGAAAAAAGAGAACAACGGTGGACGGATGCCCATCTGGCTCGAGAGACCCTGGAGCTGGAGTCGGCTGCGAGGGCGGCCCAGGACCATTCCGTGCCATTCGTCTGATTGAGAGCACTACATATATATCAATACTAATATTATAGAAGAAAAAAGGGAATATAACGATACTCACCATGACACAAGTTGTGTTGGTTACGTCTGGTCCTTTCATATTTGATGTACTTACTGTCTTTGACCATGGATATCCTTCTGTTTTATATTCCAAGGCCATTTTTTTGCATAGATAAATACGTTTTTTGACGTTTTCCAATTTATTAACTTCTCACACGGCATTCAGCCTGTATACATTTCTTGACCACTGCTAGCGCTCGCCAACATTTCCAAGAGTCAGTGTTAAGATCCCACAGCGAGGTCTCGCGAGTGATTTATGTTCACGCAATTTGCATATTATTAAACCTGGAGGCTTAGCATCCACCAGCGAGGTGGTGTTCATTAACTATCACAATAACAATATGTCGCGTGGCATCTCATCCTGCCCATGCCGCCCAGCCCTCTGCAATAAATCCTCTTCCCGATGACACTCAGTGAATTATTACCCTTCGGAATTTCTTCATATTTGTACGAAATACTATTTTAAATGGAACTTATTTGCCGGCACCTATTTAAAATTCTCCGAGATTAAATCTCGTTAATGGTGATGAAAATATGTCACGAAATTACGTTATCCACATTGGGCTCTGGCTATTCTGCTTAGCATTGGTTTAAGGCGGAAACGACTGGAATACGTGGTACATTATTGTTTCTTGAGCTATATCGAGTTAAAGTGAACAGATTTTTAAAAATCATTATTCTTTCATGTTTCTTCTATCGAATTACCCTAGGATAGGGGTCGGCAGAAGCGGCTCGCGAGCCACATGCGGCTCTTCAGACATAAACTCAAACTTCACCTCATCTCAAGCAACCATATAACTTATGAGTTAATGAAATAGAGGCATAGACAAACATAGACTCGTAAGGAATACTCTCTACCACACTTTAGTCCGACCGCACATGACCATATTCACGTTGATCAATATCAGCCATATGAGAGTTTTAGAATTTGAAACCTATGGTGTAATATCGGACTCCGTATTTGCAGAAGATATTGCGAATGCTATAGAAACATATTTCAATGTTGTCAAATAATAGTATCAAATATATAATATATAAATGTAACGAGTAATATCAAATATAATATTATTCACACCTTTTCATTTGGTTAATATAAGAAAGTATTGAAATTTACAATTCATACTGGGTGCGGTTAAGTATATAAAGTAGGGTTAAATGGATAAATATGTATACAAATAGAGTTTGTATTTAAATAAGTCAGACGCTTAGGAAAAAATGGGTTTCTAACTCAATTCTTACCGTTCTTCTTGCTTAACTCGAAAATAAAACAGTGGCCACCACCCGAAATAAAGGAGAGGGGGGATGCCGGGAAGGGGTCGGTGCGAAGGGGGTGGTAGTACCTCTTGCATAATTCATGAATATTCCGGGAAGATATGGAAATATAGCTTTGAGATCTGAGTTGTATTGTTGAAAGCGAATAAAGTGGATGAAATATTTTAGTATTGGACTGCAATTTTTAACATTAATATATATTTATTTGTGAAATGATTCGTTTCTAGTTGGTTTCTAGCCAAACTTTATGTGCTCTAACTCTGAATTTATTCGAAATAAAGATTCTGTGTGGAATATTTGGATGCATTTAGGAAAACATTGTGTGAAGAAGACAGCAAAACTGTAGATATAAGCTATATATTCAACCCAATGTTTTATACTACCTATATCAATCGATCGATTGAGTCTGGGCAAGTCCAGCATATAAACATTCTTAAGACGAAATAGCGGCAGACTCGAAATGAGTCAACTCGAATGCCAGAATATTTGGAATTAATGACTGGAGATGATATAATGAAGACAAGCAAGAATGGACTCTTAGCTGTCGCACCACGATGCGTGTGGTATAGACTAAATATTATTTTAGTATTATATAATAATGTATCTTCAATCTGGTGAAATAAAAGGAAGCTGTTAGAAGAGTTAAATATCCAGGATGTATCCTGACAAATGAACTTAGCGGCAGTGAAAATACTAAGGAGAGCCGTTAGTATAAAGAGGCGGTATGCTAAAAGGACTTCCTCGACCGTGAATCCGCTACACGGTCAGTCAATAAGAAATAGTAAAGGATATATCATTATATCGCAGTCAAGTATTTTAGCTACCGAGATATTGCGACATGAATTCTATTAGAACACATTAATTTCTCTTTTTTTATGACACTGAGAATAAGGTTTTTTAGGGAACTTCAGATTGAGAAAATCCTCCGTTAGTAGATTTGTTCTCCACTTACTGATTATTTTATTTGCAATATTATTGTTATTACATCCCACGGGGTCTTAACAAGTGGTCGTGACTGAAGTACTTATATATGTAATATTGATATCTTGTATGTATAATATATGCGTAAACTTTTTACTTTTTATTAACTTTTTTTTATTTATTAATATTTTCTTTGGTTTTCTTTTTCATAGCATTATATTTATTATCTTTATGGCGAATCGGGTTAAAAAAAAAACTAATCACGCTGGAATAAACACATTATAATTATTATTATAATTAACAGTTTTAATTCAGTATATTATCTTTCTAGCTAATATTAAATTGTAATTTATTTTAATATATTTGAAACTAAATATGCCTCTAAAAATAATGTAAAGAACAAATTTTTATTTAAAAATAATAATTTTTTAGTGTTATGTTTACTTTGGTTTTATTATAAATTAATGCTTTGAAGCATCATCAAAAAATCGTGTATTTGATATCATTTATTCAATATATTTTTACTTAATTATGAAACGTCGTTTTATCTTATTATATAAAAGAATATTCTTAAATAATTTTTATATTTTTGTAGGTATGTTGATATTTATTTAAAATATGAACATCATTAGATTACAAAACCTGTAGATGTTATCTTGAATTAGGTATTATTTTGATTATTATATAATACGTTTTGTATAAAATTTATAAATCATCTAATGAGTTTAATTAAGTCTCCTATTTATTTAACGGATTAAAAAAATATATTTAATACTAATATATAAGTGATATCCTATTACATAAGCTTATGAAACCAATTTTAGATTATATTATAAATCTAGCCGTAGTCAGAATGAAGGCAAATTGCATCACAACAAACAAATTAAATGAACTGCATTCAATATTGAATGCAAATTATTGCGGGTATTTATCAATATTGAGACAAAATGATTTTATTTATAAATACGCTCGACACATCGTCATTTTATAAAAATAATATTTACGAGAACTGTAATGAATTCATTCACTTCATTTAAAAATACTGCATATTGTTGGAATACCTGGCAATAAATCAAATTCATATTTATCCGATAGATTGAAATACGAATGGATCGCCATAACGTTAATCGCAATGGACAGTTTTGATTTGGCAAGATAGTAAAATCACTTGTTTAATAATATGAGACAGTGAGAGTTAAGTGGACTAATCCCGACAAGTTTTGTTGAACAGTAGCAGTTACTTAAATACAATATTAATAAAATAAATACAAAAACGGTTTATTACACAATGACACCTAGTGATAATTTTTAAAATCAGGATTAATACATTATTGCAATTAAAATATTTCACATTCATTGTTATATAATGTCATTACTTATATTGAAAATATGTTATTGTGATTTACTGTAACTTCTCGGATTGCTTTGACAAGAGCGAAATTAAGGAGAAACCATAAATGAATCTTTTAAATATGAATTAAATATATTAATTATAAAGATATACATATAAAATCAATTTTATCGAAAAATATTGTTGTTGCGCCACCGGGATTCGAACCTGGATCTCTTTCCTAACCGGGGAAGGTGCTTATCCAACTAAGCTACAGCGACATTATTTTTAGCGACAATTTTTGATATTAATACATTTAATCGTTCCATCATTTGACAGAGCCATCTACCTTATTTTTACAGAATCTCAAATACCTTTGAGTAAACTGATAACAGACGCCAGAATTATCAATTCATTTTTATTAAATTTTGAACACATTGATTGAACTGGATCTCTTTCCTAACCGGGGAAGGTGCTTATCCAACTAAGCTACAGCGACATTATTTTTAGCGACAATTTTCGACCCTATATGTTACCTTTTTTTGATATTAATACATTTAATCGTTCCATCATTTGACAGAGCCATCTACCTTATTTTTACAGAATCTCAAATACCTTTGAGTAAACTGATAACAGACGCCAGAATTATCAATTCATTTTTATTAAATTTTGAACACATTGATACAACTTTATTATTTAGGAGAACACATTCTTATTGTGAAGTTGTAATTATTCAGAACATAGGTCTGTGATATTTTAAATATGAATTAAATATATTAATTATAAAGATATACATATAAAATCAATTTTATCGAAAAATATTGTTGTTGCGCCACCGGGATTCGAACCTGGATCTCTTTCCTAACCGGGGAAGGTGCTTTATGTGCACACCGTTTCTCCACAAGGGTATGCAGAGAAGAAAGAACGTCACAATCTTATGTATTCACTTTCTTGCATCTTCTGATACATGCTCGTCATTGTGATCTAGTGGTTACGATACTCGCCTAGTGATCCTGTGGCAGGGGTTCGACCCTCGTACCAGGAGGCCATTAAGTTAGTCCTATTCTCATAGCACAAGCGTTTAACTTAGTTTAAAATAATAAAAATGTTGATGTGACACGCGTTCCGTAAACGCATCTCTTTCCTTTTTTTTTAATAAATAATATTAAAGCTTTTAACCGGACCGCCTTCAAATATCTCATTTACCTGATCATGCCGAGTCATTCGCGGACGTCCTCTATTTATTTTGCCTTGAATAAGAAATGTGTCGCTTGACGCATGTCGATCCTAAACATAATGTTCGCTGCGTTTCCTTGCTATAAACCGGATCATAAAACAAGCTTCCGTCTGCAGTTTTCATTATTATGCACGTGGAAACGTGTATTGAAGATGACTACGTGTCACGTGTCACGTGTCACGTGTAGTGGGGATGATGAAGAATAATAAATTATTGTCACCATTCTTCAAATGATCTTCGTCTTGAAAAGTAATGATAAATATGAATCAAGTAAAACACATTTTTAAATACAAATTAAATGTATTAATTAGAAAGATATACATATAAAATCAATTTTATCGAAAAATATTATGATTCTACCGAGATTCGAACCTGGATTTTTTTCCAATCCGGGAAAAGTGCATTTGTCGTCAAAAGCACTGTGTGCTGTTGCATTGTTGGTTAATGCACCTTCCCCGGATTGGAAAGAGATCCAGGTTTGAATCCCAGTACCAACAACAATATTTTTCGATAAAATTGATTTGATATGTATATATTTCAAATAATACATTTAATTAGTATTACAAATATCACAGACCTGTGTTCTGAATAATTACAACTTCACAATAAGAATGTGTTCTCCTTAATAAACACATTTTAATTGTAAAGTTGCATTTTCAGAACATAGCTTTGTGATATTTAATACAAATTAAATGAATCAACTAGAAAGATGTTCAGAATATTTAGCTGCTATCTTGTTGTATATCTTTCTAGTTTATTAATTTAATTTGTATTAAATATTAATTACATTCGAAGATATTTGAACATTTTACCGTCAACTTTATTCTACTACATATGAGACTCCCCTGCCGCTCTATCGTACGAAGATCTTTTTAATAGTTTCCGATACATTCGCTGTTTGACAGTGACAGCGGTAGATTGTCGAAACACGTGTCATGGAAGACAGATCTGAAAATGGATAGTCGTATTTGACAACATTTATACTATTTTACGAATTTTGTTCCGCACAATACGTTGATCTTAGAACTCATTATAAATATATGTTACAGTATGTATGACAATCTTGTTCAATAATTATTTGTATTAACTACAATATTTAACAAAAATTCTACACCTGTTCTGATATATAATATGTTTTAATCGTATTTTTTAAAACAAAATTTTTATTTTTATACTCCCATTTGAAAGGATCGGAATAACATGTATGAAAATAAAAACACTTGTTTTTTAGTTCTACTCGTTTAATTTCCATCAGACGCGTTTCGCCTTATGAGAGCATTATCAATCTAATTATTTTAAATTCAACAACTTGTGTTTATATGAAATGTATTGAAAAATAATAGCTATATAAATATAAGTACTTAACGTAATAATGGTAATTTTGGGGTTTTTACATTTTGCACGATTCTACGAAACAATTCTGTTTAAAAACTAATGATAATTTAATGTAAGATAATACATGAAAGAGGATATTTACACAATTTTATGTAAATGAGGTAGAGACAACATTATTCATGTTAATTCTTAGGGTTTTTTTACAGGTATTTTTGCATGATTCTAGTTGTTTACGCGCTTTGTTACTTCGATTAGCACCACTAAGTTTCCTGGTTTATAATAATGTCTTTTTTCGGACAGCTAAGTAGACACTAATCGACAGGCGTTATTCTTATTACATCCCGGTCCAGCGGTTCAAATAAACCACCAGTGCGCGCCTCAGTAGGTCGAAATCTAAAGAAGACAACCCAGCTAAAAGATCAACAACGTCGGACCAGAAAGACTAGTGATAAGATATAAAATTAAAAGGTTAGTGCAGTTCATATATATCATATGTGTGCTTATTGTTAATCGAAAACCTGGGAACCAGCTATTGAAGACATTTACATAGACACTAATTATTATTTTTTTAAATAGAGATGCGTACATGGAATATATGTCACATCAATATTCTTACTATTTTCAAACTAAGCTAAATGCTTGTGCTATGAAAATAGGACTAACTAGCTAGTGTCCTGGAACGAGGCGCGAACCCCCGACCACTAGATAACTAGGCCAACGACTTGACCACTACACCAATAAGCTACTCAAATACTAGTTAATAATTATGTTCAAACACTGGTGATATTTTAAGGATGCAATAGTTTCAAATTGTTGGCTCAGCTGCTTTCTGCATAAAGTCATGTTGATGATTTTGTTCTTATATGCCTACAATAGAGAAAAACTTACGGCAGAATCAAATCCTAAAAAGGTATTTCTAATTACAGGCTAAACAAAAAATTTATTTTATATTAAATAAGCATTTCTAAGTACAGGTTAAATAAACCTTTGTTCAAAATAATTGTAATTGTAATGGACCTCATTTCCTTCTTCTTTCCTCATTCATATCAGAACTGCCATATAGTGGCCTTAATCAGATTAGACTCGGCTCGTAATGCACCTCTCGGTCAGCCAGATGCAACGCATCTACCTATCCACAGTTATGGGATTCTCCGAGGCACTGAGTTGTGCCCGGAATAATTCCCTTTTCTTGGCTATCACATCATTAATGCTATAAATAATATAGCATTGATGTACCATTAATAAAATAATTAGTTTAAAATATTCATAGTTTATTTTATTTAAATATGAATCACATCACCTTTTCTCATGACTACTACTGTTGATGCTAGTGTAGCCCTTTTTAAATATCGAATAATGATGTAAATGATCTTCTGATTCTTACACATGCGGTACTTCTCTCGTAAAATACGTAATTTTTGTATCCCCAGACACCTGCGCAATAAAGAGCAATTGCTTTTTGTGAATTGTATCTAACGGCATTAGAAATATTTGTACTTACGCCCCTTAGCATTTTTTTACGAGTTTTCGCTTTCAATATTTGTGTATAAATATGCTATACGAATATTAAATGTAAACTTTTTATATATAGAAAATAATTTTTATTTAATACAAACTTCAAGTTTTAAACCTATCGCATTTTTCTAAAAACGTGAATACCCTAATGAATAATAAATGTCCCCAATATTTTGTTTTTAAAATGTATATAGAGATGTTTAATAATAGAAATTTATAAAAAACTTGGGTTTTAAAGCACTGTACTTAAATTGTAGACCATATCCGCTTTCTCTGAGGGTATTGGGGACACTAAATTGTATTTATTTTCCAATAAAGATGGGGTAACGTTCTCACCATAGGATTCAGCTTCCGTATCCGGGCCAAGGGTCGCGTGACCCTCGTTTAAAGTGGAGACACAGACCGGAAGTCCTCCTCCGCACGGGGTGTGCTTCTGATAAGTCTTTGTAAAATATAATAAATTTAATCATTGAACTGTTAAACGAAAGTATCCAATCGTTTTTCATTAACTTTTTTATAAAAAATGAAAAGTTTTATTTTAAATTCAGTATATCAATTTATTTTGATACATTTTTAATCAATATTCTATATTTGATGCGCTCACTAAACGAAATTGCACTTCCTTACTGCAGCCAGAGAAAGTTGGTACAAATTGTTTTATTTTTATTTTATTATATTTTGTCTTACTTTCATTCGTGGAGGTCAGTCGCCTCCACAACCAACAACATCGTCGACGATTCCTGAACGCACCCGGTAATTACCTGGGTGCAAACCATAAGCTCTCACCAGCCCCATAATTTCACCGGTACCGCCCAGATATTGACAACAATAATATGCGCGAGAAGCCGCCCACCCAGCCGGTCTTTTAGCTTCACTTCTATCTCACCCAGCTTCCTAATTAGTTCTCCAGCAGACGCTTCAGGTTTTGACTGCCTATATTTAATATGTACTTGTGCATAATCAGCAATAAACGTCTATCAACTATACGTAGTCTTTATATTCCAACCTGTTCTTGCCACATTCACGCACACATCCACGCATACACACTCCACGATATTATCCTTATACGAACATAGTGGAGCGCTGGAAGAAATAGGTCCCCATGATTAACACTCTTTCACAAACATCAATCACCCGTAATTTGTGAATATATTATTTGCTTATTTTATTTATAAGAACTTTCCTTGTGTACATCGTAGGTATATCATATTCAGTACAGTGCAAATCGTAATTTCATCATTTAGTTCGTCATTCAGCCATTTGACTAAAGTATTTTCCAGTTTTTGGACGTCATGTTAGAAGGAAAAGTAGCCTGAAGAAGCTTGTTGTGGTGGGTAAGGGAATTGAGAGGAAGATTCGCACCCGTTGATCACGTAAATGTAAAAAGCAGGCACTTTCCCAGTAGCAAGATACTAATTCTTCATTACCACAGTATCATGTCTATACAAAAAAACATACATTATTACTCCAACATTAATTCTTTACATGTATTAGTTAAATAACTATGATGAGTTTTACGCTTTTCGTAATTTTGAAAAACTGTGTGAATGATTCATTGATTCTTTCAACAGCAGTACTTTATCTATAGAGTTGTGCGATTTTGTATAGAGGTTTACCATTCACCCTGTACCCAGATAATATTTTCCATAAATGTAATCACTCTACCGTGTATCTTTTGCAGATCCACAAAGAAACAAAAAAGTTTTGACTTTTTGCCAAAAAATTTTCATCGCGAGCAGAAAAAAATGGATGTAGTGCGAACTTTCACTCCAGCTCAAAAAAGTATATACAACTCACATGTATCTACAATATATATATATATAACTATTAGAATACATAAATATAGTAAACATTTTTTTAGAAATTATGGACATCTATAAATACTTGACAGCCTTTGCTATTTAATTCAGGGAATGAACTTGTTCGAAGCAGAACTTCCTTTCTGAATTGTACAGAGTTTAGACTCTAGAACTTCTATTTCTCTGGCAGACGGAGTAAAGCGTGGATTTAGAATAATATAAGCAGTCGTTTAAGTCAGGGTGTTATCTGGGTGCCAAAACTGCGGGGCATATTCAAACCCATTGATAGTCAATTGCTGATAGTGGGAAAATATTTTTATTTACTTTTGATAGCTACATAATTCTCTTAATATTTGTAAATTTGTATACGGCACTCTTTTATGATAAGTCTAAAAAATTGCGACTTTAGTGAATAATTATTTTTCCCGACAAATAATATGAAGGAACACCAGTTTTAATATATTATTATTAATTTTCTACCTCTTGTCCTAGAAGTATGGGAGGTCCATCGTCTCAATAAGGAGTCTCCAGATATTATTCTGTAGATTTAATGTATTTTGTATAAATAATATGTAAATAAATTTTACTGAATTTTCACCACTATCTAACTCGCTGGCCGAATATTGCATTTGTAATTAAAAAATGTCAAAAATATATCGATGAAAAAAGTTTTGCTTGTAAAATTTCATTATTAATTGATGCCTGTTGATTAATATTTTTAATTTATTGTATTTTTAATTTTTCTTTTGATTAATTGTATGGATAAAAAATATTTTATTATGTACTGTTGTATTCCGCTATAACTTTGTGAAAATTCATTATAAATATAATTAAAAACAATTCACTTTGCTTAAACACCATAAACACATATACACACTGACGAAGGAACGGTGGTTCCGAAACCTGTTGGTGATAGATAAAATAAAGTGATGTTTAAACAAAGTTAATTGTTTTTAATTATATTTACTATGTAACCACGTAATCACTTGAACTATATAATTGAATTATTATATATGTATTTATTTATTTATTGACATACATATTTTTGTTATAACAGGGGTGAATATATTATAATATAATATGTTTATTATGTGGGATGGAGTAGACTCCACCTCTGATATATACAGCGTTGTCCCGGCTACTTTGCTAGACTGAAGTCTGTGTTAGAGTTGATTTGTCTATTATTTTTTATGGATGATTAAGTTACATTTTTGTTTTTATTATGTAATACCTACTTTTGTATTTTTAATATTAATTTTATTATATTTTGGACAATTTCGAATCTTACACACAATCTGGATTATGCTGGAATAAATTATTGTTTGCTTATTACTGTTTATTATTTAATTATATTGTACACATCTTTACTTGCGTTATATTTATTTTATTATAATGTATTGGAAACTATCGGAATAAAACGGGCATATGCTTAATCAAGTAGAAATAATAAAAATATATTTTATGTATGTATTAAAACTATAACTTATTATATTTCACCCAAAGTTGTCCAGCTCTGCTACGGACGTTTCAAGTGACGTGTGAACATTCCAGAGTTTAAGAGAGCAGATCCCGGAGGATCTCCGGCGATCCCTCCCCATATCCCGGGACCGGATCCCGGAACGCTTTATCCCGGGGTGTGCTGGACCACGGAGGCTGCGACTGATCTGGTATGTGTGGCACGAATGAACTGTCTGGGAATTGAGAGAAACGTGTCGGAGTATTCAAATGATGTTTGAAAGATTTTTTCAATCATTTTTCATATTTAAACCATGGCATACGTAACGTACGTAGACACTCAGAACCATGTGGGTAATATGATAATCTTATTTTATGGCCTTCCCACGCAACGTGGTATAATAATGCTACCTACTATCGCTTATTTATTACTACGTTTCTGTCAGTATTCTTAAGAATACAAAATATCCATCACAAATTATACCGTTTAAATAATTAATTTGTTTGACATATGAGAGTAGTTGCAATCTCAGCAATGTATTTTTTATTATCAAAAAAATATGAATAACTGATGAATGAATATATTTATTAGTGCACTTTTTATTATCAATATTATAGGCTGGTTTAAAGCACAAAATAAAATATAAGCTAGTTTTCATACTGGAAGGCATATTTAAAATTCAGAGCAGCGAATACTGCTATTGGTCAAATTTTAATATAAACAATTGACGTAAGGCAAAAACAACTAACTTTGCAGCTAACATTTTTAATAATCAATTTACACCAAAAAGAGCTACGTTTGATTGTTAATGAATTAACACAACGCGTAAAGCCTGCATTCAAAGTTTGGGGGGTGGAGGTTGCTGATTTGACAACTAGTACCTTCATAGCGTCCATGACATTACATGCACTATTCGGATTGGTAGTCACGCGCTCATAACATCTCATGTATTAAATATTACATTATCCTTGGTCGAAAATAATTTTTAATTTCATTATAATCATAATCTGCCATTTTCTATTCGAGGCTGTATAAAGGCCTCACAACAAGTCTCCCACTATTATTTGTTCATTGTTATTTTAATCAGAATTCAATCATCAGTACAGCGGGCTTTAGGGTAACACGTCGGCCACGTGATTTTTTATTTTTTTGGGAAAAATTATAACCATTATTTTCAGTAAATCAGAAGAGCTATATTTTAATACTTTTGAAATTAGCAAAATTATCTTTGTGGTTTAAAATTCATATTTTTATTTGTTAACTTTGTTTTATTAACCACTTAATTGAGTTTAAATACATCTACCGGTTTCGAAAAATACCATTTTCTTCTTCGGGATGTATTTGAACTCAATTAAGTGGTTAATAAAACAAAGTTAACAAATAAATAAAAAAATTAAAGTATTGTGCTATATTTTATTTGTATATTTAAACTTTATTAACATACGTATTTTTGTTGTGACAGAGGTGCATATATTATATTTTTTTACGTACATACATTTTATTTATTAATTTTAGTAAATGATAAAATAACAATTAACTATATATCGAAAAATTAAATTCAATATCAGTTGGTTTACATGTGAGTACACATGAAAATGAGCTTGTGACAAAGTGTGAGTATCCGTTGACATTTTTATTTATACTTTTGACATCTGTGATAAATTTAAAAATATTTTATCATCTTTTAATGTGCTCGAGTTAATAATATTTATATTAAATTAATTTTTCACACGTTTGTAATACTTTGTATCAAATAATTCTAGTAAGATTTCTGGTGTATTAATATAGGCACGTTTATAGCACATCCTATGATAGTTTGGAGATTTTGAATGACACTATGACATTAATAATTATACAATACTCGTTGACTTTGAAAAATTTGGGACCGAAACATACTAAGACCACAGAGGCAATGGCGTCAACTTTTTTCTAGGAATTGATTGCAAACAAGACAACTCATTCGTTTTTAAGGGCCATAACTTATTTTTGTCCTAATGATGTCCTTGAGGTTTCAGTTGCAGTTCGAAGAGACGTTCTCAAAGCATCCACGATCTGGTCAGTTTATTGAGTTGGAGATCCACGTTAAGTTACGTCCAGTTTTTCTAGACTTCTTTTTAGATAGATTCTCTCTGTGAGTGATGTGTTCTAAGGATTGTTCTCAGACAAATCGTGAACAATCTGTCTTGGCAACGATACGCATTGTTGTTTAAGGATTTCTAAGATTTCCACCCCTCCATCACATTGTATCGTGTCATGGAAATCTAAATTATTCAAAAATCAATTTAATGATTTTCTAGACAATATTTATGCCGAATTTTAAGTAAATGGACATTGTTGCGCACTGTAAGGGGATCTATCGATTTTTTCTTAATATTCCAAATATTGTATTTAATCGTGATTCATGACAAAGGAGCCTTGCTTTTGTAACGATAATGTTATTATTAATGCGTGTCGAAATGATTATGTGATAATCCCTTTTTTATTTTAAAAAAAAAATAGAGATGTGTACACGGAATACATGTCACATCAATATTCTTACTATTTTCAAACTAAACTAAACGCTTGTACTATGAAAATAGAACTAACTTGCTGGTCTCGTGGAACGTGGCAACAACCAGACCAACAAGCTACTCGTACCTTTGCCGTACAACCATCGATTTCTTATCTAATAAAGTTTTATTTAAGCCAACATAACATATTTGTTGGTCGCGATATCGCGATACTACCTCCAGCACCACATTTTAAAGTTTCTCTCTCACACTTGCTTTCAAAATCTATGCTTCGAATCTGAAGAAGCAGATGAAAAAATAAAGTACTTAAATCATTATAGATACCTACTTTATGCTATCGAAAAAAAAACAAAATGTTAAATCAATAATCATGTACCCCATGGAAAAACGTACTTTCCAAAAAATATTTAATGACGTTTTTTTAACAAACTTGAACATTGAAAAACGTGATAGCCTAATGTAGCGGAAAGTATTTCCTACATTCTCAAGGTACCTGCTAACGATAATATTACAATATTGTGTTACAAATATATTTAAATCATTTTTCAGTGCAATATTAGACCATATGTACAAGATGCGAAAGACAAACGTCTATATTCGTATAAATATCTTGATTTAGTCTAAAGTAGATTTACGAGCTTTTACTCTAATTACGGGTATGGCTGTCCGCGGCGGCTCCTCCCCGGGGGCTCTACGCTCACAAATTACTGTAAATTTTTCGGATTCGTGTAATAAAAATACATGTGCACAAGTTTGTACACAACTTTGCTCCCAATTAAGTTAAGTGCGACAACACGGTGCAGGCCATTAATAATGTAATTAAGACTAAATTAGTTAGAATTTGCTTTTGGCTGTGTATTATGTTATTTGTTGGATTATCATCGGGGGAATTCTAATAAAATCGACGTTTCCCACTACGACCGCGATTCATTATTCATTTTCAAATATACGCAACCATTATATGTATATTTGGAGAGATACAATTATTAATTGGTGAGAAAATACAGGCTGTTTACATAATTTCTACTTTAATTTTATTAAGAACTAACAAAATTCCCGGTGAAGACAAACCGATAAATTACAATTATAAGTTATATATTGATTTACGGTATACGACGTATCTGACTTTATTATAGAACCATAAATTCATCATACTTCGATTAAACTTTCCGAAAAATTGACATTGTTAATTTCTCGTGTAAATTCTTTATCCAAACTGGTACGTTATCATATTTCAAAATGAAGGCTGTTCAAAACGTTAAAAAAAATGTTTCTCCGTTTAGTTAATTAGTCTTAGAGAAAAAGGGGAAAATATATTCTGAAATTTCGTGGAAAGCTGTAGAATAAATTCTTTCCTATATTCCTTTCACATTCTGACGAAATCTATGTGATTTACAAGATTTTTTCTACCTAAATATAAAATATTATTCAAATAAATAAATAAACCAAAAAATAAATAACAGTAATAGTAAATAGTATATAGAAATTAAACTTGAATTAGACGTGATTAATATTAATATTTTTTTAAACAAAGATACGTATAATGTTAAACACTTACAAAATACATTAAATACTAAAATAAACAATAACTGTAATTATACTTCACTCGAAAAAATTTAACAACATAAAAATATGAAACATTTAAATACAATATTAGGAGAACACATTCTTATTGTGAAGTTGTACTTATTCAGAACAGACGGTCTGTGATATTTTAAATATTAATTAAATATATTAATTAGAAAGATATACATATTAAATCAATTTTATCGAAAAATATTGTTGCGCCACCGGGATTTGAACCTGGATCTCTTTCCTAACCGGGGAAGGTGCATTATCCAACTATGCTACAGCGACAATATTTTTAGCGACAATTTTCGAACCTATATATTACCTTTTTGGTATTAATACGATTAAATGTATTAACAATATTTTTCGATTAAATTAATTTTATATGTATATCTTTCTAATTAATATATTTAATTCATATTTAAATACAATATCATAAATTAATACGACGTTACTCATACTTTGTAGTGAAACATGATTATTTTTAAAAAAAAATCCCATTTGGTTATTTTATCACTGGTACAGCAGTCCCTCTCATCAGGTAATAACTAAACTAAATACAATTTGATGCCAATTTATACGGGTCGCAGGGAGGGGCTTAGAAGTGATGGGGAGGGTTCGGTCGTTAACAGAAATCAAGGAACGTGATGTTAATAATTCGACAAAATCATTTAAGTTTGAAGAAAACGCTAATTAGTACATCTCATTCCCTAATACCTCAATTCTTTTGTCCATATTCCTATTGAAACCCAGCCCCTTTGATGAGATGGAGTGCACGTCTTGAAATTACTGTAGTAACAGCATAACTCAACGTGCGTGTAGTACAAAGTTTAGGTTATTGATTTTTTTTTAAAATTAAAATATTTTTATATTACTCGATGGTGATGAAAGTAAAACGTCATCTGGGGAGAGTATAGCTTAGAGGAGAATTTCAATTGTATTACGAAAAATTTATTTTCACTTTGAAAATAAAAACCCTCAGTTTCCCTACATATTAATTTACATTTGCGCCAGTCGCTGTATCAAAACTTATTTTATCTAAAATATATTTCTCCTCAAATTCTCCAACACGAACTAGCGGAAATACGGCTGTTTGTTTAGAAACCTCTCCGCACCTCTAGGGATGGAAAAGAGCAGAGACATGTTTACTGTGCAGTCCATGATTTCACTCTATGTGCAATGTGGTCAAAGGAGATGCTACCAACCCCCTGAATGCAACCATGTCCACTACCTATAAGCTGCAGGTACCGAATTTTTCTTAGCTCTGAGAAAACTTTATTATGTTATGTAGTGATGTCTATAAAGCTAAAACGAGGGAATTGATGCGGTTATATTGGGTTGTTTAATGAGTCTTTGTGGTTTTTTTTTAAATTCTATTTTCCCAGTATTTTTTTTTTAAAACATTAAAATGACATACTATTCCATAGCATTTTTTCTACTCTAAAACGCCAGTGTCGCCATTTTCATTCATTAGTTTTTCTTAATTTTTGGGCTTAAATAATGGAGTGAGAAAAAGGAACATTTTTGACTTATACTTATTTTCGCGTTTAATCGAAGTAAAAATGGTTATCCAGGAACTCAACTGGGGAATTCTGTCGTATCCAGCCTCGCTCCAATAGATTATTATATTTTTCTGTCGCCCTCCAATCAAATGTGTAGCATTACGTTCAACAACGATGATGACCTCAGAAATTGGCTTGATAACTATTTAGATACCAAACCAGATTTTTATAGTTAAGGCGACAAATTGATTGGATGGAGTTCTGAACAATAATTGAGAATACGTCATTTATTGAAATGTTATAATTTATATTTAATATAATAAATAACCGGCAAAGACTTATTAGACAACCCGATACTAAGTACTCTTTAACTTCTTTAGCGGTCCATGACTGCAGCTATTTCAGAGCACCATCCATACATTGACATTGCCGTTGTGGTCCAGTCTCTGGGCTTTCGTTCACCTTTTACAGGTCTGTCTTCATATAACCCGACTACCCAAGTCTCGATCTTCCTTTTGGTCTTAATTCTGTCTCTTTGTGAGTGAAGAAATCATCTACTACTCTCGCTTTCTTATGTCCCGCCCACTGCAGTCTCCTTGCTTTCACTTTTCTTGCTAGTGAAAGATCAAGATTCTATTATAAAATATTACATCAAATGTTGTATGTTTTTAATAAAAGTATAATTATTTACCTAGGATATTTTTATTTTGAATATTTGCAAAATGAAATTTGTTTATTATTTTATAGATTATATAACTTTATGAGTATCTAATTTTTAAACATCAACTGATTTTGAAAAACACAAAATTTAATTATATTCTGAAGAAGAAAATATTATTTTTCAAAACCGGTAGATGTTTAAAGATGACTCATTAAGGGGTCAATTATAAACAAAGTAAAATATTGGATATTTTTAGATTATTGTGAGTCGTCAAATATATGATGAGCATTTGTACAAGGTTTGATAACTACAATTTTATTAAATATCATTAATACATTTTCACTATTAAAACATAAAAAAGATATATTTATTTAGAACATAATATTTAATCAGTACGTATATTTAAAGTGGATTTAGTATGGATATGATAAAAAAAATAAGTGGAAAAATAAGTGCAAGTTGTATATTGCGAAGTACACATCGGTCTATAACGCTGGGCCTGATATGTCCAAAGATTGCCTCCTCCAGGTTACCTACGTATGTCATTGCTTTGACAACCCGAAGGAACTCGGCTTCGAGAAAGAACTCGAAGAAGATCATGTAGAGAAAGATGCAAAAAACTTGGTGGTCAAGACTAGACAACTACTTACAATAATAGACGTCAGAAGACAAATATCCTTAATGGATCGTAGCCAAGTGATGATGATGATGACATTGTAAACTAAAATAATAATAACAATAAATGCATGATAAGAACTATATATAAGTGCAACATAAAAACAATAAATGCTGAGCAGTACATGCATATATAAAATACACAATAACTAAATAACATTGTCTACTTACAGACACATTATAAAAAGAACCATCAATAACTTCATTACTTCGCAAAATCCAGTCTAGCGTGCAGTTGAATGCAAAATCAGCTCAGAGTAAGAATTTGCAATCTAGGTAATGTCTAATTGCGACCGAAATTGGAAGCTTGTCTCTCCATTTAGAATAGAATTTTAAGTGAAGTTATCTTTAATACAACACGTAGACAATCAAAGCGACTTTAATTAACATCGGATGTAATCAATTAAAATACTTATATTCAATCAAATAAATTAAGATATAAAAAGATTCGTACAATTTTTAAAAAATGTATTTATATTGGGGGGTTTATTATTTCTTCTGAAAAACTTATTCTACTTATTGCATATAGTTGGATGTTTGTTTATCAGTTACGAATCAGTTTTTGATTTGTAAAAAACTTTATATTTAAGTATAAATTCAATGCCCAGAATGCTTCACTTTAAAATGTATCTTCGTCACGTGATGTCCATATGGTCAAAATATCCAAGAATTTTTTAATGACTTTCATGCTCGATTTAACCACACACTTTTTACTCTCCGGATCGTACCTCGACAGAATTCTTCCTGTTCAGGTCATTGAAAAGTGCACTGATTAGAAAATCTTTGCAAAAATGTGATGCAGAAATCCAAGACTTTATTAATACTTTTTTTCGTATATAAAACATAAAATTATTAAATTTTCATGGAACAAACGGCATTAAATAATGGGGAATACATAATTGGTTAAGACATTTAATATTTAAAACTTTGGCATTTTAATAAATGACTCCTTCTAAGCTTATTGTTACAACTTGCTTCCATTTCACGTGAGAACAATCGTCATATTGAGTTAATCTTTCATTCGAGATACCACTCGCAGTGCCACAACACTTGGAACGAATGCCCATTCTCCTTTTCAATTTCAATAGTAAAACAGTATTTATTTATAAAACAATCAGAAATAGTGAAGTGGAATGAAAATGAGACATGAATTAAAGAGGCAAATTAAGAATGTGTGGGAATTGAAAAGAATGTATAACTGATCTTAAGCACAGTGAATGAGATTAAGCTTAGGTGGATTGGGTGAATGAGGAGAGAATAAATAGTGTAACCGACGCATGTCGCCGATCACGGTGATGGGTGATGGAATTGTAAGTGATGGGTGGATGGAAAATAAGGAATCGGAAATGAGGGAAGTATGGGATGAAAGTAAAGGAATTCCTTCGATAGCGGACCAGGATGAACTTACGGAACCAAAAGAACAGCTCGACACACCTGTTTGATGACGCTGTCTCTGTGATCATTTGGAAGTTCACCCAATGTACGAAATTGCCATGGCACAAAAAACTCTGATGGGTTTCAACGTTCACAACGCACCAAAATCACAGAGGTATATGAACCAACGCGAATAATCACACGAGAACACTTCCTCTCCGCGAATTCAAAACATTCAAAACAACCAGTCGAGCCAATGGAACAATGTGTTCATGTTATGGAACAATGTGTTCATGTTATGGAACAATGTGTTCATGTTATGGAACAATGTGTTATGTTATGGAACAATGTGTTATGTTATGGAACAATGTATTCATGTTATGGAAGTATATGTTCATCTATTAAAAAAAAAAATATTACGAATACTGAACAAATAGTAACATAAATATATGACGCAAATGTTAATGGCACCAGAAATAGAGGACGTCCGCGGAAGACTTGGAATGATCGGGTAAACCAGATACTGGAAGATGGTTCTGTTAGAAGGCTCAAAAATCGAAGAGCCTGTCTGAGGAGATATATGAATGTGGCTGAGAGATAATTGTGTGTCAGGACAAAATAATGTATGTAAGACGCTCTTTAAGGAAGATTGAGAAAGAGACAAAAAACAGATGGTTGAATTATATTATATGTAAAAAAAAACATATATATATTTCCAGCTCTAAGGTGGACTGAAACATCCTGCGGGTGGGTCTGTGTGTTTAATTTACAATAGTCACACTTGTTCATGGCAGCGAGCAATTAGAGTTGTAAATGTTGTTTGATTTCCCCAGGAGCTGTCACTGTTTCGCTGTGACGTCAGACTCCCTGCCAGTCTCGTTTAAGATCAAACAACTCTAGTTTTAAACCATTTCATCCGCTCGTCCCCGGAGATACCTTCGTTGCAGACTTACTTAAAAGTAAAACGAAAATTAACTATTAAGTTGAATAATGCAATTATATTTAATTCTAGTCCCTATTAACATGATTATACGAACATATTATATCGGTGTCCAATATCCAAACACATTTCGTAAAAATCAGAATCTATTTGACAACTACTCGATCATATCTTCTTTGTTTTCTGGGCTATTCTGCGGTATGTATCCGACCTCTCTGATAGACGTTTCGAATCCTATTGCAGGGCCCATCATCAGGGCTGATGACGTTGATATTTATTTGGTCACATGATTTGCGGCCCTGTACGTTCATCTTCTTGCTGTGGTGCGGGAGAGCACAATTACCTCAGTTGTTAGTATATTTTAATATTTCATTAATTACATTAAATAAATCTATAATTCACTTAACGCATTCTCTAAATAAAGAAACATTAGAATAAGTATTTAAATTATTCCCGTGGCAACGATAACATTGCTGGAGCATCGCTGGTGGTGAAATAATCCAATGTAAATGAAAAATTATTTTAATTATTGAAAAGTTTATAAAGATTCATAAATTCATTAACAGAGGCGAGGTGTTTTTGGTGAGGAAAAACACACATATTTATATATATATATAGGATAGCTAAACATTACATGATATTGACTTTTATTTGTTTGATAATTAAATTAGCAGCATCGTTCTTTTGTTCTTCGTTCGTTTAATTTCTTCTTATTTTCTCTTCACAGCGGACAATAATTATTGTCAGCGTCAACCCTCGTTCATCCACTTTGGATAGGGATACATATATCCTTAAACAATCACCACCTTTTTCATCTGAATCCAGCAAACCTTTCTGAATATCGTCAATCCAGGTAGAGCGCGTCTAAAACGAGAAAGATGATACCTGGAAGCTGATGCCGAAAAGTTCTGGCGATTTGAAGTAATGTGCAATATTATATGTAGTGATGTATATTAGAATTAATAGATTACTTTTTGTGTTCAATATTTGCAATAGTTAAGGTGATTACGCACAATTAATACGCATTCCATGCGCTTGCGCAAATTTATTGTTGTTAAATTTATTTTATTGTTGTCACCATTTTCTTCTCGCCTATCGTCAGTACCAAATTACCTCTTAACTTGGCGGGTTGGCTATTTCGGGCTTGTGGGAATCTCCAAAATCGGAGTGGATTTTTCGTCTTCATGTGTGATTATCATTCGTAAAAGTACTCATCAGGGAATTAGTGCGGTGCAACTCAGTGTGAACATTGGAAATGTACTCATCAGTCATAGTGTTGCAATGTAAATTGTGGTGTGAACTTCAGGAGAAAAAAGGACGAGCGCCGTCATCGGGTGAGTCGAACTGTCGTTCCGTATCACATAAGTCCTCACATCTGGTTCATTTAATATCGAAGGATTCCTTAATCATCTGCCTATCTATTACCCATCCCCCATATTTCCCTATCACTCCATTCAGTACCCATCACCCCCTATTAACGGCGACTTGCGTCGGTAAAATTTTGTGTATGATGCATAAAGTCTCACAATACACACCTACTCACGTGGCTTCAAACGATCGAAGATTCAGTTCCCAAAACAGAGACTTCATTCTAGGAATTTTTTACGTCAAGATGATATTTTTATTTGATTATTTGATGCAAATTGGTCCCACGGAATGACACTAGGAGATCCTGAATGTAGTTGTCAGAGTTTAGATTCTTGATATTGTCCTGTCGGGCATGACTTCAGACGATGTACTCCTTAAAAGCACTAATCTATGTGTGTTTCTCCAGCGACCTTGTCACCGTTGAGCGTTTCGATAGACAGTTTGACAGATGGGGAACATATTCACCGTAGATAATCGTCTCAGATATAAATTAATGGATTTGGCCCCGTTACCTCTGAGAACGTCGGTAATTTAAGATAATTAATATTGATATTGTTTGTGCTTCAGTGTGTCAATTGTATTGCAATCATTTATCTTTAATGAGTACCTATATAAGATATTTATGTGCTGTACATATACTTACGAGTATACAATATTAAATTAGTTGCTCTTTCATATTATTATTACTAGTAGGTACATATATATTGTAAATAATCTACTATTAAATTATTATTTATATAGTCCCTTATATATAGTCCTAATAAAAATATATCTAAATATTAAATTCCACACCTTGCAGAGAAATTTTTTTATATAACTTAGTATAGTTGAGAAAAGGCGCTATAACTGTTAAAAATAAAAGGTTGTACCTAATACCTAAACTTAATCATACAATGCAATAAATTGGTATAATAATTTTAATATTTACGGTTGGTTAGTTTGTTTGTTTGAACACCGTGATAAAGAAATGCATTTTTTCCGAAATCGGTTGATTTTTAGTAATATTTAAAACTCGCGTGGTTCAGACCACCCCTGCAACAACACTGTATATTGGTTTTGGGCAGATCTGAGTTATGACACAACGTTGTATATCTTCCTGGACATCGAATGGTATATTAAACGACCACATCAAAAAAATAAAAATACAATTTTTAGGTGATCTTTCCTACAAAAATACTGTATGTAGTTATATCATCAAAAATTACCGACGCTCCGTCTATCTATTAACATTGTAAAAACCGATATACAGTGTTCTTGCAGAGAGTGTCTAAATTTTACGTATTTAAAAAAATATTGTCGAGAATTTTATTTATTTATTTTAAATATATCTCGCATTAGGAATCACTAAATTAAATCTTATATTATAGTTAGGAGTATATCATTAAAAATTGTTGAAGTTTTCAAATTGTTTGTTTTCTGAAAAAAATGTAATATTTTTATTTCGCTATTGCACGGTATTCGCAATTATTTATTGCGGTAAAAAGAGATGAACAAGAAAGTTTCCTTTTATTATTCGAAAAGTTGGTCCAGGCAAGCGACACTTCGGTCGCCGTGATGCAAAAAAGTTTTTCTGTTTGAATCTTGAAGAAAAATCTTGTCTTTGAGATTTTTTGCCGGTCTTCCATTCGTGTTGCCATAAATCCACCGAGAAAAGTAACTCCATTGCATACAAAACAACTGCGATGGACACTCCTTTTCGAGGGGTGTTTCAAACATGAGTGACTGTGAATTTTTTAATTAATTAATTTAAATCTTCATCTGATATTCCGGCTGATCTTATTCAGTCGCATTCTATGTATTCTTTAATTTCATTTTAAATTATATTTAATAAAGAGTATTTATTTATCTTTTCTATTTTCTTGACTGAAACATGGTTTCTGAAACTTTGGGGATGCATTTATAAAACAAAATGTTTTAAATTGTGTTTGTTGTCATGAATTCAGTCACCCTATTGTTAATTGATGTCTTTGAGAAATATGATCATTTACAAGGATTGTTGTGCAAAACTTGAACTTTTTTATTTTTTATATTCTTCTCCCTCTCTTGTTTTCTACAGTTGCCTGTTTCTTATGCTTTACTTAATTTTTTTCTAACTTATCTGATATTATCTGATCATCAAGCAAGTAATTGGGAAAAAAATATGTTTAATTTTAAATGATGTTTCCGACTAATTTCCACCTATGTGTATTACATATCGAGTCCATATTTTAATATTATTTTTATAAGCAAACTATTATCAATTAGAGTTTTAGTGTATTTGTATAGTTTCGGAACTAATATGCTGGGACCGTTTCGAAAAAATAACTTATCAAAGGTTCTTGAAGATATTCTGGAAAAATTCCATTTAGAATTGAAATTTGGACACGGAATATACTATAAGAAATCACATGAATTATATAATTTTTATGTTTTGGAGAAATTTCACATATTGGTTTTCATGAACATGTAGTAGTTCATATTAATTAGACACCACAACATCACCAAACTAAACGCTACATAAACTATTTAATAGCCGAAGTCAATAGAAATAGTTACTTACTTACCATCACACCATTTTCCCGAAAGGGTTAGCCGAGAGGATAGAACGCCACACTCTTCTGTCCTGACACACAATTCTCGCCTCATTCATATTCATACAACTTCTCATACAAGCTCGCCGGCTATTGACCATCTTCCAGTATCAGTATTAGTTTACCTGGTCGTGCCAAGTCTTTCGCAGACATCTTCTATTTCTGGTGCCATCAACACTTGCGTCATATTTCTTTCTTACCATTCATATGATCAAACCACCTAATTGATTATATCTTGATCTAAATCTATGACAGTGCAATGTTGAGCGCAAAGCGAGCTATGAATAAATGCTTTTTAAACTTTGTGCGCAGGGTAGAATTAGGCAATTAGTTCATAGCTTCCTTTACCAAGAAATCTTAAAGATGACAAATCAATGTCTCATAAAACACAGTCAATCAAACAATACAAAATAATAATTTCTTACCTCCATAATACTTCATATTAAAACGTTAATTCAATAAATCAACAGTAGGTACAGAAGGATTAGTGTTATAATTTTTGATAATTCTGAAAATTAACTACATTGTTAATTTTTTTTAAATATGAACAAAATGATCAAATGTCCACACTTCAATAATATAATTATAGATTGTGTTTGTTACGTTATATAGTTAAATTGAATGCGTTAAAAAAATTATACATAGCACGCTTTAATTATTATATGTCGTAGTGTATTTTCTTTGATCACTCAATATACTATGACTAGTAAATAAAGTTAAACAAATTTTCAATTTCAACTTAAACTAAAATTAAAAACTTAATTCAAACAAACAAAACTTCAACTCACTTACACACCATACATAAATTAATTCAATACCATATTTTAATTGGTTTTTACGCATGTATTTATTGTTATTTCATATGAACCTTAAAGGTATTGTTTTGCACCACCGGGATTTTAACCCGGATTTCTTTCCAAACCGAAGAAGGTGCATTATCCAACTATGCTACAGCGACGATATTTTTAGCGTCAAATAATCTTCGAACATATATGTTACCTTTTTGATATTAATACATTTAATCCCGGTGGCGCAACAACAATATTTTTCGATAAAATTAATTTTATATGTATATCTTTCTAATTAATATATTTAAAATATCACAGACATATGTTCTGAATTATTACAACTTTACAATAAGAATGTGATCTCCTAATAATAAAGTTGTATCAATGTGTCCAAAATTTAATAAAAATGAATTGATAATTCTGGCGTCTGCTATCAGATTACTCAAAGGTATTTGAGATTCCGTAAAAATAAGGTAGATGGCTCTTTCAAATAATGGAACGCTTAAATGTAATAATATCAAAAAGGTAATATATAGGTTCGAAAATTTGTCGCTAGTTTGGGTGATAGTTGGATGTGAACAAGCAATATAGTTTAAAAATATACTCCAGACTCAATATTGCGCCATTTCTTGGGAATTTCATACACGGAAAGTAGAGAATATCTTATTACACTTTAAATTTATATTACGTACCATTACGCCGTTTCGCCGCGGGGGTATGCAGAGAGGATAGAATGCCACATTCCTATGTCCTGACACATAATTCTCTCGCCTCATCCGCATGCATATATCTTCTTATACAAGCTCGCCGATTGTTGAGGCTCCTAACAGAACCATCCTCCATTATCTGGTTTTCCTGGTCATGCAAAGTCTCCCACGGATGTCCTCTATTTCTAGTGCCATCAACACTCGCGTCATATATATTTCTTACCATTCTCTTCTCATTCATCCGTTCCATATAACAAAACCACCTAAGTGATCCTTTCTTAGTCTAAATCACTATACTAACATCAGCTTTACATTATTTTCTTATTTGTTCATTCTTTTCTTTGTCATAAATAGATTTGCCACATATACGCCTATGTGATCTCATTTCCACTGCATTCACTCTACTTTCGTTCCTCTTCTGTCAACTCCAGGCCTCACTTCCATACATCAGTGTCGGTACCAGGACTCCATTGTGCACCGCTAGTCTTGCCTCGGTTGACAAATTCCTGTTAGATATAAGTCCATTCAAAGCGCCGTTCACTTCATTCCCTGCAGTCACCCTCCTTTCGATATCATTCACAGCCTTCGTTTCTATTAAATATATACCTATATATATTTTCTAATATTCATCTTCTCAAACGCACTCCTTAATTGAAGAGACTCACAACAGGATCATTTTCCAATACTTTATTACCTCATTATGTATTCACGACAGGTCTTCAGGCAGATCAAGATTTCTGGTGCCATCAACTAGCTTCTCACTTATTTGATCTCACACCTTCTGTAAGAACTTTCGGCTTGATATCCGACTTTTTTACAGTAGGTATTTATTCTGCAGATTTTAAAGTTTAATTAAATTTATTTTTTACTCACGAATACAATTGTTTTATCCGGTAAATATCTCAAAGATACGAAATAGGTTGCTCTCGCCGCAAAAAAGTCATTAAAACTTAACGGCACAGAATGGAACAATTTTGGCTACTTTCAGATTTGGCCAGGACTTTGTCGAAAGTTTGGAACTAGTTGGAACTCTGCTCAAAGTGTTCGCGGAGATGGCGTTAATATTTGTATTATGAAAGTAGTTTTATTTTTATTTTGAATCAAAGAACCACTGAGTTGGGGTTTGTGTGCAAAATATTTTTGATATTATTCGAAATTAAACACAAAGGCGGATGATCTATTTCGCCGAGAAGTCGCTTAATAGAGGTGGACGTAAAATTAATTATACTGTCTGTTGCAAGTGATATCCAAACACGAATGAAACAGGTTTTTAAATACTTTTTGCAAGGTTTTTTTTTTTTTAATTATAAATACTTGTTTAACCCTTCCCAAACCACGCGGTAACACAGGTCTATCATCATAATTAAACCTGTAATATTTCAGTAAATACATGAAACATAAGATTAATATTTTAGATAATACTAAAGAAAATATTAGTGATTAGGAATGACTAGTGAAAAACCAACCAGGGAATCGTACAAAAACAATTATTTTTTCCATTCAATCCGTTGTAAAGTTAATATGTTAGTAAATATATAATTTGTGATATGAAAGACAGAGATCACACAATATTTTCACAGTAATAAGAATAACAAACATACTAATATAATCATATCTTTCTCACTAATTAGATGAAGAGAGATAAAAAGGAAGGACATATTGTATGGGACTTAATGAATGCTCTAAATTTTGTTATTAATCATTTTTTCAAAATTGAATGCTCAATATTTAGAGTAAATTCGTGCCATTAAAGCCATTTAAGCTAATAAAAACATTTTTTCAAACTGTTATTTACGGTAACACGAGTTGACAGCATGGCTGCATTCGGGAATTTTATGTCATGGTATGGTAAAGGTTAATCATTATTTATCTGCCTTCTATATTTGTCGTGGTGACTTAGGTAAACCGACTTTAGGCTGAAAATGTACAGAAGTGACTTTAACTCTAAATACATAAATATTCGTCTGACTGGCCTCGTGATATGCGTACACGCATGCCATTTGCGGTGTAAAAAATATAGAAAGTTGGTCTATCTAGTACCTTTCTAGGTAGTTAGATTAGGGTAGATAATTAGTGATGCTGATGCAATCTGCTCGGGGTTGTGTTTTATTGAAGAAATAATGTTTATTAACGTAACAATTATCAAGTGTTATCAAAATTTATAATTTTTATAATATATTAATATTTTTGAAAGATTTTATTGACACCTAAAGATAAGTACACACTTACATGTTTTTTTTTTTGTTTTTGTAATACTTTATTAAAATAATTAAATAATAAATTTGTGATATTCTGATTAAGTTTTTTTTTTTAATGTTTTAAGGTGGAAAATACATTGCGAGATAGAAGAATGTTTCAATAACTTGCAGTTTGATGATGACGTGAGTGACGTCGAAGTTTGTGTTGAATCTCAATAAAAGACTTAAATGCCTCGCAGAACTTTTGTAGAACAGATTTCAGTGAAACTTACCCGACTCAATGCCAACTTTGAGATGATGTCTAACAAGGAAAATCTAGAAAGTATTAAGAGGAACACCGACCAATGAAGCTCCGAAGCCAAATGATTCTAAAAAATATATATATAAATAAATCACTGTGGTTAGTTGCGTGTGGAATATTCAGAATATGTACTTTTTTGTTTCCTATATTTTTATAAAATTAGTAATTAAATATGTTTCATATTTTTATTTATTATCTTTGTTTTATTAACCACTTAATTGAGCTTTAATACATCTACCGTTTTCGAAAAATACCATTTTCTTCTTCAGGATGTCATAACTCAAAGAAAATGGTATTTTTCGAAACCGGTAGTTGTATTAATACTCAATTAAGTGGTTAATAAAACAAATTTAATAAATAAAAATATGAATTTTAACCACAAAGTTAATATTGCTAATTTTAAAAATATGTTTTAATTCTAGATTGTATTTTATTCTAATTGTGTTAATTTAGTATTTAAAATCGTCACCCGAAAGCGTTCGTCTGAGAGTCTTTGAATTGTTTACCAATCACGTGATTCCAAGGTTTGTTTACGAATATAATATTTAAAATAAAAACACTAATTTATTATTTATTATAACGTATTCAATGCTGACGCATCATCATGTTACTAATACTAAACTTAAAACTAAAGTACTACGTGCTACTTAGGGTTGAGAAGTGGAGGGAGAGAATTAGAGTTTTTTGGGTGTAGAGGCGTGGTCTTTATAATAAATAACAAATTAATGAAAGTAAACGGTGTTTTAATTTAAAAAGGCCTTTAAAAAGTTTCACAAAAAAATTTATAAAAATTCAACAGAATTGTTAAAATATTTTTAACAATTCTTTTCAAAAGAATTGTGTTCATATTGTTTGAAGCAGAATGTAGTTTAATTTTGAGTGCTGTAATAATTTCATACTCTTCAAGATAACGAGTTGCATCGAGCTTGAAAGTAAAATCAATGTTGGGAGATACATTATTTACAATAAACCGCGAGGCTAATTAGTCTTCCGCAGTATTAAAACCAGAGACCTTCTCTGTTGGTAGTTTTTTACTGATAGTAGAAAATAATTTATTGAAGTTTAATATTGTACTTATATATTTTTTTTGTAAGATAAGAAGACATGATTGATTTTGTTTTTCTATATCAATGCGGTTTATTGAGATATCTGTAAATTGTTTTTATTGTAGAATAAAAAATATAAGAATAATATTTTTTTTAATATCGTGTGATTGTGATTGATATTCGATAATACCAGTGATTGAAAACTGTGACTGTGATCACAGTATCATTACTAATGCGCACGCGCTGCACGATATCATAATACACGAAATAAATAAATAAACATAATTATGAGCATATTTATTTACATATTATTAAAACATTATTTGTTCAAACAAAAAACAAATTTCAGCACAAATAGTTAATATATATCTAATTTAATGTCATCACAAAGAAAATAAAAACGCCTAAAAATGTAAGTTTATTTTTCGGGTAAAATTCTCAGCATTTTGAGTAAAGTGTGTACAACGTTTTGGAAGAATCTGCTAGATGGCGCTGATCACGAATTATAACGTCATTCCTTCATGAATATTTTCATCTTTAATGCGCATGCGCCGAATCACGGTTCACAACCAAATATATATGTATATTTTAAATGTATCACAATATTTCTAGATATTCAATCACTGTTAGTGATCAGACTCAAAGATATCAGTGATTGACTCACAGTTCATGATTTTGAGCTCATCACTAGTACATGCATATATGATTTATTTTAGTTTATGTAGTACATTTATAAATCACGCATCAATGACATGCATTACATAATATCATATTAAATATACTATTGTCCTAGCATAATAATTAGTGTGAGTCACATGTTACCCGAATATACGGCGTGTGTATTCGTAAATATGTTTAAACAAAATACTCTATACATAAAGTGAATTAATTTTGTGAATAATATTTTTGTTTACTTTTTAAACTGTGAAACACGTTTGTATGAAATATTTAAAACTTTTTTCACATTTAATAAAGTTGCTTGTAGCAGTTCATTTATATCTGCATTAAATCTTTATTTTTTATGTTTTATTTATTCAGACACATATAATATATAAGTGTTGTACAGCTAATAAAAAGTTTGTTACATATATTTAACTATTAGGTACTTGCGTTGACTGCGCTTCCCAATGTTGCGTACCCAACATAATATTGTTGGTAGTTCAGTAATGGAACACGTCAGGTTCCAATCACAATCTTTATTACAATAATACTGTTATGATACAATAATATACACGTATTTACAGTGATGCGAGCGGCAGAGAAAAGCGACCGCGCTTAACGTGCGTCACCTTTCAAGCCCTCTCTTCACACATACACACATACTACAGACGGTCAACATACACACATCATAGTAATCCCAAAGACATCACATTTACACTGATTTTAAAATGCATTGCCCAACTAGACAAGCCTGTTTTAGGGCAAATTATGTGTAAAATATGTTTGTGAATCACGAACGACAGAAGTATTCAAGTTCATTGCTGAAAGTAATAAATGTATGGTAGTCGATAACAGATATAAGCGTGTAACGTTTGATACTATCTGCTTATCGCTCCAGAGAAAAGCTGCGTGATTTCTAGATTATTTAGTTCAACTGATTGATTACAGCAAAAAATCTTTTTATTTTCTATTCACTTACATATTATCCTAACTAGCAGATGAGATGAATTGCTCTAACGTGGGTCACGATCAAAGATGCTTTGTGCAATTTGCGATACGAGAAGTTAAGTCGTTATAAACGATAATAAATAACGTGATATAACTTTCAAATTAAAAATATTTTTTGCTTTCGTGGGATAAATAAATGGAGACGGTTGTCCATTTTCCTTATAACATCATAAAGGTATTTTCTTTTGTTTCTTTATAATAATTCTCAACGCGTAGCAGAAAGCTTTTCTAACCACTCTTTACGGTACTTCCGCTTCGATATCCGGCGAAAACACTTGTTTCGGATTTCCGGCCCAAAGCCCGCGCCGAGTTTATCGCCGGCCCGGCGCTACAAATATCCAATTAGCCCGTCGGCTTAGCGGGCCGCGGTATGCAGGTTCGAATCTGAGCCGCGGCCCTTTGTTACAAAACAATTACAGACTAATCCTTCTACTATTGTATGGATAAGGGTTGCGGGGTAATGTAGACCCCCAGTGCCCTAAGATCTGGATTCGACCAACAGGGTGATTATTTTATATATATTTTTTTTATCCATATCATTATTACTTTTCGTTTGTCCCCAAATGTAGACGGTATAGGCGAAAGATATTACGTAGAGAGAAAATTATTTTTATGTATATACAATATATATATTTAATAATAGAATTGCGCATACGGAACACACATCACGTCAATATTATTTAGATGTAGTGTGTAGGTATACTATTCACTTCCCATAGGATATATGGGTGATATTCATAACTCCTCTTAACAATTTGATATTTACGAACCGTGAAAGTGCAGTCATCTAATTCTGCTTTTAGGAATATTTATTTCAGCATAATTTTACTAATTCGATCTCGCGACATTTATTTTCTTGCATGGCGAATAACGTGAACTGTACGATTACGTACACACATAGATATTTAAACTTGAAACTCGCGAGAAAGACTACAACATTTGTGCTGCTCTTGATAGTTGTTTATTGTGTTAAAAATACTAGACTGACCAACTGTCCAACTGATACAAACCAGTCTTTAGTGCGTGAATCGAGAGAAAACATTTGTCCGTGTACACGCATCCTAATAGTTCAGAAAAGCAAAATCGTAGGCGTCCTAGAAATGTGATGTTGAAACGCTCTAGATACTGACGACGTATGTTATTTTTTCGTCGCTATATTGCTGTCGGTTTTGGTTTTCCGCTAAATTATCAAAATTCAGAAACGGGTTTTTAAATTTAGTAAACGGGTTTTGAACCCTAGAATTAATATAAATAATTCATATATATTGTATTTTATATCGAATAAAAATTAAAACAGCTATATCATGAAAAAATCACGAATTATATAATCCAAAAATTTATTCGAAAAAATTAAAACATACTCAATAGACAGTTTAAATTTCACTATCCTAACCTAACAAAAATAACTTCTTTTTTTTTCATTTCATTTAACTTTATAGATTGATTAAAAAAACTGGCTCTCTTTGCAATCGATTTATTTCTGATTTTTTTCATTTAATGAGTATTAAAAATACATTTTAAAATGAAATACATGGGAATAAATGTCTTCATTTACTTTTGTATTTATTGTCGGCGCGCAATTGTCAGGTTACCTAAAAATGTATTATTTATGATAAATTTAAGAGAAAATTGTAATGAAACAGTAGATAAAGCATTTTACGGTAATATAATGACCTCCGTTCAAGTCCTTAAGACACATTACATTTTTTGGAAAATTGGTTAAAAATATTCCCAGTAAAATATAATAAACGAAAGTGTTATAATTAGTTATTACGTCAATAAAATTATCAAGTGAAGAGTGATCACATATTTAAAAAAATTAAGCATTATTTTAGCTACACCCTATAGAGAGGGGGCATTACAAGTATGGGGTTAATAGGAACTTGTGTGGGCAATAGCGAATGGCCATTGTTGGAGTACTTGGCTCCTTTGGTTTTCGATTCAGGTTCATAAAAATGTAGGAATTATGAGTGTATCCGATCTGCGAGTATCTTGTTCTAACTTGTACTTGATTTTCGGAATTCATTTTCTCATGTACGTATTAGCTAAACGTGTACAATATAACTTATCTACGGTTAAAAAGAAATATATGGATATATTGATTCTCGATTATTTATTACATAAATGCGTTAACCGAAAATGCATGATGTATTAGATCAATAATGGTTCATTGAAAAATCAACAACGTTCTACAAAAAGTTTATATTTAGATTATTCTCGTTTTGACCTTGTAGCAATTTAAGCCTGTAATGTTTGCAATACTCTCTATAAACTCTTTTCAAAAATTTTTAGTTACCTAAAATTCTTTCTGATGTATTGGGTGACGATGGGTCTCTAGGATTAGTTGGTAGTGGCTGAGTACCTATCTGTAATTTTATAATGAGAGCATAATTTATACCTGCGTCAACTCGATCAAGTTATCACCACTTTTTCAAATGCACACACGCGATGTTAAGTGGAGTGTTTTCTGTTCATCTTGTGTAACCTATAAAACAACAAACAATGAAACTTATGCATATAGCTAGCTTTATTTTCCCACTACTGCCTAAAACAGTTCTTCAATCGTCTCTGCTTCATAAATTACTTCCGTTTGTAACAAATACAGCTTGATCCGTATTCGTAAAGCACTTTTGGTGCGCTTTAATATCGTCCACGAATAATGTTATTTTCACATGTCTGCGTCCAAATCCCCATCCTTGACCCATTTCCTAATGCTTTGCCTCAGTTTGAGTTAGAGCCTGGCGCTGTTGAGGGCATCACTAGATAAATAGGGTTTGGAAGTTGATCTCGACTACGGCGATACCATTCGCGTTGTGAACCAACCATCTCCAGTGCAATAGAGTACTGTTTTTTTGTGTCGATGTGAATTATTGTTCTGATCTCTACAACGGCGATACCATTCTTGTTGCGGACCAATCATCTCCAGTGCTGTGGAGAACTGTTTTTTGTGTCGATTTGAATAAGTGTCTTTTTGTGTGTGCTGTGGGTGAAATCGCCGTCTTTATTTGGAAGCGGAGATCGTCGACCATCCTCGTGCATACATTATGTGGTTTCGACGGCGTCATACTTGAAGTAAGGTGAGCATTCCTTCTTAATCCCGGACGTGCAACCCGGAGATAACATACAGCTGTTAACTGACTCACATCTTCTTCGTTTTTATTCAATAAGAGTTATCTCGATCATGGATTCTGCAGATGGCGGTGAGGATGATCCATCACCACCTTTTTCAATCCGTGGAATTCCTCGTGATGTCCAGGAGCGGGATCTGCAGTAGTCCTTTACCAGGTTACCGTGATCTGTTACTCCGTCACTTTTCACAACCAGTTTTCCTCGTGTCCAACAGCATGATCAATATATATTACCACAGCGAAAACAGATTTAAAAAACAAGTATTCCGACCAATCACATTTTTAACCTTTTAATTCTTATCTGTGTATTTCAGCCTCTCCTATTTTTTATTAGATATCATAAATATTTTAAGCTATTTTTACATCCCTATTTATTAAAAGTACATTGATTAATGTGTATTGACTTATATAGAAAAATTATGACCTTCAAATATCACGAAATGCAAACGTATTGTAATATTCGGCAGACGCCATGCCGTGCCACTTACATACCGACAGGCGAGAATATGCAGAGAATAAAGAATGTAACAATCTTATATTCTGTCATATTACCTTAGCCTCGTCACATTCTTTCACACTCGTTCATTGCTGAAGCTTTTGAGAGGAGCTTCGTTCAGTATCCAGTTTACCTGTTCATTCCAGGACTATTTTACATTTTAAAATATATATAATCTTTTAGCTTTATCAAATACAATAACTATCATTATAAGCTCGCTTTCCTTGCACACATCGTACAACCCTAGTCTGTAAATCTCATAAAATAGGGTCATCTGCGTATAAACACAGCATACAGTCATAATGCCTTTATTTTCATGTGTATTACATATGTTACAAAAAAAAAAATTGAATAAATAGATAAATAAATGATATCAATAATTGACACGACAATTGTTACTTTGTTGTGCTATTATTTTGAAATAAACTAAACTTTAGGCAACTTTATGCACCACCGAGTTTTATTTTTGTCACACCTGTAGTCGATAAATATAAAATTATATTACCTGTCAGAAAAAGTTTAGTAGTTAAAAAATTTATTGTTTTCGTAGAAAGCAATCACTTTGTGGTTTGACACATTAGAATAAATAAAATATCTAATAAATTTCGTGGTTTCATACAAAGTGATTGAATTTTATTTATTCTAAAAAATTTGGTAAAAACATACAAATCACGTATTTTCACTTCCGCATTAATACATTACTGTTCAATACCCACGGTAATATTACGCAATCCCTTTTGTAATATTAAGCCATCGTGTGAATGATCCGGTGATTCTAACATATGCACAACTTCCTCCGTGTAGTGATCTATTTTTCTATATATGTTGACTAATCACTCTGTACTAGATATTGCTTTCCATATTTTTTTATCACTTTTTCAATCTCCTGACCCAATTGATGAATTAAACAATTTTCCTACTTTGAGTATGATATTTTATGTTAGAATTATGAACTATACAAATAACACAATGATTTAATTAATATTCATTAAGTGCAGCTCCCCTTTTGCTGACTGGATAATATACCAAATCTATCTTTGTGAGGCATCTCAATATTGTTTTAACGAATCTCACATCGAACAAACACGTCCGCAGAAGTTTCGGATATTATTACAAGAATCTGTTGAAACCGCCAACTACACGCGTGTATCCACATTCGCGTCGGTTTCCATCTCGACATACCTTCCTGAACACATGTTTGGGTTACACATTATACATTTCGGCAGCGCAAACGTATCGTAGGCGAATCTACATTGATTAGTTTGCGAGTTATCCAAAAGCGAAATTGTTTCGAACCTCGCGAAAGTTTCGAGCAGAAGTTTGAGCCTCGCAGCAGACGACTCCCGTAACTGATTACGCCAGATAAATGCCAGAGCATGTCTGAAGTAATTAGCATATTACGTTATTAGACGTCTCGGAGGCTGCTTCGATGGATGTCGAACTTTGTTACTATTCTGTTACTCGACGAATGTGATTAATGTCTGATCGATGGATCTTTTACAGTATCTTTATCTTAGATACACCTTGTTCAAATTTAGAGTGTTTTTACTTTAATTGCCGTTTTGTCGTTTTCAAAACAGAAAGAATAATTGAGGTTTAGTAACAAGTAGAGTGAGCTGTAAGCTAAAATATATATTATATTTAATAAGTTAATTCACATTTATTTATTCTTAATATAGTGCATACATAAGTATGTTTATATACCTATGCTTTAATATAAACAAGACCAAATTGTTTCCATTTACTACAACTTATAATTGCTTAATTTCATTTTGAATCTATGTAGTTTCATTAGGATCTTTTCCTCTGGTATGATTTATTTATTTATTATGTTCATGTTCTACATTATAAATATGCAAAAAAGGCAGACACGCTTCATAATGTAAGAGATGTTCACTGTCTCCTTAACTAGACCGAATTGATTTAATGTTGATTTGAATCAATTTTTCTTATAAACTCTGCCTATATTTTCTTAGTGAAGATTATATAAATGAATACCATTGCATTGATAAATATTTTCTATTTAAAGTATACTTATATAAGTATACTATTATACTCAGATCTATCAGCATTGCACTGATTTGAGTATATCTATTTTTTCCTAGTACTATTCTTAAGTTTTATTTTGCAACACTGACAATTGTTGCATGTGACATATGAGGCATGACATGTCATGATATTTCTAGAAAAAATCTGTAATTATGAGGCGTACACGCATATCAGTGAAAGTGTAAAGTGATGAAATTTATGATTTAACTCAAGTTCCATTTAATTTCGTCTCGTCAGTCAGCAACCCGCAGACGCTGCAATCAACCGTCCCATCAAACGTGATGTTACCGCCCGAACAGTACTTTATATGTATGTAATAATAATACATTTTTATTTTATTTTGAGATTGATTTATTTTCTCAAATTGGTTCAGCTTCATTAAACTGTAAAGTGGAACTTTCCATTGTTTGATAATAAATAATTGGCCACTGCATCTGTAGGTTCTAGCAACAATAAATTGACGTTAGCCGATTTCTACTAGTAAAACTAAATTAAACATATGTATCCTATCATGCTAAAAGGAACGTAAACTTAAGAAAAGTTTATTCACATACTTACCATACACTTCTTCTACATCCACATCATAGGCTGCAAGGATAGTAGGGAAGATTAATGATTTAAATGTAAATATGAATTAAATATATTAATTATAAAGATATACATATAAAATCAATTTTATCGAAAAACATTGTTGTTGCGCCACCGGGATTCGAACCTGGATCTCTTTCCTAGCCGGGGAAGGTGCTGTATCCAACTAAGCTACAGCGACAATATTTTTAGCGACAATTTTTTACCCTATATGTTACCTTTTTGATATTAATACATTTAATCGTTCCATCATTTAACAGAACCATCTACCTTATTTTTACAGAATCACAAATATATTTAATTCATATTTAAAATATCACAGACCTATGTTCTGAATAATTACAACTTCACAATAAGAATGTATTCTCCTAAATAAAAAAGATTTAAATGTAATTTTGAAAGGTAAGCTACGTGCTGGAGTGGTGAAGTTACTTACATTACTTCACTCAAAACTGTCTTTGAAATTAGCTACTGCCAATCCATTTCATTTTGACGAACGTCAATTTGATGTTAGGCAAAATGGGCAATTTGATTGGATGCTGTTTATTTGTACGCCGATGATGCAGTATTAATGGCGAATAATGAACAAGAATCAAAGAGGCTAGTGAGTAGAATGTACAATGTATTATTAATAATGTCAACAAGTCGAAAGTGATGGTATTCGAGAAATAGAAAAGCAAGACAACGTGCAAAATACTTGTAGGTAATGAATGTTTGGAACTAATAGATGAGTTTGTGTATTTGGGAAGTATGTTCGATAGAAACGGCGTTTTGAGTGGAATTACCCCTAATGAGAACTTGTCAACTGAGGCAAGACTAACGGCTCACAATTGAAATTTCTATGGAAACAATAAATTAGAATTATTTATCTTTTATAGGTAGTACCTACACTGCTCGTAATACTTTATAGGTAGTATCTACACTACTCGTTATACTTTTTTCAATAAACAAATGTAATATATTTTTAATGTTTATAGTTTTAGCTTTATGGATAGATATATTTATTAATTTAACCCATTAACAAACCTTGTATTATTGTGAGTTCAACCGGTTTCGAAACCGATAAACTTTGTTGATACATTCTTCACCAAGATGAACGATTGTCTTGATGAGGAAACGGTGCTATCGAAGCAGGTCGACGTCAAAATAATTAACGCGGTTAGAACATTTATTGATTTACTTTTTTATTTACATTTTGAACATATTATCTTCACTATTTCCTCTCTAAATATAAATACTCGTTTAAAAATAATATCAATGATATTTCTAAGAAAAAATTTTTGTTTTAATGTGCAGAATTAGGGTAGTGAGATCAACTTTTCTGCAAGCAAGTAATAATAATTAGCGAACCAATTAGGTACTGTCTGAATTCGACTTTTGTTCATGGACCGTTTAATTTTATTCACTTATATTACGTTCATAAAATAGGCTGTGGTTTAAATACAAATATTTTATATTTCTCTTATAAAAAATATTGATATTTTTAAAGCCAATATTTTTTCCAATATGTTAATTGATTAAAAACATATTTTGTTCAATTATCAATGTATTTAAAAAAATTCTTGGTATTTTAGCGGCCATTATTATTTCTCAAAACACTGTCTCCATTCTATATCTCTTGATAAGGAACAAAATAAAAACACCGAAAAAAGGCAAACGACAAATCTTTCTTTATCGAATTTTGAAATTTCTCAGCATGGAGA
Organism: Eubasilissa splendida; assembly: GCA_031772225.1. Classification (NCBI taxonomy): domain Eukaryota; kingdom Metazoa; phylum Arthropoda; class Insecta; order Trichoptera; family Phryganeidae; genus Eubasilissa; species Eubasilissa splendida. The sequence continues at coordinate 1,459,858 of CM062868.1, forward strand.
GCAGTCCATCGACAATAAAAAGATTCCGGGTTAAGTCCCGGTGGTAGCTGAGTTTATTCCAAAAAAAAAATTTTTGTGGAATTTTATTTATTTTAGTTTTTATCAAAATAAAATAAAGCGATTATGTACCGACAACGATTTTATAAAACATTATCAACAAGCAATATAGTTTAAAAACATAGTCCAGACTCAATATTGCGCCATTTCTTAGGAGAGATAGAGAGAGAGAAAGAGAGAGAGAGACAACGCTGCTGCTGACTGCCGCTTGACATTATACAATATAAAGTTTAAGTTTTAAAAATAATTGTTTCTAATTTAAGCACATTTATTTATATGTGAAATATGTATCTTTTTTAGATTATGTAATGAACATTTAAGTGTGAAAAATAAAACTATATTTTCGCATTCATAGTTAATTTCAATAGATACCTTCAAAAATGATAGATGGAGGTTTCACTGTATAATATAAGTTCTTCTAAAATGTACGAAAATGTGATTACTACAAATGATTAATTGATAAATAGCTTTATATAAAATAGCATATGATGAATAATATTTGTTGAAGGAAAACTCTAGGATACGGAATTCAATTATTTAATGCATCATTTTGAGTATTTAATTTAGGTATAAATATTTTTTTATTTTACCTCAGTTATGAAGCGTTTAAAAAATATTTTCCTTACAACTCCCATTCATTACTTTAATTTATTATATATCAAATATTAATTAGTTTCCATTTTTGTAATGTTTTTAATTCTTGCATTTTACTTTACGATAACAATGATGCATTTTTATAAAAACAGACAAAATCTCATACGTGTTATTTTTGGCCAAGCTACTCAAATATCACTAAAAGTATCTTATTAATACAACAAATAGTTTCGTAAACACACAAAATAATAAATACCTTATTTAAAAAAAAAGATTTATATCGAAATCTGACACGCAAATTGTTCATTTAACTTCAGTGTATCGTTGGGTCCGTTTCATATTTATTTTCTTTTTTGTAATACATTTTTGTGCGTTGAGAATGCTCAAAAAATATTATTTATTAACAGTGCGTGAGTTGCAAGTTTCGCAACCTTCCGGGGGTGTTTGCTCGAGTATATCAGAAGTTTACCACAAAAGCCTCGCTCATTGTTATCTTAACAACACACTTTTTAGAAAGAGAAATTGACGGAAATTTATTCTGAATAAGTTAAATGTTGTTCAAAAAAAATAAATGCTGTATCCGTTTACGCCATTGAGTAAATTAACCGAACCAATTTGAGAACAAATTGCAATTGATTCGGTCACAATAAACGATTTAAGTGAACTTTACTCGTAATCATTTCACCCCAAAATAATATCGTATTATTGGATAGTTTTTCCTGACTAATTAATATTTAAAAATAATGACATATATTTTTTATGAAAGAACATTTTAATTGTGCAGTTGCAATTTCAGAATCAGTTTCAGTTCTGTGATATATTTTTTAATACAAAATAAATATATCTGAACCCATACGAGGAACAGATAGAAAATTAAAGGAAGAGGTTCAGTTCGAATCTCGGTCGCAACCAAATATTTTTCTAATTGATGAATGTAATTTGTATTAAAAAAAAAACTTATATTACAACTCACTTACCATGACGTCGTATAATTGCAGAGTTTATCAAGTAGAATTGAAAATTATACTCTTTTGTCTTGGTTTACTTCTTCTACATATTCTCATCGATTGTTGATGCTTCTAACAAGGCCGTTCTGTAATACGTGTACTCTGTTCTAATTCTGTGTACTCTATTCCGGTTGCCTTTAAATCACATATCATATATCTTATTTATCATCCTGTTCTCACTTATCATATCAATCCATATTTCATCATCTTGTCGACTATGCTGTAAACAGATATTCTTAACATTTCACATTATCTATATATAATATATTTAATTTTTAATGTTTAACACTACAACATTCGAACCCGATGTTGTACGAAGTAACATAACGTCTAACGTCATTAGTTATTTTAGCCAAGGCACAGATCGCTAGGTACTCTTTTGGTCGACGTCTGCTCGACAGTCAATTGGGCTAAGGACACGTAGACCGCAAACGCATTGCTACACAAATTTCTTTCTACCGGCCAATACTTATATTTTTAAGGAGAACACATTAAATGTATCAATTAAAAGTATATACATATAAAATCAATTTTATCGAAAAAAAACCAACAACAAAAATATTAACCGGTAACAAAATTGATTTTATATGTATATCTTTCTAACTGATACATTTAATTTGTATTAAAAATCCCTACATTATTTATCCGCGCTTCAATGACAATTTTCACTGTCTTATCGTCTACTAGGTAGAGATCTCAAATAATTCCCTGAACAAGAAACATAATATTTATTTTAATATTTGAGTATCCAAAAATGTCAACTTTATTTAAATAAATATTTTCAGTAATGTCTTATATACGAATACGAGAAATAATAATATAATAATCATCTGAAATATTATTCTCATGCCGTGCTACCCCGTACTGTAGCGGAATAGTTAACCCCGTACACTGTACAGTCTGTAATTTGTTCTTCCCATACTTTAAACCCAATAAAACGAGAGCTGCAACCCTCGATTAAACAACTCCTGAGTGGGGTGAAGCGTGGAGAGGAGATCTTTAAACGCTGTAGATTGGAAAAAATGGCAACAACTGAAGCGAACACGGACCAGTTCCGTAACTCCCATTCGTTCGACGGTTCTGCTCAGTTGTATATTAAACTTTCTTCAAAGTTTCGCTTCCGATCCAAACGTTAGGTTTTTGAAATACAAGAATAAAAAAATAACTTTTTATCCATTCGAGTAATTTCAATTGACATTCATACCAATTGCAGTTAGTTATCCAACAAGTTTTTAAAAAGTTCTGTTGATGCTCATTCAAAAATGTCAAATGTCCATGCAGTAGAAAAATAATAAAGGTTATGTCAAGGGGAGGTGTCATTTTTGTCTTAAAACAGGCTTGGCATGTTGGGTAATGCATTTTAAAATCTGTGTAAATAGTAACAAACTGTCTTCTTTTAGCTGTTTAATACTTAAAATATTATACGTGTCTCAATAAAAAATATAAATATTAATATATTATATGCCTGTATTTATATTTAATTATAAAGTATACGCACTAACATAAAATAACATAAAAGTGGCATAAAATATCTTGAAGGTATTCAAGAAGGAGGGAAATTAGACAACGGGCAAAATATTTGTATGTTATGAATGTTAGGTGCAAGTATATGAGTTTGTATATTGGGGAAGTATGTTTGATAGAAACGGAAAGGCTGAGAAAGATATTGAAAAGAGGGTGATTGCAGGGAGTAAACGACGCTTTAAATGGTGTTTGGGACATATTTGTTCTTGAGCGAGAATGATGTGCTGTGCCTTCCACCTCCTCCTCCCCCCCCTTCCTCACCTGCCACGAGCCCAATCGACCGGTGGCCCTGAACCGGTACGGTTAGAAAGGTTTTCGTAGTGTAAAATAGAGTGAGAAGTGTTTGCCTGATCATCTATTGCAGCCTGAATCAATCAAGACCCTGAACGGAGATAGTGTAAAACCCTAAATTACAGTCCACATTGGAGATGCCAGGAGAACGGATTGTGGTGAGTGGAACTTCCTTCCAAATCCTGTTTCTTCCGGCATCTATGCCATCACGCAACAAATGGTATAACATCTAATAGAAGGCAAAAATAGCACTACACAATGGAGTCCTGATACTGACACTAGTATAGAAGTGAGGCCTGAACGAAAGAAAGCTGAACGCATTGGAAATGGGGTCACTTAGACGTATACGTGGCAAATCCATTTATGATAGAGTAAAGAATAAAGAAATTGGAATAGATTATAAAGCTGAGCTTTACATAGTGAATAGTGTTATAAAAAGATCGTTCAGATAATTTGGTCGTATGGAATGGATGAATAAGAAGAGAACAGTAAGAAAGATATATAACGCAAGTGTGGATGTCAGCAGAAATAGAGTACGTACGCGGGTTACTCAACGCAACTGGGCAAACCAAATACTGGAAGATGTTCTTGTACGAGAAGAGGTATGAATTTGGATGATACGAGAGTTATGTGTTGATACATAAGAATGTGACACTCTATCCTATACCTATCTCTGCTTGACGGTAAGTTAGTTAGTTACAATACCTGTCCATTCAAGTATCTGTTTGAACTCGCGTTTTCGCATAACTGCGGCTCTATTCAATGACCAGTCCAGTAATGTTTCAAATGTAGTTCTTAAACTCATAAATCTTTCTTTATCTAACTATATATCCACTTATTTATATTTTTAAGCGAATAATTGTTTTCAAGTTTCCATGCAATAGTTCAGTACGCCACTAAATGATTTTTTTTTACTACCTGTGTTGTATTAGAACTAGTTCCCTTATGACCTGAAAACTTAGGATATCGATTGTGCGGTATCCTCTGCCATGGTGCACTTTAATGTGTCGCTTGTCTAATTGTCGCCGTATATCCTTCAAAGCTTAAAGTATCACTATTTTCTACAAGAAGTCAGGTGAATTAATTATATGGCCGAAATTCTATACTAGTAATTCACTTGTATAGAATATAGAATATTCACTAGCAGATGGATTAGAGACCCTCTTTTGAGTCAGGGTCTTTAATGATAGACAGGGGTGTATTCATGGCAATTCCAAGCAATATATTTCAACGTCGTTTTATGTACTAGTTTTCTCTCAGATTCTTTAATGTTTCCTTTTATACGCTGGAAAGAATATAATTATTACAGGTCTTTTATATTTTCTTTAAAGGTTTCAAGGCTAGCCATTCCATTTTCCATTCTTTCTTCTTAGATCGTTTCTGGTTGACGAAAGACATCGGCAACCTTTTGTGGTTACTCTAAACCTTGCTTGTCATCTAATTCTTAAAACGTAGTAATTATGTTCTAACCCTTCTCTTTGTCCAAGAAGATTAAAAACTACCGAAATCATTTTCAATAGTGGAAAAGAGGATGTGAACGACTTTTATAGATCTTGCAATCTTTTGGCTCTTTTAGCTTAATTTTAAATCAACATAGCGCCACAAAAGGTTTTTTTTTTAATTGTAAACATTTGGTTCGCGCCTCCTCCCCAAAACAAAAATCATACTAAAGTTATCTCAGAAAAATATGCAATGAAAAAGTTACCAAATAACCATCGTTGCCATGGTAACTAAATTTTTTCTTCAGTACCCATAAATGTCAAACTTACGTTTTGACACTTTTTAGAAATTTACATATTCGAAAAGTCACTACACTCGCATGTTCGCAAATTAAAGTACCCCCTTTCACGTCAGGAACTTTGTAAATTAAGTACACATACAATACTTGCCTCAAAATTTTAAATCGAAACATTATACTTACCCACTGCCTACCCCACACAAAGTAAAATGCTAACAATATCCTTTTCTGACAAAAAAAAAACTGTCTTGAAAATTTGATTCCTTCCTTCCTTTACAATGAACTATACATACAGCACATACACAAGTCAAATGTATACATCATTGGAACCCAATTGATTTTAGTTTATCAATATTCTTATAATAATTTTCTATTCAAAAGTATGTTACAAACATCAAAATTCCTAATAGTTTAAGAGATAACACGAAAATAAAATAATATTGCAATGGCAGTTGTAAATTTTTTAATAACACTATCTATTGATTTGAATATATAAAATGTATGAGTTATATTATATAACGTGCCCGAAATCATTTCTCTCAATTATATTTGTAAAACTCGCAATTATTGTAAAAATTGAACCTCTTGAGTGATAAACAAAAACGCCAAAGAAATAGAAAAAATAGTTTTAAAAATGTTGACATTCAATATCTTAGTTTTTTCCAAGGTTACGGTATAATAATATCATTAGATTTTTATATAGCATTACAATTTAAATGTCTAGTATTCAATGTCTAATTTTTTTCTCAAAAACTTTCCATCTCAACTATTTGTCTCAGAAGCGATCGCATAATAAAAACTAAAGGATAATTAATTACTTTAAGGAAGTAAAATTGTATTTTACTGTTCGTTGACTCAGCGCCTCAAATAACAGAAAACAAGTTCAGCTGCCTGCTTCAGAACGACTATCTGTTTATATTCCCGAGGAGACGTATAACAGCGGCTAGGCTCACAGACACTACTGACATTAATAATAATGTCTAGTGGCAATTATTATAAAGGGCTATTATTATCCCTACATGATAATGCGGTGAGAGACAATTATGTCTAATGAAATATCGCAATAAGTAACTTTACTGTAACATTCCAATAATCGCCAACATACTGACATTAATTTAATTTAATTTAAATAAAATCACTTTTTCATTTTGTAGTTAAAATTTTAGGACATACACAGTTCTTTGATATTTAAAACAAATTAAAGATATACATAAAAAGTCTATCTGTTGAATATGGGTCTTTCAATAGGGACGTTCGAAATTTGTTAGGTTATAGCAGCCATGTTGTTAAAGTGACATCTGAAAAATTTATTGTCAATTATTTAATAGTGTACGGCAAATCACCATGGAAGGCTATAGCGTTGAACAACGTGTGCCAATCATCAAATTTTATTATCAAAGTCACTGCTCCATTCGAGAAACGTTCCGCGCAATACGTGATTTTTATCCTCGCCAAACCGTCCTGCCGAGTCGACTATTCAAACGTTTGGTGGCCAAATTCGAGTCAACCGGTTCGGTAAATTATCGGCCAACACCAGTACGTCACCGAAACGCAAGATCTGCAGAAAACATCGCTGCTGTGCGTGAGAAAGTACGGGAAAACCCAAGGCAGTCAATTTTGCATCGTTGACAAGAACTTGGCCTTTCTGTGACTTTTGCGTCAGGACTTGATTTTGCACTCGTGTAAAATCCAACTAACCCAGTAACTTAACGTAAATGATCATGATTGGGTTCTGGACCAGTTGGAAGTTGACCCAAATTTCGCCAAAAAAATCATCCTAAGCGACGAGACGATATATGAACAAGCAAAATTGTCATATTTAGGACAATACCAATCCATACGAGATACACTAGCACTAAATACATCCCGAGAAAGTCACTGTTTGGTGCGGGTTTTGGTCTGGCGGAATCATCGGTCCGAACTTCTTCCAAAACGAAACTGGCATTGCCATAGCCGTCAACGGCGAGCGGTACAAATCGATGATAAGCAACTTCTGTAGCCTAAACTGAATGATATCAATATCGATAACATGTGGTTCCAATAAGACGGTGCTACGTGCCACACAGCACATGCCGCGATGGACATTTTGCACGAGCGATTTGAGGACATGGTTATCTCGCGTGGCGGTGACGTGAACTGGCCCTGAGATCGTGCGATTTAACGCCTTTAGACTTCTTCCAATCGAGCCATTTTAAATCGCAAGTCTTTGAGAATAAACCCCAAAAAATTGACGCTCTCAAAGGCAACAAAGTGCGACAAAGTTATTGAAAATTGAACCTCCGGAATAAGTGCCACCAAGCAAAACCGCGGCGGATATTTGAACGACGTTATATTCTACACTGAATGCCATAAAATATACTTTCAAATGAAAAAAAAATTGAGTGGATATCTCACACACAACTTGTTTTATTTACATTTTAAAATCGAGCGTCCTTATTGAAAGACCCAAAAAAATATTTGGTTATTACTCTCGCATTATGATACCACCTACATCGACCTGGCAGTAGTATTTAGTTATCACCAGGACTCAAACCCGGAACTTTATCTTACCCGTACACCATGTTAGCCGTTTAATTTTGTGATAAATTTAGTCGTTATATGTGTTTACACAAAGGGTGGAGAAACGGAATGTAGGAAGAGTGATAGGAATCAGGTATAGGAGTAGGACAATGCTCAAAAACTAACCAAGAAGAATGACTCACCTGAATTTTTTCTCCTGCAGTCACAACTCCTGAACTTCAGGAACCTTCTTTGGTAATTAACACGAAGCGCTGTGATCCATAATGGCGGTTTCGGCACACACACGCCAGGAAAAAAAAATTCTAGCAACAAGTAAACTTTACAACAGATTTAAGTTAATGACGAGCACACAGCAGCATCCACTCTCCTTGACAGTTCAAAATTCATAGACAATACACAGAAAAATTCGTGCTCTGTGGTGAGAGTAAAGGAGGGGGGAACAGATAGGTACAGTAAACATAGTGGAGCATTTACACATGCGCTCGGCGATTCGTGTATCCGTCATAAATGCCGAAGAATATGTATAATAAATGCTTAATAGAGACATTTATTATTTTTAATTTTAAAAAATGTTTAATTATATATCTCTTCCTTAATTACATAGACATATTTTCATTATACTTAGAATGCTTTTGTTTTACAATAAATTATTATCACGTTATTATAATTTACGAAAAAACAATTACTTTAAAAATGGCCCTAGTATGTAGATATTATTTTACTTTTAATGATTCTCAAATCATAATATCCTTTCAATCTATTGTTAGGGTGCAGAAGTAATAAGGCACACACTTATTATAGGGTGGTTCTCATTACGCTAATTTCTCGGTTCTTCCATTACATCTCTGACAATGTTTGTACCCGCTCCTGCATAGCACGGTATTGTGAACAACGTTTGAATGCCCCTACATTCGAGCACCGTAGCGAGGTGAATTAGTTCTTCAAGTTCCGCACTCCTACGCGCCTCTACGGCGCAGCGCAGGGTCACTGTTGGCGCCCTCTACGGCTGTAGGCGCGAATAGGTAGCGAGGGGCTTTTGTCAGAGTTTACCATTGTTCACAATACGCCTGAAAGAGAAAAGTAAGATTGGTAAACTTTAACCAAACGAGTCCGTAGGTTGCATGTAAAGTTTGCGATTATTTAGTCTGATTAAGGAGAAATCAATGTTTTGGTTGAAAATTGTGTAATTTAACTGAAAAATTAATTACAATACAGACACGCAGTAGGGGTTCCGTGCCAAGAGGCTCGGTCCATTAACGTCAGTCTTGCTACACGTTAAATATATCGTTATTTGGCAGCCTAGATTCTTGATCTCTGCGTGAATATAATTATGTTTTAAAATTACGAGGGTGAGTAAAAAATTATCTACACTTTCGCATAACACACATTCCATGTTATCATACTGCCTTCTGTGGATGCGTGCATAGATTTGATACGACTGCGTTCACGTGTGCGTAATTTGATCCCAATCGCGTAATTTGCCTTCCGGCTATTACAGTGTAAACATGTCCGCTCCGTTAGCAGTTTCACCAGGGAGGAATAACGAACAGTGATCCGACTTCTCTGGTCGAAGGTTGTGAAAGAGGCTGTAATTCATCATAGACTTTTATCACAATACGGAGACAGTGCTATATCACGTAAAAATGTTTTTTTTTTGGATCGAGAAGGTTTTAAAATGGCAAGACGAGTGTGACGCATAGAGAGCGAGTAGGACACCCGTCAAACTCTATCACGGACGACAAGCTCAACAGATGAGTCTAGTGAATAGGTGAGTTACCATCGGTGAGTGATAGTTCCGCTCATCAAATCATCCACAATGTACATGTTGAACACCTACCACTGTGTAAATAAATTGTAGAACGAAAAATGTACATAATCGTTGACTTTCCCTCATAAAAACGAATAAAAAATAGTTTTTTAGTGCGTAGACATATGAATGAAAGTGTTAAGGTTTATTAAACATGTTGATATGTCGAAATTGTTATAAACCCTTGCCGTCATCAAGCGAGCAATGTTGACAGTGTGAAGCCAACATTGCTTGCTTTGTGACTTCTATTATAGTTCTGGTAGTTCACTGCACATGTTGTTTATAACAGTTAATATTGTTTTGTCGTTTACCCTATTTATTTAGTCCATTTTGTTAAAGCTGTTCAATGCTATATATTTTTTACATTTAATTAGTTTTACTATGCCTGTCTCGCCAAATAATTATGTATTGAGACAGACAATGAGAAAAAGACTTAATTTGATGCAAGTACATAATATACAAATATATTAAATAAAAACTGATGATTCGTCGACTATACTCTACAATAATATACATATCGTCACCGTCAGCAGCAACACTACATATCTAAGAATTGTGTATTTTACAGAAGAGAGACATGACTAGTGTTAAATGATTTTTGTAGAATTACTGAGCAGATTCTTTCTAAACTGAAGTTGAACTAAACTTATGTACGATTCCCTTGACTAGTACGCAGTTGACAGAAAAGTTACAGATATGTGGTGATTACATTTCTTTGATTTGCACGCCAATAGCGGACGCTATCGCGAAAATTCAAATCCAATGATATAAATATCTTAATTTGACAAAAAATTGAGATATGCGGTGTTGCGCTATATGCTGATTCCGTGACAATATCATTCTTGCAATCATTGAATAGATGTCAAACGGCATTCGAGTTTACACTGTATTTGGATGAGTGTCCCAATAACAGGTCGACCCGTCCCTCTAATCCAAATTGTAATCCTACATTTGAATACACTTTCTAACATCTGATTGTACAGTTAAGGGCCGAGGTGTCTAAAATTGATTTGTTCATACATGTTTCACGCTCTTGGGATTTGAAGAGAATCTTTGTTTCTGCGTGTAGGAATTGAATTTTGAGTTTCTTTGAAGTGTGTTAGTTTGTGTTGTAAAGTAAGCTGGAACGGCTTTAGCGTAGATTTGTTTCACATCAAAAACGTATAATTTATTAAATATATCATTTGTCCTTGTAGTTATTAGCGTTTTTGAGATTTTATTTTTTTAATTCTTAGCAACAATTGACGAGTTATTTGTAGTCATAGTTATGCAATTATTCCGTGTTCAATGATAGATTGACAGATAGCGTGGTAAACTTTTTTTTAAAGATTTATATCGATAAAATTTCTTATAATTCTAAAAAAGTAGATTGTTATTTTAATTTTATTGGTCTTGAATTCTACATGATCAGTCCATTGAATATGTAAGTTGAGTTGCAATTTGTATTTGTAGACTACAACATTATTTTCTTTCAGAGCATAATAGGAGATAACAAATAAGATGTCATTTATTGTTCAGATTAATCAAATTAAAATATCTTTCAAAGAAATGTGTAAAAATTAACATTTGTAAATTTCAACTCTTTCAAAAGCACAATTATTACTTATGTTACACATAATGCTCCCACGTTTAAAACAACTTTATAGAACCCATTATTTCCACAAAAGTAGTCAGGTAGTATTTCTCTTCTAGAGCAATGTCTATTTTAATTCTAATGTTAGGGTCACCAACAAAGGTTATAGAAGCCTTGAGGTTAACCGCTTAAGAGCGTGGCATTCTCGAACAACCCTGCCAATACCTGACAAATCCCTACTTCTAAGACCTGAGATTAAGAAGAAAGGAACCGCACGGAGAGCAAACAGCAGACCATGGTCCAAGAAACTGACACTAAGCCGACTGAATCCCAATTTCAGGCAGCTTAAGGAGAAATGCATTGAGTTTTGTATCGCAGTAATACGAGCCATTGTTTAGACTATTGTAGAGGTCTAACGCTGATTCTCTCGATGGCCAAATTATTGTAAGCAGTAGTATATAATATATTATCACATAATAAGTGGTTCAAGCTGAAAATGAGAATACAGAATCATATTTTGAATCGCAAGTTATTTTCGTTTCGGGATTTTTTCAAATATTTCATTTATACCGGTAACTTGAGTTAAGTCAATTGAATAATCTTTAGATGAATAATAATAAGAAATGTAGTTTTATATTAATATGCTTGATATAGTGGCACATAAATTCAAGATAATAAAAAAAAGATATTATACTAATCTTCATCTTTCCTCCCTTCAATATTGACATATAGTGGCCTTACTCAGATAATACTCGACTCGTAATGCACCTCCACGCTCTATTCCGAAATGGTCTAAGTAAATACTCAGAAGATTCTTGTTACACACTGGTAAAGTAGTAACCAGAATTTTCTGGTAGTTTTATCATTCGGTTATAATTTATTAATGTCATTATGAAAGTTTTAAAAAACAACAATGTGAATTGGAGACTTTTCAATGCGCTTATAATTTTCAATTATTTAATAACATATATTCATATTCACATTGATAGAAGTATTAAGAAACGAATGTAATTTTTTAAATACATTTTTCTTGTGTTTCATCTTTGAATAGTCAATCAGTGACTTACGACACATATAAATATAAATAATAAATATATAATATATTTTTATTTATATCTTTGTTTTATTAGCCACTAAATTGAGTTTAAATACATCTACCGGTTTCGAAAAATACAATTTTTTTCTTCAAGATGTAACTAAAACATATATTGTTTCTTTGACAGAAGACATCCTGAAGAAGAAAATGGTATTTTTCGAAACCGGTAGATGTATTTAAACTCAATTTAGTGGTTAATAAAACAAAGATAATAAATACAAATATGAATCTTAACCACAAAGATAGTATTGCTGATTTTAAAAGTATAAAAATATAATACATCAAGTTGAGTAAACTCCTAAACACATCTGAAAACTGTGCTCGTCCCAAACTACCTTTAATTAAAATTTTGTAATTTCAGACCATGGTTATGTGATATTTAATATACAATATATTAATCTATTAGAAAAGTACATTTAAAAAAATGATCTGCCAAAAAAATATTTGGTTGCCATCGGGATACAATACCGGAACTTAAGTTGTATCAAAAATTATCCAAATTGATAAAATGGATTGATCTAATTCTGGCAATAAATGTTTGATTTCTTTTAAAATTGAAATAATAAATGTATCATTTTTAAAAACTACAGAATATAACTTCCAAATTAGTCGAAAACTTAATTGGATTGTGTAGCTTTGTGTTTTGTATTTTTTTTAACAATTTTACTTCGTCACTTTGTTACCATCATTAAAACATTTTGACTCTAAAATAATTGAAATATTTAAGACTTATTGAAAAAAACATAAATTTTCAGTTCAAATTTGAGCAATTAGTACAACTTTCGTGTAAGAAATGAAGATACAAAAAAGTTAATGTACTGCTAGGGTAAACATATAAAAGCGAAAAGTTTAAAAAGATTAGATAGCCCGAGACTATAGAGCTAACAAAAGATAATGAACGTGGTAGTAAAGTGAACAAAGAATAGTTAGATATGTGTACTCGTTTTAAGGCTACATGGATGATAAAATAGGTTAAACCGAGTAAGAACCTTTAAAAGCGAAGCCAGTAAGTAATCAAATATTGTTTCGATAGATAGATTTTTACTGTATATTATTATAATTTATTCATGTAATTTTTTTTTAAATATCGCAGAAGTATCTTCTAAAATGTTGATATCGGAATGAAAATGTGTTTTCATTAAAAAGTACATATTATTCAGTACGACCAAGCACACTAATACTATCGTTACAGGAACATTTCGGTAAATCATTGTTAAGTCCTTCAATTAAAACGGTTGGAGACTATTTAAACTATTTTTTATTAAGCTGAATAGAGACATATTGTTAAGCCATCTGTCGCAGTGCCGCAACAAACCCAGCCACCAGCCTTCAACCACCCCTGTATATATTTGAGCCCCCCCTTTATAGAAGCTGTGGCGGAATCTGCGCGCCACTGCTGCCATAAGTCTAAGTGAATATTCTTGTATTAGCAAACCACTTTGGGGTCAGATGGAAACAGGGTTGGTACGAATTCGGATATTCAAATGATATATTAAATAATTATTAGCTTTTTTTGCAAATATATTTTTTTTTAAATAAAAGATTCATGTTATAATGACCGTATTTGTGAGACATGAGGTATTGAGGGCATGTCATACTTTTAATATCTTTTAAAATGTCTAATCTAGGATGTAAAAAAACTAAACCCAAAAGCTATCAAATTATCCACATCTCACCGTCTCACAGGTGAATGATTCGATATCACGTTATTGATTTTCCGTTTATAATTTTAACATGTTGGTTGCACTTTTTCTGATATGTAATGCATTTTCTAGAATACAGCGCGAAGAGCTCGAATGATGCAAGTCGCTAAAAATTTTCCAGATGTCAGATAATTAGCGGATAACGTATTAATATCACGTAGTTTTATAAATATTGTACTGAAATCAGAAACATTTTTTTATGTTTCTAACATACAGGGTGAATATTATGTTCCAAACCGATGTTGTTTTTGAATAACTAGGAAATAAAACACAATTTTTAATTTGGTTTTTATAGATTATTTGATTTTTTGCAATTATGCATAGAACATGTCATCGGCCAAGTGGCCGCTTCTAGCAGCGGCACAAATGCATACTCTTTTAACTATATTTTTTATAACAATCCGCACACTCGGCGTGCTATTTCAGTAATTTCATTTTGAATATTATCCTGTAACATCGGAATTGTTGTTGGCTAATTGGCGTAGACTTTTCCTTTCAATTACTTTTACAGAAAATACTCGGTAGCCGTCAAATCACGTAATCGAGGAAGCCAGTCAATCACCGACCGGGAAAAACTTCTCGCAAAACTTCAAGCGTAGCTCAGTCTGTATGTGAGGTGGCATCTTCCTGTTGAAACCAATCGACCCAATTCTTGGTTTAATGCCCAGCTGCAGCTCTATTTTTTTTAATGAAATATTTGTTTTTTTTAATTTTAAGTGACTTTTAGTGGCATTTTGCACTTTGATTTAGTTATAAATTAATGTTTAATTTATGTAGGAATATATAAATCATTTTTGTAGACACTTATATCTACTTATCATAAATTTAACATTAAAAAGAAAATAATAAATTGTAAAACGTTGCAGCCCTTATATAAAAGATGTGGTACCCTTTCACGTATTTTAAAATATCACTGTGAGAATTATAAAGTCTAATCTCCGTAATAAATTTACAGTTTGTATAAACTTAAGTTTTTAACAACATTTAATGATTTCTCGACATTCATTTAGCCCTTGCGGATTAAGCACCTAATCAAGAGCAGGCTTTCATTTCAGGTTCAAACCGCCTTCCCTCTCACTCAAGGGTTCAATTATTACATTATTTGTAATGGCTGCCTGGGCACCACATGCTCCAAAATTTGTAATGTATTTTATTTAGGGATTTATGGAAACCCAAAAATATATTGAAGTAATACTTTAGTGATGGGCTAAACCGTCCTTTAACTGTAACTATGAAATTTATGTTCCAATATAACAGTGATTGGTAATTTTTACTGTTTCCAAGTTAGTTTGTAGAACTCCATAATCACATATATGAAAATAAAACATTTGTTTTTTAAATCTACTCGTTTAATTTACTTGAGACGCGTTTCGCCTTGCAAGAGCATTATTAATCTAACAATTTAACTCAACAACTTGTATTTATAACTATAATGGGGGACAGCTGTACACTTTTATTTGCATGAGATGGAAATGGACAACATTATTCTGAGGATTTCTATACATTTTGAATGCTTCTAATTATTTTAAGTAACTATTCAGTTTCAACACTAATGATATTTTAATGTAATTTGTAGAAAAAAACTGCTATGTTATTTTACAATCTAAGAAGATAATACGAAATTCAGTTATAGAATTCCAGAATACCAAAAATGTCTCTCTTGCCGTAGAATCAAAAAACAAGTGTATTATTTTCAGATGAGTGAATTATCTATAATTTGGCGAGCAATCCCTGGTACACTAGAAACTAAACTATCACCAGTTTATCTCAATTATCATCATCATCATAATAACGGGCATCACTATATCATGGTTTATGTTTGATATTTATTCCTTCGGCTCACTAACTACCAACTATTATTGGACAAATATCTCTCATAAGGTACTGATCGCGGTGTCATTTCATCGTGATTATTCGTCGGACTGTATCTTATTCTCCTACACTTGTTTAATTAAATGGCATCTTTACACGAATGAAATTTCTCGCTAAGATTCGACTCGAGTACGCGTCAAGGACAATACAGCGTTGAGTGCGAGCTGTGAATCAATCCCGGTTGTATTTTGACGCTACCAGTACATACCGGCCATTACTAAGTTTCAGATATCAAAGTATCATCCGTTAACACACACCACAAAGGAGGGTTAGTATTATTTCAACACCTTCCGCTACGCTGAAGACACAGTACTGTTTGCAAGTAATATGAGACATCTACAATTACTGCTGAATCATGTTGTGAAGGCGTGTGCGAACTTCGGATTGAAACTTGACGCAAGCAAAAACCAAACACACTCATCAGTAACAAAGATCTTTTTATAGCTATAACTAAATTTCAGATGGTACAATAAATTGTATACTTAGGATACGCACGATTCGTTTAATCGGCGATTTGAAATAAAAATATCTAATAAAATACACACATTATTAGGATCGATGTACATATTATTTAGTAAGAAATTTTTGTAGTTTTGATATAAAATTTGATTTTAAATAGTAACTGAAGCCTCAAAGCATGTAATTAAATAAAATATATTATTTAAAATAATTTCTATTCCCTTACACAAAGTGTTTTAAAAACGTCTAAATGGATCATATGTACCCCAAATTGAATGAATTCAATGTGAACTCTATTCATTTTTATCATTTTTCTAATTCGGTTCAATACATATTTAACTCCGTAATCTTGACTTCAAGATTATAAAAAAATATATTTCATAGAATTTTTTATATTTTATGGCACGCGGAAAATGAATTTAATGGTCGCGGTTTTTCTTATAATGCTTGTATTTTCTTAATTACAGCAAATAACATTAAGTTTATTAGTTTTATATTAGTGTAAAGGTCTTATCTAAGTAATAGTTTAAAAAAAATCAAATCTATTATATAACTTCTGATATAAATGAATAATAAAAGCCAATATTTTCGTAAAAACTCTGAAATATTAAATTATTTTTGAAAGGGGGGCGTGAAACTCGAGGACAATGATTTGACATGAGATTCAAGGATAGCGCGGCCCTGGACACTCAAGGACAGCGTGGCTCTGGACATCGAACCTCATGGCTGAATAATATACAACAATGATTTTCCGACTGTGAACAGAATAAATATAGCCAACATGATAGACAATGACCGATAACTGGAAAGAAACAAGAAATATGTATTATTATTGTAGTAAGTTATTTTTTATAATCGCTATCTGGAACATTTATCTAAAACTTCTTATCTATTGACGGTAAAATTCTTCGCGCGTACTGTATAGATATTGTCGAATGAGATTTATATCATTCTTCGGGAATTTTGTCACGCGAATCAGATAAATTGTAATTAATGAAACCCGTTGTATTAATACTGTAATGAAAGGAGCGTTTACCTGGATTTCTGAGAGGTGCCAGGAAACAATCTAAGTGATTACAGATCGGTGGGTACTGAATAATTGTGTGTAGGTGTGTCACCAAAATTCTCAAGAATATTCTCGTAAACATCGCCCATATTGTCACATTCAGAGAATTAAACTCATTGTAATCCATTTCAATTGAAAATAATAACTTTTTTTATGGTGAATCGCGTTCATATATATTTTTTTTAAAATCAGCAGTGCTTTTTTACGGGCACAAGTCGTACATAAAACGGTTTTGTAAATACATTAAATTCTTAGTTAATATAATGCTTTTATTATATTGTAACACTGTTTTTGTCGATATGAGAACCGTATATGGACAGAAAATTATTAATATTTTTTACTAAAGATGATGCATCTTTCGAAAACGTTTTAATTTTAATTAAAGTATAGTGTGAAGTAAACGACGTTGTGTTTTATTTTATAATATAAATAATTTTTCTAAAAGAACTTTTTTTTTAAATAAAGCAAATTATTGTTTTCTTTGAAAAGCATGTCACCTTTCCTTCAATGTTATTTCTTCGTTTTAATACTATCATTGAACTTCAAGCATGGTCTTAAAATATTAAGAATAAAAATTTATCATTCATCGTTATGAACATGACATTTATAAAAAAAAAAAAATTATCGTGTAATATATAGGCATTTTTATTTAATACGTATTAATCGCATGTGTGTGAAGTATTACTGTTTTTCTATTCCAATTTTAATCTTGTGCAAAAAGTACCTTTAAAATAAAATGCTAATATGTTCGCCTAATTCATATATTTCTAAGAAAATTGTCACTCCAATATTTTTTAATAGTTTCCTTTTAAATATAACCACGTATAACACACAGAAGGATAAATGCAAAGACTGCCAAATATATAGACATGAACTATCGCAAATTCCTTGTTTCAATATTTGCATTTGGGTGTCATCCACGTGATCATTTCGGTACCACTTATGCAATCAAATAGCTCCGAGACTATTTATAAATATATGACTCGATTGGATCGAAAATTTAATCGCTGACAATGCTTTAATATAAAAAAATACGTCTTGTTTACACAAAAAAATAATTTTCGAAGATTGAATACTTTTACTGTTACATAAATATGTCATCTATCCGATTAATGTTTCCACAAAAATGTTTGTGGAATGCCCCTCGTCTCGCAACTAATGTTCCAAACCCCACTCATATATGTACACTTTATTTCAGGTCTATTAATTTACTGATCTGTGGATAAATGTTATATTTATCATGGAATTAATAGTATGTATACTTAATGGTGTGACGTAATACATTAATTAATCGACTAAAAAAAATTATAAAGCATTTTCATATCTTTAGCTATTCAGCAATTGCTTTTAGAAAATTATATATAAATAACATAAAATCACAATTTTTATCTCGCGGGTGGGTACGCGTACCGGTGACAAAGTATTGGCTTGACTAGTGTTGTTATTAAATAATGGTGGCTCTCATATCGTTGTAAATCGTGGATCGTCACAAATCATCAACAATATGTTTTTAACAATTATATATTATTTTTCCCGACAACACTCGGGCTGCGTTGTATTTCTCTCATTACCATATAATCAAGGCGGGACTATTCCGAGATTGTGATGTCACACCGATCCGTACAATGTCTGTCCGTGTTAGATGTCCAATTAGAATAAGGCAAACAAGAGAACAACGCCGTCGTGACGTCATGCTGTTTCCGGCTGCCGTTCGAGCGGTGCGGAAGGCGGGTTTACAAGGAGGGGGCATGTTTATGATGATTACAGACAAACTTACTATTGAAATACATCATAAATAAACAATATCATGGTTTATTTAATTGGTGAGACCGAATGTAATATCATATTGCCCTGGAATATCCAAGTAATGTTGTGGAAAATTCTTGAGTTCTTCAGTAAAGAAAATCCTCATTTCTGTTACTCGGCGGACTTAGGTACTCGTGTTCAATGTTAAGGATAGGTATATTAAGGAAATTGTATTAAGAATAAGTAGATCTTGCACATATATTTAGATTACTATTCCAATTACCTGTAAGCTCAATATTTTACTTTCCACTTTGATATTTCAGGATGTCGAATTGTGCACATAAATTCGTCAAGTCTTTTGTTTCTGTTCAATTTAAGAAAATAATTGTTGCTTATTCGGTTAGAATCGTCAGCTCTTGTTCATGTTTAATTTAATACTTTTAATACATTTACTTAGGTTCGATCAATCAATCGGCAATTAGGCAAACTGACAATTCTTAAGGTAAAACATTACACATTGTACATGTAGATATACTAAAAACTTTAAATTTACAATATTAAAATAAAGTTTTGGTTGTGTTAGAACTTGTATAGTAAAGGAAATAAGATAAATTCATTAATAAATGTCTGAAGATTGAAAAAACAATAATTTAAAATATATATATATATAATCTACTGTTATTTATTGTATTATTTTCTTTCGATAAATTTCGTGCCTTTTTTAGCATGACAGAACAGACAACAACAGAATTTTATGTAAAATCTTATACAGAGTGTACAGCGTCAAAACAGAAACATCTTTATAATTGACTCTTCCTAATTATCATCATCACTATTGACTCTAAATCTGGTGGGTCTTGAACTACTCAAGAGTTTTTCTCCAGTGATCTCCGTTTCTTTCCAGATTTGCATCTCTGAGGCAGGATATTTGAGAACATTATCGTTCCATTTTAGCTTAGGCCTTCCAAGCTAATACCATTGATCTGATATATATTCATTCTCTTCGCACAGCCAATCACCGAAGTCTATTTCTATTTTTAGAAACGCTAATCATAGCTCTACACCAAAATCCAATTGCCGAAACCTGCTCAAAGATACGTCTCAAAATGTTACTTTCAAAAACGTCCAGCGCAAGCTTGTTCTTCCTAGTCAGTGTTCATGCATCAGACGTAATGAATTTAAGTATTTACTAGTCTGAAAATCGTTCTGTATTTTTACTCAAATTTTGATATTTCTTGACAGCATTTGTAATTTTAATTGATTTTGGAGGCGGAAAAAACAGCGCCTTGCGCGTACTTGTTATTATTACTAGTTACTCCCTAATTATAATGGCGAAAGAATACATTATTTTGACAAGTTATTGTACTGGATAGAATACTCCGTGAAGAATTTTATAACAATTCACGAACAAATACTGAATTTTCCATCCCGGCCTGTAATCCTTATTAAATTCAACTACCTCCTTACCGTTTTTCCTAACTCTTGTATGCCACTTATATCGCGTATTTAAAGTATTTTACCGTGTCTACTTTCTTAAATACCACCCCGTGATGTCGCGAGGGTGATCCGTGACTCTACAAATACTTGCCTTGCAGAGGAGGAATATTTTAAAAAGTCTCGCGGGGTAAATTGAAATTGAAAGCAAGTTAGGGTAATGAATATTCATTGTATATTCAATCACAGCGAACGCCCGATAACTTTCTCCTTCTTTATTAAACATTTCTAGTCAATTTTGCATTTGTAGTAAACAATTAATATACACAGACTCGCGGATAAGAGAATAGTCTCAACTCCATACATATACTAAATAATAGCAATTTGTAATACCTTCTTAACTGACGACCTTTCAAAGTTATATGTTGTATAATACGCCTCCCATAGCCAAAGTCCAATCGCCGAGCAAACCAACACAGAGCAGCTTGTCTTGACTAAATATAAACAAGGAATTTGCCTATATCTATATACGACAGAATGATTGTGTGAATGTTCTTCAAAATGCGGTATAAATATTCAGCTTAGAAATACCAAATTTTAGAAGACGTGGATATTTGAAGTATATTTTAGTTAGAAGAAGTTGAGGAAAAGCGAAGTTTGTCGTCCAAGGAAAAGTTTAAAATACTGAGTTACAGGTTAATACATAAAATGCTTCACAAAAAATAAACTCCATACTAACACACTAATTATACACTCAAGGACTACTTCTGTAAAGAATCCGTATAAATAATAATCCTATTTCATGACCACAACCAATCTGTTAATAACGAAGAGGCCCAGCATAAGGAGATGAAAACTCAAGCAGCTGAGATAATATCGTATAGTGAAGAGTTCCAGCCCAGACTAATAAAAATTACCCAGTGAAGAGTCTACAAATATCTTGGCGTATAGATATGTTCATGAAGATAGACCTGAATCAGACCAAAACTGTTATATATGTAATTTATCAAACATGGACGATTTTAATCAATGTCAAATTTCTCTGGTAAAGTTGTGAACACAGAAGAATAATAGTCTACGAATGAAATTTTTTCGTACGTCAAAAAATGTCATTATCGTTCGTCAGTTTAGTAATTTTGAACCTCCCCAGTGGCAGTTAAAACTGAATAAATGTTTGTACTCTGTCGCCTCATATTAGGTATATATCAAAATCTCAATACGTGTACCTAAATTGGTATTAAGACCTAACTAAATCTCTGAGATTATCTCATTTTGTCTCCTTTCATGAACACGGAACTTAAATTATAATGGAATTTCATAAACAATGAAGCTGGCGTCATATGTGACTGTTAAACAATCACTATCTCTGACTTCCTCTAGATAAATACGTGATTATATACGAAGCGCTTTTTTTAAGTATGTACCGATGCCGGTTATTCTCGGTGTAGCGCTGCGGTTGCGATGTTGTGCATACACAATCGTTTCCTTCATCTGTTGACTGATCACATTAGGGACATTCACATAGTGTGGCGTCTTGTAGTGAATGGTTGAAATGTTTAAGACAATAGATCAACCCACCAACAGTGAGATTCGTGACATTCTGTGATTCGTTTCTTGAATACACGAAACATGAAACCAGCTGACATTCATCGCCCAGTGTGTCCTGTTTTGTCCTTATTTGGCGCCAGGTGAATTCCATATTTTCCTTAATCTGAAGCGTCTTGATGACGATGATGAACTCATACATGTACAGACGTGGTTTTCATCTCTGGCGGCGTCGTTCAATGATGAAGGTATACAAAAATTGGTGCCCGTTATGACAAGTGCACTAATAATGTTGGTGACTATGTTGAGCAGTATTTTAAGAAAGGTGTGTAGCGTCTGAAGAAAGTAAAGTGTTAAATATGAATTAAATATATTAATTATAAAGATATACATATAAAATCAATTTTATCGAAAAATATTGTTGTTGCGCTACCGGGATTCGAACCTGGATCTCTTCCCTAACCGGGGGAGGTGCTTTATCCAACTAAATAGTGCCGCTGTAGCTTAGGTTCGAATCCCGGTAGCGCAACAACAATATTTTTCGATAAAATTGATTTTATATGTATATCTTTATAATTAATATATTTAATTCATATTTAAAATATCACAGACCTATGTTCTGAATAATTACAACTTCACAATAAGAATGTGTTCTCCTAAAAAAAAAAAAGTAAAGTGTTGTAAAAATGAAATGTTTCTTTAAAAAAAAATCCGATGCTTAATAAATGCTCCTCGCATATGCATGTGAAAAGAAGAATGAATCAAATTTATTGTAATTTTCACTATTTCATTTATCAAGATCAAGTCGCTGGGGACTCTACATAATATAATTAGGGTAATATGATCCGGGATTGAGAAAATTGCCGGATCATTATCCCTTTTCTCCGGGGAAAAGTGGTCGAGAGGTGGACCTCCTCGACAACTGGACTATTTCACTGGAAACTGTTGTGCGAACACGTGATAATGTAATAGGAATACGGTGGGCACTCCCCATAAGCGATCCCAGTCTGTTTTAAATGGAACTATTATGGTTTTCGCAACGAGAATCGCGCGTGCTGTCATTAACGGAACGGTAGGAGTGACTCGGAAAAAATATTTATTTTAATTTAGTACGTTTTCAGAATTTTTGAAACTCATTTAAATACAAGGAGCAACTCTACGCGTAGCTATTCAAAAATGTTTATATATTTTAAATTGTAATAATACAAAGAAAATTCATTTAAACCATTTTTCTTAATGACGTACATTTACTGGTGCCATCGTCAGTGAATTATAAAATAATTAAATTTTTTGCAAAATCGAGTTTTTGACTGAATAACGTTCTCTGTAGCTTCTGCTACACGTTTCTACAGAAACCAACAGATGTCTTTACTATGCCACTTTACACAGCTGTAATTGTGAGTTCCGTCATTTTAACGACGGCGTTCATTGTTTTATTTTTACATTCACACATCGGCTCGTTACATTTTTGTTGATGAAACTGCTAATTTTAAACTATGGTGTCTTCATTTTTTCTTGTTTTAAAAAACCTATTGACATTCGCGTCATTCTATGACAAAGGTATACAAAAATTGATGCGTCATGATAATAGTGTCCGACCGAAGGTCAGTATTTGACCGAAGCCAAAGCCGAAGCCGATTATTCGACTCTTCGTCCGAAGGTACTTAAAAATCTTAGAACACCGACTAAAAAGTATACATAGTAATGCAAATTCTACACTGTTACTTAGTTTTCTGCTTTATGGCATATATACATTAAATAAATAAATTGCAGTTTTCCAGAAATAATAAACTGAATTTTATTTCATTGCGTTTTCGGCCCTTTTCGGCGGCGAAATGCAATGCTTCGACTTCAGCCAAACCTTCGGCAGATTTTAGCCGAAGCGTCGGTCGGACTTTACTTAATAATAGTGGCGACTATATTGAGAAGTAGTTTACGGTGTGTAGCATCCGAAGATAGTAAAGTGTTGTAAAAATGATGTTGCGTTTTTTAAAAAACATATTCCGGTACTTTCTTACAAAACGCGCCTCGTATATATTGGATATCCTAGTCACTCGATACTGCAGATCAATTTCACTATTAGCTACTGCCTCTGCACCATCAAAATATAGTTGGCAGGACATAATCAAATTTCATCCATCCGTGCTCAGCTCGGTAGGCAGGATATGACCGTGCGCCCATTCTCGCTACCACTTCAAATTCGTATTATTTAATTACTAGTCTATTAAGTTCGAAAAACTTTAATAATTCATATATAATATTACCATATTTGACGAGCGATAGTTGTCTACGAAACCAAACAAAAATTTGAATTGCGCATATTTATATTTGTTGGCTATTTGTTTTTACTCCAAAACGTGTTCATCTCCTGATGATGAGCATGTTCGTCCTGAAGATGAAAGTGTCAGAATGCCGACACACTTGTTAGCCCTTGACGAGAGTAACCGTCTCGCATTCGCGGTGATGAGTAGAGACAATGTTTTGTTTAATTAAATTGACACTCAGTAATCACCTCTTCTCTTTGTAGCTAGCTGCTGTATTAACGCTGTTTGCGGTGTAATTTCCATTATTATACGGCTTTTAAGCAAATACTTGTAACATTGGATTGTAACCTGATCTGGAGAAATTGAACGAGCAAACTTTACAAGTGTTATAGTTTGATTATTATTATTATTTCTGATTTCAGATTTAAAGAAAACGTATTCGATAACCTTTTGTGCCAGGATGCTGATATTATATAAATACCTTTATTTTGAGTTGTAGTTTGTGATGTATATTAGTTTTGTGACCAGATACACTTACTCCATAAATTTTACACTGCAGGGGAAGTGCATCTACTCAGAGGTTGGTGTGGTACCCCATATATTTTTAATAGAAACTGTGATGTGTAGACACTTCCATTATTTTTTTAAATATTTAACTAATTTCAAAATGAGCACTTTTCCTTTTTTGTCTAAACAATTTTACTAGATTTTTTGGAATACAGCACGTTTTACCTATAATTAAGGACCAAAATAACTAATTTATATTGTTGTTAAGCAAATCAGTAAAGACATTTTAATTATTTTAACAATTTGTCAGAAATAATACAACTAGATGCTCTTATTCCAAATTTGGGTAAATGAATTAAGTCGTCCAATCTTCCTAAAATGCTTTCAATATCAGCTATCCTAAAAGGTTATATTCCGATTTTTAATGACTTAAATTAGGAAATGGTTAATGATCCTTCTATCAATGTTTCAAAGTCATAGCATCATTTTATGAAGTTTATATCGATGATTTATATGTCTCTCAATTACCGATACAATCTATGGCTTATGTGGTATAAAAGTAATTTTTCTTCTTCTTCGGCGGTCCACCATTGCGAGGATAATGTCTATCCATGGTTTAACTATTTTACGTGAGGATTTATTTTAGTTGTGTGATCGTATCAGAAGGTTTTGTGCACAGTGAGACTGAAAGCCCTAACTCTCTTCCAGTCTCACGCGTGTTGTTGCATGTCGCAGTATACTATATGAATGTGCGTGTGAGTATTTATGCTGTGTCTGGAGCAAGGTGTTTAAATAAAACAAAACTTACAAAAGTTGGCGTTTATTGCGAAATGATTTAAAATGGCAGGTACGACGAGTATGAAGTTAATTGTTCAAATAAAGTTGAAGACTGGAGTGGCTCGTTTGAGATGTTGACGAAATAACGGTCTGCGAAGAAGTGTTTGGATAGCTCCTAGGAATGATCTAGGATGATTATAATCCAGGGTAAATATATATTTAATTACGAATTCCTCGATTTTGCACCTAGTTTCCTAGGATTTTGGTGAATTTTATTTGTTCCATTTTTGATAAAATATAACACACTAGTATTTTTTTATATATAAATAAGTAAAGTAATTTTTATGTTGACAGATTGGATAATATTAATAATAATAATTTTTTTGAGTAATGATAAAAGATTTTAAATGCGCTGGGCAGGTTCCTTTCTAACTAATTTTTCCATATTATAAGGATCAACTAGTACATGGTATATCATTTAACGTTTAGGAAAATTACAATTTTGTCTTAACAAAAACAAAAAAGAAGAAATTTATTTATTTTTGTTTTTTAATAAAAGTACATACATATTCTTTCCATTTTGATAGATTATAATTAGGAATTAGTTGTGTCCACTAGTTAGCCTAGTTATTTTATTATTTTATATATTATCTATGTATAATAAATACAAAAAACACATTAACCGTCGACGTAGTCTTTATACCCTCGATGTATTGGCCTGTATGCTATAAAATCGGCATGAAAATAGTTTAATATAGATTCACAAATGAACAAATTTAATTAAAGTGGATACATTGAGATACGTTTGGTTAGGCTGGGATTGCTTAAGTTAAAAACCACGTTTAAATTATTTATCTGTGAAAAACCATTTTTTTTATATGCATACACTAAAAATGTCCACATGGTTTGCAGAATAGATTCTAAATAAATATAACGGAGAAGCTTCTATTTTGTCGTCTTTTTAATAAAGACTCACAATATACGCTTCATTTCATACGATATTAACTTCGTTCAAAGCTCGCTTTGAAAAGCCATTTATTAGCATTCAAACTACAAAACTAATCCTATTTTTAAAGTCCGGGACCTCTACTGCATCCCTTCGTCCTCTCAGGGCGCAGAGTGAAATTGAATTTGCGGAGGTCACGTATTGGATTAGGAGTCTGGGCCATAAAGTGAAGTGTACCGCTGTGTCTCGGGGATGTTTAAGAACAATCTTCTCGACACAATCACAACAATGTGCACATTTGAAAAAAAAACTTTTTTTTTCATCACACAAATCAGACTTCATCAAGTACATATGCCTACTTTTAAACTCTGCACAACCAGTTGCGAAATCTTAACTTTTATTTTTTTATTATTGAGATATAACTTTGAACATTCGTTAATTGTGACGTACTCAAATATATATAGTAAACTAAGATAAAAAAAACTGGAGACTTCAAATAAAGTATACAACATAATTCTAACATCTTATATATTATTATATTTCCCTTTGCATATAAAACTCGCGTCTTACACCAACAACAACATCGACAAAATACTACTCGATTCAAAAACAAAAATTAATATATTAGAAAAAAGTGAAATATATTTAATAACTTGTGGAGATTGCGATAACAAATATACAGGTCAAACCGCAAAAAATTTAAAGATGAGAATAAAAGAACATCGTCGCTACCTAAAAATAACAACTTATAAAAATGTTCTAATCTCATAATTGAAACAAACCACTCTTTCAATAGTCATAGACTCCACTCGGTACCTTATAAAGGATTAATAATGAACAATTTCGAAACCGTTGAAATACAAACGAATTTTATTTCGAATAAAACACTGATAACAACGTAACACTCCCTATCACTTCGCCTTTACTGTCCATATTCCCGTTAACGACTGAAACCTCCTCCCTCTTCTCAAGCCCCGCCTAATTGCCCGAATAGACACAATACTATAATAAGTTTAGTTATCACCTGATGATGAGAGGGACTGCACTTCTCGAAACCAGTATTGAAAATAACTCAACGTGTGTATAATACAAAGTTTTGTTGTGAAAATTAAAAAAACAATAAATTATCTTAAAAATAAATCATTAACTTTGTTTTAACCACTATGAGATTATTATATTCAGTTAGTTAGTTTTTCACTACCCTGGTGAAAAAAAAGGTATTTTTCGAAACCGGTTGATGAATATATTAAACTCACAGTGGTTAAAAACAAAGCTTATTTATTATTAAAATGAATAACTACAACATGTTTGCGTTCAATATTAAAAACATTAAATAATCTTTGCCGACGAAGGTATAAAAATAAAAATAACGATTTATATTCTTTTATAAATGGTTACAGAAAACATATCTTGTTCATGGTTCCAGAATACACACAATATACAATATATACTTATGAGTATATATTGCTTTGTTGAAATGTTACAAGTTATTTAAGACTCTGGGGTTACTATGTTACACCGCACAGTAACGAAACGGTTAAGTTATTTGTTAGACTTAGTGACAGCCAAAGGGGCGAGAAGATTATTAACAAGCTGAACATTTTTCTTTTTAAGGGGTTTTAAATAATTTATTTTAGTTATACTTCAGGATGAAACAGTTAAGCGGAATATTTTTAAAAACCTTTTAAGCCTTTAACCGACAAAAGAGATCCGCTCTATGTTGGGGTGGAGTCTTTGTTATCCGCGTTAATCCGGGACATAAAAAAAACATTAAATATGGGAGTGGGCAATAAAAAAAATTCAGAATAGATTTAATATCTTGTGAATTACATCCGCATTGATTGTATGCATTCATTAAATTTTACGCGTAGAAAAATCACTATAAAAAAGAGCTTAATCAATACCCATCGTATAATTATATAATTAGAACAAAAAATGATCAACGTGAAGCCCAAAATAAGAACGAGCTTTGGTCAATCTTCCCATATGTTTCTGACCCCTAAAGCCTACAACATCTTGCCGAATAATGTGAAAGAATTCTCAATGGACAAACTCAAGAGCTGGTTATTGGGTATTGGCAGAAATGAAACAGAACAAAGATTCATGGAATTGATTGCATGAACAGAACATCATTTATTTTATTGGAATTTTCAAATTTTTTTATTCTTTTTGTTTTATTTCATACTCCATTGTTTGTATTGTTTCAATCATGGGCAAGCGAGAATATTTTGTCTAAAAATAAAAATGTTACTTGAATTATTTTAACCCTGTTACTCTTTTTTTTTGTAAAACTTCAGATTTAGATTGAGATTTATTATTCATATATGTGTTGTTGGATATAACGGATGATCTGTCTCCTTTAGCACAGACTTCGGTCTAGTTAAGAATATTAACATTTCTTACATTACGAATAGAATGGGTGAATTTTTATTGGTTTAATTGTTGTATGGTATTGTTTATAATATGAATAATAAAGTAGTAAATAAATAAATAAAATTTTAATTTAAAAAATCTGTTATCTAGACGGAATCAGAAAATAGTCGCTAAAGCAGTGTTGCGGACCGTACGAATGTGGAGAAGCGACAGGAACAGAGGACGTTCGCAAATGATAGTGTGATCAGGTAAAAGATGGCCGTATTAGAAGCGAGCGTAAGAAGGAGAATGAAAGTAAACAAAGCAAGAGTGGTATATCATAAAAGATGAATTCATTATAATAGCATTCCATCTTATTTCCCTACCTCTATAGGAAATTACCAAATAATAGGTAAGGACATCGTCTCCTTTATGTAACCATTCATTTGATATTTTCTTACTTTTTCATTATTTTTTATAAATATTTTAATGATATATATTATTGTTGACTTACCAATGTTAGAGCATTTATTCTGTATTATTACATTACATTAAGATTATTATCGTATCATTATTTCCAATTTTATTTTGATCTCCCTATATAAAATAAAATTCATAAACCTTTATTAAAGTTCAACATGTTCCTTTCGTGTAGGGTTTTCTGGGCTAATGTCAGCAATGATCAGCGACATCAGTTTCGATAATAGACTCTGCAATGACATTCGAAACGGCAGATAGCCTAGAAAACTCTACAGAAAATTCAGATCAAGAATAGATCTACTTATCAAGAATATTTATTTTAAATATTTAAGCATAATAATAAATGTTGTGAATTATCTCTGCGAAACAGGTCGGCATAGAAAATTTAAACCCAGATGATTTAGTTTCATCAAAATCGTGACTATTGTCGTACAATCGAAAACAATATGCATTTTTTTCCGGTACCCTTGGCATATTTAATCCCGAGATCTTGACCACCCTGTATAAAGGAAAGGGTGGAAGAGGCAGTATATTGTAGTGTACTGGTGTACAGAGTGCGGAGTAGCCACTTGACAATACCGACGCCAATGCCGCTCCGGGGGCGCTGAGGGATCGACGTACCCCACCTCAACCCTTTCAGCGAATACAATATGATACTATCTAATATCTATCCGTTTTTTATTGGCCAGATAAATTTCCATAGTATACATTAACTCTGAAATATATTACATTCTAGAAAAGGGTCAATGTCTCATAATAACGTAACACATAATTCTCTAATTAGTGCATTTTTATTTTTTAATGGAATTTAAAACATCAAATTTTAATCAATATTATTGAGTTGTGCTAGTTTGCCTAAACGCATTATTTAAATGTTACAGCTATTTCGCCGGTTAAGATCATTTTCAAACAATGGATAAACCACATACAATCGACTTATTTAAATGATTTTAGTTACCCCTTTCTCTATGGATAATTTGGTGGTTTTGATAAAACCGATGTATATTAATATTATTTTTCTCAGAAGTACTACACTTATCATTAAAATTCCTCATTTCTGTGTATAACATCTATGTTTGAGAATGACTTTATTATTGTAAAATTTTATGTTAGGCTTAATTATCAATTTTGACATTTCTGTAAACAATAGCTGAAATATTTTAAAATTGTCTTTATTTATTTTAACTACCGAGATTGCTACATTCTGATTGATTATATTTTGTCTTGATTTTAGGTTTTTTGAATATATTAAGAAGTGGGGAGAAGATATTTTTTTGTTGGTTATTGATTAAAATCACATTTGCGTCATTTAATTTTACAATATCATATAAAAATAAACATGGAGTTTTACAAACTAAACACAATAATAATAAATATATAAAACACATTTTTCAATTCAAATATATATTGTATTGAAAATGTTTATATTTATAGGTATATGTTAAATCATAAATAACTAATATGGCAAATAATATGTACAATTTTAATAAGTCCCATCAAATAACATTTTACAAGTTCGGTTTCACTTATCACTACCTTTTCACTTTTTATTAAAATAATTTTAAAATGTACATTCTTGCCATTACGTACTTGCGTAGTTAGTACGTTTCAGTTGCACATCTCGTAGTTGGATTGATAGTTGTCCAATGGAAACTCTTACGTGACAATTAAGTATTTATTACAACAATAATACAATAATGGTACAAGGTATATAACTCGTATTGAAGTCAACGTAACGCAAAAAAGAGACGGCGCCTTGCGTGCATCCCCTATTTATCCCCGCACACACGCTCACAGGTACACATCCCGCCCCGGCGGTGCGGCGCTCACACACACACACATCTCTAACTCAATATAATCACATAATACACTATAATCACAAACTCAAGGACATCACACTTACCCACACATGCTAAATTGTTTTTATTAGTTTCAAATAATTAATTATTTTTTTATGGTACACTACCCTTCTGTTAGACATTAATCTCGACTGTAGTGAGGGTTTACAATTTAATAAAATATATATATCATATATTTTTAATAAATGAAGGGGCACTATTTTATTTAATTTATTTATATTGTATATGATATTTTACAAGATTAATTATAAAAAATATGTGCAGCTACATAAGTATCATGGTAAATATATAAATAAAAATTAATAGAATTGATTCAAAAGAAAAAAAAGGGAAAATTAAACAAAATAATATAAATTTAATTTAAATTTAACTCAATGGCCGAGTACCAAAATCAATTATAAATTTGAATCAGAACAGGATCAAAAACATCACTGTACTATAATAATGTAAAATCATACAATAATTTTGATGATTACATTATAAGAGGTTCTTTTAATTACCCTTTTTTAATAGTTTTTAATAATTCTTTAATAATTTATTCTATTTTAATTAGCCGGTCTGCATCCATTGTTGCATTAAAATAAAATTATATATAGGCGGCCTGTCCTTTTGTTTTTAACACAGCTCCCTGTCACTTTCGCCTTGCTTTCTATTATACTCGACAACTTACTGTCTGACCATTGCGCTGTATAATGCGACGGTTAGATAAAATAGGTAGTTGGCCAAAGATCGCTAAGAAAAAAAAAGTTACTATTGACCAAACGTTCGTTTTATTTCACCTACTGTTAAATTTGTTAACAGCAGGTTTCTTTTGCGTTAAATAATTTAAACTGTACCCCTAAATACTATTTATTTGTATAATATTTTTTAAGTTTACATATGAAGCATTGTAAAGGTTTCTTATTATAAAAGGCTACGTATGTATAATTTTTGAAATAGGAATTCTTGGCATCCTTTCAGTATTATAGTTGTTTCAACAGGAGATTTGACGTGAATAATATATATAAGAAGTAAATATGCTGTACACTTCCGGATAGAAATATTTTAATTTGTAGATAAATTAATAATATTAATTAACAAACCTGTAAGTAAATAATTTCTTAATAATAAGTTGAAACGTTGAATTTACAATACATTAATCCTTCACATAAAAATATTGTTACACGTAATTACTATAATTTTATTGTATGTTTTATTAATAAGATAGATTAGATAGATGACCATAAATAGCTTGAGTATGTTCAATATAATTGATTTAATTTATAAACCTTTATATTTTCGTGAGTTCAAAATAAAATATGTTCAACGTCACCATTATATAATGGAGTGTACTTTAAAATCCATTAAAACATAAAAAACCTCTGATATCTTTTAGACAAAGTATCTCAACTTTTGAATTCGTTTCTCTCAAAAAGCTGTGAAAATGTGAATTTTTAATCCTCACAAAAACCCTCCAATCACCTGCAGCTAAGGCGTTAACGACGCCACGCAAATCGCGAGTCGTTAGGCATCCCGGCGCCGACGCCACCCGTCCCCAGAGCGATCTGCAGTTAGTGCTGCTAATGAGGACTCAGTGCATTGAACTTGGCATCTTTTGGCCTTCACAGACTCATCTGTTGATGTTGTAAGAAAGCGAGGAAAACAAAGTAATTGATTGTTTTTTTTTTCTTCTAAGTATTTTCATTGAAGCCGAATAATCGAGGTGAAGCAGCCTAATTAATTAATTTAATTTAATCTTTCTTTCAAAAAATTTGACGTAAAATTATATAGAAGTAATTGGTTACTCATTATTTTGGCAAGTGAAAGTTTTGTTAATAACAATATACGTGTATATATAATAAGTATAATGTCAAGAGAGAAAATTTCTCGAAATCAAGGTAATTACATTATTAGACGTAGTCTATTCTAAAGCAATTACCTGTACAGTTTTTAAAAGTTCTAATTATTAAGGTACAATCATTATAAAGTAATGTAAGAAAGTATAATGTAAAGAAAATTATAAAAAGTACAATTAGTAAAGGTTATAAAATGTTATTGTAAAAAAATATATAAAAATAATTTTGTCTATAATATAGTTGGAGACAAAGAAGTGTAGGTAGTTAGGTTAGCACAAATGACCAATTAGTTGCATTTTGCTTTCTACCCACATCGAGCAACTACTTTGTTCTTTTTGGTTTAAAATCATTAATCACTTTAGACCCTTTAAGGTCTAGTAGCAATTTGTTAAATATACGCGGTAAACAAAACAAGAAAGTTCGTTGACCGAATTTGATATTCATTTTTGGCACTGAAAAGTATCCTAAGGTTTTGCTTCTAGTTTCCTTTGAATCGGATCGCGGAAGTAAAGTAAATTTTTTTTTAAATAGTTTTAAGATTTAAGATTTTATAATATTTAATTTGCTATTAACACATGTTCTTATATCTAAAATTTCTAATTTATCTACCTGTAAACCTCTGGCATTTGTATGTAAAATTTCTAAATCCTTATTAATGTCAAAAAAATTGTTTATTTCCAAAATGATTGGCGAATTCAAATTAGTTGTTGTTATTTAGACGTCTCAAGTACTCCTTAATTATCATTGTAATCATTGTAAATTAATTTGTAGACCTCCGATTTTTTTTAAATATCATCCTTACCCTTTTTATTTAATATATATATATATATATATTTATTTTTTTCTCTTAATTCTTTAATTTGTTATTGGTGTAGAAGGCTGGTTGTATAGAATTTGGGATATTTTTTATAATTGATTTTGAAGTTTGAACTTAAAATCACGATTTTTCCCACTGCTTCCCACTATCAATTGTTGGTGGGTAATCATATGATTTGATAAACTTTTTCTTGTACCTTTTGTTTAACAATTTATCTATTCATTTAATATTATAATAATAATTATTAATTGCAATATGTTTAATAATAATTAATTATATAATTATGGGTTAGAGAACATTAACTTATATACTAAGCATTGAATGAAAATTTTTGTAATTTTACTATTTATACTGACCTAAAATCTAGATTTTTACTGACCAAAAATTTAATACTGATACTAAATTATTTTCGATATTTCAAATTGACCATTTATTTTACAAAATATTTATAATGTATTAATAAACATAACGACTAAATAAACAAAAGAGGTTTAATGAATATGTAATTATTCAATAAATGGCATTTAGGTTAGGTTAGGTTAGGTTAGTTACCTCGCACCATAATAGAAAGGTTGAGCAATATTTGACGTTCACTAATTGTTTTAACTGACCAGTTCAAAGTAATTTGATTGCCATGGTAGTTTACCGAGTTTATATATAATCACAACCCTTATTGCGCATCGATCTGCAGTCAAGGCTCCATCAATAGAAATTCCAGCAACCTCCCCCACCCTCGAGATCGGGTTTTGTGAATTCCGCAAATCCGTGGAAATTCCACGAATGGTTCCCTGAGCGCTGCAGCAGATGGGATTTCTCAGGAGTCCTATCTCCAGACATTCTTCATACACCGTGGAATTTATAAGTTTTGCCGCATTTCACAAATTGAGTCTAATATTAGTGGATGCGCATATTTTACTGAATACTGAACAACTAAATAATATATATATATATATATTTTATTAACTGCAAGTAAGGAATATAAAAAATAATAATCCTTTGTGACTAAAATTATATTTCTGTCAGAGAACCAGTAAATGAATATACATGAAATAAAGTGTACATATAGGAGAGGGGTTTAGAATATTAATAGCGGAGTAAGGGCCATTCTACACACATTCTTGGTAGAAACATAAATCCGATAGATTATGACATATTTATGCAACAGTAAAAGTATTTACTCTTCAAAAATTAAATCTTTGTGAAAACAAGATTTATTTTTTACATTAATGCATATTATATTGTTAGCGATTATATTTTCGATCCAATCAAGACATATTTTAAAAAAATAGTCGCAGAGCTATTTGATTACATAAGTGGTACCAAAGTTATCACGTGGGTTACACCAAAATTAAAATATTGGTTGGCGTGGCACGTGTGTCGCGGGTTTGGTAAAATACAATTATTGAAATCATTTTAAGAATATGTGTAATAGTTGATTTAGTTACATTGGGTTGTACTGTGGCAGACCGTTTTCTTTTTTTGATAATAAATTATATTTTCAACATTGAGAAATAGGTTTTACAGAAACACGGACTACTACCAACCTTGTGATATTCTTGATTTTGCACTCCCTTGTAATTAGTAATACTTCAATAGTTTGAAAGATGTACACAAAAAATCTATGTATCGAAAAATATCGGGTTCGTATCTCAATAGCAACCGAATATCGGGTTTATATCCAGCTAGCAACTAAATATTTTTTCGGTAGACTTTTTTTCTGTATAACTTTTTTCTAATTGATAAATTTAATTTGTTTTAGTAATAAATGTTATGCCAGATCTTACCCTCGCTTCTAAAGCGATCCACACTCTCCTTCTACATCTCTGACATATCTTACACGTCATTAATTATTTACTTTTGTTTACGCAAATTTTCAATATATTTTTACTGCCACGTTTTGATTTGTTTGCTTGTATTGGAAGATGCATCTCATTTTCGGGTAGATATCTATCTGCACAGCACCGATCGCTGCACACAAAGCAACCGCAGCAAATCGGGCAATGCAATGTATGGCCTGGTGTCTCCGCCAGTATTCGAGGATATATCCCGTAAGGAGTTCGATTGCTCTAAGAAATACGTGGCATCGCATCCACATTTGTACCGAGACAATATATATCTTGAATTTAAAGTGGTTGCACGGTTTTACATTCTTACTTTTATAAAATCTTTTACACAATTTGCATTTATATTCTAAACCAACAATACTTCTTTCTAGATGTATATCTGCAGGTTTGCAAATAATTTAAGACACATATTGTTAAGTTTTCGTGATTATGCAAACTTTTAGCATACGGTAGTTAGGAGTTATCGGCGCGAATTTCTTATTATTAAAAATCTGCTCCATATCTTGTGAGGTGTAACCCGCCACGACTTTGTGAGGCGTATGCTGGCGGACTATCCTCCACCGACTAGTAACAGGGGAGAGCATGAATTTGTAAGTACGTGAATCAGAAGCTGCCTACTTACCATAATATGGAGATCCAGCTTGCCATCTTGTGGGGGGAAATAAACTTTAATAAAAAAACAGTAAAACATGAAAGGTGATAAAAGAGAGTCAGCAAATTTCACGTTAAATTTTATTACAAAAATTAAAAAGAACTGAAATCTACTATAATTATTATTTTTTTCGATAAATAAAAATAAAATTTTATTTCGAAGCTACATTAATGATTTTACAAATAATACGTCGACCTGGGGCGATTCCTCTTGCTCATGCGGTAAAAAATTAACATCTTCTTGCATCCGTCCCTCTTGGTGTCCTAGGAGCAGCATCCGCCGCCGTTTCCGAGTACCTGGCAATTGGTCAGAACACTCCTTCAACCGGCGGCCCATGCACGAATCTTCTTCTCCCAGGTGGACCATAATAATAAATTGTCGTCGGGTGATAGGTGATAGGAAGAAAACGTAATTTTAAGTAGTAAATAATGAAGAAAAAATTAAGGTGATAAAAGAAGGAAATCAAAGAAGGAATAAAAGAAATTACATTATTAGGAGAACACATTCTAATTGTGAAATTGTAATTTTTGAAAGATATACATATAAAATCAATTTTATCATAAAATATTG
Source organism: Eubasilissa splendida (assembly GCA_031772225.1). Taxonomy (NCBI): domain Eukaryota; kingdom Metazoa; phylum Arthropoda; class Insecta; order Trichoptera; family Phryganeidae; genus Eubasilissa; species Eubasilissa splendida. The sequence goes on from CM062868.1 coordinate 1,496,793, forward strand.
TTGTTGCGCCACCGGAATTCGAACCGGGATCTCTTTCCAAAGCGGGTAAGGTGCATTATCCAATTATGCTACAGATTTTTAGCGACAAATTTTCGAACCTATATGTTACTTTTTTGATATTAATTCATTTAATCGTTCCATTATTTGAAAGAGCTATCTACCTTATTTTTAATGAATCTCAAATACCTTTGAGTAATCTGATAGCAGACGCCAGAATTATCAATACATGTTTATTAAATTTTGGACACATTGATACAACTTTATTATTAGAATAACACATTCTTATTGTGAAGTTGTAATTTTTCAGAACATAGGTCTGTGATATTTTAAATATGAATTAAATATATTAATTTGAAAGATATACATATAAAATCAAAATGCACCTTCCCCGGTTTGGAAAGAGATCTAGGTTCGAATCCCGGTGGCGCAACAATAATGTTTTTGCAAGTGAAATAAGTTAAAATCTCAAATACCTGGGTAGTAGATTGACACTTGACGTCAGGACCCCAGATTATTATTAGCAAAACAAAACTTTAACGCAAAAAGTCAGATCTTAGAATTACAAATAAACAGAAAAAATAAGAAATCAGTTCGTTAAAACCTCTTTACGGAAGCAAAACCTGGGCGACTAGTAAGGGAGAAAAATAGTTTAGAAGCATTCGAAATGAGGTTCTGCAGAAAACTTCTAGATAAGGTCCAGGATACGCATTGCACCAACAAAAAAATATTTTTTTTGATACGAAAGAAATAAAAGAATATATCAAGTATTTATGTAGTAAAATAACATTGTCCATACATCATTGCGAAAAGAATTATTAAATAAAAAATAAAATCTACATAAATTGATCAAAAAGTGATGAGAGAAATATTGAAAAGTATATGTGTCGGTGCTTCCCATCTAACCCGGTGATGGATCGTTGAGCCAATAGCTTCCATCATCGGGCAATTATGGTAATATGGAAAAATCGAGTGCGGACGGAATGAAGGTAAACTTCAGACAGAAATGTGAAAAATAATCTTGGAAATTGAAAAGAAAATATCCACATTATTTTTACATTTTTATTCTGTTCATCAAAACCACAATGATTCTAAAATCTTAATTGAAATAAATTCAATATTTTAATATAGACTATTTAACTTTATTTTTAACCACTTAATGAGTTATTTTTAATACACCAACCGGTTTCTGAAAATATCATTATTCCTTCATTAGAATGTCAAATTAACTAACTAAAACCATATATGTCAAGTTGTTCTAATGTTTTTAAAAATTTATTTGAAAAAAATTATTAAAATAATAATTATTTAAAAATTAATCTAGTACCGATTGTTACGATGATGAAATATGTGGAAATTGAATTTTTTTGAAAAGTTTGTAGAATGACTTGTGGTTTATTTATAATATATTGGTTAATTTTATACGCTTCTAATGATTCTAAATTATTTCATTTAAGCCCAACATTATTTATATGTAAAACAGACAATCCTTATGTTTTATCAAAAGTATGATCATTTTCTAATATATGATTGGTAAATTCTGAAAAACCATTACTTTTTAAACATTTTAAATACTTTTTGACTCTTATGTTAAAATTTCTACCTGTTTTTCCAATAAAGAAAACACTAGAATATTTCAACTAAGTTAATAAACACCGGAATTATTAAATTGATCATCTTTGTCTTTCGAATTTACGAGTAATCTTCCTAATTAAGGTATAATAGAAACCTTTCAAATTAACAATAAAATGTATTTTTATATATATTATTTAATGCAACAAGTACAAAAAATATGTTTTGTAATTCAACTTTTCAATTGTTTTAGTCATTTACAATGGTTGGTTTTAGTATGTGTGTAAAAGATGCTCACTGTCTTCTTAAATATACCGAAGTTTGTGCTAAAGAAGACAGGTTCATCCGATAGCGAAATCTAAACAATAATATTTTTTATCTTAATTAGCATACAAACTGCATATTGTGAAACCTAAAATATATAACAAAATGTCTTTCTGAATCAAAAATTTCTGAAAATAAATATTTCAAAAGAAGATTTTCAAATTATCTAACACGGCCGTATATGTTAAATAAAAATATGCTTATAAAATTATCTATTTTATACGTACATATTTTCCATACTCATTTATCTTGAATAGGTATTATTTTTCCAGTACACAAACATACATAAAATACTTGTTCAATATTAGCAAAATTACTTTGTGCCCTCATTTCATATAAATAATAAAACAATACACTTTGTTTAAACCACTATTAATTGATTATTCAACATCTTTCAATACCTATGGTATCTTCTTCAGGAAACAATGTATACTAAAATTAAAAATACAAGTATAGATAACAAGAAAACTATAAATAAGTACGAACTAATGTGAATCTTAGTTTCTAAGTATGAGATGTGACGAAGAAGTTGCTAACCTCATGTGAAAGTGATAGAACACAATCAGAATGAAAATAGAAATATTAAAAAAACACATCTCAATAGTATCGTCATTAATGTGGTCTCTCATGAGTAAGGATCGTAATCTCCGTGAACTCCCTATCTCTAATAATTAACTCTAATTAACTTTTGTCATCTCCCTTATTCATATTTAATAATATTGTAAGGGCAAGTGCTTTATCTTTGGACAACATTAATATCACCGGCAATATTCAACATGTTAATTCCATAAAAATACACGCATGTTCTATTTTCATCAGCTAGCAGTATTATTGTGTCTTTACACATTTGTAAAAAAATCGTACGAAGTATTTTTTATGAATATTTACAAATTTTCTTGTTCATTGTATATTAGTAAACCAGGAATAAGCTAATTTGATTCAATTGTTACTTTTGTATATTTCTAACCTCAAATTTCTACGATTAATGATATTTTAATTATGTGTGCTTATCATACTTTTGGACAACCCTACGTTTGTACCTTTGGACGCATTCAAAGGTATGAACTGAAAATCCGCTAAGCCAATATCACCTGTGACATGGAAAATTTAATTAGTAAAGCTTATCTTAAAGCATTCACTCCCGAAAACATAGTTAGCGGTTTAAATATTCTGGAATTTGGCCAGTGAATACAAATATATTCCAACGCAGAAGATTATTTACAGACTTACGTGATGGATTGGCCACAGCCTACCCCACTCATCTAAATATGGTCCTGACTAATTCAGATATTGTGAACTTGAATCTAGTTTCTGAAGCAGGATCAAACAAAAAAGATCGAGAAAATTTAGAAGAAATTGTTTTCGCAGAAACTTCTATTCTATCAACCTCTTCGGGTATATATCTAATAACTCCTGAAATTATTATGCCATTTCCAAAGGCGGTAAAAATTAAAACAAAAAATCAAGGAGGTAGGAAGAACCAATGACATTACACATTTTTAAACAAAATAAATAAGTTTTTCTTTTAAACGGGGTATTCATTAATATATTGTTTACGCGCCTTGTTACTTCGATTGACACCACTGAGTTTCCTAGTTTATAATTATAATAATGTACATGTGTGTATGTGTGTGTGAGTATTGCCGCCCTTTTTTCGTAAAGCTAAGAAAACGGTAACCGACAGGCATCATTCAATTACATCCTGTGCTTCGACCAATCCAGTGGTCCAAATAAAACATTAATGCGCGCTTCGGTCGGTCGAAATCTAAAGAAAACAACGCAACTAAAAGAACCATATAGGACCAGAAAGACAGCAAAATTAAAAAGGTTAGTGCAGTTCATATATCATATGTGTATTTATTGTCAATCGGAAACCTGGGAACCAGCTATCGAAGGCATTTGTATTAATATATTTAATTTATACATCTTTCAATATTTTATATTATACCATAATTAAACGTAATATATTCTACTATGTGTTACGTTAAAATAAAAAATAACTTTATTTTATATAAAGGGTGTCCAGTGAAAGCTTTTATTTTTTTAACCAGAGTCAAACTGTCACTTCTGAGGTTTATTGCCGTATGAATGATGAGTTTTTAGTGCCGCAATGCAAATGTTTCCCAAATACAATAACAGAACATAGTTTCAACAAAACGGAACAACTCCACACACTGCTAGGGTTTCGATGGAAAACCTGAGGGCAATTTTCCGAAGAAAATTAATAATCAAGTACGGAGACATACCCTGGTTACCTCGGTCACCAGATTTAACGCCTTGTATTTTTTTCTTATGGCGATACCTGAAATCTAAAGTATACACTCATAATTCATTCATTTTCATTTTTTTCTTGCGTACTTGCCAACATGAGGGTTTGGTTAAAATAGTGTATTGCAAAAAGTGGACATCACTTAGACAAAATACTCTTTAAACAGTGATCCCTAACAAATCACTATTACTTGTTTAAACTAAAATAAATATAATAAACTTATTTGTTTGTTTTTATTTCAATTTCAAAATCAAAAAAAGTCTGCTCGACATGCTACGAGTATATAAATCAAGAATGTATATGTAAACTCAATTAAATATTAAAATGCCTTTAGAAGATGTATGTATATTATTAATAGTGTACGATTTTAATAGATTTTAAATAAACGAAATTTTATTTTAGTTTATTTTTTATAACCAAATATTTTAGATTTTTTTTTGTGTACACTTTTAAGGACGCTGTAAAATATATGCGAGGGTTGAATTTCCATCATAGTGGCATTGTACTATTTCATGTATTCAATAAAGATAAATTAATTCTTTATTTTAATCCGGTGAATTTTGTTAGCGTGTATTTTAGGGGATGCAAATGAGAGGGACTTTCCCAGGGCGTTCGTCATTCGCTCGAGATTTTAAACAAAGAATTTACGGAATTTTTTGTTTCCCAGATATAATTCTGAAGAGTGAATTTAAATATATTCGTTTGTTAACCAAACAAGGTTTACAATACATTTTTTAACTTCTAAAACCAAATAGCTTATCACCTTCGTAAAACCAGTACACAAAAAAGGTATACCTACATTATAATCTAGTCAATTTTTTATAATTGTCTATACGAAATGTTATATAATTCTATACGAAATCAGAAATGAGGTATTTAGAATTTATGCAAGCAAAACTGAAAGCGGGATCTGTTAACACAAAGTAAAACTTGATAGCACCGACGACATCAGCCCTGATGATGAACCCTACAATGGGTTCCGAAACGTCAGCCAGAAAGGTCATATATATAGGGCAGATCAGCCCAGAAAACTATAGACTATAACACCGTGACCTCCACTGTATGCGCCAGAGCTTTACTTGCCATACTTAGTAGGCAGTCTGGGCGTTTCGCCGGGCGTTCCGCCTCACCCGTCAATTATTTACCGGGCTCCGTCTTAACGAATTTATATTTAGAGTGACTTATAATATTATAACCTATATTCAATAAATCTATAATAAAACAATAAGTACTTTTTTTTCTCACGCACACCATTGTCTTCGTCGTTTATTCGTCAATGTAAGCCGAGATGAATGCTCAAATATCTAAACACGACAGATACTTTTTTATTTTAGATTATTGTTTCCAATATATGTTTATTAGACACCCCTGAATTGTATTATATTATACTTTTATTAAAATAACTTAATATCAAGTGTCCTTTCATTGTGAATATATTAAAATAGAACACTACTGTCGTGCCCAATACTTTAGAGCTATACAAAGTAACTTTAAATCATGCGCAAGAAAAAATAGTTGTTTAACCTTATCAATTGTCATTAATTGGAACTTGTAAGAAAAAATATTAGTTTTACTTTATCAATTGTCATTAATTGAAACTCGTAAGAAAAAATATTTGTTTAACCTTATCAATTGTCATTAATTGGAACTCGGAAGAAGAATAAGCATACATAAGTCTCGTACTAAGTTACAACATACTTTCTATGGGAACATATTGATGATTTGGACTTCATCCTCACATAACGAAATACTGTACTGACTGAGATCTCAACTCAAAGTTCTAGTCTGATTCTCCTTTAATATAAATGTTGTTCACGGTCACAATGTTGGTTTATGTTTCAAAATTAGTAGAGACAATCAAACTGCATAATTATCTCTGCCTGGGAGAATATTGGTAAATTAGGTTAAATTAAGAAGTTACATGTCTTACCAATCACTATTATTTCTCACAAGGAAAGTCTTTGTGGTGGTCCTGCTCGCGCCCCACAGACATAGCCGCATAATGCATACAGTTCGACTGGTACCCATCAAACCAAACAACAATACGTCGCGCCGCAACCAGTCCGAGGAAACCTAGAACCGACCACTCTTCCTCCTATAATAAATAATATAATAATAACATATGTCGTAATTAAGTTGAAGTTTTAAAAAAAAATTAAAGTACACCCGTCAAATCTTCAACACGTGTGTCCTATCAGTGTTCAAGTGTAGATCCAAGACAATGACACTAACCACACACTCCATACATAAATTAAGTGTTGTCCAATGTCAATAGAAAATAAGTGCCGAATACTGAGAATTACATTGCATGATAAAAAACCCAATGACTGGATAAGGTGCCTAAGAGAGTATCTGAATGAAATGATCCATTTAAAGTGGAAAAATGCTGGACACACTGCAAAAATAAATAAGCACAGATTGACCGAAAAAGATATAGAAGACCTACGCCTTGCAGTGGGTAGATATAGAAGACCTGCGCCTTGCAGTGGATAGATACAAACTAACGATGATTATAATGTTTTTCATGAATCCCAGCATTTTTAAGATTTCTCTTTCGCGTTTTTACTTTTAGTTGACAGTAGTAAAAATAATAAATTACCGAAACACGTGCACTTACCTAGTCTAGTTAGCTACCAACCATGTATTATACTACATCGCTGTATCTTGATATGATTCATTAAAACATTAAAAAAAAATTATTACAAATAAATTGTATTAATGTATAAAAAGTAAAAAGTAAAAAAATATACGTTTTTTTATATGCATGCAATTTAGAACACAATACATATATGTATTTATATAAAAAATGTTGCCACTTTAAAATGTATCAAATATCTATATACAAAATACTAAAAATGATAAATTTGTTAATTATAATATTTTACGTAGAAAGGGTCGATGTTAAAATAATTGTTTCTGTAATTTTTAGTCAAAAATATTTTCTAAAGAGATGCATATATTTATTTTTTTCAATTCAGCTGTTAAAAACATCGCACCGAGAAAAGCACATTTTATGTTTGTATTATTTGTGTCTATACATTTATGTGCTTGGCTTTGTTTTAAATTTACCAAATAGCTGAGCCTAAAAGGAATGAACACAGAAATATTTTAACCGAACTGAATTTAAATCATGTGTCGGAATACCCATCAATTCATGGATCCGATGGCAAGCTATTGATCGTGGTTATTCAGAGTCAGCCTAGCGAAGGCTCTATGGCAATTTCCATCGTTCAACCCCTTTGATATGCTAAACACTAATGGACTATGTTTAAGGGGAAGTGCATTTAGCAAATCAACAAAATTCAGCAATTAAATTTTTCCAACAGTCAATTTTAAAGACTTTAATAAACCACGTGCCTCGTTATCTATACATTATTTTATTTCTTGTTAAAATACATAAAATCATATAAACTAGGCATATGACTGTATTCTGACTGCTTACAATTAGATATAATTAAAATTTTAAATATCATCATAATAAAAATAATAATATGTGTGCATAAAAACCGTATTAAACAATCTTAATCTGGTGCTTAAAAAAATATTAAACAATAAGGTTTATCAAGCTGGAAAATTTGTTTAAACATAAATTTGTTTGACAATAAAAAATGATAAATTATTTTTGATGTCTGATTAATTCAGAACCACCGTGTAGTACCTCCGAAATTCTTACATTATTTGCAACTTTTTTACACTTTGTATTGTACCAGAATTCACCACATTTTTTATATTCCCAAGAGTTCTCAAGAATCTCCTCCTCCCGCAAGGGTTTGGGTCCCTCGTGAGAGCTAATATAAAAAAAAACGATAGAATTATTTTTCTTTTTATAAAAAATATAACAGCTACCTGTACTTCACAGCTTTTAAAGTATAATAAAGGACAACGTTTATTAGTAAACTCTAAGGTTTAAGGCTTTAGTTTAAAACAAAAATGTCTGTTGAGAACCCTACGTGGATGGGCCGTTTCCGTTCCGTAACTTCCCCTACTTAAGGGCGCCAATTTTTAATTCCACACAACAATGGACAGAATTAAACAGAGGCCGTAGTATTTTTCGAAAGCGAAAACGCCCGTCCGAAATTACAATATTTGGTACCGCTTACCGTGGGCAACCTTAATGAATACTAATTGCGGAAAATGAAATAAAATCCAGAGAAATGAGCCAAAAACCTGAATCCAAAAAGGAATTTTATGTACTGTTCTAATTTGGATGCTGTATTTTTATATTTATTTTATCAGCAAATGTTTTCAATTATAAAATTACAATAATTACTTTTGTGTCCTTTCTTTCTCAAAATTTCTCGATTTCTCCTCGATAAGTGTTAGTGACAGCCCAACTAACAGACAGTTGATCCCTGTACGTGGTAACAAAAAATACTCTGTCCCATGTAGGCACTACAAATACTCCCAGTAATGTATCTAACCATAATATTACATGATGAATTTTATGCAAACAGGGCACTTTACGTGTGTATATTGTATATTTATGGAAGATTTAAATTAATTTAGTGTACTGTAAAGTAAATAAAATTAGCAATCTACCATCATACGAAGATGAATAAAACAAAATAAACAAAACTAAACCTGAATTAAATTATTAATATTCGAGAGGTGCAGTCTCTTTTATCAGCAGGTGTAAGTGACAACTTGTCAAGTCTCCAAATCACAACACACCAGAGGTGTTGTCCTAAATACTCAATTAATTTTTATCAAAGTTTGATTTACTATTTTTTTTAAGCCACGAAAATATCTGTATCGTTAAGTGATATTTTTGATTTAAAATTCAAAAACTGTTTAATAGAATGCACACACAAGCATTTTTTTCCATCAAAACTAACGCGGAACGCAACCAAGCGGTGATCTTAGAAATTAGTCTAAAATGTATTCAGAATCATGTAAATGCAATAATAACATCAAGGATTCATTTTTTTTATCTCATTCGCTTGAATATTATACAATAATTTTAATATTTCTTTCCAGCAGTCAGTGAAATGTCTAATTGACGTTTCGGTACGGTATCACGTACGTGCATGAAGGATTCAAAATACGTAGGTACTATATAAACTTCGCACAATATTTTGACAGTATTTATTCAGTGCATTGATCCCGGCACCTCTCACAAGCTGCTATTAGACTGTGGTGTCAATTGTCATATAAATATATAATGCTATTTTTTTGTGGTAGAATTTAATGAATCGATTTAAAAAAGATATTTTCTTTGTTACATATAAATCAAATTTTTAATTGTACTTATCTAGTATTAATAAAGATCTTAAGATATTTATAGCTATGCTTGTTGCTATTTTTACGTCTCGCTTGATTCCTGGACAGTGTAATAGTTAGCGTCTTCGCCTGTCTCACGGGTGACCGGAGTTCAATTCTCAGCCAAGGACATTATTACTTTTATTTTATTTTTTCACTGAATTTTATAATACTAAAATATTCTGAGTACGATCGGTATGATACATGTGTCTGAGATATGTGTAACGCGTTTTGTCTTCTTTTTTTCACTTGCCCTATATTAGAAAGCTAAACTAACTAGAATTAATCTAGAAAAATGTATATTCAAAAATCGTTCCCATCTTCCCACAGTGTAAATATACAAAAAAAATGTTTATAATTTGAATGAGTATTTATTATTCTATGCTAAAATTGAGAAAGTAAAATGAACAATGTTTACGTTTTGAATTATTCAACCACAGATTCGCAAACTGTTTCGAGACGTCCCCCCACTCGTTCAGGCACTGCCAACCTAAGAGGCCATTTGGTGCCGAATGGGGGTGCGATAAACGAAGGGGCATTAGCATATTCAAATGTGCTCAGTCGGTTAATTGCGCGTCTTTAAGCATACACAGCTCATCATCTGGAACCTAATTATGTCGGTGAGGTTGGCATTCATTTAACATGAATGTATGTATTTCTAATAGTATAATCCTTATCCTCAACTTTATATATGCTTAATAATTATATTTCCCTTAGAAAATTACGTCATACGTGGTAATCACTGTCAAATATTGCTAAATGGCAGAACATTCCAAGTTATTAGAAAGAAAAAAATTGTGTGGCTACTTGCGTGGAACTATTAGCTACAACGAAAATCATGAGCAGATGTTAAAGGTACCTTAGCCAATTATTCTTTAGACCTCTAAGTTTGTTTCTTTAATATTAATATACTATAATGTTAGAGTATTAATTGTGTCTTATGTTTATTATGTTATATTATATTCACCTCTGTTAGAACAAAAATATGTATATCATCTAATAAATACAATTTAGGTCCCCGGAAAAGACTTGGTTGGTTTTTTATCTAAATAATTTTTTTATATATCACATATGAATCTTCGTACTCTAGCTTCTTCCAGTGAATTTATTTTAACGATTTGTTAATTCCATTTTTAATAGTTTAACTGTAGAGAAAACATTTTTTTTTTCTAATCAATCATTATTAAACTGCTTTTCTCTAATAATGTTGTCCAAACTGAGGAGTAAGTGTAAATCTGCCGATGAGAGGTCTGGTGATTATCGTGATGAGTACACCCTTCCTAGTTCCATTATCTCATCATGAGTCATATTTTCTATATGAGGTCGAGCGTTGTCTTGAAGAAACGAAACTATCTTCCCGTTCGCCAATTCTCCCTATTTGTTTTACAATTCCTCCTGAACGCGTTGAACCTGACCACAATAGATGCTTGCACATATGGTTTCTCCCACTTTTAGATATTCGTAGTAAATAATTTCTGCAGAATCGGTTGCATTTTATAGAGTCTTATCACTCAAAATAAATGTTTAGAACCACTAACGACCATTTTGTTTATTTACTATGACAATGCCACGTGCAAAAAATGAGATCTTATTTAGGAAAATACCAGTTTCTCATACGTGGTGAATATTATGTTCCAGGCCGATGTTGTTTTTGAATAACTAGAAAATGAAATATAATTTTTTAATTTGGTTTATATTTATTGATTATTTTGTTTATTACAATTATGTAATTATATCGTCCAAGTGGCCGCCTCTGGCAGTGGCACAAATACTTGCACTTTTAACCATATTTTTCACGACATTTTCGCACACTTCACGTGTTATTTCAGCAATTTCATTTCGAATATTGTCCTAGAGCATTGGAACTATTATTGGCTTATTGGCATTGACCTTTTTTTTCAAGTACTTCCACAGAAAATAGTCGGGAGCCGTCAAATCAGGTGAACGAGGAGGCCAGTTGATATCACTACTTTCTGACATTATGCAGACGGGATTTTTCCCGCAAAATTTCAAGCGTGGCTCGGGCTGTGTGTGAAGTGATCAATCTAATTCGACTACCAATAAATATTCCAACATGTGACGTTAGTGATCACCATTTAATGATTACAGTATTGCCATTATTATTTAGATAAAATATTTTAATGACCTCAACACGTTGTTGAGGCGTTAGATGCTCCATAATAAATTGTAACACGACAAATATCTGGCAAACCAAAATGGCGGCCAAACAAAACCGGCCTGGAACATAATAATCATCCTGTATCTGTCAATAAAAACGTTTTTTTATTGTTAACTTTTTATTTATCCTATTATTGTTATATAGTTACTTTTTTTAAATCTTCTTTATGGGGTTTATCTCGTCTGAGTTCAATAATGTCGACTGCTCAGCTGCTGGCGGTGGACGATCCGCGCATATGGTAAGCGATTCGATAACTACATTTTTAATATATCATCAAAATGTTAATATTCTAAACAATAAATATGTATAAATAAATAACCCGTAAATAATTAATATTCAAACCCCGCCATTTAACAAATAAATTAATCATAACGCATTGCGTATCAATTTCCAGAGGAAATATGGATTTAATTGAATGTCTGGTTTTCTCTTTACAGTAGAGACGAGCCTTTACAGAATAATATGTTCAACTTCTACTTTGGAGATTCTGCTAATATCATAATTCGCTAATCCAAATTGATCTGCGCCCGGCAGTGCTCAGTGCGGGAGGCTCACGATTCAGTATGCAAATTTGTAGATGTATCGTTATACGTGCGCACACGCGTATGTTTAGACTAACACTAGTATCAATAGTCGCGTTACGTCATGTTTGTGTTATGCTAATGGATTCCAATTTCATTAAAGTTATTGAATTATTTGAGGAGTTTCCAAGTGGCGTACGACTGCGAGGATCGTGTGACATGTTCCACTACTCGGCACTGTACTGTACCACGACAAGAATATTACGAAGCAGTAAGCAGTGCTGATGAAACCTTTATGAAGGCACAGCGGGTTGCGTGAGCTCACTTGTACTTGTGCGAGAGAGAATTATTTAGTTGTCGGTTAATCAATATTGATTTTAAAACCTTTCCGTTGATGTGCAAAATACAAATTATCAAAATAAATATTTCGTTGGTACACTTGAAGTTGGATTGAGTTGATACGATTTACATATAATTGGATTTTTAATTCGATAGTAAACGACAAAAAAAAATAATCCGTTTACATTTTATAAATCGAATTTAGGTTTGAAGCTATGTCCCTATTGAATCAACGTTAATGACTGAGATAAAAGTAACGAGTCAGATTAGTATTAGATAATCTAATTCAAATTCAGAGTTTAGTAGGGAGTGACGTAAGCATTCCCGTCTCGTATTTTGGTTACAATTTGATTTTACTTCATCTGTGTAGAGTTTTCTGGGCAATTCTACTGTGCGTTTCCGATTTCTCTCAGGTTCCATTCCGGGGATCATCATTAAGGCTGATGTCGCTGATGATGGAGGCTGTAATGAAATCCAAAACGTCTGCCAGAAAGGTCGGAGATACATGAAGAATATCCCAAAAATTATACACAGAAGATTCCAGGCGGTCGCGAACATTTGAGGGTTTTAATCTTGTTTGAAAAGTTTATTGGGTGTACCCAGGGATGATTTTGATCAAAAATATAAAGCTCCCTTACGATATAAACATTTTTATAATATTGTAATAATATTTGCCTTTTAAGACGAAAAATAATAATAAATAATTAATTAACTTTGTTTATATTACCCTGATAAAATATTTTAAAAATTGAAAAATAATTATTTGAATGGTGTTTGTGTCCATAAAAATTCTGGTTGTATTTAGGTATTGTATTAAATGAACTTAAATACGTCCGTTAATCGTGCCATGAGTCTTTTATAAATTGTGATAAAAATTATAATGTATGTACTCCATTTACCAATAATAAAACAAAATATTTGAATTCCTATAAATCATGTCTCGCCTCAGATCCCCAATCAGTATTGGTACAAAAAAATAATAATTACTGAAGTCGCGCACGGATGAGAAATTTAATAAATATAAATTTCACGTTGTATTTGATAAATATAAATTAAAATATTCCTTCCGAATCAATGCCAATGATTACCAAGCGCGGCTTCATAATAAGTTAGAGATGCTGCATCGGGAAAAATATAACATTATATACATCTATTGTAAGAAGTACAATGGGATTTAACTCGACTCTGTGGTCTCCCAACTATGGCTCGCATATTATAAAAATCAAAAGAGTAATATAAATTTCTAAGATTTTTCAATTTTTAATTTTATATTCCGACAGAAAATATAAATTACTTAATGATTAAAATTATTTAATGAGTCTACTTCATTGGAAAAAATTGACCTGGAGAAGAGATGTGAGCGATATAGTATTTTTATATAAATAGTTTCGTAAAAAGTACCAACTCAAAAGAGACAATATGAAGTATTCTTTGTAGGCACCCAAAGAAAATTGGTGAGAATTTGAATTTCGTTGACATTTTTCGTTGCAGGAGCACACCTAAATTGAATTCACCAGCATATTTCAAGATCTTTCTTAATTGGGGGTGCATAACTCTATCGCTGTTTTATATTGTCGAATGTATAAAATAAATAAATATTTGTTCGTGAATTATACTTAGTTTTTTATGTTATATTTAAACTGTTATAATAAAATATTAAAATTGTACTGTTGTATTTAAATTAAATAAATTATTATTCTTATGGTAAATAAATTTCTTACATATATTTTACATCTGCTAGTTTCATCGATGAGTCGAGGAGATATTTGAATTCACAATTTTCCAAGAATTGTGACTTTAAAAAAAATGTATTAATCCCGGAGGTGTAATGGGGGTTCCCCTCACCAAAATTTTAAATTGTCCGGCATGTAAAGAACGCGTGATAATATTTCTTCACCCCCCCTGTACCTTCTGACCACTCCTCGGGGATGTTAATGCGACTAGAAACGATACGCTGTGTACCCAAGTGACCGAGCTACGGAGAGCTATCTGTGCGCGCCTCGCAGCCGTAAAGGATTCCCTCATTGAGCCACTAATGACGTATCTTTTCACGGCGCAATTTTTGTAAATTATTTTTGATTTATCGCAAAAAATAATCCATTTTTATAAACAGTATTTTGAAAGATAGTATTTTTATACTTTTAAAATCAGCAATGTTATCTTTGTGGTTAAGATTCATATTTTTATTTATTATCTTTGTTTTATTAACCACTAAAATGAGTTTAAATACATCTACCGGTTTCGAAAAATACCATTTTCTTCTTCAGGATGTCATAACTAACTAAAACATATATTGTTTCTTTGACAGAATCTATTTAGGATATCTATTATCGAGTAAGGGAGCATTTGAGATGTTTGAACAATAGTGGGTTTTCAGAATTTCTAATCATTTGATAGAAAATGGTCATGATTTTGATAAAAAATTGGGATTGTCAATTTTGCATATAAACGGTGTTGGTCACAAATTAAATAATTTGGAATCGTTGGAGATAAATAAAGCGTGTAAAACTAATCAAAAAATTGTAAACAACCAACTAAATTTAACTACGAGTCCCATTCTAAAATTTTTTCCTAAAAATTATTCGAGTAAATTTGTATTAAGTAATGATTTGAGTTAGGTACTAAAAAAAAAAAAAATCTTTTTTTTTTAAAAATAGATTCTGTCAAAGAAACAATATATGTTTTAGTTAGTTATGACATCCTGAAGAAGAAAATTGTATTTTTAGAAACCGGTAGATGTATTTAAACTCATTTTAGTGGTTAATAAAACAAAGATAATAAATAAAAATATAGTATTTTTAATTTAATTTTTTTTTCCCGATATGTTATTTGAAGATTTTCTGAATTTTACGTGTTTTTTAACAAACGATAAACCTGACAAATTTAGATAATGCAGTCAGCACTATTGCTTCATGGCTAAAAGAAGAATAAGATTCATATCACATTATCTTTTCAATCAAAAGTCTTAAAACACCGCCCCATATAAAAATTCCTATCCATAACGACAACTGTAACAAAATGACCCGTAACGACTCGTGTACAAACTTAAGCCCAAAAAAAGAAATCAAATTTCTCGGTGTAATTATTGATCAACATTTAAATGGCACAGTCACATTAGCGAATTAGTGAAAAGGATAAGAAAATGTATTTATATATTCATAAGATTAAGAAACATTTTAAGTATTAATAATTTTAAAAAGGTATATTTTACTATTGTTCACTCACTACTCCAGTATGGAATAATTGTGTAGAAAGGAGCATACAATAATATAATGAACTCGGTAAAAATAATACAGAGAACAATCGTCAAAGTAATATTTAAAAAAAGATCAACTTTTTCAACACAAACACTTTTTGCAAAATTCCCAGTTCCCAAAATAGAAAGCATTTACAAAAAAATCTCAATTAATCAATTAATTAAAGAAAATAACACTTTAAAATTTGAAACAAGCACATCTTTAAGGTTTAAAAATAAATTTAAAATCCCTAAACGTAACACCAATCACTATCAGCAAAATTTTATATGCATAGGGATAAAAAAAATTAATAGCTTCCCTATACAAATTAAAGAAATAAAAAATATAAAAGGGTTTAGAAAGATATTAAATTAACACTTCAGAAGCACACAAATAGACACTAAATTATTGTAAACTACAAATGAATAACTCTCTATATAAAATAAGTATAGTGTAACTCGTTCGCTAGTTTCTTTTTTGGAGAAGTAAGCGAAAAAAAAACATGTAATTTTAATAATGTAAAAATATATATATATATATATATATGTTATTAGGTCGATCGATTCCAACAGTGACTGACCGAGTGAGCATTCATTCTAATATTAACATTCTATAATTTGACGAAAGGGGCCGTTGATATAGTTGATGAGGTGAAAGGTTCATATTCAACTACTGGGAAGAGTAACAGAGAGCCTCGAATCGAATCGAGATAGTATGGAGAAAATTCTTGGCATCAATCGGTTCCTAGATCATCAACACAATTTTCATGGAATACATTCGTTCTTCCTGCGAAAAAAACCCAAATATACCAAGAAAGGGTGAAATTAGTGTAATAAACCACTATGCATCGAACATGTTAAGTATTTGTGCTCAACATGTTTCGAAAGTCACACTCTTGAAGAATTCAACGAATAGTAGAAAAATATTATTTTTTGTAAAATAAAATAAATAATAATAATTTTAAAAAATTATTCCTTTTTAAAAATTAAATTTTTACATAATTTTCGTCCAATTTTTGTAATGAATGTTAAAATTTGTGGCGAAGGAGTGTTTCATTTATCATACGTAAAAAAATAATTCTACAAATTTACAATACAAAATCTACGCATTTGTAACAAAATTATGTCAAATTAAAGAAGCGTGAGGAAAAACCTGTACTTGTCACTAACGGTGTAGGTCGTGGAGATACCATTTCTCACGGGTTAAGCTCGAGAAATATCTAATTAAGTATCGTACATTCAGACAGAGAACGTAATGATGATACGGAGGTGAAAGCGAAGTAATAAAAAAATTGATGACTACTTATTAAACTGTTAGTTAGTAAATATTGATACGCATACTTGACATTTGAATTGCGATTGACGTAATACTGACATTTCGGAAATACTGGCTATATACAGCATTATTATTTTTCTATATTTTTTTATGTTTCATCATTTTGTCGTATAATTATCAACTCAATAGTAACAAACTGCTTAATTGCCTCCCATTAAAATTAAACTTGGCCAACTTTTTAATAACTATTGTTATAAATTCTATGTACATGTATATATACGTATAAGAATATGTATAAGTATATACTTTTTAATGCATCAACCAAATTTTTTTCCATCCCTTTCTCTTTAAACAGTGTAAAAACACATATTTTTATTAGTATGTACTATTTTTTAGTTTATATGAAATTTTTACTTTATCCCAGCTAACAAGAAACTTCACTGGTCTTATTTTTATATTCCGTGTTATGTTATTAAATATTTGTGCTATTTGTTTCTCATAAATAAATAAAATTAAATAGACTATAATTCCGAAAACACTAGCCATTGCGGCCATCATTGATATCGAAATTATAGCAAAGCTTAGCAATTTATGTTAGTTATAAATTAAAGAATGTCTTTATTGATAAATTGTTGATTAAATAAGTATTACCAACATTTCCTATATAAGTTAATTATCATAAACTCTCTGTAACCAACATTGAAGATGTGCTGTAACCTCAGGTATATAATTTATATTACGTACATAACACAAATTTTGTGTAACGAACTTGTTCGATCTTTATTACAAGATTCTATGGATCACCGATCGCCGTCTTGCGCTAATATGAACGTGATATATAGAATAGTTCATGTCCATTATCTACCCATTACTCCCTCTCTTACCTACCTAACCTACCTACTCCCCCCTCACCTACCTACCTAACCTAACCTAACCTAACACGATCTTTTTCCGTGATTCTCTATTATTTTTTGTGGGAATGATAAACTGACGGAGAGTGTACTGTGTGTGTTCAATTGTCTCGATACCATGAGTCCCGAATCCTGTACATCTTGCTATTGTGCATGTTGCTTGCCATCATCGAAGGGTATGAACAAGATTACTTCGTGCAGAACAGCGGAGTACGTATCCTGGAGCCAGAAGATCTCTGGATCCAGTGAAAAATCCAGATACTTAAAGGAAAATTTTACAGGTGGCTCGTGTTTTCTGGTTCTGGGTGGTCCTTCAGCCCCATTGCTCCCTATTTCTATTCCTCTCCCAATTTTTTTCCACCCTTTCTACATCTCGTATTTTCCCAATCCCTCGTTCAAACTGAACTTATCTATTGAATTTGTGTTACAACCTCAAGTATACGATTCCTATATTAGGTTCCTATCATATCCTAAGTGTCACTATGAAGATGTATTAGGTACCTATCACACTCCCACTGTAACTACAAGTAACTAAGCTATTGATAGTATTTTAACCTCAAATTGATAAGTTAGATAAAAGGACCCAAAATATTAATTTTCATCTGATTATTTTCATTCCTTAAAGCATTTAATTTTATCCAACCCAATATTTTGTTTACATCTAATACAGTTCTTCCTAAAAAAAAACTAATTACCAACAAGATATACCTAATTTTTTTTTTAAATTAATGACGTTTAATTAACTTTTATGTAGAAATTATTAAGTACTATTAGATAGCTTTTTTATTTATTCGCTTTTATTTATGTATTGACATTATATTCCATTTGTGGCCATTAAGTATTTATTATTATTTCTTTAAATCACCGCGGAGCACTCTTAGAATAAACTTCGCCTAAATACATAACAGACTATCAGAAGAAACCCTCCTTGCTTCCAATTTCGTAATCCATTAATTATTATTGCTTCATTTCATCCCCTTTTACGTCTAATTAAAATTTTATTTAGTATCGAAATGTACCTATATCTCTCCCAAACCCGATAATTTATTGACTGCTTGAAAGATTTTCGAAATTGATAAATTCATCTCAAAAAATGTATTAATTGAAAGAAAAACATTTCTATAATAAATAATAAATTAGACATACTTGCATAAGAATGAAGAAACAAGAAAAAAAATGTCAAGACGTAATGGCCGGCATATATCTATGTATTAAACAAAAATATGTAGAAGAATGCATGCGCGGAATATATTTAATATCAATATAGTTCATATTTTTTAATTAAGCTATGCGCTTGTGTTATTAAAAACAAATTATTTATAAAAATATATATTTGATCTCCCAGTACGTAGATCGAATTCGCAGACTCTAGGTAACTGGGCGATCATCTTGCCACTAGACCAAATAATCAGGTCATCTTTGATTAGAATTTTTATTATATAAAAAATATATAAGCTATGGACACGTGGTGGCGCAATGGGTTAGTCTAGTTGTGAAACAAAATATAAACTGACTATAAAATAATAAATATATTGTGAGGTGTAGCCCACCACGACTTGGAAGCGCCAATGTGAAGCGTGTTCTGGCGGACTATCCTCCACCGACGAATAACAGGGGAGAGCATGAATTTGTGAGTACGTGAATCAGAAGCTGCGTACTTACCATAATATCGAGAACCACCTTGCCATCTTGTGGAAAATAAACTTTTCTAAAAAAAGACAGTAAAACATGAAAGGTGATATTTCATAATAAAAGAGAGTCAAGAGAAAACTACTATAATTATTATTTTTTGATAAATAAAAATTAATTTTAATTTCGGAGCTACATAACAAGCGACGATGACAATAATAATTTTACAAATACGGCCCATGCACGAATCTTCTTCTCCCAGGTGGACCATTATAAGAAATTGTCGTCGGGTGATAGGAGATAGGAAGAAAACGTAATTTTAAGTAGTAAATAATGAAGAAAAAAAGAAGGAGATGAAAAAAAAGGAAATCAATGAAGGAATAAAAGGAAGAATAAAATAAAGAAGGAAAATTACATTATTTCCTGCATCAATATAAATTTTTACGATACAATTAGAATTCGTAATGCTAAAAATGAGTGCGTTGTGAGATCGATTAATTATATGGATTTAATTCTTCAAATATTATCCTTGGCGCGACGTCCAAACGCCTCTCTGGCGTTGGCTCTGCACCTGGATTCTGTATGGGCTCCTTCTTCAGCGTATCTTCAAATATGAATTCCACAATATGGCAGGACCGGCCAACAGCCGCCCGCAGGGCGAACCCTCCTAGCTCGAAGCGCGAATGAAAGTGTACGTACTTGCTAGCGCCGGCCCGTCACTCAAATCCATGGACGCGATCGTAGCGGAAAATATCCTAATTACTACTAAGCGTTAAGTACCGCGCGTGAAATAAACCAACCAGAGTGATCGTTATTTTTATTAAGTACTAACGTTACATTTTTTCGTATACTTAGAATTCGTAACCTTATTATATATATATATAACATGAAAGGAAATCAAACAAGTTAAAATAATTCTTCAATATTTAAGATACTATTAAAAAGATACACAAAAATTTGAGTTGCGCAAGTTTATAATATTCATTTGAAATAGAATATCAACTTCTCGACACAAAAGTTATCGTAAAAGTCCTTGTATGTCCGTATCATTTTTTTTTGTACACCTTAGGCTTTGTCGTTCTCAATTGAATTTACGGTCTTTCGTTTTTCGCGTTCACGTCAAAAACACGCCTCCTCAGCGAACATTTTCAAAGGCACAATAAATATTTAATTATTAGATAGGCAAACAGAGAATTCCTCCCGACATTTTCTGGTGGTGTGTTTGCGTTTTTGGATTAACTTTGAAATAATGCGGACGTTTGAAGGATCGCAACCGCCAGGAAAAATAACTTTGTCTCCTGCGTGGATGTCAACTGTGTGATAAAGAATAATAATATTCTTGGCAGTGAACTAATGAAAATTCTTCTTTTTACGCACGTTCGTTGGTTCATTAGGGGCCCTTCGGGAACACGACGTGACAGCAGATATGAATATATGGAGATTGAACATCAGTAGAACTCCACTATATAGATTTGTACCCGTGAAATATCCTAACAGTAATATAAAAGTTTGTACGAAGTTAATCCAGAAAGTAACTATGGACTGGCGGTGGAAGACTTAAAAGTAATAAATGCTTAAAGTAATTATGTGAAGAAACAGATTTTTAAGTAAAATATATAAAATTCTATGACAAAATGTTTTCTTAATTTTTAAAATGAATATGTATTATTCTCGTATGAGCGATATCGTTCAGATATCAATCAAATTTCATAGATATTTTTACAAAAAATCTTTAAACTTCTGAGGACGAGCTCCCGTATTTTTATTATCGGAATTTATCGAAAATTCGTGATGTGATGATACATACAAATTAAATGTGATGAATTTGAATCGCGGTGCGTCATTTGCATATGGCCGTAAATCATTATTTTTATAACCCTCTCAGCGGGATAAGAAAATGATAGATGTATGAAGAACCTAATGAATAGGTATGAAAATATAATGAAGTGATATATGTATCTTCTTCTTTGGCAGTCTATCATTACAAGAATGACGTCTGCCATAGTTTCTTGGAATAATAGAGATCTCGGTCCAGTGGTAAGGGTAATCCGAGACGACTGGAGCTCTCAGCTGCAGCCTTTTCCTTCTTTTTACATACTACAGTATAGTAGGTTCCCAGATGCGACCCCAGGGCAGCACCGGCGCCGATAGCATACGCGAGATAATGCATTATTTAATGAAGCTAATTACTCATTATATTTCAATAATGAATTAATCTTTCAGTCGATTGTGTTCCGACACGTTACTTGTTGCATTTGTCACTTCAATTTGTCAATTCCTGTATGTAGGCAATCGTTTGAACAAAAGACGATTATGACAATACTTTCGGGGCTCCTAATTGAGTGCAGCGAGATATCTCTTTGAGTACTGTTGACTATAGCCTCACTCATGCTCGATATAACATACTTATTCGGCTGTCAATTGACTTGGTATTAAGTCAAATTACAATTAAAAACTGGACGATTTAATTTATTTAAATGCACTAAGTTCGCCATGGAAACAACAAGTCCCAGAACTTTGCTATTTTGCGTCTCACCTCATGCTTCGGGTACCCAGATTGAACTCGATATGTGTATATGTACATAAGAAGAAAGTATAGTAGAAATTGTATATACTTATCTCCGTACGAAACAAGATGTTTCCGCACTGCATTGTAGTATTTACAGCCGACAATGTAGCGAAAGTATGTCCAGGTCGGACGATATTGGATCAGCGGCCAGCTGCACTCAGGATAACCTAATGCCTTATTTAATGGCCTGGTAGTCTCGCTGGGAAAGTTTCACGACATTTAACCGCACGATTATAGCCAAGTTTACGACGCAGAACTTGGAGACTCCTAATGTAGAAGCGGTATGGAACTATAATCGAATTGGAAATTAAAGGAACTTCTCCAAGAATGTAGATTGTTTAGTTAGACTGGAGAATGTATAGATGTGTGTATATTCATCCTATCGGCAGGTAGACTCTTGTGGTATTGTTACGGCCCGTGTCCACAGATGAGATTTTCGACTTGAGACAATATCTGCTCCCATGAGTTTCTTTGGAAACAACCGTCAACTTCCAAGTTTTGCTACTCATTTCGCGTTTGTTGTACGTCAAACATCATGTTCCGTTAGTTCGATTTAGGAAAATTTTAATCTCTCCAGCACACAGTTGAAATTGAATACATTTTTGTAATTTCTAATTTTAAGCTTATTTGTTAGCTATTCTTAGCTAACTTTAGAGAATTAAAAATTGTATGACGTATTTATTATCTATTATGTCTTTTTCAATGTCATTCTGATTTTATTAAAATTTCATCATATGGTACTAAGATTTATCTCAAGTAAAACTCTGAGATTTATTATCTCATCGTCTCTTATTTCGTGGACGTACGCCGTTAACTAAACAATATTTTCGGGTTCGATTGGCGAAGGCTTTAATTGTTTCTATTAAAAATATTAATTTCGTCCGTTATAAATATTGCGAGTCTTTTTAATATTTGAAAGTGACTCAATTTTAAAATTTTAGAAAATAATTCGTCCTGCTTTTCATAAATAATTCATTATCTTTGGTATTAGAATAATAATTATTAAGTATCTAGTATTCTGTATTCGTATTTTTTTATTTTTTTATTGGTACATATATATACCTACTTCATACACATATTCCATGACTTAATACAAATGTTTATTTTTAAAAATGTAGTATTATTATGACCGGTTTTACTTTGTTCCCTCACCTAGTCCACTTCCAATTCAGTACACATTGTACCTTTAACTCGATTGGCTCGTTTTTTATTTGTGAAATTCGTCGGGATTTGGAGTGAATGTGTTGCCCTCGTGGGATTATTCGTTTGGATCCTATGGAAGTACCTTTTCGTCTAGTTTGTCATATTTGTATTGAGATTAAACTCGTCGAGATTTGGAATTCATCGTGATTAGTGTGATGGATTAATCAGTGTGGAACGTACTCAGCCATATTTTGTGTTGGTATAATTATTGAACAGTGTACAGTGACTTTATCAGGGTCGCCTGTCATGTTCTTCAAGTTTGGGTGAACTTCATGAGAAGCCAGGGACGGCGTCATCGGTGAGTCGAGCTGTCCTTATCCCGTAGTCCACCCTGGTTAGCTACTATCGAAGCATTCCCTCACCATCCCCTTTTTCCTTTTTCAATTTCCTATTCTATTCTCTACTCTTTCCAGCTACCCATCCACCCATTTTCTTATTTTATTCCATCCCGTTGCGATTCAATCACCACCGTTCCGATCGGCGACTTGCATCGGTCACACTTAGAAATGAGCAAAAGACAGACGCCATTATTGTTATCACTTTTAAATAGGTTAAACAGTTTAAGCACCTATCTATACAAATGTAAAACACAACACATAATTATATCGAATAGAAAATAAATAGAGGCATAAAATCGATAAACAATTGTTGAACACAGAAATTGCTGTGGTAAAATTTAAATATTAGGCTGTTAAATATTGAGATAATCGTTCGCTCGATATAGGTGTGAACCTTGGTCTCCTACTTTGGCGTAAGAAAGCAGATTGCAGTTCTGCTAAAATAAAGTTTTACGCTAAATTACGTGATAGGATAATAGGGGAGATTAAAGAATTTGGAACTTCGGATACGGTGCCGCACCAGATACTCTGAGTTTTCTTTATAAAAACTAATGGAAAATATATCCGCCGACACCCCTGAACACACCTCACGTTTATCGATGCGTAAAACCGGATTCTTAATAGTCGCAAAAACACGCCCGGTACCGACGTCGAGTGCGAATAACTAGTGCCCGAAAACAACGAAATAACTACTCTGCTCGCCGCCGTCTTCGAGATCATTATTACAATCGTAGTTTGGAATAACATAATCTTTACATAACTGCAATACAGACACGTGTTGCGCATACTACGGCGAGATGCACGAATGTGTCCATTCTGAAGGAATTAAACATCAAAGATAGACTCTCAACCATATTTGACTGAGACCAATTCTTCAATTTTTTAGGCATCTTGCGAGAAGAGAAGATAGCTCGGAAAAGCTTATAGTGGTGGGCTACGTCGAGAGACGAAGAGAAAGAGGAAGATCCCTCACTCCCTGAACCGACCAAGTAGAAAACGCAACAGACACTTCTTTGGTGACAGCCCTAAGGTCTGCAGGATATCGAGAAAAGTGAAAGAGCATAGTTAAGAGGGCGAGAATTCATGTAGATTGCGACAACCAGTCATAAGGGACCGCCGTGAATAATCATAGAAAATTTTCAAGTGGATTATAATGAACTGTTAGTGATTGAAGGAAAAAGTAAAACGTAAATTAATTTGAAATTGTTTATGCAACCTATTTGACTATTGTGAATGTATAGTTCATCTAATTATTGTGACATTTCTTAATAAATTACAATACATACTTTATCCTTTCTTACAGAAAGCAGATGATTGTCGGTTTGCGCTTTCGTTTTTAAAATTTGTTAAAAGGTACGCCAGTACATCTCCACAAACAGCCTGATAATGAATATCCTGATTAAGATAAAAAGGACATTCAATTACACGTCTCTACAAGTTCTGTGGAAATGTGGAACGCTCCAGATTAAAATCTTGCCACGATCTGTGGAAAACAAGAGAAAACTTTTATTGTGGAGCAAGATGTGGAATTGTGGTAGACCTTTTGCACGCTTATTTCTTCCTTAACACGCAGAAGGTTTTGTGGGGTCTAGAATACTAGAACATTTCATGAAATAGGTATTCGTCGCGATTTTTCTATTGATAGTTTATATATATGTTTTATTGGAGCATCTTCTTGTAAAATTTGTCACTAAACTCTAATAAAAAATTAACATGATGGATTTCGGAAAGAAGTGTGATATATAAGAAAGTTCTTACGAGTTTTTTGCATCTTTGTAGAAGAAATATGTAGGAAAAACATAATATTTGCAGAAGCGGTATAATACTCGTGCTTGAGATATGTAGCATGTATTTTTTACCTAAATGATTCTAATCATATGTAATATTACAATATATTTATTGTTTAATGGAATTTACAGCTTTACAGAAAATACCTTTTCTTGATATTTAAATATATCAGTTAAAAAATATCAAATAACTTAGAAAATAAACTGAGACCTAAACTTGGGACTTTTGCACACCTTTATGCGGTATTAACTATAATAAGAGCATACAGCGGCCCTCGTAGTCCAGTGGGCAAGACGCTGGCTTCTCATACCGGAAGTTCTAGGTTTGATTTTCAGTGAGGCTACAACACATCTATGTGATTTTCTTAAGTTCGGGTATTTTTGTGATGTGTTTCGCTTTAGTAATTGGGCTTTGTGAACTGTTGTAGCGTTGATAGATAAAAAAAAATTATGTATCAAAAAGTTATACAATGAAGTAACTATGATCCGCGTTTATAAAGCGGATGATTATTCGTACTCAAACATGTATGTAATCTACTTGGTTTAAATGGATACACATTGAGGACAGGAATCGGACAATGGTACTCGTGAGAAAAATAAGTATGATGGTTAAGGATTTGTCACAGATTTATTGAGAACAAATTTCAATATCATACGCAACTTTAAATATAAATTATATACCAGATACTCCTCGGCGTGGTGCGCGCTTCAGTGAGCCGGCGCTCTGTCGGCGACAGACGTGATGTGCAATCTAGATTAATGTTCATAGATGGCACTCTGTGTCCAGCTTACCATACCTCATCTAATTTATTTATAAATATTGTTTACATGTTAGTTATACGTATTGCATTGTTGTTAAAGGTTTAGGCAGTAATGGTACTACTTGATTCGTTGCCCTGTCTACTATACTATTATATATTTATTATATGCTGCCTATAGAATAAATGCTCTTCTGCCATACAAGACAGCCTGAAATACGCACATGTAGAAACAATAATATCTAAAGTGGCTTCAATTGTAAAGTATAAGTGCAATAAACTCATTGACTAAATTTACCCCACCAGACATATCATATTTAATTTTTTAACCGACTTGCGCCAGGTTGAAGACTAGAATTTACTTTTAACTAGCTATATATATGAAGATGAACTAAAAGTGAATTAATCTTAATGAAGAGATGTAAAATATAATAACTTTATATTATTGTATATACATATCGGGACGGTAAGAAAATAAATATTATATATTAATGTTATTCTGATTATTCTCTATATATATATGGTATATATAGAGCCGAGAATTGTGTATCAGTTGGGTGATTTATATCTCCTGCGAAAAAGTTCGGTTGTATCATAATTTGTTCAAGCAATGTCTTGATAATAGCACGTGATACCATACCGAAACGTTAGCCTCGGTTCCCTAAGGAAATCATATACAAATAACGCGATCTAACCTAAAAGAGACGCCAGTTTCATATATATATATATATACACATTATAAACACTTTAACTATCTGCTTTATCTGATCTTTCGCTGACGTCCTCTATTTCTGAGACCTTCAATACTCACGTCATATATCCTTATTACCGTCCTCACTTACGTCATATATCCTAATTACCGCCCTCTGCTCGGCCATTTATTCCATATCAACCACCGAATACATCATTTCTTAATTATTTTCACTCAGCCAGCGGTTCCAAACAAAAGAGGTACAAAAATATTAAATAATGCAAAGGGGCGTGGAAATAATAAAATAAATGATAAAAAAATATATAAAGGAGAACACATTCTTATTGTGAAGTTGTAATTATTTATAACAGACGATCTGTGATATTTTAAATACTAATTAAATGTATTAATGTATGTACCCTTGTAGCAACAACAATATTTTTCAATAAAATTGATTTTACATGTATATCTTTCGAATTAATACATTTAATTTGTATTTAAGATTAATAAAATATTTGTGCATATAACTGACCTCACTGAACAACTAGATTTTTTTTTTGTAATATAAATGTTTTAACATAACGGGTTGATTCTTCACTTCACTAAATATCTAATTAATTTCGATCACTACAAGAAGACTGCACCGCCATCACTAAGTGCAAAACCTTGCACTGAGTAGGCACTGAACCTCACAACATACTTACTGTATCAGTCGACGAATTACCCGTCACGCCACAATAAACTGAGACATTATTCAGTACATATTCTTAATGATTACCAAAACAAATATTATGCAACTGCCATAAATGATTCGTTTCTTATGCTCAATAATCAAATTTTTAACTGTATCGATAATGATATTTCGAGTTTTCATTCAACCATCTGATGTACGCCGCCAAGCGGCGAGAGTAGGAATCAATCAGAAATATGTGCGGTAACTTTGCCGACTGTAATAAACTTTTATCAAGGATTATTTAATCTATCTCCGCCTTTCACTCAATTAACTCATTATCGAGGGGTGAATTGTTTTTGTAAACGACATGCATCAAATTGTAATTTTACTTTTTTAAAGACTTCACCCTGGCGCACCTCCCCGTAAAAATGATTAAAGCGTAATAATAGACCACCCTGTCAAATTATCTGTACAAAAATTGCTCATGAAATACAACATCAAAGATACACGCGAGACATTAATTTTTGTCATTACGCTTTTAAATAAATTACAGCAGTTTAATTTTTATTTTTTGATAAATTTTCATCCATTTAGCTGTTAGTGGAACGTCTTGTCGACGTTTAGATATAGTAACGGAATAAGACACGATTATAGATACATAAAAGATCAATCTCATTATCATGTACGCGTGTTGGGATTTTGATCTGGAGATAAACTCAGAGATCAGAATGATATTGGTAAAAAAATACAATAACTCTAACTTGTATACACGACGTTTAATTCAATAGCGATACTCACCAACGTTCCCTAGAACCATAGATATTTGCAACTATTTATTATGACACGTTTGAACTACTGCTGGGAAGATTTAAATTTACCCAACTAACGAATCGATCGTCTATGATAAGTAGACTGACATTTGATTTATAAAAAGCGTTAAATGGTACACGGCGGACTACGCTTAAAAAACCTGAAAGCCGAGAGTTGTCTCAGTAATGGTCTCGAGCCGAAAATCATATTTTAATAAAAATCTCACGCATGTACACGAGCCATTATAATAAGCTGTAAAACAATTGTTGTATCATGGTTGCCCTGTTTTTTAATTTATTTTCACTGCCCGAATATATATTTTTAAATGCGATGCAAATTGATTAAATAAATTCAGAATCCAATTTCTTAATATCATTTCTGAGTGCTGATGAGAGACGAACGAGATGACTTAAAGGGAAGGGGAAATTTACGACTGCGAATGCCGATAAACCAAATCATTCATTTCCCATCTTCACAAACTTGATGCGTTTTTCAATACACCCTATAATTTGGAAAATAAATAACGATCTCATTCTTCATTTTCTTCTCCAGAGGTCTTTTTCCATTTTCTTCGTAAAGGCTTAGTGAAAAGTAAGGATTATACGAACGTCGGAATCTTACAGGATTATCTCGAGTATAATATTTTCTGTGTAGGACTCAAAAGTTCTGTAATGGGCCCTTTAACGTGTCATTAAAGTTGAAAGTGGCCTTAAGCTGACTACAGATTTGAATTCAGTAATGATAACGAATCAAATAAATGATATTTATATATTTGTGTTATCGTTAAAAGCGAAGTACAAAAATATGGCAATTCAGGGAATACCTGGTTACACATAAGAGATATTTTCAATAAAATGTGTTTTGAAATATAATATTTTTCAGTTACTCAAGGAAACGATAATGCATATGTATAAAAATATTAATATCAACATAATTCATCTTTATTTCAATAAATTTGATCTGCACCCTAATCATCGCTTTTTTTTAATTCGTAATTACCGGTGATACTCCGATCTTATATGCACAACTACTTATAAACATATATATATAAATATGAATTAAATATATTAATTATAAAGATATACATATAAAATCAATTTTATCGAAAAATATTGTTGTTGCGCCACCGGGATTCGAACCTGGATCTCTTTCCTAACCGGGGAAGGTGCTTTATCCAACTAAGCTACAGCGACATTATTTTTAGCGACAATTTTCGACCTTATATGTTACCTTTTTGATATTAATACATTTAATCGTTCCATCATTTGACAGAGCCATCTACCTTATTTTTACAGAATCTCAAATACCTTTGAGTAAACTGATAGCAGACGCCAGAATTATCAATTCATTTTTATTAAATTTTGGACACATTGATACAACTTTATTATTTAGGAGAACACATTCTTATTGTGAAGTTGTAATTATTCAGAACAAAGGTCTGTGATATTGTCGATATTGATATTGATATTGAAAATTATCGCTAAAAATAATGTCGCTGTAGCTTAGTTGGATAAAGCACCTTCCCCGGTTAGGAAAGAGATCCAGGTTCGAATCCCGGTGGCGCAACAACAATATTTTTCGATAAAATTGATTTTATATGTATATCTTTCTAATTAATATATTTAATTCATATTTAAAATATCACAGACCTATGTTCTGAATAATTACAACTTCACAATAAGAATGTGTTCTCCTAAATATATATATATAAGTATATATCATTCATTTTATATATTCTAATCAATTAGAATTTATCGAAAGTAAACAAATTCTTAGTGTAATTGTTATAGAGTTGTTTTGTATTAATGTATATTTTATAAAATTAATATATAATTATATCAATTGCTTTTAATGAGAAGAGATATACCAAACTGTATATAATATTCTGTATAATTAATAATATTATAATAATAACTTTATTTGGCAAAGGTTATACAAAACTAAATAATAAACCATGAATGTGGATGAGGAGAGAATCCGCGTCAGGACAGAAGAATGTGACGCTCTATCCTCCCTGCGTCTACCATCGCGGGGAAACGGCGTGATTGTAGGTTAGTTAAAATATACTGATGCGCACCTTCGTCATCGTTTTATGTAAAGTATCTCACTAGAGAAATTATTCAAATAATACTTTCGCAAGTGCTTTATGGAAGATTAGTAAGAATATTATTTCATTGAGAAACAATTCACCATTCATCATGCGATTTAAAAATGTATTATATTGTCGGATGCATATGTCACGGACGCATTTGTCGGGGCGCATTTATGGGGGCGGTTTTGTCGGGGAGCATTTATCGGGGCGCATTTGATGGGGAGCATTTATGGGGGCGGTTTTGTCGGGGAGCATTTATCGGGGCGCATTTGATGGGTCACCCTTCTAGTGAACTTATATAAATATATACATATATGGAATCATCCGGTATGTAATATGACTAATTAAAAACCGTAATATTTTAAATTTAACAGCTAGACCGCAACTTACTATACCGAATCAATTTTAGTATTTAAGCTATCTCAAATAATAAGTAAATGGAGACAGAATTATTAATAATCCGATTCGAGTCCAGAAACGTGCTGTTAAATTAAGTATGCTAAAAAAATTCTCAGAAAACAGTTCTCAATTAAATATAAATTGAAAAACTAAAATCAATATTTTATTGAATATATTTTAAACATTTCCATGGCCGTCAATGCCAAACGTGTCGTTAAATTCTTTATAACATTTTTTTTTATTGCATCAAACGCCTAGAAGTTTAATAGAATCCAAAACTATTTTGAGGACTTTCCTGTAACATATCCAGAAAATGAGTCTTTGATATCACAAGATGTCTCGTGAAATTTTATATATCTTTTTAAAATAAATTTTTCATAAAGATATCATCCTTTATTATTTTTAAATTGAGTGACACAATTTGTTTCTTGAAAAAATTTAAACCTCCCTTTTGATAATATAAAGTATTATTATACACGCTAAAAGAATTTATGTTTTTGATTACTGTAATATTCCGTATAATTTCAAAATCTTACAAATTATCTAAATTCCACTCTTATCGAATAAAACAATGAAGTACTCAAAGTATGCTGAGAATTTTCGACGAGTAAATTAGAAAAAGTCAGTTCTGTAAAATTGATTTCAAATTTTCGTAATATATTTTACAGCACTCACCCTTACAATATTCACCCCCAACGCTCATAATATTTTTAGTATTTTAGCCGTCAAAATTATGGTCAACTTATAATATAAATGAAAATGCCGAATAAATTATTAGCAAAAACTCTGCTTATAGTATATCATAGTACCCATATAATTTTTTTAAATTTAATTTATAGCTTAGAACTGGAAACTAGAACACAGAAATTTTTGATATATTCATCTTCAAACTGTCTGGATATAAAAAAATAATTAAGTGAAGTAGATTTAATAAAACTGTGGTTCCTAATATATACCTATAATGTATGTATACAGGATGTACAAGAAATAGTAAAAGTTGTTTTTTTTGTATAGAACTTTAACTTCCTATATAAAAGCTGTTTTTTTAGAGGTATAGAACTTTAAAATAAAATAAAACACAT
Source organism: Eubasilissa splendida (assembly GCA_031772225.1). Taxonomy (NCBI): domain Eukaryota; kingdom Metazoa; phylum Arthropoda; class Insecta; order Trichoptera; family Phryganeidae; genus Eubasilissa; species Eubasilissa splendida. The sequence continues at coordinate 1,528,706 of CM062868.1, forward strand.
GAAAATCGTGGTAATGGCCATGATATTGGCTTTATTGGAAAGATAACATTAGTGTTTAAATATTATTTAACGTATATAGGCGCCGCGGCTGGCTCGAATAAAGCGCAATCTGGAAGTCCAATTTTCGACAACTTTTTGGAGCAGCTAAGGCCGTATACCAATAACGCGACGAATATTGGCTTTTCACAGAAAATAATCCAAAGTTGTCAAACCACATGATTTTGGAGGGCAATTCACAGGTCCATTACGCGAAATTATGAACTCATCTAATGTTTATTTCAATAAATTAATTATGGCGCGCGCTGAGTGGCATGTTGCACCGTTTTGTTGAAATCACGGCTCTTTTGCAGTAATACCATTGTATTGAGGAACGAAAAAGTCAGTAATCATGGATCTGTAGTGCTCTTCATTGAATTGAAGAAACAACAGCAGCTTCGGTGCGCAATGTACGACGTCTCTGCGAATGCGTATTATCAATTAGAGTATGCGTGGTGTGAAAACGATCCATGGTTATTCGAATTACTTGCTCGGATGGTTGTTCTAGCGTAAGTCTATTCATGGTGAAATGACAAACCAAACTAAGCTCAAATCAGCTTTCAGCTGTCAAATTGACTGTCGCTGGAAACGTGTTGTCAATTCGAAAAACAAACCTCTAAATAAACATAATTTAGTATAAACAGAGCCAACGGTTAGGGAACATCACTATTAACCCATTGAGGATAATATAGGATAACATTTTTGAGATATTTGTAAACTATTTTTACAAAAATTAGCGCTGTGCCATAAATTCTAAACCTATCATGATTGAATTTGACTCACATATGCTGTAATAATGTAGCTTCTACATAAACTAACTTAAAAAATCACTAATTAATAAATAATATATAATTTTTAACTTTGTTGCTGGATATCACAAAAGTTTGCGTAACTTCTGTATTAATAAATTTTGGGTAACCCTGTTTGAAGCTAAATTTATAGCTTGTGATGTCCTATGATCGTAGGTATCATTTGGACTACTGTCTTTGGAAAATTCAGTATAAACCTAAAAATCTATCACTAAAATCCTACCCACTTTGACCGACATAAACAAAATTTTTGGTACTTAATCTTTAAGATCCTGCACAAAACAATGGCACAATGCTTTCTCTCTCTGGCCACCACACCCCCTCTCCCGATATAAATTTGTTCTATATTAAATGTCATTCGTTCCAAATTTTGCATATTGCTTTTTAGAATCCTGCGCAAATTTAAGTACCATCCTTCCTCTCCCCTGGCAACCCCACCCCCTGTATTAAATGCCATCCATTCCAAATGTTCTACACTTGCCTTCCAGGATCTCATTCTCCCGGCTATCTCGCCCTCCTCCTGCCTGGATCAAATTTTGCATACTCGAGCAACACCACGTAGAGACCGCTAGCCGCTAAGCAAACTCCGATCTTACTGTGTATTTCTCGTAGTTATGTCACGATTGTAAATTTGTACAATAAACTCAGTGCCAATCGTAAGTAGCGTTTTGCCTTAATTTTGTCGGCATTGCCTGCTTAATCTACATGATACACAAAAGAGTCCATGACGCATCCGAGCATAAGATAAGGGTATGAAGTCAGGTTTCATAAACTGTAATTTTTCTAATACCCGTCAATTATTCATCACACATTACACTCTCCTCAATAAGTGGCTTTCATTTCTTCGAAACATCTACCAATATATTATTTTATTTCCTTTAATCTTAAGTAAACAATTAAACATATCGCGGATATACATCCAAGAGACATCTCAGACTTTTAAAATACACCTGGATACGAAGTCTACCTGTACCACTTTAGTAACCTTACCGCCATACTCGTTATGTTATATGGTTGCGAGGCATGAAACAAAAAGTATTTTTGTACACGCTTAAGTATTTATTTGATTGCCTAAAACTTAGATTACCCAAACATCTCATCTACAATGCCATAACATATAAGATAATCTAATATCTGATTCACTTACGTGGTACTATAAAATATGTGTATCTTGGAAGTGCCAGCGAAGCCTTACGTGATACAGCCTGATTATCACGTTCCATAAATAATGAAGATAAACCACCGGTACTTTAAGTGTCGGCATCTTGGTAGTCTAATTAATTCATCCGTCTAGCAGCCCTGAACCAAGGTGTAATGTATTGCAGTCGTTATTGAAATTCAACCTCTAAGCGTGGCATTATCGCGACATTAAAAATGTATCTAGTGTTGAACCTAAATGATATAAATATTAATTAAGAAATCTCGGCTGAGTTCATTACCGCGTTATCGTAAAGTGATTCGTATTTTACCCCCTAATCTATATATTTGTAATTTTCCCAGAATACAATGAAATTTAGTAGATTTTAAATATATTCGGGTTTATTTCATTATCGACCGTTTTCTGTCCGCCTTTCATTTTTCTCTATCCATTATTTCTAAGCACTGCCATGTACATATATGTCTGTCCAGCAGATTTTTGAGTGACTTATTGGCTTCTTGCTTCCACTCGGAAGACTGCATTTATCCAACGATTGTCATAGCCATTTAATTTTCTTGGCTTATTCAGCTACGAGTATGTCAACTACTTTTGTCGGTTTTCTTACCTACACGTTTATTTTCCTGTCTCTTTGTGTGATGCCCAACACACATCTTCCATGCCTATTTACCTTACTATGAGTTTTTGAACATCTCTTGTTGAGAGTCCATGTTTTGCAGCCATACGTCATAAAAATCATATTCAAACATCCGAATGACTAACTAGCAGAACTGATTTCTGATTCCTGCATTCAAATTTGAAGGTTATCTTGATCTAGAAGATGACAATATTAAACTTACTTAACCAGCATTAAGTAATGTCATGTTTAATTAAACAAAGGTACGAAGACAGGCTGGTACCTGGAGGTGCTTTGTTGAAGCGATGAGCTTCAGACTCTCCAAAAACAATGAGTAAATATTATCTCGGGGTCTTTCACAAATTATGGAGATTTTTATAACGTCATGAAATATTTCAGGAAATGCCAATCAATCAGACTTCTGGAGACCAAAATCACCAAATCACGAGTAAAATGGAAAGAACTCGCAATCATGCATAAATAAGTAAAATTCGCCATGAAAAGGGACATAAATGTTGAGAAATTAATATAAAAGTTTCCCGCGGCACTCAAGCCACCGAACTTTACGATATTACATTCCGTTTATCTTCCGACTTGAAATCGTTTATTTTCTCAGGCTGGAAGTCATTTATTTTTAACGTCATTGACTGCGGAGTGAAATTGATTTCAATTTTTATATAAATTACTTCCTTTCGTTCATTATAAGGGAATCCGACGTACGTCAGCCGGTCGATTCGGGAGCGACCATTCTGGCGTAGCGCAAATTCCGAATTTTTCGTACGCCATCTCTGTCCGGCGGGCGCGAATCCGTATCCCGACGAGGGAGAGAGATAACATCTAATGATGATTGCTTTCATCACCGAACGGAGATGTCTCTTACTACACCTCTTATTTGAATACGGTGTTCAAGATGTAACTGTTAAAAAAAATTAATTAAAAAAATTAAAACACAATATTTATTCATCATGTATTCAGATTCATGTAAACATTTTTTTTTTAAATAAATTTTTTAATTAAAAACGAATTAATTTTATTAGGCGAGGATTTGGGTTATACACTTTCTGCGATCTGATAAAACCAGGCTCCAACCAGGCGCCACAAAACGTCAACATTTACGTCAAATATATTTCTTGTTGGGGTAGACACATTCCCTTGAATGAGAGATACATTAGATATTTTAATTAACAACGCAAACAGAAACAGGCTATTTGCCGAAAACGCACGTTCTGAGATAAACCTCTTTGCGTTTTTACATTAAACGTGTTAAAATTAATTTCAAATTACATTTTGATTGAACAAAATAATATTACTATATAAATATTCCTATGTGTAAAAGTACTATACGATTCTCATCATATAATTCAAGTTAAAAATAATTTTTTTCACTCCAATAATTTTGTTTATTAAATTACCATACACCTAGTATAAAAGCAAACAAAATATGGTAATGTGGAACAATATAAAATCTAAAACATTATTACTCTAAAAATGGAACCTCATGTTCAGAAATGGAGTATCAGTTGTTAGTGTTTAAAAATTAATTAACATGAATTAATACAGTGAGCAAAACAAAGAACTAGATGTATATTATAATATTAACTAACCTGGCCACATTCATCATGATTCAGGCTTAATTTAAAATTAAAATTGTATGGTTGATATTTATACACAATAGCGGTTTCGTGTAGTACATGCTTGTCATAGGTAAAGACAGTCCGCACTGTATATTCGCTTATAAAGAGCACTGTCCCTCGTCGCGCGTTCCGATATCGTTGACGGTAGATTTACAATAGATTCTCCTCAATTATCAATTACGTTTATTTTTTAACCATAAAAAAATGCAATCTGTAACGTTTCATTCTCTTAACTATCTTAATGATTTGTTAACTTTTAACATTTCTATCATTATTGTATACATTTTTGCCTATTCGCTCTCATATTCAGGATAAAATAATGAATGTATAATAATAATCTATAAATAGAACGGACAGTATCTGCTCTTTTTCTATACAATCCCATCTTTAGCCGATCTAAGCCAAATTTTCAATAGTTACTCTTTAGAACCCTGTGTAAAACATCTGCATCTTCCCTCTGGTAATTCCGCCAATACTCGAAATAAATATGTAATATAATTGTTCGATATTTATGACAGATTATGGATCGCCGTGCGCGTGTGTAGATGCTCCACTATATTTACTGTAGCTAACTGCACCCCCCTATATACCCTCTACCGAGGAGCACGACTTTTCTGTGTGAATTGTTTACGACTTTTAAACTATCAAGGAGAGTGGATGTCCTACTATGTGCTCGTCACTAACATAAAGTTATTGTAAAGTTACTTGTTGCTAGTGCTGTATTCGGTTCCTCGCATGTGCGTGCCGAAACTGCTATTGTGTATCACAGTGCTTCGTGGTGATCATTGAAGAAGTTTCCTGAAATTCAGGAGCTGTGACTACAGGAGAGAAAATCCAGGTAAGTCGTGTTCTTCCTGGTTAGTTCTCGAGTCTTTATTGCCCTGTCTCTATACCAAATTCGTATCACCCTTCCTACATCCCACTTTCTCACCCTTTGTGTAAAGAATAATATTACGTTTGATATCCGTTGCATCTGTTGGATCCATTTTCTTTAGAAATTCGCTAGATGGCAGTATAGATTAGCAAAAAATAATAATGAATACTATCATTCATTTACAATTTTTTCGCACTATGCAATAGATGTCACTGGTATCTAATATTTGTCAAAAACTGTTGCGAATAATTTATGAAATCATATCAACTACAGAAGGCTCTAGGTGTACATGTGTGTATAGCATGAATCATTTTACTAATATATATTTTTCTTACTGGAAATAAAGACAAAGTACATAATGAATTGATAAAACAATATAATTCTACGCAAACCATCATCCGCGAAGCCGACTGCTCTTGTGCTAGTGTATAATAATTGAATGCCATCAAAATGTTGTTTAGCAAAACAAATGCACCCCGCTCCATGTATCCTTAGACCACTATTACAAATTATGGCTAAACCTGAATCCCGGGCAATGCCTAACCGCTAATTATATATAAAACACTTAAAAATATAAAAATCACACCTATAACGTATACCTGAGTATTATTTGGAAGTTCATAGATAAAAGCGATGACATAAAAATATTGTATTGTAAATATTAGACCATCCCATAAATAATTTGTTTGTACTTTTATTTTTCAAAATAAAGATATACAAAGTTCTTTTTTAATCTAAAATATACTCTCCTCCACTTTCTACAATGCTTTTTCACCTTACTGGTAGACTTGTAAGGATCCTCTTTCAAAATTCACTTGCCCCTGACGAAAATTACTCCTCCAGTACTGTTCTGACCTCGTCTACAGAATTCATATTTTTTCCATCCAAATGAATTTGAAAACTGCGGAATAAATTTTAATCAGATAGGGCAATATCCTGCAAATATGGTGGGTGGGGCATCGTTTCCAAAAAAACTTAATTCCTGACACTCGACAGCGAGGAAGAGCACACATTCACTTTGTGCACGCGATTAGACTCTGAAAGTTTGTGAGGAACCCACTGACTAGATTTGCTGCAGGCAGGTGTTGATAAATGGTTGGATGACAAAATCCAAGCTTATTTGCTGGATACAATGAGATTTTGTTCCACCAGGGTTTGCAGAACGTTTTCGTCGAGCTTTACAGATTTACAAGACGAAGCTTATCTTCTAGACTGTAGATTCCGGCTCATAAATACTGGAATCACCGTTGACACTAACTGGCGCTTATTGTCCGATCCTCATATACTGTATTAATATTCGTCGTACTTTCCGCTGTTGCCTTTGTTAAACTCAGATAGTAAAATATGCCGATTATGCTCCTTTGTTACTACCATTCTAGCTATAAAAAATAACTGTTAAAATCGAACTGCACTCTACATGTACTTGTACTAAGAAAAATTACCACCTGCTTCTATAGCAGGGAGTAATTTTACCTGATGCTGGTAGTTTATTCCATCTCTTTTCGACTTAATTCATGTAATTGAAAAAAACCGCATCATGTATGGGATGACCCAATAATTATATTAAAATTGATTGTCTAAAAAAAACGTAAGTATTTTATATAATTAAAATGTTATAAATCTTTTCTTACCTTTTATCGTACCGGTCTTCAGGTTTTCCTAAAAATAGCGAATCTAGTTCCGGAAAGTTCCGGAAAGTCCTTTTTCTTGAACGTCCCTTTTTAAATTGAAAGAATTAGTGCACTCGGTGGGGAGTGGGGCAGTTTCATTTCGCTGGAGTAGTCGAAACGGAATCTTCAGCTCGTCGGCTCGTCGGCTCCTCGGCCACTCAGCCCTCACCTCGTTCCGCTCAAGGGCCTCTATTACCCCGGGCAGTTTGTCTGCCGGAGCCGTCAACGAGTTCCATTAGAATAATATGTGGAGAAATCGCTTCCAGACAAAACGAGATAGAAGCGCTCACTGGGAAAGCTGTGATTCGAAATGTTAAATCACAGTTTTGAAACGTTCAGACCTTTTGACGTTCAAGTTATTAGTTAAGTGGATTTCTAAAAACTTGATAGTTTTCAATACATGTAATAAATATTTTATAATTATATTTTTCATACCGCACTGTTTTTACAATATGCCGTTTTCGATCGCATGTGCAGATGCCGTACGAATGTTACATCTCCAACTTGTTAATTTTTGGCTATTCGTCGCGCGCAAATGATGCAAATTAAAAAAAAAACATATTACATGCCTCAGACACGTGTGTCATACCACCCTTGCATAGAAAATGCACCATTCCACTGCATACTCTTCGATGAATGATGACGATGGTGTCTACAATGGCATCAAATGCCCGTTACAACGTTATGATATAATATCATCGTCCACCAATCGAAACACCCATAAATTATGTAATTAAATGTTATTTTATTTTGAATACAGTTTCGTAACACAATTTTTACCAGAATATTCTTTGTTAAAAAATCTTCAATGAAGATATTAAAATGTGAAAAAAAGTTTTTCACCCTGATGAAGAAAAATGTATTTTTGCGAAGCCGGTTGAATATAAATAATCCACAGTGGTTTATAAAATAAAACAAAGTTAATAAACTATTATTTATTATTATTTGATTAATCCAAATTAACATATGTATGAATGCACTTCAGATATTAACAGATTTTTCTGTACAAATATCATTACAATCTGTAATTAATTAATTATTTTCGATGTTTTTCGTTAACATTGCGGTTGGACAAAATTTGAAAATGTATAAATTAAATAAATATATAAACGTTTTGCAATGATTTCTTATGGAAAGCAGATATTTTTATAACAATGTAGAAGATAAAGTTAATTAATTAATGTATTTTGAATTCAAATAACAAATACCTAAGATTAATGTTGACGTTAAGTTTCGAACCTAATTCAAGGTCTTTCTTATTTAGTGATGCATACAATTATACACATACAGCATATTACAATACTAAGGTATGCAAATTTTGAGGAGATAAACATATTATTATAATTAGGAGAACACATTCTTATTGTGAAGTTGTAATTATTCAGAACACAGGTCTGTGATATTTTAAATATGAATTAAATATATTAATTAAATGTAATAATATCAAAAAGGTAACATATAGGTTCGAAAATTGTCGCTAAAAATATTGTCGCTGTAGCATAAATGGATAATGCACCTTCCCCGGTTAGGAAAGAGATCCAGGTTCGAATCCCGGTGGCGCAACAACAATATTTTTTGATAAAATTGTTTTTATATGTATACCTTTCTAAATAATATATTTAATTCATATTATATTATTATAATACTATTAATGTTATTAAATTCAATTTCAATATTGTTGATGCGATTTTTTGTAATTCTTTGACGATTAAACTAAAATAAACACGTATAAACAATACTTACTGTAAAATTACAACGCTATCAATAGAACTGCATTTAAATGGCTTAAAAATAAATTAACATGATCATGCCACCCAAGATTATTTGCATAGGACGATATGTAACTAACTTAACATCACGCCGTTTTCCCGTGGGTTTCCATACAAACTCGCCAATTATTGAAGCTTCTAACATGACCATCCTCTAGTATCTGGTTTACCTAGTCGTGCCAAGTCTTCCGCGTAATCTCATTTTCACTGCATTCAGTCTACTTTCCTCCCTCTTCTGCCAGCTCTAGGTCTCATTTCCATACATCAGCGTCGGTACCAGGACTCCATTGTGTACCGCTAGTCTTGTGTCGGTTGACAAGTTCCTGTTAGATATAATTCCAATCAAAACACCGTACACTTTATTCTCTGCAGTCACCTTTCTCAGCCTTTCCGTTTCTATGAAACATATTTCCAAAATACACTACTTGTTCCAAAAATTAATTACTTACTGTATATGAAAAAGTTGATAATCTAAAAATATATATATAAATGAATGTTTGTCCCTTATGTGCTCCTTTACCGTTCATCCGATTGCAATGAAACTTTGGTGAGTTGTTGTGCACACGCCCGCGAAGGTTTCTGAATTAGTAGAATCATTTTACTATAGGTGGCACGCGAGTCGTTTCAACAAATGTGTGTATTTCATATAGTTTATTGCCGAAAACGAAATACCAGGCGAAGAGACAACGTATGATTCCATCGACACTGTAATGAATCAAGACGAAGTTGTCAATTATCCAACTGAATTCTAAAATTCACTTGATTTGCCAGGCATGCCGGCGCACGTTTAAACATTGAAAATTGGCGTACCTATCATTCTTCTCCGAAATATAAATCCACCAGTACCAGGCTTTTAGTGAAAAAGATAATGAACAATATCATCGAAGCTACAATTTTAAATGGAAAATTTAAAGGAGAAGATGTACTGTTGCCACGCATCCCAATGATTCCGACAGATATGCCATTCGAATTTAAACGTCTGCAGTTTCTGGTGCGATTCGCATTTGCAATGACTATCAACAAAGCACAGCGACAATCGCTACAAGTGTGTGGACTAAATTTGGAAAATCCACGCTTCTCACATGTACAGCTGTATGTGGCCTACTCACGCGTTGGAAAACCTTCTAATTTATTCGTATACGCACCAGATGAAAAACAAAAAATATTGCGTGTCCAAAAGCACTTAAATAATTAAAATTAAAATACAAACATTTTCTTTCTTTGAGTGGCATTGCAACGCATGCCGGGTACTCGCTAGTTGTACATAAAGTAGAATACGCCATACAAAATATCGGAAGAACTGAAAATCCACGTTTTAGATGAAAACAAATGCGACTACTAGAATCAAAATAATAATTAAACTAGTGGTCATAAACCAACAACATAACACTTTAAAAAAGCACTGACCTTAAATCAAAATAAAAATTACTAAGGTAATATGTAAGCTGAAATATATAATAACCATAAATAATATGATAATGGAGATAAATGCAGCCTCCGATTTAATGTAGAAGCCTGGCATTAAATATTCCAGGCCGCAATCTGACATCCTGCAGACTATTAGACTGCCCAACCGCTGACCGCAAAGAGAATTACATTATTCCTTCTTTGCGACGCTGCGATCCTGCGGTGTACGTCACAGGAACCCAGGACTCTCGCAGGTATGTGACGTGAATGTTCATGAAAGTAATATATAACGGGTCATGCAGAGGATGCGAGGAGAACCCTCCAACAGCCCACAAGGACATGTAAAGGTGTGACACAAAGATTACCCCACCGATAGCGGACAGTTGCACGTTTGCGGCTTTCCACCGACGTGTCTGTATCCAATCCTTCGGTCTGAGTGTATCTACTTGGTCCAAGACAACTACATGCTTTAAATTTTCTCTTTCAAGTGATTAGATATAAACAACCCAATAAAACAATGTGTTTTATCCGTAATTATCATATTGTGTATGGGTTAGTACAGGATGAATATTATGTTCCAGATCGATGTTGTTTTTAAATAACTAGTATATAAAACATATATTTTTATTTTGGTTTATTAATATCAATTTTCTAATTTATTGCAATTTTTTATGATATATGATATTGGGCAAGTAGCTTACTCTACCTACTCTGGCAGCGGTACAAATGCGTGCTCTTTTAATCATATTTTTCATAATATTCTCGCACACTTCGCGTGTTATTTCAGCAATTTCAAATCGAATATTGTCTTGTAGCATCAGAATTGTTAATGGTGTAGATCTTTATTTTCAAGATATCTCACATAAAATAGTCGGGAGCCGTCAAATCAGGTGATCGAGGAGGCCAGTCGATATCACTACTATTTGACATTATGCGGTCGAAAAAGAATTCTCGCAAAATTTTAAGCGTAGCGGCTGTGAGAGAGGTGGCACCACCATGTGTTGCAGGTTTAATAGACTCAATTCAGTTACCAAGAAGTTTTCCAACATGTGACAAACGAGATCACCATTAATGGCTACAGCATTGCCATTATTATTTAGATAACATGTTTTAATAACTTTAACACGTTGTTGAAGCCTTAGATACTACATAATAAGTTGTAATTAACTACTATCTACGACTTTAAAATACAAACTGACAAATATTTGCCTAACCAAAATAGCGGCAAAACAAAATCGACCTGAAACATAATATTCACCCTTCTTCTTTATGTGCTGACTTCTATCGATATTTGACGACCAAGTTACAGTATACTGATTTATGTTGCGCGAGATGAACAAGATCACCGGTATTTTGGACAATCTACTTTCTAAGGTTACGTAACCATGACAACACCTTTCTGACTGCACCTCGGTAGCCTTCTGCATCGCTTGCATGATGAGTTATATAAGAGATTATATTTCTCTTTGCGGGAAATATGTTCGAAATTCACATATTTCCTTTGTTTGATAGTCGTTATTAGTTCGCATGACTTATTCATGCGTCTTAATACCTTCTCATTGTGAATTTGGTGAACCCAGAATCTTTTTAAGTACTTCGGTAGAAACACGTCGCCAAGTTAGATAGCATTTAAATAGGTATTAAACACGAATTACATAAAGTTTTTAGGAAGAAATGAATGAATAAGAAGAGGTAAGATAAGATTTCTAAAGCTCTTAGCATATATTTTTGACGATATATTATGATACGTGGCAATTCGCATCTATAACTGAATATTCTTATCCATGAATGAAATTTTTGTGTTGACTTTGACTGTTGGATGAATTTGAACCTACCATACTGGAGTTAAAACAGAATAAATGATAATGCCTGATATTTGTCTAATTTTCAGAATAAATAATTATAAGTATCTATTATTCTTAATGACGTCTGTGCGCCCCTGCCTCTGTTTAATCTCATTATTAAGTATATAATTAATATTTTTTATATAATATTTACTAATTATCTTTCATTGTCTTATACTTGTCTATTTTTACTATTTTATTTTTAAATCATCACTTCTTAAAAATCACATTTTATTGAAGGAAATAATTTTAACTGGCTCATTAAATTAAGTTCAGTCTAATTTTCTAATAATAATATATAAAAAGTCTGTATGGTTTTAACTAAATTTTCTAACCAAACTATGCGCATTTTTCACTTTCTAACTTGTATATAATCCCAAAGGTACAGCCTTGTTCATAATTTTTTCACACGTAAAATAATCGTTTAAAATTTTTTGCATATTTATTTAACCTGTTTATTATATCGTCCCCATATTTCCTATGTTATCGTAAGGTATATTTTATTTGCATTATAATTGCCCGATGACAATTCATTAAATTAAATTACAAAACTACTTTTCTAAGATGATATTACGAGTATAATTGAATATACGAAGGGAGTTAACAATGATACTATTAAATAATTATGGCAGAGAAAGTTTTTCCGAGCTGACGCTTGTACATGAGAGAGAGTTTTCTCGGGTACTCGTATCAAGAGCGCGAAAAAGACAGTATAAAATTAAACCGAATGTATTTTATACGCAAAGTGGAATAATGCTACAGATAAATCCAAACATTTTCCAATAAATCTAGATGAGACGAGAGATCCATATACATCGATTAGACTTTGATTTCTCAATTGAAAAATTACGCAGATAAATAGATATATATTTAATTTTTTTTTAGGAGAACACATTCTTATTGTGTAATACAATAAACACAATAAGAATGTGTTCTCCTAAAAAATAATAAAGTTGTATCAATGTGTCCAAAATTTAATAAAAATGAATTGATAATTCTGGCGTCTACTATCAGATTTACTTAAAGGTATTTGAGATTCTGTAAAAATAAGGTAGATGGCTCTATCAAATGATGGAACGATTAAATGTATTGATTTCAAAAAAGGTAACATATAAGGTCGAAAAATTGTCGCTAAAAATAATGCCGCTGTAGCTTAGTTGGATAAAGCACCTCCCCCGGTTAGGGAAGAGATCCAGGTTCGAATCCCAGTAGCGCAACAACAATATTTTTCGATAAAATTGATTTTATATGTGTATCTTTATAATTAATATATTTAATTCATATTTAAGATATTTATTTATTTATGTATACGGTACGACGTACCGTTAACAAATTATAAAATGTATAAAAATCATTAAATCTTACACACAGATTATTGAACAAGCATGGAAAAAATTATTCATAGAAAATTACATAGATATTAAAAACATAAACATGGAGAAAACACAGCGTAAATGCTTTTTTACACAAGAACTTAAAGCAAATATTATTATGATTTTAGATTGTGATTGTTGATAACAGTAAAAATTAATAGTTAAGATAACAGTTACAATTATTTGAAATATCAGTTTTTTTATAAGTTGTGAATAGAATAACAATAAAAATATTACCTTAAATTATGTTTGGTTTTTCAATGATTAAAATAAATTAATTAAGTGATCAAAATTTCATAGTTTAATATGAAAGAATTGCAAAATGTAATGACTATTGAATTATATAATTAATACAAAACTATCACATTAGGATTACTATACTTATAGGACTCGTTGCATATAATGATATTTACGATTTACTATACTATTTTGTTGAAATTGAAAAAAAAAATCACCTAAACGCTACTTATATAAAATAATTAACATGTTACATGTTACGTGCGAGTAAATGCAAGCTTACGAGAAACTGTGCGTGTGATAAAGTATTTTAATATAGGTATGATAATTTTATAATTCTTAAAACGAAAAATGAAAAAAAAAGTTAACATTTATAAATAATTATAAACATAACATAAATATTTATAAAGAAATGTTTATAAACTATGTGCGTGTATTGGGCTAAATTAAAAATGCTCGAGTTTACAATGCTTAACAGTTTTTGGTGATTTACTCGAAATGAAAAATATTTATAAGTATAGGTTTTAAATTATGTATTATACGGATCTCAATATATCTAAGCAATTCATAATCGTTTTTATTAAACTTATATTTACGGTTTATTTTTATTTTAACGGGGCTGTAACCACCCTTACCCCGATTCCGGAGCGCGAGCTCGAGTGCTAGAATTATTAATGTCAAATTACCACAAACGAGTTGCAAACCTCGTACCTAATACACTTGTTTTTCATCTCCCGAGGCTCTGATCATAAACAAAGTGAACCAACACAGATTCCACCCCTTCGCAGGTATAGGATGACCACATAAAATGTATACATACTTACAATTTGTATTTATTAATCTCCAGATCACGCCTGCAGGTACATGATCTAAAGAAAATATTCGTAGAATTCGCTTAGTTTCCCATAAAACAATATTTTTTATTTACATATCTACAAATTTTAATCAAATAAATTTTCTAAAGGAAATGTATACTAATCTACATAAAATATCAACAAACTTAATGTGTTTAGGTATTATACATGCTTCGGTTGTTAGCCCTGATTTTTTTTAAACTTGAGTATGTGCACTCTATGCTATGCAGGTAAAGCTGGAAACTTGCCGGCGGTCAGAACCAACCGACCTAGATACCTCGTAGAACGCCATTGTGCGGTGCACGCTGTCTATCGTCATCAGATCGGATTAAGTATTGAAAGCTGGTCTGCAGGGAATCGGAGCATACTAAGAAAGGAGACAACAGAAGATTACAACGGACGTGACCGCAGATAACACAGGTGAATGATTTTACTCTACATCATTTGGAGTGACGTACTCAATAAAGATAACCAATAAAAAATCAGAGCTACGAATACATAATGGATCCTCATAACTAGTTTTTTTCCGAAGTTAACTATATTGTTTAACTAGGTAGTTTTAATCAGTACATTATCTTATGAAATTAACAATTAATATATAAAAAGAGGATTAGTTAACTTTGGATAGAAATTTAACTAACTTGCTTAGAAAGTTAACTTTCGATAAGTTAATATTAGTAATTGATATGCCGGTTACTTTGTGGTGTCATATGATTATTTTAATTTTCACAATAAAACTTTGTACTACACACACGTTGAGTTATTTTCACTTCAAGTTTCGAGAGGTCCGAGAGGTATCATTAGGTGATAACTAAACCAAATTCAGAATCGTTGTCTATTCGGGCAATGGGGCGGGGCTTGAGATGAGGGGGAATTTTTCGGTCGTTATCGGGAATATGGACAATAAAGGCGAAGTGTTAGAGAATGTTATATTGTTAATTAGGGTTTCCTCCGAATTTAAATTCTTTTTTATTTCAACGGTTTCCAAATTGTTCATTATAAATCATTTATAACGTACCGAGAGGAAAAGTTTTAGTCTATGACTATCGAAAGAATGGTTTGTTTCAATTATGTGGTTAAAAATTCCGAGAAGCTATTATTTTTTAGGTAACGGCGATGGACTTTAATTTTCGTGTTTAGATTTCTCGCGGTTTGACCTATATGGTTAAGTTAACTTAACAAAGTTTCAAGTTAAGGCGTCGTGTTTGCTGATCTTTGCAAATCGGATATTTCAAATGATTATTATTTAAATTATTTACTATAATAGAACAAATTTTGTATTTAAACACCGTTATTCAATATGTAACGTCAACGTATTTATTATTTCCGAAGTAAGTTTATAGAACTCCATAATCACATATGTGAAAATAAAACACTTGTTTTTTTATTCAACTCCTTTGATTCACTTCGTAAATAAAACTTCACTGGTATAAAATCAAAAAAAGTATTTATAAAATCAACTACACAATTATAATTGAATTAATGCAAGATTAATACTGACTAATATACATGAAAAAAACAAATGACATAACTCATACACATGTATCATACCACCCTTGCATTGAATATGTTTATCTGTTTCAAAAAACAATTCACTAAAATAAATAAAATTAAAAGCGAAATCTCCCTCCTGGCGGGTGTCTGAGAAACACAAGTAAGATATGATACAAAAGCAATTTTAAAATATCTTATAGCTTGTTACAATTATCATCAGGGTTAACTATTTCTTAAATAAAATTAAATATTAAAATACAAATTTAATGTTAAAAATGTATAATAAATACAGTATATCAAATAATATGTATTAATCAATGATAGAGAACCTACCATTCTATAAGAAAATGCTCTTACATCGGTATTGCTCATTCACCTCCAGGTTGATTGCGGGCAACGTAGCTCAGCGCAAAAGCAACTAAGCCACGACGCACGGTCTTTAAATAAGAAACATCACTCGATATCTTAAGAACCCCGAATAAAATACGCATATTTATTGAATAACATTTTACAATAAGTACAGTATAGTTAAACATAATAACAAAATATAATTATTATTAAACATACATATATCATACAAAAAACAATAGAAAAATATAGAAACACAAACACAGAAGTCAGGAAACAGAGGGGCAACCAGGGAGTAACATAAACACTCCCTCACGGGAAACAAGATTAACACAAACAAAATATATGAGTTATTCCTTATCCGAGCACCACTGCCGGCAGATATTCATCAGAGACAGCACATTAAAAGGTCCAACTGAAAATCCAGTCAGGTATCTTCCAAAACACGCCTACTCAGTATTTCCCGCCGAGAAACCCACACTCTTACAAAATTCCTGAACAATACCAGGTTCTTTCATGTCTAAATAGTTCGCAGTTCCTCACAGAACTACGATCCACTTCCGTCATGCCCTCAATCACACTCTTTCTCGCATCATTCAGCAAAACACTGTACCAGAGAATGTGATCCGGCGTCAGCCTCACGCTACTGCTACAAGTACAGCACGGGTCAAGGTCTGGAGCAAACCCCTAATGAAAGAGCTTGCTCCGGAACTGCTCATGACCCAAGACAAACCGCATCCATGCAGGACCCTCCGGCTACCACATCTCACGGCGATAATGGGGAGGAAGGAGGAAATGAATCGTTTAATTCCAAAACCCCTATTTTACGAATTTTTAACAAAACCTAGAAATCTCAAAAAACGTTTAAATATAGAATTTTTATCTTAACACTTCGATAGTTATTTTGAAGATACAGTATATATATCAATACTACAGGAAATGCAAAAAAAAACTTACAAATGTGTTGTCGACTTTGAGAAATTACAAAAATTATTTCAATAATAAAGGTATATATAGCTCAACACGCGTATTTTAGGTGTCTGTCGTTAAAGTTAAGTACTCAATTATAAAGGGTTTTGAAACTTAAACTCCTTTTTGTTTGTTATATGTTTCTTTAATAACTATTTTTGGTTAGTATTTGAACCAATCGCAAGTATAGTTTTTTCTAAGTAAAACTGCATTTAAATATACATTTTTTTCATTTATGATTATAGAAGGGCTTAGAAGTAAACAACTCAAATATTAATCAATATTTTATACTCTGATACAAAAAAATACATTCTTATTTGACACCACTGTTAAATGGGGGCTTATTAATATGCTACAGCATTCGCTTGGCATATTAGTCTTATAGTCTTTTTTATTTCAAATGTTTCACATTTTGGAGATATCTAGTATCGATCCCAGTAAAGGTTAAAATAAAATACAAGATAAAAAGTGAGAGAATACAAAAATATATTACATAATTTTCTAACGTATGTACTATTTCTAATGAAATTTTCATGACAAATTTTCTTACGGTTCACGCTGTATAAACATACACAATGTTGAAAAAAAGGATCGGTTTATTTTGTAGGAAGCGTGTGTTTTGAGAGAACTCTGACCAAAATGGCACACTAGTAAGCGAGTAACTTCAGATTAGTTTTTGTCAAAGGTTCTAATGATGTTCGGGACTTGTGCCCAGAAGGCTGTGAGCACGAGACAGAGAGGAGAGCTCCACGCGTGAGAGAACAGTATGCTGCGATAAATTGGAAACATTTTCTCCCATTTTTATTTAATAAATCAATTTTGTAATAGTTGAGATGTTAATAAAATTTTACAAAAAATTACCCTCATTTATCAAACTGGTTTAAATCGTCAGTTTATATAAATTGAAATCGGTTGCTTTTAAATAGATCAATCATTTTTATATACTTTTCAGTTACGTCAAATTGAACAAATATTAACGGTGCTTTTTATTATAATAAATATAATATGCTTTTACAATAGAAACCTAATGAAAGTTTTATTCAATTTATTCAATTTTATTACATTTGTGGAGGTCTGTCGCCTGTCCCTGAACACTGTCCCTGAACGCTTCTTGCATATACCTGGGTGTAAGACTAGGCGCTCATCAGCCGCAAAAACACGCCAGTAGCGACCGAATAACATATGCCAATAACATGTACCGGTAGTCTTCTCTCGCGGCTGCCTTTCAGTCAAGATCTCTAGCATACACTTCTCGATGTAGACTTTCTACTGCATATTCTTCTAACTTATCAAGCAACAATAAACTTATGTCAACTATAAGTAGTTTCTTTTAGTCTATCTGCTCTGGCCACACACCTTGCAAGTATATTCAATAGAACACCTGAATGCTGGGTGGAATATATGGACACCAGGCACTCACATATAATCTTCTGATTTGTATTCTTAACATATGTGCCGATCTATAACTCATCATATCTTTCATTTACAACCTCATTTTATAACATTTTCTCTAAAACATTTTTTTTTTTTCTTAAATTCAATTAAAGGTGTTCAAGTAAATTAAAGATGGCTTAACGATATGAATTACCTAAATATTTTTATAATTCATAATATTTTATTTTATAAGGCAGGACGTCGATTATACACAAGTGAGAGGCTCTTACGGAACTGATCGATACTTTCAATTTCACGTTGATTGGATATTGTGGATTGATATTTTTATTTGTGAAGTAGATTTTAAAACTTGATTATTTATATAACGTAATATAATGACCAATGTAATATAAATTATTTAGAATAAATACGGTTTAACAATAAATAAAATTATTTAAAAAATCGAGTGGTTACCTTACTTATGATGTATAAAGATTACTAGTGTATTTTATGTCCATAATTCACTGGGAAAAAAAGACCCGGAAGTTTTCTTATCTGGGGATATACTCAAACGTTTTTGAGACTCATTGCAATATAATGTTGATTACTTTTAAAAGTGGAATAATAAATGTATTATTTATAATAAATTTAAATTTGTTCGTAAACGGTTGACATGGCGAAATGGTAACACGTTTACCCGCATAGAAAAAGTTCCTGCTTTGTATAACGAAATATGAAACAAGTAGATGGTTTATGTATTTTGGAAGTATGTTTGATAGAAACGGAAAGGTTGAGAAAGATATCGAAAGAAGGATGACAGCAGAGAATAAAGTGAACGGCGCTTTGAATGAAACTGTATCTAACGAGAACTTGTCAACTGATTCAAGACTAGCGGCACATAATGGAGTCCTGGTCTGACACTGATGTACGAAAGTGAGGCCTGGAACTGGCAGAGGAGGAACGAATGTAGATTGAATACAGTGAAAATGAGATCACCTTGGCATGTATGCATGTGACAGATCTAGTTATGACAGGGTAAAGAATAAATCTTAGTATAGTGAGTAAGATTAAGAAAGGATCACTTAGATGATTTGGTCATATGGAACGAATGAAGGAGGAGAGAATGGTAAGAAACATATATGGCGCAAGTGTTAATGACACCAGAAATAAAAGAAAGTCCACGAAAGACTTGGCACGACCAAATAAACAAAATACTGGAAGATGATCATGTTAGAAGAGACAATAACCGGCGAGCTAGTATGAGAAGATGTATGAATGTGGATGAGGCGAGAATTGTGTGTCAGGATAGAAAAGTGTGGCGCTCTATCCTTTCTGCCTACCTTAGCGAGGAAACGGCGTGATGGTAAGTTAGTTAGTTGGCAACCAAATATTTTGTGTATGTATTTATCTAATTAATTAATTTTTATTAATATCACAGAACTATGTTCCGAAATTGTAACTTAATACTCGCAACATTTAAAATTTTCATTAAAATAATTAAATAAGAATTATGAATTCTAGAAAAAATTGATCGGTTCATGTATTCTATGAAATGACTGTCGCTATTTTCACTTATTTCATTTCGTCTCACTTAGTTCATTCATTTTATATTATTAGTCTTATGTGTCATTTCATAAATTATGATTCGATGTAATGTTAGTTCGGATGCAGTTCGTATACTAATTTATTGGGAGTGCTCTCTCTCGGGCAAGTTGCGAGTAGCTTTAAGTGCTTCGGTTAGCAACCGTCGCATTCCTTCGATTAGCTGTTTTGGGTAGGATGACCAAGCGGCACAACTAAATGAAACAACTATTTATAAAAAAGTGCTTCTTAATGCTTTCTCAATGCGTCAACAATACCTTTTATTTTCACTCCAACAAAAACTGCGGTGGTCCTGCTCGCACCCGCAGACACGGCAGCGTAAGAAATCACTCGACTTACATACAGTGCCGGCTGGTACCCACCACCCACCGAGCCAGACAACAATACGTGCTCGGCACCGCCTCCAGTGTACTACGTTTATCTTATACTTTTTATAATATAACAGCCAAGTTTAAATTCAATCTGTAAATAAACGCCAACTATCGTTAGTACTGTTTCATCGCAATAATCTTCCTGCTCTAGCTATATACGCAAACACTAAATCACCATAATTTTTAACATTTTATATGCACATGGGAGAAGCGAGGGGATATAAGAGAGGGCCTTCGATTCTCACCGTGCAAACCCTTCTGACACAAATAATCCCTATTGGTGACTTTAACAAGTCTAGATAATATTTAACAACAAAATCTCTAAAAAATCAAACACGTTTAAAAAAATCTCTTATAATAAGGATACATTATACTGGAATGTATGAATGTGGAAGCGAAAATGGGCGATTTAATTCTATTCTGTTTATTACAGTATTAATGGCGTATAATGAAAAATAATTAGAGTCTAGTGATTAGAATGTACGATGTATGCAAGGAAAGTGACCTTCGAGTGAATGTCAACAAGTCGAAAGTGATGGTATTCAAGAAGGAAGAAAGCAAGACAACGTGCAAAATACTTGTAGGTAATGAATGTTTGGAATAAGTAGATGAGTTTGTGTATTTGGGAATTATGTTTGATAGAAACGGAAAGGCTGAGAAGAGGAACGAAAGCTTGTATGAGAAGATGTATGAATGAGGATGAGACAACTGTGTGTCAGAATAGAAGAGTGTGGCGCTCTATCCTCTCTGCTCCTATCGCCGCGGGGAAACGGTGTGATGGTAAGTTAGTTAGTTATGTTACGATTTTTTTTAATATTTAACTAGCCATTTTAAAACAATATTGCGAAGCAGACTACTAACTAATTTTACAATTAGTAGGATCTTTTAAATATATTAGTACTTACATAATTTAAAAAAAAGTGAACTGACGGAGATATTTACAAGATTAATTTTGTAGAAAAGTTTAATCGAAATTTAATAAGAATTATAGTTAACGTGTCCATAAAATTCACTTTATCTCATTTATGTTAATAAACTTTATATCGGAGGGTTCTATTGAAGTATTAATAGTTATTTTGTTGTTTTATATGTTTTGAGTGGAATGTATTGTCGATAGCCATTATGAAATGAATTATGATATCTTTGTGGTTAAGATTTGTTTATTTTATCCTGAGAGTTATATATGGTGGGATTGATTTTATAATTGCATCCTGAGTACTGATAATAAACAATGATTATTAATAACGACTCTTCACTATTTATTTATTTATCTATTACTTCTACAATATAATTTAACAATGTTCGCTAAAGCTCTCATTTTTAAATACTAGAATTAATGTATCTATTAAATGTGGTCCACATGAATACGCTCATTTATATACAGTAAAAATTCGAATATACAATGTAAAAATAAATAAAATAAAAACTCCTCGAAAAAACCTAGAAATGAGCATTAATCCTCTAAGGGCAAGTTTTAACTGTCGTAGTATAAAACTAACACGTGTGAATGTTTTCGGTTTTCATCTGGGACCGGCACTCCCAGGAAAGGATAGCATTTTCCGATTCAAAATGGAGGCTGCACGACTAAGGTTCTAGACAGTAATTAATTTTTAACAGCATCCTTGACCGTAATAGCTACCGTGTTGTCCGTTGAAATGAATACCTAATGACATAGGTAGGTACATTACCCAACTAAAATTTTGGTAGTTTTCAACGTGGCATTACGCCCATCTAACACTTAACTCGAGCTGTTAACACACAACTAAAGCTGTTCAATTACTCGTAACTAACTAACTTACCATCACAGTGCTTTTTAGACAGATAATGAGACTACTACACTTTTCTATCCTCTTCGTTCGCCTTATCATCATTTGTGGATTTCTTTTGCATGCTCGTCAATTATTGATGATCCTAACTAAATCATTTTCTACTAATTGGATAACCTAGTTAGGCCAAGTCTTTCGCAGATAATCTATATTTCTAGTACCATCAACAATTGCGTCGTATATATTTTTTACAATCCTCCTCATCCATCCATCTCACATGATTATTACTTAAAATCTATTTTTCATTGTTGAAATTACAATATTAAAAAAGTCTAAAATACGTAATTTACCGTTCCAACGAAATGACGCGATACACAACTTTCCATTTGGCGTCAGATCATAGGTTTGCAATATCTCAGCTGAAGTGTTAAACATCATACGATGGCCCGTGCCTGTTGTTTGCATTTGTAGCGCAGTTTATATAGAATTGTCTACTTTAGTAAGCACCAAATCTAAGGTATTCTGAATATTGTATAAAAAAATATGCAATTCGACTATGAATGCTTATCCCTACAGATATTTAGTGCAATACAGTGAAATAATAAATTATGTAGTGTCCTATTTATCCTCAGTACATGTTAAAAAACGAATTAGTCACACACCCTGAAACAATAATTAATCTTCACAAAATCCAATAAGGCTGTGCGACGGCGGATCTGCTGGTTTAATTACGACCCCTTTACGCGCACTAGGGTTGTATTATTTAATAGTCTTGTTCAGAGTTAAGTCGGGAACAGTTTAACTGCAGTCCACTGTTATGGGAAGTTAAACCGTTGTTATCTTACTAAATTGCATGCATTGTTTTAATACCTTAATACTTTAAAATTTATGGTGGTACATTCTAGCCTAAATATAATAGAAGATGAATGAAGTAGGTGGTTCATATTGTTCCGTTATAATTATATTTCCAAGATTCTGTTATATAAGTATTAATTATATGAATATTGCTCATACATTGACATTGAAAGAGTTAGATACCAGTTGTAATGTTCTATTGTGTTATTAAGAATTATGTTAATTAATATTGATTTAAATATTTTAGTCGAATTTTTACAAATACTTTAATAGGGGACGAGGATTTATTTTGCACAGGCCCTAAAAAATATCGATGTATGAGAAATTTGGTCCAGGCGGAGGCAGGGTGAGATGTCTGGGTTACTGCGGTGAAGTGTCTATATTTTTCTGAGGATCCTAAAGTGCATTTAACACATATTAGTACCGGAAATAAAGGGTTGAGTTGGTCAGAAAGCGATTGGCTCTGTTTTGCGCAAGATCCTAAACTATGCAAAATTGTGTTAATTTCAGTCAATGGGTATAGGATTTTATAGAGAACAGGCAAATAGATTGACAGGTATGTATTATATTTTATATTATATAAAAACATACATATTATTAGCATTAAGGTACAGTCCAGAAACATTTTACGAAAATTACGGGAATAATATGTTTTTTTTAAGTAGTTAAAATCAGTGTAAAATGGAATATAAAAGTAAAGTTGCAAATTGATAGTTGAGGAGAATGAAAACTATTTTTAAAACTGCATAGAAGTGCGTTCTGAGGTCAAGTCTAATCAATCGAATAATGTGAACATGCTTTATGGTAAGCACACAGTACACGTTTGAACAACTATTAACCATTAATAATACAATTTCGTTTTTAACCGACCCTGTATCATAAATATTGTATCTATCCATGCTAGTATTGATCGTCAACCTGCTGTTGTTATTTAGAATTTTAAGTAGGGGAAAAGTTTAAAATTGTATACAAAAACAAACTTAATGAAAACAAAAACAAATGTAATTTTAGTTCACATACAAAATAAATAACAATTTTGCATCTATTTTGATTAGAAATTCTACGACCAAATCGAGGGTGAAGAAAGGTGAACCTAAAAGGCTCGGCCGGTTATATATTTTATTTTAAATGGGGTGTAAACGACCCCCCCGAGACTGGGGCGTCGAGTCTTGGACAGCCGACCCTGCATTCTTTGCTAATTCAAAGGGTCTGCGTTTGATACAACTCTGAACACTTTGTTTTGCAAACTACAAAATTATTTCTCCGCGTGCCCTTTGGGAAATTTTCATTTCCTGTTTGTTTGAAGCGTAATGAATAAATTGCAAAAGTTAATTGTTCAAATTTTCCCCTCGAAATATTAGGTTTCGAATAAAATAGTGGTTTTAAATCCCTTAAACTTCGCTAAATAAATCAGATCAGGCAATATCAGTCAGCAAAGGGCGAAAAAACCCAACAATTTCATTACACGATTGCACTACAGCTGCACAAGATAGCCGATGTATAGGGCCGCTGTCATCCGTCGAACATTTATCTTCTAAAGACAGATAAAACTTTTATTGAACACTTCAATAATTCAATCATATGTTAATAATAATTATTATTATAATGTTGCAATTTTTTAAAACATAGCTCTGTAATATTTTTAATACAAATTAAATTAATCAAACAGACAGAAATTTTTATCAATATCTAAATTAACTAGAATTATGATATTATTATTCTTATAGATCTGATTCTGCGACTTATTCTGTTTGAGTCACTTAAGAACACTCAGGAGACGAGAAATTCAGATCAAATGGTAAAGTAAATACTGCAGTAAAATGAACAACCAGTTAAAAGCCAATAGCGCGTTGTAAACTGGGTGATAATCTATAGTCTTACACTTGCAAAATATAAAAATCAAAGAATTTAACGATACTCTATAAAATCTAAAAGATAAATAGTTAAAAATAATCTGAATACCCCCTCAATACACACGCTCCATTCGTAACCGTGTGATACAAGAGTGATAATGGCATCGTAACTACTTCCATATTTTACTTATACCTGCATTTACGTTTCTCCGAGTGAGTTTTACTCAGTAAGTGCCTACGGGCAAAGACGTTTACAAAATATATTTTTAAAATATTTTATTACGTGGCTATAATTTAACTATACATATTTACAAATATTATTTTCGGTGTTCAGTTCAAACAATGGCAATACATCATTTAAATTTAATTTTAAGAATACACCTTTCGACACTTCGGAGAAATTTTTCCGGGATGATGGATTAAGGTTCCTTTAGACTTTTCTATTATTTAATATTTAATCATGTTTACTTATAGAACCAACTTTTACCACATAACAATCTTATTATGTAATAAAAATAATTTTACTTTTAAAATTATCAAAATTAAAATAAAATAACGTAAATATGTATATTGTAAAAAGTCAAACACATATATATTTTTTAAGATAGCTTATTTAAAATTTTTGTTTTTAACCACTTTATGAATTATATTTAATACACCAACCGGTTTCTAAAAATACCACTTCCTTCATCAGGATGTCAAAGTAACTAACTAAAACCGTATATGAATGTAAAATTGTTATAATGTTTTTAAAAAATATATTAAAAAATGATTATTATTAAAAAATAAATCTAGCATCTAACTTAAATTGTTACGAAGAAGAAAGAAGTGAAAATTGACTTAATGATACAAAATTATTAGAAAACTTTTTAGAATAGGACTTGTGGTCAAATTTAGTTGGTTATTTATAATATTTTGATTAATTTTATTCGCTTTACTTATTTATAATGATTCTTAATTATTCAATTTAAGATCAATATTGTTTATATGAAAAATATACAAATCAAATTTTTTATCGGAAGTATGATTATTTTTTATAATAAATTATCGAAATGACTATTTAAATATCTTAAATGCTCTTTAACTCTTATGGTAAGACTTCAACTTGTTTTACCAATATAGAAAGCAGTACAATCTTTACAGCAATGTTTATAAATACCGGAATTATTCAATTTATCATCTTTGTCTTTAAAGTTATAAGTAATTTTCTTATATATTATTTGTATAAAATGCCGGTTATGTTTTGCGGTAGGTGTTTAAGTATTTGATTCGAAAATTTATTTATGAATAAATAACTCATTATGACTATTATGTTTTATGTATGAGCTATATAAAAATTGAATAGTAATATATATATTTTATTATTTATGTTTAATTTTTAAAAACGTTAAAATATTTTTAAAAAATACAATTTTATAAACATTAGAACAATTTGACAAATACAATTTTAGTTAGTTAATTTGACATCCTGATAAAAGAAATGATATTTTTCGAAACAGAACGAAACTGGTTGGTGTATTAAATACAGCTGTAATAACTTAAAGTGGTGAAAAACAAAGATTTAAATAATCTATATCAAAATTAATAAAAACCACAATGTAAAGTTTGCAACTAATATTATAAATACACACACATATATATATACATATTATAAAATGGGTAAATTACACGTAAAATATTATAATATTTAAAAATGTTTTAGCTGTACGTATGAAAATCAACCGTTCCGGGGGTGTGCAATCATTATGTAAGTCGAAGTCATTCAAATTTAAAAATTTGACTTATTTGAAACAATATATTTGTAGGTGTATAAACAATACAGATTATTATATAAATATAAATATTATTGAAGTCAGACCACTTATTACTTCATGTTACAGAAATACTTTTCTAGAAGAAGGTTCTACCAATGATTGAATATTTTGATAAAATTATCTTTTTTTAGTTTAAATTACTTATAATACATTTTATTTAAAGACAATATTCTATCCTTCGGGAATGTGCCTGAGGCTGGTCAAGTAACAATATTCGGAAAAAAATATAATTTACTTAACGATAAAAACGATTTTACTGATATCTCTAGATTACCGGAAGTAGTTCGATATTCTGTATAAATTCTACGAAGGTAAAATATTGGGATAATATGAAATACAGTCCCATATACCTTTTAACATTTTATGAAACCTTAAACAAATGTTGAACCATCTGTTCAGCCCTGAATGGCGGTATAAAGACTTCCAGGCAATTAGATCGAGTATGTACTTGCAGTAGGTACCTACCCCAATCGAAGTCATAAAAAGAGACGATTTTGGTATATGTGAAGTTTTTAGTTATTAAAAAGAATGACTTGTGCTAAATTTTAACGAGTGGAAATACATATTCGGTTAATATTGTTCGGTGTCACTACTGCATTAAATATATTTTTTTAATATTTTTCGTCTCTTTTAGTCATTTAATATTAAAAACAAATTAGATTAATCAATTAAAAACATGTAGAAAAATAATCTATCCTTTTTAAAATATTTATTATTTATCACCGGGATGCGAACCCGGAACTTTTGTGTATATCAAATAGTTAACGTGGCGTTAATTTTTCCAGCTAATCGAATATTGTTTCGGTAGATAATTTTTTCTAATTGATTATTTATTTTAAATATCATCGAACTATATTTTAAAATATCGTCTTCAGAATAAAATGTGTTACCTTTTAAATAAAATAAAAATTGTTATTTTTACTGAGGTAAGAGAGAAGGAGTGGACCCTAGCAATACTGTATCATCAGCGTAACGGAGGATTTTCAGTGTCTTCAATATTTGAATTACGTTATTCTAATCGAAGATCATATTAATATTTGTATTTAATTTATTGTAGTAATTACCTTAAGACTACATTAAGATAATTTAGAAATATGATGATAATGATGAGGAGATTTACTGACCTCACACTATGTGAGAGTTTTCACATCTCCGTTTATGGATTAAAAAGATTTCTGACTCTTCTTCGTGAACTTCTGACATGAATCTCTTTGTTTTGTGGGGGGATGAATGCGGTGTATGAGTAGTAAATGTGGAATTGAGTGGCAGTAAGAAAGCTTCCAAGATGCATTGTGACTAGGGATTCTGTGTCGAGACAACCCAGGAATTTATTCCAGGGAATTCAAAGATTTTATTTTTTTAAATAAAATCTGCATAGTCGAAAGCAACCCATGCCCGGTTTGTATACAAGTAGGTAGCAAGCGGAAGGATCGGCAAAATGACTCGATTGTCCTAGTTACGTTGTGTCGGCACTCGGCAGTGATAAAAAAAGAATCCTTTCACATTTACCAATCAACAAAAATATTGTTAAGGAGAAGATAATGATTTATTGTAACGAGAGATTATATTGTTTTTATAGTACAAGCTTTCGTCGATATTTGTAAAATATCACTTAAACGAAAAATAAATATTTTGAAGTATTTACCCTCAATTCTTTTCGGAATGTAATTACAAATACGATGCACGTGTTATTCCTAGAATAATTTAAAAGAATTTTCCTCGGGTTGATTTTATTTGTTGAATGTATCAAAATGTTTACAACCCTGAAAGCCAAAATTGAAGAAAGACGAAGTAAGAGCTTCATTTGTTTGATACAATTTTTTACAAAATCCTGATCATGTTGTCAATAATAACTATTTTTCAAGTTCTTCCAAAAAATTATATTTAAAATATGGTGAAGAATTATTGGGACGACTTTATTCCAGTGTAGAAAGTTCGGATATCAAAGTAATGGAGGAAGAAAACGCCGATTGCCATCTCAGTAACATGTCGATTGAAGAAGAATTAAACAATGCATTATTGAACCACCAGAAAATTACAACCGCGAGAAATAAAAGATTCAACTTTAAAAAGGAGTTTCAGATTTTAGACTCAACTGGCGAGCGGACTCCGAATTTAGATCTTTTGTTCAACTCATTGCTTACAATTAAGCCAACATCGACAGAAAGCGAGCGAGTGTTTTCTACGGCTGGAATATTTGTCACAAAAACCAGGAATAGGCTATGCGATTCGTCTCTAAATGCCTTGGTGTTTTTAAAAATATATTTTGCCTTACAAAAGTAAAAGTTTTTATATAATATAGATATAATAATTTCGATTAAAAAATTTGTAATAAATTAAATTTAAATAAATATCGAATAAAATATAATTAATTTGTTTCAATAAATTTTTAACTATCGTACCTATGTTTGTCCAATAATTTAATTTTTAAGTTAACTTTTAAAATCAGTTTTTTTTTCATGATTTGAACGAAAAATAATCAAAGTCTCGATTCTTTAAAAACTTTAATAAATTGGGTCTCGAGTCCCGGGAATTGAAAAAACCCGAGACTTCAGAATCCCTAGTTGTGACGTATTGACATGGTTAACGAAAACACCTCATAGTCTGCACAGTGCGCCATAAATTTTTAACTATTTATTCCCAATTAATTATTATTATTTTGCAAACTTTCAGGATTATCTTGTTCCTAGATTTTATATTAAAATTCTCTTATTTTAATAAGTTACGGTTTTAGATTTTTTTTAATTCGACTGGTTAAACGCCTATAAAATACAGTGTTTTACTATCTAAATTAAGTATACTCTAATATAAATTAAATGTGTCAAGTTGAAAGATATAGATACAGAAAGAATCAATTTACCGAAATAACATTTTTGTTGCCATATCACCGGAATCTTTTCTCCAAAAATTGTCGTTAACTTACTTGGTTGGCGTAGAGTAACGGTTACCCATTCCCCAGGATAAAAAAAGGTCCAGGTTCAAATTCCGGTAGCAACTAAAATATTTTTTCGATAAATTGTTTTTTTCTGTATATCTTTCTAGTTGATACATTTAATTTGTGTTAAAATACCACAGAACTATGATCTAAAAAAACTGCAACTTCACAATAATAATGTATTCTCTCTAAAAATATTAAAAGTATTATATATATGTGTATCCGAAATGAATATGTTTTTAATGAAACAAAAAAATGTATTTTGAGATGATTATTTTTATTTTAAAGATCCAAAATATAATCTATCCATCTAAAGATATAATCTTTTCCCACCTGTGTGTCAATTTTTTAATCCCATTATTATAAAATGTTGTAGGCTTTGCTTCAAAATTTTCGGATAGTCCTTTTATCACATGGTCTGCATTTTGATTTTTTTTCCACCTAGAAAGTGTTCGATCGAAATGGATAGTAGTCGGAAGGAGTAAGATCTGGAGAATAAGGTGGATGAGATTAAACCCTCCAGCTAAGATTTGATTTTATCCAGAGTCAATTTCGCTACGTGGGGATTTGTTTACTTCGTTCAATTCGTGTGGAACCCGTATACTTTATCTCCAGATCTTCCCAAACTTCTTCATATATCTTTGCACTTTTGTATAGGAGGAGTTTAGTGTTTCGGCTAGCTGATAAATAGTTCTGGTAGAATTCGCTTGAATTTGAGCAACTAAGACATCATCGTATACCTTTGCTTGTCTCCGACGTCCAGGACTATTCTTGATGTCATAATTTCCCATTTGAAATTTTTTGAACCGTCTTGGACATTTGCGGATGTCTAACCTATCACCTACTACTTCACAAATGTCTTTAGTGGCTGTAGTTGCCGATTTTTTTCAATAAATTCATATAACATGCAATTTAGTTTAAATTGTTCACTCGGTATAAATTCTGCCATTATAAATTTGGGGCAAAATATATATTTTTTAATATAGGAATGTGGCGCCCAGTTGTGCACCAACACAAATTTAACAAAAGATGTTATCACATATCAACTAGCTAAGGTAAAACTAAACTTAATCGAAATTTAACTAATTAGAAAACGACATTCATTTCGGATACACCTATTTGGTATATTATATTATTATTATTTTCCTTATTTTTTAATTGTAATTAATTGCTGTATATCTTTTATAATAAGTATTATTCTTATCCGTAGGATCACATCCCTGCAGTCGTAAAATGTATTATTAATATTATCTTTCAGTTTACTATAATAAAGATGGTAAAAATCCCCATAAGATGCAAACTGTTACATATTAGAATTTATCGTTATATATTATTATATAAGATTACGATATTATATAAATATTATCATAATGGTAATGTTTATAGTCTCGTGTATAGTATAGATTAAAATTAGTGTTCCTTATATTGCCTGATTAATTATAATATGAAAATTTCATACGCACACTGGCGCAGTGTCATATTAAAATGCCCACTTTCAGCTTAGCCTTGTGTATGGCGAAGTAGAAAATTTCATCAAAAGTAATGGCGGGAGCTCTCTTGCATAATGCTATGGAGTGTGCGCTGATGCGCTGACTAAATATAGAGCAAACGTGATGCAATTGTGTACAACGAATGTATTATTAATGAAATATTAGAATTTTTGGTATACACGCCAAAGAAGTTGTACTTTATTTTTATTATATTGAATTATACAGTTGTATTATATAGGGTGTAATATACCTAGTCCACAATATTTTATGGGTGAATATCTAACTAAATTACGAGTCGAAAATTTTACTTTATTAGACACGATAAACACACACCTTCAGGAAATAATATTGACAATAAATCTTGTTTGTTTTATGTTGCAATGTGACACGATATATGTTTGTTTTATGTTAAGCGACACGGGTGGATGGACAGACGGACATGAGGAAATTACATATGTAAGATTTTATATTAAATACTATATTTTTTGCATCATGTCGAATAAACATATTTTGTTCTAATATTAACTAGAGTTGGTAAAATAGCTAAAACAACGACACCTTCATGCATTGAACACAAAAAATATAATTATAAATGAGAATTTCTTCCTGAAAATGATGTAATGTTTTTTGTTATCGTATGCTCACTTCTCAGACAAAAATCGATCGATAAACCTTATCCAAGCCAACGTCTGTTGGCTGTTGTTTTACGTCTTATCTAGTTTACTTAATCGATCCAAGTCTTACGCGGACGACGTGATTTACTTGATTCCTGGAACATCCTCGATGCAGTTCACCGCGCCGCTATCAGCATCGCATTCACTCCCAATCAATAGTTCTGTTACAAATGGGTCTGCCACTCCATTTCTACTCTATTCAGTCCATTTTCTTTCCTTTTTTTCTAGCTCAATGCTTCATATTTATGCACAAGTGTTAATATCAGGACTCTTTTGATCTTGCATCGGATGACAAATATCCAGCGGCTAATACTACATACAAATTATCATTCACTATATCAATATCTTTCTCAGGTTTTCCGTTCGTATTAATCATTCTTCCTTAGTTGCTAACAAACTCTTCTAATTATTCATAACAATTCCATATCATTTTTCACACTTTTCAACTTGCTAACATATGTATATATATAAAACTGAATGATTATCTGTTCTCTATACAATCCTATTATATTTGACTGATTAAATCATCTTTTATAGAGGTACTCTTTAGGATCCTGTGTAAAATTTAAACGTCCTCACCCCTACCCCTGGATAACTCCCGCTCTTTCACGATATTTTTAAAAATATATATTGAATCCCATGCGTTTCGAATTTTGTTTGTTATTCTTTAGGCCCCTATACAAAACCTAGATACCCTTCAGCCCACCCTCCCTTCCGTACATCACGCGTCTCCTGCTCGGATTAAATATACCCTTCCCCTCGCTACTCCATTCCCTCCTCACAATGTACACTAGGTGATCCCGGGCAACGTCAGGTACGGATAGCTAGTTTTTCATAAAATTTATTTTCTCGCAAACATCATTCAATCTACCCTCTAATTTTTGTAAATCATTTTTAATTCACAATTTAACAAGTAGGCAACACTTCATAATACACCTACTTTAATTTCAAATTGACTCAAGTACGAGTTATATTAGAGGATAAGAAACCATGACTCGCAATGTAATGAATTTGTTTGAGAAATCCTTCACAAAATGTCCAGATATCAGATGAAAAGAGCGCATCGACTCCGTATCGAATATTTAAAAACATTCAATTTATTTTACTTCGCTTATCGGAATCATCGTCTACTTTACTCTGAGAAGAAAACTATCCCAACATCTTTTCAATTATGTACCGGGAGCGCACGGCGGTCGGGTATGGGAATCGATGAGGAACACTATCCGGAGACAAATGGAGTAATCAGCCGGGGAGGTTTCATCGGGAGGCGGGGGGGGGGGGGGAGAGTGCAGAGGTGGGACACGGGACCGCGCCATTAATTGGGGTCGTGTCCTGTGCACTTTGGTGCACCAGCCCCCGATTAACTGTAATTTTCAGCGAGGTATATAAATACTCCACAGCTCTGAGGTGTATTTGGAGAGTGGAGTGACGTGACATGCAGAATACTAAATGTGCAACGATATTCCTAATATGTGCATATTACAGTATGTTACAATATACAATGATGATGTCATAACTCATAGCCTATTACAGACCTTCATTATATTTTTGTTAATTGCTATATAATAGTGCGCAGTTTCCTTGTTTGTTCCAGCGAAAGGGCGCTCTTCTACTGAAGAGTGATGTGAGGGGGTCAATGATTATCCCGCTAAACCACCAAATTAATCATATTTTCATATCATTAACCCTATCTCTATTTTAAATGAATAGTAGTATTGAAGCATTGATTTATGCTTTGATAAAGTTGTTCTTATTATTGTATACTTGGAAAAGTTATTATATTTGTGACCACTCTTGCAATAGTCCACTGATAATACAAGAATACAAATAATATATATATTTTTATATTATACCTTCCTATTATAGCTAATCGTACGTAAAAATAGTGATTTTTTAAAGATATTACGATATTAAAATTTAAAAAAAAAAGTACAATCTAATTTCCCGGAAAGTAAAACGTACTCATATCAAAAATATGCAATATCTTAATCGACAATATTATTGCTCCATTCGCTGACTGCGTTTATTAGTTTTCTTCTGTGATTTGACAAATTCATCCTAGGTACTCGTTTTGTACAGAAAACTGTTTTCACCAGTGAATAGCTTCTTACCTCTGAAATTCAATGTACTTTAGTAATGTCGCTAGATGGCGCTTTAAAAGGTGCAAAAACTATGCCCACCCATGCCAAACATTCATTGTTTTTGTAAAACTGTTTACGCAGAACGCGCGTGAAGCGATTCAATGCGACGAAAGTTAATTTCCTAGGACCGAACTCCCGCGCGCTGTTGCCCACGTGCTCCTTTTTCGCGCGGTTGCCGCGCAGAAGCGATTTAAAAAGTGCATAAACTTAAGGCCCACCCTATACACGATCATTTTTTAAAAATATATTATTTCTCGTTTTCCAATGTTCCAAGTGCTTCGTAAAAATGTTATCGTTAAACATTTTGAAAAATCAGCTTCTAGAGTAAAAATATAACTATTTTAAAATAAAATTTTACATAATACTATAGTGTTGCAAATATGAGCTAAGTGCCAATATCGTACATCGCGTATGATGGTGTTGTCTCTATTTATTATGAATACGATTATATTACGTATTTCAAATTACCAGTCATAGGGGAATGGACTAAGATGCTAGATTCAGAAATTAGAATTAAATAGAAATTTTATGTATAATCAAGATGTAAACCACTATATTTAATAAAACCCTGAATCTGCTGCTATACTGCGTCGGAGTTGTGGGTCATGATACAATGGGTTTACATTTTAATCATTTTCTGCACTGAAAAATATATTTTATGGAAAACTGGCCATGGCCGCGTAGCAGACGCAAAACGTCAATTACCTACTAAATGTATACAGTGAATCTGATTGCTTTCTTCTAGAAATACAATTAAAATTCTGTAAGATTCTTTAATTGAAACCCCCCCACTGTAATAACACTATGTAAGTATATCGATTTTTACAAATTTTAATACATAGACGAAGCATCGGCCATCTTGGATGATATACATATGCTGTTTCAAGTAGAAATTGTATTAAATAGTATTTTTGAATATACCATTATATTCGATGCTCAAGCAAATATACAACGTCGTGGCATTCATAACTTGGATTTGACCAAAACTGATATACAGTATTGTTGCAGAGGTTGTCTAAAATATATAATAGATTACTCACTGTGTAAATAATAGCCTTCCAAAATCGTGTGCAACAGTAAACAATTTAGTATCTACTATCAAAAAAATGTTTTCTCATTAAACAATACGAGTAGAGCTATATTTTATATTAGCTAATAAAACGCTATAACGCTCTACATTAAGTCCATGTATTTAGAGACCCGCGCGTGTTCTGTCTCGTTCTGAGATCAAAATGTCCCCATCTCACAATTGCGGGAAACGGAAATGGATGGAGAAGAGTGATGACTATCGGGAGACAGCGGAGAGACGTAGACTGAAGATGACAATTAAAAACATTTCTCAATGTTAAAGGTTTGGAATTTTTTATTTACTAACAGAGTTAAAAGATGGAAGCCTCTGAAGCGCTCTGGTTCCGGTTTATCAAGATCGAGCACACGTTAGACCCGCGATTGGCAAACGTTGAAGAGAACTCCCACCCTTCGAACGCCGCGGTAGGGTAGTTCATTAGTTTCACTTTGCGCGGGGGTGGCGCAGGGCGCAGGCGGAGCCGGCTGGGCGCTGGAATGCCGTGAAGGGTTAACGTCAGCCGAGCTGAGGTGGCTGGGTCATGAGAATGAACACGGGACCCTAGTTGAAATTATCAATCAATTTCAAACTAATTTATATATTTCCAAGTGTTAAATATTTTTTTATTTTCGTACTTCACTCACTAGAAAGGGTTTAAACTCATATCCTTGTATACTGTTTTACACTTTTTCACATTCACATTTTTCATTTTTCGCACGTTTTAAAATTACCTATTAAGTGGTTAGTATAATCAAAGTTAAATAATCTATAAAAAACCACAAAGTTCTATTTGCAAATATTGAAAAATAATTAACATGTTATTTTAATTATGTCCAAATTAGAAATAAGACAGAGACATAGATCGGACATTGCTATCAGACTGTATGACTAACTGTAAAAACAATTAAATTAGCAGCAAATATAATTGTGTATAAAAAAGAGATTCTAAAATGGCTTAAAGTTCTTTAAAATAATTCAATATTAAATAATATAATGTTATATATTTTATATTATTTTATAATTATATATTTGACATCTTTCTTATGTTCTAATCTTTTTTATAAAATATCATCTAATTAAATTTCACATTGTCTTATTTAAGATTTTGATATTGTTTTATATAAATATCGATAG
Source organism: Eubasilissa splendida (assembly GCA_031772225.1). Taxonomy (NCBI): domain Eukaryota; kingdom Metazoa; phylum Arthropoda; class Insecta; order Trichoptera; family Phryganeidae; genus Eubasilissa; species Eubasilissa splendida. Next base: position 1,564,871 of record CM062868.1, read on the forward strand.
CCACCCCTATAATTCAAGATCTTTCTAATTTGGGGGTGCAAAACTCTTTTGTTGAATTATGTTGTTTATTATGTTCTCTTTTAATTTGCACTCACACTGATGCCATCTATGGGTTGATTTATTAAGTGCGCTATTATTTTCTCAACCTTTTTGATTTTAATCTCTGTGATCTTCGAAGGCTATGGGTATAAATTAGTGTGAAGTCTTATAAAATACTTCTTCTGCTCGGACTGGGTGAACCTCGTATTACCGGTTGAACATTTGGCGGAGAATACATTATCGGTGCTGTTAGTGGATTATTTTTAATTTTATGGGAGACAACTTCACGAGTCACGAGTTTTCGTTTTTCGAGAATCAGTTTCCAGGCTACTGGGAGTCGACGAAAATCATCTCGAGTACTGAGACTGCATGGCCGTTTTTCGATTTCTGTCACTTCCCTGTATATTCAATGACTCTCTTTGTTCAGTGGATCCAATACTTTAGCGTTCTCAAAATAGATGCTATGCACTTCGATTAACATATGTTGGGCTAAAAACGAGGTACTTTTCCGTCGTTTTTAATCAATTCTTGTAGATTTTGTAATTCACGCACCCCATGTATGTACTTTCGCACGTTTTTCACGGTATTTCATAAATACCATGTGATACCAAAGGAATATGGTCTTTTATATTTCTTAATGCATGGGAGATTTTACGTGCAGCGTGGAAAATATGCATAATATTATTGCTATTCCTGATGGAATCTCTGTTTCATCGCGGACTTAAAAGTAATAAGTACCTACTTGAAAACTATTCTTGGAAAAGTGTATTGACTAATTAAATTACCATCACACCGTTTCCCCGCGCCACACTCTTCTATCCTGTCACACAATTTTCGCCTCATCTACATTCATACATCTTCTCATACAAGCTCGTCGATTATTGGTACTTCTAACAGAACCTTCTTCCCGTACCTGGTTTACCTGGTCATGTTAAGTCTTGGTGCCATGAACACTCGCACCATATATCTTTCTAATCCAAATAAAATTAATCAATTAGAAAAATATAGAGAAAAAATCAATTTATCTAAATAATATTTATTTTCATTCTCTCATCATTCGTTCAACAAAACCAAACCACATAAGTGAACCTTTTTAAATTTTATTCTTTATAGTAAGATCAGCTTAGCTCGGAAAGTGAATTAATATGTAATATACTATGAATCAGAACAAATAAGGTAGATAATAATATATAATAAAAATTTGGCTCTGAACTAGACTTTTTTCTATCTATTTGTATATGTGTACTTTTAAGTTTCCTCTCTAAGTCCAATATTAATTGTGTTACGAATTTTTAAAGATTTTAAAACAGCCGCTAAGCCAATCCAGCCAATTGATAAAAATGTAAAAACATTTCGAATGGAATTATGTATGCGGAGAAATTGTTACAACGCAGTCTTTAAGTATATTCATCTCCGCATTAATAGTTTCTTCATCCCCTAACTTCTTGGCTCTCGCGAGTAAAGTGGTTGCAACGGAAGCGATGTGGGCAGGATTATGATGAGAAGTGGCGTTCAGATATCGATTAGTATGTGTAGGTTTACGAAATACTATTATACATTAGGTTTCTTCGTTAGTAGGATATCGAGGAAGACTAGCTGTAAAAATTGTAGAAATTCATAGAGTTTTGTTAAACCGCGTAGCCAAACCAAGAATATATCGTCCGCATTACGGAGCCAAATTGTTGGTTTGTTAGTAAATGAGGCCAATGGTTGTTCCTCTAACCATATCATAAAGATATTTACGACGACGTAATAACGACGATATAAGTGCGCCGTCAATCTGCTAGTACATCTTATGATTAAACAAAAACTAAGTGTTCTTTATAATATTAGTAAATAGAGATACTATGTCAAAACTTAAGAGAATATCTTCATTGGCTATTTTCAAGTCATTTAAGAGTTGTATAAAGTGTTTGGATTTTCTGCAATGGAGAACCGACGGAGCTAACGATAGGTCCAAGTATGTATTTTGATTTTATGTATTTTCGGCAAACCGTACATTCATAGACATATCGATGATTTCTCTCTCGGTATGAATTCAATTTAACCTTAAACCTGGACGCAAATAGAACTCACACCAAGGAAAAAATCATTGATTTTATTTTATTTATATCAAATACATCATATTTGTACTCACATCAACAGTAGTTGTACTAAATAAATAAATACAATATTATATTGGCTTTCACCTATGAAAATATCAGGAAGAATTGGTCAAGAATTATGGGCTGGTAATACACTATTCAAACTTCACAACAACCCAAAATATCAGGTTAACCAAACACAATTATTATCTACTTTATTTGGTGTTTCACCACACTAAAATAAACGGGAGGCAGCAAAGTGGAAAATTGTAACGATAATTCTGGGTGACATTATTTTATTAACAGTGAACGATCGCTTGTGTTTCTCTTTCTTTGCTTATTCTTATAAATGGATTTTCCACAGAATTTACCCTTTTCTGATGAACGTAAAATATTTAGAACTCAAATTCGCCATCTTTATTTATTTATCAAATAATGTTCAGTCACTTTCGCGTGTAGGGTCAGGCGTGTTCTCCAATTTACCACCTCCGAGCGACCTTCCTCCGCATTACGTTCAGAATCTTGGTCCACATTGGAACAAGTCTTTTCTGCTTTTACCCGACTACCCAAGGACATTGCACTGATCTTGTACTTGCCGGAGTTGCCCAGATAATCAGTTATTCCGCTGGTATTGGCAAACTGGGTCTGAGCCAACTCACCAGAGATCTTAAGTGGCCCGTACCCGCGGATGTGATTTTTGTATCGAGACAACCTCTGAGATAGAAATTATGCTCCCGTGAGATTACTCTCAGCTTTATTATATTGCACATAATCGCGAGGGCGCTGCGGTGATCAAAAGATTTTGTCGTGTTGTGTTTAAAGAAACAAACAGTGTAACAATAATAACTAATAATAACATAATATATATAAAAAATAACACCAGTGAAGCTTCTTCGGAATTAAATAACTAGTACATAATAAAATAGTATATTCAAACAAACTACTTTAACATTAAAATAAACATAATAAACTAAAAAATAGTAAGTATATATTAAAAAATAAACAAGAGTCAGTTTAAACTGAACGTACAAAGTGAAAAAGGTAAGGAGGGGAGGGAAATGGGATGTAATATATACAATTTATGTAGTTAGTTATTGAAAAGTTGGCGTAGTTTAATTTTAAAGGGAAACAATTTATCGTTGAAAATGTCTAAGTTATTAGAAGAATTTACGGCATTATATTTTGACGTAGAGCGGTTTTGACGTTGATATGTGAGTAAGGGATGCCCAAATATTCACCCACCATTCACGTGTCCGCTTCATGCTCGCGAAATGTATTATGTATGTAACACTAATTACAGTCGATACTTAATTTATTATCAAGTCCAGGCTACACTTATAAAGTGGTTAGGTTGTCCAATAACATTTCTGCAAGCGAATAATTTACTGGGAAGGCGGCGGCGAGAAGAGAGAAGTTCAAGACACGGCCTTCCCGACGGTTGCTGGCCGTGATCGTGACGTTGCACGATGTCAGTACCGAGAGACTTACGGGAGCTACTGGGAGATTTATTTCAAGAATAAAAAATGGGCTCCGTACTATATCCATACCTCATTTACTTTATATATTACAATATACCTCTACATAAATACGTTTCAATTGGCCTACTTTGCCAATGGTTCATTTAATATGTAACAAGTATCAATTTATTTGCATGGAATTATGTTGCGCCAGAATAACAAACTCGTGTTGAATTTAAAATTGTATTTATATTTAATTTTATTTAAACCACTGTGTTATTTTTACGTCGGCCGATTTCGATCCTAACGTACCAAGACTCCGCCTGCATCCCGTAATGGATGTCGTTTAAATTATATGGAATAGTTCAGTTGTACGCCAGTCCTGACGAAGATACATTAGTATCGAAACCGGTACGTAAAATTAACACAGTGGTTTAAACAAAGTTAAATATAAATACAATTTTAAATTATATCTAACCATAAAGTTAACGATACTAACATCAACAATATCAATTTAAATTATTCTCGTGTAGATTTTATGCGGAAGAATTGATTTTAAAGTTTCATCATTTGTGCTGGATATTATCAAATAATTCACAAATTTAACGGTGTTTCCATTTCCTGAGCATCCCCGTACAGGGTGGCCGGGGTAGCTACAGAGTAACTGCAATGTAGCTGCATGGTAGCACGAAGAGGAGAGTTTAAACAAGAACAAAGAAATTACACGTGTGCTCGCGAAGGAGAGGGTTGTAAATTACATACTTCCAACTCCCTCCGAAAATAACAAGAATTTATGTTGTGTATGCATACAAATAATCTGAGGTATACCGTGTTTTAAACAGATCTCCAAGACCGGATATGTACCCTGGGAATACCACATCTATAAGAGGAAGAGGTAATAATTTTGGGTTCTAAATGTGTTCCGGGTAATCTTCTGTCGAGGTTTCTTTTCAAACTTTAACCTAACAATGTTCATAAATAATCCTGCAGTTGAATGTGCTTTGCTTTTTGAATAAACAGTATTAATAATGATGCCAACATGTTTTCATTTAATTTTACGGGGTTTGAATTTCTTTAATAATTAGTTATTATGTTTTATATTAAATATTATATTATTATGTAGAGTGTAACAGACCTATTCCACAATACTTTATGGGCGGATACTAGGGTGCTTCTTATTTTTGGACTAACTAATTACCGCGTCAACCTGCCATCCCCTTCTATCATCAAAAAAATAAACACGTATTTTTTTAATGAATTTTAGAGGTCGCAACCCAATGTCAAAATTCGCGAAAAAAGACAAATGAATGCCTACTGCTTTCACGTACATACAACGCTTAAATGCCTAATTTGGACATAAAAAGCGTACTTTGCTTTATTTCATGGTCACACTCCCCTCTCCCACTCCTCCACAACTCCCAACCTATAGCTCATGTCTGAGGCAACGCGCACTGTTAGAGGGAGTGCATGTATTTATTTATGTTGCCATGCTTCGCATTTTCGTATCATTATGACATCTTTTAGTAGTTCGTTTTTAACACTTTCTGTCCGGTGAGTCAAACCAAAACACGTCTGGAAGTGGTGGTCATTTTAGACCCACCTCAAATTTTCGGTTTTTCAACCGTTTTGTGAGAGGTTTTTTATAGATATTAATTTTAAAATATGATTTAATGAAATGGCATGATGTGCCGTAATATTTCTGCTAAAAAATTAAAGTTGAAAATTAAAAAATATTACGAACAATGTCCGTATTTTCACTCATTAACAGACGCCCTGCTCAACCAAAATACAAACATCCACTGAACACGTGATCTTCTCGTCGGTTGGCAATTATATATATCTGCTGGTGTGTAACAGTGATTATAAACAATTAAAAATTATTATTTATTTTTTATATATTAGTATTTTTTATACGTAAACCGGATGAAAATAATTTAAGCAAAATACTTATAGAAGTGAAATAAATATATTATATTTAAATTACATCATTTTTATACGAAACGCAATCAATAATATTATAAGCAGAAGCAAATGTAATTGACGTAATTTAAAAAAATAAGTATAACAATAGACAACTTGTACTCAAAACAGATATAATATTGATTGTGTTCTGTGAATTCCGGTCAGTAAATTGTTTGTTATTTTCAGAATATTAAATTGTCAAGAATATAAATAACAATTGCCACATGGCCGACCCGCTTCTAAACTGTGTCGGAACTGCCTTTTGTCATTTATAATTAACAACAATATTGAAAACCCGACCAAGTCGAGTCATAAAACTTACAGGTAGGCGCAACGCCCCTCGGTTAATTACTGGCATTGTCTAGAGGTCGTCAGACAAAAATAAATCAAAACAAATAACAATATAAATCTGTACAATCATTCAACGTCACAATATATGGACGCGTACCTGGTATCCTTTGTCTACCCGCCGTAAAAAAATGCTCAAAATTTTGACAATATATGTTTCAGCGTAAGTGCTGAGATTCAATTCCATCAAAGTTACTGTCTTAGGTCAGTTTTTGTGCATTTTTTCACATTTTTATCAATAACTCATTTGAATCTCGTTCAATAACATTTATTTATATCTCAATTTATTTGGAAATATTTAATAAAAGATTATCTAGAAGTAAAACAGCATTAAACGAATATTCTGATCTGACCCACCACCGCAGAAGATGTGTAAAAGACAAGAAATAAAAAAAGTGTGTGGCTAGTCGGGAAAATATCAGAACACTTGATTCAAAGCAAGTTGCCGTCGATAAAAGAAGTGCTGAGTTTATTTTTTCACTTTAAAATTGAAATAAAGCAAACAAATCGTAGTTCGGAAAATTCTAGTGCATGCGACGTCATGGCAGTATAAGGACAGGCTGGTATTTCGACTAAATTAAAAAAAGACGCCATAAAGAAGATAGAAAATAACATTTCAGGGTGGCAGAAATTGAAAAAAAAATAAAGAAAACAAATATAAACGATCTGAAGGACTACAATGCTAACAATATTTCAGAGAGAGGAGTGGCGTTAATTGAAGAATATAACAAATTGATCACCATAAACAAAGAACAAAAACAATACCTTCTTTTAGTCGTGAAAAAACACAGACAGAATACCAAAATAAGTACAGACCTGAATACCAAAATAAGTACAGTGTTAGCATAGTTATATCTTATTTTACTCGCAATTGTTTGATATACCCAATATTTTTCATTTTATTATTATAATTGTAGCTTTATAAGTAAATAAAAGGATATTTAAAAATAAATTAACCATTTGATAGTAGCGACCCCTAAACATAAGGCTAAAAATAAGAAAAAATATTTAATGTTTTTTTAGGCCTCAAAATTGACCTAAAGGCTGATGCGTAAAACAATAATAAAAATATATTTTTGGGCCAAATAAGAAGCACCCTAGTACCTGACTAAATTACGAGTCGAAAATATTCAAGGAATATGTGCCTAATCCCAACCATGTCATAAATATAAGTATTTCAAAAAAATCCTTATTATGCAATTATTTCGATTCATTTAAATATTTTATTGATTCTAGATTATATATTGAATACGAAAAATTAAAGGTCATCAAATTTCGAATGGCAAGACTATTTTTGTTACAAACGTTAGCGCCTGATGCAAAGATATAGATTAATTATAGACACATTTTGCAAATAATATATTTCATGACATGTTCACATGATTTTGTAAAAATTTCAAACAATAATATTTTCCATAACTTTTCAGAATTTGCACATATTGCTTAAACATTTTCGACTCATAATGTAGTCATGTATTCACCCATAAAATATTGTGTATTAGGTCTGTTACAACCTCTATATATGCCTACTAGCAGAAATAGATATTTTGATGACGTGTTTTTAGTTATTATAAAAAAAAATTCTACTTCTTGTGCATCTTATTCTCACACACTCACACATGTAAAGTTTTGAGGTGTCATAAGAGATAGAAGGATAAATTTAAATACGCGAATTATAGAATATTGACGCTGTTAGAAAAATATTAATTTCTCCGAATTCGTTTACGATATCATTGATACTAACCATTCTTTGGACAGCCACGATCTAAAATTACTCCACTCAGTACCATATTAATGAATAACATTGAAATGATAGAAATCCTGAAAAATTTGAAATCGAAGAAAACATCAATGACATTTTTAAATCCTTCGCCGCTATTATCAATGTTTCCTAGAAGCAATAAAGTTACTCCCACCTTTACGTGCCCCACCGTTCCAATAGCCGACTGTATTTAATTTTAGTTTAATTTACACCTGTAGATGGGAAATACTGCTCTTCTCAAAACTAGTCGTGATACAACTCAAAAAAATTGTATGTGTGTAGTACAATGTGTAAATATTTTTTTTTTTTTTTTAAATGAGAGAGTGAGATGTGACTATGTTTACATGTGTATTATGTCAAAATGTGGCCGAGATATCAGATAGCTGTTCTTTAGTGTGAGTGGACGAGTGCCCCAATATATTTCACCAATTCGATCGTATGTTCATTCGACTAATAACACGGAGTGTGCGTATGGGTGTGTGCATGTTTTTGTGTGTGTATGTGGCCAGAGCAGATGTAACAAAAAAGACTACTCACAGTTATCACTAGATTAGTAATGCTTGGAACACAGTTGCATATATGCAGTAAGAAGTTTACAACAAGATACGTGGCTAGTCATCTATGATGGTCGGGAAGACGGCCGCTTCGCGTATGGCTGGCGATCGATACCAGGCGTATTTTTTAGGTTAATGAGAGCCCAGTTTTTCAGATTGTGGAGGCGATAGGCGTACACAGTTTAAATATCTGGGAATAAAAGAAGTGACAAAGAATTATGAAATGGAAGAAGAAATAAATAGCGGGATAAAATCAAAAAATACTTTCATTCGTGTATATAAATTGTAAATTGCTGTTGCAGAATTTAAAGATTAAACTGTACATAGGCTCTCATTCTTCTAAATTTTCCCTTGCTCTAGAAGTAGAAGTTCTCAAACGCTCCTGCTGTAGGCGAGGCTTTCATTCTTCTGAAGTTTCCCTTGCTCTAGAAGTAGAAGTTCTCATACGCTCCTGCTGTAGGCGAATCTCTCTTTCCTCCGAAGTTTCACTTACTCTAGATATAGAAGCTCTCATATGCTCCTGCTGTAGGCGAGGCTCTCATTCTTCTGAAGTTTCCCTTGCTCTAGAAGTAGAAGTTCTCATACGCTCCTGCTGTAGGCGAGGCTCTCATTCTTCTGAAGTTTCCCTTGCTCTAGAAGTAGAAGTTCTCATACGCTCCTGCTGTAGGCGAGGCTCTCATTCTTCTGAAGTTTCCCTTGCTCTAGAAGTAGAAGTTCTCATACGCTCCTGCTGTAGGCGAATCTCTCTTTCCTCCGAAGTTTCACTTGCTCTAGACGTAGAAGCTCCTATACGCTCCTGCTGTAGACTGCCCGAATAGCTTTTTTTCTTTTAGCTGCAGGGTTTTTCTGACCAATACTCGTTTTTTTCTTTGGCGGCATTTTGATACATATGATTTAATATCTATCCGTCGATAGATCATTTATCGTCTTGAAGAGTTGAGTTTTGCTTTGTTATCGGTTACGTCATTAAGACTTTTACAGTTAAAACATTTTAAAAAACAAACACATTCACATACACTATTTTTTATATAAATAGCTAATCCACATCCATTATGTATCAATGTATTAACAATATTGCAATAAATAATTTTAAACAAAAGCAGCCTTGAATCTGCCGTAAACATTTTAAATGTGGAACATCGTCAGTAATATTCTCTTATTTTAAACGTCGATTGTATAAAATTACATTAAAAAGTACCAAAAATTCTGCTTTAAGCGGTGGGAAAAGGGAATTCCTCTTGTTTTGAAGGTCAAATGTGCACAATGTTATCAAGCTCGAAATAAAACTGTGGATTTGTATAAAAAACAAACAAACAAACCAACAGACACTCTTCTTTATGTATATAGATAGAAGATATAGGTAGATATATAGATTTCTCACCATTTATTTAAATAGTTTTAATATTTGCATCTTTATCAGAAACTATTTTAGAATAATTATTATTAACAATAAATTATCTTAAAGAGGTTACAAATACTATCAAAAAGGAATATATACTAGGTTACTAGGCTACTAGGATATCCTTCGATGTTATTTACGACCAGTAGCAAACAAATCTGATTATTAAGATTGCCTCCTTAGGGATGAAGCTTTGGAGAAAACTGTTTTCGATGCGAACTTATGTACATCAAAACCCTTCACTGAAGTTACTTGAAAACATCCCTTATTTTCGAATAAAATGATAATATTATCATATAAAATACGCGTGTGTGTATCTTACTTATATATTTTTTTAAATTGAATGTAGATTTAATATTTTAAAATTTTGTTTTTGTATTAACTTAATTTTTTCCGTTTATGTTACTATTACCTATTTAATAATGCTCCAGTAGATCTGAATGAAATTATAACTAATAGGAACTTGTCAACCGAGGCACGACTAGATGTTAACAATGGAGTCCTGGTACTGACACTAATGTATGGAAGTGAGGCCTGGAGCTGGCAGAAGAGGAACGAAAGTAGACTAAATGCAGTGGAAATGAGATCACTTAGGCGTATATATGGCAGATCCATTTATGACAGTAAAGATTGAAGAAATGAGGAAAGAATATAAAATTAATATTAGTGTGGTGTTTAGCAATATTAAGAAAGAATCACATAGGTGGTTTGGTCATATGAAATAGGTGAGAATGTTAGTTTAATAGTGTTAATGGAGCCAGAAATAGTGGACGTCCGCGGAAAACTTTGCACGACCAGGTAAACCAGATACTGGATGATAGAAACCTCAATAATCATCGATCTTGTATGAAAAGATGTATGAATGTGGATGAGGCAAGAATTGTGTGTCAGTAAAGAAGTGTGTGGCGCTCTATCCTCTCTGCCTACCCCCGCGGGGAAACGGCTTGATGAAAAATAAGTAAGTCGAAGTATTGTTTATTGCAGTTGATTAATGATCAATTTATATAGTAGATTACAGTAGTTAATAATTCATTTATATACTAGATTACAGTAGTTAATAATCCATTTATATAGTAGATTTCAGTAGTTAATAATCCATTTATATAGTAGATTACAGTAGTTAATAATCTAATTAGGATTAAATGTAAATCTGATGTTAGTATTGAGAACATAATTGATAAAGGGTCAATCATGTTGTTTGTAGATTTAAGGACATGCAGAATAAGAAGTTTTTGAATTATTGCGCGAATCTCATTTTTGAAAACGAATAAATTTTGAAAAATAATAAAAGTTAGATTTTTTTTTGTATTTTCTATGTTTTTGATAAACATCATGTACTCGTATTGTCATATAAAGTATACCATCGAACAAATGCTTTATGTATAAAATATTGTATCGTATAAATAGTAACCTCTATGATTCGTCATACAAATGTTGGTATGCAAAATACTCTACGTGCTGATTTATAAAAGAATCTGCACAACTTAAATTTCAGGTAAAGCGGAGCCAATGAAGTCCACGCAGAATGATTTTAAAATGCAAAAATGTTGACGTGACATAGTTTTATCGAAAACACACTTATTTTTGTAACACTGTATTTAAGGTTAAGTTTTAGTTTATTACTGACGATGACGCAGTAAGGGCAGAAAACGTTTTAATTAATATAAATGGAAAAGATCGCTCATCCAAAAAAACAGTCGTGATACAACTAAAAAAAAAATTGTATGTGTAGTACAAAGCGAAAATAAAAATAAATATTTTAAATATGAATTAAATATATGAATTAGAAAGATATACATATAAAATCAATTTTATCGAAAAATATTGTTGTTGCGCCACCGGGATTCGAACCTGGATCTCTTTCCTAACCGGGGAAGGTGCATTATCCAACTATGCAACAGCGACAATATTTTTAGTGACAATTTTCGAACCTATATGTTACCATTCTGATATTAATACATTTAATCGTTCCATTATTTGAAAGAGCCATCTACCTTATTTTTACAGAATCTCAAATACCTATATTATGTTCTGAATAATTACAACTTCACAATAAGAATGTGTTCTCCAAAAAATTAATATTTTACACCGCGAATTAACTAACTGCCAAATCAATCAATGACTTTACTTTAAAGATCAGTGTGTTTTTTTGTGCTTTATTGCCACCTTTCTGGCCCACGATGTGTGTCCCATTGCGGGATCCATCATCAGAAGCTTATGTCGAGGTCAGAGACCACATGGTAGAATGGCTCAGAACACAGACATATTGAACGTCTAATGTCATTGACATCACGTTTGTCATTTGAGTGATTTTAAATCTCCCCAGTAGCAGTTAATACGCAATAAATATTTGTAATTTAACGCTCTTTGTTAATGTTAATGTTTAATGACTTATGTCTAACTTTCAAAATAGATAGTTATAAGGATTTATGATAGTTTTAGGTGACATTTACGTGCATGTATCAAATCCGACTATCAGAACGTAGGTATAATGTTGGTCGTGTGCAATAGATTGAGTTTTTATCTCTTTCTAATAATCTCAAGCTGATCTCTGAATTTATATCCAAAACAAAATGTCATCACGTGTTCACGGTATTGACATGTATCTCAATTAAATTTCTCATGTTGTCTCCTTCCGTGGATACGGACCTTAATAGCTCACGCTGTTTGGCCTCAGGTATTTCAATATGTTAACGTATCTTAGTTATACTAAATATCTTTCTTGAGCCAGTGTCAATAGCTTCTAATTAATTATAATCCGTATCGTGTTAAGGACATTTTCTATTAAATAAAATATTATAGAAGAAGCTGAATTCTTCATCCAGATAAGAACATCGTTTCTTGGGTAAGGGATTTGACCAATTAGATTTTCTCAAGAAATATCCACGGACGAGTTAATACCAGCTGACTTGATGAAATAAATGATACCCCAACTTATCAACAGGGATAACAGAAAACATAATTTATTGTAGTATCGGTTTCATTTTTGGCTCATTCTGTCTTACCATTGTCTCATCACTTGTTTGGCGTTTCGGCCTCTTTTGTTTGCGCTTGTCCAATCAGCAAAGAGTACCGTCTGCAATAATTTATTTTCCATTCTTCTCATCCTTTCTTTCATCGAGCCCTATTGTTGGGTAACTCCGTTATTAGCCTCTCATAATATCGTATTACCACAAAAATATCAAATAATTGAAGAAATAATGGGCTATTTTTCTCAGAATATCGGCGAAAGAAATCTATTAAGGAGGAACTTTCAGTATTAATTCATCTCTTCGCGTTTTTTTTTAAATGGGTTTTTATTATTATTTTATATTGGAAGTACACTAGGTTAGATTTATTCTAAAACAATACTGGATAGAACCTTTAAATTAATATAAAACTAATAAAATGCACATCATTTATTATAATTAAGACAATACAGGTATCATTATCAAAACCATGATCATTATATTTGTGACAGAATACTACCTTATTATGGAAAATTCTTATTTAAATGAAATATAGTTTTTTTATGAATTTTAAGCCACATATAAATCATAAATAAATAAATCGTATCAGTACAAAACAAATTAAGATATGGTTTAAAATTAATTGAGTTTTATCTAGTTAAATTTGCATGACGTTTTGTTAATCTTTGATGATTTTTAAATACTTTATTTTGGTAATAAAAAAAAAAGATTTTAAATAATATACTGCACGCTTTAAGGTTTTAACTACTATGTAAGTTTTGTATCAAATGTATATATAAATTTAGTTTTTATATAATATACTTTCAATCTAATAAAATATTATAATTTCAATGTTGATTCAATGTACCCACAAATCAAGTTATTTTATTTTGTTTTGTACAATCTACAATACGTACGTCATTAAAATAGTCTTAGTAAGTGACGCAATATAAAAACATAAACATTAAATAATATTTCTAGACGTTTTTTTTTAAATCGAACAGCTTACCTAGAATTCTTTTGGACGAGTTCATTAGGATTTCCGCAACCAGCTTTTTGAGGATACGGTGAAGAGGATCACCGCTGCCAGTAGCATCACCTCATAACCACTCCATATTTTCAAGTTGTGATCCTCATTCCGTATTCATGAGATATTTTTTCCCTCCGAAATTAGCACCAGTTTGCATTCATGGCCACCGCTCTGGCAGACACAATCTGCAGTCTTCAAGGCTTTTTACGGCGGTACCGAGGATCATTTTTATTTAAATTCTCGGGGAAATTTAAAATAATTATTAAAAGTAGATTTATGTACTACACATATCATTATACCTTTAAAAAGGCCTTTATTTTACTTTCTGAGTAAGTTTGTGAACCTAGCAGAGCCAGGTTTTGTTTATAGTTCATTTCCATTGGACAAAGAAAGGTATAGGTGATTTCTGAATAATCGTCTCAGCCAAAACATCGACAGCTAAAATCCTAACAGTAATAATCTTAACATACTATTATTCTATCACCCAAAATGCCGAATACCTATAGACATGTTAATTATTAGTTCTATCTTGATTGAATAGAAAACCATTATTTTCAAAACCAATTTAAACATTGGAGAATAAAATGTTTTCGATTTGCGGCTTCAGAAGAGGTAGGTAGGTATAGGCAGCAGACCAATAGAACAAAACTTCATAATATATAATATTATGAAGTTTTGTTGTTAAAATGGCTCTAAACAATAGTAACAGTAAATTGAGAATAAAAAATTACTTCCAACAATTTATAGGTACACTCTGGGTTAAGAAGGCAACTCTTTATAGACCGTCCTATTTAATATTTCATTTATTAATAACTGATCATTAAAGATTCTTCATAATACAACATATAGCGAATGCGGATGGCATATGGTTCAGGAAGCCTTAATTCCACTAAAAAAGGACGCAATAGAAACTGGGCTGAGAATAAACGTTGATAAAATAAAATACATGGTCGTGTCGTATGATAAAAACCAAGTATATAGACATCGCTATAATGTAAGTAGTTGAAAACTTCAAATATTCTGAAGCAAATATAAACAATTCTAACATAATAAAAACAGAGTTAGAAGCAATATTGACCCGATCTAAAAAATGTCTGTATACCTAAGAAAAATATTTAAATACATTATTGTATTATACCGACGGAGTTTAAGCCCAGCAGAAGAGGTTGAATATCTGGGTAAGGAGCGTAGAATTTCGTGAAACCGTGAACTCTAACTTTTATTAATCTATCTTGCCAACACTAAATATTGGTAGCTTACGCTAAGCCGGACATGTCCAAAGAATGCCTTTTGCAAAGTACCCAGATACGGCACTGTATCAGCAACCTCAAAGAACCTAGTTTACAAAAAGATGCGGCGGCGACAATGTAAATAAAGACACAGAAATACATCGGCAACATTGCCTGTGAAGTTGACGACATTGGTGAAAGCTTCTACTTGAAAATTATAATATCCTCAGCATATTGAAGATAAAACATTCTTAATTAAAAATTGTGATCGATTCGTTATATTCTGATCGTGTAACGTTTTAATCATTCATTTTAGATTTGATTGTATAAACTGAACTATTATTATAATTTTTTGGATTTTCAGAAAGTCGGATATTTGGCGTTTTAAAGAATCTACGGGATTTTTACCGGTATTCGTGGACTCTGCTATCACGTGATATTCCACACATAACATATAAACTAATCCGTTCTACATCGAAACGTTTTTTAGACCAGCTCTGAATAGACAGGATGCATTTCCTTTCCATATTGGTAATATTCTCGTAAAATTGCTTCATACCTCTCATATTCTAGAGAATATAAGTCTTTTGTGAAAATTAAAAGATAAGAAAAAATGATATGCTTTATTGTGGCTAACGCATTTCTCTGTAAACAAAGCCTTATAAGCCGAGTTGGAGGTCAATTGAATGACCCGTTTCGACACTCGCTTACGGCGGTTTAATTAAACTGTGCATATAATAATTATGCTCCGTACAGGAAGTACAAACAGAGCCTTGAAAATGGTTTAAAAAAATAATATGAATATTTTGTATATATTCTTAAAATCGTATTTTAAAATCCGAACAGATAACCAAATAATTGTTATTTTATTTAATATAATATTTTAAACCACAAAGTTTCTACGAAATAAAAAAAATTATTATTTAATATTATTCCACCACATCGCCCACGGACGGGGTGAGTGGTTTGTGGATAGGGGGCTAGCGAAAGGACTGATTGATCAGGGTATTAAAAAAAAAAAAAAAAAGGCTGTATTATGTTTTATAAATAATCGTTTTAAATATCTCAGATTTAAAATTAAAATAGAAATTAAATTAGAAATGCCTAAATATTAAAATACTTTGATGCAATAACCAAAGAAAGAAGGAGTCATTACGATTTTAATATGAAAGTTTGAGTGATAAAAAATAAGCAATTGATAGGGTTTCTATCATGTTTAACACGTAAACAATTAGCACTCAACAATAATAAACAAGCAGTACTAAATTACGATATATTAATTTGTTTATCAATATTATATACCTAAAGCATACAAATAACAATCCACCCAATAACATGGGCACTTTGTGCATTATATTGGTCGAATGAATATAAGTTTTATTACGAATGAATATAATATAAGTTAAATTATACTAAATGCCAAATCAGCGAAGTCTTTCATATTTTATAATTATGTAAGTACAAAACGATTTTATAAAAATCAACTAACCTAACCTAACTCAACCTAAATATCAAAAGCAAAGGTTCATACAAGTGAAGAAAATTTTTTGCGTGTAAACGCAAAAGAGGTTTTTTATGAAAAAAAATATTGATTTTCAAATTCTTTGTGGATGTTAGTCGCGATCGATTATCTTGTAAATAAAAGTAGCAGTAAACGACGTAATAAAATTAAACCTATTATCATCATCATCGTCATTATTATTTGGCACTACGGCTCATTCAGGTTGTCTGCACATTCGTTCTCCAGGCATTCCTATCTCTCCAGTCCGAAATCTGCATTCTATCTGCAACCTTTTTCACTGTCTGTACTCTTCTTATTTTTGAGCAGCTTAGTGGTAGAGTTCTAGCCAGGGTTCCCTCAACGATGTTCTGACAATGTAACCAAGTCATCTACATCTCCTTAATATCTCAATTTCATTATTCACCTGTTTAAAATAAAATACCTAGAATAGAAATAAGCTACTAAGGTTTAAAAAAATGAGAGTGAGTGAGCAGACATTTATTTATACATTTTTAAAGAAATGTTATACATAAATATAAGTAATTTACAACATTTTGTTTTGTGTAAATATATAAAAGATGTTCTTCTGTTTCCTTAACTGTCTAAGTAATAATTTTTTAAAAATCAAATCTAGTGTAACTTCTGATATAAATGAATAATAAAAACCCACATTTTCGTTAAAAATGCGGAAATGTGAATTGTTTTTGAAAGAGATTTAATCTGTAAGGATACGTAATTATTCGGTTTTTTTCGTAGTACTGCGTATTGTGTAATTAGCATGAATATATGTTTAATATGTGTTTACGCTATTACAATTATAATTTGTTTTTTTAATTTATAACTAATTATATCGCGCTGTAATATTGTCTTACTTTATTAAGACTTCCAATAAACCTATAGTTTGTTTCATGTTACAAATAACTTTATCTTAGAATTACATAAACACGTGTACAAATTGAAACAAATATTAAATATGAATTAAATATATTAATTATAAAGATATACATATAAAATCAATTTTATCGAAAAATATTGTTGTTGCGCCACCGGGATTCGAACCTGGATCTCTTTCCTAACCGGGGAAGGTGCTTTATCCAACTAAGTTACAGCGACAACATTTTTAGCGACAATTTTCGACCCTATATGTTACCTTTTTGATATTAATACATTTAATCGTTCCATCATTTGATAAAGCCCCTTCCCCGGTTAGGAAAGAGATCCAGGTTCGAATCCCGGTGGCGCAACAACAATATTTTTCGATAAAATTGATTTTATATGTACATCTTTATAATTAATATATTTAATTCATATTTAAAATATCACAGACCTATGTTCTGAATAATTACAACTTCACAATAAGAATGTGTTCTCCTAAAAAAAAAAAAAAATTAAACAAATATGTTTGGCTTTGCAAAATATAAAATAAAAAATGCATTCACCCTTACTTCCCAGATATTTTTACAAGACTCCAACGGCACCAGCAATTCTCTCCAGACGCAGATCTTCGGCACAATGCCTCTGGGAATAAAGCTGAGACATCAGCGATCTCAATCCTGATACGGACATGTTCCGTGTAAGCTACTGCACTAAGGGATAAAGTAAATTCGTAGTCCTTTTAAAGTATCATTCATAAAATAATTATATACGTAATAGTTTTGGCTTTATAGTTTTTGACGTGTGAACATCTTAACCATCTCAGAAGAATGAGTAACTAAAAATTTTCCAAATATATACACCACACTCGTTACCATGGATATTTCAGTATTCATAAACTCAAACTTTTTAGATATTCACATGTCAGAAAAGCCACGACACATTAAGTGTAAATGTTCGAACATTTAGTTATTCGAACATTCAAACATTTAGTTGTTCGAACATTCAAACATTTAGTTGTTCGAACATTCAAACATTTAGTTGTTCGAAAATTAAAATATTACTTTTTTTTACAATGTTACATTATTCTTGACCGTGCCAAGCCGTTGTGGCTTGTCGGCATGTTTCTTAATAAATTCTTACATTAGCATATCAAAACAATATTCCAGTCAATAATTCCGGCTATCATTTTTATCGTCGATCATGTCAAGTACATAGACATTGTTTGGGGTTCACCACTGGAGTAATTATTTAAATTTAATTATTTTTGGTTGCAGGATATTTTAATGCTTTATTATTGACAAATTTGTCAGCAATACTTTATATTTTTCCATTCTTTCTCCAATACTTCATTTATTGTTTTCCAAATTGCTATGATGTTGCAGTAGGAGCCGAATTTATTTGCGTAGTATATTTTCTTGACTTTATATATTTCTTCCCGTCCCGGTACGTGGGTAAAAAAATTATCTGTAAATTCTGTACCAACACAGTACCCGCCTAAATATTTGATTTAAAAAAAAATCCTTACCTACACAATGTATAATATGCACACACACATGCGCGATGTTACATCCATAACATATAACATGCTTGTTGAATGGTGGTTAAAACACTCGCCTAGTGGTCGGGGATTCGAACCTTGTTACCAGAAGCCAATCAAGTTAGTTCTATTTTCATAGCACAAGTGTTCAACTTATTTTGAATATTGAAAGAATATTTATGCAGCACGTATTCTGTTACTATTTTTTTTAGCCAAAAAAACGTGTTTATTAATTGTATTTACTTGTTTATTCATTAAACATATGCATTTAAAAATTCTTTGCATTTTATAATCTCATCTCATATTCTAACCCTAATCCTAAGAGGGTCACAGACTCCCCGTGGCTTCAAAGAGACACCTCCAGGTAAACCTTTCATTAACTTCCAAGTGTCTATAGTCCACTGAAAAACAAGTATATCTCAATCTTAATTTGATTTTCCTTTTTTTTAAATATTAAATTGAATACAATATAATGAGAGAAATATTTGTTTGGTATTTTCTGTAATATTTCTGGTTATTATTGTTTGATTAGATGAAAAAAAGAACGGCGTTTAATTTTTCTAAATTTATCAAAAAAATCACGAGATACCTAGTGGAGATAAACTCATGTCACCGACGGATAAAAGTGTGGAAATAGATCCAACAGCGGTTCTAAGTAACTATATTTTTCTCCATGAACGAACGTTAGTTAGTATTTTATGTGGCTTTCGTTAACCTTTACCATACCATGATATAAAATACCCAATCGCAGCCATGCTGTTAACTCGTGTTTCCGTAAATAACAATTAGAAAAAATGTTTTTATTAGCTTAAATGGCTTTAATGACACGAATTTACTCTAAATTTTATTCATTCAATTTTGTAAAAATGATTAATAACATAATTTGTATGTTTGTTGTTCTTTTCACTGTCTGTCTCTGATCTCTATCTTTCATATCACAAATTGTATTTTTACCAACATATTAATTTTACAACGTTTTACAAATTTTACGATCGAGTAGAAAAAATAATGGTTTTTGTACGATTCTCTTTTCATAATTGGTTTTACACTAGTCATCCCTAAGAGCTAATATTTTCTTTAGGATTATCTAAAATATGAATTTTATGTTGCATGTATTTACCGAAATATTACAGGTTTAATTATGATGGTAGACCTGTGTTGCTGCATAGTTTAGGAAGGGTTAATAAAGTTGTGCCAATATATTCAATGCCCAGTTACATTTTTTCAGGTTAAACTAAAAAGCCGGAACATGATGTCTCGGGACAAGGTTAAACCTATTAATCACTAAACGAGTACCTTATACCTAGATCAAATAAACATGACACATGGGTACATATGTATGCGTACGTGAGATATGAATACTTTATCGGTCGAATCCAAACTCTAACATTAAAAATGGTAAGGAGACATGAAAGAAAATTTAAACTGTAACTCTTTTCACCATCAATACTAGGTCTACAACCCTGTAAGGGTTTTAACCTCCACTAGTCTCTTTACAACACTCAGTATTTTGGGTCAGCCTATTCTTCTTCAGGTTCATTATTGAGCAGCCATTTCGGGGGTTGCACATCATTCATATACATACGGCCTAGCCATCAAAGCCTGTCTAATTTTATAAACTTTGTGACTTTTCGTTCATCGTACAGGTCACCAAATTCCTGGGTACAAAGCTTAGGTCACACTTCATTTTCAGACTCATTCTTCTGCGGACCCTCCTTTTAAATCCGTCCAATGATGTTTCGTATTTCATTGTTAGATTTTTGTTATATTAATCGTAGAAACACATCAATTCATAAATGTACGGTTACTGTGTTATTTTACAGCAATAACAAATGCATAATGTCTGCAGTAAATTACAGTAACAATAATTTAAAACGGAAAGGGGAGAATTAGGAGATGTAAAATTCAGTAAGCCTGGCCACCAATGCTCGGGTACAGCGATGCATTACGGCTAATTTCAGCAAAGTGCCCATTAAGATGGTTTAAATATATATTACAAGCCTTTTCGAGAAAATTTTATTCATTATCAAAATTTTGTAAACGTTATTCTACAAATGGGGTCATATCTATTATCATTATACAAATTATTATTTATGAATCTTTGTATTTTCCTCATACCAATATGAAAGAAAAAATGCAAAAAATATTATATACACATAGAAAAAAATCGAATACCTTGAAATAATTGACATGTATAGCAATGTTAATTTACAAAATATATCGTTAGATTGGATAATGTGAAATTTTAAAATACACGTATATCCTTATACATATACATAATAGCCTCCCTTCGTATTCGCGTTCACAGCATGGATATGGAAATAATACAACAACGATATTTCAATAAATAATTTTAAACAAACGCAGACTTTAAATCTGTTACAATAATTATAAATTTAGAACATCGTGAATAAGTAAGTATATTTTTAAAATAACAATCAAAATTCATAGAAGAAAGAAAAAATGTGTAATTTGTACATAAAAACAATGTAACATCAATTTAAGTACTTAAATTATCTTGCTATTATATTTTCGTTGATTTTTTAGTGATATCAATTTCCAACAAGTTATTTGTAATATATAAAAATGATCATATGTTTATACTATAATTAATTACATGATTTATTTTTGCATCTTTTCAATGTTGAATGCTAAGCACTCAGCTAAGCCACCACAAAAATGATGAAGGCTTTCGAAATGTGGTTCTAGAGAATAACGCTGAAGATATCTTAAGTGTTCAAAGTTTGAGTCTGGTGTGGGAAAATAAGAAATTGGGTGAATAATATAAATGAAGAGCAATGTAAATACGTATGTATGAGGCGAGTGTTGAAAGTGTCAGAAATCGGAATGGTAACAGCAATGCAATCTGTTCGGTATTTATGACAGATCCACAGATCGCCGATGACCGTGCGCGTATGCCTCATAGCACTACTTTTCTGTGTATTGTCTATGAACTATGGACTGTCAAGAAGTGTCAACATCCTGGTATGTGCTCGTTACACTGGTCTGTTTCGGTTTTCACGCGGCGCGTGCCAAAACTATTATTATATTCAGAGTGCGTCATGTGAATCGGCGAAGTTGTTCCTGAAGTTCGGGAGAACTGTAACTATAGCAGAGAAAATCAAGGTAAGTCGTGCTTTCTGGTTGGTCCTTGAGCCCTTATTGTTCTGTCCTTAGACCAAAATCATACCACCCTTCCTATATCCTGTTTGCTCGCCTCTTGTGTATATACAATCCATATATTGTAGAAATATCAACCAAATAAGAACTATCAACAATCAACGTGCATATATCAGAAAATGTACGAAAGTTAATGAGGCAAGAGTAGTGCAGCAAGATGTGGCGTTCCTACTACCTGGGTACCTACTATCTGCCTAATCGATAAGTTAAGTAGTCAATTTAAAAATGTATGTATTAGAATGATCTCTCGATGATATTTAGGCGTCATGTGTAATCTTTTGGGATAAAACAAGATTTACGGGCGATTCAAACATCTTGCGATATTGCATAATATTGTTAGTATATGAGTACTTTTTCGTGAATACACAGACTTTATGATGAATCCGGCAACTAACATAATTAGTGTTTAAAAATACTAACAGCGAGTGACTGTAACATGAGTCACAATAGATATTTCAATTAGCGGAGCGGAGATATTTCAACAAGCGAAACACGTGAAAAACTATAAATACCTATGAAGTAAAATAATCCAGAAGTTAAATATCCAGTAGCATATCGGATATAAAAACCAGATCAGTAATGGCAAAACATGGATTCAAATCTTAAAATTACATGTAAATAGAAAGATAAAAAGGCAAATCATCAACATTTCTATCTGGAGTTACGGGCGATTAATGAAATAGAGAGAAATGGATTGGAAGTATTAGAGATGTGATGCTGAAGAAGTATAGATAGGCTGGCTGAAAGATTACAGATGAGACACGTCTGAGTAGAATGGAAGAAAGCAGTTATTATAATCATCATTAAAAATCGAAGGGGCCAATGGATAGGACATATTCCTAGACACTTGCATAACTCAGAGATTAATTTGAAGAAATAAAAATAAGGGAAAAGGCCAGACAAATACAATGAAAATAATATTCTTCGGTTTTCACGGCCATTTGAACTTTCTGCCTGATTGCCAATAACAAATAGCGCGCGCAATTTCCTAAAGGGCTGACGACCATAAACGGCCACGCAAAGTCGGCCATCCAGGAAAATCGCCAATGGCTGAGCACTGCACAAAGATACGAGCCACCATTTTGCATTTGAGCCGAATGTCCTAGGAAAGCCGAAGAATCACGCACTTCTGGTTAAGGAGATAGCGACATCTGACGAATGTCGCCCCAAGTATTTATTTGTCAAAGGCGATATCTGTCGCTCTATGGAAATATATTGTATTAATTAGAACCAATGAAGTGTTAAAAGGAGAAGCATCTCCCTTAATACGTACGGCGCGGCGGTAAATGATAGTTCATTCTTCGTTCTATCCTTTCGTTTCCAATTTTATCTTCTTTAACTCGCACAAATATTCGTACAATGGATTTTAAGACTATGCATAATAATATAATGCAAAACTTGACTGCAAACTTTGATTCGTGGTTAAAGGACTCTCCCGAGTGTAGTCGCGTGTAAGTGGCGCGTCGGCTAGCAGAGGCTGAGCAAATCTGGGAGAAGTTTGAAGACATTCAACTGAAAGTCGGTCTGGAGCGCGGTGACAAACAATCCGATATCGATTTGGATAATGCGAATTGGGAAGCGTTCAAATCATTATAATATGGTGCCATCGCGGCCGCGGATAATATTATTTCTGGACGTTCATCGGGGTCTAGTGGTCGCCGATATTAAATGTTCGAAATGAAATAATACTAATAATAATGACTAGCTTTGAGTCATGGGTAAAGGACTCTCCCGAGAGTTGTCAAGTGGCGTGCTGGCTAGCAGTCCGTACATAGTTATTGCCATTTTGTTTCGCAATGTACGTGTATATATTTCTAAGCAATTTAGGCAATTTTAGTATATTCGTCTGTGTGTACATCACAATAGACATGTTATGGTATTATTTATGTGGTCTATTTTTACACTTTGCACCACAATGTCAAGCAAGTTCATCGTATGTGTAATTTTATTTTTCTTAATTTATTTATTGCACGCACGTATAACATCAATGCGACTTTTGTTACGTGTTGAGCTGTACATTTCAGATCATGTTTTATTACTCTGTCGAAGTACGGAGTGCACGAATATTTTCCACTCTGTATTTTTTTGGTTTATATCTGAGATTATGTTTTTTTTTGTTTCTCTGTGCAGGTGCAGAATACACATGTACATTAAAGGTAACATCTAGCAGATGTTTAATTCTATATTTACGTATTTTTTATTTCAGATAATGTTTTTTTGTTTCTCAATCAACGTGCAGGGTATACATATAGATTAAGTGATATCTAGTGGATTTGTCCCTAATGAAGATGCTAATTCTATATTATGCAGTTCAATTCTATATTTTACAGTGCAAAGTATACTCAAGATGTGGACCATTCACAGGTAAATTTTTTCATTATGATATAATTATTTAAAAGTCGTTAACGGGCAAGTTTCGAATTTATTATTTATTACATTTTTTATTAGACTGCTTTGTTCTAATAATTTACATTTATTTTGTGTGACTTGTCAAGCAAATGTATGTACATTGGGTGATAACTGGTACCCCCTATATTATTTGTTGAAAGTATTCTTTTAAGGTGCGTAGTATTTTAGAGCGACATCTAACGAATGTCGCCCCAAGTATTTATATATTGAGAAAAGGCGACATATGTCGCCTTATGAAAATATATTGTATTAATTAGAAGTACTAAAGTGTTCATATGTTAAACATACTTTTAATTATTTAACCTGGACCATTTGAGACCACGTGCATCAAGCAGATGCAACCGGAATAGATCAGATCCAATCAGTGATCAAACTGGATGCTGTTGAAATATATAATATAAACACCCAGTAAACATTAATTAATAGGGATGATAGCCTAAAATTAGAACCTTGTGGTATCCTACCCTTCAAAGCCATATCAGTCGAAGAGTTCGCATAGCTAGTTATCCGGCAGTAGATGGAATTTACACGTAACACAATACGGTACTTCCAGCCAATAGGTACTTAACTACAATACCAACAGTTACACATCACATCAACCTTGATGATGGACCCTGCAATCGGATCCGAAACATGGGCCAAAAAGGTCAGACATTCACGGTAGATTAGCCCAGAAAACTATACACAAACTTCTATGGAAGGTCCAGGATAGACGCTTGGAGAGCATTGCACAAATAAGAACGCAGTTCTTTATTATGAAAGTGAAGAAGAAGACAAAGAAAGCGTACCGCAACGTTTCCGTAGAAAAATTAAATTATTGTATAAAATTGAATTAAAATACGGAGCTACAATGTTTTCTATTTGATATTCATCTACATTAAAAATACAGACAATGGAATAAATTTCTGTTAAAGAAGTTTCAACATTTTCGGTAGTCAATAGAACCTGAGCTTTGTCCTCCAATACTATTCATCCTTCTCTTTACTATTCATCCTTCTCTTTCCGGGCACTCCATTGTCACTAAGTTTTCTTTGTCTGCCTAACATTTTCATTTTTTCTCCGCAGCCCTTCCCTTCTGTCACTCACATGATCAGCTTTCATTAGCGAAGTGGCACGTGTCACAATTGTGAAGAACTCACTTCTGCGCGCCATTCTACCTATGAATTAATTCAATATTATTTCTGCATTAAATATCGAAATCAATAAACTGTGACATTCGTAATAATACTACGGAGAAAAGAATAAAATTAAAAATTATTCAGAAGAGTTAAAAAAATGATAGATTACAATAAATTTAACATTATCAAAATTATTTATTATTTAAGGCAATTTAAATGCAAATCTTTCTGTATTTAATATTTTCTTTGGTGACTTTGTTTACTTTAAAAAATATACATATTTTTTGTGACTAGTTAAATTTTTTGGGTCGTGAAAAATTAATCACTTAATTTATTAATAATTTTTAAGATGCTAAATTTACCATTCAAGAGTCATGTTTGATTTTAAGAATAACTATGCAAATATTTTTATTTCTTCATCAGTTGTTTCTCCACTGCCGGCTATAGGTCTCCCCCAAAATTCGCCAATTCTGTCTGTTTGCAACCCTTCTCTTTCATCTATTGCTCACTCTATCGAGCATGGAAACGTCCAATGCCTTCACTCCAAGACCTTATTTTCTACTCTTCAATAGTTATGTTCAGTCCACTGCCCTGTGATCATGCATTTTTGGACCACATATGCTATCTAGATTCCGTGACGGATTTGAAGATAAGATACTCGGATCTCCCCGAACCAAGATCTTCGAACAACTTTTAATTGATGTATGACGTTGATGGTGGGGTTTCACGTCTCTAAGCAAGTACTGCATGCACCGCTTATTAAATACTTGGCATTTACTTTAAGGATATACTTTTTTTTTAAGCTGCTTAATCCATCTGAGTGAGACTTTTAATGTCACCCTCTTGATTTGATCTGAATTAATATAATAAACAATAGATTAATTTAAGAAAAATAATCATACGTTATTATTTTCTCAAGAAAAATTTTAGTCTTTTTAGTTTTAGAAGTCAAATTTTAAATGAAAAAAATATTGTTATTAGCACTTGTAGAAAAATGAACCATTGAGCCATTGATCGGTTCAGCTAGTGCTTATACCCATAAGATCGCACAGGGCTAACGTTTGTATAGAAAACTAGTCAGAAGTAAAGTTTTGAATTCCCTTTGAATCCATTTATATCGGTAGTAAAATATTGATTTTTAAGCATGATCATTATTATTTTTTAAATAATGCAGACTAAGATTTTAATTAAGAATCGCTTGATTTTTAACACAACATGATTAAATATGTGTTTAAATTTGTAAAAATAATTATTACATTTTTTAAATATACATTTAAAAATATGTTATTTTTTCCAAGAAAGCAATCATTTTATGGTTTGATATATACATAAAACACAATCATTTTGTATTAAACTACGAATTTTATTACACACCAACATGTTTCGCTTAGTTCGAACTTATAGATTGTGTTTTATTTAATCTTTAAAGTGAGTAATTAGGTTGTGCTAATAAATAATCAATTCTTAATGTACTTGTATATGTATGAAACTGGCGTCTCTTCTAGGTTAGATCTCGACTGTGGGAGATTTAAATCTCGTGCGAAAAAGTACGGTTGTACTGTAATTTTTTAAGGCAACGCCTTGACAATTGACGATATTGTCTAAATAATAGCGCGATTAAACAAAAACCATTACAAAGTTAAAAACACAAAGAAAGTACTACAATATTTGTCAAAAACGTTATAATAAACATAAATAGAGTAGAGTAGTAGTATCAAAACAAATACATTGACTCGCGCACGAACTCATGGACTTGAGCGTGCAAACCAATTTTAAGCCGCTATAAAACAGCAAGTAAAAAAATAAAGTGATACGTCTACTTAAAATTTACTGCAATATTAATTACTAAAAAGATTCCCTTTTTTCAAAATTGTATACTGACAAAATTTCGAAATGAAGGGTCGTTTTTCAAAAGCCGAAATATTGACTCAAAAGTTATTTTCGCAAATACTTAAAGTCGACCTTTCAGCTTTTAAGTATTATTAATAAGGGTTTAATGCGTTTTCTGAGAAATAAGCATTAAAATATTATCTTCGTTTTAAATCTCATTAACCTGAATATTCTCGGAAAACAAAATATAAATCTGTTTCTTACTAATCTTCAAAAGCATATATTTTTACTATGTAACGGAATTAATTAGTTAATCCGTAATCATAATTTAACTATTGGTAACATGAAAATCTACTTTAAAACAATCTCTTCTTAACAAAGATTATTTTGATATTATCCACTTTACGTTGAACCTCTACAGAACTGAAACTATTTTCATAATCAAATCATTTTAATTATAAATTATTTTTTTACTTAATATTTATTTGTAAGGACATTTAGTTTTTTACTCTTGAAAGATACACAGAAAAAATCTATTTATCGAAATAGATTTCGTCCGTATGTCTATCAAGTTGATTAATTTAATTAGTATTAAAAATACCACAGTTCTATGTTTTGAAAAACTGCAAGTTAACAACAATAATTTGTTCTCCATAAAAATGTATTATTAGCTCACTATTAAAAATACACAAAAATATATTTAAAAATGCAATAATATAATACAAAATTTAGTAAGGGAAAGGTTATACGATTCCAATAAAAGTATTTTTAATAATCTCGAATGGTTTTACACTCCATACATCCACGACGTTGAGATCTTTAAGATTCCAAGGTAGTAATGAATTTTAATCTCGAGCAGGGAATGCATATTTTGTGTGGAAGTTCAGAGTGCATTTGACTGCAGGTGGAACAGAATGCAACTGTTGTCAGAGACGTGTGGACCAAACTCCCCCTCGTTTTAATCAAAATGTCACCGCGGGAAAATACGTCTGGGTTCTTTAATAACACCGGCTTTCTTTTATCGCTGCAGAAGTCTTGTCTTCTCGGTAAATATTTGGAACGAGAGAATTTTTCAAGTTTAATGGAAAACGTATGCGCGCAATGAGCAATTGCATTTAAAATTAAAAATTTGTTTACATCAACCAGAAGTGATTTTTTAAATATTTAATAGTGATAAATTTTTCTTATATCAGTACTTATAAAATGCAATGACCTAATATGGTATTCTGATAAATTAATTATCATGATGACTCTTTTGAGATCTTCAGAGGTCTTTAACTATTATGGTGGACAGGGTTTGCTTTCATTCAATTATACATTCATTTTATTGTAAGTATCTTAAAAATACATGTATTATACATTAATAACAATGATATTTTGGGTACATGTATTATCAAAATTATTATTTTTAAATATATTCATAATAATGTACCAACATATAAATGTAATCAATAACAGATAACTGTGTCATTTTATACCTTTTTATAGAAATATTTTTTTTTATATATACATATACATACATACATTTGTGTTTGTTTATTTACTTACTTATTTTTTCAATTATCATAAAATCAATGTGGTTATTCATTTTAATAAATTATACATAAACTTTTTAACCACAATGAGTTTACTATATACCAGTTTCGAAAACGTTATTTTTATTCAACAGGATGTTAAATAACTAAAAAAAAATTTTTTTTTAACAAAATTAATTTAAGATTAAACCTAGTACCTACTAAAATTGTTATGATGATGAAAGGTGTGGAAGTTGGAATGATCCAAAATTATTGGAAATTTTATTAGGGTATGTTAAATTTAATTGTTTAGTATGATATTTTGGTTAAATGCGTGGTTTTCAAGGTCAACGAAGTCTGACCACGTAATATGCGAAATTTCACGGTAATCATCTGCATGTTTCATTTGAGGTTTCCGCGAGTACTATTGTATGAAATGGTACCTATATCTTCTATATTCGATCATGATGGTTTCTTAAGGGATGTTATGAGGAGTATTTATATATACGATTATCATAAATAATATATATATATATATATACATACAGTGCAACGAAATTAGTAGATTTATATAAAATTAAATATTTATAATTTAGTCATTAAATTTTCGTTTACTTTGCGGGCGACGGTGCAGCATGAGAGTTTGTAATTTACAGCGCAATAATTCGTTCCCTCTGTGGCTTCTTAGTCTCCCGGCTTCCGATGGAGTATCTACAGGAAGCGATAATAATATTCCTGGGGAATTTATCCTGAACCAGACAAAGGAGAATAAAGAAGATGGCCGGTAATATCCGACTATCCATCTCATTTTCACACGTTTAATATTACACGTCAGCCATTCTTCAACTGACGCAGCAATCAGCTCGTCGTTGGTTCTGAACAGGGATAGAGCAATGGTTAAAGTATAGATTTTTTATACTTTTTATTATTTCTTCAACTTA
Source organism: Eubasilissa splendida (assembly GCA_031772225.1). Lineage (NCBI taxonomy): Eukaryota > Metazoa > Arthropoda > Insecta > Trichoptera > Phryganeidae > Eubasilissa > Eubasilissa splendida. Next base: position 1,594,589 of record CM062868.1, read on the forward strand.
CGTTATATGTTTCATAATTATTTCTCATTATCATATTTGTTCCGTTTTCGTAAAACACTTTTGGCGCGTTTGTAAAATCGGCCGCGAGAAATACTGTTTTGACATAACCGCATCTAAATTCTTGTGTGAATTGTTAGCCTGTTGCCATCGGATGTCACTGGATTCATATTGTTGTTTGATCTCGATACCACGTTACCATTCGCGGTGTGGACAATTAATTACCTCCAATCCAGTGGAATACTGTTTTGTGTGATCTTGTGTTGTTATCATATTTTTTTTTGTATGTACCATGGATGAACTGTGACATCACTGACTTACTCGGGAGTTGAGATCGTCGACTATCCTCGTGCATGCAATTTGTAATTTCGATGGCGCCACCAGGGATTTTGGAAGCGTCATACTTGAGGTAAGGCGAGCATTTTTTATAAATCCTTGATCCCGAAATCGCTGGTCCTTCGATAAAATCCCTCTTCCTTCATCAATCTGGATATACTTCCGTCAAAACAAATATGTTGTGTCGGAAGTATGTTAGATTGCTGTTAAATATGTTTTGATAAAAGGTAGAAATCTGAAAAGAGATAGAAATCTAAGAGTAGAACAATATATATTATGATTAATTGAATTTAAGAACAAATGTTTTTAGTTAGTTTCTATCACCCTTGTGAAGATAAATAGTTTTTTTTTCGAAACTGGTTGATGAATATAATAAACTCTTAGTGGATAAAAACAAAATAAATGGAACATTAATTTATTATGAAAAAACGTTTCACAACCGATGTCCGGACGTTATGTCAACCCTGTTTGTAAGCCCGTTTATCAGAACTCAGTATGCAGATGACGTCAGCGCAGAGTATGCTGTTGGCAATTTTCATAGGATTATTAAATGCGGGCACTTGGCGTGTCGTACAACGCATTCACTTTGCATAATCCATTTCGTACCAAATTTTATCCGATTTAGTGACGTGCGAGGAAAAATATTTACATATATATATATTAATACAAATATTTAAATTTTTACAATACATTTTGTTAACGCAACTCTATTCGTGGATTAAAACTAACTTCGTATTTAAAAATATATAATATATAAGTGGTGAGCGGTGTTTGCCATCGTAAGAGAAGTTTGAATTATTATTCTAATCGTAATATATTGGAATTCAATTAATTTAGGCGTGGTTAATCCCTAAAGTGAACAATAAACGCTCGCGAATCTCGCGGAAAGCATTATGTTACGCCTCAAAACGAGGGACAATTCTAAATGTGTTATCTCAAAAAATACGGGGTGAAAGGTTTACCACTTCTCCGTAATGATTGATTACAAAACATTCGTTTAAATTTCAATCGTAAAAACGGTTGCGTTTTAATTACTCAATTAAAAAACCCCCTCCTGTAAAATTAGAAATGTGTCTAGAAATAATAACTTTACATTCCTTTTTTAATTATAAACAATCCGCAGAATTGAAAATAAACTGTACAAAACTGTCATGTGTGGCACTAATTAACAATACAGTGGCGTAATTAACGTTTTAATTAGATAATCTTTATATACTTTACACGCGTTGAGTCATTTTGCCACTACTACAGTTTCGAAAGGTGCACTTCATCTCACTATTAGATGATTATTTAACTCATTGACACCAGAAATAGAAGACGTTTGAGGAAAATTTGGCATGACCAGGTTAACCAGATAGGATGGTCCTGTTGGAAACCTCAATAATCGACAATCTTGTATGATAAGATTTATGAATGTGGATGAGGCGAGAATTATGTGTCAAGACAGAAAAGTGTGACGCTGTATCCTCTCTGGCGTGATGGTAAGTAAGTAACTAACTCACTTACTTATTGCTAATACAAATTAAATGAATAACTTATAAATATATAATAAATATTTTATTGTAGTCACCGGTAACAACTTAAAAATATAAACTTATTGTTCTCTTAACAGTTACCACATAGTTCAGATGGTGAAAGGAACTACATCTTTCAAAACGCGTGTGTAGTTTACTTATTTAAAAAATATATATGTTGCATCACCAACCGCCATGTCAATTGATGACATTGATCTAATACTTAGAAAGTATCACAATTAAGCGCCTTTGTGTGAGATTGTGAGAATATTTAATTTTCAATATAAAATATAATCATGCATATTATTTTACAGTGAGATCATTGAACCGTGGAAACTTGGACAAAAAAAATAATGTGTTTTCCTACCTTTTTGATTTTTATTTTCTCTTTGAATAAATTATATGAATGTCAAAAGTCACTTGGATGATAATAAGATTGGAAATATTTACATTTATTAAAGTTTTTTTATAACAAATATAATTTTTTGACAAATGTTTGTACACGTAAACTTCTTACCTGTCAACTATTTGCCATAGAGCTCCTCACATAATATGTGGTGTCATGATAGTAATAAGATAAGTGTCGATTTAAGATGTTGTCAACAGAATACAGAATGATTTTAAGTATATGATGTTATTGAAAATCGTATTTAGCCCCTCTCTAGAAGGTCAACAATTATGCTATGCAATCACGTTTGTGGCTTGGCGTGACGTGTAATTAAAATTATGTAGACATAGTGTTCCCGGGTTTCCCCAGTAATTAGATAATGATCGTAGGTATTGGAAATTTATAGGATATTTATAGCAGTAGCGGGCACTAGGCATGTACTTATAACACTGCTGTAAAAGCGATGAATATTAGCACAAGAGGTATCTTGTATCTTGCACTCTTCCATAAAAATATCTAGAAGTACGTTTTTGTATGAAAGTACACACTTTTGTATGTTTATTTTCGTTATTAAAGAATATTATTACTATTAGTACATAATCTTCAAGTTATAAAATAAAGGACTTAAAATACTTTATAATATTAAATAATACCACTTTAAAAATGTATTGGAGCTCATACAGTCCGCTATCTTCAAGCAATGACCTGTATTCGGAACACCGTGTTTCCGCTGGCTAAATGCTTTTATACATTAACATGAAGATTTTGAATAATTTACTAGTGAACCTACATACTTAATACATATATTTTATTTAGATTTATTTCGCAGAAATTATACTTAATATATTTGCTTTTTTAAATGCACGCCACTGCTTTAAAGGATTGCTCTAAGGAATATATAGAAAGCTCTTATTTAATAAATCTTAAATATAATATATATTTTTTATTTAATGTGATAAACTATATTATATTTTTCATAATATTATAAATTCGTGGTGAATATTTTTCAAAAAGGTTTATTTCAATATTTTCTCTTACTTAAAAATGTAAACAAACAAGTTTATAATATTTCTGCAAGATTTTATATCGCGGTAAAAGTCCGACAACTTCTTGGTTTATCACGGCCACTCATAACTCGATGTGCAATGCTATCCAGAATATTTTACTGCAAGTTCTGACCTTCTGCGCAATACTGCAATCCAATACTGTAATAAATACTTCGCAAATAATTACAATAAAAACAATCTTGCAAAAGTATCCAAAACATAAACTAATTTTTAATTTTAATTTTTTAATTTTCTTATTATTTTTTTACTCCTACAATAGAAGAGATAGCTGTCACTCTTTTCATTGTTTTCTATAATGCCTAACATTAATCTTTGTTATCAAACTCACACTATCATGTCATTGTATTTCATAATTCAGAGAAAACCTGTAATTGGTTAAATTTACTGTTATTTTTGTTACTATCTTAACCATTATTGATTAACTGTTTGTTTTCTTAATAAATAAATTTAATTTAATAGTTTTCTAGACTTTTGGAAAATTATTACGAAAGAGTAAGTATTCATAAACTTTAAATGATAACATTGTTCTGCCACAATGAGATTTTTTGATCCCAGGGATTTTGTTGAAATTATTCACAGTTAGTCATTAAACAAATAGAATTAGCATTTAATTACAAACTATTATTACATTTTAACTGCTGCTGGACAGATTCAAATTCACCCAACTCCCAAACGGAACTTTAATCGTCAATGAACTGATATTTTTATTTTGGCGTAAAGTTAGGCGCAAGACGGTTATTCTCTGAGGCATGGTGTGTACACGGCACTACGAAAGCCGAGAGTTGTGTGCAAAGAATCTCACAGGAGCTAAATTCGTATCTCAGATAATTGTTTCGAGTAGAAAATCTCATCCGTGGACACGAACCATTAATATATATAACAGCTGGCGTTTCTAAAGAAACATGTGCCCGTCATCGAGTGCAATAGTACAATACAAAAGTACAATAGATGTGTTATTTAATTTGCTATTTAAGTAACAATTAGTGACCATTAATAATACAGTATATTGAATTACATAAAAAGTGATTGTAATCTGAAAGTGTTTTATTGTATCGCCGATTTATGTCCTTTTAATTTATTTTAAAGTTAAGATAATACAAATTAAATAAATCAACTAGAAAAATACACATAAAAAATCTATTTATCGAAAAAATATTTTAGCTGATACCGAAATTTGAGCATGGCCTTTTCCTATCCGGGGAAATGCGTTACCAATTCCGCTAAATCAACAATATAGCTTGTCTTACTCAAAGGTATTATAAATGGTATAGAATAAGATATAACAATGGAATAACAGATGTGTGTATCAATTTTAAAGAGACACAGAATATACTCGTACGTTCAAAAATTCATCATAATTATACTTTGTTGAAATAGTGGAATTGGTAACGCATTTCTCCGGATCGAAAAAGGTCCATGTTCGAATCTCGGTAGCAACTAAAAAATTTTTTGATATATTTTAATCTGTATATCTTTCTAATTGATTTATTTAATTTGTATTAAAAATAGCACTTAACTATGTACTGGAAAACTGCAACTACACAACAAAAATGTGTTCTTCGTAAAAAATATAAAGTTATGATAGTATTTAATCAAGTTATTTGAAACTATTTGATTGGTTTTTATGATTTAAATAGACTTAATAAGAAAATTAGTGTAGAAACCCGTCTCCATCTGAGTACCAATTTATGTTAAGATCACAAACGATAGACTTCCTGCATTCTCCTCACGCGTTGACATCAGTTTACAAAATCTTCAAATTTTTCCCATACGTAATCCTATCACGTCAGTATTCTTTAGTAGAATTCTGTGCCTTATCTGAGGATTGTATCTTTAATTAACCTTCACCATAACCTAACATCTAGTTAATCAGAGCAGACAGGGAATTAGCTCAGCCCGACTTGATCCAGGGGTAAACAATTTAGATACAAGCTCAATTTCAGGGTTGTCAATTTTATAAAAATCTTAATAATATACCAAAAATAATAAATCGAGGTTTACTTGACATACCTTATGATAATTGATTGATAATTCTGTACCGGTAAGTACATAAAATTCACACATAATTAAAACTCGTACATGAAGATTATACGTCACGTTAGATATTTCGTCACCCACATCCAACGATAGCTCTGTGATAAGATTTTCCCAGGCGTAAATGACTGGATAGTAGGATGTGTTATTATCTCCTTATACCTTATGTCTCAGACGAAGATTTAAAAAAAAATTATACTCACGAAAATCTTTCAATCAAATCAAATATAAGAAAACGTAAAGTTGTTTCACTTAGAACGTTTGTGTTCTGCACATATTCCGTTTTTATAAAATGAATACAAATTAAATAAATCCATTAGAATGATATATTCGTACAGAAAATGTCTACATATTAAAAATATTTTTTCGATAAATAGATTTATTCAGTATACCTTTCTAATTGATTAATTTAATTTGTATTAAAAAATACCATACCTATGATAATTTATTATATATATGTATGCCATAACTATATTGTGAAATTGCAACTTCACAACAAAAATTTGTTCTAAAAGTTTATAAAGTTATATTAGCATTACTAAAAACCCCAACACTTCGAAACCCAGTAGCAACAAAAATATTTTATCAATAAATTGATTTGTTCTATATATCTTTCTAGTTGATTAATTTAATGTAATGTATCATTATGTAGCGATTGTATGACGCGCGCATGTTGGCAAGAATGACAGCGTGGAAGGGATAAAAGAGCGTCGCGCTCAGGCACGAGCTCTCTCTCTCCGGAATCGTAAATCAGAACACATCTTTATATTGTATTTATATTTGTGAGATCTGTAAAAAAGTGTATTGTTGTACACGGAGTTCTTAACTACCTGAATTCCCGCACACGAGAAGACACCATTGTTTGCAGCCGTAATAGTCGGATTAAGGATATAACATTTAATCTGTATTAAAAATACTTTAAATATGATTTTCAATTTTAAACCATCAATTTAGTCCTATTTTTATAGCACAAGTGTTTAGCTTAGATTAAAAAAATAACTTGAATGTGACACGTACTCCATTTACAAATCTCTACTTAAAAATTGACATTGACTTACCTAGGCAACGAGCACCTACCTTCTATTAATAAAGTCCTTCTTCATAAAGATATCAATTAGCACAACCAAAAACTAAAGTTGGATTCATTAGAACCCAACACTTCCGTAGGTATATTTGTTGGATGTCATTACCGAATAGGGATTAAAAATAACATCATAAATATGAATTAAATATATTAATTAGAAAGATATACATATAAAATCAATTTTATCGAAAAATATTGTTGTTGCGCCACCGGGATTCGAACCTGGATCTCTTTCCTAACCGGGGAAGGTGCGTTATCCAACTATGCTACAGCGATAAAATTGATTTTATATGTATATCTTTCTAATTAATATTTAAAATATCACAGACCTGTGTTCTGAATAATTACAGTGTGTTCCCCTAAAAATACTTCAGAACTATGTTCTGATAAACTGCAACTTCAGAATTATAATCTGTTCTTAATAAACAACTCCGCCATTATTATTTGGTAAATATTGCATAATAAATATTATACAAGAAGAGTAGTTGACTAATTGAAATGGAGGATCTCTGACAATTTATATTTAAGATTTAAATATCTTTAAATATTACTACCTCTTCCGCAAGGATCAACAACACAATCTTTCAAGGTGTATAAAGTAGTTTGACGAGATTGCGTACCATCTCCTGACCTTTTAACATGCACGGATTGTATTTATGGGGAATGGTGCAGGATGCAGTAAAAAACGGCGACATTGACCGGCGGCAAAGCCTTCCAATTTTTGAGTAACAAGTATGACCGACGCAAGTCGCCGATCACAACGGCGGTTATGGAATCTGAACGGGGTGGAATAGGAGGAGGATGGGTGGATGGGTAGATGGGTAGGAGTAGAGAATGAGAAACGGAAAATAAGGAATGGTGAGGGAATCCTTCGATAGTAGCGGACCAGGGTGAACTACGATAAGTGGACGACAGGTCAACTCACCTGATGATTACGCAATTCCTGGTGTCTCCTGAAATGCACCTAAACTTGATGTTCACGATAGGTGGCTCTGATGAATTCACCGTACACTCTGATTTACACACAAATATTATTGAGTACGTCCCACACTGATCAGTCAACTACACTGAAATCGATGAATTCCAAATCTTCCCAAGCTCAATCTCAATCCAATGAGAACAACCAGCCGAGCTGCTCGTCGGAAAAGAACTTCCATAAGATCCAAATGAATAATCACAAGTCAGGACAACATCTCCACTTCAGATCTCGATGAATTTCACTAATATAAAATGGACCAGTCGATCTGAGAGAACAGTACTAAATTGGGAGTGGACTAAGTGAAGGAAGAAAACTAAAACCGGTCACGAGCCAGATGTCCATATCCATCCACCGTTATTCTCCTTTTTCGTTCAAAAATTGTACCCAGGATAATTTACCATTATAGATTGTTACAGAACCATTATGTAGCTGAGAAAGGGAACAATCTTTTTAGATACCGTAGATAAAGCTGCAGGGAATAAAGTGAACGGCGCTTATATATATATAGCTTTATAGCTAATGGGAACTTGTCAATCGGGCATGACTAGCGGTTCACAGTAGAGTCCTGGTACCGACGCTGATGTATCGACGTGAAGTCTTGAGCTGGCAGAAGAGGAACGAAAGTAGACTGAATGCAGTGTAAATGAGATCACTTAGACGTATATGTGGCAGATCCATTTATGACAGAATAAAGATTGAAGAAATAAGGAAAGAATATAAAAGAAAGGATCACTTAGGTGGTTTGGTCATATGGAACAGACTAATGAGGTAAGAATGGTAGTTTGATAGTGTTGATGGAGCCAGAAATAGTTTATTAATATATTTATTAGTAATATTTTCAACACATTGTAGATTTTTTAATGGTTTTGTTTATTCTCCATTTTTGTAGGATTTCTTAATCTTTTCTTACTTGACTTAAAAGCACGTTATTTTTTTTTATAGATTATAAAGAATTATAAAAAAAGATATATTAATTATGTTTTTGTACCTTTCAGAACGTTTCGAAGCAGGTGAATAAGAATAATAAAATGATTTTCCATTAAACCTTTGTAGGTTCACAAGTTATTGATTTGTATTCAATATTATAAATTGTGTCAATATGGACTCAAAGGACACAAAAAAGCTATTTTGATTTCTTCCACTTAAAGGCTAAGCTGTTATGCCAGAAAGCATTTATAGAATAATTCTTTTAAAAAAACGAAAAAAATATTGCATATTACATTACCAGTACCGTGCACAGGATTAAAATATCGTTTCATGACTGACATAAACAAAGTCGTGTATATTGTTTTTTTATTCTTCTCACAAATAACATTATAAAAAGCTTATTCTTAGTAATATATAATGGTATGGTCCGCTACTATGAAGAAAATATTAAATATTAATAATAATTACCCAGTGTATAATTAGATTCTGAAATATTAGAAAATAAATTAAATTTTAAAAAAAATACAATATTGCCATAAACCTAATTCAAAGTCAATGTTGGGCTTGTACTGTACTATAAGTTCAAAACCTTGCGGAAGGCTGTTTCCATTTGAAAAAAAATTAGTCGTACATTCTACAAATATACCACCTAATTAAATCCTCTCTTTTAGGTGAGTTTAAATAGTATTTTGTAAAAATAATACTACATTCTCACTAATACATTTTTCCGGTCTATATAACTTCATTTATTATTTGACAAATGAATAAAGAAATCTTAAAAATTCATTAATTTTGATTAAATTAGTCATTTTGGAAATAATACAATCCAAATTAAATAAAATACGATAAAAATATATATTATATGATAACTCTATGGTATATCATCGTCATCATTTGAAGCAGTGATCATTTTCCAGACAACCCTGTTTAGAATTGAATCTCTTTTCTCCTGAACCTGCTAAATGTGCATATTTTTACCCTGGCCTATAATAGTGCCCACGAAGAACTTTTACAGAGTTGAGAGTTCTCGCAACGTAGTCAGCTCATATGAGTCTCCGCGATCTCACGACTGTCGCTGAAGGCTAACCGGTCAAAGTAGTCTGCGAACAATTTTGTTTTCACATACTTGACGCCTTTTCTTGTTCCTCCATAAACGTTCAGGTTTTGACAGGTGCTTTGTTGACTCAAATTTTTGTATGTCTGGATGCGTTTATTATGTGTTTTACATACATAAAACAATTCGTCCAATATTACATGTACATTAATGTATTATATGTATATATATTGTATACGTTACAGTGAATATATGTTACCAATGAAGTTATAATATATTTTCAATGGCGTTTCAATGAAATCATATCCGAACACATTTTCACCGGAAGCGACACGTGCTCTAGTAGCGAAAATACAATTAACTGATATGCACTAGTGAAATCATATGCTGCTTTTATCTGTCAATTTAACAGTTGTTCAATTTCCATTTGCATGTTTTAGTTTCCGCTTAAAATACTTGTTCGTGTCGATTAAAATACGAAAAAGTAGTGAACCCCAGTATTTTGTCAACTAGTTAGCAAAACAGTGTTTAATTTTCGATTAAAATTGTATTCATATATGCACATAATGCTAATCTAGTCTGTTAATATTATGTTAATACAAAAGTCTCGGGCGATTTAGAGTAAAATGAAAAGAAGTATGATGGAAACGACTAGAAGAGACAGAAAAAGAAACACTTGTATTAAAATGCAGACCAATGTGAACTATGCCATTGTACTGCCTTAAGAAAGAAATGGCGGACCATACTTCAAAATACAGCGATAATTGATTATACACGATAAAAAAAATCTTGAGAATGCCCAAAGTTAAAGCCAAAATTATCGGAGTAGTGGGAGTGACATGAAAAATATTGGTGGAATGAGAGGGAGGTTCTTCATCCAGCAGTTATGTTATAAGTATTTTTATAATAATTTTAAAAGCAGGTAAGTACTAACTCCTCTCTGTTAAAATATTATACTGTCGTATTTTTTAATGAAAACTAAATTTGATTTTTTTTAATAAATTTTATTACATAATTTAAACTATTGCTTATCAATGTCTCCCCTCTGTCAATTATTTTGTTTATGCCATCGGAATAAAAACTCGCCGGTTTTAATTCAAAGAATATGTCCAAGTGCGTTTATAAGTTCTGTGTTGTTTTAAGTTTTTTTCCATCCAAAATATTGTGTAGGGATAAAAAAAGGTGAAAATCTGATGGAGCAAGGTCGAGAGAAGGATGTTAAGGTGGATGTTTTAAAATATCCAAGTTGAGCTCGTTCAATTTGTGCTGCGTCATCACTGCAGCATGAGGACGCGCATTGTCGTGGTGAAATCATCACCGTTACGATTGATTGATTGGAAACCAGGTCAATACGATGCAGATGTCTCACCAGGGTCGTTGGACTGATACGTATCTTCAATGTGATGTCCCTGGTATTTTGAGGAGGATCAACTTTTATTATAGCGGTTAACATATCATTGTCGGTGATTAAAGAGCGCCGCGCCCGTTCGGTTCTTCATCAGCTACTCTTTGACTGGTTCGAACATCGATAGTACCCCTACCGTATACATCACGAATGTTTTTGGTTGCTAATGTAGCATTATGGTTTTTATTAAATTCAAAAAGTAAACAGTGTCTAATATGCACACTTTTTTCCGACAGTTTACATATTCACAAGGCCTCCATTTAGTTCAATCACTGGCTATCAACTGAAGAATTTGTCAGAAGAAACCCTTCTTTACAAAAGAAAAATTAAACACAGATGTTAACAGAGTTAATTTAGAAATAAATAACATTGTCTATGTAAAAATACGACGGTACTTACGACTCAACCAAATTGTAATGTTATTTATAGAGAACATTAATATCTACAAGACGTGTACACTATTATTTGCTCTTAATAAATCAGACAACAGCATAATAGTATGCCCATAAAATACAAATTAAAGAACATAAATTTGATTGATTCAGGTATATAATTATACGTGTATCTGCAGAGATTATTAATTTGCATTCAAATTGGAAAAATATGGAAAAATATTCGGATTTTCTCGATTGAGTAGGTACAGAGTTCAATATTTTTAAAGTATAATATATTATTACTGTTTATTTTGATAAAATTATTGTATAAAATATATTTTTAAACATTACCACAATGGTTAAAAATTACAAATGTATTTGAAAGATTAGTTTTTGTTTGCGCAAAAACAAAGACAAATCTTTATCACCATTATGTTTACCCATGGCTGATGGCAGAGGAATTAAGCGCCATTATTTTCTGTGCTGATACACAACTCTCGCTTCATCAACATTAATACATCTTCTAATACATGCATGGCAATTGTTAAAGACGTATAATAGCCACGCCAAGTCTCCCGCGGACGTTCACTATTTCTGGTGCCATCAACACTCGCATTATATCAATATATTTTTTTCTAGTCTCTTTTCTCGTATTCTTTCTACGTGAATAAACCACCTAGGTAATCCTTTTTAAATCCTATTCTCTTTACAAATAACGGCTTTACATTTTTTTATAATTAGTTGATAAAGGCGTTGTTAGCAATGACTATAAATTTGAGTTACCCTAGATATAAATGAAGTCCGAATTTCTTAGTTAGAATTTCTAGCAGTAAATATTCTAATCTTTTTACAGTTTTGCGCTAAGTGCGAGCGGCGCTTGGGATGAAAATAATATACATACCTACTTGGAATAATGTTTTCACTAACAAAACCTATTTTATATATTTTCATAGTATAGCTATTTTAGACTAAACATTTTTGGGAATGTTAAAAAAATATTTGCTGTTGAAATAAAACTTATAACAAGAGTTTTCTAATTCTATTCCAAGGCTTGTACATCGAAAGACCTTCTTCTTCTTCGAAACTATTTGTTAAAAACTAGTGGTCCTATAATAATCAGTAATATAACAAATCTAAGCGGTTTTTGTTTTTTCTACGCATATTTAAAAAATGAAAACAAATAGCAGAAAATTAGACAGGTCGGCATCACTCCCACCGGGCATGCTGCACGATGTTTTTTCAATGTAACTCCATGTCACAAATAGGAGTGATGAAATAGCATATCAACTATATATGCATATTTCATTAGTTCTCGAGGAATGGTTTAGATCATTCTATATAAAAAAAATATTATTTAGGAGAACACATTCTTATTGTGAAGTTGTAATTATTCAGAACAGACGGTCTGTGATATTTTAAATATAAAAAAAGGTAACATATAGGGTCGAAAATTGTCGCTAAAAATATTGTCGCTGTAGCTTAGTTGGATAAAGCACCTTCCCCGGTTAGGAAAGAGATCCAGGTTCGAATCCCGGTGGCGCAACAATAATATTTTTCGATTAAATTGATTTTATATGTATATCTTTCTAATTAATATATTTAATTCATATTTAAAAAAATTATTGCATCCGCTCTAGGTGTTATTGAGTTACTACAAATGCACAACCAGTAATACTGTATCAAACACGAGTATAAGATTCTGAATTCACTATACTATCTACGTAGATAATTTTCATCTCTCAAAATTAATCTTAGATCTTGTATATCGTTTTTATAATCACCACCTTAAAGATCCTTTAATTCGTTTTGTTTAAATCCTGTCTTTAAATAAAATGGGTACTTATTTATTTGAAAAGGAAAACTATCTTGGCTAAAAAAAGAAAATTTGACATAACACTTTTTTTAGACCAGTGAAAGTTTGAAATTCTAATTTACATAATTTATAAATTTATTATAATATATTTATGTACTCGGTTAGTAGAATAATCCGACAAAAATATATATCTATACCTACTTGTAAATGTCGATAAAGGTGTTATGCTAGTGAATGTATGAAGTTGACTATTGTTTTGTGTAGTTCGATAAATAATATTAAACATTATTTAATTTAAAATAATGTTTTCTCGTGAAATATTAACAAAAATATTGTGAATATAATGTTAGTTTTAAGAAAACGCTGCACGAATATGCTACCCGCGCTTGTGCCAGCCCTGGTCCAGCCTGACAGGCGGATTCTGGCTGCAGATTGGGAGCGGCCCGCAGATGAATGCCTGGTGGGATGACGCGGGGAATCTGTTCAGGTGGATGACTCCAGCCACCGCGAGTTAGTCTCCGCGAGGAGCGTAACGGAATTGCGAAATGTTTCGGAAATCAGACTGGTTTATTGGATCCGGCTTCCGGAGAAATAAAATATTTGGTTCTCTTCTGCAGCGAATTGCCTTTCGGAGGCTGAGATAAAATTTTAAAAAAGGAATTATTTTTGAATTGCAATCTGGATTTGTTGTTAGATTTATCTTCATCTCATTATTTATAACACGTTTTTAATAGTTTAACATATCACGTTACGTGTGTGTGCATTAGAATGGAAGGAGAAATATATTTTTTAAATATGTTTTACAAATATTTTAATTGTTATATTGCCAGTCAAGTTGCAACGAAGGCTATCCCCTATATTGTTATTTAATCGTAAATTTGATATACGGCCTTATTAACAAATTGAAACATTCAATCGATGAAGCAATTATTGAAAAAGTTCATTCATTATTTGATATAGCTTGACCTTGGAAGAACATCTGACATTTACATCCAACTGAGTTATTAAGCTTCAAAGCTTTAAGTATTAATTTTTCCAATTCCTTGGCAGAGTTTGGTTTATTGACCATGAATTGAAATTTTTACAAAATAGGCGCTACATAATTTAGGGTACCCACCTAATCAAATAAACTGATTCCTGATTTCGAACACGTTATATATTGGGTGAATATTGTGTTCCAGGCCTATTTTGTTTGGCCACTATTTTGGTTTGGCAGACATTTGTCAGTTTGCATTTGGTAGTCGTAGAGAGTAGTTCATTACAATTGATTATGAATCATCTAATGCTTCGATAACGCGTTAAAGTCATCAAAACATTAAAACAAACACAAACCCGACTTTTAGCTCATTTCGACTTTTGTTAATAAACAAAACAGCCCTTATTGAGGCACTGAAAATACTCAATTGATACACCAACGACCTTTACACCCAAACAGAGTTGCTGTATGGTGCGTCGTGTGGGCCAGCGGAATCATTGGGTCTTATTTCATTGCTGTAAAAACTTATTGGTAGCCGAATTGGGTCTATTGGGTCTGCAACATATGCGGTTTCAACAGGACGGTTCCACCTCGCACACAGCCCGAACTACGCTTGAAATTTTGATGAATGAAACAACATCGACCTGAAACATAATATTCACCTTATCATATCATTTTATTTGTATTCAAATCGAAAGTTTAAACTATAAACACAATGTAGAATTAGGACGAGAATCTCAATTTGATCACACGAGAATTTGAGAAAATATAATCAAATTGTTATAAAAATAAACTTTGTTAATAGATCTCGGCGAAAAATAATATGTGAGTATGCCATAGTCTCTAACAATAGTCCATCAAGAGATTTGAATCACTGGAACTAAATAGTTTGTTAAGGAGAACACATTTTTATTGTGAAGTTGTAATTATCCCGGTAGCTCAAAAACAATATTTTTCGACAAAATTGATTTTTTATGTATATATTTATAATTAGTACATTAATTTAGTATTTACATAGTTTGTTATGCAAAATAGACCCAGACAAGAATGAACATATTTGATTGTGATGGCTGTGGAACGATCTTTCGCGTTATATTTTATTGGACAAAATAGTCAGTCTATTTTTTATTATTTTTTAATAATCTCTGTCTGAGAGAAGTGGCGACCATTCTCTCGGTCAGAACAAGCAAACTGGGCCGTAAATACATTAACAAAACATGTTTTGGTGCGGAAGGTAATGAACGAGAAAAATTCACCAGCTACGTATTTCATTCTGTGTTCTTCCATTCGTTTATTCCTCTTCATTGTGACTGGTTGTGTTTTCAAAATCAATCAGATTTCAGTTTAAAAAATAAGTGCTACTGTTCTAGTATTATAATAAATGTGTCTTGGTTGAATATACCTCAGCATAATATAAATATAATTAAACATGTAAGTACTGACCTGTATGTGCCTAATGGCGCTGGCTTTAAAATAATATTTGCATTTATACTTATAAGTATACTTTAACTTTAAAGCTTCGAATAAGCGTGGGGGGGGGGTATTCTGATTTAAGATTCATATTGGGAGTTTGGTTTAAAGAAACTTTTGATGCAGGCGAAAGTTTCTGCTAAAATTGCAGTTTTGAGTTAAATATGCACACAAAATAGAAGTTGCATTTCTAAATCATAATTCTGTGGTATTTTTAAAACAAATTAAATTAATCAACTAGAAATATATAAAGAAAAAATATTTACTTGCTTATTTATTACAACGCAATATAGAGTTAATTGCTTCTAAAAATGGAATAATAGATGTATCAATTGAAGATTTATTGAAAAACGTATTCAATTGTTATTTGGAAAATTGTGACGCGCTTTCCCCGGATAGGAAGAGATCCATCTCATATTTTTTCGATAATAGATTTTTTCTGCATGTCTTTCTAGTTGATTAATTTTCATAGTACTAATTGACTAAAATTATATCTATGATGTTTTTGTTTATTTTATTCTTATTAAAATCTCGGCGCACAGGAGTTTTTACTGATGTAAAAATCATATTATTTACAGAATTTCAAAAACAAATGACGTATAAATTACTTAAAATATTTTTTTCATAAAAAACTTTCGACTTGCGACTTCTCAAAATACATGTCTAACTTACGTGTTTCCCTGATGAGAGCTAACTTATAAATTGTTAAAAAATATTTTATTTTAGTTAAGTGTCTCTAATAATTAAATTGATTGAAACAACTTATTCTAATGTACGTATGTATAATACTATATGCCTCTGATTATTATCAATATTTCCTTTCTTTTTAATGTAATCAAACACTGCAGTATTAAATAGTCAGCTAGATGCAACACCATCACGGCCATCGTCGTAAATATGCATATATTTTTAATACAAATCGTTTGTTTTTTGGCGCGAATTCTTTGAACCAGTATTTAAATATAACGAGTTAATAACACAAACATGAAAACACATAACCAATAAAAAAAACTAACGCATTATTTATCTGTTTATAGTGAATTTTATCATTTTTTTTTATTAAATAACAAGTGAATTATTATATAGTTTTATACTGACCTGAGGAAGTAACAGACGTTGTTGCGCAACTGGTTGATTTTAAATAACAAACTCATGTGATTATAGTTATTTCATATTGAAATGTTGAAACGATATAAATTTACTTCTAAATTTTCAATTATGCAAACTTATGCCATTTAAATTTGCGCGCGCATTAGATATCAGAAAATATATATATATAAATTACCATCATTAAAATGATCAGAGTCAAAAATAACAAAAGAATTACGCTCTTGACGTAATTGTTAGTCTAGTAGTTAAAACACTCGCCTAGTAATCCAATGGTCGAGGGTTCGAGTCTCATTTCAGAAGACCATCAATTTAGTCCTATTTTTATAGCACAAGTGTTTAGCTTAGATTAAAAAAATAATTTGATTGTGACACGTACTCCATTTACAAATCTCTACTTAAAAATTGACATTGACTTACCTAGGCAACGAGCACCTACCTTCTATTAATAAAGTCTTTCTTCATAAAGATATCAATTAGCACAACCAAAAACGAAAGTTGGATTCAATAGAACCCAACACTTCCGTAGGTATATTTGTCGGATGTCATTACCGAATAGGGATTAAAAATACCATCAATTATTAATTACTTATTAAGAAATACAATTTTATATCTCAATTTAATTTTATTATATTGTTGTCATGGATATCATATTATTCTAATATAGATTTTACAAAATGTAGACACGGATTATATTACAAAAGTAACATAATATAGCAGGAATCGCGGCACGCAGATGATTGCATAATGTTTACTTAAATTTTGGTAATATTTGATGGCGTTGTGCTAGTATTGTTGTATATTAGGTTAAAGTTTACCATACACGTAAAACATTACTATAACGTCTCGTTCACTATTTCACATTTGCTCTCGCTCGGAACAGTCGTGACGAGATCCTAGGTTGATTTTTGGTGCCGCTTTGATCCTAGAGTATTATAGATGGACCCGTTCAGGGTTTTGATGTCTTAAATTCATCCTATCACGTCACGTTATCACCTGTCCAAGATATTTAAACTTGAGTGATTTCACAATAGATCGTGGAATCTATTGTGGAATCACTCATGTTTAAATATATATCTTCAAAGATAGACACTGATACCATTTTAAGTTACTAAAGAATCTATCTTCCTACGTTCAGTGCCATAAAGAAAAATAAGATTAAGTGGCTGCTACGTGGCCACGGCCAATGTTCTCGCAATTCGTAAAATATTACATTATTATTTATAACGCCAGCTTTACCGTACTATTTCCGTACTGAAAAAAAATATTTTACACGTTTTATATGTAAAAGTTACTTAATAAATTTAAAATGCACAAGAAATAAAACAGTTACAATATTTATACATATTAGTATTATACGTGTAAAAAGGCGAGAATTGTATGTCTCGACAAAAGAGTGTGGCGTTCTATCCTTAATGCTTATTCTCGACAACATTTTTCACGATCTTCTTCTTTTATATGGAAATCAAATATATTTATGCAATAAGATATTATTGTACTTATGGAGTAATTTAGTACCTACTTAATAATTATTAATTATTTTTTATTGTAGTACCTACATTATATAGATCGTTGAGAATTTGGTTAAAGTTCCTACATACATAATAAATTATTTTTAATATTTGGGTAGGTCTTACGCGTCGAATATAATCCCGTCAGGCATCATTACAAGACATAACTTAAACTTGATTTATATATATATACACGTTCTTCAAAGGAGTAACCAATAAATTTGTTGGAAACCTTCAATTATAGCGCATGAAACTCGGCCTTGAATTGAATATATTGTATTTAAAGGAGTACCGAATTGCCTTGAGAAAATGATATTATTTGCAAGTGGCCTCGCACAAAGAAAATACAGGACTAAAATGAAGGTGTGACATATTATTGTCTCAATATCGGTTTTCTGTTCAATTTTTATCATAACAAAAAAGTCGTTTTCAGAACTGATCGCAACAATTAAGTAGATTTTAAGTAAGTTAAGTAGATATATTCTTTCTCTAGGATCAATATTAAGAGAGTTACGATTTTTTTTATTTTATACATTTTGAAACAACATGGCATAGTCGAAATATTTACTAAGTCAGTGTTTCAGAAAAATTAGATTTAAATCTGATGAAATCTCCATGGGTCCACAAAATCCGTAATACCCCATATTCAACGCGTCATAAACGAATAAAGTGCATTAAAATTTTCTAAAAGTTTTGTCATAAGACCTTCTGAAATCTAACTTAAATAAAAATAAATACATTATTTCAAACGATTACCTAAATTACCATAGCTTCTGGATCTTCCAAATCAACTGTCAAAAATTATAACAATTCCAATTTTTTGTGGACGTCCATGGTTATAACTATTATAAAATTAACTTTTCGAAAAATTAATTAATTAATAAAATAAAAAACAATTTTACACTACACATTAATTAGATGTAAAAGCTTACTGCATCATTTTCAGTAATAATGTGCCTAATATACAACAACAACTTTGTGTTTTATTTTATTAATCAATTAATTTTTATAAAATTTAACACTCTTGTCAAAAGGATGTCATTAATATCTAAAATAAGAAAACTGCTACGCACTTGTCATTTTTGTACAATATTTATGAGTGTTTTATTCAAAACATTTAGTTCTTCAAATTCGATCAATTTTGTCTACCCATATTCATGTCAAAATCAAAATCCTTCTTGCATAAAATAATATAGTTCAACAATTTTGTAAATAAATATTATAGATAAATTTTGAAAACATCAGAGACTGCACAAGTCTAACTTTAGTTGTTTTAGCCATACCCGCGCCATTCGAACGGCTTGAACCGAATATGTGAGCGATGTAATGTTATATGATCAGGCTCGCTACTTACTCTACAGAATAGACTTAGTGTTGCGGGAGAAACCAGTTGTAACCATCTTGCAAAGGCAAATAAAAATTTTATGAGAAAAAATATTTATGTGTAATTTTAATGTAAATTTTTAAATTTCCATATTTATTAAACTGTTATGGTATTTAATTATGTATAAATCATTATAGATTCAAAAAATCAGCGTTAATTGAGAAAGGTTATCTATCACGTACAGGTTTAGTTTTGTATTAGTGTCTATGGTGGGCCTACCAATATGAACACTTTGTGGTTTACTTGTATGGGTAGGTGGGATATTATTGTGTAAACAATATGAGACGTGTTGCGATGTTGACGCATTTGAATCAATACTATTAGAACAAAGCTAGTTACCGTCAGATTTGCACGATTTAAAAGGTTAGTTTGTTTAGTATTAATTAAAATTTAACTATTATTAATAAACATCGTCGTGTTAATTAAATCTGCTATCACTAAAAAAAATTATAAACTTATTTAATTCATTTAAGAATATTGATACAATAATGAACCTTGTTCGTTTAGGGGAGATGGCGTTAATTTTATGTTAATATAGCGTTTTTAGTTGTTACCAAGTTGATATCCTGTGTATATTAGATTTGGAAAACATCAATACATATTTTAAATATGAATTAAATATATTAATTATAAAGATATACGTATAAAATCAATTTTATCGAAAAATATTGTTGTTGCGCCACCGGGATTCGAACCTGGATCTCTTTCCTAACCGGGGAAGGTGCTTTATCCAATTAAGCTACAGCGACATTATTTTTAGCGACAATTTTCGACCCTATATGTTACCTTTTTGATATTAATACATTTAATCGTTCCATCATTTGACAGAAAAAAAAAAAAAAAAAAAAATCAATACATATCATGCTTATATAGGATGTTCAGCGGAAAAATTTCAAGATTAAATTGTAATTGCTCATAAACCATCAGGGTAAGGTAAGTGGGAGGGGTATTATTCGACGCGCGTGATTTGCGGATTTGCCAGTAGCAATGAGTCACTGGTCAGGAGCGCACCGCGCGTTCGCAGTTGAGCAATATTTAAGTGCGGTGATTCATTGGTTCTCTTTTTGTACTCACTTTAATATTCAACAAGTGATGGGCCATGCACGCAACTTATCTAGTGTTGAGTTCAAAAGTTCAGACAAGAAGGGACAATGGTTAACTCCTCCGGGACCATCAACGTCAGCAGCGATGTCAGAACATGTGGCTCAAGTTCGACGTGAAATTATGCGAAATCCGCGTAAATCGATAAGGAAGATTGCAGCCTGTACTGGAATAAAAAAATCAACAGTGCATGTTATTTTTTTGCAACACTTTTCTCTCGCGTGTTCGCAAATTTAAGAGTCCGATTGCAAGAGTGTCTTAAAAGAAATGGACGGCATTTAGACGATATTGTTTATAAAACGTTAAATTAGCATTATTTAACTCCATTTTTTATAAAGAAAATATGATAATAACATTGTAGTTTTTTTTAATTTAACATTAAATTTGAAACTTTTCCGCTGGACACCCTATATTTTAGAGAATTAATTAGTAAGTGGAGATTATTTTATTATTATCTAAAGGACCGTATAAATACAACTAAAGCAGAATATATAATTCGCCTAATATCAAATCCGTTATGTATTAAGCTAATCTTAATTTATTTATTGTTAGACTAAAAACATGCTAAAGTGGAAGCCTCATGCTAAAAACGTAGCTTGTTGGTCTAGTGATTAAGACGCCGGTCTAGTGATTTAGTGGTCGGGGGTTTGTTTTGTAAAAATATTGTTTATTGGCCTTGTTTCGTAAAAATAATAGCAGGAAGCAGATAGGTGCGGACATAGATGATAGAAGTAGCTATCATCAAGAATGACCTTTAGCGGTGGATTAGTCCATGACATCTTATTTCAACATATTGAATTTTATTACGTTAAGCGTTTTATTGCGAACTTAGAGATCGAGCCGAATCGAGTCTCCATATTTTTTGGAGTCTTCCCGTTAAGGATGGCCGTGGCAGCTCTGATTTTAGAAGTATAAAACGCTAAGCTAATCTTAATTCTACAGAATCCTTAAGATAAATATTGAGGAAGAGGCGCTTTAGTTTACGGGTAAGCCGTTATTTTATGTAAGATAGACATTTCTTTAATCTCATGTAAGCAGTATTTAAATTTGTAAAAGACTCTAATTATGCACTGACAAGATAACATTAATTTTTGTAGTTGCACCACAAATATTTTAGCATATCATTAAAATTTATTAAGTCATAATATCGTAACATTTTACAGTTCGGCAGCTCACCGCATTGATTCATCATAGAATGACTAATTAATGAGACAATGTTTTTATAAAAGATGGTGGTAGATAGATTAATGTAATTTATTCATTTTAAACACTCGGACATTTTTGAATATTTCTAATGATTGCGTAATAATGAGAGACGAAGGTCGCGAGGAAATTTATTAGTATTCTAGACCTCTTCTTTCCTTTTGCATGTCAGTATTGCCATATGGTGGCTTTAGTCAGATGGGACTCTGCTCGTAATGCACCTCCACACAAGCATGTCCACCGCTGTGGCACTTTCCTGTATCTTCTTGTGCCCGGAATAATGTGACTGAAGAACTGGAACAATTTTTTTATTTATTGTTATGTTTGCGTTTAGGAAAGATAAAATGCGTAATGTCAAATTGTCAAAAGACAGCAAAATAAAAATGCAAAAAAAGTTACTTATTTTGAGTAAGTAAGTAAATAAGTAATGGTAAGCCATTACGCTGTTCCCCCGTGTGGGTAGGCAGAGAGGATAGAGAACCGCAATATTTTGTCCTGACACACAATTCTCGACTCATCCGCATTTATACGTCTTCTCATACAAGCTCGCCGGTTATTGTGGTTTCTAACAGAACCATCTTCCAGTATCTGGACGCAAAAAGTTTTCAAAATCGTTTCCCCCAGAGGGGTAGACAAGAATAGAATGCCACTCTTTTACTTTGTCTCGTCCACATTCATAATCTTATACATTTAATAAGGATATTTGGTGGTTCTGATGCCAAGGTTTCAAGAAATGTATTTTCTTTACAATCTTCTCCTGTTGAATGCTTTCTGTATACCCCACACAACCTTAGTAATCCTGTCAACTACAGTTAGCTAAATTCACTTTAATGTTTTTCATTCCATCGTCGGAAGATTTTCTGCATATCTGAATTATCACTTTCCCAGTTGAAATTATTATCGAAAACTCCAACCTAATTTTGTATTTTTTTTAATTTTGTCGAAAACCAATAATAAAAATGATAATAAATCTAAATTATCCGCATTTTAAAATAATGATAACTAAAATTTTTATTAATTTTCTATAGATAATACATGACACATAAGATTAACGGGCAAATTTATACAAATTATATAGATAATTCTTATTAATCTGTAAGGCATACAAATCGTGTAATATAAATACTTATACAAAAATAATATGCTCTGTATACGTTAAGTTTTCGGCCGTTTGTCTCTGATCTCTCTGGATAACGTTACGGATCCCATTACAGGGTCCATAATGTCGCTCAAGGAGATCGAGAATAGAGTAGAGCACCTCGGAAAACTGTACACAGATTTCATAAATAAACTTTACTTCTTATCACACGGAAGTTTTCCGATTACAATATAATTACGCTCGTTATTTTGTAAATTTTCAATTTAATTTATAACTTTTATAATTTAAAAATTATTAAATGTCTTTTGGATTGATTTGAGAGCACAAATTTTAAAAATTATATTGCTTTTTTGTGGCATTCTTTCGTCAACATCAAGTAAAGTTACGAGAGTAAGCTATATTTTAACACTGTGATCAGTCATACATCTCACCTTGGTTAATTGTGGTATTCTGCTACCACCACTGCTGATTCAACTTCCTGAAGCCTCTGTCCTTGCCAGGTCTACATATGACATGAACATCCAACTGATCTACTTCCCAGAAATAAGTTTTCCAAAAAATCCATCCCTTAGCAGAATATAGTTATACTGGTTTACAATTGAATATGTGTAAGTAATATGTAGATTACCAAAAATTAACTCTACTTTCGACATGTGATTTCAGGACTGCCGCCGTTCTTCCACTGAAATGGCAGCAAGAGATCTTCGGAGTCACAGATGATAACTTCCACATCTTTCTGGATGAGTACAAGATCTCTGAGCGGATGCTGCAGGACAGCGTGCTCCTCATCAGGGATTGGTACAGCAAACAGCCTCATTTTCCAAATGTTGAGTTTGGTAAATTTAATTTTTAATATTTTATTTAAAAATTTAGATATTTGCAAATTTTCGATTCTTTCGTTAGATGTTTTAGACTACTTACACTACCACGTGTTTTGACGTAAAAATAATATGTGGCTTTAAAAACTGACAGATTAGTAAAAAGTGTAGAAGTGGCAACCAATGCATAATTTGTACTGGTTACAATAAATTTGTTCATTGACGATGATATAGTTTTTCATTATCAATATTTTAAAACCTAATTAAAAATATTATTCAATGTAATATGTATATGATTTTTGTGTACCTGCATAACTTTTTTACATCGTACTATGCTTTTTTGTAACAATTTCTTGTCCATGTGAAATATATTAAATAGTAAGTAAATTATCACAATTTTTTTACTTTAGTTCAGTGCTCTTATACTTTATCATTTTTAACTCGAGCTGACTGGACATCCATCGTTCTATGTTATGGTTAGAACGCCAGGGCCCGAGCTCCACGCTACAGGTCTAATATCCATGGGCCGCTACATGAAAGTTACTTTTGTCTGCGGGAGAGGGTGAATGCACAATGACATGTTCACATTACACGCTAAATTTTTAACCAAAAAATAACCATAGACAGTTTTTCCGACAAAACCAATTTTTAGTTCCATTCTCATGACACGCACTATCTTTCATGGAAGTCTCTCATCAAACACTATATTCTCTTATTCTTGCTGCCACAGACCAGGCTCGCACTCCTCTTTCTAGTCTAAGATACAGAGTGCAAACGCAATATCACATCTCAGCTGCAGAGCTAAACCGAGAGTCCATTTCAGTCAGATGGGGTTCGTCCAGCCTCCAATAGCTTTCGGCGAAGATCCATCTCTGCCGATCCATCAGGATATTGCAAAATCTCAAATTTGGTCACTAAACGAAGCGTGGTTACTAAAATCTGTTTATAGCCTAGCGGCCGGAGACCTGGCGCGGCTACCGCTCCAACCAATAAGTGACTGATCTTGCCATCTTAATTTGCGCCATAGATTCTTTCCGAACAGCGAGCTTCCTATTTGCTAACGGAGACACATAGCATGATATTTCTCATCTTATTGTTTTGGTGGGCCCACACACGGAGATGCATGCATCCAAACGTTACATCTTATATCTGTTTTATTTCCAATAAATAAATAATTACTAATACAAATTAATTGTATTAATTAGAAAGATTTTTATATAATATCAATTTATCGAAAAAATATTGTTGTTGCTACCAGAATTCAAACCTGGATCTCTTCTTATCCGAAGAAATACATTAACCAATTATACTATATCAACACAGTAAGTTGACGACAAATTACTGTTATTAATAATTAGAATTATTTTTTTCTAATAAACAAATACAATGTTTTGACATAGTTCATTAGGCAACAAATACATAGCCTAGTGTTGAGCTAAAATTCAAATAAATTCAAAAATATATTATAATTATGCAAAACGAAGAATCGTTCAACATTTGTCGCAATGTAGGTAAAATTTGACGACTTTCTGTATGGTCATTGTACTATAATTGATAAAACTAGAAAATTTCGGGCTTATGTTGATTTCGTAATCGGTATCTTTATTTCTAATATCTGTAATAAGTAAATTATCTTAATTTGTTTTATACTTTTGAATTGCAGAAGACAGAACTTTAGGAAGACTGCTGGCTATCTGTAAGTTCAGCGTGGAGACGACAAAAGAGAAGATGGACAACAAGTTCACAGCCGCAAACATGATGCCGGAGTTCTTCTCCAACAGAGATCCGTGGAGTCCAGAAATAATTAAAGCTTTAGATGTTGTCGACTGGAGCTTTATACCTAAGCTTACTCCTGAAAATTACAGGATTCAAATTATGAGGTAATTTTCGTCATGCTTACTGAATCAAAATAACTATTCAGCAGGCGCGACCAATCAGCATATTGATATAAACTGTCGGTAACTATGTATATATAGAGGGTTAGTTTTTTGCATGTTTAACCACGATCAAATAAGTATTGTGAGTGTCGCCAGATATACGGGGGCATCAAATTTAGCTGTGGCGAAAGAATGTGTGGATTATGTCGCAGTGTATGTGAGTTGATCAGAAGGTAGTAAGTGCGGAAACTGAGGCTCTATTCTCCCAGTTCTCCACAATGTTAGAGTTATCGCGGAGAGTGAGAAATATGTTTGATGGCGGAGTAGAGCAGTTTTACAAAGTTGCGTGCGAGTAGCTGCTCAAGTAATTTGATAATAATTGTTAATAATATTAAAATACACGTATTCTATTTAGATTTATTTCGCATACATGACGGACTATCTCCCATCAAACTGTCATAATGTTTTGACTGTCAAAGCACAATAGCAAAAAAACGCCAAATTTAAATTTTCTGCTCTTGTTGGGACAACCTTTACTACATTATATTGCTATCGATATATAGTTTACCGATAAGTACTGAATTCAGTTCTTTAGCTCCATATTGGCACATAAAAGCTGATATTTTAAATATCGAACATACGACTGTAGTGACATTTAACATCCTTACCTAACATTTATGGGTAAGTACTACTGAATCAAATATAACCACGTGAAGCAGTATAACATGTTTGTCACATTTTTTTAATTACTCTGGCACGACATTCTTGAAAGGTGGTGAGCAAGACCTTGGATATTCGTAATTCATTCATCTTTTTATTTTCAAAAACTAAATTTTGAGACGTGTATTTTTTAAATTTATGTAGGTGTATTAGGGTTTCAAAAATAATTATTATTTTGGGTTAAATAAATTGCAGAACTCACACTTAGTGTACTGATATCTATATAGACAAAGCAATTACGCGGCACATACAACGCAGAATACGCACACCATAACTAAAATGATATTGTACTTCTTGTGCAAAGTTTCGTTAGCACATGCACGATAAATGATTAATTTAATTCGTTGCTGGAGCATACCTAATTTGAAGAAATATTTGTACTTGAATTATACTTAGTTTATAAAATTATGTAATATTAAACTGTTATATTCAAACTATACTGTTACAAGGGCGTTGATGGAAAATAATTAATAAATAAGAAAATAATACGAATTCGTAGTATATAGCTGTTTAATCAAATAAACAGTTATGTTGTTTTCCAACTATTTTTGCTTATATATTTTTTACATTTTTTGTTTAAATTATATCTATTATAAATTACCTTTGATTTATTGATCTTATTTAAAAATATACATTTTAAAAATTTCAGAATAAATGCGGACGACAACGCTTACGATCCTGTCACTTCCTTTGCCTCAGCATTCATGATAGCTGAGATGAGGTTGATCCTGGACATTGCTCTTGGAGATGTCTATGTTTGGGATCTGGCTAACTTGAAGCTCAGTCATGTGGTCAAGATGACTCCTCCGCTCATGAAGAAGACTATGTTTGTTGCTCAGGTAATTGACTATATATAATTTAGTCTTCGAAAAAAGTGAGTTATCAATGTGTTTTCATATGTATGTATTCATTAATTATCAATTCATAATTAGTAACTTTAATTTAAAAATATAAAATCAACAAATAAAATTAATTTAATAACAATATATTGTAACATCTAAAATATCCTTCACCCTTACATGATTGAAATTTGTTTATGAACTTGAAAATGTGCCACAGAAGTTAATTATGTCGCTCACATTTTTCGTTCTATTCCCTTTATATCAATGCATTTGTGGGGGGAACAACTCGTACCACTGGGAATACCATTTCGTCTCAAGTGCTGTAAAATTAATAAAAATTGCTGTGTAATAAATTTATTTATAAAACTCGAACGCTATTCCCAAATATGCTCCAGCAGACATTACTTATAATTTGTTAAAGAGAACACATTCTGTCTGTGATGTTTTAAATACTATTTTAATGTATTAATTATAAATATATACGTATAAAATATTTTTTTCGAAAAATATTGTTTTTGCGCTACCGGGATTCGAACGCGGATCTCTATTGTATCCACATATAACAAAATGATAAAA
The DNA here is from genome assembly GCA_031772225.1 of Eubasilissa splendida. NCBI lineage: Eukaryota > Metazoa > Arthropoda > Insecta > Trichoptera > Phryganeidae > Eubasilissa > Eubasilissa splendida. The sequence goes on from CM062868.1 coordinate 1,622,245, forward strand.
AAATACGAATTCTACGAAATTTCTAGAGCGGGTCGGTTAGGGGCGAGAGTAGCGGGGCGAGGGAGGAAAACAGTATGAGCGGGGGTGGCGAACGCGTCTCCAGACAGTCGGTTTCGGGAGGGTTAGGGGGTTGTACGTGTGAGAGTCGCTTTTGAACCGGGAAAAGAGACGTATACATAAACGTTGTTAGGGGTACGAAATCGGATTTTCCTTTTCGAGATTTACGTCGCGAGTGTTTTAGGGGTGATCGCGTGGGTTTCCGGGTTCGCGGGGTCGTGTTCGAATTCAAATCGCGAGTGTAGTGACTCCAGGATCCGGAGGGCTGACCAGGATCGGCGCAGACGCTGAGGACCAGATCCGCCAAAATACTAAGTTTATCTTTTTGCATGCTCGTATACATAATTAAAACCGCTAACAAGTACTGTAGTGTGATTCGGATCATCATGTAATTACCCATTCATAAAAGGGAGCTGGCGTAATCGCTAGACTATTTGATATTTCACTTCATTTAATTACTGTCCTATTTATTTATTTGGAACACCAATCTATAAGTTTTAGTTATATTTATCTCATTGTTTAGGACTAATTATATACTACTATGGGCCGTGTAAATAATTATGTAACTGTGTACGTAATTATTTGTGTATTTACTTATTCGCGGAAACCTAGTAAGATCTCACAAATCCCGTCATGGCTCACGCCGCTGGCACCACGGTGCGAGACAGGGCGCATTTTATAAATTACATTTTCGATCCGAAGTAATGGCTTGCCGGTCGAAATGAGAATGATATCCGAGAATGGTCGTGTGTTTATTTTACTTTGAAAACGCACTATTGCATGCGTATGGAAATCATACTGACTTTTATTATTGATATTGTACTAACAATTTACTGAACGTTTTACTTTACTACACATCTCACAAGTAAGACTCTATATTTATCCATACATTATGTATATAATTATATTTTCGGATATCAAGCTGAAACCAGATGTTTCACTTTACCTCCTTTCAACGCCTATGTGATTTGTAATTTTCCTAAGATGATTTGATTGGAAGGAAAGGTGCTTTTGGAGGCTGAACAGAGTCATTCGGGGGCATGAAGTGTGGACGGGCTAGCTATGGTTATATTGGTTTGGTAGGAATAGCCAAAATGAAAGAGTTATTGAACATCATCGGTCTGCGTAGGGTGCACAAGGCTACAGGCTAACCTTACGTATGTTTACCGTTCATGATCTGTTTCCGATATATAACCTGGCATAAACAGTTTAGTCCGCACTGAGTTGCGTCGAGGTGGTTCCTGTGTGGTCGCCGTGGTACTCGTACTTCAGTTGTATGAGGAGGATGATAGTAGGATCTCTAAAGGTTAATACCCAGAGACAGTGTTCCTAAAACGATCTACAATCACACAAACACACACACACCCGCACCAGTATGCAGTGATAACAACTCTAACTATTTGTTCCTGGCTCTATTCGAGATGCATTGTTCGAGACACCGAGGATCATCCTGCAGATTAACTAAACTATCTATCGCACACCGTTGTCACATGACGTATGTTTTCAGACGCACCCAAAGGAACCAAGGGAATTTCCTGAGAATCGTACTGTCATGTCACAATCATCACAATTAATTACCTTCAGTGGTGGACGCGGCCACGGATTGGCCATTTTCCTACCGATACTGAACAGCAGCATATTGGAGATATAAGGACCTCGGCCATGCATCTTGAATGAGTCATAACAAATGATATTGTTCACTGAGACACCGGCCGAATCTAAATTTTGGATCATCATCATCATCATTACCTTTTGAACGTGTTGGGTGAGAGGGCTCGGGGTTAAGCACCCGTCGTCTACCGCGAATAGGCACCAGGCGTACGGGTATCTTAATCTGGGGATAGGGGAGCCGAGCGAGCGCAACAGACTGGTGTCTAGAGAACTTATCATAATCACGGAACATATTTGCCAAGCGAGGCATTTAGCATGTCGCATGTTGTTTCACATGTCCACATAATTTATGAACAGCTAGGCGACGCCACGAGGCGGCCACAGTCACGAGGATAACCAATCCAGGGAAGTACACTACCAATTGCGCCAGTATTTTTCATGACAATTTTTCGAACCTATATGTTACACTTTTTCAAATTAATACATCTGTCGTTCCATTATTTGAAATCCAGGTTCGAATCCCGGTAGCGCAAAAACAATATTTTTCGCCAAAATTGATTTTACATGTATATATTTACAATTAATACTTAAAATTTGACATAAAAAAATATAAATTCAATTTTAAGATACACACGGATACAGAAAAGCAGCACTGAATATAATAATTCCAATCGCTACCAGCGGTTAAGGTCCTATTATAGACTGGTACAAGGTTGTGAAAAAAACTATTTTTAATAAGAAATATATTAAATAAATTGAAATAAATCATAAAAAAATTTAGAGAGATGAAAATCAAAATACAAAATCGCGAATAGATTTTATTTAGAATTTTGCACAAGTTCTGCGCAAACTCAGCACACATCCTGCTTTTTTATATTATAAATATCGCTCCATTGATAAAAAAAATTACATAATATTAAAAAATCTAAATTGAATTAATCATAAAAAAACTCAATCTAACTAAAACTAATCTGATAGCAGATAATTCTGGCGTCTGCTATCAGATTACTCAAATATATTTGAGATTCCGTAAAAATAAGGTAGATGGCTCTTTCAAATAATGGAATGATTAAATGTATTAATATCAAGAAAAGGTAACATATAGGTTCGAAAATGCACCTTTCCCGGTTTTAAAAGAGATCCAGGTTCGAGTCTCGGTGGCGCAACAACAATATTTTTCGATAAAATTTATTTTATATGTATATCTTTCTAATTAATATATTTAATTCATATTTTAGTAATAATATTAATAAATCAGTAAATTATTCGTTTGACTTTTGGTAATTATCAGGAGTGTATGTTTTGTTAAGCGGTGTTACGGAACCCACATCAAAGGAATCCACATACTGAATCTTCCGCCCTATGCCGAGCTGGTAGTCAAGAGTATAAAGTCGGTGTTGAAGAAGAAGGTGGCTGACCGAATCTTCGTCCACAAGACGATGGAGGACTTCCACAAGGCCTTGCCGAAGGATTTGATTCCCAAGGATTTGGGAGGAGATTTCCCCAAAACTTGCGGAGAACTAGCGGGTAACAACATTTTAATTATTTTGAATAATATAATATTTAATTTTAAATTTGCGATTTTAAAACATAGAACGTTTAAAATTAAAATAAATTAGATAAATCACTTTAGAATAATACCCAGAAACAATATTTTAGTCAAAATAATATAGCTACCTCATTACCTTTGCCATACTTGGCAAAGCATTCTACTGGACGTAGTAATCCAGTATTATGATATAATAACAATAATAGGAAACAATAGGAAAATTATTCTGAGGAAAATGAATCAAATAACTATTAAAAACCAGATTAATAATGGCGGAACAACTTTAATAAATTGAAGAAAAAAAATCAAATCACAAACAAACATATACGAAAAAGCAGTTCACTGTAAGGAAGTTAAATCTTAACAATTAATTAGAGAGAAAGAGAGAAATAGATTGGTAGCATTTGTAATGTAGATGAGGATGTTCTGAGAGGAGTGCAAGAAAAGAGGTCCATATTAGGTACCATCTAAAATCGATGGGGAGAATGGATAGGACATATTCTAGGGTACAATGCACACCTCAGAAATGTAACAGAGAAAAAGATTAAAGATAAAGGTCTAGACAAAAATACACCCAGCAAATAATTAGTAGAGAATGCAGACACCTTCTGTATAATACAGATAACTTCTGGATGGTGTTCAGAACAGAGACGTGTAGCCGACAAGAATACAGTTTTTAAATATTTAAAATAAGAAGAACCCACAACTCAGATATACAATAATATCAGATATACCTTCATATAGATGGACGCTTTTAATGAGAAAAAATAAATGTCTCACTCAAAAGCTATATTAACCCTGTAAATTATAGTATCATTTTTATGTACATATATTTTTTCTTCACTTAATTGTTTTTCTCGATGACTTAATATATTTTTGTATCTACATCTAATAATTTTGAAATTTAGTGATACATATAATTCTATGTGCCATTTTTTTTTAAATATATTATTTCTAATGATATAGTTTTTATACATATATTCTACATATTTCAAAACTTGTTACAAATAATAACAATTTATAAATGTGCTGTGTTATGTATATATGTGATGTAAATTTATTGAAAAAATAAAAGAATTACCCACCCTGAAATATACCTATCTTATTACGCCAAAAGGCGATCTTTTTCATCAATTCATCTCGATAAGGGTTTAACTTATATTATGAACTGTATCTTATAATAAAATAAAATTGATTGAATATTTAAAAAATCTAGTAATAATAAAAATCCGAGCAATACTTAAGTATCATTCTTTTGGTATAAAATATCGGCTTGTATTGTCACTTGTACGCAAGCAAATTCTCTGTATTGTATAAAATAAGTAAAAAAAAATTAACAAACTAAAAAATAATGTAAAGCTGATCTTAGCACATAGAAAAGGATTAAAAATGGGTCGTTTAGGTGATTTGGTCATGTTGAATGAACGAATGGGGAGAGAATGATAAAAATACTTATGGCACCAAAAATAAAGGACATCTGCGGAAGACAAAGATGAGTGAGGCAAGCGTTATGTATTGGGATAAAAGGTGCTTCATCCTCTCCGCCAACTCCCGCGGAAACGGCGGGATGGTAGAAGTTAAATAGTATAAAGTAATAAGATGTTTGTCGTTTCTGTCTAGAGACGTCCCCTGATGAGATATGCAAGAGTCAAATTCATATTTTGATACATTGTGTGAATCTGCCCTCTATTCAAAATAAATGTAAGCACCACTGTGACAAATAAATGAAACTGAAAAGAAAAGAAATAATATAAATAACAGTTTATTGGTTTCTAAATAAACAGTATTTTCATCCTGTTTCGCTCATCAGTCAATATATATATAATAAACATTTGTGAGGTTTTACGTCTACCCGTTCGGTACTATTCCTCGGGATAAAATATCCACTATAAAGCATATTATTACAATGAATCTAAAATAACATTATAAAATCTATCGTAGAAAGTAATATGCGAGTATGTGTGTATAATTACAGTTATATTAAAAAATTAACATTATAATTTTATTGATTTTGCATATTTTTATATTAATATTAATTCATAATTCTCATAAATTAAATGTAGTAAATTATTAACATACATGTTCGTTTTTATACGCGAAGTGAATATTTGGGGGTTAACAATCTTCGAATGAATCCCACATAAGATGTAATTGATACCATACATCAATAATTATAATATAAATTATTTTAAGCAAGTGAGTGTTTAATATATTGTAGGTATTTTTCACATTTCGTCTGTCCATGTTGCATTGGTTTTATATTTATCAATATTATGTCTTAACTCTTTGCTTGTGATGTACATATTCGATTACTTTTTTTAATTTTTACCTACTTAGTGAATAGAAATTATATTATTATTACTTATTCATCATTCATGCTCAAACTAAAAAAATGTTTTCGTATGTATATCTTACTTCTATGGTCCAAACCATTTATGTATTTATATTTATTATAGTTTTAATTTAAAAAGAATTAAAAATAAAGAAGGACTGTTAAGAAATATATATGACACAAGTGTTCATGGTACCATAAATAGAGGACGCGGAAGACTTAGCGTGATCAGAAACATCAGATATCAGAAGATTGTTTTATTAGAAAAATAAAATGTTGAGTCAACTTGTTTCGATGTCTATGAGTTCCTTTATGATTGAACTCATCTTGAATCTGAAGATTTTTGATTTATTTTAAATTGTATCTAACAAAGCTACTTCTTTTTTCAATGCGATATTAAATTCTCGTTCATTTATTTGTATTACTATACTAGCTCTGATAAAGTACGCAAATATATGCCCTGTAAAAATATAACAATTATAATAAAATAAAAAAATTTCATGCATCAACATTGCTAAAGCATGTATTTATCATATTTATTTTTTTAAAGGGTCAATCAAACGAGCGGCAGATCCTTCATTTTTCTACATTGCCGTGGTTAAGAAATCATACGATCAGTTTAATATAATCTTCAGTCAGGGTTTCGAACTATATTTTTCTCCTACATTAAAAAACTGTGTTGATTGTCTTAAATTGTTTCTGTTATACATATAAACAATGTTGGTCTTAAATTGAATAATTTAGAATATTTTTAAATAAATAAAGAATGTAAAATTAACCAAAATATTTTAAATAACCAACTAAATTTAACCATACGTTCAATTCTAAAAGTTTTTCCTAATTTTTTTTCTAATAATTTTTTGTCATTATTTCAATTTTCACATCTTTTATTGTCGTAACTATTTAAGTTAGTTAATACGACATTCTGGCGAAAAAAAATGAATTTTTTATACTGGTTGGTGTATTAAAATGACTTATTAAGTTGTTAAAAACAAAGTTAAATAATCTACATATAAATTAATATTAACCACAAACTTCAATTGGAAAATATTAAAAATATGTTTAAATATATTAAATCTTTATTTATGTATCTTGAAGAAAAAATATGCAAACTTAAAATAGTTAAGTTATGGATTTTCGAAAACAAAATCATTAATTTCTTCGTACATAAGGGTTTTTTCAAAGAAGATTTTAGAAAAAATGAGTTTAGTACATGAAATCGTTTTCATTCCCTTAATGTATCGAAAAAATCATATCTTTTATTTTATTTGACATTATATGTACCGTATTACATCGATTCTAAGTTTATTATTTTGGTGCGTCTTATATTCGATGGCGTCTCACAATCGCTGTCAAAAATATACTTGCCGCTGACGGTCCTCGGAACCTACCTCCGGTGACCGGCGGCCGCCGCTGCACGGTCGGTCGCTCGGTGACGGTCGAACGCGATCATTTTTTAATAAAATTGTTCCCCTAATTGTTGCATAATATGTCCTCTGAAACAATTCACTGTGATGCTCGCTGCACTGAAACGAAAACTTATTGTGTAGCAATATGATGTCTTTCATTTGTATAATAATTTTATTAACTATTTTTCTTTTATCTTTCTAGAATTATAAAAATAAGGATGCGACTAATAATCGATGTAATGCGGTATTTATCTATCTGTACGCTGTCTGTTATATTATTTAAAATATAGTTTTACAGACATTGCACCAACCTACTATTGACGTTTCTACCAAAACGTACTACCAATAATGATACTAAAATTTGAACCGATCTCAGAACCCTCAGTATGAGAAGCCAACGCCTTGCCCGCTGGACTGCGAGGGTCGCCCAACCCTCGTCGATTTAGTCTCGCCAATAAATATCACCTACTCTTTGCATTAAATGTTTCGTAAATTAGATTAATTAATTAAAAGTATCTTAATTTTTCCAGATGAAGTAAGGGCAGCCGTCAAATCTCCCGAATGGAGGAGTTGGTACTTGGAATCGACAGAGCAAAAGACTGATGAATCCAAAAGGATAGGCAAATCGGAGACTATGGAAGATGACCTTCTCGGTTTGAGAGGAACCTTTAGGAAGTTGGATATTGACTAACTATATTTTAATCAATTACGACTGCTATTATATATAATACATATATAAATTGATTTCAATCGTACTTACACCTACTTATGTAATATCTATTTTTTGAAAAATAAAATTATAAGGAAAATGACAAAATTGTTTAAAAAATTGTTTTTATTATATGAGAATATCAATTTATTGTGTGAGAATAACAATTTATTATATGAGAATATATAATTTGTATTTTATATTCTACTGATCTGATTATCATTATTTTATATTACACACTACTGTAATATTTAAAGCACCGATCTCATCGAATCTAAAATTAACCTCTTACAGGCGCCGTGCTCTGCGTGCCTATACGTACCTCGGTGATAAATTGTTCTGTATGTATATTTTTTTTACTTTTAACATATTAAAAGAGTTACAACAAAATGATTATTTATATGTTATTATTAAATATTTTTCAAACTATAATTGTTAAGTTTAAGATAAGTCTCAGTACCATGTACATTTTGAGATTTTGATCTTGAGATCACTGATTTGAGGTTAGTAGGAATAAAAAAAACTCGAACACGTTGACACGATATTCGATTTAACAATGACACTTGATATCAAGTACTTTCGAGTCTCTAAAACGTAACATAGAACCATAGATAGAAGAAGCATTACGAACATTTAATGGGTTTAGCTAACATTATTGACAGTTACGGTTTGATTCGAATTCACCCAGCAAGCCAACGGAAAATTAACGGTTAACAGACTGACGTTTGACGTTTGAACAAACAACAAGCGAGGCACTAATCAACATAAAGATCAAACCTTATTAGGCAGCAAGTGACTGCATGAATTTCTGTTGACTCGATGTACACACGGTGGATTACAAGAGCCGAGAGTTGACTCTATCGCAGAATCCATATCTTAGAGATCAGAGATTTAAATCTTCATTGCATTTGATGAAATTTAGAATCTATATGTGGCAATTATAAACATGTTAGACGGCCATTATTTTAGAAATTCTCTACAAAGAACGGTAAATCGTTACCGTGAAATTCAATATTTCGGGCATGTGTTCGTGGACCCAAATAAATGCAGTCATTCAGTGTAAAGTTGAAGGCAAACAACGATGGCTAGATAAAAGTAGACTGCCCTGATTGCGAATCAGTCGAAAGTGGACCAGTCTAGTCAAATTATCAAGGTGTACAATACTGCAGCTGGTCCTGCAGCAATCACGGCACCAGAAAAAGGTTTCGTTTTACACCTTTCTTCGCTAAATAGGCAGGATAATGTGCCTTCTGAAGTAGTCACTCTTCAAAGAAACAGCGTTTGCCACGTGGTGTGTGTAGAGTAAATATAATAACCTTGCGAGTTATTTGATAAATCATGCTGTTTCATCAAATAACCTCCTAACAATCGTCAATAATAATTGAAAAAATCATTTGATTGTTAGGAGATGTTTAATCTAATCGCAGAAAAGTATTTTCTTCGGGATCGTACCGTTCTGATTCATACTTTTGGTGTGATACGTTACTTTAATAATAATAATGTTCGATAATTTTTAAAGCGTTATTTTTGTAAAAAAAAATCACCTAAAGAGCGCTTTACACATAAACTGTTTACAGTTTTACATTATCTTTGCATTTAAAATTAAAAATTGCTATTTGAACTTATGGAAATATTTTTTTTTAAATGTGCGTTTTCAGTCTCTTTTTACATAAAGTCTCTGATGTACAGTTTCTTATGATAGAAAACGAAGAGTTCCACACTCATGCGCCTGCCACCTGAAATGCCTGTTCACTAAACTTAGACTTCTGGCAATGGCTGGTCGGTTTTACAACTGAGAGCTCGACGTCTACTATTCAAATTGTCTGGGATGCAAGGTTCTTGAAGATACAAAGGTGACATGTTATGTTTCGCCTTATTAACCGGCACAATTTAAATTTAGATCTTTCAGGGAAACGGAGCCAAAAGGTATGTTATATAAGAGAATTTAAAAACTCCATATATTATCCGTGCTGTCGCATTTAGAAAGGATTATTTTGTGCTAAATTATTTCTTAGTATGGTAACGCATAACAATTTAGTACGTTATAGCATATGGGGTACACGATTGAATAAGGCATAGCCCGAAAAATAGATAGCTAATGCTTACTGGATCATCGATGCTTCAAGTCGTGGTGTATAAGTAACGATGCGGGTCCACGTCCACGATAGGTGAAAATCGTCTGCAGAGACCAGCTAGCTCCGAAAACGATCAGTGTATTTTTTCAACATAGAAGAAATGACTTCTATTTTCAAACTAAATGAAAGTTGGACTAACTTAATGGTATTTTGGAATAGGCGCATGTCTTACCATTAGATCAAACAAACGCGGGCACCCTTAGCAGATACTTATAGTATATTCGTAGCAGTTACTCATTAAACTTTGTGCCGTAAAAAGTAGCAGACAATGAACTGACTCGTATTAATTGACCTTTACCTGTCCTCTCGCGTGTCTCCGTGCACCATAAGTACGTACTTAAATATATGCAAGAAAAAATGAAGTAAATAATTGTTATCATTATAATAGTATTCGTATATAACGTCAAGAATCGTTACAGACTGACAACAAAAAGTCTGCCAGTATGTTTTAACGAGTCTCGGGAGACAGTTGTCTCAAGTCAATTATTTAAATTAAATAAGTATCTATACAAAAATATACAATATGTAAGTTTATTATCATTTCATTTATTGATTTGGTAGAAACATTCTAACGATTTATCGTTAAAAAATTGTATTAAAGTCTATTTAATTTATATTTAATGTATATTTTAAACCTACTGTTTAGTAGTTGATAGTTGGAAATAATTAATGTCTGTAAGTCCTTTCATAAACAGAAAAACCTCTTTCGATCTTTTTTCAAATACATCTAGTATTATTTTTAATATTTAACGCAAACTTTACATTGTGGTTATTCATTTTAATATTTAATTATTTATTACTTCGTTTTTAACCACTTTTATGAGTTAATTGAATGCACAAACCAATACTTTTTCCGTATATTCCGAATCCGATTGGTGTATCAAATTAATCCATAAAAGTAATTAAAAAACACTGCACAAAATCATTCTAAGAATAAATATAAATTTAATATAATTATTTATTTATTAATTATATTTTTGTTTATCAAGTACAGTACTAATATCCGCTTATACATAGATTTATTTTCTAGTTGTGTTAATATATTTACATAAATTAGTTTCATATATTTCAAAGGTCGATAAAATTATTCCTTGATTTAATCATTACTGGGGTCTCGAATATGCTATAATGAATATTTAGAATTTGCAATACAATGTCCAAACTATTACAAAAATGTATTCAAAGTACAAATCTTAGGAGTGCCACAGATCGTCTGATGAAATGGCAGAAAGATATCTTTGGAATTCGGAGAGAAGATGATTATTATACCATGTTGCTTGATGAGAACGAGCTCTCTGAACAGGCGGTGCTGGACAGCGTGCAACTTCTCAGGGATTGGTATAAAAAACAGCCTCATTTACCAAACATTGACTTAGGTAAATCGTATAATTTCTTTACATATTTTGGGTCCTATTTTAAAAATTGTTTTACATAATACTTATATACCGGTATGTAGTAGTGTGATCTTGACGTGTCGGTCCGAGTGAGTTAGTCGGTGAGTGATCTTTCATTATATTTCTATGCGTTCTTCTGGAAGAGCTCAATAATATTTCTAATAGTACTCTGTATTGATGCATTACATTTTACTACTAAAATATATTCTATAAAACGTTTCTATCGAAATAAGTCGATACAGAAAATAATATTATGTGTAAAAAATTATTTGAGAGCACAGCGAGAACAAGGGAATGTAGAAGAAAGAGAAACAATATTAATTATCACCCTAATGAAGAGGCAATGAAAAAAAGATCGTTTGAAAATTTTCATCCTCATATTACCAAGGATAAAAAGTTGGCAGATTGAACAACTGGAAGCCGAGACGGGGGATGATCGAAAGGAAGTATTGGGATGAGCGATATTTGAAGGCTTCTAACGTGTTTCTGTTCCGCATTCGTAAAACACACTTTTGGCACGTTTTCTATATCGGCCACGCATAATATTGTTTTCACATGTCCGCGTCAAAATTCCTTCTTCGACCCATTATTCTACCGCTTGCCCTCAGTGTGAATTGGAAGCCAGACGCCGCCAGGCGTCACTACATTTTTTTTGTTTGTTTGATCTCGACAACGCGATATCATCCATGTGCAGTGGAGCACAGTTTTGTGTGATCTTGTTTTGTGATCATATTGTTTGTTGTTTGTGTATGCCGTAGGTGAACTGTGACATCACTATCTTTAGTCGGGAGCGGAGATCGTCGACTATCTTCGTGTTATGTGATTTCGGCGGGCGGCTATTGCAGGGTCTTCGGAGACGTCACTTGAAGTGAGGCGAGCATTCCTTCTAAATCCCGGTTCCCCGAGATCGCTGGTCCTTCAAAAAGTCAATTTTCTCTCATCAACTTCTTCTTATATCCGTCTCCTGATATTCCTTCCCCACTTTGCGGTAATTCTTACTTGCGAGCAGAAAGTGCGACCCGGAGATCGCACATTTTCTGGTACGAGCGTTGAGTGCAGATCATGCCTTTAGTTACATTTTAAATTTGATGATTTCGGAGCTCTTTTCGACAGATTATTAAAATCTATTTATTTGTATTTTCTAGTAACTTTGTAAACACCTTACGTTTATGAAGAAGTAGTTTACGTGTAATTATCAGAAATCAGAGGTTCGAAAACAACCATATCTAAGTATTCCAACAAAGTCATTTTCATTGCAGATGATCGAACATTAGTCAGGATGCTGAGCATCTGCAAGTTCAGCATAGAAACGACCAAGAAAAAGATTGAAGACAAGTACACAGCCGCCAACCTGATGCCGGAGTTATTTGGTAACAGAGATCCGTGGAGCCCGCAAATATCCAAAGCATTCGATCTTGTCGACTGGGCCATTATACCTGAACTCTCTCCAGAAAATTACAGAATTTTAATAATGAGGTAATTACGAATAACTTAGGAAGTGATTGATAGGGAGACATTGAAATAGAAAATATATTTACAATGCCTCTCTATCAATCACCTTTCCACTCTTATCCAAGACTCCGCCTACACCCCGTAATGGATCTCGTTTAAATTCTTATGGAATAGTGCAGTTATACGCCAGCCCTGTCGAAGATATGTTAGTATCGAAACCTGTTGACGTATAAATATTTTATGGTGGTTTAAACAAAGTTAAATATAGATATAATTTGTAATAACCATATTTAATTGGCCACATGATTATTACAAAATGTATGTTTTATAGTTTAAGTGGATAATTCTGCATAACCACATATTCTTCGTAACAATATATATTTTTATATTTATTTTAAATAATAAGCATAATAATAATTTTACTATTTTTTTCTTTATTTTGTGTTGCAAATGCATATTTTTAATGTCTCTTTCTCCTTAATTACTCCAAAACTGATCGGCATCTAAAATTATATTCATATTTGTTGAGATTTTTAAAATATGTAATGTTTTTTACAGATTTAACGAATATGAAAGTTCCTACGACCCTGTCACTTACATTGCCACATCTTTTATGGTTGGGGAAATGAGGCTGACCCTGGACATTTGCGTTGGAGACATCTATATATGGGATATGGCTAACGTGACAATGTCTCACGTGGTCAAGATGACTCCTCACCTCATAAAAAAGACGCTGTTTGTTTCTCAGGTAATTTAAATTTAGTCTATTTTCGACACAGTCCCATCAAGTACTAACCGAACAATTTTAAACCTATGAACATTGAACAACACAACATTCAACTTTAATTATCTCCATAGCGGTGAACGTTTTACACACAGCTTGAACATTATCGACTGGTATACTACAATTTGTATTAATCTATTTTCATTAAAAAAATTTAAAGGTATATTTGTAAGTTTTTTGTACCTAAATAATGTTTTGGGAAATACATCCAACTCATGCATTTATTTTATCTAGATGTTCAAGATATGAGATCAAAACGTGCTAAACTGATGTTGTAAATATCATTTCAGAATATTTCATAGTTTTTTTAGGGCCCGTGATGAGAATTAGACGTGATGAGGTAAATCTCAGAGATTTGAGATAAATTTCAAATGTATATGGGTACACGTGTTAGGATTTTGATCTGGTGGTAAACTTGAAAATCAGCTTGAGACTAGTAAAAAGAGATTAAAATTCAAACTCATGCATGATATTATATTTAACAAACAACGAGACTTGTGAAACAAGACAACGAGACAAACCATAGCAACAAGTAAACAAACAAAAAAGATAAAAGTTAAACAAACAGAAAGCATTCAATTACAAACATTTATTCTATTATTTAACTACTGCTGGTGAGATTTAAATTCACTCAACTGGATTGATATTTGACGTTTGACGTACAGCGAGCGTGACGTGATGCGTAAGATGACAAATCGAAGACTCGGTGTGTACACGATGAATAACAAAAGCCGAGACTTGTAGCGCCTAATTCCAAAACCCCCTAAAACATATTTGGGATAATTATAGTTAAATTTGCAGTTTTGTAGATATTTTATCAGCTGCATGCAAAACACATTGTTTCTCTCAAAAGTCACTTAAATCCATTAATATTACATGTTCAAAATCAAGGTTAGTTCCAAAATACCCCAAAGCAGACATAGTATATATTACTATTCCCCATAAAATGAAATCAACCAATCACAACGCTTGTTGATAATCACGTGATTTAAAATCCAGTATAGCTGCCAGAACGATATATTTATACTAAAAATCATTACAGAATTATCTCTTTAAAAAATGCTGATGTAAAAATAAACATTTTGTATCTTTGTTTTCATAATATACGTTTTCATTCATAACTCAAAAACACAAAGTCGTTTAAATGGATTTTGGAATTAGGTGCTACACTTGTCTCGAAAAAATCTCATAGGAGCATAATCCCAGTTTTAGAAACTGTCTCGAATCGAAACTTTCATCGTGGGTAGGGGCCCTTAGTGATCTGAAACTAACATGAAACCCTAAAAAATCTACATTGTTGTATCGTGTATATTAACTAACTTGTGGTTGTATGTTTTTGAAAAGCGGTGTTACGGTAACCATGTCCGGTTGATCCACGTACTAAATCTACCACCGTATGCTGAGATCGTTATACAAGGCTTAAAAGCTGTTATGAAGAAGAAAATCGCAGATAGGTTCTTCGTTCACAAGACTTTGAAAGACTTCCACAAGGCTGTACCCATGGACTTGATTCCCAAGGATTTGGGAGGAAATTATCCTAAAACGTGCAGAGAGCTAGCTGGTATGCGTTTATTTGTTTTTTATTTATGTTCGTTATATTTGATATTTCCAATGTATTTACCATTTAACTATTTCATTCTAATTTATTAATACAAGGTTTTCCAAAAATCTTTTTCAAAATCAAAATTCTGTAATAAAATGATAGGTGGGTTTAATAAAAAAAAATATTATTTTGCATTTAAATACAGTCCCTGGGAATTTATTTCTTAAAAATTATGTTATTTTGCTGGCACTCTTCTAAACGGGAGGCAACATTTTTGAGAAGTGCTCGGTACGTTTTCTTCTTGATCGCTGTCATTTCTTCTCGGATATTTTCTTTTAGTTGTTTCAGAGAGGGAGAATTGTTACTGTATACCTTTGATTTAAGGTAACCTCATAGGAAAAAGTAAATTGGTGTCAAGTCATGAAGGCCAGTTTATGTCACCTCACGTTTCACGTTTATGTCACCTCGAATTTTACAAACAACGTGTAAGGACATGTTGGAGATGTTGAAGATGAGAGACTGAATTCTCAAAAACGCGGCTAGTGATCAAAATACCCCCCGCCCCTCTCAAAATCAAAATGAAAAATACTTTTGGGACATACTGTATTTCTCCCATGTTAAAAGCCCACAAACCAGTTAACTAGTCACGCATAAAACATGAAACAAATTTATGTAGGTTTGGTCGAAGCTCTTGAGTAATTACAATTTTATATGGTAGATGGAGCTTTACTTGTGTTTTTGGTTGACACCAAAATATGGTAGATGTTTTCTAATATACATACATATTTAAATGTAAGAAGGCGCGTTGAAATATTTAAATAAGTTTTTCTTAAGACGTGAATAACTAAGAAGGTTTACGTATCTTCACGTCATGTTCCGCAGTGGTAGACGGAGAAAATATATTGTCAGACATTTCTGTCCCGACAGCTACTTCTGTCAAGTTCATTTTAATACATTTCCTTAAACACACTTGTAATAAGCATTACTTGTTGAAATAATATTAACTTAAAATATAGAACAACTTTTCTAAAAATAAGTATTTGTTAGTTTTTTTTCAAACGTCTTTATTTGTGTGTGTGTGTATGTGTGTGTGTGTGTGTGTTTGTATGTGTGTATGTGTAATGATAGCTGATGAGCTAAATGTAAGAACTTAAATAATACCTACCATATAGTTCAGCACCATACTATTAAATTAAATAATACAAATTAAATGTATTAATTAGAAAGATATACAGATAAAATCAATTTATCGAAAAAATATTTTGGTTGCCGTCTGGATTCGAATCACGAACTTAACCGAGGAAACGCCATAACCATTACGCCATGTCAACCTAGTAAGCTAACGACAAATGTTCGAACCTATATGGTACAGTTCTTTTTTTAAATTGATACATCTATTATTATCACAGAACTATGTTCTGAAAAACTGCAACTTCACAATAATAATGTGTTACTTATTTCTACCAAGATCATATAAATACATTCAAAGTTTATTTTAAAAAATAAACATGATTAAATTAAATACTGATGATAAAATACTCGTAAGCAGCCACATGCTGTCAACTCGTGTTACCGTAGAGTTCTATTAGCCGTTGAAATGTGAAAAAATTGTTAACGCCATAAATTTACTATAAATATTAAGCATTAAATATAAAAAATATGTATAATATTATAATTCGGAGCATTCATCAAGTCCTGTATTAATATAATACAACCTTCTTTTTTATCTATCTTTTTTTAATTAGTGAGAAAGAGACACCATTATATTTATATGTTTGTTATTCTTTTCGCTGCGAAATTAATATATGATTTCTTTATGTCTTGACAAAAATTGTATTTTTTTTCAATGTATTAATTTTATAACGGATTGAATTGAAAGATAATTATTTTTGTAGGATTCGCCTTACATACTTGATTTTTCACTAGTCATTTCTAAGTGTAAATATTTTCTTTCAACTTAACTAAAATATGAATTGCATGTTGCGTGTATTTACCGAAATATTACTGGTTTAATAAAAGCGGTAGACCTGTGTTACTGCATGCTTTTGGAAGCGTTAAACATAATCCTGTAGTTTAATCACAAAGAACGAATGAGTGAAAAAAACGTTAAGAACAATTCTTAATTTCACTTAAATCAGAGTTGCTACCGAAACTTGCTCTGTTCTTCCAGTTAACCTACATTATATTGTCAGATTTTTTTTATCTATCTTACTTGAGTAACACATTTGATTTATCCAGTAAAAGTTCAATAGAAAAAATCAAATTAGTTTTTAATTTCGACTATTAATTTCGTTTAGGATATTTAAAATTATTTGAGATTTTTTCAGATAATTTGAGAGCGGCGATCAAGTCTCCCGAATGGAGGGATTGGTATGTGAAGTCGGCCAAGTATAAGACTGATGAATCCAAGAGAATAGGCAAATCTGAGACAATCGAAAATGACCTTTTGGGATTGGATGGGACCTTCAGGAAACTGGATATTGATTGACTAGACATATTTTTAACTTCTCTATAATGTTTAATTTATAAATAATACTGATTTAATATTAATTTTTGCAATAGTCAAATTTTTTGCATTAAAATATTATTTAAATCTAATATAATATACTATTAATATTGTTACTGTTATCGACAAGTCACTTTACGCATTAGTAACAATACATATTACATTCCACATAAAAATCTTGTATTATAGTTCATAAAAATAGCATTAATAAACTCACAATTTCACATTTATTTAAGAACAGGTAATATTTTATTAAATATTTAACTTTCTAAAAATTATAGCAACCTTACCCATTGAGTGGTAGTCCGGTGAATGAAATTGTATTATTAGATTTATTTTATTTTTATTTCGTGTTATTTTTACATAATTTCGCTTTCAATAATATGTGAAAAAGATAAAGATTTCGAAGACAAGATATGTTGGCTTGTTTTTTATACATTTATGGATGCAAGATATTGAAAGAATTCAATATGGTCGAGAGTATTTTTTTTTTTGCACCACGATTAATAACAATAATAGATTCCTATATTAATGCTGCCGTTCTGTTGTCTTGAGTTATCAGACTGGCAAAATAGGAAATAGGCTGCTGAGTGATGTAGTAACCAGTGGACATAATTAGCCATTTCATAAATGTTGGAAACACGCTGGCAACTACTGTAAATAAATTCGTTCATTCTCAGTTTTTTATATTTTCATAATATTATATTTTATTTTTAGTTGCGTTTATGTGATAAAATAGATTTATACATATATTTATGGCAGATTGCGCATTGCGATCAGCTCACAATGACTAGAACAACTGAAGTGAGCTAACCTTGTACATGGTGAATATTGTGTTTGGCCGGCAATTAGGTTTGGCAAATATTTGTCAGTTTGTATTTAGTAATCGTAGAGAGTAATTGATTACAATTTATTATGGAGTATCTAACCCATCCAAGACGTTTTGAAATCATTAAAACATTTAATCAAAATAATAATAATTGTAATATTGTAACCATTATTGGTGATGGCTAAAACTAAGCTAAAACTTCTCGGTGGCCGAGTCAGTAAAGAGTAGGAAGTAAAGATACTTGAAAAGAAAGATCTACGCCAATAAGCTAACAACAATTCCGATGCTACAGGACAATATTAGAAATAAAATTGCTGAAATAACATGCGAAGTGTGCGAAAATATTATAAAATTGGGTCGATGTCATATTCCATACATAATTGTAATAAATCAAATAATGGATAAATAAAAACCAAATAAAAAAGTCTGTTTCATTTTCTAGTTATTCAAATACAGCATCGGCCTTGAACATAATATACACTGTATTTTTAAATTATTTTAAGCCCAGTGAGCTCAGAACGTCGGTAGGTGTTTTTAAATAAGAATGTTTTGAGGTGTGTTCATTTTTTATATATCATAACCTTTACAGATTTTTACAATATTTGACAAAAATGTATGGTTGTAATGTAATAGAAAATCAGAATAATTGTAAAGTTTCACACCGGTTACAAAGTTATTGTTAGGAACCTTATCCCGAGATCCCAGCGCGGTTTAAAGTATTTATGAATCCCGAGATTAGTTGGTGTAATTCCGAAACATTCGTGATTAACTTCTGGGTACCAAAATTAGATCAAGACTAAATGATGAAATACTCGATGCTTCGATCATATAATACGTTACAATAAAATTGCTTCACATTTATCAATCTTTCAACAATATGTTTTTTAAATATTTTAAGTATTTCCCGGGATGCTAGGCTTTAAAATTTGGCTCGAGGTTTAGTTTAAATAAATAATAACAAAAAATAAAAAAACGATTTTCTTTTCGACTTGCAATATACTTTTTCAAATTCGCAATAGTTTTTGAATTATTTAAAAAAATTGTATTTAATATACTACTAATTTATTCTAAATTTTTGCCACTTATGGTACTTACGACGTTGGATATATACGGGGTTATCCTACTCACTTGCTTCTTGGTAAATTCATTGACAAATTCCTTTAAGGATTGATGAATTTAATTAATTAAATCTATAGACTTAGTACAGGTACTTCTCTAGAAAATAAAGGTACACGAGTACGTTACATCGTGTTACGCAATATAATGCTTAATTATTATAACGAGATTTCATCCATTAACACCAACATGGATAAATTTTTCATGACACAGATTCACTTTAAAATCGAAATTGTATTGTAATGAATTCATCAATCAATGTAAAAACGTGTAAAAAATGTTGATCATGTAGCCAGCTTCGTACTACTGCAAAAACACGTATTGTTTAAATACCGCACATTATCACGTGTCGCGTGTTTCAATATCATTGATTAATATTTTTAAAATTTTTCCTCAGTTTATTACATTATTTTATTTGCTGTCATTTTGTAGATATGAACTTTTGTCACTAAAGGATCAAGTGATGGCTCTTTCATCACAATTTAATTAAAATTCTGTCACTTTTTCATTAACACTAAAGCAATGATCCTCCTTGAACGTAATTTTTAAACAGTTTTTAGTTACAAATTAATACTAATTATTGCGGAGATGATAAAACTTCTCAAAAATGTTGAAACCAATTCCAAAAAAAGTTTAAATACTCACCACCTGCTCTAAGTTAAATACACCCACGTATAAATTTTATAATATCTACCCTAATTTATATTAGTGTCAGGAAAATGCATATATTTTTAATCAATAGTTTTCACCATAATTCATCTCATTTTCAGAGAATTAAATATTTCTGTTGTTTAAAAAATATTTGATTAATGATCACAAAAATATCAGTTTACTATATCGCGAATTTCTAACAAATTTTCTCAAACTAGATTTATAAAATTTTGTAGACACGATAACTCCCGTAGTTTTTATTTGATTTTAACCATGCTTTTCTAGAATATTGATGTGGTAGATATCTCGGCTAAATTAGAACTAGCCAGATCTGTTCAAAAACTTCGTAACTCTGTTAATATTGGACCTTGATGAAAGGTAAAAAACATTCACCCAGAGACAAAATCTACCTGATTGGCAGCCAGTGCTGAAAAACATTTAAAAAATATTTATTAAAGACTATTTGCAAGATTTTATTCCATATAATTGAATTATAAATAACTTAATATTATAAAACGGTTTTTGGTTATATAAATCCGCGAGCATCTGTTCACCTTGCATCAGAAAGGGCTCTTTATTATTTGCGGAGCGGGTGCAATGGAATTATTGTATATTATACATTGTTCTTATGTAGGAGGGCAAAGAGCCACTGCAATTGCGCGTTCATGTAACTTAAACTTCTGGCAACGGCTTGTCGGTTCTACAACTCTTTTTGCGACTCAAGTAGAAGCTGACTGGAGAATTTTAGTTCTACCATTCAAGTTATCTGGGATGCAGAGCTCTTGAAGATACATAGTTATGTGGCATCTTAGAGTATACATCAACTGACACAATTCAATATCATTGATTGATTTGGCAGTTACTTCGTGGTGTAACATTTTAATTTAAATGAAATGAAATGAAATTTTTATATTGACTGCACTACACACACACAATTTTTGAATTATTGAAACCAACTATTGTTTCAACAGCCACGATGTAAAATTACTTCGCTCGACACCGATTAGGGGAATAATAATGTATAAACTTGAAATGATAGAAATCCAAAAAATCTGAATTCGGTAAAAACATTATTCTTCTTCTTGAGCCGTTGGCAATCACGACCACAGTAGACTGGCCAAACCCTTGTCTTAGGTTCTTCAGCCGTGATGTTCTCCATCTTCCGGGGCCCTTATGAGGTGCAAGATCTCATACTTCTCCGGATGTCTCATTACATGTCCGATATATTGCAGTTTTCGGATTTTTATTGTTTTAATTACTAATTTTTCTTTATTTATTCGTACCATAACATCTTTATTCGTAACTATCCATCCAGCTTATTTTGAGCATTCTTCTGTTTATCCGCATCCCAAATGCTTCATGTCACCTTATCGTTTCTTCGGTAAGTGTCCATGCATCCATTACCTATCTGACCAATTTCATTCGTAATCTTGAGAAAAACATGAATGAATAATATCACATTTTTAAATACTTCACCGATAATGATGTTTTCAAAAAACAATAAAGCCTCTCCCACGCTTACGGCCCCCATAGCCAACTGTATTTAATTTAGTTCCGAAAGTAGTACAAAGTCAATATATAAATTATTTGTATTTTTTAATTATCACAATTTAAATTCAACGCTTTAAAATAAATGAAACCAACGTAAATCACACAAAAAAACTAGGTAGTTATATACAGGACTTAGTTTTAATGCTTGATGATTTAAATGATAATGCTTTTCTATCTTTTAATGATTAACGTGATGATGTGACGAAATTACAAGATGTTAAAATTGATAAAAGAATGGTCCATCTTCAATTGGAAAAAATATTTGCTTGGTCTTGTCAGTAGAATGACATATGTATGTTGGCTCTTCTACTTTCACATACCGTATCGAAATTAGCAAAGCGCCTGTGAAGACGCACTACTGGGATATATGTTATACAGATATAGGTGTAGACTATTGATATAATAAACAACTATGTATATGACACCCATACAGACTGACCTTGCATTTAAGATCACGAAACGACAATACAATATTTTATATATCTTAAAATTTTTGCTCGTTTAAAAAAAATTCCTAACGTCAAATACCAAACATTACACTTATAAAATTAAATTCTAAATGCCAATTTTTTGATAGTTCACATATTTCGTAGTTTGATTTTGTTATTGTTGATATTGTCTTCCAAAAGAGTTAATAAATTTTGGACGTACGGGCGTGTGGGTTGACTCATTCAGATATAAAATTAATATATTATTAAGCGCATTCTTCATGTCATTTTATGTGGTGCATTCTATAATATGATTGGCCTATTAAATATGTATATGTACTCAATGAATAACTATAATCGATTTATGAAACACATCTACTTTCCAGAAACTGGTTGTATGTCTGACATCTAAAAAATGCTGTTAGAGTTCTGATGTGTATGTCCGTCAAACTACATATGTCTCAAGGTTATAATTTATATTTGTTTTCATGTTACCCAATTTAATAAACGACAGTGCTGATTTAAGGTATTTGATTTTTTCTACGTTATTTGAGTAAAACTAACTTTAGTCTAAGACTTTCTCTCTTTGTACATTATGTAGTTTGTGAACTACATTAAAATCATATGAAAAAAAACAAGTCTTTCTCATTCATCTTTGACATGTTTTACTATTTTATTTTACTTTTTTATTTTTAGAGTAACATACAGTGTAACTGATAATTACATAATATATAAAAATAACACCAGCGAAGTTTCTTCGGAATTAAATACATAGTACATAATAAACTAAAAAATAGTAAACTTAAACAGACTGATAAACAAAAATACTTTTACATAAAAATAAACTAAAAACTAGTATATATTAAAAAAAAATATATTAATAAACTGAAAAAAGAAACTGAACATACAAAGAGGAAAGGGTAAGGAGGGGAGGGAAATGGGATGCAATATATACAATTTATGTTAATAGTTATTGAAAAGTTGGCGTAGTTTAAATTTAAAAGGAAGCAATTTATCGTTGAAAATGTCCATGGTATTAGAAAAATTTACGGCAATATATTTGGATGTAGAGCGACAAAACAATTTTTTATGTAATTAGTTCTACCCAAATTTGGGTAAATAAAAATATTTGATCGTGTTTGTCGCGTTGGACAGTTAAAAGTTATTTGTTCTAATAAATAGGGCGAGTCAACTAAGTTCTTTAAAACTTTATAGAGGCAGGATAAATCTTGAGTGTTTTTTCTATTTAAGAAGAGGGTATTTTACCGTAACACTCAATTTCTGAATGAGATTTAATGTCTAAGCGAGCACGTGAATTTAATATATTAAAAAATTTATGTTGGACATTTTCAAGTCGGTCGCTGTAGGTGGAATAATGTGTGTTCCAAACTACCGATCCGAATTCAAGTTGACTGCGTACAAATGAGAAATATAGAATGATAATAGAAAAGGGTGATTGGAATAGATTAGACGTCCTAGCAATGAATTCAAGGAGTCTATAGGCTTTAGCGATTACCGACTTTATATGCGGGATAAAAGTTAATTTAGAATCCAAGATGATACCAAGATCCTTCACTTGAGTGCAGACACTAAGTTTGTTACTTTGTAGCATGTATAGGCATTGTCAATTTGAATACAAAAATTACCTGTAGATATATGTATTAATTATGTACATTTGTTAAGTCCTCGGTATTGGCCAACTCTATGTTGAATTTGATACATTTTTTAGATTTGGAAATGGCTCGGTTACAACAGATGTTACAGCTCAAATAACATTTACGCAAAACTAATTTTTTTCTCGTTCTCAAATGTTTCACCAAGCTCACGGGGGAAATAAAAACAATCGATAAAAGATGTGCTGAACTAGTTTTAAATCAAAAATTAATGAAATTAAAATAACGCAAATACATTGTGGAAACGCTGCAATATTTCGTCAACCCGAACAGTGTTGTGTACAAATTATTGTACTGAACTCGTAGGTGATTTTACGACACTCGCTTGTAAATATTACAGTTTGACCCGAACTCGCGGGTATACGTGCTGGTGAAGAAAGTTTTAAAAAGGATGCTCTTTACCTCCTTACTGAATTGTTAAGAACGACATGACAGCATATTCGCACGAACGTCTTCTATGTCGTTATCATCCTGTACCCTATTTTTACATCTTGAAATTTCCACTAATCCCCCCCCGTACTGAGCGTAGAGTGCGTAAACTACCCGTGTCCAGGAAAGGCTAACGGGATTATATTTGAACTGAACATCTTTGGTAATAATAGTAGCAGAAAAATTCCTGAACACGAATAGCCAAAAAATTGGTCTCACTATGAAATGATTTTTATACTGCATTATAATTTCTATATAAACGAGATCGTAAAAATCCTAAAACACTGCAAAATAAGATTATTTTCAAACTATGCACTCATATATATCGCGGGAGACAATAATGCAAGTATACTAAATGAATTAAACTATGACTTAAATAATATTGCAATATGGCAGACAAAAAAAAAACGAAAACTAAATTCACGAACATTGGAAATAAAAGAATATTAATCACACCAACAATTATCATAGATGGTGAAAGTCTGAAGTAAGTGACTGAAATAAAATATTTAGGAGCCATAATAGATTCAAAATTGAATTTATCGCAAAATACAAAATGCGTGACTAAAAATATTGCTAAGAAAATCTCACTTTTGGGAAGGATCAGAAGATTTATTAGTTCTGAGTTTTGTAAAATAGAATACAACTCTGTTAACTACTACAGCAGCATTTTATTTTTGACTAAAAAAATTCAACGATTGTCAGTGTTGCAATACAAAGGTTTGAAAATAATTCTAAAAAAAAATAGATATACTCGGATCAGTGCAATGTTGAAATATCTGAATATGAAATTGAATTAATACCTTTAAGCAGAAAATATATTTGAATATAATGCTATCTATTTACAAAATCCTCAATAATTATCAACACGAAAAATTGATGCAAATCAACATGAGCACGAGCATCGTACAAGAGGAAGGAATAGACTGAGGCTGTCATTCAGGAAGAAGACCAAATCTCAGAAATCGATGATGTATATGATGATGAAATGCCAGAAAACATTAAAAAGGAGGAGAAATTGAATAGATTTAAAATGAAACTGACCTACATATTTGGTAAAGATAAGTTTTAGTAAAATAAAATACTTTAATCTTGTTTATATTAGAGCATACATAGCAGTGCTTATGTATGCACTATGTTAAGAATTAAATAAATATATTTTCACTTTGTAGGTACTTACATTTTATTGATACATGTTGTATTGCACTAGTATTTTCATTCACTGATTTTATATATTTTCACTCTTACTTTGCTTTCTATGTACTTTAATTTCGCATTTAAATTGAGTTTTCCCTAGAATTCAATGAATTAATTTGATTTATTTGGTTTGTGAAATATGATTTTATTGCCAATTTGCCAGGCTTGCCTAGTTGGGTAATGCATTTTAAAAATCTTATGTCATCTACTTACTTACCTGTATATTTTTTTTGGAATAACACAAAGTTCACATTTATATATTTTGTTAGCGACTGTGATCCCAGCTTTACATTTATTATTATTTTTAATCCTCAGACGAGCGTCAGACTATAATAAAAAATATATTTACCACGTAATTGTGAAATGTAAAATTAATGTCTGTGAAATTAAAGTATTTTTGTAAAAACAAAACGGACTCGTGACCTCTAAGATGCAAAGCCCCGATCTTATGTTTTAGAAGATGAAATTCTACGCAGTCGTGTGGGGGTAAAGGTGAGTATGTTATAATTCTGTAGCGATTGTTAAACTTTGTTTCTAATTATTTGTACCTTTATTGAGAAAATAATATAGATATTTGTAAACGCCTAATACCAAAACCCCCTAAAACGAATTTCGAATAATTTGAGTTAAATATCCTGTATTGTAGATTTTTTTATCAGCTACATGCAGAACACATTGTTCCTCACAAATGTTAATTGGCTTTTAATTGATATTGCATGTTTAAAATCAGGGTAAATTCCGAAATACCCCAAAGCAGACAGAGTATAAGTTGCTATTCCCCTTAAATGAAATCAGCCAATCACAACGCTTGTTGATGATCATGTGATCTAAAATCCAGTATGGCTGCAAGAACGATATATACAGAAAAAAAGTACATTACAGAATTCTCTCTTTGAAAAATGTTGATTTAAAACAAACATTTTATATATTTGCTTTCAAAATATACGTTTTCATCCATTACTCAAAAACAAGTCGTTTTAAGAGGTTTTGGAATTAGACGCAAAGTTTGTTACAGAGAACCGATAAAGACCACCTCTTAAGGACGATCCATTAAAAATAGTGATGAGCTAAATCGTTATTGTGACTGTGATTGTGTGATTGGTATTCGATTGTAGCGATGATTGAGTATTGAGTAACTGAGATTTATCTGTTAGAAGTTTAGTGCACCATGTGTGATTGCTCGCCAAATAATCTAGTTATCTATCATCAGTAATTACATCGTCATTACAAATCTTAGAATCACAGACACAATCACGGTTTATTTTGTACTCAGTTAAAAACATATGATATTAAGGAGAACCTGTTAAAGAGATTTAAAGATCACCTTCTAAAAAGGATTTGTAAAGGTAATTAAAATCGTATAACGGTAAAGTTAGTCAGCAATATAATGACTGATTGGAAAACTAACATGTCAGACTTATAATCTTTTCTCGTAACAGTTATTAAAGAAATGGGAAAAATTTGATTCGTACTTCTGAAAAGTTTCACAAGTGATGGAAACGTCAGAAATAGTCTTGTTAAACTAGTTAATTTATTGAAAATTATTATTATTATTAAACAACTTTGTATGAGTGTTCGCTTGGCGCTTAGAACGCTACCGATTTTTTATAAGTTAGGCAACGAAATACTGGCAGTAGTGTATTTCGGAAAGCCTCGAGACTCGGTTGTGTTTTGAGACTACGAATTATATTAATTACTTAATCTTTTTTATACTTCGTATCTGGTTTAATAACCAACATGTAAGCATATTTTGAAATTTATATTTTTATTAAAATTTATTTCATACAATTCAAGCTCACGTTAATTACTAATTCTAAAAATTTCTACAATTTCGAAAATAATTTTAGTTGTCTGGAAATTAAACAAGAACGGAAAGTCATAATTTGCACTACGCTCTAATTCCAATAAAAATATATTATAATACACGGTTTACATCATTATTGTTCGGCTAGAGTCGATATGTAATTAAGAAACTTATAATATTGATTTCTTGACAAAATACCTACGTTGTCATTAAAATATAATTTGAGTTCAAAACGATTTTTGCAAGTTGGGTCGACGATTTGACATCAAAAGCACCGCCGGACTGGAAATGGTCGGAGACTTCAGTGCGTATTTTTAAACATTTATTTTCATTTAGATAATTATTTTATTTTAGGGCTATCACCCCCGCTATGCTGAAATGGCAAAAAGAAATCTTCGGAGTCACAGACGAAGATTTCAAAATTATGCTTGATGAGTACCATATATCCGAGCGAATGATGAAAGAGAGCGTGCTCCTCATCAAGGATTGGTACAGCAAACAAGCACATTTGCCGCCACTTGCTCTTGGTAAGATTTACAATTATATTTATAATTTAATCCATAAATGACTATTGGCGCAGTTTTTTAAAAATAAATATTTATTTTTTGATTGCAGAAGATAGAACATTAGAAAAGTTATTGGCAAACTGCAAGTTCAGCGTGGAGTCGGTAAAGGACAAGATAGATAGCAAATACACAGCCGCAACCTTCATACCGGAGTTCTTCGCCTTCAGAGATCCTTGCAGTCCAGAATTGACCAAAATGTTTAACTTAACCGACTATGCCGTCATACCTAAACTGTCTCCCGAAAAATACAGAATTGAATACTTAAGGTACAGAATAATAATTGATATTTATCCAAGGTGATTCAACAATTTATCATATATTGTACTTCGAAGTTCATCCGCGTCGGTCTCGCGATCTCCATAAACTCCCGCCCTCTTGACGATGTTCCTCCACTTTTCTCAGCATCCTGCAGATCTTAGGGCTGTCACCGGAGAAGTGCCTGTTGCCTTTTCCACTCGGTCGATCCAACTAATGGGGGATCTTCCTCTTCCTCTTCGTCCTTCGACGTGGCCGACCACAAAAAGCTTCTCCGAGCTATCTTCAAATTCATGGATTCATTTCAGGGAAATGGTTGAGTCTTCCTCGATCTTCAGTTCCTGCAGAAATCAAACATTCATGTGTCTTTGGTATGCGCAACTTGTGTCTCCAGCACCACATCTCAAAGGCATATCAATCCGTTTTCTCTCCCTTGCCTTCAAGGTCCATGATTCCACACCATATAAAATGCACCAGGGACTGTACAGTAATGGAAGTTTTAATAATTTACATAGATCCAACTAGACAGATTAGTAATATTCATTATTTACCACAATATTTAATTTACCTTAAAGCCCTGTGTCCACAGAAGGATACATGATGAGAGAATCTCAGAGATTTAGTTGAGACAATCTCAATACAATATACGCGTGATGAGATTTTGATCTGAAAATAATCTTAGAAATTAGCATGAGATTGAGAGAAAGAGATAGAAACTCAAACCAGTGTAACAGCAATACTCGACATGTGCACACAAACGTCACCTGTGGTGGTTTTAGGTGATCCGTTCAATTTTATATTCCGACATGTTAGCGCAAGTAATTAAATATAAACATTGATATAAGCCGTTAAAACACAAACATTTATTTAGTCTTAAATGACGCCGGGGAGTTCAAAATCATTCGCGTGATGAGCATGAAGTGAGGCACGAGACGGTGAATCTCTGAGACATGGTGTGTACACGGAGACTACAAAAGCTGACATAGATTGTCTCGAGTCGAAAATCTCTTAAAAATTTCATTTGTGGACACGGGTCATAAGTTACACTCAGATACACGTATCATATGAATATATATATATATGTATATATTTGTCCTACTTATTTATTTCTTTCTGGTGTCTCTATAACCCATAAAAGCGTTATTATTTTATTTATTACAGTCCAACTGCAACCCCTTATAAAATATTAGAAATGTTCCAACTCTAATTATAATCATCTATAATTATTTTGACTAATTAAAAAAAATGGTGCTTGAATTGTTTTAGTACTTCTACACGATTTTAAATTCGTTGTTTTAATGTACGTTAATTATGCTGATTATCACTATTGTGAACTCCGCCCTCTTGCTACCACTTCTTACTATTCTCTTCATTGCTCATTCATTTTTGTGGTACCTTTCTGTGATGACATTTATCTTAAAAACTTTTCTAATAAAATTTTCAAAACGTTGAACAAAAATTGTTTCAGCCGTTCTTGTTTTAAAATAACAGACACACAGGGGCTGTCTTTATAAATGTAGATATTTATTATATTATGTTAAATAAATGTAAAGTACAAAGTAACAAACGTTCCGCCAGGTTCTCATTTTGGGCACATTTTTATCGTTATATTAAAATAAGACATTAATGAATATATTGCATAAAAACATCCGAGTTCTTCAACCTTGATAACGATATTGTTTCATCGTTTCATGTTCTAGCTTGGTACAAAGTTTTGCGATTAAAATCAATGAATTTTAATATTTATCAATGAGCACATAGCTTAGTCGCGCAACCAAAGTCTGGAGGCCGCTTTGCATTGCATTATTATAAGATGATAGATTACGCAGTACGCCGCACTTAATGTAAAATACATCATTCAAAATATTTATCATACAATTTAAATTGAATTTTGAATCATGAGTGGGACAGATTAGATTATTAAACCCCTCTTTTTATTTAGGATCAATATTTATTTAAAAGAATGGATAAAATATTAAGTCAATAATAATAATAATAACATTGGATAATTTTGATAGCACCACAAACTGTTTTGTTCTGCACTATATTTGTATTTTAAATTAAAAATTGTTATTTGATTTTGTGAAAGATGTATTTTATTGTCTCTTTAAATGAAGTCTCTAACGCACTGTTCTGATGATATAATTATATTTTTTGTATATAAAATATACAATAGTGGTCCAAGAACTGATCCCTGAGGTACCCCGATATTATAAGTAAATATAGGTGAGGTTGAATTTTGAAACCGCACCGATTGCGATCTATTAAAAGGCATGATTTAAACCAATCTACTTCGTGGGTTTTTTGGAGTCTCGAGCAAAGTTTAATGATCGACTGTGTTAAATGCAAATCTTATATTATAAGACCAAGAGAGAGCAGAGTCAGATATTTTGTCCATATCATTAATTTGAAAAATAATTTTTCCTCATTTTCGTTCATGTGCTGTCTTGGCGATCAAGTTGCAGTATGCTGATTTATCCTATGCAAGATGTATAAAATCACCGGTATTTTAGACTCTGAACCATGTTTTGAGGTTATGCAGCCAAGATAACTTCTGCTTTCGCTGCTTTCTATCTTCCTTACGTAATGAGATGTGAAAGATTGCATTTTTCATAGCGTTGAATGTGTTCGAAGTACCTTTCGTTTCTTAGTTGTTATTAGTTATCCTGACTTATTTATGCATCCTAGTATATTTTAAATGGTAATATGGAAATTTTTAGCACTTTAGCCACATCTCAGTGGTGGTTTATTTTATCTAAATAATAATGAAAAACACTTTGTTTAAACAATTAATTTACCTACATGTTTTAATACCAATGGTCCTTTTATTAGAATACAATGTACACTAATTAAAAAATATAAGCATATACAAAAATTTACAGTAAGATAAATTAGAAATTATATAAATAAAAAAAAAGTGTTGATGGTAATTTAAACATTATAAATAACCAAATTCTTTTTGCAAATAGTTACTTTTTAAATTTCTTTTCACAGTAGTATTTAGAGTTTCGTTCTGTGTATGTTTAATTTAGTATAGATTGTATCCTGATGAAGGGACAATCGGTCTTGAAACATAAAATCACTATTTATTGATTTATTAACAAAGTGTTTTTTCTAATTATTTATATAATATTTTGCCACATTGTAATTTTGTATGAATATTGAAAAAGTTTATTTTATCGTTCATAACTTGACTCCTCATGTCTTATTTTGTTTAAGACTAGTAAGAAACTTAATCTCTCTTCGGATCGTAACTCCCGCGAGATATCCTGACTTGGTGATTTTTCTATGAGAATGAGATGCCCACGGCATTCAGTCTGTCCAAAGAGTAAAATATTCTATTTTTCTAACCTTTACGTTTCCAGTTATCACTAACCTTTCAAGGTTAGTCTTCTTTCCGGACGATGATTCTGTAGGAGACATTTGTTCGCCCTGATATCTACGAAATCTTTGCCATTAATCAGAAATAATTATTTTTAAATACAGATGCGTACGTGGAATACATGCCACATTTTTTTTTAAATTTTTTTTTATTAATATTAAAAATATAATACAATTTCAATAATGAATGGATATATATATATATTTCAACATTTGCTTCTTCTCTATGAGAGTAATACTCGTGCATAGAGAAGGAATATATTCGAGTTAATTTATGTTTCAGTTAGTCTGTGTACATATTTTTTTTACTTCAACTGAAGTAACTACAAATTTATGATTGTCCGTAATTTTTCTAATTGTGATGGGGAGATTGTTAAAAAATTTGATACCTTGATAAATATATTGATTTTGAGTTGTGGTATATTTTTGTTTTGGGATATCAATTTGATCTCTATATCTTGTAGATCGGAATTCGCTTCTAAAATTTAATTGATTTTTAATTTTGAAAATTTGAATTATTGAATTTTTTTTGTATATGTCTACTATTTTTGGTACTTTAAAATCTGTGAAAAGTTGTATACTTGGATAGTCTTTTTTTTTAGAATAATTTTTATTATCATTTTTTGAGTGATTTCTAATTGTGACATTGAAGTTTTATATGCACCTCCCCATCTAATAATACTTTATTGCAAATGTGACTACAAACGCGTAATATATTATTTTCATATTCTTACGATTTTTAAAATAAGCTAAACGCTTATACTATGAAAATAGCTGTTTTCCTAGAACGAGGTGCGAACCCCCGACCACTTAAGTAAGCCAGCGTCTTAACCACTAGACTAACAAGCTACTTAAATAATAAAAAATGTACCCTAAAAATATGAACAAACAAGTGAGTTTGATTATTTATATACATTTATGAGCATATCTTATAAATAAACTGCCAAAGTAGGTACTCTAAGAGTTTATTAATCACAGATGAAAATTGAATGATGATGATGATTGATCTATGATACTTATTTTTTTGAAAGTGTGCATGAAATTATGTTTAAGGCAATTTAAAACAATATAGATTTAAAAAAAATAAGATGAATAAAATTTTAATTAAAGTACCCAGGTTATAATTATAATTATGATTGGTTTTCAATGAGACTGCGTAGGAAACACGTTAACAATTATCTTTGATGACTTCCAATGAAGATTAATCAGTCTTCACGGAGTTCGTACTATTATCATTTTTACATTCTAGAAAAATATGTTTTTTTTTCAAAAAATTACTTTTTTATTTTGTTTATCATATTTGAACTTAATTTTTTACTCTGAATGATTTTATTTTATTTGTACATGGAAAATAATGTTTTCTTCAGAAATGTGTGTTTATGTATTGATTAAAAATCTCCATATTATTTTTAATACTATATTAAGTGAAATACTTTTGGCCCGCCTAGTACTCGCTTTATCGCTTTATCACTGTGTAATTTCGCTCTATAATTGCAGCTCCAAATATTGCTTTGTTTTTTTTTTGTCTTAGCTTTTGAGGAAATAATAGAATTGATCTAACAAGTTGTATAATTCTCTGTTACAGAATAATAGACGACGAATACGAGTATGAACCGGTCCTGTACTCTTCTACGAGCTTCATGATCGGAGACATGCGATTAGTTTTGGACATTAATTTGGGAGATATCTACGTTTGGGATTTGTCAAATTTGAAGCTCAGTCAAGTAGTCAAGATCACTCCTTCATTTATAAAGAAGTTAACTTTTATATCAGAGGTAATCATCCGACCATATTCGTTCTGAGAACACCAGAGCTTATGAGTATATCAACGGATAATATTATACATCGACCCCTCAGAATAACAAGGTCCCATCTGACACTGACACTGTTTTGTGATAATGAGCTCAGAAGTGTAAATTGAATTTCAACATATATTCATGTATATTTTGTTTTGAGTATACAAATATGATCAGTTTTAAGGTCTCAACTAATTTTCAGTATTATCAATGACCACTGTGAGAAGATGGAAATTAAAAATAAAAATAAACATTGTGAATTACCAATAATGATCCATAAATTGAAATAAATAACTGATGCAAATGGAAATTTCAGCTCTTGCTATTTCCTTTAATATCCATTAAATAGAGTTAGTGAGTATGGAAGAAATAAAGAATAATGCATTTGGAACTCATTTCACGCAATAACTCAAATTAGCCCAAAATGTTAGTTGGAACCTTGTTATTCTAAGGGGTCGATATTATACAGACTGATGATTATGTCATATTATCTTAATAATAGAGTTAATTAAATTAACCAACCGATTTCGGAAAATACCTTTTCCATCGTCGAAGTGATGAAGAATTAACTATATGTCAAATTGTTCTTATGTTTTTAGATTCGTTCCTTTTCTAATTAAAAATAATGGTTATTCATTTTTCGGCAATCGGCTTTCGATTTAGAATTCTCTTATTTTATAGCTTTAACAATGCACAATGCAGTGTAAACAAAAAGTAATTAGTAAAGTGATACGTGCTATATATGTAGGTATACCTAGATTTATCTTAAATTTATATGATTATCGTTAGAATGTTATTGAAAGCATAAACATGATGAAGGATATACTGAGCTTAAAGAAATGAAATAATATGATGAACAGGTTTAAAAAATATGAATTAAATATATTAATTAGAAAAATATACATATAAAATCAATTTTATCGAAAAACATTGTTGTTGCGCCACCGGGATTCGAACCTGGATCTCTTTCCTAAACGGTGAAGGTGCATTATCCAACTATGCTACAGTGACAATATTTTTAGCGACAAATTTTCAAACCTATATGTTACCTCTTTGATATTAATACATTTAATCGTTCCATTATTTGAAAGAGCCATCTACCTTATTCTTATTAATATCACAGACCTATGTTCTGAATAATTACAACTTCACAATAAGAATGCGTTCTCCTAATAATTAAAAAATATGACCTGAAATCTTAAATGAGATTTTTTGCACAATGCGGAAAGATTGCTAATGTATATTAATATTCATTTTTATTTTTTGCTAACCTGTACTGCCATCGAGCAAGTTTCCAGATAAAATCACTAACAATGGAGCTTGCAACGTAGTGCAATTATATTATTAGGTCATTAAAAATATATTAATTCGGTGATTAAAAACCAATTTAATCAATTATTTATCATTAAAATGGATAAACATAACGTGTCAGGATATCTTAATGTAGGAAAAAGTATTTTCCGAAACCCTTTGGTATATAATTAACTCATAAAAGTTATTTAAAAACAAAGTTTATATATCATTCAATTTTATTTAATATTACTCATATTACAGATTTGGTAGGAACAATTTAAACAAGAGGAATAATTTATATTTTTACATCCAACTGTTTGAATTCCGACCTCACTGGACTCGGCCCGCGCTGAGGCAATTTTATATTTCAAGATCGATCAGTCACATTGCATTCAATATCTTAGAAATAATTGTTCAAAGTACACATAGTATTGGCAATGTTTTAATTACAATTCTCTCATAATAATAATAAATTTAATTTGTATTTTTCCGTACATTATTGATGTAAAGTGCACAACATTAATGGAAGTAATTCACTACGTCAATAAGATATATTGCACTAATAAAATCATTAGGCGATGTTAGGGTTCACCTTGTAACTATCATAAAACATTCCTGATAAAATATCTAGATATCTGTTGCAGGCAATATAAATAAACATAAGTCACCAACCATTTGCGTCATATTTGTAACTGTCTCATGACGCCGCAACTTCCGGATAACGGAGGACGGTTCATGATTTAGGAAAGTACGTGAGGCCCTCTGAATTAGACACTATTGATATTATTAAGGAGAACACATTATTATTGTGAAGTTGTAATTATTCAGAACGTAGGTCTGTGATGTTTTAAATACTAATTAAATGTATTAATTACAAAGATATACATATATAATCAATTTTATCGAAAAATATTGTTGCTGCTATCGGGATTCAAACCCGGATTTCTTCCAATCCGGGAAACATGCAATATAGTGGATTAACGACAAATTTTCAAACTTATATGTTACACTTTTTTTTACGGAATCTCAAATACCTTTGAGTAAACTTATTGGAGACGCCAGAATTGACAATAATTTTTTA
Organism: Eubasilissa splendida; assembly: GCA_031772225.1. Taxonomy (NCBI): domain Eukaryota; kingdom Metazoa; phylum Arthropoda; class Insecta; order Trichoptera; family Phryganeidae; genus Eubasilissa; species Eubasilissa splendida. The sequence goes on from CM062868.1 coordinate 1,657,776, forward strand.
TTAAATTTTGGACACATTGATACAACTTATATATTATTAAGGAGAACACATTTTTATTGTGAAACTATAATTACTTCGATAAAATTGATTTTATATATATATCTTCATAATTAAAACATTTAATTAGTATTTAAAACTATTTATATTGACATCTACCTAGTATTGTTTTACAGGACATATAAGAGGAAGGACTTGTAAATCTACGCCGAGATTTAAATCATAAAAACAAGTGTATTAAACTTACTATATATGTGTTACATATTGTATGTATTATAATATGTTTAGCGATGTTACGGAGCCCACGTCAAAGGGATCCACTTGATTAACCTCCCATCCTTCGCCGATTTCGTCATGAGCACTGCAAAGTCACTCATGAAGAAAAAAATTGCGGATAGAGTCTTCATTCATAAATCATTGGAGGATTTTCGCAAGGCTATACCCATGGACTTGATTCCTAAGGACTTGGGAGGAGATTATCCCAAAACTTGCCGAGAGCTGGCCGGTAATTAGATTTTTTTTCAAGGCATATTAAAAACACAATATTTGTATTTAATCAATTCGTAATTGCATCATGCATTGAATACAAAACCGTTAATATGAATAAATAAAAATTTGCTACATATTGTATTTCTTGTTTAAACAGATATCACTGAATATCTAAATAGCCGTACTTATTTTAAATTTGCGTCAAATGTATAAATCTACTCTTTTTTAATAGTTGAAACACGCATTGTTCATTTGAGTATAAATAAATAAAGTGACTAAATGAATGCCAGGATTAAAAACATTTGCACTAAACTGATTAGTCATTCAATCATATCTCAAAGCCTACGATTTCGCACTTAATTACTAATGCCTAAACGAAGACTGTATGGGAATCTTCACCTGTTACCCAATTAATTAATTGCGCATTTTATGTAAAGTATTTTTTTATTTTTAATCCGAAAAATACGTAAATCGTGAATAAAACCATATACTATATTAAATACACGCAGGTTCCATTTCCATTCAAAGTCATTACGCATAAATACATTAAACTTATCATCAAAAATAAAAATAATAATTAATAATGAGTAAGTACATAAATACGAAGTACACATGAGATAAGTCTTACAATTTTAATTATTTATAATTATAATATTATTATTATAAATTATCTTCACCCAATTATTTCAATTGTCAACTTTTTTATAAAATGCAACTAAATTCAAATCGCAGGTTGACTAATTTTGATCAGAGTCATGACGTTTTATGCTTAATATTATTAATTTTATTAGTTTAGTTCATCTAATGGTTTTGAATTATTTTTCCAGATAAATTTAGAGTAGCAGTCCAGTCTCCTGAATGGAGAGATTGGTATATAGAGACATCGAAACTAAAATCCGACGAGTCCAAGAGAGCAGGCAAATCTGATGTCATGGATGATGACCTTCTGGGGCTGAAAGGAACCTTCAGGAAGCTGGATATTGACTGAGTGAATTAAAATTCATCTCACGTGTTGTGTGTTAGTTATTTGATTACTTTTGTACTGACGAACACGTTCTGCCTGGTCCACATTTATGTATACATGTATCTTCGACACACGTGTCTTTATCTGTGTTTTCTAACAATGCCGTCTTCTAATTTTCCTGACAATACAAATAGAAATTATTAGCAAAGATATTCGTATAATTGAAGTGTTTAATTATTATTGATTACTCATTCCACTACTTCATATTATCTCAGATAATACCAACCCAGCAAGCTGAATGAAAATAGGGCTGTATATTCATTTATTTATTATTATTGTACACCCCTATTTAGGCATTAACATTTTTTTTTTAAATATTAGAAAATCTCATCAGAAGCGCAATACACAAAGAAAAATGTATATAATATCAGCATGTTTTCTCATAATCAGAATTATAAAATTAAAATAAATAAAAAATGTGAAGTAGAGTAATTTATCCGTCACTATTTAGTTGAGACACAAAAAATTGTAATAATGTAGTCCTATAAAGAGTTAAATTTACAGCAAAAATCTTGACTACCTCCGCATATTTATTCCCTAAAGAATGCAATCTGGGGACTGCGGAGTTAGCTAATGCATGTGTTCTGACATTACCACTGTAATAGAACAATGAATGATGCGTGAAAGTCAATCAGACCAACAAGCTGGGGGCAGTCTATCATACCATTGATGATCCTGTATATAAATATAAGATCGGACATCGTACGTCTCACTGATAATTTTAACAACTTCAGACGGCTAAGGAGATAATCATAATTGATATCCTCAGAGCGTATATTTCATTTAAAATTAATGAATCCTGAAAAAACTTTCCCTGGATTTTTTCAACCGCCGTCGAGTGACAATGTAGTGAGGCGACCATATAACCGAATTATATTCTATACATTAGTCATAAAAAAATGAACGTGACATCAACTAATTTTTTCATATTCTTATATTTTTTTCTCTCTAGTTGTCAAGTTTATTCTAAATTATTCAGAATTCCACTGGACGCGATATTCTTAATTCATGTTGTTCTTATAACACTTACCACGTTAATATCTAAACTAAGTTCTTCAACCAGCTTATACTTGTGTTAAAATGACGGCTAGGGAAAATATTTTTGATATAGGAGGATCCTTCGTATTTGTGATCGACCTTTCGTTATCCACTCATCCAAATTTCTAGTGACCACTCTGTCTTTTCTCCTTCTAAATTATATTTACCCAAACACTGGCAACAATTATTTTATGGAATCTTCTGAATGTTTAGTTCCTACAGCATTCATTCGACTTGCATTCCAAGATCCACACAACGTATGACACCATATAACACCTTATAACTGCACTGAACATCTTTTGAATTTTATTATGTAAACGGTTTTTGTAAGCCAAGTTAAATAATGTTTACGCAAGCTGAACAAAAACAAATTGTTTTATCGCAGTACTGATGGCTGCTCTGTGGCTAATCTGTGGTTACTTTTATGTTAAAATAAATAAAATTTTGATCATTTCAAAATGAAAGCCGTGCGTATAATGCTAATGGTGTAATATTTCTAGGAGCAAGCTAATCCATAGCCATTCTCTCGTACTGTGAAAGTAGTAATAACTTGGATTTGAAACAACGATTTCGATATCAAAGTCAGGATCTTGAGTATTTAGCTACACAAGCCAGAAAATTGTTGGAATAATTTTTAAATTTTATTTTTATTGATTACGCTTTGTGAAATATAATAAATAGGTATATAAATGTATTCGAAGGCAAGAAAAATTTAAGTAAGTGAAAAGTTGTCTCATGTTTTTTTTTAAATACACACTTTTTATGGTAAGTAGGTATTTATGGCTCCTACCTTCATGGTTTTTTTAGTAGATAGTATATGTAGTGTTTTTAATTAAGATTAATTTATCACCCTAACATGCTTTTATAATTCATACAAAATAAACAAATTCTAACTCTATTGTATTTTCGTATCATTTATGCTACCCAAATAAACTTATATCATTCTTATGTTATGTTACGAGCCAAATGATCCGCTGGCACCACAATTGCGAGATCCGATATTCGATGAGAGACGATGTTCCGTTCATCAGTTGGATGTATTTAAATTTCCTCAAAACAACCATTAAATCTAATAAATTACTTGTAAATGCCTTCTATTTATCTAACTTTTACGTTATTATGATAATTTGATAGATTTAACCAAATCAGAAAGTACTGAAAAGTTTTATTGATTTACCATAGTTTTATTTGACCAGATTACAGTCAAGATACCCGACTTTGACAACAGTAGTTGGGAATTCTAAGCTTAACAGCAGCCATTAAAATTAATTAGATTTTTAGTAAAAAATGACGTAATTTTATGCACGTCTAACTGTATTTATACAGAGAACGGAAAAGAGAGAAGCTGTAAGTGATCATTTTTTATTGGAAAAACACAGAGGATCTATATTTATTAGAAAAAAATAAAAATAATATAATATATATGGTGCCAGTACTGGAGGCACTGAGGGGATGTCCGCAATGATCAAGTAAACAATTATGGAATGATCAAATAAACGAGATGTTGGAGGATATTGAATATATTGGAGGAGGTGCCCTTTGGAAGATAATCCTTTTAGACACCCCTAAAAATGAAATCCTTACCTATAGACAAGATGGACGTGGCCTACTTTGGTGGTAGAGAAAGGCTATATTTTCTTTGTTTTGACTGTAGTATTGTTTCTGTTATGTAGTAATAGACCCAGGTTTTATCTTACCAGATGAAACCGATGAATAAAATAACTGTTATCCTTCTTAAAACGGTTTGAACAGACTTAATAAATTTGCGTTCGGCTGCTTTTTTGATAAACTCTTAACAAATGCGGCACCAACCTTACAGATATCTTTCTTATAGGTAATTCGCTCTCATAGCTACTTAGTGAAGATAGGAAATGTTCATTCGTACAAGATGCGTGATTTATAGTGCGTGGTACTTTCAGGATATTCAGTACAAGAAATTTTACATTTAACAACTGTTTATATAATAAGACAGATATAGCAAAGCAACTAAAGTTTCCGATATTTATGCACTAGGTCGCAAATTTTTCAAATGGTCCTGATTTGTATACATTATCGTTCTGTTTGAGATGTATTATTTTGTTATAAGTGTTAATTAAGATTGTTTAACTCTTTCAAATAAAGATCACCAAGAGGTCAAAGTAAAATAACAAAATAATCCACGAATTGCTTTACTACGTTAACGGCGAAGACTTTAAGACAGGGTTTTTTTTTTGCCGCTCATCCCTGATACTGAGTTTGTCAGTTAGTTAAATCGGTGATGTTTGTAGCGTTAACTGTGTGATTAGACATAATTAAAAATTGTATCTATATTTAACTTTGTATTTTTACGTCACCCAGTTTCGATACTAACGTATCTTTATCATGATTAGCGTACAACTGTTGTACCATTAAATTTATAATTTTAATCCAGCCTACCTATTAATATTTTCCTTAATAAAAAACCCATAAAACTCGACACCGAAGACTGAATTCTTGAGAATATATTTAAAAAAGTGTGGCAGTCTATCCTCTCTACCGTCACTATAAACAATCTGACTGTACGCTTGTACACAAAAAAAAAAGAATAGAAATATAATAAAATGCGACCAATGCGAATTGCCTTAATTTGCGATATTAAAATGTCATTGAAATACATAAAAGTGCGCTTGAATGCATTTTCCTGTACAGATGCATTTTAAAAACAGGTTTCTTGCAGATAAATAAATACGAGATGCATTTAGATTAAATCTGCTCTGCGGCTCGGTTGTTTTATAAAAGAGCGACCCAAGAAATGCATTAGTTTATTTAGTGTGCGTATTTAAAAGCCGTGATTTTATTTAAGATCAGATTTTTCAGTAAAAGAGAGTTCTAATGTGCATATTATAAGATTGTGATTATTTAAAATAAATTCTTTCAGTGATAAAAACAATTTACAGTTATTAAAATGTAAGTTAATTTGTTTATATTTATTTATTGCAGGTGTTGAATTAATTTTTTTACATTTCTATAATACAATTTCATACTGACTTGACTGCCAATATCACGAACTAGTGTTTACACGTACATCTACATGTAAAGTCGATCATTTTATTTTATATTATTCTTGCAGCTTATATTCTTAACATCTAATAAAATTGCGGAACATATAACTAGAAACAATAATTCATTAAAAATCCAGGAACGCATTTCCCCGGGTATGAAAAGGTCCTGGTTAGAATCCAGGTAGCAACCAAAATATTTTTTAATACAATTTAAATGTAACAATTAGAAAAATATTACAGATTTTTACAATTTATTCAAAGCTATTTGAGATTCTCCGTAAATATGAAATAGATTGCTTTTTAAAAATGAAATAACAGATGTATCAATTTGAAAGTGAAACATATTATATAAGTTCAAAAATTCGTCGTACTATGTTGACATGGTGTAATGGTCGGCGCACTTTCCCGGATAGGAAGGGTTCTTGGTTCGAATCCCGGTGACAACAAAATATTTTTTTGATAAATTGATTTTATCTATCTGATTGATACATTTAAATTATATTAAAAATATCACAGGACTACTTACTTACTTACTTACTTACTTACTTACTTACCATCACGCCGTTTCTCCGCGGGGGTAGGCAGAGGATAGAGATCCACATTCTTCTATCCTGACACACAATTCTCGCCTCATCCACATTTATACATCTTCTCACATAAGCTCGCCGATTGTTGAGGCTTCTAACAGAACCATCCTCCATTAACTGGTTTACCTGGTCGTGCCAAGTCTTCCGCGGACGTCCTTTCTAATGCCATCAACACTTGCGGCATATATCTTTTTTACCATTCTCTCCTCATTCATCCGTTTCATATGACCAAACCACCTAAGTGATCCTTTCTTAATCTTACTCACTATACTAACATCAGCTTTACATTATTTTCTTATTTTTTCATTCTTTACTCTGTCATAAATAGATTTGCCACATATACGCCTAAGTGATCTCATTTCCACTGCATTCAATCTACTTTCGTTCCTTTTCTCCAGCTCCAAGCCTCACTTCCAAACATCGGTGTCGGTACCAGGATTCTATTGTGCACCGCTAGTCTTGGCTCGGTTGACAAATTCCCGTTAGATATAACTCCATTCAAAGCGCCGTTCACTTTATTTCCTGCAGTCACCCTCCTTTCGATATCATTCTCAGCTTTTCCGTTTCTATCAAACATACTTCCCAAATATACAAACTCATCTACTTGTTCCAAATATTCATTACCTACAAGTATTTTGCACGGTGTCTTGCTTTCCTCCTTCTCGAATACCATCACTTTCGACTTATTAACATTCATCATGAGGTCGCTTTCCTTGCAAACATTGTACGTAGTTCTTGTTCATTATTCGCCATTAGTACTGCATCATCGGCGTACAATAAACAGCATACAATCAAATCGCCGATTTTTGCTCCTACATTCATACATTCCAGTTTTTTCACACATTTATCCATATACGAGTTGAACAGCCATGGAGACATCACATAATTATGTTCTGAAAAACTGCAATTTAACACTACTAATGTGTTATCTTTAAAAAAAATTTATTTCGCTAAATTGATTTTTTTTGTATATTTTTCTAACTGATACATTTAATTAGTATTAAAATTTAAGTCATAATGCAGCTCGAAGTTATAGATATTTAATCTCCATACATGGGTCCCAGATTTAATTCTATCTTCATCCCTTGCATTTCAAATAATACGTCTAATGTTGAATCTTAAATATTGATTATTATATATACAACGGTGGATGGGTATGTTGAATCTGACTGAAGAAACCCTGGAGCTGGAGTTAGCTTCGGGGGCGATCCGAGACCACCACTTGTGGAGGTGCATTACGATGTCAAAAATGACATGAAGAAGGAAAGAAGATAAACCGATGGTTAGGTTTTAGATTGTTTTGCGCAGGGTCCTAAAGAGTTACTTAATTCAACATTTTGTTTAAACCGGTTAAAAGGTGTACCATTATATATATATATATAGAACAGGCAGGTCGACATACATTCAATTATATACATGTGGATTGATTGTAATATTATCTAGTGCAGGCCTTGACCTAGCGCGGCCATTCTGCGTATGTAAATGTATTCGATATAATAATTAAATAAATATTCGATTAGACGTAAGCAATGATCATGAAGTGACTTGATTACATGACCTGTATTTATAGTTTAATTACTCATATAATTGTAGCAATGCTCGCGTGTTGTAATTTGTTTAATGCTCGCTTCTCTCTAGGTATAATTGTTGTATAAAGGCAATATATTTTACTTATATATTATTTTAGATTCAAAGTACGTAATTTAAAAAATATATAATTTTTACATTGACTTTATACTACACATACACAATTTTAATAGGATATAAACTGTTAAATTATGGTTAGATTTATATTTAATTATCTAAATATTGTTATATTTCTATACAGATAATGAAGACTAAAGAAAACAATATTATTTAAAATAAAATACACATTTTGTTATCATAACAAACATCTGTAATGTAAATTAGTTTTCGAACGAGAGCGTGTCCGTGGTCGCGGTGGGAGTAAGTAATATAAATATTTTCAAAATAAATAACTATGTTTAGTATCATTGATTGATTTAGCGGTTACTTCGTGGTATAACATTTTAATTTTTAAAATATATCATTTTTATATTGACATTGTACACACCTACAATTTTTGAGTTGATATCACTATTAGTTTCGGGAAGAGCAGTCGCTCCCATCTACAGATCTACAGGTATAAATTAAATACAGTTGGCTATGGGGCCGTAAAGGTGACTTTATTGTTTTTTGGAAACATCTATAATAGCGTTGAAGTATTTAAAAATGTGATATTATTCATTAATGTTATTTCTAAATTCAAATTTTTCTGGATTATCATAATTTCAAGATTATTCATTATTATTCCCCTAAATAGTACCGAGTGGAGTAATTTACACCTGAAGATGGGAAGGACTGCTCCTCCCAAAACTAGTAGTGATATTAACTCATATATTGTATATGTGTGTATTAGGTATAACGTCATTATAAAAATGATATATTTATTAAAATAAAATATTACCCCACAAAGCAATTGCCATTTTTGTTTTAATTAATATCGTCTTCGTTAATCTTCATTATCTGTATAGAAATATATAAATATTTATATAATTAAATGTAAATCTAACCATAATTTTCTATTTGTTTATAAGATACAGTATTAAAGAGCTTTACTATAGTATTATTTAAAATTTTCAGCTTCTAAATCTATTTTCAATACACCCCCCATAATTCTCTCCCTTCTCGCACCACCTTCTCCGCCATCCCTTCAATAACGGAACTCCCCACGGAACCATCCTGCTGCAATATTTTTTTAATGGGAGAGTTCTGACGAAGGCTACTGAATCTCGTATATCTTCGCTAATAGTCAGAACACGTGTGCACATCAGAAATGATTTAATATCATTGGGTCCCTTCCTGAACAGAAATCTTAGGTTTTTCTTCATTTTAAAGTCTTCGCTAATAGTGATAAATTTACACACAAGATCATATCGTCCAATATCTTTGGTAATATTCATGAACCATGATGCAATCCCTTATATTTAACACCAAAATTCTCGTACCTTAACCCTTCCCTATCCACGCAGTCACATAGGTCTACCGAGCCAATTAAATCGTATTTCTATAAATATTCACAAAGTAAATCTTACATTTTGGCTAGTCATAAAAAAACCATTTGCGCTTAGAAATGACTAGTGGTAAACCAATTATGTAAAGCAAATCATAATAAAAAGAATATTTTTTTAATTCAATGCTATATAAAATTAATGCGTTGCATGCTATATGCGTTAAAAATACCACATATATCAGGTGAAAAAAATCACACAAAAATTTTATTGAAGAATAATTTAAATAAAGATAAAGATTAGATGGGTCTTTTAACGAATGCGTTATAAGAATAACGTTTGAGTATAAAATAAACGAATTAAATTATTATATTTAGCATTTCTTATTATATTTATAGTAACTATGACATTTACAATTTTAAAGTAGCTTGTAAAAACAGTTTTTTCCTATTTAAAGTGCTTAAAAAACTCAATTTTTTTCCAGTAACACAAGTTGACAGTATGAGTGCGTAGGGTATTTTAGCATGGTATAGTAAAGGTTAACTAAGATTTCCGCGTTCTGATAGGCCCACAATACCGTGAAAAGATTCCCTTTACTATTTCCGTGGAGTTTTTCATCTCGCCAAGCATCACATGCATACATCAATAATTTTTGTAAAATATATACACTCAGTTGCAAACACAATTCCGCATTTTATATTAGAACAACATCTGTATTAATGAAACAGTTCAATATTAGAAAAATATACCATTATGAGTATGCAAACTATTATTTTTAAAGACAGGGCTCGCTTTTGGTAAAAACACGCTATTGAAGTTTTACACGGAATAGAGACTTTAGATTAGTTAGAAATTTCAGTAATTAAAAAGACGCTTGAATCTAAACTAAACATACTTATTTATTGAAATATTTATATGACTTACTTCCACCGCGACTGCAGATGCGCTGTCGTTCAAAAAATAATTTATATTATATATACTTGTACGTCCTTCCTGACGAAGAAACAGTGGTGCAGATACCTGTCGAGGTCAAAGTAATCAACACAAAGTTAAATATTTGTTTTGAGGTGGACGCCACTAATTTGTAACATCGGTCCAAGGCCCAACTGATTTTTGAAACTTTTTTATTTTATTGTTTTAAATTACAGTCTAATACTAAAAGTCCAATATCGTGTGAACTTCAAAAATTATGCGGGGTCACAAAAATCAGTACTTGTGAATAGCTCATTTCTTATCACATATTACGGCATATTAAAATTATCAATTAATAAGTTATCTATAAAAAAATTATTCATGCAATTTTTTCGCAAGCGCAACCATTTTGATATTTTACAGCAATTCTTTCAATACCGCTGAACAACACGTGGATGCAAAGAAATTGTATATAGACCGACATAATACAAACATAAAAAAAAAATTTAAAGATTCGCATCTAACTATTACTTTCCAAGTACCAATTAAGTCATATCGTTAGCTTATCTATTTATTTTTTCTCGATAATAAAAAATAAAAATAAAATGTTATTTAACTATATAAAAGGCAATCCTTGCCGTAAAACTGATATGCAGGTAGACAAAAAATAAAATTATAATGAATGTATATTTAATAAAGAAGAAATAAAAAAATTAAAAAATCTACTGGAATTATCGATTGTCATCAAACTGGCATCATTTATATGGTGGCAAAAAAAATTGATAATATAATATTGCATATGTAAAAATAAAACAATTATTTTTATATTCTATTCATTTAATTTACTTGAGACACGTTTCGCTTTATAAGGGCATTATCAATGTAACAATTTAACTCAACAACTTATATTTTTATGTTTGTAATCTATCGACCTCTTTAATTGAAGATTTACGACGGTAATTAGTGGGTGCGTTTGCTTTCTAAATAGAAAGAACATTTTAATTAGTGTGAGTAATATCATACGCAATATGCACATTGTATCAGTGTATTGATGCCGCTTAGCGTTTTAATTGATCTGTGAGTGGAGTGGGGGGTGTCGTTTGAAATTAATTAAATAACGCGGTATCCACAAAAAAATATGTACGGAATGTTTGAATTTTGTAAATTAGGAAAGTTTATATTTAAATCTGTTAATTTTTCTAATGTATTATTTGTATTTTTATATTATTAAAAACATTTTTCTTAATGAATGCATTTGTTGGTTTTTTCACTATAAAAGCCAAATATTACAAAAATAAATATTCTTAAAAGCAATATGTATATTATATGTTCCAATAATCTATTTTTTCTCTGTACATAAATACACATGACCCTATTTCTATCGTATATACGACGACGAAAAATATAAAATATATATCGCAAAAAAAACTATGTACTTACATAAAAATTTGAGTTCTGTGTGTGTCGTATGTTCGACTTCTTACGAGTAAAATATTATTCATATATAAAAAAAGTAATGTTTTTGCAACAGCCTGTTATATACATTAATTCGATTGTTCTTTCTAAATGAAAAATGGTTTACCTCTCAATTCACGCATGATGCAGGCGGCCGTGAACGCAATAAAGTTTGTCACAATATTCAGAAACATGTTTTTCTGTGATAGACTGCGACTCACTTCGGCCCTATTTTCAATCAGTGGCTTTAAATTGCCCAGCATCTAGTTATAAATTTTACAGCTCAAGCAGTTCTTCGAATTTTCACATAAACTTTATTAATCGCTAGCGTGTTATGTGTCTGCCGTCTCACCTCCCCTAAACTTTAATTATATTGGTTCATTATAGTTAACGGTTATTATTACTCGGGGTGTTCTCCACCGCCAGTTGTTCCAACACCTTTGTCTTACAGAAGTATAGGTAGTGGATGTTTGCGAAAAGGGTGGATACGTGTATCAATATTCTGTCTGAACCTTAAAGTGGGGCATAACAAACTATTTCCGTAGATTCAGAACAAAGAGCGTATTTCCAAATTAGCTAATCTTAATCGTCGTTGGGTGGTATTGGGAAGGTCTATCGCTCTATCGCCACAACCAGCGACACCGCTGACAGGCCTTGAATATACCTGAGTGCAAACGAGAACCTCGCATCAACCCCAAAGGTACAGGTCGATTTTTTACTCATGGCACTGTTCAGTCGGCCACTAACGAATTTGTTGCCAATGTATATTTTTTATAAATACTAATTTAATGTATTGATTATAAATATATACATATAGAATTCATTTTGTCGAAAAATATTGTTTTTGGCTACTGGGAAATATATATATATGATTTTATATGTATATATTTATAATTAATACAATAAATTAGTATTTAAAACATCACAGACCTATGTTCTGAATAATTACAATTTCACAATAAGAATGTGTTCTCCTTAATATATTTTTTATTACAAAGTACAAAGATTTGTTTAATTTTCAATAATTTTATGAATAGAGAATGAAATAATAATTATTAAGGAGAACACAATCTTATTGTGAATATATCCTGTGATATTTTAAATACATAATAAATGTATTAATTAGAAAGGTATACATATTAAATCAATTTTATAGAAAAATATTGTTGTTGCTACCGGGATACTGTGTATCGGTACACAACACAATCTTGATATGTCATGATCAAAAAATCGACTTGTCCACGTCGTCAATGGACCTTATCTTCATTTTCACCTCAACTTGTGTTCTGTAAATTGGGCAACCAACTTCAAAAATCGCATGTCAACCGTGAGTTACTTATTATTTGTTCCACCTGCCTTAGCCACATTTACACACACACACACACACACACTCCATGAAATCTTCCTCATCTGAACATAGTAGAGAGCTAGCTGGGAGGCATAGGTCCCACCATCCACGCATCGATCCTTCCGATCATCAGTCATGTCTGGCTAGACTAGCTCGTCCCTCACTCTTTACCTATAACTGGTTCAATACGCATAAACTGCAAATCCTTAAACAGGTAACACCCCTGTAGTTTCTTCAATCTTCGGTTGAGTGTCCATCGCGTGAATCGGTAAAATAGCTGTTAAAAATTCAAAAATGAGCAAATACAGTTTTAGATAAATGTCAGGTCGCAGTGGTAGGAGCGAGATCGAATTTGCGACTTTATTTGACTCTACCGACTTAACCATTTTACTGATCTCGAGAGATGTATGGCGGCACTGGTTCCTTGGTTATTTTAATTCATTATACGAGTTTGCATATTTAAAATGTGCGCACCATTAAATCAAAAATTGCAAAGCAGCGCGAGAGGACGTATCTCAGCGCCTTGTGACATTTATCAGTAATATTTTATATTTGACAATAATATACATATCTCATTCGTTCATTAAGTGTTCGTCTAATTTTCTATCACACATCTTCTGATTTTTTCTTACAGGAACACTAGTATGGCTACCTTGAAATGGCAGGAAGATATTTTCGGAGTCAGCGATGACCAGTTTAAATTATTAACTGACCTGTACAAGATTTCTCCCGTGATGCTGACGGAAAGTTTAGCCCTCATCAAAGATTGGTATAGCAAACAATCGCATTTGCCGAAAATTGAATTTGGTAAGAATAAGCACAAATGTATTCAAGTTAAATGTACCTTTAATAGTTTTCATCGTAAGCTGGGGGGGAGTCGCAAATGATCAAATGAATACGTTACGGAGTACTTCCTAATTGCTTCTAACATTCTTTCACAATAATTTTTTCCTTAATAATATAATCACTTGTGTAACTTTTAAATTGTTTGTATTAAAATAAGTGATTTGCTTTAAATACAAATTAAATTAATCAATTACAAAAACATACGGAAAAAAATCAATTTAGTCGGTACCGGGATTCAAACCTGGACCTTTTTCTAACCGGGGAAACGTGTTAACCATTTCCACAATATCAACTATTTATATTTTAAATATGAATTAAATATATTAATTATAAAGATATACATATAAAATCAATTTTATCGAAAAATATTGTTGTTGCGCTACCGGGATTCGAACCTGGATCTCTTCCCTAACCGGGGGAGGTGCTTTATCCAACTAAGCTACAGCGGCATTATTTTTAGCGACAATTTTTCGACCCTATATGTTACCTTTTTGAAATCAATACATTTAATCGTTCCATCATTTGACAGAGCCATCTACCTTATTTTTACAGAATCTCAAAATACCTTTAAGTAAATCTGATAGTAGACGCCAGAATTATCAATTCATTTTTATTAAATTTTGGACACATTGATACAACTTTATTATTTTTTAGGAGAACACATTCTTATTGTGAAGTTGTAATTATTAGTAGTAAATATTTATATTTTCGACAAATTTTTTCTTATATTCTGTAGTTTTTAATAATTTTAATTTCTCCGTAAAATTACGTTATCGTCTGTTTCAACTTCTCCGAGCAGAGACGTCATCGGCATCATCACAGTTGATTATTTTATTGTAGACAACAGAATTTTGGAGAGATTTCTGGGTGTCAACAAATTCAGCGTGGAGAAGACAAAATGCATGTTGGACAATATGTTTACATCCAGAAGCCTTATGCCGGAATTCTTCAGCAACAGAGATCCATGGAGCACAAAATTATCCGTAGCCTTGAACACTTTAGACTGGGCCGTCATTCCCAAACTAACATCTGAGAATTACAGAATTCATTTTATAAAGTAAGTATCTCTACCTCTTTTTGTATACTCGATATGCACTGGGCAATAAAACAGTGACTTTTCAAAAAATCTCAACTCAGGACACCGCACAATATAGGTAGGCAGTGTAGTGTACAGGGCGCTACAGATGCACTCAGGCAATTGTCTTTTGCTCGATCAACAAAAATAATAAGAGTGAATAATCTCCCTAAATGAACATAGCTGTCTTGGTAGTATTACAAGAAACAACTCAATGCTTAGTTACACTTTTTGTATTTAATGGGGTTTTTCTGCCATTTCTCGATGCTGATATTTTTCTTTCCTTTTCCTTCACTAGATGAAGTATTTTTAAAAAAAAAACTGAAAAAGGCTGATAGCTATATTCGAGTCGAATTTTCAAACTGGGAAAGGGTTAACAAACATGTATAACTCACAGTTTAAGAATACTTTAAATGTGTATTATTATTGTGAAGTTGCAATTTTTCAGAACATTGTTCTGTGATATTTTAATACAAATTAAATGTATCAATTGGAAATATATACAGATAAAACTAATTTATCGAAAAAATACTATGTTGGTGTAGTATAATCGGTTAACGTATTTCCCCGGATAGTAAAAGCCCGTTTAATCGAATCGAATTTAATTTGTATTTAAATATTTTTGTCTGCTCAAGAATCATCCAAAAATAGGTACACACTAAATTTTATTTAGCAATATAATTACATTAATAAGTGTGCTTGTTTGATCAACTATACAATTAATACGTTTAATCCTAAATTCACAAAAAAAATAACCCTGTCAAAGGAAATTAAAACGATGATGTGTGAAGTTAATTTTTTTAAATATACATAGCTTTAGTTAGGTCCTGAAAAAATGTTCTTTAAACCGTATATTTATCGCTTAACTTTCATGAATTAAGCTCCCTGATTACAATTATTGCGTGATCAATAAGCAATTGATTTATGGCATAGTTTATTTTTAAAAAATAATGTGTAAAAAGTTTCAATATTAAAGAAATGTTTTTTTTTGCATTGCTTATTACATGTTAACTTCATTATTTAGCGTATAACTTCACCATAATATTTAATTTGTTTGATGCGTTCAAAAGGTGTTGACAATAGTATCGCATGAAATGTAATAATTGTGAAAATTTTAATTTGTATTCGAGAGAATGTTGGCTATTATCTTTCATGCTAGAAGTATTTAATTTAATTAAAGTATAATTTTATTTTCAGACTTTTTCTTGCAAATATAGCACACAGTAAACCTATTTCGCGTATTGTATTGCGTTAATGGCATGAAAAATGAGTTGGAAATGTTTTATAATTTTTATATGAAACTATGTAAAAATTAGGTGTGCAATAAATTTCTATAATTCTATCTTTTTTCCATAAGATTGTTATCGTAACTTGTATATATAACTTGTATCC
Organism: Eubasilissa splendida; assembly: GCA_031772225.1. NCBI lineage: Eukaryota > Metazoa > Arthropoda > Insecta > Trichoptera > Phryganeidae > Eubasilissa > Eubasilissa splendida. The sequence goes on from CM062868.1 coordinate 1,673,970, forward strand.
ACTGCCGGAGTATTGGAGGATTGGCAAATTGTAATTAACGAAAGCAGTTTGATAACTAAATTGTTGTAATAATTCATAAAACTGGAAGTTCTTCTATCAAAATGTTCCATACAATAAATAATTTTGAGAACTTTAATTTTGTTCAAGGTACGAACGAGTTCATTAGTTACAGTTTCTGTTAAAACCTTTTCAGAATAAACGGTGAAGACCCCGACTTGTACGACCCCGAAACTGCCTTTGCAATCTCTTTCATGATAGGAGATATCAAGATATCCCTGGACATCACCCTCGGGGACATTTACGTGTGGGACTTGGAAAACTTGAAACTCAGTCAAGCCCTTAAGATTACTCCAATGATGCTGAAAAAAGGGATTTTTATTACTCAGGTAACAGGCGAAACATTACGTTTTTTTAGCACTTTCGTTGTATTTAATACAAATTAAATGAATCGACCAAATGAATACAACAAAAATCTATTTATCACTAGCATTCACGCATTTCCTCGGATAGAAAAAGTTACAGGTAGCAATAAAATATGTATTCAATAAATAGATGTTTTCTATCTTTCTAGTTGATTAATTTAATTTGTATTAAAAATACCACAGAGCTGTTTTGAAATTGTAATTTTACAAGAAAAATGAGTTCTTAAAAATAACTTCTTGTTTTTATTTTTTTTATTGCCTAACTAATTAACCGATTCTCGACGCTTTTACTTCGGTCATATTTTTAACAATGGCCTGTGAAGTGCAACAATAACATGCACATATATTTTGAATATATTCGTCAGGCACTCAGGTGGACATGACAAAACATTTCTCTCTGGGAGTTCTAATAATTAAGTAAATCAACTGGTTGGTAGGTACCTGTAATACTTCTCACGTGTTCAATATTATTTATTTTAATACCAGAAGGTGTGTTCGTAACAATTATTACTGTACATGAAATGTAATCATACATAAAAATAATTGTTAGTAACTTAACTATTTACAGTAAATATAAACAAAACTAAAAATAAAATACAAATAAAGTATATTACAACTACAGAGTAAGAGTAACATAATTCAAGATTTTTACCTGATATTTACATAATATAATTTTAGATTAACAATTGTAGATTAATTAAGTTTATTAATACTTTAACACTATAATCTGTGAAATTAGAATAAACTTATTATTAAACTATTATTTAATTTTTGTTGCTGATCGGCTTATATTTGATCGTTCAATTCAATAAAATAAATAATCTTGCCACTAATTTTATATCATATTATAACATATAATTTATGATTTATTTGATTATTTAGCTATCCTACAGCTACGATGCCGTACACAATAATTGTGTAACGTAATTGCATAATCGAGCAAACCTTGATGAATGCACTTTTGCTGTTATGAAGGGTGTCCAGCGGAAAATTTTCAAATATAATAATAAATAAAAACTACAATGTTATTCTCATATTTTATTTATACAAAATGGAGTTTAACGATGCGGATTTTACGTATTATAAATAATATCGTTTAAATGCCGTTCACTCTTGTAATCGAACTCTTAAATTTGCGAACACGCGAGAGCAAAGCGTTGGTTCAATGGCAGCAACTTCACGACTTCATAACGTGACGTGTTGATTTTTTATTCCAGTACAGGCTGCAATCTTCCTTATCGATTTACGCGGATTGCGCATATTTTCACGTCGAACTTGAGCCACATGTTCTGGCGTCGCTGATGACGTTGATGGTCTCGGAGGAGTTTGAACCAATGAATCACCGCACTTTAAATATTGCTTAATCGCGAACGCGCGGTGCGCTCCCGACCAGTGACTCACTGCGACTGGCAATCCCGCAAATCACGCGCGTCGAATAATACACCTCCCATTTACCTCACCCTTATGATGCTCGAGCAATTACAATTTAATCTTGAAATTTTTTCACTAACACCATATATTAGTTAAATTATTAGTAATAACTCACATTTAAACATTTAAGGCCTGCTATGCATCCCACATCAAAGGCATCCACTTGGTTAACGTCCCACCGTACGCGGAATTTATTATTAATATTATAAAATCTGTGATGAAGAAAAAGATAGCTGACAGGGTCCACAGTCACAAAAACCTGGAGGACTTATGCAAGGCTTTTCCCAAAGATTTAATTCCCAAAGATATGGGAGGAAATTTCCCCAAATCTAGCAGAGAGTTGGCTGGTAAACATTTTAAATAAAATTTAAGAACTTTATATCCTGTCAACAGTTTAATTGTAATACAGAATGAGACATACATTTTTGCACTTTTTAAATCGCTTCTGCGCGGGAACCGCACAAATAAGGGGCACGTGGATGACAGCGCGCGCTACAGTTTGGTCCTTGGAAATTTAGTCGCAATGGATCGCTTCACGGGGGAACAACGCGCGTTCTATTTTTAACAGTTTTGCAAAAAAACGATTCATATGTGATTGGTCGCCATGGATGGCTCACAAGTTATTATACTTTTGAAAATTCAATGAAAATTCGCGTTGTTTCCTTGTGAAGCGACTAAATTTCCAAGGACCGAGCTCCCGCATGTGTTGTCGCCCGCGTGCCCTTCCTTCGCACGGTCCCCGCACAGAAGCGATTTAAAATGTGCAAAAACTTATGGCCCAACCTTTGTATACATATGTATGTATGTATGTATGTATGGATACATTCTTTTACAGCCACATGGCACTCAAAAATTTATGACCGCAGTAGGCTGCCGTGCATTTCTCGGCATCGCCGTTGTAGTCCAGTCTACCGGACACCATATTTACATTAAAAACAATATTGAATTAAAACTAACAAGGTTCATATAAAAAAATGAAAATCTCACCAATCATTGCAAATTTTAAAAAGTGTAAAAACGAATGTTCATTAATGAACTGCTGATACAAATTGACCGAATTTATAAATCAATTATCCAGACAAATTTTTTTTAAATACGTAGGTAATTTCCGGACAATGAATGAAGGTTTAATATATTTATCGAAGTTGTATCAATAATACCTTATTTTATTAGATATGATGTCATTGTATGCGAAGTAAAATAGCAATATTTATATTGGAATTTACACAAAGTTGATATTATAATGCCGAGAGCGTTGTAACATAATTCCATTTTTAACAGGCTATTAATATTTTCGATTGCTTAATTAATCTTAAAGTGGTTCCTTAAGAAAAATATTGATTTCTTTTAGATTTACTGAGAGATGCCATCAAGTCTCCGGAATGGAGAAAGGTGTATCTGGAATCGATGGAACAAAAGAGTGATGAATCCAAAAGGACCAACAAATCTGAAACGATGGATAATGAACTTCAGGGACTCGGTGGAACATTCAGAAAGCTAGAATTTGATTAATAATTCGATCGAAGAGGGAACGATCTATAGTTAAAATTGTTATTTTTATACTATAAAAATACAGATTCTTAAACTTTCTGCATACGAAACAGTTATTTAGTGACATTATTTTCTAACAAAATTTCTACTGAAACAATAGTAGAGTTCCATCACCTTTGAATGATTTATAAAATATTGAAATTATCTATTGAATGTATAAATGTTTATGGACCAGATGATTCAATTAATAATGTCAAGTAAACGAACTGACTTTATAAAAAATTATAAAACCATTAATTGACAGCTGTAATGTGACTATTAATATGTATGTAAAGCCTCGAGATTCCAAACCACCGTAGTATAAATCGATTGAGGTAAAAAATATATTGAATTTAAACATTATTTTTATCCATACATTATCCATACTGCGCAAACATAAAATGATTCATTTCATTAACTGAGCAGGATTGTTTTAACCATAGATTAGTTAACAAATTAGATGTGATGTGGATGAGTGTTTTATTACTTATGCAGAAATTTTAAGAGTAATTAAAATTGTAGAAGGGTTGGCTAAGTTATCACATAGAGTATATTTATTCAACGGGTACCTCAGTTAAATTTGTTTCAAATTATATTACATTTTTATATGCACTCACATTTACCTTGTTTTATTTTCACCGTTGCCAGTATCAGAAGTTTCCAAAACCTTCTGTAAATTATAAAAAATTTAAAGGTGCCAAGTATCAATTCCGGTACCTCTGATATACTAAGGGGGGTGTAATTTTTAGTGGCGTGAAGTAAGCACAAACTTAGGTTATGCTGTTACCGATAATGCCAAATATACAATAGGTAGGTATGAAAAAAATAATAGTATTTATTTCATTTTGAGAACAATTCTATCAATTTAAATTTATAATACAATTGTAAATTTACTACTAATTTACTAAAAAAGGCAAATTCTTTTATTGCTCTGTGCTGCTTTTGATTTGGTTTAAAAAATTTCTACGATATCTCCTTCGGACAATGGATTTAATCAATCATTAACAGTGTTCAAAATCATTAATTTAAATAACCAGTTACAAATTAGCATAGCCGAAACTCATAACAGAAATTATTGTATTTTGTATTTTATTTAATATTGAAAATAATCTAACTTAAAAATATCCTGAAAAATCAAATTCGCTCGCTTAACAGATAATAAATTATAACCTTCAAATTGTATCTACGCAAACACCAAAATATGGACTCATAGGTTGGAATGCACTAAGAACACAAAAGGTTTAGTCTGTCAAGTAAAACAAATATGTATAAATGTTATTCTACACAGTTTTCAGTGAGGATTAATCTCTTTCGAAGACAGCAGACTGGCACAAATTGTTTAAAAAATTCATAAAATCCCCAGACGTCAAGATGGCGACATAGATACAGTAAGAAAATATTTAGTTCAGTAAAATTATTATAAGGATTGAAAAAACAAGTTCATTTAAGACCTAGGTGCTAGCAAATTGCAGACCAGACTGCATATGAAGTTGTTGCAAATGGTTCGCTAATAACCCACGGCTAGACAAAAGTCCAAGGTTACGCCATAGACAAGATTACGCTAATCCGGGTAATAACGGCTAGAATTTTAGTCTTTTCATAATATAAAGATTATTAAATTTATTTTTTACACAGTTTTTTCACTTGTATGCAGTGCATGCCCCTAGTAAAGCTATGCGTAAGATAATGGGGTGAGTTATTTAATTGTCAGAATGTTCGGACTAGCTAATATTATATAACTAATTCAAGCTTTTTATAAACTAATTTATTTAATATATACGTGTATTTGAAGTACAAGCTGACAACAATGAATTAATAATTAAATAAAAAGCGTTATCACAATGGGCAGGATTTATTTTTCAGTGACTATTATATATTTTCCGGCACGTAAAAAGATCTAATTAGTATACAAATAATTACTCTTATTTTCTGTGTTAAATGTTTTTATTTAAGAGAAGATTTATAAATGAATTATTACTTACCTTATATTTCTAATTTATTCCGCTATAATAAATAATGTCAAGGATATACGAGTACTATTAGCCAATTAACGTAACTTTAAATTTTAGAGGTCATAATCTGAGATTTAGAGATGTCTCGGTCTCTTTATTTAATCTATATTATTATTTAAAAGAAAATATGTATCAGGTACTCTGGTCAAAGTATAACCAGTAATCATCTACAGGTACAATCCACTCTCGAAGTGTACTCTTCACGTTGATGCGGTACCAGAGCGTTTCCTCGTCCGCTGAAGGCCATATGGGCAGCGTTCGTGGATTCATTACTCTCTTGAGACTGATGTCAAATTAGCAATAACTCGGAGCTTCAGCTACATCACTAAAGGAACGCTCCATGTGTAAAATAGTAGTAGTAAATTACGAGTCAAAAATGTTCAAGAAATATGTGCCTGATCTTAACCACGTCATGAGATATAACCATTTAAAAAAATCATAACTATGCTATTATTTCGATTAATTGAAATATTTTATTGATTCCAAATTATATATTAAATGCAAAAAATATAAATTCGTCGAATTTGGGGCGGCCAGACTATTTTTTGTTAGATGACTTAGGGCCTGAAGCAAAGATAAATAAAATTAATAATGGATAAATTTCGCAAATATTTACTTGCGAAGTACGTAGATTTAAAGCTTAACATGAAATTGTGAAAATTTCAAACAATAATATGTTACATAACGGTGCAGAATTTTCACATATTGAACACTTTCGACTCGTAATTTAGTCAGATATCTACCCACAAAATAATATATGTTACACCCTGAATATGTATGTCATTTATGTTCTTAAAAATTGTTGATAAATTAAATATCTCTGATGAAGTAATAATAAAATAAACGCACTGATCTTTATATATGCAGAAAACAAGTAATGCTAAGTAATTTTGATGACTCTGTGATGAACACATGTCGCCATCTGGCGACGCACTCACCAGGCAACGCGCGTCGAGTCGAGATGCGCAGCTGGACGCGAAGCAGTTCACACAGTAGCCAGAGGATGGAAGCAGCCAGAAATTCGATAGCTGCCACTCGAACCAGCTTACTTTGTCTCTATACGCAAGAGGTATGGCTGCTCAAGGCAGAGTCTGCATTCTACACTACGTAGTCGATCTTCATAAATTCTATTCTACCGCCATGTATTTGTTCAATATGTACATCTAATTTACTAACATTTATTTCGAATTAAACTCAGTACAAAAATGACAAGATTCAATTAGTATAAATCTTTCGTTGCTTTGTTTAACTCGACCTCTTTATCAGACCTTCCATGTAAAATAGGTATATACTTGCATCTTCCCAATAACGCATTATTATTGTCGATAATAATTAAATAATCATTTGGCACTATTATCAGAACACATTCTTATTGTGAAGTTGTAATTATTCAGAACAGACGGTCTGTGATATTTTAAATATGAATTAAATATATTAATTATAAAGATATACATATAAAATCAATTTTATCGAAAAATATTGTTGTTGCGCCACCGGGATTCGAACCTGGATCGCTTTCCTAACCGGGTAAGGTGCTTTATCCAACTAAGCTACAGCGACAATATTTTTAGCGACAATTTTCGACCCTATATGTTACCTTTTTGATATTAATACATTTAATCGATCCATCATTTGACAGAGCCATCTACCTTATTTTTACAGAATCTCAAATACCTTTGAGTAAACTGATAGCAGACGCCAGAATTATCAATTCATTTTTATTAAATTTTGGATAGCTTAGTTGGATAAAGCACCTTCCCCGGATAGGAAAGAGATCCAGGTTCGAATCCCGGTGGCGCAACAACAATATTTTTCGATAAAATTGATTTTATATGTATATCTTTATAATTAATATATTTAATTCATATTTAAAATAATTAAGTTATTACAAATTAAAAAGGTATTTTTTTATCTAGCAATATTATGATGTAGTGTTGAATAAATAATTAGTCGCGAGTGAAGATTTTAGAGTTTTGACATTCCGCTGTAATTTAATGTGTGAGGAGCGGACTTTTTCTTTCGTTTATCTTGAATCACCGTTTTATAACATAATAGTTCAGTAACGTTGTAAAAAGTCTGGAAAGGTTAATCGTTTAATGGGTATATAAACATCACCGTGCCGAAACGTTTATATATATATAAACCTACTACACATAACTCTCTCGTTTGTATACAACTGTATCTATTATATATTGAAAAGTGAAACCTGATAATATTAACTGTCAACTAAATTATGTCATTTCATAATGTTAAATGAATACGTACTCATATAATTATGTTTCTGAGAAACATTACAGAAATATTTATAATGATACAAAAAAGTTTATCTTCTCTTTGTTGAAAATTGAGATAAAGAACAGAGATACAACTAGCGTCACATTTTAGAAATATTTTTCATTTATAATAATGTAGGTTAGCATACTTACTGTATTACACAAAAAGATACTTATTGTATAAAATAAAACTAAAGTTATTATTGTATGGATTTTCTTTAATTTAAAACTGTAATATACAAATATATGATAAGCATCTATGAAAAGCGTTGTCTTAATATTAATTGACAATTAAACGGAATTGTAAATATCATGTATTGCAGTACAAAGAACATTAGAAATAATATAAAATATTTACAAAACAGAATCAACTATGTGTATAATTAGATATTTAACAAGTTAGTGTGTGAACTCTCCATTCATACCATTTAACCGAGTGGCAAGAAAAATAAAGTAAGTAAAAGTACTCCCTTTAGTATCAAAAGAACGTAACAAAAACACTTATAAATACAACAACAAAAAAATCGACATATTTTCGCTAAGTAGAAATATCGAAATTTGTTAATTAAACTTTAAGACACTTATACGTACGTCATAGACTAAAAACAGTTTAGATTTGGTAACTAACACCGTTGTACAAGAGGAGTTGACCTCAGACTCTTGTTTAATAACTAATTTAAATCTAGTTAAAAAAATAACGTAAACATAAATAACAATCTTCTGTGCATCGTAACATTCCATTTGTTTTCAATTTTTAATATATATATATTAAGGTACAATTTTAAAAGGTGCGACAATTTTACAATATCTAAAAGAATGTATATCAACGCAGTGCTTTTATTATACGACCGAAAAAAGCCAAGTAATTTTAACGTGAATTTGGTTGAACCTTCTTTCCATCTAACGTCAATATGAATAGAATAGAACACATTGCCATAAATCATCAGGCGATATAACACTTGCGCTAAAATAATTAGTAATTTTGCTCTTAAAATTATTATTTGTGCAAAATAAAACTGTATATTAAACTAAATTTAATAGTTCCGCGTTCAATCCCTTTTAAAACTGCATTTGACCATCGTCTGATGGTACAAAAATAACCTTTCAATCAATTCAGGTTAAATAATTTATTTTTAAAGGCACTTATGTGTATTTTGAAGAATTTTTATGTAATTTACGTAGCCAAAAATCATGGGATTAAGATTCTGAAAAATGTATTTTAAAGAATATTTAAGTTTAAAAGGGCAAGAGTACGTATCTATGTGATTAAGTTATTTTTTCTTGATAAATTTAAGAAGTCGGAGCATCAGCCTCCTTCACCTTCCTCAGCGCTCTCCTCCTGATGTTCTCCGTCGTCTTGGTGACCAGCCACTCTGCAGCCGGAGGGCAGAGCGACCCCAGGCAAGAGATGAACCCGACCAGGAGGTCGTGGGGTAGGTAGCCAGTGGTGGTCCTGCCCTTGCCGCACTTGGTCAGAGCGGAGGCCACGTACGCTTCGGGGGTGGGAGCCATCCAGGTCGCGCGATGGATCTTGGACATCTTGGTGGCCACCGGACCGGGCAGAACGCTCTGGATTATGAGGCCGTGGCGTTCGTATACGGTGGCCAAGTCCTGACTCAGCTTGTCTACGTAGATCTATCATAAAAAATGATTTTCATAAGCGATTATTTTCTATAATATTGCCACTAGAGACAACACCGAGAACTATTCAGTTATTAATTTCATCTAGTATCATGTATGTGCCCATTCTTATGAAAGTGGTCCAAGTCATGTTTATTTCGTTTCCAGATATTTAAAGGTTTGCGTTTGGATTAATTAAAAGATATGTTTATATTACACAACACAATGTTTGAAAATTTATTTAGTCTACTAAATCTAACATTTATTTTAACATATAAATGTTGCATGTAGCTTATAAGGAAGTGAAAAATTTAAGGTTGAAATGACTTACTCTATTATCAATACAAACATATCGTAACAATATACTGAATGTAACGCTTCAAATTTTACACAATTGTTACAATTTGCCTCATATTATATTAATTTAAAACAATGTGACGCGAAATAATTGATAAACTCATTATTTTAAATTTATTATCTTTCATAATAATGGGCACACACATAAAAAAAAAACGTTAACAAGTCGTATACTCGTAAGAATGCGCAAAAGAATAAGTTTTCTCATAATTCAGTAAAAATGTATAGAACTGTCTAATGCGCTTCCTTTTCAAGAAACTACTTAGGTCTCCCAGTTATACATCAATAATGTATAATGCATGATTAAATAAATATTATTAAATATTACGATATTACAATATTACAAATGTTACGATATTACAATATTACAAATATTACGATATTACAATATTACAAATATTACGATATTACAATATTACAAATGCAATATATACACTTGCATGAAGTATATCGTGATCACTCGACAAACTCACACGAAGCTAACATATTCTAGAGTGTACCTTGCTAGCAGAGTACACGGCGAACAGGGGAGCCGGCATGATGGCAGCGGCGGAAGACACATTGATGACCAGCCCTCTCTTCCTCTCCACCATGCCTGGCATGACCAGTGCGCACATCTTAGTCACGGCTACCACGTTAGCTTTAATGATTTGCTCAAACAGCACTTCCCTGAAAAAAATAACTTTAATTAGGACCTGTATAGAAATGTTAAATCCTGTTAAATTATATTATCTATTAATATATACATTTATTATTGATACGTGGCCTAACAACTATGTATACGTTGTGTATCCTAATATAATATTACATTGACAATCTGTCTTGTAAGGGTTCAAATTTCAATATCAATATTATCTAATTCATTGGTTTTCTCAAAACAACAATCAACTGCTCAACGTTTCAAGCAAACATCACCAAATATTAAATTCTAAAATATTATTATTTAGAACAGATTTAGAAGAAAATTGTATGTAATATAAAATGTATAAAATTGTAATTAATCTTATCGTTACTACGTTTATTTCTCAAATAAATCTTCATGCAATCTCAACTACAAGAAACCGCCGGGCGTTAAGACTTGATACCTATCAAGGCAATATTGCATACTAAAATCCTATTTCACGTATGTGTAGGTTTCATAATGGCTTTAGCATGAAAAATGAGTTGGACATATTTGCCGATACATTATTCAGATACGAAAAATTGGAAATTTACGTTTTTCATGAAATTGTATAATATTACATGTCGGTTCATAAAATTCTACCTATGTATATTCCATATTTTCTAAATATTCTACGTGTATACAACAATATTAACAATATTACTCAATTATTTGTATATATATGTTTTGATTTATATTTAGTCATATAACAGATATATAATTTTATTACTTATTATTTATGCGTGTAGGAAAATACAATTTAATGTGAATTTAAACTACTCCTGGCGAAGATATTCAAAATAAATGACAAAATATGTATTACTTACTCATAGTAATATCAATATATATCCAACCAAACCACAACTTGGACCACATTTATCCTCATCACTGAGAACTGAGTGACCTATTTTTATTTTATTCGATCAGTTTACGTACTTCAATTCTCGCTCAGACGAGATATTATTTTTTTATAATTTTTATTATATTAAATGTTATAGTCATAAAAAACTTTAAAATGTTATTCTTTATAATGTATGAAATATATAATTTATAGTATTGCGAAGAATAATATAAGAAATTCTTCACAAAAGCAACGATATCTCGAGAAATTTTTAAAATACCGTTGGATACGTGAACTTGTACAAAGCGACTCTACAATGCCAGGATTTCACATTCCTCTTATCATCCTCAGTTATCAGGTACCTCATATATTGTACAGTGACCATTCAAATACATCTTATCTTTGAAAAATTGCCCTAGGTCATTTAGAAACCTCCCTCGCGCTCTGCAGACGACGACCCTAAGGAGTGCACTCGAGGGTAGTCTCGAGAGTTGTAAATTTGAAAATATTCCTGAACAAAGACCGGCGCCCATTTTCGAGGGATGAAATATTTAGCAACCGGGAGTCCCGGCGACACGTAGTAGAGGGAAAATCAAATCGCCCGTCCGCTATGAATGTTACGTCATATTTTCCACCCCGCTGGTTCCGCTTCAACCCTGGGTCTGAACTGTCTGGCAGACAAAGGGAGGATTTGTACTAATTGTGCCGGGAAGGTGGCGGCGAAGGTGACGATAGCGAGGCGCGATGTTTCGCTAAATTTTATTTGATCGCTAGATGAGTTCGTATTAAAGTTTGAAGGGAGCTTAAAAAAGGATGATTACGTTTGACCTTTCAACTGCGTCTAAAAAAATCAAAGAGGTGTACTGCATAAAATTGTAGTCGATTTTTTTGCTCAATTAGATTTGTAAATATACTCCATATATGATTTTAGTTTATTTTCATATCGAAACGAGATCACTATGTTATATTACTCACTTAAGATAATATCAGTCTGTTCTAATCACGGAGTATAAAATAGAACGCATTTTCGCAGAATTCCACTTTTTTGCGTACATAAGTCGTGTAATTTTTAAGAAAACGAAGAAGAGACAAAAAGCTTTAGAAAAAATTGCTAGAATATGTTTTGCGCAGACAGTCAACTATTGTAAAGCTGGTAAAACATTATGAAACTAGTTCGCTATGAACAAAAATTGAACACAAGATCGGCTTCATGCACTATCTATATTCATTCTTACCTACAACTCCTTCCTGGTCCACATTCACACATCGTCATGATGATATGATATGAGATACTTCTAACTGAGCCATCTTCCAATATCCGGCACCCTCGTACATTCCAGGTCTTTTACTGACGTTTTTTTGTCATCACATCAACACTGGCCAGGCCATATTTTCCACATTTACTAATTATGCTACGATCAGCATTTGTTTTACTCCAATTCGATCATTATTCACTCTTCATATAGAGATTTGCCACGTGAGCGCTGGAATGACCTCATCACTAACCAGTTCCAGGTTACACGTCTGTCATCGTAGTCGTCGACGCTATGATAGATGGTATATGGTTATGGTATACCCGGCTGGATTTAGACGTCCCCCAAGAAGCTTCAGCCATTATCATACATCTACTGCCTGCAGCCGTTCCTAGCGGCATTTTGATATCGCTACTCCACTGATCTTGAGGTCGGCCAATACTTCTTCTACACTTCGTTAAATCAATTTAATTATCATTAATAAGAACCCTTTAAATCTTTCAATTCTAAATTTTTAAATCTATGATATCACAAGAAGTGACAATAAACCTTAATTTCTCTAAAATTGTGATTTAATTAGGTACCCCAGCAACACGCGTGGCTTTAGCGAGAAATCCCTCCGGTACACCGTGAGAGTTGAGAAGTTGTTAAACGAAAGGTATCTTCAGTCATCGTTTTAATGAATCGTTTTCATTAAAAAATTCATATTAAAATTTTTAAAAAATCGTTTAAATTTTATTTTCTATGGAAGTATATTATTTTATTAACCTTATGACATTTGAATCATAATAATTGAAATTATCGAAAAAATTTATTGATGTATCAAATAAAAATATGACTGAAATAATTAAGTCACTTACTTATATATTCTTTATACATACACGTTACATTTTAATGAGAAATCTATAAATTTCCATTGAAAGAAAATATTTTCGAAAATCATATCTTTACACATAGAATCTGTTTCACCCAAGAGTGCAGAGATAGTTCCACCGACACAACGCGGGTATATGGAAACAACAATCATGTAGCAAACGAAACCTCCCTGCATCAGTTTTGATAACTCACCAGATAATATGAATGATTTCGCAAAGTCGTAACATTACATATAGTGTAATAATTATTAGGATTTGAATGAATACTCCAGTTTTCATCAGACAACAACTTCGACAAATAACAAATTTGTCACCAAATTTCGATGAAACAAAAAATTTTTAAAAGTTTTCCCAAGTTCTGAATGTTGGAACCTGCTAATTTTAACATTCTCGCGTTAATCAAAGCATTACATACTTCTTTTGTAATATCAAATACAAAGATATTATGCCGGGAATTTCCCGCGAGAAATGCCAACGGCGCGATGCCACGTTTGGAATAGTGAGTTGCTCTTTTAGGGCGGCAACTTTTTTGGGCGCCCGGAAATAGGGAGAATATTTTCGTCACGTGTGGATATAAATTTGTATCCCCTCCAAAAATTTTCCTCGAAATTGACGCAAAATAAACAGCATTCAACGGCCATCAAGTTAGTCCGGTTATCCAAGTACAAGCTTACAACTTTTTTTTTTTTTAAATACGTAATTTAAAAAAAAAATTAGGTACACCACTTTCAATCTAAAAAATTCAACAGTTAATCTGATATTGAGTAGCTCTCGAGAATATTCATGAGACTTACTGTTGTGGATTAATTACTGAAACTATGGCAAAATTTGCATTTAAAAATTCATAAGAAATAAAACGAATGAATATACTAAGATTGACCTACCCTACCTGATTACATTTAAACAACCTATTTCTTATGACACCTTTATAAAGATGCGTGACTAAATGATACTCGCGTAGGTTCTTTCTAGATTGGCCAATAAATGGCACTCGTGCCAGTGCCAGCTTTGGCACGCGAGGTATATTCTGCGCCGCGCTGAACAATTTGAAAAATGGTAAATTTCATTTTACCTCTACCTCTTTGAAATTTTTCCGGCAAAAAAAAATCCAAAGCAAACTAGTGACAGTTGATTGTAGACATGATAAACATGGAAATAAAATTAGCTCTCAGGTGACAACACGGTATTTTATTTTTAAAGAGAACACATTATTATTGTGAAGTTGCAATATCTTTCTAATTGATACATTTAATTTGTGTTGACAATACTTGGACTAAAAAACATTAATAACAAGAAACAGGTAGCTAGCGGAAGATTGTGGGGCATCTTACAATGCATTAGGTAATGTGTACATTAAATACATGAATTAATAAATGTACATATGTACTGACATCCCAAAAAAAGTAATACTATGTTATGCGAGCTACAGTACGAAAATCTTGTTTGGTAGGTTTATAAATATACAAAATACATCATGTATTATTATTGACAATTTACAATTTAATCATATTTAAATACATTAACATGACGGTAGAATTGTAAGAACGATATATGACGCAAGTTTTGATGGCACCAGAAATAGAGGACGTCCGCGAAAGACTTGGCACGACCAGATAAACCGGATACTGAAAGGTGATCCCGTTAAAATCCACAATAATCGGCGAGCTGTATGAGAAAATATATGAATGTGGATGAGGTGAAAATTGTGTATCAGGACAGTAGAGTGTGACGCTCTATCTAAATAAGTAACACGAAGTTCACTCTGTATACTAAAATTCGTACAATAAATAAAATTCAATACAATATAAGGCACTGTTTTTTATTAAAATGTGAAGTTACGGAGCAAGTCGGGTGAGGACACTAGTAGTAGTGTATTCAATAATATGTTATACCGTATTTTAAGACATTTCATCATTGTGAATCTTCTCGATTAGCAAAACCATTTTATAAAGATTTTTAAAATTCACATTTGCACAACGACAATTGAGACAATATAATGGAAGTGTACTTTATTAAACAGTATTTGCACTACGTACGTCGAGTAAGAATATGGTGTATCTATTATTATATAATATATAAACACACAGATCTGTCCGGAACGCTTCTAACCTTGTCAAGAACCGAGGCGAGACTAGCGGTTCACAATGGAGTCCTAGTAACGATACTGACTGACTGAAAATAAATACTGCAAAATCTCGAAAAACAAAAAAAAAACCTAATAGCACATTATTGGCGATAACATATGTAATTTAATAATTTGACAACTGTTATTATTAGAAATTTGATTCAATTAGAAATTCTGATTTCTTATAATAACGGATTATTTTCTCTTTTGTAAATATGATTATTTTAATTAAAATTGATATAATTTATTTGTATCTTGATGCGGTGCTGAATAAGCAGTGATTGCTAGTGAAGAAGTTAGTATGGTTTTGACATTCCGCTGCCACTGTATATTATAAATCGGGGCAAAATCGTTATATTTAACTGTGAAACTGTGCACGATACGAGTTAATCGTCTAGCATGAGTAGAATCCTTTCTCCCCTCGGATCCCACTTCGGTAACAATCATTTGATAATATTATTCTTTTAAAAATACCAAATTCGTTCTCTCCATTCCGAGGGCATAAAACAATAAAACTTTGAGCGACTTTCGAAATCAACCCCCGCCAACCTTCCCGCCGCTCGCCCCTTTTTTTCCAACGAAAATATTTTCTTTTCGGCCGTGCGAAAAAATCCGCGCGCAGACCGCGACGGGATAACAATACCGGGGGTGGGTGGTGAGGGGATTGGAAACTTTTCCATTTGCCATTCAAAAATGTGTCTTCGGTGACCTCCTCCCATTCATTCAAATATAGTGAGCCCGCCGGAATCCGGCCCATGTAGGTCACAGGTCACAGGTCACAGCCGACGCGCATGTGTACGCGGTTGTCACAAGCCTTTATGTTGCACAAAATATTTTGTAAATATTTATCAGCACCGGCACCAGCAGCCTTGATAAATCAACCGAGCGCATAAAAATGTAAAAAATAAAATTACACTTTTGTTAATTTTTCAGGAAATCTGTCAACGCCGACCTACTCGCGACTATAAAACACAAATTCAATACGATATATAATTCAAAATTAAATAAAAAAAAGTTTTGCATTTATCCACCGGAGGGAGATTTATTTTAACACAAAGTGGGTACGTTACATCGGAGGCTTTCCGTGTAAAACATTTCACAAACTTGCGTTAATAAAAACGTTAAGCCAACGGAAATAACGCATAGAAAAAAATATGAAACATTTTTATTAAGCTTCGCGGGTGGACTGTAATATGAAGAATGTCGTCAGGGGCATTTACAATCTTCGTAAGATACCAAACTATACATAAATATTCTTAACAAGAACACATTCTTATTGTGAAGTTGCAGTTTTTTAGACCGTGGGTCTGTGATATTTTTTATACAAATTAAATATATAAATTATAGAGATATACATATAAAATCAATTTATCGAAAAAATATTCTTGTTGCTGCCGAGATTCGAACCTGGATCTGGAACGACAGATATATCAATTTGAAAGTGCAACATATAAGTTCGAAAATTTGTCGTCAACTTATTATGTTGGTGTAGTATAATCGGTTAATGCATTTCCCCGGATAAGAAAAGATACAAACTCAAATCCCGGTACAACAAAAATAATTTTTCGATAAATTGATTTTATATGTATATCTTTCTGACTTATACATTAAATTTGTATTAGAAATAAATATGTAGAAAAAACCAAATTTATCGAATATTAATATAATAAAATAACCAAATATTTAGGACGTCCCATAGGCAAAGGCAAGTAAGGCGGTACCTAAGGGCGGAAAACTCTAAGGGTCGGAAAATTGGCGGCGCAATATAAGTATTAGATATAATAAAAATATTAGAATCATCGTTCCGTATATAAAAATGCAAAAAATAAGTATTTACGGGTCATTTTTCAGAATTGTGCGAAAGCAATCCGACAAAAAAATATGTTGGGGAAAATATCGAAGAGCAAGAATGCCCATCAAACTATGCTGGACGAATTCTGCGAAAAGTAACAGCACTGCATTTTCATCCGAAAAAGCGATGCGCCTGATCATAAAACAATACAACTTCAAAAGGCAACATGAATTTAAACAATACCTACACGTTGATAAGTTAGGTTAGATATAGTAAAAATAGTAAGTAGGGGCGGCATTCAAACATTTTCATTTTACCTAGGAACATCACTGCTAATACTCGTTAAGCTTTATAGAAAATATTAGACGAGGCACAATTGTTAGCAGAAAAGGCCCTGGAAGACGAGTATCCCGGCTAAAGATTTAATGGTGTTGGAAGTCCACATCCAACTGTTTCGAGTTGTAGCAAATAAAATAACTATTCGTCAACATGATCGCTAAAGTTCGTTAAGCGAACAATCACTAGAAGAATAAAGATTCGGAGAAATTCGATACGATTTATAATGGCAGATCCATCATAAGTTCAATCATTTTTCATCTACATCGTCTCATTTAGGTTTTCAACAATTGGCACTCAATTTCCAGCCGAATGTGAAAAATGTTGATTTCCGTGGATTATTTTTATTCTCTGCATATCGCCATCAGTATGCGATCTATTGGGTGTTGAGAACAACGGAAGTGATCTGTATTGAAGTGTTTATTTGCTTTTAGCTGGAAGTGTTGCTCACGTTTGAGCTGCAAGCTGAAACGAGCAAAATACTATGAAGAATATAAGCGCAAATGCCACAATTTAATATACACCATCCACAATATTAGCTTACTATCCTGTTATGAACGAGAAATAGATTCGAATAGAGCCAGTGGCACGTTTCTATCTACGTACCGCTGCTTGGTGGTTGTTCATTTTCATCTACATTGGTCATTATATGCCTTTTATTACCTAATATTATTGTAATGTCTTTGAATTTGTATATATACGTGTGTGTCAGAGCGCCGCACCGCCGGGGCAGGATGTGTATCTGTGGGCGTATATGCGGGGATATAAAGGGCGACGCCCGCCAGGCGCGCTCTCTCTTTCTGCGTGCTCTTCTGCGTTGCGTTTGATTTGTTATTAGTGATATACCTTGTATCTAAATTGTATTATACTGTAATAAATATATTGTCACAACGAATTTCTCTTAGACCTTCAACATCTGCGAGGTGTACACCAAGATGTACTTAAGAAGGCAAGTACGTAACAATTATGAACATCGCAATAGAAATATTGTTTTTCATAATATTTGGAATACTTAAATATATTTATCATTCTGTTAAATATTTTACTATGAGTATCGCATCTGTGTGTTAGAAAAAGAGCTTTTGTAAGCACTAAAATTATATATGCTTAGTAGCATTATAATTTATATTAT
This sequence comes from Eubasilissa splendida, assembly GCA_031772225.1. Lineage (NCBI taxonomy): Eukaryota > Metazoa > Arthropoda > Insecta > Trichoptera > Phryganeidae > Eubasilissa > Eubasilissa splendida. The sequence continues at coordinate 1,692,630 of CM062868.1, forward strand.
TTTATTACATTTTGAAATACCTACAAGAAATTTTTATATTTCTTCTTCTTTCCTTCGCGTCCTTTATAACACATGGTCTTTAAATACACCTAGTCTGACCGCCGCTTTCGGTTGCTAGTCTGCAACTCTGGGACTCTGGCGTCAATTTGCGTCATCGCGTGTGCGTTATGCGCCTATCGCGTGCATCGCTAGATGGTGTCCATACCCACCGCAGACATTATATTGCTTATCTTGGATGACAGTAAAGGCAGGCAAATCTGGCGATATAATTATTAAAAATATTGAAAACATTCAAATTCGATCTTCGTACGAAAAGTTTTCCAAACTGTTCCAAACATTTCGCTCGCGACTGTCACCCGGACGCCATCTACGGCCGAACATTGGAACCCGGCCAGGACACTCCCTCGGCGGTGCGGGCGGGCGGGGGTGGCTCATAAAGTAGGCGGGGGGCGTGGGAAATCACCCTAATGCTAATGTTGTTTGTGTGTGGATGTAGTATTTTGTACATCGGCCATTTTATGTTCATTTGATTTCCTCAACGCGGAAGTGGATGATCACCGATGTGTGACGGTATCAAATTAAATAATATCAATTTTAGAATATCTTTATTCGATCGATTAGCAAATCAAAATAAAATTATGTTAATAAAATATTTTGAAGAGTTTATCGCGTCTTCGATCGCTATCTCGAGCAATTGCCTACAATTTGTCACAACTTGGTGACGAATCGTTTTCCTGAATCATCGACAATTCAATGTAGGTTTAAAATGTTACAACGGTCATATCTTTAATTCTAACTGTTTCATTTAAGAAATTTAAACGATTATGATTTTTTTTTTTGCTATCTACTGTCGAAATGTGATCATGTTTAATTTGTTTAAACAAAAGGTAGAATTATTTTCTTCTAAAACCTTTTTAACCGCGTCTCACCCAATGTTGTCAAAACAAACGAAACATATTTTGATAAAACAACTGTTTGTATTTCTAGTGTTTACGATTTATGATTATTACTTTAATTTAGCCAACGCTCTACAGGGTGTACGCGTATATCCGGCGCGGGGCGCAACAAAAAAGAGGCTTCTCGGTACAAACAATGAAAATTAATTATGACGGTTAAATGGGCGAGTAATCTTTTTTGTTCCAAGTTCGGGTCAAAGTTGCGAATAAATCTTTTCTTAAAAGGATTTATTTCTCCGTGATTACTTAGTGGTTTAGAAATAATTTTATATTAAATAACTTTGGCCGGGCTGATCGGAAGGAGCGCGCTGCGACCGATAAAATTTGGATGAATGTTCAATTAGGCTTTGTTCCCGTCGAGTGTTCTCGGGAGGAATTAAGGCTTCGGCGGAATTAACAAAACAAGAACATTTTCTACCAAATGAAAAATAAAATACAAAGGCGTTGTTAGAATAATTGAAAAGGAGGCTGTACATTATTATAGACTGACTGAAAGCAATCGGCCTTTGCCGAATGTTGTCGCTAGGCCCTACTGGTCATATTGTGATACGACCACTATCTTTGTAATTAATAAAAGATTGCAGTGCTAAAATCAAAAGGTTATTCCTGCATTAAGCTAACCACAATATTGTGAACGTAGATACTACTTTTATATTAAAAATACATCAATTATAACAATATACATATTCATAGATAGACAATGTCAATTTTCGATTAAATGAAAATTAAAATGATTGATAATTTGAATTAGTTCAAAGTAATGGGAAACATTATTTGGTTATTAGTACAGTTAAAACAAGTTTACTTCAGAAGTATACAGATATTTCAATCTGACTAAAGATGAAGGCAGTATCAATATTACAGACATAAACAAATTTATATATATATACAAGGTGCCCCAAAAATATTTTACATGATAAAAATTCTGTAATAAAATAATGGATGAGTTTAATAAAAAATGTTTGTTTTGCATTTAAGTAGTCTCTGGCAATTTATTTCTTAAAAAATTATAAATGTGATCTATTATTTCGCTGGAACTCTTCTGCTCGGTATCACTGCCATTTCTTCTCGGATATATTTATTTTAATTAGTCCAGAGGGAGGATTCTTACTGTGTACCTTTGATTTAAGATAGCCCCATAGGAAAAAGTTAATTGGTGTCAAGAGTCGGGGCTACATGGAGACCAGTTTATATCGTCAGGATATCAATTTTCCAGGGAAAATTTCACGAACATGTGGTAACGACACGCTCCATAGCGACTGAATTCCCAAGGATGCGGCTAGCGATCGGCATACCTTCCACCCATCTTCCGCTTGTTTCGTTGAATGATTTTCGGAACACACTGTATATATATGAAATGCAACTTCCTTGGCGGCGGTAGATCTAATTTTGTAACCACAAACCAGTTTGTAAATATCATTTTTGGATTACAATCATGCCATTTCATCTAGAAGATAGGCGGAGAAGTAAAAATGCCATACTTTTTTCGTTTGCAATAATTTTCGCTTTGCCTTATATATTCTGACGTTTTCTATTTACGGTGTCATCGTCACCTATCTTCCTTATCATCCTTCCCTTACTCATCTACTTCCCACAAGACCAAACCACTTACCCAACTCTTTTTTAATCCTACTTAATAGGCTACATCAACTTTTCTTTTATTCCTAATTCGATATTTCTTTTCACTATCAAAAATAGATTGTTCACATACTCGTATACACCTGAGCGATCTAACTCTTTCACTACATTCAGTCTATTTTCATTATTCTTTAACAAGTTTCAGGTTTAGACCGTCGGTTTTACTTCGATCGCCAAAAAAATGTCCGTGCTGTCAAATAAGTTTCATTTCAAAAATGATTTTCTCTGCTAAAATATCAATTTCTATCATTCATCACATGAAAAGCTCTTATAAAAGTATTAAGTAACGGAAATAAGATATTTTAATCGTATGTTTGACGAGAGACAGACTTCATATATATATATATTTGCAGGCTTTTACGCGTCACGAAATAAGACATAAGAAAAAGTTAAATGGGTTCACACACACTGCGAACTTAAAAAGTCCTAAATCACCCCGCCCTTGGTCGCCACGAGCCTCGTTAATCACTAGAGGTCAGCCAGAACCTTCGGCGGCCCGTACGGAACCTTCGGAAGTCGAACCCGTGAAGTATGGCCTGCGGTCGTGTGGACTAATCCATTACACGGAGCGGACACGCGGCCTACACCTCGCCTAATGCCACTGCCGGAGTCTGAGGCCCGCAGCCCGAGACCCGAGCTGTGGTTTTTGCCTACGAAAAAATTCCAAAATCACTCGGTGAAATAAAAGCCTCGATGGAGGTGTCGGAACTTCTCGAAATAAAATTGAAAATATGTTAGCCTTTTATTTAATGAGTATATTTATTGTAATATGATGGTGTAATGAATATAACATTTGATTAGGACAATAATGATTAACGCTCGTGGGTTTTTAACAAATAATGTCGGCAATGATTAATATTCGTAATATTAACTCATTTTCAAATAATATTAACTCATTAATAATATTAACTCATCAAAAAGATAAAAAATAAAAAATACCCATAATAAACAAAAACACTTTACTGTGTCAGTAGATTTATTCAAATAATCGGTGCTTACTTGTTCTATTAGAACTCACCAATCACAGATTATCGCTGTTAAAACAATAAATCGCTTTGTGCGAGTTCAATGTAAGAGGGCTCCCTGACGTCAACTCGGTCGGTTATGTTTGATTCATTTCTTGACACCGTGTAATATTACAAAAAATATAAGAAATTAGTGATCCATAAACACTTTGCAAGTCAAATAATTTAAATCACATAAATTCATTTACATTTGGTGAGACAGATAATTTTAATGGTAAGTAATGTTAATTTCATTGTAATAAATGTTATTGTTTCAAGCTAGTAAATATTAAAAATGATATTATCGAATTTATTAATATAGCTTCTACATTCACAATTCTTCACATTTTGTAAATGCAACCTACAGTATATTTACAAAATGTAGGTGATTTAACAAGAATTTATAAAGTAATAAAATAACTCAAAAAAATCCTAATCCAAGTTAAGGTTCAGTGGAAGAAAAATATAAATTAAAAGATTGCAGTGAGAGTGGAAAATCTAAGTTTGAATGATACTAAAGGGAAAAGTCAAGAAAAAAATTGTGTATTTAAATTTATATTTTAAATGTGTACTTCTAAAATAATTAAAGAAGAAAGGCGAACAATTCACGGTAAGTTTTGGTGTCTAAATGATACAGGAAAATTACATTTTATGGCAAGAATACTGAAAGTTGTTTGAAGAGGAAATGAAAACAAACCAAAGCAGAGAAATCTGGGCGAGACTTTAGCTATGTTTATAATTTATTTGTGCGCGTCAATGAAATGAAAGTTTGTAAAACATTTTATCATCTGCACGCAATATAGCTCATCGAAGAATTGATTGATTAAAATTTTAGTAAATATGTAGAATTGTATTGTTATTATAGTAGGATTTTTTAGTCATGGCACTTCGAGTCAAACAGACAGTCATTATTATTATTATTAAGATGTGATTAATATTATTTCATTCCCAATACAAAAAATAAATAAACTATATATATTGTAATAATAACAAAATATATACTAGCAATAGATTCGTCGATGGCTAACTGTACAAGGTCATGAGTAAAAAATCGTGTAGAATATTTTTGTATTGGAAAGAAAAGTTAAGATAGCATATTAGGAATGTGCATTTTCACATTTTGTTCCGTGTTTTTTATAATAAAAATTTTACTCAGCTAGATAAATATCTTATTTTATTTATGCAAATAAAATATCAAAAGAAATTAAATTAGAGATTTTTTGTTTATGCTCTGGCGTAATATTTTAAAATATAATATTAGAGCAATTGTGAAATATTGTCGGTATCGATTAACACTCATAATAATTTGACAAATTTCATAATAAAAAACGTCAAAAGAAAGCAAATATAAACTAGAAGATATCCCAATTTAAAATACAATTCATGTGCATATGAAATAATTTAAAAGTGATTAGAAAAGGGTAACGACTGAAGATGAGAAAGTGCAGAGTAGAATTACTAGATAACAGTTATTACAGGAACAACGAACATTGCATGTCTTCATGGTAGCTGCGAGATTTACATAGAGAACAACTTGACTTTCAGTTTTTTAGTATTCATATTAAACCTCAAAGACTTTTGAATAGAACCCCTGCTAGGTGACGCCTGGACTTATAGCCCATTTTTTTTCAATAAATAAATGTATTCTATTTGATTTCATCTAATTGGTTTTAATTATTAAAAAATATCTTCTGAAATATTGTAACTTCACAAATAAAACGTAATTTTATTGAAATTTGTACGTGAATTATACTTAGTTTTTAAAATTATGTTATATTTAAATTAAATAAATTATTATTCTTAGGTAAAAGCCCACAAGAGAATTAATGGAAATAAATAAATAATTAGAATATAATGTCATATATGTATTGTATTTGATCATTTTGTTACTAGTTTTGCTCTGACGATTTATTTTCTCACAAAAATATATATTTCCCTGGTATGGAACGTGGCGGAGAATTCACGAGCGCCACAAAGGAGCCACATAATTCCACCGGCACATATTTATCTTATGCACACATCGCTGGTGCACTCCTCGGAGACGCTACCCTCGCAGGAGGTCGCGGTTAAGGGTGTCGGAACCGCTGGCAAATTCATGTCACCCAACAGACCGTACAATGCAGGCAAACGGTGCACCGCACGGCAGGTGCACTCGGGCGTCGTTCAAAAGAAAATAATTAACAGCGAGACATACCGCAAGACGCAAGTTAACAATGTATCTTCCTGAATGATCGGTAAACACGTGAAAATTAACAAAGTTTTGAAGATTATTTAGGTTTATTTATAGTAACATCTATATTTTCCTTCAATGTAGTGATGATCCCATCGTAGTAGTGTACATTGTCTTTATTACCAGTAAGATCAAATGTAATAGAATCGTAGAGGTAGATTATTTTTCCTACTCCCAAGTATATCGACAAACCCTTATCTAAAGTTTGACGATTTTTGACATAAGTATATCGAACATTTTTTATTAGAAACAATTAGGTTGGAACTATCAAACTCTAATTGTAAATGCAAGCCCATTAACCAATACTTTCTAAAATATACTATTCATATTTAAGGTGATTGTCATCATCATAATTTTTATTCCTTTGTCCTAGGATGGTCGAAGGCCCAAAATCTCAAAAATTTGCTTTTCCATTCTCCATTTTCCCTCGCAGTCTTCGTAAAGCCTTTTATACTGTTTATCCCAACTCAGTGCTCTGAAATTCGTATCCAAGCAACCTCATTTAAGACATTTCATGCGTGTAAGTAAGAACTTTTTACCGAGGGTCTTCCTTATCGCGGATTTTGTTATTTGGTTCATTTAATATTACTCCTGTTACTCCTTAATCATAATAGTCTGAATTTTTGATTTCAGTCTGTTCCTGTGAATACATACCCGGTGACCATATGCATGTACTAAAGTGGACCTCTAACCTTGACACCGCACTATAAACGGAACGTAATGCAGTGGGAGCTCGTGTCAGCCCCAATTCTTCTGCATATTTCACATTCTTGTTTCTAGTCACTAGTCACTGTTACTCTACCCTAGATAATATTTATTATTTATTTATTTAAAACAACTGTTGATATGAATTCATATATATATACACGTTCATGAACATAATACAAGAATAGAGTTGTGCACTCCCAAATAAGAAAGATCTCGAATTAGGAGAGTGGCTATCGACATTTATATAAATCTAAATCTGTAACAACATGGGAATATGTTTATTATATTGCTGAAAAAAACCTACATATTATCAATAGTTGGTTGGATAAAAACCTATTAACGCTTAATGCAGCAAAAACAAAATTTTGAACAACCCAAATATTTATATAATACTAAATTACACTCAAGTACTTGTAAATATATAAATGGTTGTAATTGTTTTAGGATAGCAATTTGTAAACCAATATAAGATGGATATTCATTTAAATGGATTTTCTGAAAGATTGCGAAAATTAATTTATATATTATTTAGAATACTTAGAAATATTCTAAATTAAAAGAAGATAAAAACTGCGTACTATGCTTTGTGCCAATCCATCTTGAGCTATGGTATTGATAGTTGGGGGGAGTGCATCAGGTGTACATATATATCAAGTAAGCATTGCTCAGAAGGCTGTAATACACCGCCGTGACTTTACGTATCTTTCAGAGCCACTTTTTAGTGAATTTCAGGTTTTGGATATAAGATAATTATATGTGTTGAATATACTAACTAGCTTTCATAAGAAAATAAGCGCTCCATCTGTGAGGACTGAAAGATATTATCTCACAAGAGCAAATAATCTTAAAATAGTTCCAAGCATGAAAACTAATTTTGGTCAAAGATTATTCACCTTTCAAGCTCACATAATATACAATCAAATTGGAAATAATATTAGAAATTTAAGTAATATTAAGGCTTTTGAAAGGGATGTTTCAAATTGGTTGCTGAAATTAGGTAGAGCAGATACTGAGAGTAAACTGTTTTATATATAATGAAATAATTGGTATAATTGCATTATGTGTGTGTTGCATATTTCCTTTTACTCTTACTCTTTTTATATATTTTCACATTTACTTGCCTTGTATGTTTCGTATTCTATTTGATTGTGTTTTGCCTTCAATGGGTTATTTAGTTTTGTGAAATGTAATCTGTTCACCAATTTTCCCTAAAACAGGCTTGCCTATTTGGGCAATACATTTTAAAATCTGTGGAAAATATATGTAACAAACTGTCTTTTTTTGTAGCTGTACAATGTTCATATTTTATATGTGTCTAAATAAATAAATAAAATATAATATAAATACAATGTGAAACAATGAACAAAATAATAAAAAAATTAAATGTTAAGATATTAATCAGATTAGAACATGGGAATAAGAAAGATATCGAATACATAATTGTTTAATTATTTTGAAGACCTTTAAGCCATTTTAAAACCTCTTATTTGCACACATTTATATTTGATACTAATTTAATTGATTTTGGCAGTTGGTTATATAGTCGAGGAGCAATGTACGATGTATTATACATGTCCCTGTCTTATTCCTAATTTGTATATTTTTAAAATAACATGTTCATTAGTTTTACTCCGAGTCTGGTGGATTTTTAATTTTTCTTTTAAAAAAAATGAAATAAAACATTTTTTTATATAATAAAGATTAATTAAAAACAGTATAGTCTTTAAAAACTTGTTTATCTTTCTTCTACACACAGTAATTTATAAAATACAAAAATGTGCTAACGCATTTCGCTGATATTTCCTTGTTTAATTCAGGATTGAATACAGGAACAAAGAATGTAATTGTACCATTTGAAGACTAATAATGCGCGAACAGTGCTGTATTGCCAATGAGATTATTGGTCATGTTAAGGGAAGTAAAATCACCCTCAAACTGTAATTACGCCTACAAAGAGAGTCACTAAAATAGCTTACTTGTCAGGAACGTTGAGGAAGTATTCCGGATACGGATAGGAGACTCCCACATTGTTGACCAGGACACCGATCTCCAGACCCATCAGCTGCTTCTCAATGTGATCGTAGATTCCCTCGGTCTCTGTGAAGTCCGCCACTATGATCTTCGTCTTTACGTGGTATTCGGTTTCTGAAAATAAAATAAAAAACATCGATTTTAATGATAAATTTTTCACGTAGGATCTTACTCTTAAGAGAGATGAAACAAAAATGGCTCAAAATCAGACAGGGACGCGAGTCGTGCTCGATTAAAATAGTATCCAAGCAGTCTGGATGTTTTTCTTTTAATCGTATCATGTTTATTCAGCGGGTAACCCGGTAAACTTTGACACGAAATTTGACTTAAAAATAGCATTTTTATATACTTTCACATTTACCTCGTGTTTTATTTTTAACTTAGCCGGTACCAGCATCGAGAAGCAGAATTTAGGAGGCGATCCCGATACTTACTACTTAATGTACCTCTAATAGACTGTGGTGACGAATTATTATGTAATTATGTACTGATAATATAATATTGCAATTGAATATATTGATTTATATTTTAGATATACTTTCAGTTCGGTGTGGGTACCCGAAGCGCGAGGTGAGACGCGAGGCGCGAAGTAACGAAGGGTTTGTTGTTTATATGGTGAACTTGTTTATATGGTAGTGCAAATATTGTGTTTATCGCGAGTGTATTTAAATCAATGAAATATGCCAGTTTTTAACTGATATTCGACAAATAGCAATTGTGTCGCATTGAGCACGAGTGAGGTTGGCGAATTCTACAGCCAATAAAAGTCAGATAGAAATCTTCGCTTCAACTGATTAGATATAATTTTAATAAAAACATTTTATTTTGTTTAAAAAAATAATTACTCCTGATGAACTGTCTAATAAGCCAGTATTAATAAAGAGCTTCATATATTTTTAAATTGCTATTTTCAAATTTCATATTATATCATTTAACAATTGGACATTAACATTTAAAACAATTACTTAAATCTCATCTTATGACGGGCGCTAAAGACGGATATAAGACAGTTTCTATAAAAATTATTTAATAATTTAAATAATCACTTACAGCAACATTTCTGACCAAATAAACTTATTTATTTTATTTATTCTGACAAAAGAAACGAATGTACCTTCGGAACAAAAATATCACGTAGGTATACACGTAATTCGTATATTGCAAAAAAATGGACACTTTACCTTTACCTAACTAACATGAAGATATTGGGATCTTATAGTTCCATTATTATTATTATGTTCCAGGCCAATTTTGTTTAGCCTCCATTTCTGTTTGGCAAATATTTGTCAATTCATATTTAGTAGTCGCAGAGAGTAGTCGATTATAATTTATTATGAAATACCTAACGTCTCAAAAATCTGTTGAAGTCATTAAAACACTTTATCTAAATAATAATGGCCAAGCTGTATCCATTAATGGTGATCGTTATCGTCACATGTTGGGAAAGTTCTTGGTGGCCGAATTGGATCCATTGGGCATACAACACATGTTGTTTCAACAAGCCGGTACCACCTTACACACAGCCCAAGCTGTGCTTGAAATTTTTCCCGGCCGCATAATGTGTAAAAGTGGTGATATCGACTGACCTCCTCGATCACCTAATTTGACGATTCCCAACTATTTTCTGTGGAACAACAATTCCGATGCTACAGGACAATATTCAAAATAAAAATTGCTGAAATACCACGTGAAGTGTGCGAGAATGTTGCATGAAACATGCTTTTGTGCCACTGCCAGAAGGGGCCACTAACCAATAAATAAAAACAAAATTAAAAAACAAATACAACATCGAGCTGGAACATAATATTCACCCTGTAATATATAAGATAAGAAACCATTATCGATCTGTATCCCGTTGCGAATTAATTTGGTGATATGATTTTATTTAAATACCATAACGTATCGACGAACAAAGAAGTAGAACATAAAAATTCGAATAATCACCAATTTCCGCCGCGACCGCTTGCAGCTTCGCCTCGGTCCTGCTCACCAAGATAACGTCACACCCCTTCTTCGCCAACTGCAAAAAGAAAAATTTATTCCAATAAAATTTCTGTACACTTCTTCGGATGCTTTCGATCACAATATTTATTTTCCATCAAGTCAATCCCCGCAAAATAAAACACAATGCCTCAACCCGAGGAGATATCCATTCTGTTGACAGAAATAACAAGTTACGATAAAATATCGGATTTTCTAGGTTTTGTATAAAGTAAAAGACAAACATTTTATTTTTCGAAAACATAACTAAAGCACCATTATGTTTAACATTACAAATATGCCCCAGGACTGCGGAATATATTATCGTCTCGCTCGCCTGTGACGTGTGTTAATGTTTCGACCATGTCGTTATTAATTCAAAATGTATGAAATTTAAGAACATTACCGAAATACGTGAAGAATATTCTAATATAATATTAAAAATCAATCTACGGGGCGCGTTTTTTAAGTAAGTATCGTTGCCGGATATTCCTGGTGTAGAATTGCGATGTTCTCATGCGCAATGGCTTCCTTCAACTGTTGACTCACCACTTGCAACGTTAGATATATTCACATAGTTTTGCCATATTGTAGTGAGTGGTTGAAATGTTCGAGACTATTATCCAGCCCGCCGACTGTGAGATACGGTCCGTGATTCGTTTCTTGAATCCGAGAAACATGAAACCAGCTGACATTCATCGCCAAGTGTGTCCTGTTTTGTCCTGATTTGGCGCCAAGTGATTTCCATATTTTCTTTCATCTGAAGCGGTTCCTTGGTGACAAGTGTTTCAATAACGATGAAGAACTCGAAGACGGTATACAAAAATTGATGCCCCGTTATGACAAATGCCTTAATAATGGTGGCGACTATGTTGAGAAGTTGTTTAAAGTGTGCAGCGTCCGAAAAAAGTAAAGTGATGTATAAATAATGTTTCTTTAAAAAAAAAAAATCTGGTACTTACTTAAAAAACACGCCCTGTATATATTCACACAATACAACTTACGTACATAGCAATGCCTATGCTCGATTTTGGACGCAACGAAAATAAAGTTACGATAAGGACAACAGACACAGAGAAAAACGTCTGCTTAGTATGCGATAACGTGCACAATAGGCTGATCTCACTACTCAAGTAATTAAGTCAAACTTTTTTGTCTTCTGATTTTTTTAAATATATAGTAAGCCCATTTCATTATGTATTAACAAAAAATTAATACACGATAATTTGATGAATAATTTTGAGTTGAAAAAAGGTAATAATTCACGAAATAACATGGCAAGATCGTAAATGTTTGTAAATAAACCCCCTCGCGTGAGTATTATATAGGCCATCAAACGGTTTGAATATCACCGTAAAAATATCCGTAAAGTACGTTCAAGACGTGCAATAAAAGTTTTGATATTGAAAGGAAATAAAATTGGATTTTCGTCCAGGAATCGTTCGGCTTTCAGGATAGAGTACCTCTCCCGTCGCTCGCTGGCTTCCACAATGGACTTCTTCTGCTTTTAAATATGTACATTATTTCTATTCACACATAAATATATTTCTACGCGATACCGCAATACCCTGCTGAAGGTCCGTGATCACGACAACTTCCAACTCTGAAAACAAAACGAAGATGAAGAAGATTTTAAATTTTTTTTTTATTGCATTGTTTATTTATTTATATAAAGAGTGTAACAGACCTAGTCCACAATATGGGTGGATACCTGACTAAATTACGACTCGAAAATGTTCAAGGAATGTGTGCCTAATCTCAACCATGTGAAATATACAAGCATTTAAAAAAATCGTAATTATGCGAACATTTCGATTAATTGAAATATTTTATTGATTCCAAATTATATATTGATTACCAAAAATTAAAGGTCATGAAAGATCGAGCTATCAGACTGATTTTTGTTTCATAATTTAGGGCCTGAAGCAAATATAATAATGGATAAATTTCGCAAATATTTATTTATCGATTTTGTAAAAAATTCAAACAGCAATATTTTCTGTAACGGTGCATAAATTGCGCATATTCGTTGAACATTCTCGACTCATAATTTAGTCAGGTATCCACCCATTAAATATTATGAACTAGGTCTGTTACACCCTATATATAATACAAAAAACATTTATTTCGAAGAAAAGTAACACTGATGCGCACGCAGTAAGTAAAAATAAGTATAAAGATAAATTTATTTTTTTTAATTTTTCCCATGAACATGTGGTGATCCTGTACGCGCCCACAGACATGTTCGTGTACGGACCCACTTAACAACCATATAGGGCCAAAACCCAAGCAACCAATCAGCATATGACATACATCGTGACGGACACTGCCCTAGAATCTAGCGACCACTTCTCCGCAGGCCTTCCTTTCATCGGCATCTCGAGCGAGCCACTCCAGCGTTCGACTATATTCGCGCATTTAACTGTATACCGCCTCTGTATAATTCATCCATCAATAAACACCAACCTTTGTAAGTGCTCTTCCATTTGAATACCTCGCTCTAGTTATAATAACAGACACCCTACACTGTGACATACACTAGCAGGCGTAAGACTACAAGATGTTAGGGGCTTCAGCCTCACTTCAGCAATAACCTTCATCGATACGAGTCAATCATGTTCTACAACTCACACTCTTACAAACGTAACAGCAGTAAGCAAACAAATTTCGTACTATCAAGTTACCGACATGACTAATGGCTCGATCTATTATAGAAGTATACTAACTAGTTAACCAAATACAACACGAAAATGAATATTTGCTAGTAAATCCGAATGAATCCAATCAATAATGTGGTTTATTATAATACTAAATCAATGATAGCCAGTCTACAGTGGCGTAACTTCCGTCTGAACCGCCGCCCGGGGAGCCTGAATCGCTATACAAGTTCAACAGTTGCAACAATTGTACCCCAGGCTTAAAATACATGTTACAAATGCGTGAGTAGGTGAATCTTTAATTTAAATATAAAACAATTTCGTAATGCCATCGACGAATAGTATTAACTTAAATCGTCCAAATATATAAATCTGTTGTATCGCAACAAACTACATTTACTTATTTATGGTATCAATATAAAAGTAAGAAAATTTAATAACAAAATTTTTTTAATTATAGTATTTATTTTGAATTTAAATAAAAGAAAAACGAGGTGTTTCCTTAGAGAGAGGGAAGGTAAGAGCCCGGTACGCATGTTTTCCTGAGGGCCCAATAATTTGTTGCTACGCCACTGTTAGTCTAGCAGAATGATATTTCAAGTTACCCTTGTAAGTTAGTACGAGACACGGGCAAAGAACCTGATAAATGCTAAAAATAGATGATAAATCAACAAAAATATGAAGAAAAAAAAAATATTATATATGCCGACTAGAGCATCATCCTCTGCGGAGATGAAATGTCCTAATCTTCACGGGGTGGGGGGCGGGGGGCACTTAGCCCCGGTCAGGCGGCCGCTGGAAATAAATACGCCACTAATCCCGGGCTATTTACTCTCCCGGCAAAGGATTTGTTCGCGGGGCGCCGGGTGCCGGGATCCCCGTCAAAGCGAAAATTCTCGGTTAAGAGCTGGACTCAAAGGGCGGCCGGCGCTTTGCCCCGTTCTCAAATACATGACAAATGCTGAGCCACGTCACGACTTAACAGATCATTTCAACAGCGACCGGCGCTTCGGGACTTGGAGTGGAAGAAAAATAAATTGGAATTTAATAACTTACTTAATAAATCTACTAAGCTTAAGACTAAATATTCTGAACTATTATTCAATTTTTAGAAGTAATGTCAAATACAGGTCATATTATCATCCATTTTCGTAATATTCTAACTATTTTCTCACTCTGTAAGATAAATATATTGTCCCTTTTATGTAATAACTAACTGTAACTAACTGTCCGACATATTACTCCTACAATAAATAACGTTCACAAAGTCAGTCTTGAGTTGGGCGTTCACCTAATAAGGCGCACAGGAGACTAATCTTGTTGATTGATGACAAATCATATTCATCCATACCTTTAATAATTATTGCCACAAATTAATCAAAAATAATTTATTTGAAAGTTCACTTTAAAATTGTTTTTCACATACACCTTATGTATTATATTACTACTTGTGATACTAATTCATTGTGCAATTGCTTGTAAACTATGCCCGTCTCGAGACAGAATTCTCTAGTGAGACGGGCACAGTCCAAAAATATTTTTTACATTATATTATATAGTTACCAATAAAAAAGTTAATAAAACTAGCATTTATTTGGTTGCATTCAATTATACATCGACATGTAATCTGTGACGATATTATAAAATTTTTAATTAAAATGAGTAACCTTTTTGATATTACGCCCACTCACAAGAAAAACGCTGTTTATTATATTAAATGAGTAAAAAAGAATAGTACGTACATATGAGAATAAAAACACTTGTTTTCTACTTGTACTTGTTTAATTTCCGTGAGACGCCTTTGGCCTTGTGAAGGGGCAGCTTTTAAGTATTTTCATATGTATGATTATGAAGTTCTACAAACTTACATATGAAACAATAAAAAAGAATAGTTTTTTATCACACATACATTTAATACTGTTTATAAGCGTTCCATGCAAATGAAAGATCCCTTAGACGTCCTCAAAAATATAAAATTATTAAAATATACTATTAAATAGATTCAAGATTATATTCGTCAAAGTTCTGTCGTGCACTTTGATTCCACTGGCCTGAAAGTTATTGTATGGTACACCAAAAACCAAGGTACATTTCTGAATAAGCATTCTCAAAGCATGCGAGGAGAACGCTTTGCCCAGTGGCGTAACTGAGCCAATGCAGTGAGTGCGGTACATTGGGGTCCACGTTAAATAAGCGACCAAAAGGTCTGCACCCTACAATGCTTTCGGTATTGATACTTTTTCCAGCACTGATATGGACCAATATTTGTATAAATCCACCAAAAAATTTAATTATAAAGTTTTTGAAAGACCTCAATAATGTTACATTTATTTTACATAACAAATAAAAGATGTCTCACCGCTTTTGCGTAGGCCTTTCCAACGCCATCTGTTGACCCGGTGACCACTGAAACAAATTAAAATAACATTTTTAAGGGGAACACATTACTTACTCACTCTCCGCGGGGAGAGGATAGAGCGCCACACTCTTCTGTCCTGACTCACAATTCTCGCCTCGTCCACATTCATACATCTTCTCATACAAGCTCGACAATTATTGAGGCTTCTAACAAGACCATCCTCCGTATCTGGTTTACCGCTTCCGCGGACGTTCTCTACTTCTTCTGCTTGAGAACACATTATTCTTGTGAAATTGCAGTTTTTCGTAACATAATTCTGTGACATTTTTAATACCAATTAAATGTATCAATTAGAAAGGTATAGGTACAGATAAAATAAATTTATATTAAATTATTTTGTTGCCGCCGGGATTCGAACCGGGAACTCTTCCTATCCGAGGAAGTGTGCAGACCATTACATCACAATTAGCGACAAATTTTCGAACCTATATGTTTCACTTTCAAATTGATATATCTGTTATTCTATTTTTTTTGAAGCAATCTACTTTATATATTCGGAGAATCAGGCAACAAAAATTTTCTTGATAAAAAAAACATTATTATATCATTTATAAAAAATCGTCGGAAATAAGATATTGCGGAGCTTAATATTAATGAGAAGGTCGCCTATTTATTAATATTAATGATAAGAAATCAGATTGTTATGAGCAAAATTTCACACAGATGGGCAATGATCAAACAAATTCATTTGTCATGTTTGCTGTCTTTTTATTTGTATATTCAGAGAATATTGAAATCATCAACAACCAAAATAAACAACATAAAAGTGGTTCTCTGCTATTGTGATAATGAAATTTTAATAGACGTGTAATTTAGAAACATCATATAATACTTTTATCTTTTATGAAGAATTCAATCGGGCAGGTTCTAATGGCCCCTTTTTGGCTGATATGAAAGAAGACTAATTTAATTTAAACAATTTAAAATACTGTAAAAACAAAAACAATTTCAAAATACATTGGAAGCAAAAAAGGAATAGAAAAATATACGGGTTTTTTTATAAATGTGTGTTTTTGGTTTGGTTATTATAAAAAAATCCAGATTGGTGATGAAATTGTTTAATGAAAATCTTAACATTGAACCAAGACATAAACAGAATTTTTTGCAGAAATCGAATTATGTTCATAAATATTTTTATAACATATTTGCAATATTTTTAGCATTCAAATATATTGTAACAAACATAAAAACTCGAAATGTATGTATTATTTGTACTTTTATGCACAACTACATTACTCATCAGCCCTTAAATATTGAGTATATTTAAAAAAATCATATACTCCTACATGCAGGGACCCGAACCGGAACCGAACCGAAAACCTTAAACCGGAAAAAAATGTTTTTTTAACCGGAACGAAAACCGAAACCGAACCGATATTTTTTTCGGTTTTATTTTCGTTTATTTTTTGATTTACGATACGATAAAATAAAAAGCTATTTTGTTGTATGTACTAATTAAGTAATGTGTATGGTGGCCACTAAATGCGTAGTAGGCATCTCATGTGCAGTGTGCAATTGGCAGTTTGTAATTGGCAAGTTTCCTTGACGTCCATAACCACCGTTACAAATATTTTATTTTTGATGGGGCCTATCAACTATTGCCCTGCACCCAGTAACCTAACCTCAATCTGCGTATAGACTTGAGGTATGTCGAAAGGAATAAAGTCGATTCACAATGTACACGCGTGACTTATTGAGGTTTATTTTTCTGTCTTCTTTTATGTTATGTATGTTTTATTGTAAAAAAAAAACGATTTCAATACAGCAACTTTATTTTAAATTTTTATTGTTATAAAATGTATACGAATAATTGAAAGGACTTGCTGCCCTGGTATGATTGTTGGGTTTCTATGTCCGCAACACCCAGCAATATAAATATATGTATAAGTCGGGCGGTTTCCAAGGCAACGCTTTAATTTCGTACCTCATCTGGTAAACCTTTTCCAAAGTAATTAATAAATTGCCAATAGTGGTAAGTTAAATTATAAGATACATTATTATCTATCTTAAATAAAGTTGATTTAATATGATGAAAATATCAATGAACACATTATAGATTGGCTATCAAAAGTTCGCGATCCAAACACTAGTGAACAGAAAAGCAAGAGTAAATAGACCCATACCTATAAAAATAACTTCTAGAATAAAACAAAGTAGTAGATTCTTTCTATACTGTTGTCGTATTTGTGTTCCTAAAAGCAGGGTTCGGTGAAAAGTTGGCAAGCCTTGAGAAAATCAATGAAGTATGAATAAAAAAATGTATTTTGTCTGCATTTTAACTACATCAGAATCCGCCCTCTATTTCGAAGTGCACCGCACACGATACCAAATATTCTCCTTTCACATTTTAATTATGTATGATATCACCTTAAGTTATAGCGAAAAGCCGTATAAAGAGAGGTATGGACGGTGTGGGTGTATTTACATCAACTTGCTAATATTTAAATACGAGCTGAACCGAAAACCGTAACTGAACCGATATAATTTTTTTTTACCGGAACGAAAAAAATGACGGTTCGGGTACCTGCCTACATGTATAAACCTTGTATAATAATAAATTGGCAAATAAATCTAAATAATATGAGAATTCTACAATACAAATTTAATTAATACTTAAAGCTGCCATACGACAGGTAATCAGGAATTCACTAGAAAAGTAATATAAATAATAATTAAACATATAACGTTAATATATGTATATTATGATCACTGCCATCTAGCGGCATTTATTAAAAACGCAAATGTAAAGAACCTAGCCTAGCAGTCAAGCTCGCACAAATGGGATTCCCGGGATATCGACAGACAGCAAAGATGGATGTGAACGCGTGAACTTTAACCTCTGTCGCGATTGATACGAAGATTACCTACTGTTTGCTTACGTCATCGATCAACGTTATCACTTTACACAGCACGGAATCTAAACACGGTGTCGTTTTTGTGTTTTTCAATGTATCATCGATCCGGGTGAAAATTCTAAATATTCAGACGTAATATAATCTTCCATTTATTACAGACGGAAATAAAAGAAATCGAGTTATCTGGCAGTATCGATGACATACATATAAATTTGACATAAGAAAAAATATTTTTTTATGACTTTTCTTCGTTGACAACTTTATTTATTGAATTTATTATCCAAAACGTGTTGCATAAAAAAAAAGAATGTTACGATACAACACACAACACAGTGAAACTTCGATTGATCGTTCAAACCGAGCCGCGTCGAGAGACTTACGTATAATATTATGTTATTCTAATATCAATTATATGACATGTTACCATTTTAGAGAAAAACAATATAATATTTTTCCAAACAGATGGAAGACCAACAAATTTTTGCATTAAAAAAAACTAACTGGGAATTCAGATTCAGTTATAATTTAAAATAAGGATTATTGTCTTTGTTTTGCACAATCCCTAAATATACAATAACGATGTACGCACAATTTGGTCCAAGTGAATAGAAAACGAGATGTTGACGGTAGTTGAACGGGATAACCATATTTTCCTCAGGATCCTTGAGAGCAACTGAACAAAATTTGGATGGTGTTCAATATTATGGAGGTGGGGATGGCACCGCGTTCAAAAGTTATATTAATATACATTTACGTCAGCGGCAGGGGAAAGAGGGACGATGCCTATGTTTTGCGCAGGAGGAATTATGCAAAAATGGGTTTGAATCAGTCAAATGGGGTAGAATTTAAAATAACATATATCACAGGCATACATATATACAATTGTTTATTTATAATTTCTTTTATACTTGTATTTTATTTTCTCTACAATATCGTGGGTATTATTCGTAAGTAATATCACAAAATAAGAAAAATAACAATGTTGCAAACGTGTCATGTGCATCATATATTATTTCATATTTATTCAAAAATAAATTCTGTAGAAAATATCTGAATATCATTACGTAATTTCATTTCAATATAATATTTTTATATAATATAATGGAGGGAGAAGTGTGTTAGCGTGCGTGAAGCAGAATATATCGCAAGCCTCCTCATTGCCTTATGAGATGATACGTTCATTTAATACTTCGGGTAAAACTCGAAAGTTTTATCACGGCAATATTTCAACCGCAGAATGAAAGTGTTATGTGGGGAAATAGCATAAAATATAATATAATAAATGTTTAATAATAATAAAGTATACGCATTAAAGAGAAAGAGAGAGAAGAAAGGAAAACAAATAACGAAACAACAAATAGCCAATCCGTTGCGGTGCAAGGAGAAAGTGTTATAAACTGACGAGAGTATTGAAGACTTACGGATCATCAACCGCAGGTTTGCGGTCCGAGACATATATTTTTAAAGGTTTTAATAATTTAAAATAATACTATTATATATAGAATAAAGAGTATATTCATGCGTCTGTCTCGTCTACCATATTGAATTGGAACAGGCTGATGAATTGGAGCAGGCTGAGGAAATGACAGGATCCTGGAAGTCCATTAAGGGAAGTGAGTTAGTTTTACACATTTTACAAACTAATAGGGAAAATATCTTAAGCCATCACAGGAGATTACAACTTGGAATGAACAAATTAGAAGCGAACGTAGAACGTAGAATGGTTTTGGCACGTGACGACGATTGTAAAGAAGAAATATAATTAGAATTAAAGTTAACAGAAACAGAACGCGGGCATGATCAAATAAATTAGATATTAATCATCAGGAATCGAAGGACGAAGATGTATGAAAGTGAACGAGGCAAGAGTGGTACGCCAGGGTAGAAGAGTGTGGCGTTCTATCCCTTTTGCCTAGAACTGTAGATGATAAGTGGAATGGTTAGTTATGAATATACCTTCAAAATAAATGTAAGCAAGGTACCTCAGGATCGCAACAATTCAAACGTCAGTTTTTGCGATAAAAACCCTTTTGAAATGTTTAAAAGTCAATTAGAAAATATTTTGTATTCATTTTAACACACCACTTAATAAAATAAAAATAAAATAAAAAATAATATAAATTGATTAATCTATTTTTTGGTAGAATACACCAATAAAGAGTCGACAAAGTATTGTAGTAATGTCAAATTATGCGAAATCTATACACAAATGTTTCAATAGATCTCATATTTGGAATCCCACTTTAAAGAGGTTAATATATTACTTCGATATTTTCAAAATTACTTTGTGGCCTCATTTTATATAATTATACAAAATATTTTGTTTAAACCAATATTTATTCCTTATTCTACATGTTTCGATACCTATGGTATCTTCTTCAGGAAACAATGTATATATACTCTAATTAAAAATACAAGCATAGATAAATACAAACCTATAAAATGGTGAATAAGTAAGAACTAATCCTGAGTATTTGCATGTATAATTTCTAAACCCTTGTTAATATCAAAAGGAATGGTTTATTTCCAAAACATGATTGGAAAATTCTGAATAGTTATTGTTATTTAGGCATCTCAAAAGCTCCTTAATTCTAATATCAACATTTCTGCAAGTTTTACTTATATAAAAATAATTGCAATCATTGCCAATTAATTTGTAGACCCCCGACTTTTTTTAAATATCGTCCTTATCATTGTTATTTAATATATAATTGTTACATTTGTTATTAGTGTAAAAAGCTGGTTGTATAGAATTTGGGATATTTTTTATAATTGAATTTGAAGTAAGATTATTTAAAAACACAATTTTTCTCCACTATCAATAATAGGTAGGTAAACATATGAACTTTTTCTTGTATTTTTTGTTTAACAATTTATCTATTAATTTAATATTATAACCATAATTAATTGCAATTTGTTTAATAATATTTAATTATATGTTGAAGTTATTTGTGGATAAAGGAACATTAACTAATGTACTAAGCATGGAATGAAAAGCTGATAATTTTTGAGAAAACGGTTGATTAGAAGTATAATGCATTACTATGTCAGTATAAGTATCTTTTCGAAAAATGTTAAATTCTAGTTTATTTATATAATAGAAATGTTTAAATCCAAAAAATTTATACATTGTTTCCTGAAGAAGATACCATAGGTATCGAAACATGTAGAATAATTAATAAATAGAGGTTTAAAAAAAGTATTTTGTATAATTATTAATATATTATTTTAATTCGGTAAAAAATACGTAAAATATTCATATAACACTAAGAAAATGAAAAGTTATTAAAACATATATCAAAGGAATTCTTCTCGATAAAAGAATGTTTACTATATTTTATATTTAAAAAAGTGTTTTACTTAAAAATAAGTACAAACTACGTCCAAAAGGAATAAAGAATTACATTGCATTGCGCTATCAGCCATATCTTCCTCTTTGTCCCTACTTCTCCTGCAAGAGACTCTCAGGATGCTACTCGGTAAAATATTAAAGATCTCAGGTACAAAATGCTCCAGCAGTCTTCATTCCAGCAGAGATACGCAGATGAGAATCTTATTATGGCACAGCAATGTTTTTGTCAGCCTACGTTCCGGGATAAAGGCGTCTCAAAATGACTGGCACTCCTCCATCTCTGTTCTCCGCATCTGATCGCTTTCTGCAATTTCTTTTAGCGGTCCAGCGGGCAGCGGGATGTTCTCTAATACAGGGCCACTACTCTGGCATGTTTTTACCAAAACGTTTGTCGTTTCTTCTCATTACTATATCAGTTTTGTTATTCGGTGGACTAGGTACATATTATATTTATATGATTTTTATTCCACCCCTCTAGAACGCTCCGAGTATAGCCTCTGGTTGTATGGCTCGCTGGGTCACCTTGAACTTGTGAATGTGGCCTGCTGAAGAGTCTAACTTTCGGCGCCGCAGGTTACGACTGGGGAGTTTGTAACATTATAAAATGTTGGCTTTCGTAATGAGTGTCTTAGAAATTATCTATTATTGTACTACAGAATACCCCTGACAGAATAAAATTTCAAAACAAAATAAGTTGTTGGTCAATAGGGTTAACAATATTTGCACGACCACAATACTTGTTAAGCCAGCTAGTTATCGAAACAAGTGTCGAAGTAGACTTAACTAAATAGTGAAATTTTACAACATTTAATAATTATTGAACAATCATGGACATTGACGATGTCTGCTAAAGGAGACGTTTAATGCTCCCATCCGGCAGATGCAAGTTCACGTCACGACTGCCCCCGTTATGCAGGATGAGAAATTCATCATGGAGTCCAAATTTACCGCTGCGTCCGCGAAAATGTCTCCCTCGCTCTGAGAATATAAATCCGCAGTCGCTGCCCAGATACCATCTACCCGGCTTTCTTGCGATGGACACTAAAGTACTTTCACATTTCAACAATGTATTAACTGCCGCGCTAAACCTGCATTGATGTCCGCTACCCACGAATAGGATATAATACCAATAGAACAAATCAAAAATTAGCTTTTTTAACGTAATTTGGAAGAATGAAATACAAATAAAATACATCATTTATTCATCCATTATAATGTTATAACAATTTAAATCTATAAGTAATAATTAACAAATGCCAGAAAATTTTACAAATCTATAATAAAAGATGAATATACTCGAAGTCCACAGTATGCTCTATCGAACAATAACAATATGATTACCATGGTAATGCTGTAATATTTTTATGTTTATGTCTTTTATTTTCACTCCATTATAATTACTATAATCCTGTTTTCTGTATTTCTATCTCATCATAATTAAAATATTCCAGTTTCCATAAAATAGGGAATATTTGATTTCTAAAAGAGAGATATTTTACATATTATTATACCTACTAAACGTTTCTATGTATTTTTGTGGTCGGTCATAAAGGTGTTCTAAAACACATTAGTATATAATAGAGCTAATGATAAATCCTCCACACCTCAGATTCTAAGCATCGGCAAGCTACTCAAAAATATAATTATTTTAAAATTATGTTTACTAGATCATGAACAAGCCATTGGCGGATGTCCTATTTCTACAGCCTTCAAATCCCCATAGTAATCTTGACCTGCTCAAGTGATTTATTTATATATAAATAAATCCAATATGCGAGGTCTTCGGAAGGAGATTATCAAATGACTTTCTTCGTATCGAACCGGTGCGAAAGTAAAATTCGTGAAATTTATGGTTTGAATACTCGACGGTCGGGAGAAGTCCAGCGAACGTCCGCTGCATCCTGTTGACAAACGGTGGAATTATACGACGTGTAGGAAAAACGGTCAGCAATCAGACTATCAGACTCTGACGAATGTTAAACATATAGGACTCTTTCGTTCGAGTGAAAGAAATGTCCGAATATTATTACATCAAAAAAAAACTCTTCAATTCAATAAAAAAATGAAACATCGTGGATTTTTCTAATTAACGCGGAAATATCAGATTTATTTCCCGTTATTTATGACGGTTTCCGTTTAATACTGAATAAGTCTTCGAGCTCCCAAAACGAAATCGTTTACACATTACGTACAACAAATAAACAAACTACACCCCTGCCTAAAGTAACAGCGCACGGGACAGCTGTTTCCACTTTCACCGCTCGCAGCTGTAGATACAGGGGCACCAAAAAAAATATATAATTTAAATTTGATATGAAAATATATATTGTACTTAAATTAACAAAACATAATAATTTCGCTAAGGATATAAATAATATTAAAACGTGGAATACTGGAATACAAATAATTTTACTTAAATATATTAATTAGAAAGATATACATATAAAATCAATTTTATCGAAAAATACGGTAGATGGCTCTTTCAAATAATGGAATAGTTTGGTTCGTAAATTAATGATAATTTTGTAGTTGATTTTAAAAGCTTACGTAATGTATTTATTTTTTTAATATTATGACTATTCTATCGTAAAATATTTCATTTTATAAAGAGCACTTTAATTCAAAATTCGATTCCAAAATGCTCCCTTTCGAGAAGCATTACTATTTGTAAAAAAATCGTGTATTGTGTATAAAAAAAAATTAAGTGCTTATTTGAAAAGTTTTATGTATGTGGAACCAATGAAAGGCTTAACGGTCAATTTATTTTTCGGAAAAAACACAAAAAAATATTGTATAGATAACATTCTGCATAGCCGCACTGTGCGTCCGAACACCCAACTAAAGGTGGCTCGCACACACGAGCTCGTGTGTACACACGCGTGTACAACGGCACCGGTTGTGGCCCATCGGCCGGTGGTTCCGAGCGGGGCGGGGGGCGGGGGGGATCAACGCTCGGCGGGACATTGGCCGCCAGATGTCGGGAAGGTCAGAAGTTAGCAGACAGGCTGCCAGATGACATTTTCTAATAGTCATATAACCGAAACTAATTAATCATTAGACGAAATTTGAAAAGTCACTTTCGTGTAATTTATGTTGGAGTTTTTTTTATAGTGAAGTTGTAATTTTAGGACATAATTCTTTGATAATTGAAAAAAATAAAATTAATCACTTAGAAAGAGGCAAAAAAACATGTACATTTATACGATACATTTTTTTTGTGTTGTGTTCTTAATTCATCTAATTTGTTTTAAAGCTTTAACTTTGAATGATTAAAAAAATAAAACTTATAATAGAATGTAATGGAATTTACTTGTTAAGGTTGTAAAAAAATATTCGTCATAATATTAGCTAGCAATTAATATGTATAAGATATAAAAAAAAATCGAATTTATTCGACCCTCAAAATCAATTTGTTTTTTGATCTGTTTATTATTTTGAATCTTTTCGGTAATACTGAAGCAAACCATCTTCGGTATCTTACTTATATATAAGAACATAATATCCTTTCGTGTATTACGCGTAGGGAAGTTTTAAATAAAACTGATAAATAATTATGGTAAAGCGTTAATTCCCGTTGAAATATACGAATTATGACCTCTTTCTTCGGGCGATACTATTTTCAAATATAAATTCGAATTAAAAACACTGCAATGTTGCTGTATTATTATAGGTGGGCAATTATTTAAAAATATTACATTTTTTCACAAAAACATTAATGTAATGTTTGTCTATTCATTTGAAACTTCAGAACGGTTAAACCTATTTTGATCTAGTTGTTTACAATGTACTGGAATCTGGACTATTCTGGTAAAAACTTAAGCAATTGTAAAGATTAATTTAAATATGGAAGCCGCATAGCACTGTAGAAATTCATAAAATAAAATTCCATCGTGAATAAATAAATTTGGCAAAACCACAAAAATAATTAAGGAAGTTGTAATTCTGTGCAGCAATTACTGTGGCTAAAATAATGTCTGCACTGGGGATATTGCTAAAACAAAATTAATTAATATATTGCGGAAAAATAGTTAAGGATGTAGACGATGAAATATTCAGAAGAAATTAACATTTCTACATTTTTATTCCTGTAGATTATCCACGGAAATACGTGACCACTATATTATTTCTATAATATCATAATAAAATCACAGTTTTAAGTATTATTTGTGAACGTTTGTGGAAGAAACAATTTTAGATAACGCTAACGTTACTAATAACTTTTATAAAAAATAGATATTCGTCTGGGTTTTTCGCCAAACACTGAAATGTGCCACTCAACCGTGAGCCAGGTCAGCTTTGACAAAACCGATGAACGGCAAGATAGTCCAGAAGAAATCCTTTTATATTTACTATTTCCGAGATAAGTTTGTAGAACTCCATAATCACACATGTGAAAATATTTTATCGTCTAGTAGCTCCGAATGTGTAGTCATTTTTATAGTCTATTTTTATAAATTAAATCATGTTAAAATAATAATTATAAATATTAATTTTAATTATATATAAATTAAAATTTAAAGTATTATAAATCCTAATAATGGTCACCGGAATTATTGCCCAAAAACTAATAAAAGATCACGGGTACAAGGTGATCTTGGTTTATGCAAATATGTATTTTTTCATGAAAAATCTATTGTATCCGACTTGAGTGAAGGTGATTGTTTTTCACAAGTAAAAAAAAACCTCACATAAATTCCTTCTCCACCCTTGAAAAATTGCCGATGGATAAGATAATAAATTTGTATTGTCGTGTGTAACGCATATATTTCTTAGAAAGTATTTTGCTGACTAGTAGTCAATCAAGTTTTCCCTTTCGATGCCGCACCGATTTCTTTGTAACTATGGCGTACAAACAAATCAACATAACGTTGAAGTTATACTAACACTATTGATAACGGAACATTCGTATGCTAATATATAAACATTAACTTGTTTTCTATGCTATATCTTAATTTATTCAAATCCATTTTTTTACAACTTCGCTTCCGTTCTATGAAGGCATTATTTAAAACACCTCGTACTTTTGAAATCCAGGTGAAGTACCAATGCTTAGTATAAATTAAAAGGCATCGTTACTCGAGAGTCTGGCAACACTTCAACATCGCGTGGGCAAATTTTGCCGTTTTAAAATTAAGAATTTCAAATACAGAGAGAGAGATTCTCGACGCTTTAATATCAAAACTGGAAAGTTTGAAAACTTTCAGTCGAAAGTCTCGGAGAGGTAAAGTTATAATTTTCATTTTTATGAAATGTTTTAAGACCTGTGGAGTGACGAATACATCAACTATAAAAAAGATTTTTAATATTTTCTCCTCTGGCTACACAAGGAATAATTACAATAATCTAATTTTGCTTGTCCTATTCTACAATGCCTACACCGGTGTACTAGTTACATAATGATGTATCTACAAATATGTTTAATTTAGTAATTCGGTGGTTACTTACGAAAAAGGGTTGCATCAAGAAGAGCACAGAAATCATAAAAAGCATTGAACAAAGAACAAGTAAACTATAAGAACTTTTTCTTTAGAGTTAATTCTTAGAATCACTTTCATGAAAATGACTTTTGACGATTATATTATACTTGAACCTGGACAATGAAAAGGCTCGGCGAAAACAAACCGGTAGCAAGGTGGTAGCAGAAGACCAGAGGAAATGTGCGAAACCTTGTGATTCAGGTTATTCGGGAAGAGGATGAATATATGAATGCATAATTTTAGAATGACCGTTTATTTAATGCTCTGTTGTACTTTTGTGTTAATTTAATCATCAAAAGTATATGAAAGTTATCAAGCTTAGGAAACTATTATAACATGTTTTATCTTTAATTCAAAGTCAGAATTATTTCGATTCCCGCTCAGCACGGAAATATTCACATCTTCTACAACTTCTCCTCCATTGGTTCGTATCCTCTATCATACTCTTCACAGAACCTCTGACGGCCTTCTGGCCTCGTCCCAACACTCCGTATTCCGTGGCTCATGTGACTGTGTACATATATTCCGAAAACGTTCGTTATTCGCGGCGCCGCAAGCTCCCCGCTTCGAAGAGAGTTACTGTTGATGCAATATCAAAGCATTTTCAGCTTAAAATAGAATCACCTTATTCATCTATATCAGGCATCGGCAACCTTTTGTGGCTGCAGATCAAAATCAACCAAAATGTGAACATGAAAAAAAGACAGTTCGTGTCAATGGGAATTTTCATTTTAAAACAGTCCGTTTGTGAATAATAAGATAAATTTAATTAAGAAAACTATTACAATATGCTAAACATAAAAAAAATTAATTCTAATTATTATAGAAACAAATATAATTGTCAAGTTTTAGTTCATTAATAATTTATGAACTTTATTTATAAGCGTTCTCTTGCGTCACAGACTCTTTCTCATTGGTCCACGCCTGACGGATGCGCGCGCGCGCGCGCCTTTTAAATAACGGAAAGGATTCAGACAACGCTACAGATGTTTATCATTTATTGTTATATATTATACCTACTTTATTTGCAGAACTCAAGTGCGACACTTGAAATCATCAAATGGCTCACTCGGTGACCCGCGAGTCAAGGTTACTGATGCCTGATCTATATCAATGAAGCGAGAGTGTTCGTATCTCTGTAATCAGATGGTGAAATCTCGTTAGTAAAATCATCAATTAAGAATGTGAAGATCCGGTTGATTCGGTGAGAATGGTTGCAGCAGTAGTTTCCTGGCGGGATAACAGGGCGAGGCGCGAAACAGGTTTCACTTTGATAAGCGGAAATGTCGTGCAACAAGGCAGATGTTTGCCCACCACTAAACTTGTGAAAGCCAATTTGTGTAACGTTCTCCCTGACGTTACCCAGGTCCGTCGGACATCATCAGGTCTCATCAGATTGCATTGTTTTAGTTTGATGTTCCGCATACAGCAGCTATATAATTCAATGTTTTAGAAGTTACTTTATACAACTGTTTAAACTATTTCGTTATTAATTGCGTATTGTTATATTTAAAGTTATAATTTATATCTGAATATTGAAAACAATTTAATTTTTCGGCGATTATTGTTATGGTTTTAATATCTCTAATAATATAATGTATATAAATTTAACTTTGTAAACTTTACCGATTGAAAAATCTATTGTACTGTAACATATGATTATTTGTACTCTGTTTATCTCAATTTTCTCAAGGGTGCGCGGAGACAATTTAAATTACCACAAATGTCCATACTGGCACAAAACTGTTCTGTCACACGACTTTCGACATCGTAATATGGTTATATGTAAATTTCTTGTCCCAATATTTTCATTTTTGTGTCACTCACGTGATCATTTTGGTACCACTTAGGCAATCAAATAGCTCCGCAATTTTTTTTTTAAATATGACTCGATTGGAACGAAAGTTTAAACGTTAACAATATAATATGAATTAATCTAAAAAAGAAGTCTTGTTTACACAAAGATTTAATTTTAGAAGAGTAAATACTTTTACTGTTGCATAAATGTGTCATAACTATCGGATTGTAATAAATGTGTCATGTACTATCGGATTTATGTTTCCACCAAGAATGTGTGTAGAATGCCCCCCGTCTCGCAACTAATGTTTCAAACCCCTCTCCTATATGTACACCTTATTTCATATCTATTCATTTACTGTAAACTGCCCATTGCTCAAATTTAATTTACAATGAATCCGGTAATGATTAATCCGAGATAAATGGTAGGTTATTAAACGATAAATCAATTTAGTAATATATTTTAATAACTGATCAATTTACACGAAAAAATTTTGTTTTCTTTCAATATTTTATCCGCATAAGCAGTAACAATTGGAAACATTTATTAAAAATCAACTAAAATATAGGTAGGCACATAAAACAAAAACCAAATTAATTTTATATTTTCAAATCAAAGTTTTTATTTGCTAACTGTAAACTTTTTGATTGCCGTAAATTCAATCAGTTAAATTCAGATCAAAGCCTTGCAAAATAATAAGAAAAATGTAACTTTTTGTATTCTTCAACTATATTCGGAACGCAGTATCTTCTACAGCTCTGTTGATAAAGAAACGTCGGAAACTCAACGTGACCCACTTTGGTCGGTGTCTTTTCACTGCCGTGATCGTCGATCGCAAAATTCTTTTTTGGATAAAATCGGAGCACTTTTTTTCGGGCGGGCGTCACGTCCGGGAGCCGCTGGCCCCGCCGGCGCGCGCGGGCGGCCGTCCGGAGCGGACGACGCCACTGACATACTCAATCTAGAACGTTGCACTCGACGTCACGCATTGCCCGAAAATTCTATTTTAATTTAAACACATTGTAATTTATTTAAACATGTTTTATGTTAAAAATTACAATACTCATATTTGTCCGTCAAATAGTTTTGTCTCGCTGGGTGCAACAGCACAACAGTTTGAATATGCTCTAAATATAATAACACTACATTTCTATAGGCATCCGTAGAAATAAGAGAAAGCAGCACATTGCGTACAACCCCATACAACATTTGATGAGTTCTTAAATATCCGACTTCACCCCCAGAAGTTCGGAATTTTGTCATATTTGGCCATGATAAATCATTCATGGCCTCCCTGCATTCCTTATAATATCCACACTCGACTCGTGTAAGAATATTATTTAATTGAGCTAACCACGTGTCCATATTTTTAATTGTTTTAGAAAATCTGGTGAGTAAGATTAAGAAAAGATCACTTAGGTGATTTGGTCATATGGAACGGATGAATGACGAGAGAATGGTAAGAAAGGTATATAACGCAAGTGTTGACGGCACCAGAAATTGAGGACGTCCGCGGAAGACTCGGCACAATCAGGTAAACTAGATACTGGAAGATGGTTCTGTTGGAAGCTTCAATAATGAGAAGATGTAAGAATGTGAATGAGGCGAGAATTGTGTGTCAGGAGAGAATAGTGTGGCACTCTATCCTCTCTGCGGTGTAGTGGTGAATTAGTCAGTCAGAAGATCTCATAAACAATAAAATATCTATCTACACTATCAGATCTTACAGAGTATAAGCAGTTATCGGAAGTGTCAAACATGTGATAAATAAAAAATGGAATCTTTTTAAGTTTTGACAAAAATTGCAAAACTATTCTGGTTGGTGATTAAAATGTATGATTTTTTCATTCACACGCTGCCCGTCAGTATAGACACTTGTGTTTCTGAACAAGGTGGACTTTTAGTCCCATTATCAGCCACCTCAAGTCAAAAGTTTAAAAACAAAGATTGCCAAGAATTGTTTTCGAAACGATTGTAGCTGTTAGTTCGTACATTCCTGGATGTACTCAAAATGTGTTCGGGTCCATCGTGCACCGGCACCGCTGGAGGCAAAGCGGCCGCCCGCGATGAGGCGTGACGCTTGAACCGTTAACTGAAACGAAAGTAACCGCAGTAGTCTCTAGCGGTTCAACATTGACCTACTGGTGTCGAAGACCGAGTGAAAGTTGAATTCCTCGGCCGGGGACGGAGAAATGTGCGAGACCATGAGATAGCGCTGCTGCAGTTCGCGATAATTGTACGATGATTTTTCAAAGTGTCGAGGATCGTCACCTATGACTTTTATTTATTTATTCATTTATGCTCAACTCTTTTATATTACATTGTGTGATTTATATTTTCCATTCCAGAGAGACAAATTATAGGTGTCACTGATACTTATACACATCTGTTTACATGAAAAAATATTCTAGTCCCTACAAAATGCTATGTGATTTTATAAATTTATTTTCTTAAACATTAAACAAAATACGTTTAACGTGAAATTTTTTCGCTTCTTAGAGAACAAAATAATGTACCGACCGCCACATCGGCACCAAATTGTTTACTATTTATGACTTATGACTCAACTTTCTGACTCGGCTGACATCTGATAATAAACAAGGATGCCGCTTTTCGCAAACCGCCCTTACCGTTGTAAACAATTACTAAATCAACCAGGTCGTCGTTGAATTGATTACTGTTTATGACTTTACGACTTAACTTTCTATTGACTAGATCAGCATCGGTCATTTTTTTAATATAAAAAGTATATCCCAGTCCCCATGATTTCATGTTAAACAATTTCCACTGTAGGTACCTACTTAAAAATTTATTTGATCTTATTTATATTTTGTTTTATTTTATTTTTAGTTAAGTTTATTTGATCTTAATTATACTCAATAAGTAATAATTAAAAATAATAACTAGACTAATCTAAAAATAATTTATTTTTATAATGTATATCTATATATTAAAATATTCTTTCAAGGCAGAATTAAACTAAATCTAAACACAGTATTAAATTTTTTGTTTCGAACCCAAAGCGTTAAGAAATAATATTTTAAAACTGCCTTTGTATTTTTTTACACAATATAGATACAGAGCATTAAAATAACAGAAAACACACCCAATATGAAATCAGCGATGTAGAACTAAGGTTAATTAATTTATTTATTTATTTATACCGATTCTTCTTCAGGTAGAGATGTTTTTAAAATAATTTGGACTCTTTCCAGTTCAAGAATATATCACCTAATAGGCGAAATATTACTTAATTTATTCAACATCGCTCTATAATTATGCTAAATGATTCATTAATTAACGGTGAAAATGTTAGTTTATAGCTGAGAGTTCGAATTTCAGGGAAAGTATTAATTAGAAAATATTTTTTTACATCGACAAAGAGTTCTCAGCTGCGAGGTTTGAATGTCTCAAAGATGAATTATAGTAAAGTACAGTAATATTATTTTTGAAAATGTTAAAAATTTGAATACAAAAATATTGTTTTTAATTACATTTATTTGAATAATCAATAACATAAGTGATATACATTGTTTTATATGCAGGTATCGTGATGGCAACTACTAAATAAGACCCTGACCGCGCAGCGGTCACCAATGGCCGCGCGACTGCCACTATTGGCCGTGAGGCGGCCACAACAGCCAACATAATAACGAGGAAAAAATACGAGTATGTACGTTGAAAATAAAACATATTCAGAGCATAGGTGGTACGATACACGTATCAGAGACATGTAACTATAATATAATAATAATAAATATTGTCTGACATTACTTGTGCACGTATATATATTGTACCCAACGAGGAACTGTACAGTTAAAGTAATCTACAAAGAAATTGCATAAAATATCAACTTTTCCCTGCGCAGACGGGCAAGTGAATGAATGGGCCAAATTTCTATTCGTATTTTTAACGACGGAAATTTATACCTCGAATAAAGAACGCTAAAGTGAGCACAATTGCCTCGCCATGACTCGACTAACATTACCTAATAGCTGATAGCTGATAGTTAGTGTACCTACCGTTTAAAAGATGTTTGCCTCTTCAGAGGTGCCAATAGAACATTCTATAATTATCAATTCACGCACGAGCACGGAACCATGGAAAAATCAAAATCATTAATTTTAACTAAAGTTTAATATCTACCTACTTTTACAAACGTGATCATTATTATCCAATTATTTTCTATCCACATATGGATGAAGGCCTCCCCAAGTATCTTAGATTTTTCTGTCCATTGCTCGCTGCCACGTAACTCTGCAGAATTGAATGATATTGACAGTCTAGTGGGTTTTACGGCGGCCCGTTTGCCTCATGTTTCTCCTCGGATTCTAGACGAATGCAACCTGAACGATTATATTCGTCCAACACTTATCCGTTCTACTTAATCACATTTCGTTTTCTTGGAAATTAGTCAAAATCTAACCTATCGCTGCCCTTGGGCCATGTATGGTACAGTGCGGTGAGGAAATTATAGATCTCGGGATGCTGGATACATCCAGAACGCTAGTACCTACCAGTACTTCATTTGACCAATGACTATGATGATGCCTATCTAAAAGACAATCACAATAAGTTACGAGTCTCAAGTCTATATTTCGGTACACTTTGGAAACTTTAAAATTTGATGAAAGAACTCTGGACATCTTAGAAATAAAAATACTTTGTAGAATTTACTCAATTTACTCGCGGAAGACTCTACTAATGATGTGAACACCCTGTTCAGGTACCACGTTATTTCAGAATTGAAAAACTGGTACGTATTACTGAATGTCCAGGGTAACATTAACATACTTTTAAGTGGTTAGTTCCGTTCACTTGGCTTTTAAATTAACATAAGGTGCCTAAATAAGACCGGAATATAGCTTTTTAAGCAATAGGGAGCACATCTTATCAAATAAACAATTTCTGTCATTTGTACCATGCTACAAATATTTTCTCTGATAAATTGCTGAACATTGATGTCATACGTTAGTACTCGTGCGTACTATTCTGATATTATATACCTTCTAAATTTATCCTGAGAACGATAGCGATGAGACGCGTAAAATGTTTAACAACAAATTTGATAGAAAGAACGATGGAAGGAAGGAAGATGAAAAAAGAACGGCCGAAGAATACATTCAAGAGACAGTTGCTAGAAAGAAGCAGATGTAGAATCCACCGAGAAGTAAAAGACCTGGCACAGAATAGAGATATGCAAATATGGCTACAGCGACAAGGAAATATCGCTTAAGAAGAAGAAGAATTACCAACCATCATGCTTCAGTTAGTAGAGTTCAGAAAACCCACAAATGACGCTCCAGCTATTGCTAATGAATGATATGCAAAATATCTGTGTTCAGCTGTTGTTAATAAAATAGTGTATGAATATTAAATGTTTGATAATTTTCTTAAGATAAACTTCTACTTTTACTAGGTTAAGTAGGATTTTTAAAATACATAAATATTCCTTTATTTGTGTTCACGCTCGGTAGTTGGAGAGCGAACACATTTATCATCCGACCAAATTAGCCAAACGGATCAACTGCGGTGTTCCGAGCTCAAGAAGTGAATAATTACGATTGCTGTCCGTGAAATTTCGGGTAAATAAGCGTACTGCGCGCTAAAAATTTACCAAGCAGATCATAAATATTTATAAAAAACGGTTCAATTATTTAAAAAGTCCCGTACCACTGTGTATACCCGTGTAACTGTTTCCAGAGTTATGATTGAAACTGCGGGGCGCGCACGTTGGTGACGTCGTAAATACTCACTAATTATTATCAGGTTACCAGACTAATTCGTCTAGCGATCCACAATGGGCGGGCTGCGCTCGTCGAGCTGGCGAAATGTGTAAATTAGACAGGGTTGATGAAAGCAGTCTCGGTGTCATGAAGTCTGTTATATGAGGAACAAAACAAAGCTTAGATTAGATAAGTTTACTTCATCGGTTTGGGCATGAAGAAAGTATAGCGCGAACTACGAAAGTCGCGGCATGACCAATTGAAATCTTTTCTGAAAGATGGTAATGTCGAAAGCCATTACCATCCAAGACACCGACTGCATTATTTAAAAGCAGGCTTATCAACAATCGCCGTCAGAGCGGCGAAACAAGAAATATAAACTGTGTAAAAAGATGGCACCTGTACATGCGCGTCGCCGGAACGATAAATTACGTTATTATTTAAATTATTTTAAGAATATAATATCAACACCTCATACGTAAAATATGTAATTTTTAATCATTTTAATATTTCACATGTATTGATACTAATTCACGTGGCAGATTAAAAATATATATGTATTGTATATTATGATGTGGGTACTAAATAGCATAATATTTTTTTTAAATACATACAGCCATTTAAAAATGTATCAAATACGTGCAAAATACTAGAATGATTAAAAATTATATTTTTTTACTTACGATACTTTACGATAGAGGGGTCGATATATGATTGGGTATTTTTTTGGGTTAAATTGTTAAGTTAAGTTATACTGTGGTAGACAACTTCCCTTTATTGATAATAAATTATATTTTCAACATTGTAAAATAAGTTTTATGGAAAATGTATCAATCGGCAAAGCCTTCTGCGAGGTTATCATTTACTTTAAATTTTGTTTTATTTATTACAAATGCCAGCTAAATGTCTGACAGCTTTGAAAGTATTGAAGTATGTACATATGATCATTTTGTCTCACAAGACTTTGTGTTTTTATAATGCAGTTCTCTTCGGAAATGATAAATATTATTAGTTTTGTAACGGTGATCGTGTTGGCAGAATATATTCAATTATCTATTTTCAAATCTAAATTGACAATGGCACAAGAGACGAAAGAATCCTCAATTCAAATTTATATACTAATTTTTTTAGAGTTATGCATAGTTATAAAATAAAAGATAATATAGATTCATTAAAAGAATTTAATTTAAACAAATCATTCAAATATTGAAAAAATAACAAAAGGTATAATATATATTAATGAATAGCAAGATAACAATGCGACACAATACCCTATGCAATACGATAATTATGGTGAATCTACGTATAAAACTATTGATAATATAGTAATAATTGTGTACAATTTTAATAAAAAAACGAACTATTGGCTCGTTCATTTAAATACGTGGAAGTTGGACGCTCGTAATCATAAATGACCTATGTCGCGATATGTACTCCTACTTCTAATATCTTTGTATTATTATAAAGGTTATCATTTAGTACACAAGTGAGACGCCGGTACACGCGCGCTGAATAGCGCTTCTTATCAATCGCACGTGGTTCTTAATCTCGGATTAAGCTTATCTTAGCGGCATGTTTTACTTGGTACAATCGGGCGGTCGTGGTTCTCCGCCAGCTGCTACAACACGTTTGGTGGTGGTGGTACCCGCTGCTCTAATCTGCCCACAGTGACGGGAAAATTAAAACAAAAAAAAAAACACGTTAATCAACACAATAAATCAAAGACGATTTTTTTGGTTCTATATTTAATTTTTCCAAATAATTGGATTGTTTCGGCTTCTAAGCTAATTATCAACTGACTGTCATAGACAGCCGAAACGATCGTCTAATTATTTTTAAAATTTAAATACAGAACCAAAAAAATCGTGTTTGATTTATTGTGTTGATTAGCAATGGAGTTCTACAAAATGAATACCGTATGTATTAAAAAAAACGTTACTTATTTATTTAATAATATTTTAGATTTTGACGAAATTTTTCGCGGAATAAAACTGGGTTGGAAGGCATTCGGATGCCGGAACATGATTTTCACTTCGTCTAAAACAAAAAATTTATTTCAGTGCTCACAGTACGAAACAACACGAAAGAAGTTCAAAAACAGTGGTGAGCTCAACCATTAGCCGTGACTACAACCATAACGTTTCTTAATCCATATCCACGTGTATATCAGTACGCCTTTTAAAGAATTTATTAAAGGCAGTGTTAAAGGAACATTCGAAATAATTCTATATTACGGGTATTGTTGAACAGCGTCTCGGCAGTTACCCGGGGTGATCGCGTCGCTGGCACCAGGTAATATGGAATAAATCAATTACCGATTCCGCTGACTGAATATGTTGAACTCGGGTCGACAACGTCAATTGGAGGTCAACCCATTTCCGGCAAGATACAGGAGAATATTTCCATTCTTCCAGAATTGCTCGCGGCCAGAGGCTCCAAAGTACAGGCTTGCTAAACAAATACTTGGTTAATAAAATAAAAATGGTTTTAATTTGTGACCTCTTGAGTCTTTACTGCTTTTGAAGGAAAGTACCCTTAAGAAATATAACCGGTTGGTAAAGAAAATTCAACTTCACTTATGTCATTCGCAACAAGTCTCTGATCTTTATCTGCCTGACCTACTACCGTTCCATCTTACTCATCCTATTTTTATTGTAATACTTTATACTGGCCTAGTGATCTAGCGGTCAGGGGTTCGCGCCTCGTTCCAGGAGACTAGCTAGTTGGTAATATTTTCATAGCACAAGTGTTTAACTTAGTTTGAAAATAGTAAGAATATTGATGTGACATGTATTCCGTGTGCGGCGCATCTCTATTTTTAATCATTTGCCATGAAGGTTATCGACGAATAAATATGAAATTTTACAATTAAGAACACAAACTTTATGTTTATGTCTTACATGAAATATAGATCATAAAAATCAATGTCGACAAATAAATAGTCTAAATTAGATTTAAACTGTAATTAAATGTATCAACTAGAAAGATGTACGGAAAAAGTTCATTTATCGAAAAAATATTTCAGTCGTTACCTGTACCTGTATATTAAAATAGCACAGAACTGCGTTCTGAAAAAACTGCAACGTATTATATGTTCTTCTTCAAAATGTTATAATGTGTCGTGCATGACAAAAAACTAATTATAATTATTGGCCAGAAATTAATACGACAAGGAAGTGATTGGGATTTTGGAATTATGATAATTTCAATACATTATGTCT
Organism: Eubasilissa splendida; assembly: GCA_031772225.1. NCBI lineage: Eukaryota > Metazoa > Arthropoda > Insecta > Trichoptera > Phryganeidae > Eubasilissa > Eubasilissa splendida. The sequence goes on from CM062868.1 coordinate 1,730,682, forward strand.
ATAGTAATTCAATTTATTCAAAAACTTGAGTACATCTTGTGGAACTAAAATATTACTCGCGATCGTCAACGTATTTATATTAAATATATATATTTTTTAATAATTGATGCAGTAACATTGTGATCAGACTTTAGAATAGAATAGAATAAAATTTTATTAAAGCACAAGTATTTTATCTTTTATACTCCAGTCGGTTTCAGAATATCTTCGTCAGGATGATCCAACCTCTCCGGACAGAGCTCGCATTCCTCGCTATTTCGCTACGCGCCATCGCATCGTTCCGCGTGCATCCACATAACATAATTCATTGCCATCATACTCGTAAAAACATAAAATAGCGAGAACACGTAAATAATAATTAATATACTTATTTCTATAAGTAATTATTATCTATACATATAAAAAAAATAACATCTCTGCGGGTGTAAGGGATCAACCATGAATGATACTTCAATCTCTCGTAATTGTAATTTAAAAGGTTGGAAAACATCGATTTTGTTCAAATAAATTCACATATCATCGGTTTTAGATTCACAACAGCAGCGAAGCTACTGTTGTGAGGGAGGGTGGGTGGTGAGCAGGTTTAAAAAATTCTAAACGTAGTGCAAAATTCTAAAAAACGTTCGTTGTCAGCGTTGTCGCACACGTGAACGAATCATTGCCAACTGACTGATACACACAGATTCTTATCTCTGTGGGGGGCCTAGCATCGCTAATTACTGTCGGTAGGTACTCTAGAGATTTTAAATTAACCGTCAACGTGCTGGAAAAATAAATATCTAGCTGTGTTTTGCACCTATTCATCGAATACATTGCACACCGTGGCAACTTTTGAAAAAACCTGCAATTTGTAAAGGTTGAGTACAATTAAAATACCGACGGTCTCTGAACAATAAAGTTACTTTGGTAATAAAATGAACATAAACATTAGTCCAATGGGCAAGTTTACGTGACGTCTATCTCCTTACTCGGGACATCCACTGTCCAATGTACACTAGTATGAATTTAATGTTGTTTTGCAAATACATGTTGTTATTTTCTTTCTTTTCATAATCCTGTCTAAGGAACGGAGGGTAACATTTCTCCTATACTTCCGGTTTGTCGATGTATATCTGCATCGCTTTCTTCCTTTAGTTCTTCAATATTTATGAAATGTAATTGTCTTGAAATGTAAAAATCATTTTTTTTAGTTAACTAACTAACTTACCAGTACACTATTTTCCTGAAGTGATTGGTTGAAAAGATATCTCTTTTTCCTGACATACCACTCTGATATTCACTTTCATATAATATTGCCTCATGCACGTTCGTTAATCTTTTTGCACGCACGCATCTGAGCGACCATATTTCCACAACATTCAGACTCCTTTCGTTTACTTTGTTTTATTTTTAACTCTTGTTTGATTTGCGTAAAAATCGCATTTCTTTTTAATTCGTGTGCCATTATTACTATTTAAAGATTTTTTAGATATATTATGTTAAAAATGTATACAATCGATGAACATATTTAAATCTTTACATATCTTATATACCTATATAATATGTAGATATGTTGCACTGAAGATCCTCGTAGTTTTATTTTATACTAACTAATTTATTTTATGAAGTCATTCCTTAAGCAATTAACTATTTTTATTTATTATCTTTGTTTTATTAACCACTTAATTGAGTTTAAATACATCAACCGGTTTCGAAAAATACAATTTTCTTCTTCAGCATGTCATAACTAAAACCAGAATCTATTTAAAAAAAAAAAAAAATTTTAGTACATAACTCGAATCATTACTTAATACAAATTTACTCGAATAATTTTTAGGAAAAAATTTTATAATGGGACTCGTAGTTAAATTTAGTTGGTTGTTTATAATTTTTGGATTAGTTTTACACGCTTTATTTATGTCCAACGATTCCAAATTATTTAATTTGTGACCAACACCGTTTATATGCAAAATTGACAATCCCATTTTTTTATCAAAACCATGACAATTTTCTATAAATGATTAGAAAATTCTGAAAACCCACTATTGTTCAAACATAATAAATAAAAAATATGAATTTTAACCACAAAGTTAATATTGCTAATTTTAAAAGTATAATTAACTATTTCGTTAATATTAATTAGAATCTTAATTTGCGTTTTCATTTCTGTCAATATTACTTAAATCTAGCCGATGGCAACGCTCTAGGGCTGATAAAATCGTAATTTTTCAATTCCCAATCTCACGCGATTTGATCATACTTACTTCACATTGAACCCTCGCGCGAACAAGTATTTGTATTTTTGACGTCCAGCAATCGAATATTACAATTTAAAATTAACAATTATACAAATTAAATTAATCGAAAACCAACCCATTTCTTACCCTTTCTCTTCATTTTAAAAAACAAAATACTTAATATTGCTATGAATCCTAAATACATTTGAGTAATATAAGACAGAACTAAATCAATCAATTTTATTAAATTTTAATAAACTTTGATACAACTTATAATTTTTTTTATGAAAACACTTTTTTTGCGATGTTGCAATTTCAGAACGCAGTTCTGTCATGTTTTTAATACAAATTAAATTAATAAATAAGATGTAATCTATTTATCAAAAATATTTTTTTGTTGCTACACAAACCCGACACTATGTTGTGAAATTGCAACTATACAACATAAACATGTTTTCATTCAAATGAATTCAATATTTTTGTATTGTGCCCAATTTGTTAACGTAGCAGATTCTGACAGAAAAGTTGTGCACCAGGTGATAAAGTTAATATGAACTAAAATAAAAATTCTTAATAAACGTCAAGATTGGATGAAAATTGAATATTACATTTAAAAGCACTGAAACAAAAAAAAAGAATTTGGTTTTCAAACGAAATATTTGTAATAAAACCTACGTTAATTTACAAAATTTTTCCCATATTTTCAAATATTGTAAAATGTTGCCTAACTAACTGATCCAGATGTTTTTACAGAATTTTTCTAAAAAATATATCAATCGACCATCCTGGGCATAAAGAATAAAAGTACTCACATAAATTTAAATTAAATATTGCTTTAAATACAAATTAAATGTATTAATTACCTATGTTCTGAATAATTACAACTTCACAATAAGAATGTGTTCTCCTTAATAATAAAATATTATTTTGTCTACCAGAAAATAAACAATGCAGTTAATTGTCATTTACAAACGAACCTGCGCAGCCCTACTGCGCATCTTTACCTATTCTTGCCATCGAGATAAAATTGTTGACAATTTCTTTATTTATTTACAAATCATTTTACACCTTTTATATTTATTTACAATCGTAGGCCATGTGTATTATTTTTCTGCTTTAAATTCACATGCAGCATGGTTACATTACATGCCAGTGTATTCTTCGAAAAATATCTATTAGACTATTTCTTATCAATATTTTTTGACAACACAAAACGTTATCAAAACGTGATAAATAGTTTGACGTGTGTGTAGATGCACATTACACGTAAAACAAAACTAATAAATACTTCTATAAAGTAACGAGAATAAACATCAGTTATATTCTGTGAGACTGCGCAAGACTTCGTTTTCATACGTACATATTCAAACAAACCAAAAATATACTTACATGCCCACTGTCCCAACTGTTTGAAGTTAATTTTCCTGGCGCGCGGCGATAGGTAGTTCCTATAAATAAAGTGCAAAAACTTGTTCACAACGAAACAACCGAAGAAAGTCAATGAAATGATGCCGACCTTTTCCAACGCGGAAAATGCCATCTTGTTGAAACGGAAGCAAACAATGGAACGCCGACGGGATAAAAATGACCGTTCACGTGCGTTAATCAATGATTACAATTGCACACTACTCGATATTAAGTGCGGCGAGTACGTTCATAGCCCACACACGCCGGGAAAATAGATAGAAAGTGAAACGGTACTAGGTTATGTTGACAGCTGATGGAGAGCGATGGCGGGACATAGCGACTGCCGACGGTGCGCGCGCAGCACGAATGGCGGAGAAATGGCGCATGCGCCGGCCGCCGAAACGAAAGAGAAAGCATTCGGGATTGTTTGGTGAAAGCGGCCCGCGAGAGAAATGCGCGCGAAAGAGATCGCGAATATGGAACGCACGGAGATGGAATCGCGACAGGAGTCGCGGAACTTCGGAGCAATTTCAACAGATAAATTATCTTTTAAATATTTTTTTCACATTATAAATCACATACCAGTAGTTTGGTTGTCTGTGTAATAAATTCATTTATAGGTAAACAATTCAAATTAAACACATTTTTGTGAAATAGAGTTACTGTAGCCAAAAGATTTTCGTTAAAAGAGCCAACTAACTATTCGCGATGGAGGATAAAACGCCACACTTCTGTTTTAACGGACAGAACCATTGTACATCTTGTTTACCTTTTCATGCAGTATCTTCCGCGGACTTCCTCTATTTCATAATATAAATGTATAGTTATTATAAGTATTTTCAATTTTTTTCGTTATGTAAGTTTTGAGCCACCTTTCAGTATCTGTCATCAGTTCAGCGAAATACTCTTATGAACACATTATTGTTTATTGAATTCTTTAAAAATTACAAACCTACTCTTCAACGAATATCTTAAAAGATATTTTTCAAAAATGATTAACGTATGTCACAATATTAAGTATTTCAATTGCAATTGTTGCAAATTTTACATTGTGGTTTTTATTAATTTTAATATAAATTATTTAAAACTTTGTTTTTAACTACTTTATTAGTTTAATTTAATATACCTACTGGTTTATTTGACATTCTGATGAAAAAAAATGTATTTTCTGAAATCGATTGGTGTATTAAATTCAACTCATAAAATGGTTAAAACAAAGTTTTAAATTAGTTATATTTAAAAAAATAATGTGTTTCAACATGTATTTACAAAAAGTACGTGGCTAATTAAAACTTTCATCAATTAGATAATAAATAAAAAAAATGGATAAATAATTTATTAATAACACACAGATAATTAATTGAGAACAGTAAATAGGAAAAATATATAATAATCTTTAATGTTTATAAATATGTGTGAGGGAATGATATAATTATCGCGTTTCCCTAACATAGTCCACGTTAGACCTTCCTCTATCATTTGTGTCAGAATTAACACTTCGTTATATAGTTCATATGGCAGATTTAAAATGAAATATAGTTTTAATAAAACGTCACTTTTGACGTACCATTGATGTTAGTTAAAAATATTACGTTTATTTTGTACGTATTTAAATATTTTATTTTGCGATAATAATAATATTATTAAGGAGAACACATTCTTATTGTAATTATTCAGAACATAGGTCTGTGATATTTTAAATACTAATTAAATATATTAATTAGAAAGATGTACATACAAAATCAATTTTATCAAAAAATTAAAATAAAGTAGATGGCTTTCAAATAATAAAACGATAGATGTATTAATTTGAAAGTGTAACATATGGGTTCGAAAATTTGTCATCAAAAATACTGTCTGCTGTACCATGGTCGGAGATCCAGGTTCGAATTCCGGTAGCAACAACAAGTAGATTTTATATGTCTCTTTATAATTAATGCATTTAATTAGTATTTAAAATAATATTATTTGATTTAATCGTGAACCAAAAGTTAACAATACCTTATATTCACAACGAAGGTGATAATTGACCGTGCTGTGAAGCAAGTATTGCTGGCGTAAATCATTCCACTCAGACAAAAAGTAAAACAGAATAATACAATTTACCTACTTCCAATATCCTATTTTCTCACCGAGCTTACAAACATTTCTATATCGTGCCTCGCGGCTGTCGGTAGCGCCCACCATTGTCGGACGGATATCCAAATTTGATTATTATGTGAAAGTTTATTTTCCATGGAGTGAATTTTGCATAGTGATTTATAGAAGTACCGGTTATCAGCTGTAACATCACATTTACCGATTATTTATTTACCTATTATTTAAAAATCAATATACATTCAAAATGGTATTTATATTGCCTTTTTATCTGGTATTAAATATGGGAAGTTTCATCATTTATTGACATAGCTGTTTCTTTTTGCACTATCACCTGTTGAGTTATTTTGTCGCTATTACAACTTGATAACTAATCTAAATACAAATTAAATGTATTCATTAAAAATATGTACATATAAAATCAATTTTATCGAAAAATATTGTTGTTGCTACCGGTATTCGAACCTGTATCTCTTTCTATCCGAGGAAATCGCATTAACCGATTATGCTACGGCAACACAGTGTATTGACAACAAATTTACGAACTTATATGTCACACTTTTCAAAATGATACATCTATCGTTCCATAATTTGAAAGCCATCTTCTTTATTTTTACGAAATCTCAAATACCTTTGAGTAATCCGATAGGAGACGCCAGAATTAATCGGTTAATGCACGTTCCCCGGATAGGAAGAGATCCAGGTTCGAATCCCGGTAGCGACAACAATATTTTTCGAAAAAATTGATTTTATATGGATATCTTTCTAATTAATAGATTTAATTTGTAGTTTAAAAAACATCACAGACCTATGTTTTGAATAATTACAACTTCCTAATAAGAATGTGTTACCCTTAATAATCTAAATATAGCTTAGTGTTGACCTATTCGTGTAGAGGAGCGGGTCGTTCACCCCCTACAGCCCATATTCTCATTAACGACCAAAATAATCTCCTTAGGATAGTTATCAATCATACCTGATGATGAGTAAGAATCAAAAGATTTCTCTCGAATATAAATATCTCAACGCATGCTTAGTTAAGTGAAAAATTTAAATAAATAAAATAAAAAAGTAATTTATTTAGGCCCCTATAAACTTTTACAATGCATAAGTGTAAGACAATTATAACATATTTTTTATTATTCTTCAGTTAACTCCAACATCTAATATAATAATCTTTTTTTTATTTATTATCTTTGTTTTATTAACCACTAAAATGAGTTTAAATACATCTACCGGTTTCGAAAAATACCATTTTCATCTTCAGGATATCATAACTCACATTATTATGTTAGAAAATGGTATTTTTCGAAACCGGTAGATGTATTTAAACTCATTTTAGTGGTTAATAAAACAAAGATAATAAATAAAAAAATATGAATCTTAACCACAAAGATAATATTGCTGATTTAAGTATAATATAATAATCAATTACTAACAACTAATAAATAATAAAACATTTAAATTACACAATTAAAAAACACAATTCTTTAATACTCATCAACTAAATCTACTATTAGCAATATTTGAATATGTCCAAGAACATACAATTACTGGATTTTTACCTACAAAGATACTGCTATTAAACAAATATCAGATATCTCATAGAGACAAAGCTATTTTTTATTATATTTAATGAAAAATATATGGTCGTAAGCCCTGTAATTACCCCATGCTTCCATTAAATATAATAGAAAATAGCATTTTCTCTATGAGATATCTGATATTTGTTTTAAACCTACTATTGATTCAATTTACCTGCCGAGAAAAACAATTCTTATATATTTTTCTCAACAAAACAATTGCTCATTATCCAGCGCTTCAAGCCATATAAAACATAAGACAACTTATAGAATGCTTTCCACCCTGACTAGCCACGACCAAGGTGCATGTATTTATTATATTATATGTGGCCATCATATACTATTTTAGTCTTTATATTCTTTTGTGACAGGTGTGGAGTTGCTATTCACAAAAGCTTGCATGTACCGTTGGTCTAATTGAGCTGTATTGAACTGTACCGCAGGGCCTCCAACTTGATATGTTAACCAAAGATGTGCTTGATGATCTGGCTGTAATACACATGCCTAGTGACCAAGTGTTAATCCTATTTTTAGTTTAACAATAGTCAGGAACGTAAATAAATAATCAACTAGGCAAAGAGTATAGAACGCCACACTCGTCTGTCCTGGTACACCACTCTTGCATCGTGCACTTGTATACATCTACTCATGCACGCTCTTCAGTTGAAGATTTTGACAGAACCATGATTTATATGAATATTCAAGGTTAACAAATACCTTGCATTGTTTGCCATTGAAATTGTATCATATACAAAATGTAGTAAAATAAATACAAAATTTATTCTAAATAATGTGAATAAATAAATTCGAAATGTTTACATTTTCTATAAATAGAATTGGATGAAAGATATCCATATTCGTAACGTTACATTATATATTTCGGTATTTCATAGATAATGTAATCTTTAGTAACTTGATGTATAATTTCCTGTGCGTCACAAAGATTTCCAACCCGGGATTCCCGATGGTTTGCTGATGGGTTGTTTAGGACTCTCATAAATCGTGGTAAGGGTATGAACTGACCCACGTTCATTTTGAGATAATTAGTTAATTAAATCACTGCCACTGTACTATTTTATAAACATATTTGTATACAGAAAAATGTCATTAAAATAATATTTTATAATGTATTACCTATCAGAATGTTGTCCGTGCAGTCGCCGTGCACTTTCCTTTTTTTATTGTCGTCTTTTACAACATTATCTGGATTTTTTTACATATTGTTGACATTATCAACAAAGTTATGTATAAAGATTTGACGATTTGGTTTTATAATTAATTTGGAATTAATGTTAATTTTATAGTAGATATTTGGTATATCATTATATAAACGAATTAGAATACACAGACTTACTAACTTTCGGTTTCAGCCAAAACTAAACCGACAAGTTCGAACTTATGTCGCATTTTATTTACCTATACAGGTATTACTTTTTTGTTTATATACTTGAATTTTAATATCAATAATTGTTTTGTAATTTTCGAAATTATACGACAAGTTTCTTTCATCGACTTTTTTCATAACTATTGTACACATACATTTTTATTCATTTTGTGATACATTGTATTTCAAATGCTGTGTGCGAATTTTACAGGTGTATTTTAATTTTTGATTAAGATCATTACACTAAATCATCAGTTCCTTTTCGATTTAAACGCATGAGACAAAAACTAATTTAAGAAAGAAAATTATTCAAAATGCTGTCCTAGAGTTTTGGTTTGTGTATTGAGAATATTTCAGATAATTTAATTTTGAAATAGTTTAAATTAATGTAATACAAATTTAATGTATCTGATACAAAGATATACAGATAAAACCAATTTATCGATAATATATTTTCCGGATTCGAATCCGGATCTTTTCCTATCCAAGAAAATGCATTAACCGATTACACTACACCAACATAGGAAGTTGACCACACATTTTCTAACATATCATATACGTTGCACTTTCAAATTGATACATCTGTCGTTCCATTATTTGAAAGTAATCTTCTTTATATTTATGGAATCTCAAACACCTTTGAGTAAAATCCGATAGGAGATTTTACTATATTATTATTTGTATAAAACGAAGGTCTAATATTTTTTTTGTAGGTGTTTAGATATTTGATCGGAACTTTATTCATAAATAAAATACTACGTCAATAAAATCATTCGTATTATCAAGTTTTATCTGTGAGCTGTATAAAAATTGACTAATAATATATATTTTTAATTTAATTTTTAAATCTCACCTATTTATTCTGGATTGTACCAGTTATTAAGTGCTATTTGTTTAATTGTTTTTAATTAAATATTAAAACTAGATAGTAACATGAGAATGTTGACTAGACGATGTATGATGGAGTGGAACGCTAAATATTTGTGTGATAAAGGATGATTAGATTTACTGTGTATGGAAGTATCAATAAAAGTTGGTTTTTTAAAAATTTTATATTCAATTGTATTATTATTTTTAATTAGTGTTAAATCCAAAAAAAAATAGAGTCGAATTATTTATTATTTGTAATGTAAATTTTATTTTATTAATTGGTTAATAAGTGGTTAAAAAACAAAGGTAAATAATATACAAATGAACATTAACCACAAAGTTGAATTTGAAAATATTAAAAATATTTTAATATTCGGTTATACTTAGAAAGCATTCCTCGTCATCAATTCAGATAATGTATTCAGTGCCACCTGCTCTCATCTGCGGCGAGACTTTCATGATGATCAATATAATCTATTTCTAACCTAACCTAACCTCACATATCACACCACCAGCTGTGACATAGCGCTTAAAGGTTGTGACTAGAAATCAGATTCGCTTCCATATTTTCTATCGATCGCGAATTTTTTTATTTAATATTGGTATTTTTAAAATACATGAACTTAGTTTTTACGCGATAATTTTTAAATTTAATTTTAATTATCTTCAAAGCATCTTGCTTTCTGGTAGTTATATATAATATTACGCTACACGCAAGTAAGAGTGACATATACCCTGTATCAATGAAACAAATCGCTTTATTTATTTTTTAAAATCAGTTAACTTTTTGCTGCCGGCAAAAATTCTGACGGCGAGGGTAGATAACGCAATGCGAAAGTAGCTATCTATATTATCTGAAAATATGATGCCAAATATAATCGTAATAGTACAAATTCCAAATTCCAGGTTTCCGTGGGCTACTAGTATTATTTATTTAATTTTTCCAAACTGTTTTCAAATATTGATTAAATCATATTATTTTTTGAATTTATATTCTTCTGACAAACCCTCTTTTATATATTATTTTCTATTTTAAAGAACGTATATATAAATGAAATTCAGCGTGCTTTAGTTACTTTGCTTACAAAATATAATACAATAGATAACGAGAGGACGCTGTTAACTTGTTCTGTTCTGTCATTTACGCGAATTTTGAGAGTAATTTTTCATTCGTGTAAACGCACCTGTAAAATTTGTAAAAATGGAATGCAATATTAATTATTTAATCCATTCAATTTGTGTGTTTTGTTGACAGAAAGCGCAATTCCAACAAATTAGACGTCTAAATGCGAAAAAAATGTATTACGTCCAACAAAACTAAAATGAACAAACGTAAAATGGTCGCCAGAAGGTTTTGAATGAAAATTATTTATTAAATTAGCTTACGTTATCCTAAACACACATGTTTGGGTGCCTTTATTATTATCTTCTAATACTTTATAATATTGTCAGCGAAGAGCATAAACCGGGTACATAACAAATTTAAACAGAATATGATTCATTGGGGTATATTCATGTTAGTCATACTAGACACATGTTATAAATAAAGTGTTGTGTGTTTGATACATCGTAGCAAAAATTCTAAATCAAAGTATACATGGATATGTATTTTCCAGTTTAAACAATAATATAAAGAATTTTTGTTTTGGTTCTCTTGATCTCATGGTTACAGGTTTATTTTTGTTGACATATTTAAATAAGCGAGTATTTGTCAGTAAGCCTCGATCTCTTTTTGAATTGCAAAATAATATTTGTGGAGAAATTTGAGCTGTAGAGCCAGACGTTTAGCGCAATTGTGGAGAGCGTCATAGCAACCGCCCCATTTTTGAGGATAAAAATGTACGTCATTTACAAGGTATTCCACACTCACAGACTTGGCCGCGTAAGCATATACTCAATTGCCTTATAGTCAGACTGGTACCCACCAATTGTGGACGACAATACTCCGCGATCAAACCAGTCCAAGAAGCCATAGAACCGACCACTCTTCTCCTAGCCAGTTCCTCGGACACGAACCGCTTTCAGTGAACTACGTTTAACCTGAACTATGTATAATATAACAAACAACTGTAAATTCAGTCTGTAACTAAAAGCAACTATCGTAACTACTGTTTAATTCATAAAACGCTTGCTCTAGTCACAAACACTCACATAAATACCAGCCTCTATATTGGTAACATTTCATATACATACGAGAGAAGCGAGGAGGTATAAAACCCTCGATACTCACCGTCCACATACTTCTGACACAAATATCACTATTGTTGATCCTAACGAGTCAACATAATCATTCAAGCAAAGTCACTTAAAGTTATTTAATTTATAAATAGTAAGTTGACTTTACACCCACCTGTTTATGTTTACATAAAATTCTTACTAATCGTTCCCTCTTGACTGAAAATAGTGACTTTCATCGTTAATTCTTTTGACAGAATTCCTCAATTTATCTCGGCATCCTGCAGTTCTCAGTTCTCATTGTAACTGAATAGCCTGAAATCACGCTACCCTGAGGAACTCCCAACCATTTTTCCCTACTGAACTAATATGCAGTTATGCAATAGTATTTTTTATTCAATGCATGTTCTTCTCGATTTACGTAAGTTTTATTACGAATGTTTGCTATAACGAACATCACAATTTTATGATTTTTTTATTTACGTAATGCAATAAGTTGTTAAACTGGGCAATCAAATGGAACTCGAACGTCAACGTGAAACTGATGTAAAAGAGTTGTTAGATTTATATTCTAAGAGATTTGACAACTGACGAGTTAATAGAAATATAAGTAAATTTAAACACAGAGAAAGTACAAGAATATCGTAAAATTTCACATTCCAGAACATTTATAACGCAAAGAATGACTGCAGCTTTAAAGTTAATTTCTGAGGAATTGCAATATTTTAACAGAACAGGACTCGAATATGGAGAGAATTGCGAAAATGAAAAGAGGTATTTATAAATCACTGACATGTTATAATGAAATTTTTAAGAAAAATGAAACTATCTGCGCAGTTTTCAGCCCTACCTCGAGTGCGCAAAGTGACATGCGTGTGAAAATAACACTAATGAAAATTTCAACGAATAATTACTTTTAAATATGAATTAAATATATTAATTATAAAGATATACATATAAAATCAATTTTGTTGAAAAATATTGTTGTTGCGCCACCGGGATTCGAACCTGGATCTCTTTCCTAAACGGTGAAGGTGCATTATCCAACTATGCTACAGCGACATTATTTTTAGCGACAATTTTCGACCTTATATGTTACCTTTTTGATATAAATACATTTAATCGTTCCATCATTTGACAGAGCCATCTACCTTATTTTTACAGAATCTCAAATACCTTTGAGTAAACTGATAGCAGACGCCAGAATTATCAATTCATTTTTATTAAATTTTGGACACATTGATACAACTTTATTATTTAGGAGAACACATATAACGCAACAACAATATTTTTCGACAAAATTGATTTTATATGTATATCTTTATAATTAATATATTTAATTCATATTTAAAATATCACAGACCTATGTTCTGAATAATTACAACTTCAAAATAAGAATGTGTTCTCCTAAAGAATAATTACTTAATAATAATAATATAATTTTCTTTATGTATTTAATTAAAATAAACTATTAGGTACCATGTATATATTGTATTCTCTTAGTATTTTTCGACTTATTTTATGTTATAGCGTATCATTTTAATGAAACGTACACATTCAATGTTTAATACAATGCTTTTCATACATAAAAATGACCGCTAATTATGCGCAGAAAATACGTGTTTAGGTATTTTTATGCTTAACCAATGATCTTAAAACTGTCTGTATATTAATTAGGTAATATCCACATCACAGCAGTTTTCAGGAAACTTTTCGCATTGCATATTACCTATCATGGGTTGCTCATGCATTATAACATAATCGAATGTGAATATTGCTGGTTAATATTGGCTTTCAGCTATCGATCACTTTAACTTGGTGCCACTGAAAGGCAATCAACTCTTCGAACGTACGGCGGTAAACTAACATCCATCAGAGAGGCCGTGTAGCCGGTAATTGAACAGCAGCGACGCTGTTGCACTTTTTGAAAATGTGCAAACTTAATTTTTCCATTAATAGAATTTAATAGGTATCGAATTAGATCCTATTTTTGAAACGTCAGTTGTTGTTAAATTTTTTTAAATAAAATTTCTATCCCGGAACCTACAACAGAACTGCTTAATCATCAACCATTAACTTTTTAGATTTATTTGTATACGAGTAGTTTTGCATTATTAAAGGAAGGATAATAATCTAATATGGATAAAACTAAACGGTTGATAATATTTTTACACGACTAAAACTCGTTAAATACGAAAATGCGCCACGAAAGTTTTGACGTCATCGACAACTACCGCCGTCTCTGTTCCAACCCTTCTACCAGTATGTATAATAGCAAATGTGTCTGACGGCAGCATCCAGAGCGCGTGTCCTGTGCTATGCATTTCAAGTTCTAGTAAATCGATAATCGTCGAACTGAAGAATAATAATTAATACTGACATTATTCTTCTAAGAAAAAAAAAGAAAAATATACTCTCGAAAACAATCTGATAAATTATTTTAAAAACACATTTTAAAAATACAAATAAAATGAGAACGATTTAACAAAGAAGTTACACAATAGATTGATTTTTGAAATAGGAACTTATATAATCTATTGATGTTATATACTTTTAAACAACCTTAAAATACTGTTATAAGACATTGTATAATCAGATTAAATGCAGTGAAATTGCAACAAAATGCATAATTCTTGTTTCACAAATTGGGATTACTTCTAAAATGATTTTCTTTATACATAAAATATAATAAAAAGATTTTAAAAAACAAAAATGTATTGGAGGCGCCGGGTATCGATCCCGGTACCTCTCACATGCTAAGCGAGCGCTCTACCATCTGAGCTACGCCCCCGGTGTGTGCAGATGACCAAATAACGGCAGATTAATCTATTAATATCTCTATTGATTAGACCGGCGTCACAATTTACACCATGTGTTAAAAATAGAACGTCATCAACTTTCGTTTTTCTTAACTAAAAAAGGCTTGATGAATAATAATTAATCCAAGCACAAAATTACTATTAATACGGTAAATTATTGAAAAAAGTTAATGTCCCTTCGTGAATTTCGACAGACTGATAAAGAAGAGTAAGAAAAATTGTATCACTCAAATAGATGCTGAAAAAAAAATGAACGAAAATGTTATTTTTATATACAGTTGATGTAATAGAAACATGCATGACTTTAAATATATTTAAAAAAAAACAAATTTCATTAAATTATTAATGCTCTATTACCAGGATATAAGAAAAAAATGTGTATTATCCGGTGGCAATTAAAATTTAATTGTGATGTACCTACCATTGAGGAATTAAAATATATTTTTCGATATATTTTACCTTAAATGTGATTCCAACATTTCATTTAAAAATTAATAGAAATAAGTATCGACTTTTTGTGGCTGCATAAAAATGAAATGCTCGAAATGATGTTCTTTCATTTCATTGGATTTTTTGAAGCGTTCATCAATTAAATGATTTTATAAGAAAAGGGATTTGGTACAGAATTTCATTGTGTTTCAATAAATGCGTCGAAATTGTCTTCCTGTTGAGGACATCACTATGAGCATTTAATTTAGATGAAGATATTTTTTCTAACTTCTCTGTAAAAAAATATTATTATTTCTTTCCTTCTATTAAAATAGTGCATTTTTTGTTTTGAACACTTTGTATAAAGTTCTATTTTTTACGATCACATATCGAGGCGTTAAAAAAAAAAATATTTTCTATAAGTATTATATTTATTTTCTGTTTCATAAAAATGAATGGTTTGAATCGGTGTATGTTTATCTTGAGAAAGATGCAGTTATAGTGAAACAGATCAACGTGTAGTTACTCGACGTAGTTAATACAAAGCGACTAATTCAAGATAATAATATATATTTTAATAGTATAATAACTGTTTGTAAAGTTAAAGCCTCTTTGGTAATTGAAAAACTATTCGACTTTTAGATTATGGAACGACGCTCGCGCCGGGCCGAACCCGTAAACTTTGCTATCGAGCTTGCAAAAACACCCTTAAGTACTTTTATTGCACTTTCCGAGGCAGAACTTGGCTCGCGGTGGAGGGTATTATGGAAGTCGGTATGGAAGGAAGCTACCTCCGCCGAGCGGTATATCATCTTCTTCCTTTATTTAGTCTCGGGTCGAATACCGCCTTTAATTAAAAGCCAGCCCTGCTTAAATGGCTGCCGGGTCGCCCGACTCCTTGGCTTATTAAGAATAATTTTGGAAAAATAAACAACGGGAAAGTTGGACGCCGCTCTCCTAAAGTGATATAGGAATGGTAAAATAAAACTAAGTGAAGATGGTTAAGGAATTGTCTGGAACTATATTTAATACTGTTGAATTATTAATACACGTATTACATTATGACTAACGAATGTTAGCAAATAGAACGTAAAAGTGATGATAAATATGTATAAAATTGAATGTATGTCTGTCTGTCTCTTATCTTTACAATTCTACACCTTTTGACCGATCTATACCAGTTATTGCACAGTTACTTTTTAGCAGTGGAGTGCAGTAGGTATTGATTTAGGTTATGCTGTTACTAATAATAATATTCACATCATATATAATATATGCACTACAACATATGTTGTATATAGGATTATAAACTTTCTTTTAACCAACGTCTTTAGACAAAATGAATCCGTCGATTATACGATCCTACCATGTATTTATTTGTAATTTTAGAGTACTATTAAGAGTGTATTTAAAGTTTCAGTTTTAACATAAAATAATACCTTCTTACCGATCAATAATCAATATAAAAAATGTATGGATGTTTTAAAAACACTTTTTATGACTGAACATGATACATTTATTTTTTGAAAACCCTTAACGTTATAACTAAATAAAAATAAATAAAAACAAATGTATGCACCAAATATACCTCGAACGAACGTAACGACTCTATACAAAACGGATCAACCGAAAGGAATATTCAATTCAATAAATAGCCAATTGTATGACTTGAGTAATTCACTTACTTAATTAAAAACAGAAAAGAGTAATGTGAATAAATACAATCGATGCATTGTAACACGTCGATAATAGCGCTACGGCTGCAGCGGTGAATTGTCGTGGTATATTTTATAACTAAGCAATTAAAGTTTATAAAGGTACACAGATGTCGCTAATTATAATATATCGGTAAATAATGTAACCGTTCATGTCCATTATTACATTATTTAATTTATATTTGCTTCCCAAAACTTTTAATAACGCACATCTGTTTTGCTTTTGTGCACCCCTACTCTTTACAACCCTGCGCAAAACACACTCATTCTACCTTCCTAGCTAACCAACGCCCTACCCAGTGGCGTAACTTCACCAATGTATCGCATTAGCTGATGCATTAGGGCCCACGTAAGATAGGGTCGATATTTTATATAATTTTGATACGTGTATTGTGATAATATTATCGATATATACAGTACGATACGTTCAATCTATCGAGTTACGGAGCAGACTATCACTGCAAAACGAAAATCGCCATAAAGCGAAACAAGGTTATTTTGATAATTAACTGCATTTCATTTATATATTTTCTTACCATTAAAATGGATAAAACCGGGATTTATATCATAATTATTTTATATTTTGTACACAATATATACACAGGGAGCCCTTTTCCATTTTGCATTTAGGCTCAATATTTTTAGTTGCACCACTGGCCCTACCCATTAAATAATGTTCTAGATAAACTTTTCACGACCGTTCTTCTATTTAGAATCTTCTATGAAGAGTTTTTTGGGATATTCTGCCGCGTATATCCGACTCCTCAAATATGTGCAACATCATCAGTGCTACTTTTAATGCTGAGGCATCAGCGATTGACCCTTCAAATGAATCCGTTCATCAGCATTGACAGTTACATGGCTTCTCGGAACCGTGCCCATCACAACCTCTATATTAACGGACGAGCGAGAAAATATAACTAGAAGTTTGATAGGTATTAGAGGTCGTTCAACTCGGAACGACGACTTACTCGGAATGAATGGAACCTTGGGCTTTTCCGCAGTTTCATTAGGGTGTGGGTCTCAAGATGGGAAAAATGGGTAGACCACCTGACCGTGCAAGATAAAGGATTGCGTGACCAAAAATGCATGTGTTGTCTACTTTTTCCCGCTCGGGCAGTGTATTTTCTTTACAATACAATCCCTATGCTTAACTTCTATATATTATGTAGTATAATTTAATAATTAATGTATTACATATACACAATGATTGTTCCATGTTCCCTGATATATTATTAATGTTGTATACTTTTATATGTAATTTGTTTATGAATAATAAAGATTACACATACGGGTGTAATTGTAAAAAAAATTATAGTAACATATTTTTTGTTTTTGTAAGTACCTCAAATAACTTTATTTTTTTATTTCTCGGGAGTACATATATTTTTTCACTTTTACTTTGTTGATTGGAATCGATGCACGAGTTCAAACTTTTAAAACGGCTCCCGGAAAGACTGGGTTATTTTGGGCCACTGTCACCTATAAAAAACCCCTTTGATTTTCAATGGTGTTTATTATAGACCTAATTCTTAGAACTCTTCTCAGAACCTTCTCATTTATAATAATCTTTGTTCGGCTTATTATTTTCATCCTTCTCCAGCACTTGATATTGAATGCTTCCAACCTATTTCCGTATCTCTGATTAATAATTCGGGTAATTTCAAAATACTGAACACAAAAAAAAAATGTATTTCTTATTAACTTTTCAACAAGTCATAAATCTTTGAATCGTTCAAACTAACAGGAGCACTAACATTTTGAAATCAGTGATTGAAAAAATACAATAACGTGGTTCCCAGGACATTTGTCTATGTCGATATTTTAAATTCTTTGCCAAACATTGAAGACTTCTGGCAGGGCGATGCTTCTTCCGACACAACTTTTGTGTTGACGAAATCTAAGATAGCTATGTGATTTGAAACGAATAGTTTTAAAAAAATTAAACCTACTACTATACAAGCTAAAATATACATAAGACTATTTTTTTAATAAATGAAAAAATCGGAAAAAATGAGTATTTAACAACTTTTAAAATTTCATTAAATTCTGGAGGGTTTGATTTTAAAACACTCAAAATACAACATTGTGGGTTGTATTTTAACAAACTAAAATAGTGAATAAAACCGAGCAAATAACATTCGTGACTGAAGTCTATAAAATTTCATATTTGACTAAAAATTGGACAATGTTTGGACAGTCAAAAACAATAGAGGTTAATAATATAAAATTTGCCTTACTATATATTTGTGGTCATCGCTCTGACCATATGCGAAAATCACTTTCGTAAATCAAAATTATATTATTTCAGCAAAATTGAAATGTTAGTGCAATATTTTGTGCAAACTGTATAAGAAAAAAACTACATAAAAATAGAAAGAATATAAATAGAATCATTATAATACAACCGGAGAGATTGAAATTTTACGACAAGATATGAAATTTATCAGAGGAAAAGCGGGAAAAACTTTTGCTTTTGTAGAGATTGCACTAGTTATATATATACTATATTATATTACCTTATGTGGTTAGGATATCTTTCACGCTTGACGAAATATTTAAAACTTTTAGAAAAGATCTATTTAGAGCAAACTCGAACTTAATAACACCTCCTATAAATGTTGGAAAGGCAAATTAAGAATACTTATGTCTTGAGATCGTTCGAACAAAGATAATGTTTGAATATTGAAAGGGTCAAAAAGACGAATATATAATTCATTGTGGTTTGTGATCTTACACGATTTTTGTTTTTTTAATTACGTTCACACTATTTTACTTTGGAACATTCGGTACAAATCAGCATTTTTTACAAAATACTTAAAAAATTGCTCTTCTGTAAAAAACAGCTAACGGTTTTAGAAAAACATAGAAATATGCAGACGGTGCTAATTCAGCCGACAAGAGAAACTGCAGGTACGTCGTATCACCCATTCATTTAAAGGAAACGTGTCACTGTATTCGGGCAGTGCCATATTTCGGACGAGAAGCAATTTTTTATTTTGATATTTTTAAATACTTTGTATGTACAACTCACCATACTAATTTTAGAAATACATCTATTTTATTTTTTAATGAGAGTGGTGAGCATAGACACATGTCGCTATCTGATGACGCACTCGCCAGGCAATGTACCCACTAACCGGAGAACGCATTTACGGCTTATCAAAGTAGATGTCATTTATACAAGTTAAATTCATACCTACATAGTCATATTGTTTTCGTTTTTGTTTTTACTTTGATTAACATGTCAGGCTATCGAATACAGTTACTTGAAAGCCCAATTTAAATTCCAAGGGGAACCCATTAAAACTATTAGGACTAAAATCTTCTCTTAAAGCAAACAATGTTTATATTAACCAAGAACAAAGAATATAATAGCTAGCGGATCACTGTGTTTTAGGTATCGGTCATGAGAAATTCTTCTTAAATAAATTTATTTATTTATCTTGCAAAATGTACAAAGGATGTTCTTCTCTTTTAAAACCAACACTACGCTGGTGTGAGAAATATAATTCGTACGCTGAACGCACCCAGTGACCGGTAGGGATCCAAGATCCAGGGATAGGATATGATAGGATCCAGGGATCTCCTGGGAAGCAGGCGTATTTTTGGAAGGCCGATCTTTTTAAATTCCTTACTACCTATCACGTTGTATCACGTCCAACACTTAAAATGAAATTTATCATTATTTCAAAAAAGATTCAGTGCAATAATCGACCAAATTATATAAGTATTTAACCCTGGTGAGCCAAAGTATCGGAACTAAACACAATTCACATACTTTAATACAAAACCCTCACCATAGAACATTTACATTATTTATTAATGTATGTAGACATTTTTGGCAAATATACTACTAAAAATACAAATTAATAACGTATTTTTAACTTCGTTAAATAGTTTTCATTATTTATCCCCCAAATAGATCGAACAATTCATGTCCGTGGGAAAACGTACCCTCAACAAAATTCAGTATTTTATAATCTTCATATTCAGCCATAATTAAGTATTCCTATATTTTAGAAACGTAACCCTTTATGAAATACAGTGTCCAAAATTTTTGCTACCCAAATAATAACAAAGTAATAAGTACATAAAATGAAAACAAAGTATCCATAAAACGGTATCTTTAGAGAAAATGTATTGAAATCCAAATATTCTCCACTAATTAGAATAATGTTTCGTTTTCCCAGCACCCTGGATCAGCGGTTCTTTAACATTAGTAGTAAAAGGAATTCATTTTCGTTAAAGTTTACAAACTTATTTATTTACGACACATTGTTATTAAAAATAAAAATGAGATGAAGCAACACCAGATGTATTAAAGGAAGGATTCTCAATGCACTCACATTACAGTACGGAAATATATATCTGCAATCTTGTATTTGTCAAATATTGATATGAATAATTCTTGGATATCAATTTCAGTTCAAAACCGTTTCACACTAAATATTGTAATCACCTTTTCTAAGTTCATTTTTTTATCTGTCTATATTTTATTTCATTTCTTCAAGTTCACTATATCCTTCATGTTTTAATAACATTCTGACGATAATCATATCAATTTAACATAGCTTTTGATATATATATAGTCACGTTTAAATTTCATTGATTGGCCAGAAGTCTGGATGATTGAGAAAGGCGAGTTCGAGGTAAGCGAGCAGAATTTCGCAGATGGCGCGGAACATTAGCGACGGACGAACATGAAGAAACAAAGTTTTGTAGACGCGGTAGATCGTAAGAATATGGGCATTGATCCACCCGCGTGTTGGATAGATCTCTCAGCCAGGACTAGCGGGGAGACTGCCAGCGGACGGCGGCTGAAAGAGACGGCTATCTCACTGAGAGCGGCGCAGGATGGCGTCCCTTGGAAACGTCTTGAAAGGGCGATATAAATTTTAATATGATTTGGGACTCAAGTCTGATCCTTGGTGTGCCTATTGCCGGGTATGCAAGAGAAAATATGATTGAAGGTTTGGTGGGAGTGGATGTCCATATGGAACTCCGACCTCCTCAGCTGCAAAAGGAATCTGGAATTGTTCGAGACCTTTGTGAGAGTTTAGTTTTCTAGGTGGAAATTACCTAGGGGTATTAAATAGTAATACCAATACCAGTGCTTTCTTGTCATTGGGGACGAATGGCCAGCGGTGGTGCTCTTATGACAAGTCAGATCGTAATTACTTTGTTTTGTCTTTTTTCCTTTTTCGGGGGCGTGTTTTTTCTTTTTTTCCCTCGACTCTCCGACTACAGCTCCATTTACCATGTTGTCTCCTTGTCATGGTTCTGAAATTATGTAACTCTGAATTTTTTATTTTCTTTTATTTAACTGTTCTTTGTGTGTTAGAATTTCTTATATACTATGATTTTTGTGATGATATTCTTATATGTATATTTTTACTTTTCTGAATAATTGAAAGGGTCGGAGTCAATGAGGGTGTTCGTGATGGCGGCTGTGTGGCTCCGTTTTGTCACTTAAGTGATAGATGGAATTGCACAGCTGTCTATTAGTATTTAAAAAATAGCAACCAGACGGCGAATGAGAAGGACCATTTGCTTATAAACGGTTCTGAGTAAGCGGGCACACCACATCATCAATGGAAGTCAAGTACCAAACTTGTAACTAAACTTAACCATCGTGATAATTCGCAACTTAAAGTGTCCTCTCTTCACTCTGTAGAAAGAACAATAAGACGTGAAGAAGATTTAAAAGTTTAATTATCCGATCATGTTCATCGGATATATCTTGTTCAACTATATTTAAATTGTGTTGATAACGTGTGTTTTTACTGCATAATATCATTTCCATTCATCCGAGTACCATTCCGATATCATACACATATACACCCACAGACTGAGCCTAGCCGGTGGTGTTGCTCTGGCTTCCGATCCGCCGGAGCCAGATCGCATATATATATCGTTTTATTAATACTTTGTTTTAACTTGCTGGAAATAAAGACAAAGTACACTACATGGTGCTATGTTAAAGCAATATAATAAATAATACGTGATTTCCGCATTGAAATATAGATTTTACGGAAACTCTGGCTGCATAGCGGCCACAATAGCTATATTGTGCTACACTGATGTCAGTAATGATGGTGCGCAAACAGATTTAGATCGCCATAATCTGCCACTAGACAGTGTCGGCTTGCATTTTTAGGCAAAACGGATAGAACGCCATACTCTTATGTCGTGACATATCACTGTTGCTATTTTCTTACATTTTCTCGTGCACGCTATTCCGTTATTAAAGCTTTTCAGTAATTTAGATAATTAAAAAATTCACCTTAATTCGTTCATAAATGAAATAATTTCAGTTTACAACAGTATTTACAACAATCAATTTCCAATTGGAGACCCAAACCATTTTTTATTTTTTTTCTACATTTTACGAAATTGTGGGCCCGGTGATTTTAGCGGGTAGGTACCTACCGCCGCGGATTTATTAAAATTCTGTAAACATCCAAAATTGTACATCGAGCCTGTTGACATTGTTCAATTGGCTTGAAATTTGTGAAACGTGATTTGTGTTTGAATTTAAAATTACGTTTTAAAATTTTACGACGTGTTTTGAAAATGGCCTTTTTGCGTTTTGCGTATTTTGTAGCCAAAAATATATTTTTTTACGAGCCAAATATTTATTGTGTATATTCTTGTTTTTTTAATTTTAATTGATACCGTAAATACGTGCATGATTATATCTTTTTAATTCAATAAATTTTTAACCTACAAACGCGATAGTTTAAATGCAGGCCATTTAATATGCACGAGCGTATATTGACCACATGGACTTGTGTTCAGTTCAATGTTATGACTGTGAATTATTTCCGCGATTTAGGAATCTTCCCATCTGTGCAATGATTAAAAAATGATAAAAAATGGACCCTCAGATGTTTATTTTATATATTAGTAATGAGTGCGGGGGGAGGGGGTTAATGGTTGTTGCGTTCAATCCGATCGGACGTGAGAAAAGATCTGCAGCGGCCTTCCGAAGCAATCCGCATCCCTGGTCAAGCTCTTCTCTCCACACTGCTGGCAATGGCACATCATTTGGAAACGTTATAGCAACATCCACTGGAATATTATATCGTGATGAGATATTGCCAGAAACTGGTTTTTGATTTTTCTTCTTAGGAAACATTTTCTTGCCGAAGCTCTCTTCATAGATTTTTATTCTCTTTTATTTCCCGGTAGCTTCTGCACTAGTTCCACTCCAAAAAATGGTTAATCAGCCCTTTCTTCCATTTTTCTCTCTATCACTGATGATATCAATTTAATGTGCCAAGTATATAACCAAAGCTGGGAGAATGAGTTACCAATTACACCACGTTGATCATTTATATTCTCGTCGATTCGAAGCTCTGGTGGTAACTATTACATATACATTTTTTGATAGATAGAATTTTTCTGTTTGTTCTAGGAGATTCATTTAATTTGTTTTAATTACTAAAGAACTATGTTCTAAAATTGTAACTGCTTTACATAAATTAGTATCGACAATTTGAAATACTTTATTTACCAGGACGACAGTTTATAATACGAATGTGATTGTTTAATTAAAAGATTCCGGGAGATGTGCAGCCGGGATGGGATGATCACAGGATATGCCGGGTCGCCGGGATGCCGGGAACGCAGGAAGATAGGAAGTGACAGGAACAAAGTTTACTGTACGAATGTTAATTGTGTTGTAGGAAGACACCCGCCTTAAGGTTGCCGGTAATTAAATCCTTAAATATACAGGGTTGCATTATGCGATTTATTAATTGGACCAAAATCGATGAATATACTAAAAATATTCAAATAATACACCATTTTTTATTTTCACTCCGATACACCGAGACGTACATGCAGGGTGCAGGGTGAATATTATGTTCCAGGCCGATATTGTTTTTAAATAACTAAAAAAATAATACAAAGTTTTTGAATTTCATTTTAATTTATTTTTACTTGTTTTATTACAATTATGTATAAAATATGACATCGCTCAAGTGGCCGTCTCTAGCAACTGCAAAAATGCGTGCTCTTTTAACCATATTTTTCATAACATTCTCAACGGCCAGCTTCATTTGAACTTGTTCATTGTAGACATGAAAGGTCTATTGGGTGGCTTTTATAATTTTATTCTTGAGTGATACGCGATCATTCGAGAATAAACCTTCAGATCATCTCCGAAATCATCTTGTGGGTTGGTATTCTCACAATCGTTTAATTTTGACAGCTTTAAAATGGTGTATTTATTCACATTACGAACTTAAGATGTGAACCAGCGAACGCTTGTAAACTTCCAGCTTAAAAATGTATGTAATATAGCATAAAAATGTTATAACTAATAAAATAATGCAATCATTATTTTTAAATAATAATAAGAAAAATAAACATAGTATAGAGTAAGTAGTCAACCATTAATATTGAAAATAAGAGAAAATATATCTGGTAATGGTTTTATGTTTGTGAATCTCTGATAGGCGTGTACAAATTGGCCTGTTTGCTTATCGACCGAAATGCGGTAGTCTTCAAACACACTTTGAATGGTTGTTTTCCTCATCTTCGCCTCACACGCTCAATGTATCCCAGTTGCAATGTAGTGAGCCCGGCGATCGCTCACATTTGTTCAAATATGCTTGAACGCCAAATATACTACACGTATTCGTATTTCACCTTCTTGTGAATCCATTCTTATCAATGCCCTCCTTCCTCTAATGTATTTCACTGCGCCTTTTTAAGTATTACAATATTCATTAGTTTTATTCGTTTGTTACTAGATCATTTATATTCTTCTTAATGCTCGTATTGTGTTAACCTACATAAATATTTCTACCCTCATTAATAATTTATTTAATCCAGTTTTGCAACAAATCAGAAACGCGAGTTTACAACAAAAAAAAACTCCATAAATTACAACCACAATTTCTCGGGAATTTTTTTAAATTGAATTTTACACTCGCGAGAAGTACATATAAAACGATCGTAAATCCCAAAAGCACTTAGTGTTGAAAAATAATTTTAGCCGAGAGACTACCACAAGTAAAGTAACCCTTAATTTAGTATCATCGAGAGAATAGATTTGCCTGCATTAAAGATCAATTCTCTGAATGTATATTAATAGCTAGAGTTATATTAACACTTATGTAACTGAGAATGAAAAAATGTTGATAAAGGTCAAGGTAATGGCTCTGTTGGAGATGTGAAAATGATGAGACGTTGGCACCGAAGCAGTAATGAAGAAGCAAGAAGCATTCAAAGTGAAGGTCTATCAGCGCCGGCGTTACGCACAGGCGGAGCGGGCACCTGCCTGTTGCGGCCAAATCAAAAATTCCAAAAATTGAAAACATCATCTTCACTTAAGTTACTAAGGCGGAAAAAAACAATTTTGCATGTGGTGGAAAAAAGTCTAGCACAGGCGCTGAGATCTATAGACACGCACTAAAAATAAGCTGAACCGATAAGAGTAAAAAATAATAGAATAAAAATTCACTCGTACCACGAAGATAAGGAAACTGACCTTCTTTCATCATGAGCAATGTTTCCTCTAATTTTTGATCACGGTGTGCGCCTGAAATACTTTTGTGCGCGGAGAGGACAATAATAAAAACATTACCATACCAGTATAATGCTACTGGTAGGGCCAGGGTTAACTACATTACTAATGAAAATGATATTAAGATGCATTAATAAGTCAAGAAAACTAATAACAACTCATTACGAGGGAAACAGGGGGCAGCAGAGCTAGTAGTGTAGATAGAAAGAGATTATCTTGGCTGCTTAACCGAAAGTGGCTCAATGACTAAAATGAGGCTTAACTGGGTTCAATGGTCGGCCGCCTGAATACGCGGACCTGTTCAGTAATTCAAGAAATCTCAAGCTGTACAGGGATTTCATCAAAACATGGACTGCGAGATGGGATATATTAGGCAAGTGATGACAAGATCGTGTCAGC
The DNA here is from genome assembly GCA_031772225.1 of Eubasilissa splendida. NCBI lineage: Eukaryota > Metazoa > Arthropoda > Insecta > Trichoptera > Phryganeidae > Eubasilissa > Eubasilissa splendida. The sequence goes on from CM062868.1 coordinate 1,757,314, forward strand.
GAGATACCGAATAGTTCATTTTATAACATTTATTTTCATGACCTAATCAAACAAACAAACTCGTGTGTAACTGCGTTGACCTCTACCTGGTATGGCGTGACTCATAACGTCATTATGTTTCGTCCTAGTCCCTTCATGGGAGGATGTCTTCACTAGTAAGCCCTTTGATGGCTGTCTTGTACCCACTGGTTTCTGTCCTTTTTTATATAACATATTTTACCTTGTATTGTATCTAAGAGAGATATACAGCACTTAAAAGGGCGCAGAAAGGTCTAAATTCAAAACTTTGCTCGTTTTGCTTATACAATGTCTCAAACTAAAATAAAAAATTTAATTCTTCTTCTTAAATTAGCTTTCTTTTTTAATCATTTAAGAATTCATGTTACTTAAGCATTGTGTGTGGAATCGATTAAAGAAGTTGCAAACTTCTATAACGATTCCGGTAAAGGATTGGTCCCCCCCTTCGGGCATCTCTTTATTAGCGCACAAAGAAGAAATCTTGATAAAAATTGTGTGCGAGCTATTTTTTTTTGTACGCTATGGTGCCAAGTCATGTGCACGGACTAACTTGCCGGTGTCCTGGAACGAGGCGTGAACCTCCGACCACTAAATCACTAGACCAACGTCTTGACCACTACACCAACATGTCCTGGTAGAACTTAGAGAATAGTTCGGCTAAACACTGAATCTCTTTTCTTTCACTGAATCGCTAACATACGTTAGCGGATATAACTCCAAGATTATGAAGAATGTAATTTATTGGCAAGCCAGGGTAACAATACATTATGCGGGAATAAACAGGATAGATCGCTCGGGGTAAAAAGGCAAACACAACTATCGCCTTGTCCAAATTCACACAACTCATGCAAACTCAGGATCTGAACAGAATTATCCTAGCATGAGTATCCTCATTCATATTATATTACTATAATTCTATGTTTAACAGCTCCAGACTTTATATGCATCAATGTAAGTATCAGAACTCTGAATATTTTGCCTGCAAATTATCAAAATTGAATGTCAGCAAATACTGCGTCTAAAATACTATTTGCTGCTATCACTCTTCTTTCGATATTTGTGCTCTTGTTCCAAACATAAATCAAAGCATTTCTTTGCACTTTGTCATAATTTAATTAATCAAGAATCCAATCATTTTTTTTTAATTTTCACAACTAAACTTTGTGCAACACACACATTTTCACTACTATAGTTTCGAGAGATGAAGTCCCTCCCATCATCAGGCGATAACTATATTAAACACAATATTGTAGTATACTCGAACAATATGGTGAAGCTTGAGAAGAGGGGGGAGACTTTGGTCGTTAACAGGAATATGGACAGTAAAAGCGAAGTATTAGGGAATGTTATGTTGTTTATTAGTATCTTCTCCAAATTTTAATTAGTATTTCAATGGTTTCAAAATTGTTCATTATTAAATTTTAGTCTATGACTATCAAAAGAGTGGTTTATTTCAATTATGTGGTTTGAAAATTCCGAGAAGTTTATTTTCGTGTTATGTTATTCTCGTGTTTAGGTTTCTCGCGGATTGACCTATATATTTTTTATCGTAATATTTTCGTGTTATTTCATATATTCCGCTTTTTTTAATACATATTAATATTTTTTTATTGAATTGAGTAGAATTTCGGCGATGTTTTTATTGCTGTAAAATGCGGATTTTATATGCAATGAGAAATTATAAGTGATTTTATGAGATGAAACGACGATGCAGGGATCACGGAGTCAATGGGGTAGGTTTCTGGTAGATACTAAACGCTAATTTATGACTATTTACTTTAATAGATAAGTCCAGGAAATTTGTGTTTAACTACGTGGATTGTGTATGAAAAACCAACCGGATTTGAAAAAAAAGCTGAATAAAAACTAAACATGTACCTAATTATTTTTGTTTAAAATTTTTAAATATCTAGTAATAAAATTGAAAAAATAATTCTAGTACCCGTTGGCAGAAAATATAAAATTGGTTAAATTTAGGTTATTTAAGATATTTTGGGTACGCTTTACACGCTTTACTTATATATAACGATTGTCCAATCCAATTTTGTTATAGTAAAAAATTCATCAGTTTTGTTTGTCTATTAAGAGGAAACCGAGATATGTAAATTTGTATTCTCTTATTACGTTACTTAAAATTTATTGTTAATTATTATCTGGACAGATTATATCATTTGGTGCATGGATGATCAACAGTTAAATGATCGACTACCTGCATTATAATTTTGATTGTTAAATTTCTGTTGATGCAGCAAAATAAATTAATTTAAATAATTATGTACTCAGAACGTTGTCATAATTTTTTTTTGAATTATATGACCTTTGTTTATAAATACTCAAATAAAAAATACGCGGTTACCATTATTCATTATGACAATTAATTATGATTAAAGAATTTTTACCGAACTTTTACTTAAAAAATATTGTATTATTTTTAATATATATAAGAAGAAAAAATGGTTTAAGAAATATTCATTTTCATATTGGACGAAATGTCGCGGAACAAGGGACGTAGCCACCATATCCTTAGCTACGTCATATCTGGATTATTAAATAATACAGTATATTTATCCTTTTCGGAGAACGTAGGTACCAGATTGGCTTTACTATTCACCCATAGGGAACTCCAGAAATATTCATTTAAGTTCCCTAAGCGAAAGGGGAATTCTGTTGTATAAATTCCGGAATTAATTTTAAAACGATACAATTTCGACATTGTGCAATTCGCTGTGGAATTTTTAGAACCATTTTGCAAATTTCACAGCCAGAATAATCTTATGCTTATATTTAATTAATATTATTATTACCCGGGACTTTTTTAAATACAAATATGTTTGTGGGATTTCGTTAAGAAAATTAAATTGCAAAATTTTCCAACGGCTACGCAAAATGCAAAATGCTGTAAGAATCTGGAATAGTTTAGGAAAATATTAGATAATATTATAATGAATTAGCTAGAACTGTCAACACCGGTTTGTCAGATTGCATATTATAAATATCGTTAATATAATACACGAGTGTTGGTATTAAAATATTCCAAAAATAAAAATGCACTGAAAGTTCTGGCAGAGAATCGTTCATAATAAAATCTGAGAAATACGCCATTATTTTAAGATATAATTGACGCCAGTTACTGTGATCACACTCCCCCCTCGGCTATTTTGATTCCTGTATCCGGCATTAATATAGCCATAAACTACAAATAGATAATATTTATAAATATTGAGGATTAATATGGGGGTCTCACATCTCTACCGATAGCTTCAGCTGAGAGCATGAGATTTGTGGGTCACTCACATCAGAATCGCTTACCCACCTTTTTTCAATAAATTTTACTTCCATCACTTGTGTAATAAAGATAAAAAATAATTATTGAATATGATAAATGAGAAATAGGTTATAATTTCCTTTTTTTATTTTGTAGTTAATAAAATCATATTTTTATACGAGAAAACGGTTGCAAGAAATGAATCTACAATAAAAGATTCCAGAATTAAATTATGTATCTAAGATTAGTTCCATTTACAAGATTATGATTCCTCATGGGAATATTAATTAACCTTACAAATTATAAGATTTTAATTTCTTCGGCCAGATTACATTAGCACCATGGTGACATGTCAAATTAAATACAGAGTAAATACCTTTCCACAATTATTTGTACAAAAATCACAGTATGTAGGTAATACAATGCAGAGGTATAACTATATATTTAACTAAAAATATTTATTTAAGGTTAGACATAAAACAAAATTAGTTGGAATAAAATATTGACCTAAGCTTAGAATCGATATTGAGTTTCTTGAAAGAAAAATATAAAAAGTGCAAAATAAAGTGCTCAGGGTTTAAGAGAATAGGTCCTTCGTCCTTCAAAATTTTGGCTAGGGTACACAGAACAAAAAAATTCCTCCATCCAGAAGATTTTTCCAGAATGATGACGAGTATTAAGGTAATAGACATTAAAAAACATGCCTCCACAAACGATAATGCCAATCAGCGACGAACGTATCATACACAGGTGCACGAGAATTTATATTCCAAGTATATTTACCCTTTTTACAAGGTCGGATAATCAAGGATTTACATTTTAATGCTAGAATAGAGCACACGGCGACCGAAAACCGCCCGTCTGTCAAAAAACAGGAATTCTCTCATTGCGCAGGCGTAAATTTTAAGGATACCATACCTGAAATAAATTATTGTACCTGCGTAACGTCACAACATACATTAAAAAAATACTTATTATTGTTCATACATAAAATAAGTAGAACATCAAACAGACCGTGAAACCATTTCATTTGAAATATTTACTAATTTTAGTTTCTTTACTAAAGTCTGAAACCATACATTAATTTAATTTAAATACAGTACATCATTTCTAGCCATCAAACACTAGGGGTATTAACTAAGGTTAGGGAAATATTAAACATACATAAGACTTGAAATAATAATGAAAAGGAAGCCGGGGTCGACGTTTGTAATCCAAGATTCATGAGGGTAATTACTGGCTACATATACTACTTTTCATTTTGAAAGAACAATTGTATTAGTGTGAGTAATACCGTACGTAGGTAATATGCATTGAATTGATGCCGAGAGAGTTTTAATTGATCGGTGGGCGGGGTCGTCGTTTGAAATTATCAAATTAATAATACGGAATATTTGAATTTGGTAAATTAGGTAAGTTTATAAATATATGTTTATATCTGTTTTTTTAAATGTTGTATTAGTCATCTTTTTGTATTTTAATATTATTACAAAAAATTGTCAAATGCATTTGTTGGTTTTTCTATTGTTATAAATGTATAACTACGTACTTAAACTATTAAATCAATATATTAAAAACAAATATTCCTAAACGCATTATATGTTTCAATAAACCATTTTTTCTCTACAAAACATAAAAAAGTGTTTCATTTGATATGAGTTTTCCGGCACCGTGTATTTATTTAATATTTTTAAAAATTAGTGTTACATGTTTTTGAAACGGGCTGTTAACACATAAATACAATTGTTCTTTCTAAATGAAAAGTAGGTACTTCTTCAATATTTTCAGAATTACTTTGTGGTCTCATTTTATATTGATAATAATATCAAATACTTTATTTAAACCACTATTTATTAATTTCAGTGTTATCTTTCCGTTGAATAGTAAATCGTGGAAAGTATGTTTTATCAATATTAATTGATAGTAGGTTATCATCCGTCTGCTTTTTTATTGTGTTAACATCTTCATCTTGGTTTAATAAACTGTTACACATAGCTAATTTATTCTGGTATCATCACTAATGCATAAAACTGGTATAGAAGAATGAAATGAAAGCGTACCGAGTGCAATGGAAATAAGGTTACCCAAGCACATCTGAGAAAAACTTTTATACGACGGAGAAGTTATAATAAAGTAGTAGTGTAATTTTTATAGAAGCACAGTTGGCAGAATTAATAAAGGATCGCTCAGATAGTATGCGAATGTTGACAGCACGGGAGAGGAAGTAATACAAAAAATATACAATGTAATGAAAACACCAGAACCAAAGGATGTTCACAAATTATGTATCTTATTAAATAACCTGTTGAAATGTAAAACGAAGGGTTGATCAAAACTAATGGATTGATTCGAGTTACCCTTCGGACATACAGAACGAGTGTCTGAATCTAGGGGGGTAGTTGGGTTGGTGTGTGGCTGATACAAAATTGTGGAACAGACCAAAACCTAGCATAAACTGAACAATGCAAATGCAATGTCGGGAGTCAGAAATTTGACGACTTTATTAAAAGAGAGCAGGATCGCGATCTCCATTAACTCTCGCCCTCTTAACTGTGCTCCTCTACTTTTCTCGGCATCTTGCGCCAGAGAAGTGCCTGTTGCCTTTTTACTCAGTCGGTCCAACGAGTGGGGGATCTTTTTCTTCATTTTCATTCTTCGACGTGGCCCACCACAGCAAGCTATCTTCCCTTCTCGCAAGATGCCCAAAAAATTGAAGGATTCGTCTCGGGCAAATGGTTGAGACACTCGTGCGTCTCGCCGTCTATGGTATGCGCAATATGTGTCTCCAGCACCGCATCTCAAAGGCATCAATACGTCTTCTCTACTTGCTTTCAGGGTCCATGGTTCTACACCATATAAAAATATATTACACCATACAATAATAATTTTGCAAATAAATTGATAAGTATATTTTACAGAAAAATGTGACATTAATATTCTTTAAAATGTTCAAACTAAGCTAAACACTTATGTATATAATTAAAAAAATAGAACAATCTAACTATACGGTTATTCTCAGTTTGTACTGCCTTTCTAAGCCTAAAATATAGTGTGTCCAGCGAAAAATTAATTACATAAAAAACTACAATGCTATTCTCATATCTATTTATACAAAACGGAGTTTAACAATGCTTGTTTTACGTTTTATAAACAATATCATCTAAATGCTGTCTTTTTCTCTCAAGAAACTTTTGCAATCGGACTCTTAATTTTGCGAACACGCGAGAGCAAAGCGTTGGTTCAATGTCAGCAATTTCACGGCGGATATTTTCTTTTAGGGCCTGAATTGTTCGAGAATTGTTGCTGTAAACTCTCGACTTAAGGTATCTCCACAAAAAAAGTCGCATGGTGTAGGGTCTGGTGAACGAGGTGCCCAGGGTATGTCTCCGTACTTGCTGATTAATTTATTGGGAAAAATTCCCCTCAGCTTCTCCATTGAAACTCTAGCTGTGTGTGGAGTTGCCCCGTCTTGCTGAAATTGTGTTCTGTTGTTGAACCTGGGAAACAGCTGATATTGCGGTACCAAAAACTCGTCGATCATTCGGCAATACACGTCAGCAGTGACTGTCTATCGCTGGTTAAAAAATAAGGGCCAATAAATTGCACACCACACTGTCGTTTTTGGATAATTTTGATGACATTCCTTGGGTTGTCGGGAAACCAGTATCTCATGTTTTGTTTATTAACATAGCCATCGATATGAAACCCTTCATCAGTAAACAATATGTTTCCAAGCGTTCGTGCTGTTCCAAAACGTTCCAGCATTGTTCTCGCTAAGGTTTCACGTAAAGAATAGTAATTTTCGTTGAAAAACTGCACGATATGGGTGAAACTGTAGTATATTTTTCAAAATAACATGCACTGTTGATTTTTTTATTCCAGTACAGGCTGCAATCTTCCTTATCGATTTACGCGGATTGCGCATAATTTCACGTCGAACTTGAGCCACATGTTCTGGCGTCGCTGCTGATGTTGATGGTCCCGGAAGAGTTAACCATTGTCCCTTCTTGTCTGAACTTTTGAACTCAACACTAGATAAGTTGCGTGCACGGCCCATCACTTACTTGTTGAATATTAAAGTGAGTACAAAAAGCGTGACGCGCATGAACCAATGAATCACCGGACTTTAAATATTGCTCAACCGCGATCGCGCGGTGCACTCCCGACCAGTGACTCATTGCGATAGGCAATCTCGCTAATCACGCCCGTCAAACAATAACATTCCCACTTACCTCACCCTGATGGCTCACGAGCAATTACAATTTAATCTTGAAACTTTTCTGCTGAACGCCCTATACCACTCTCAAAATTTATTAGTTTAAGGAAAATACACATTTCGTTCAAATTTTATGTCAAAGAGGATCTGCTAAGATTTAGTCTATTAGTACCTACTGACACCAGATACAGAGAAGTTTGCAACGGGTAAGGAGACGTATGTCTTGTACTGGACGAAAAGATGCTGAAGATAATAATGATGATTGTACCCCTTAATTCATGTCATAGGAAGCATGTAATGGCATACTACTAATAATTACCTACCTAATTATTACACTCAAAATTAAAACATAGACTTCATCCTATCCGGAAAAAGCGCGTTGTCATTTTTTTACATGTTTAAATCCCGGTAGTAACTAAAATTTTTTTTTGATAAATGGATTGTCTATGTATTATATATCTTTATACCTGGTCCGCTATCAAAGGTCCCCCTCCTCTCTCACCCATCCTCTCATAACTCATTACGATTCTCTACTTCCTATCTAATTCATCTTCCGGTTCCATCATCATCCACTACCACTTGGTGACCGACGACTTGCGTCGGTCACAATCTCATTTTTATGTACATTGTATTTTTCAAATTATTCAATATTCATGGTAAATACAATATTTTTTTCGTACTACGTTTCTCTTGAAAGCCTATTCTCGTGTAGAGAAGTGGACTATATATAAATAAAAAATATTATTTACAAATGATTTTAGTTTTTTTAGTAGCATTTGATAGTTCTTGGGTATCACTAATTTTCCTAATGTTTTCAGGTAAGCTGTAAAAGAATTTTTCCCTAGGTGCGTATAATGGTGTTGTGCAAACGATGTGTTGATTTTAGAGAATAAAAATACAAATTTAAATATATTTCATTGATTATGCACGGTTCATACTTATCACAATCAGTGATAGTGGTATTGTAGTAAACGCACGTTTATAACCATTTTTAATGAGTTTAATGACTATATTTTCAATAATAATATAAATCATAATTTTGTATGTGTTATCAATGTTAAACTGTTAATGTTCTGTAAGTTATATAAATAAAAAAACGCATTGTAGGGATTGTTTTAACAATTCTAGAACCATCGTGAAATATTTATACCGTGGTTACGCAGGCATCAGACAATTGTTGACTTCTTTTTTCTACCCCGTCTTCCTCTGACTACCCTTGCAGAACTCGTTATGATAGTCTGGAGATTTATTGTCGGTTGCTCCGGTAAAGTTTATATGATGTGTGATCACACATCTTATCCCCATAAAAATGTTGTTTTATAAAACCTGGCCGAAAGTATACGCAACCCTCATCACATCTTCCTGTGAATATAGGAAAATACCAATCAATAGAAAATTCTTAAATTTATTAAATTCAAATTTGCATAGTATTGTCGCTATCGATATAATTATAATTAGTTACGATATATTTTATTTTCTATAATTATAAATATTTTTAAAAATTCTATATCAATTAATACACTTAATAATAAAATCATTAAAGATTTTTCATAATAAATGGTAAGGTTGTATATTATTTTTGTTTTCTCTAGATCTATCTAAAGAAGAAAGAGAGAACGATATAAAGAAGACCGGTGGAGAAGGTCAGCACAGAATCGGCGATCGTGAAGAGTAACGAGGGAGGTACATGTATGCAAATGGTATATTCTCGAACGTGAAAAAATTTTTGCAATTTTTTAACGTTATGTACATAAATCCATTTATCCAAAAATGTAAACTGTAAAAATGTTAAAATAAAAAGTACTTTTTATGGTTATGGTCTTGTAACCAAGCACTTTACAGCCATTCCTCGTCGCCTAATATCTAGACGACAATACATCGCAATGCAACCGGTTTGAGAAGCCAGCTGAAGCGATCACTGAACCACCTCCAATGAGCATCGCTAGTCACTTAATTGAACTTGCAATTTAACGTTTTAACTGCATGAATTCATCTGTGCATCATCCCACAATAAAACGCCAACCGGCTGTAAGTATTGTTTCATTTATCAACCTGCCCTAGACACACATACCTACGCTCCGCAACATTTATATTCACTGCGACATTCACATACGCGCGTGAGATCTGAGGAGAATTAAAGCCCTCAAACTCACTTTAAACAAATCCTTCTGATTAACATTACGTTCAAACATCAGTCACGCCGCGCTGGTAACGTAACACGACGAGCAAAGCGAAACTCATCAAAATTTTGAAGTCATATTTACAATGGCAGTGTACACAGCATTATTAATTACAATAGAACTATGATAGTTTGTAAACAGTTCAGTGGACACGGACAACGGAGTGCAGCGGAAGTGACGCACCTGCAATAACTCTGTGTGTCGCTTTGTGTTGGAAGTTTGTTCACAAAAAAGTTATTCCGCTCACGATCACTTCCGGTCACCCAATTACTCTACCGAAACATCTAACTATTATTTTACACGGTGCGGATAGGGCCGCTCTCAACTTTTGGGCTAGTCCCCCCCTGCCGGCAGTGCTCACAATACATGCATATATTGTCACGTGATAAAATCGTCACTGTGGACGCTGCTTTACAACTAGCCGCGTGAATGCTGCATGTGGTAATATCTGAGCCAATCGTGGCGCGAGTAGCGGTCCCCTAGCGGTGAAGGTGAAGGACACATCCGAGTGGTCCAGCCGCGTGAGATCTCTAAAAGGCACTTTGGACGCGGTAAATCGAGAGAATAATAGGGCCCCGATTCACCCGCAACGTGGAGATATCGCCTGGCAGGGATGGAAAGGAGATTCCCGGCTGATTCCAGGTCTCCTTCAGCCTGAATACCTGCCCGAATGCGACCGTAGACTGGACGGTCTTCGCCACCACAACATTAAATGGAAAAAGTAATTAGAATCATGTCGAGTGACTTCGCATCAAAATGTAAAAGTGACCAATCTTTTTAGAAGGATTTCTGTTACAAGCTTCGTTCGCTACTTTATTGTCGGGACTAATGTACCACTTTTATAAATTACCTTAATGAGTTGGTATTTATTTGTCTATTCCTACCAGTCCGACAAACATCAGTGACAGTGCTTTCTGGCGTTCGATTCGCCAAAGCTTGGAAGCACCGTCACAATATGTTCTTCGCTTTAAATGCTTTCTTTGTATATATTGATTAAGTACAAAATTATTTTAAGTGCGAGTATTTCCGGGCTACCCCGAAATATTCTCGAATCAGCATCTCCCATCCCGCGAGGAACTTAACGCAGATATACAACTTTTGTTTTATTGTTCCGCCGAACTACAAAACCTTCAGTAGCGTAACGGGCTGTGGGTAGGAACCACTCAATTTCCCCCATCCTCCAATGAAAAACAGCCCCCGAAACATATTTTATGTGTTGAATTTTTATTTACGGCAGTTGTTTTCAAAAGCGTTAACGACCTCACCTCTCCCGTCTTGCGGGGGGCGAGACAAACATTATACGTATGTTTTATTGTTTTCCCATACGCATTTTGATTACAAATATGTATCAGAAAAATGTTCTACTGCGAACATTTAAAACTGAAGTTAATAAAAGGTCAAGAGTAAGAGGTCATATCAATATCTTCTTAATTTTCAGCGTTTGTACATTTTTTTCATTTAAATTAAACTCAATATTAGTGTCATGAAATGATCGTTTCATCATCTGCTCCACCAACCATGTGTGTTATATTATATTGAATGTCATCCAGCATACCAAATTTTGGAAAATTACTCTTTAGGACCCCGCGCAAAATAAATATAAATATTATAAAAAAATAGCCTCAAAAATACAAAAAAAATTATGCCTAAACTAAAATATTCTTCATACACAATATCCCTATGTCTATCCGCGATTCCGCGTGTCCACGTCTATGCGTATATGATAACAACGCAAGTGTGCAACAATTTTTCACTTTCAATAAATCATTTTCGACAAAAGAAGACTTTCGAGTCTATCACAATCGCTTTCAACAAAAGAAGACTTTCGAGTCTATCACAATCACTTTCAACAAAAGAAGACTTTCGAGTCTATCACAATCACTTTCAACAAAAGAAGACTTTTGAGTCTATCACAATCACTTTCAACAAAAGAAGACTTGCGAATCTATCACAATCATTTTGAAAGTGAAACATTGTTGATCGACATTAGTAAAATAAATGTGTGCAAATAACTACTCATTATACTAGGTAAGTATAGATAATGTTTAACTATTAAAACTTAAAAATAGCTAAAAATGTGTAATTTATTGAGTAATTGAAAAATGTGCATATCAATTAAAATTATTTTTTAAATAAATTACAGTTTTTTATTTATTTGACATTTTTACAATTTTTATAACATGAATTAAGTATTTAAATTTTTTTAAATTACACGGTTTTTCTTTCACTTACCTCTCCAAAAAAGAGACCAGCTTTGTGCTAGGAGAAGGAGTTACACTACAATAATTTTATATATTTTATTTATTATCTATTTGTGTGCTTCTGAAGTGTTCTATAATATTGTTTATTTTCTAATAATGTGTTTCTCTTTTATATCTTTTATTTCCTTAATTTGTATAAGGAGTGTATTGAAATTTTTTATCCCTAGTATATAAAATTTTGCTGATAGTGTTTGGTGTTACATTTAGGAATTTTAAAGTTATTTTTAAACCTTAATGATGTGCATGTTTCAAATTTCAGTGTTATTTTCTTTAATTAATTGATTAATTAAGATTTTTTTGTAATATTACTTTGATGATTGTTCTCTGTATTATTTTTACCGAGTTCATGCATTATATGCTCCTCCTCACCCAATTATTCCATACTGGAGTAGTGAGTGAACAACAGCAAAATATATATTTTTAAAATTATTTATACTTAAAATTTTCTTAATCTTATGAATATATAAATACATTTTCTTATTCTTTTCACTAATTCGCTAATATGATTGTGCCATTTTAAATGTTGATCAATAATTACACCGAGATATTTGATTTATTTTTTTGGGCTTAAGTTTGTACGTGAGTCGTTACAGGTAATTTTGTTACAGTTGTCGTTATGGATAGTAATTTTTATATGGGGCGGTGTTTTAAGACTTTTGATTGAAAAGGGAATGTAATAGGTTTTTTCGGAGTTTAAAGAAAGTAAATTACTATCGAACCAGGATTTGAATGTGTTCATGACGTTATTTGCATGTTCGTTTGTAGTGTTCCAGTCTTGTCCGTCAACAATGATAGCAGTGTCGTCGGTGTATGATATATTTTTTCCGGTTAATTTTAGTTTGAAAATATCATTGACATAAATTACTAAAAGAAGTGGGCCCAAAACTGTCCCTTGTGGTACACCAAATTCACTGATTAGGGGTTGGCTTAGAGTTTCGTTAATTTTTACGTTTTGCGATCTTTCGTGAAGATAGCTTTGATTCCAGCTTAATGCTTTGTTGTCTATACCGACGGATTTTAATTTTAATATTAGTTTGTCGTGGGAGATACTGTCGAAAGCTTTTTTCTCAAGTCTACGAAAATTGTAATACATTTAAGAGATTCTTGGATGATATTAAATAGTCTACCTATTGCGTCTTGTGTAATTTTCTTTTCCGTGAACGCAAACTGATTTTCATCAATTATTTTGTTTATTTTAATAAATTTATTTTATAAATGTATTGTTTGTTTCTCAAATAAAATAAAATTGAAATAAAAATGTAAGACTGGAACGCGAAAAGACTTGGGGGATGTCCTGTGACAATTTTCCCAATACCATACTAGGTTCTCGCAGATATTTTGAAATATTTTTATTAGATAACAATAATGATCTAAACATACTCGATTGAGACGCCTTCCGTACAACTGACACATAGCAAATGAACGCGTCTTTGAGAAAATTGAACTCGTTAGTGAACAAAGTAAAATGCTCATAGATCCCCATAGAAGGCTTGTCCGCGCGAGAAAATAATCGGTACTCTAATTAGGTACTTGTGCTCGATTCGAGACCAAACAACCACATTGTGATGACCAAAAATATTTCATCACATATGTACATGTCCCCATTATTGTTATGTTTCTTTCGTTTCGATATATTTAAAGGTTTGCGTTTGAATTGATTGATTTTTATATTACACAACACAATGTTTCAAAATTTATTTAGTCTTCTAGATTTATAATTTATTTCGACATGTAAATTTTGCATGTAGCTTATAAGGAAATAAACAATTTAAAGGTTGACATGACTTACTCTGTACGTTGAACGTCATAACAATACCCTGAATATAACTCTTCACAATTTAATTTAATTTTTTAATTTCTTGACTTGACCACTTTCATAATAATGGGCACATATGTACAAATGGAAAATATACAGTATGTTCTAGATCACTCTACCAGTTTGTGTTATATGTATCGTGTGTAACGTTTTATCAAGGTTTGTCACCGTGTCGTAGGCGTCGGGGCAGTTCCAGGGCTGAATAGCGTCTACTTGGAGGGATTGATTAAATAGTTGTGGGGGTTGATGTGAAATGGTTATTTAGTGATGTTTTGGGAGCGGAGAGCGGGAGAGTATGGAAAATGTAGTACCGCTACAACCTTCCGTGTTGGTTCAGGCAACCTTCAACTGAGCGACGTAGTATCACTTCATTTTATATATTTCAGACTTTAAATATATATATATATATATATAATGTTTTTGTCTTATTCATTATTAATTAATTATCACAGAACTATATTCTGAAAAAACCGCAACTTCACAATAATAATGTGTTCTCCATAAAAATATATAAGTTGTATCAAGGTTAATACAAATTTAATAAAAAATTTATCGATTTAATCTCTGGCGCCTCCTAGCATACATTAATCAAAGGCATTTGAGATTTGTCGCAATAAAAGGAGATAGCTTTTTAAAATGGAATAATATATGTATCAATTTGAAAGAGCTGCAGAATATAGATTCGAACATTGGTCGTCAACTTACTCGGTTGGCGTAGCGTAAAGTAACTCATTTCCCTGGATAGGAAAAGATCCTGGTTCGAATCCCGGTAGCGACCAAAATATTTTTAGAAATATTTATTTTATCTATAGTAATATTTTTCTAGTTGAAAACTTCACAATAAAAATGTTTTCTCCTTAAAAAAAACTTTTTAGTTCAAGTAAGTCGCCATTACAAATTATATTCCCGTACAATTAGATGCTTTTACCCCATATTTGGGGTAAGTACATTTACTCGTCCAATTTTGATTAAATGCTATCTATCAAAGTTTCTTCTTCTTTTAAAGAGGCAATCAAAGTTTCGGTCATAGCATAATTATATGATGTTCAAACTTTTTGTCGATGATTTATATATCGCGCTTTCCCCGATTAACATATTACCGCCATTGATCGCCATTTACTTATTCATAACTGTTGTATTGCTATGTATTATTTAACAACAATTTTTTTGTTGTTTATATATTTAATTAAGTAAGATATGAATACACAGTTTGTATACCCCGCCAATTTGAAGATTAATATAAATTAAGATTGAAATATGAGTATGTATATAAATTCGATTATATGCCTGTCACTTATGTTCTCCATATAATCCTTCACCTTTTGACCAATCTCAACCATGATTTAGATCCACCCTCCATCTCACCGATATAAATGTGAATTTTATTGATTGGCAAATCCGTTCCAAATTTAGCACAGTTTCACTCAAGAACTCTGAGGAAAATATGCTGACTTACCATTCCGAGAACATCTCACCCTTTCTTTGTCTTAACTCAATTTAGACACATCGTTACTCTATGATAAGCGTAAAACAAAGACACCCTCCCCTACAACCTCCCCGTAACATATTATAAATTTTAAATTTAAATTTATCACTAAATTTTAATCCCGAACAACGCCGCGCCCGGATTAATAGTAATGAATATATTAAACATGAAGCTATTCGTCAGATTAAATACATTATTAATAATATTTGCTTTAGTACTGAGTAAATTTTTGATATATCAAATAAAAAGAATTAAAAATAATTCTAATTGCTCACATACATGAGGCTCGGTGGCTTCCAATGCAATATAATAAGATAATACGCAAAATCACATACATCCAATTTATTTAGAAGTTGAGAATGTTTCCCTTGAAGACATTTAGATTGCCTTTATTGTGACAAATTACATGTCTTTGTTATTCCGGCTTGCAGCTGCGCGGCCGGGAGAGTAATCTCGCTAACAACTAGTCCAAACACCTTGCATCTGAAAATAATTCTTCACGAAGAAATAAGATATTAGTCGTAATAAGATACCTTCTTATTACCGTCGCAGAAAAGTACACTTTGAAAATATTCGTTGATATGTTTAGTGATCACCTTAATGGCCACGTTATAATCTCCTGCATTATTATTTCAATGATTTTTCTTAACACATTCACATTTGCTTATTTATTTTATTTTTCACTATTTCCACATAATAAAGCATTTCAATTGAATGTGTACATTTTCTTGATAAACTTTAAAAATAAAAAAATAATTTCAATGTGTTTCTGTGCATCATATATGAGGAAATTTAAATATTTCATTGGAGAGATGTGTAAATGTTCCATATTGGAATATCTTAACGTAGAATATTATGTAGACAGGAAATTATTATTTGATAGCGAACATTTTTCTTGGCGTTTCAACGCGTTGATTATCTTAAAAGTGTTTGTGATATTTAAGTTCGTGTTGACGTGCTTTATTTATAATGGACGAAGATTCAATTTAGAATTAAATAATTTGCCAAGATTTTTATAAAATATTTTCGGGTTGTTCTAAAGGTAATCTGTATGTAGGCATAACAAAAAAATTAACCAAAAATTTTACTTGTTACACTTGATGTTTGCTGTAGTCAAATGTCATTTCATTAAACGCTGATGTTCCGTTCGTTCACTGGGTGAATTTGAATCTCCCCAGCAGAAGTTAAAATAGAATAAATATTATTAATAATAATTAATTAATAATAAAGTTGTATCAATATGTCCAAAAATTTAATAAAAATGAATTGATAATTCTGGCGTCTGCTATCAGTTTACTCAAAGGTATTTGAGATTCTGTAAAAATAAGGTAGATGGCTCTTTCAAATAATGGAACGATTAAATGTATTAATATCAACAAAAAAAAGGTAACATATAGGTTCGAAAATTGACGCTAAAAATATTTTCGCTGTAACATAGTTGGATAATGCACCTTCCTCGGTTAGGAAAGAGATCCAGATAAAATTGATTTTATATGTATATCGTTCTAATTAATATATTTAATTCAAATTTAGAATAAATATTTATAATTTTATGTCTTATGTTTGTCAAACTTTCAGAATAAATAGTTATAGGTATCTGTAGTGACGTTTGTGAGCAGCACGTGTCGAGTCTCGCTTTCAAGTAGAACGTCGTGTAGATGAGATTAATTATTTGAACCAAATATGTGCAAGATACGTTTTAGTAAAAAAGGAACATTTTATTCTTATTTATATTAGAGCAAATATATATTTACACTATATTAAGAATAAATAAATAAATCTTTAGTTTATTTATTAACTTAACTTACCATCATGCCGTTTTTCTGGGGGGGTAGGCAGAGAAGATAGAGCGCCACACTCTTCTATCCTGACGCACAATTCTCGCCTCATCCATATTCATACATCTTCTCAAACAAACTCGCCGATTATTGAGACTTCTAACAGGACCATCCTCTAGTACCTGGTCGTGCCAAGTCTTCCGCGGACGTTCTCTATTTCTGGTGTCATTAGTACTTGCATTATATACCTTTCTTATCATTCTCTCTTCATTCATCCATTCTATATGATCAAACCAAAAAGTAGTCCTTTCTTAGTGTATCTCTGTATTGTAATAAAACCTGAGATTGATAGAGGGCTACATTAGTGATATTGATGTGACGACACTAAACTAAATACTAGTAAACTTTGAAAATGTGGTTAAAAATTGGCATTGAATTTGAATAAATTGTACAGAACAAGTCTGGATCACTCTGCTATTGATACAAATATTTTTTTTTTTCTGATTACTCTGACTGATTGTTCGCGATCGCGTCTCAAAAACATCAAAAGTTTTAAAACAGGTAATGAACTGATCAATAAACAAACAGACCCTCGGGCTACGTCATAAATCAATCAATTGCTGGTACCCCTTAGTCGGCCCCACAAGGCACGGCCTAAAATTAAATCTGGGAATCAGAAATGTTATTGGAACGGAATAACTCATTTAA
The DNA here is from genome assembly GCA_031772225.1 of Eubasilissa splendida. Lineage (NCBI taxonomy): Eukaryota > Metazoa > Arthropoda > Insecta > Trichoptera > Phryganeidae > Eubasilissa > Eubasilissa splendida. Next base: position 1,775,042 of record CM062868.1, read on the forward strand.
AAAAAAACATTAGTGTTTAAATTTGCTGAATGTCTGAATATTAATACATCATTAACTATGTTGATTTAAGTAGAGTCGCAGTTATGCGAGATTTGAGTGTGCTCTTCGACGAAAAATTGACATTTATTCAACATTACAATGAAATTTGCAACAAGGCGATGAAATTCTTAAGATTTAAATTAACCTTTACCATACCATGATGTAAAATACCCAAACGCAGTCATGCTGTCAACTCGTGTTACTGTAAATAACAGTTAGAAAAAATGGCTTAAATGGCACAAATTTACTCTTAATATTAAGCATTCGATTTAAAAAAATATATTAATAACTTAATTTAGAGCATTCATCAAGTCCTATACAATGTGTCTTCCTTCTTATCTTTCTTCGTTAAATTAGTGAGAAAGAGACAATTATATTTGTACTTTTGTTGTTCTTTTCACTGTGAAAATAGTGTGTTATCTCTGTCTTTCAGATCACAAATGGTATTTTTACCAACGTATTAATTTTTCAACAGATTTAATGGAAAAAATAATTGTTTTTGTACGATTCCCTTTACATAATTGGTTTTTCACTAATCATTCCTAAGCGCTAATATTTTCTTTAGGATTATCTAAAATATGAATTTTATGTTGCATGTATTTACCGAAATATAACAGGTTTAATGATGATGATAGACTTGTGTTACTGCATGGTTTGGGAAGGGTTAAGGACAGCCAAAAACTTTAACTCACTCCGCTCTCTGACAACTTTATATACATCTGTTGTCAGAAGAATGAAATATAACTCGACTCTGTGGTCTCTATGGTATGGCTGCCATGCAGTTTGACAAAAGATAAAATTAAAATTAATATATACGTAATAAAAGAGAATTCTTTTTTTAAATAAACATAAAAATCGAAAGAATGCAACATACATTTTTAAGATTGGTCAATTTTTAATTGCATATTTTGATAGAAAATATTAATTACGATTATTTAATGAGTTTACTTAATTTGAAAAAAATAGCCTAGAAAAGAGATGTGAGCGATATAGTATTTCTATATAAAATGATCAATAACATGTCGGACTGGCCTGAGTTGACACAAATGGTTTCGTACAAAGTAGCAACTCAAACGAGACAACATTAAGTGTTCTTTGTTCAGAGAAAGCTCAAAGAAATAATTATGCTCGCCAATAATACCGACGCATCGGCTTGGTTTTCGTTGACATTTTTCGTTGCAGGAGCATACCTGAATTGAAAAAATATTTGTAAGTGAATTAAACTTAGTTCTTTTATGTAATATTGAAATGTTATACTAAAACTGTACTGTTATATTTAAATTAAATTAAATATTATTCTTATGTAAAAACCCACAAGGGCGTTGATGAAAATAAATAAAATTATTTCAAAAATATTAATTTAATACAAATATGTAAAACAATTCTAAATATACTAGGTATATTTCAATGGCTTAATAACACAAAAACTTGTCTACAAAAAATGCGTTTTTAGTTTACAGATTTAGTAAAAATAAACGGATCTATCTGTAACATAAAGAAATATATCCCCAAGAACTAGGGAGGAAGTGAAATAATGTATAACCCATCACCCGGTATATCGTTATGATAAACTTTCAATTTATTCAAAACATAAAATAAAATTGGAAAAATCAATCCTTGATCTTGAAAAATGTTTGTTTTTCTCACCTAAAAACCTTTATATTATTAAGTCATCGAATTGACGGTCATAGTAACTCGTGGGATGACGTATTAAGAAGAAGCACCAGTATCTTGTTGGTCTAGTGGTAAAGACACGAGACCCCTAGTGATCTAGTGGTCATTAGTTCGCGCCTCGTTCCAGTAGACCAGCAAGTTAGTCCTATTTTCATAGTACAAGCATTTAGCGTAGTTTGAAAATAGTAAAAATATTTATGTGACATGTATTCCGAGTACTTTTTTGAAATAAAAGTGAAAATGAAATACACAAGAGTATAAATGTGACAAAAAAAATTAACTCGCCATTTCTAAAGCAGTTATCGTGAAAAAGTTACTGAGGATGCTTCTGAAAAACCATATTCTATGTTAAAATAAATAAAGTTATAGTTTTAGTAAGAGATATATACATGAGTTTTTCTAATCGAACCCCCACAATTGAAATTTGGTTTGGTATTCATAATTCGATATAAACGATGAAATAAGAGGAATGATATTTTTTTATGCCAGCCGTCCACTCTCGCCGAGGCTCCTCGGGCGAGGCGTTCGTCGAGGCGCCTAGACCCGAGTGGTACAATGTACACCCTCGCCGAGGCTCCTCACCTCGCCTCGCCTCGTCCACGCTCGAGGCGAAGCGAAATGGCACGAGACGATCAGTGTCGACACGAGATAGGCGATGCAAGCCGAGAGCTGCCGTACACTCTCGTACTCGGCTCCTCTCGCCATGCCTTGGCGAGAGTGGACTACTGGCATTACAAAGTCAATTACTAAATTTTACAAGGCAAAACTTTGTCTCAATATTAAAATAAATCGAAGAACGTTTTTGACGTGTAAGTAAGTTTTTTTGTGTAATATCTATATGAATAATATATCAGATCTTTGTGATGCCACATGGTGAATAATATATCAGATCTTTGTGATGATCAATATTGTAACCAAATAGTCGGACGTTTGTATTTTTTTTTAATGAAACCGTACTTTGTACTACACGCCCAATTCAGTTTTATTCTTGTTACGACTATGATTTCAAGAGGTGGTTTAAGTACAATAATGTAACGACTTATTCAAGTAGTTGGTACGGAAGAAGAAAAGGGATTTTGTTGTATTTAATGAAAATATGAATAGGGGAAAGTAATTATTCCCGAATTTTCTTTTTTTTAAATTTCAACGGTTCCTATTCTATTCATTTTTTATAGTTTATTTATTTGGCGCAGAGTGAAAAAGGTTTATATTTAACTTGGTTGTTATCTGCGTTTGTTGCTCTCGAAAGTATAGTCGTGATAAAAATAAAACTTAGTTGTGTGTGTAGTATAAATGTTAATAATCGCAATAAATAGTATTGTCACAGCTGATAATTATTCCCAATCGCTCGAGTCAGAGTCAGAGTCAGAGTCGGATCAAAGAGAGGCGCCGAAGTTCACAGGGCTAAAATAACAAATAAGCTCGCTAGCAAACACCAACAATGTTTCCCATGGTGTCCTTAAATCCTGGGGAAATATTTACCTTCGCAGCCTCGTCACCCCTAATCTCTTGTCAAGGATTATTTATCCTTAAGGAGGACACCCCCGGAATAATAAGATGTAAGAAGTTAGTCTGTCCTGAAACGGCGGTCGGGGGATGTTCGGAAAATTAAATAAGACAAATAAACCGTAATCCGACTGATTTTATGAAAAGCTGTTTTAAGGCTTATTTGCACACAGATTATTCTGTTCAATATTTTCGGTGATATTTGAGGAAGACGGCCTGTTAACTTTCTTTATTTAAATTTAAATTGGTTTTTCCAATTCAAATATTTGATATCGGAGATTTGGCATTTTAGCTGATCATATTGCTCTACGTACAAAATATTGTTAATTGTAATAACTAATTGCAATTGTGCACTGCCTTTTCCAAAAGCACTTCTTCTTCTTCTTGTGCCCAACCGCTCCGCGGACGTTGGCTGTCATGTCGGCTATTATCACTTTGTTACTGCTACCTGTGGAAACTCAACACTAGTGTTGTTGATGTTCTAAGTTTAATAACTGCACTTAACCTAGTGTGCTCTTTCTTGGATAATATCTGCCGGCAGTGGTTCATGGGTAGAGAATCAACTTCACGTCTTTTTTTGCCGTCTTGATTCCCGTGAGATTGTTTTGTGTACTCCCCTAGTAGCCCCCCTGTCCCTCGGCGCCTGTGTGTTATTACTATATCTTTATTGTATTATTATTATTACTGCGTGCATTGTATATTTTACATAATATAGATTCTTATATAGGGTCATTGGTGTAATGAGGGATGTTTTGGTTGGCGGCCGTGGGTCGTTGCTTGGACGCTCATGCACTGAGCTTCGTGGCAGGGTCCCGACTTTATTCGTGGCCGTTGTCTTTATCAGCCATCTTCACGATCGTCCTGGGAAGGGGTAGTGAGGTAACTTCCCGTTGCTTCTACATCTTCACATATACGCTCGTCAATAGTTGATTCAAACAGGACCATCTTACAGTATCTGGTTTATTTAATGTGGTTACTTTCGTAGTAGTACCACCAGATTCCCTCGGTGTTCTATCCTCTCTGTACTGTCGAATTACTTGAGTTAAGTGCTTTGTAATAATAACTCCGTGTCCAGGTAACAATTACACGTTTATTATAAGAAGTACAATTCAGAGATAGACTAGCAATTATGGAGAAGTGGCGATGGAAAGAGACCCGTCTCCCCAGAGACGGCCTCTTATAATCCTTGTCCTCCACCACTCATCTACTCATTCTCCTGACACACACCATGTTCAAAGTGACAGTTCTATATTTTGCAAAGAAACATTAGCTGTTGCATTAGAAACCAAAGAGCGCTCAATAAAAATACTTGAAAAATTTGTGGCACTCTGTTGAAAAAAACTGTAACTGAGATTGAAAAAACTAAAAACATTATTTTACATTTACATTTAAAATTCAAGTTTTACATAATATTTTTGCTGCTTTATTTCTGGGCATCTCTGCCTCCCAGATATTTTCATAACGTTTACATAATTATGAATGCGAGCATTCCAAGCGCGGTATCCATTGTCGTTTTACGTACGCACGGTTTGGACTGCTCACGTTAACAATGTGCGTCCGCAGCGCGAAACCCTGAATAAGGCTGCTGCTTGTGTTGCCAGAAGAAATGAATGAGACATCAAAGCATTGTTTTGCATCCCCCCGCGTGCGGTTGTTCTTTAGCTGCGAGATGGCTGGGAAATACGTGGCCAACCTATAAAAAATATAAATTGTTTGGGTTGTTTTCATTCAACTTTCTGGTCAATAATAAAATCGAAATATAAATTATTATCTTAAAAATATATTTATTTGAATCATGGCCTCCTCTTTACTGAATTTACACCAGCTTTTTCTACCCGTAACGATCTTGGGCCATGCATAGTACTGTGCTTACAGAAGTTGAATCCTTGATCAGTGCAACAGATCCCTTTGTCCTTCTTTCGTCTTTCGCAGTGACTTTTGAATTTTGGATGGCACAAATACCATCGCTTCCGTAATTGTATGGGTGAGCGGGAGAGTATCACATAATTCTTTTCTTTTGTTCACCATATTCATTTTTTGAAGATAAACTTTTTAGCCACGGTGTATTAAATTCAATTGGTATTCAATGCCACGTATTTGCAACGAAAATGAATAATCAAAAATGCACTTTAAAATATTTTACGAAAGAACTACTTTCATTTGAGAAATTTACGTCGTTTGCGCTGTTCATGTTGTCAAATATTTTAAACCTGTGGCTGTAGATGCGAAAGAGAGGTCACAGATGCACAGGTCACAGACATGCACAGTTTCCTGATCACGAGCGGGACGCGGCGCATCTTTACAAACAGATGACTTGTGCGAAAGGGGTAGATAGTATCAATTACAAAATTGGTAACGACGTTTTATGCAGTACTTGCAAGATTATGTATGTGTGTCATATTTTATTTATTAGCCTATAATTAATTACATTTCTGTACTGGGAAGAAAAAGAGATGTCTGAATAGAGAAATATTATTGTTCATTAATCATTTGTTGTATTGTGTTTAACCCAAACAAAATGTATGAATTTCTCATTTAATTTTCGATTTGTAATTTTAGTTTTTTCGATCTGTGATGAACAGACATTAGAGTAGGTACATTAGGATTTTATTTTTAAGATATCAAACCGTGTAATTGAAAAAGTTTATGTTTAATTAATTTAATGATATGCAATAATATAATTATTTTTATTTATTATCTTTGTTTTATTAACCACTAAAATGAGTTTAAATACATCTACCGGTTTCGAAAAATACCATTTTCTTCTTCAGGATGTCATAACTAACTAAAACATATATTATTTCTTTGACAGAATCTATTTTTAAAAAATCTATTTTTAGTACCTAACTCAAATCATTACTTATAATTTATACAAATTTACTCGAATAATTTTTAGGAAAAAATTTTAGAATAGGACTCGTAGTTAAATTTAGTTGGTTGTTTATAATTTTTTGATTAGTTTTACACGCTTTATTTATCTCCAACGATTCCAAATTATTTCATTTGTGACCAACACCGTTTATATGCAAAATTGACAATCCCAATTTTTTATCAATATCATGACCATTTTCTATCAAATGATTAGAAAATTTTGAAAACCCACTATTGTTCAAAATTTTTCCTAAAAATTATTCGAGTAAATTTGTATTAAGTAATGATTTGAGTTACGTACTAAAAATAGATTCTTTTTAAAAATAGATTCTGTCAAAGAAACAATACATGTTTTAGTTAGTTATGACATCCTGAAGAAGAAAATGGTATTTTTCGAAACCGGTAGATGTATTTAAACTCATTTTAGTGGTTAATAAAACAAAGATAACATTGCTGATTTTAAAAGTATAATAATATAATTGATTATAATACGAAATAAGTTAATCATCTGGCAATGCTCGACTGGTTCCGCAACCTTTTGTTGTGGCTGAAGTAAAGGCTGACCTGAGATATTGACGCCTACCATTCAAGTTGTTTGGGCTCTTAAGAATACGAAGGCGCTGTGTAGTGTGTTGCTCTGAATACATCACCCGACATATTCTAAAGTCTTCACACAAAAGATATGTGATGTCTTCCGAATTTTTTGGGCTATTCTGCCATGTATGACCTTCTAGCCGGGTCCATCATCAGTGCGATTTGCTACAATTTTTATTTGCCATATATTATCTGTGCTGTCACATTAAAAATCGCAATTGAAATTTTCTCAAATTGACCACTAAGAGTTGAATCCGTAACATTATATTACCGGTAGAAAGCGTATCTGATTACGCCTTATGCAAAATGTCAAATTTGAACTACATGAATTCCCTTTAATTTTTAGTGCGACATTTATTATTTCCGATTTAAAGCTGCCATATTTTTTGTCAATATATTTTTTGTTTATTTTCATTAATTTAAAGTACTACTCATATGTCACTATTAGTTAACCTACTCAGTCTATAATCTTATTGACTTTCTAAGGGATTTAATTAAAATTATATTTCGTAATGTTTGTAATGCGTGTGTATTATTTTGCGAACATACTAAAAAGAATTTCTCTAGCAAATTAAAATATATTTTCCACTACTCCTTCTATTTATGTCTTTCTTCTGCTCTTTTCAAAGTTAGCTCACATATATAAAGTGCAACTGAATTAACATCAAACAAATATTATAATTCAACGTTGATTCTGCACATTTTTATAACACGAGTGCAAATTCTAATAGAAATCTCCCGCCTTCAGAATAGCGACGCGATATATATTTTCTCTTCGAGCTAGAAAGTGAAATTTCCCGTAAAAAAAACTTTGTAGCTTGTCCAGAGTGCGAGCCTCGGGGTGGACCTGGGTGGGCCCGGGTGGGCCAGGGGTGGGCCCGGGGTGGGACCGGGGCTAAGAGGATCCCTTACGGAAGGTGTAGAAAATATTTACTTTGTGTTTTTTGTATCTCCATCAAAGGCATTCCTTTCCTGAAAAATCACTAGAAAATGTTGGGCTTTTGTCACAATGACAATCCGCTAATGGTGTGGCAAAATTCTAAAGTATTTTTGGTACATCCTGTTCGCTAGGTTGCTGTAAAAGCATCTAACTCCACAAAACTTGAATTGTTTCCTTGTAAACCATCTGAGTTGTGGAACGGCTACCGTACCATTATTTTCATGAATGCCGTATCGGCAGATCACCATTTCGAGAAAATAGAGTTTATACTTTCTACTCATTATATGATCTCTTTAATGGCCCTCGTCAATGGAATGATATAAGAATATTGAATTAAATTGAGATATATTATATAGTTGAGATAAATGACACTATTATGTTCGCGGATTGTGATTTTGATCTAGAGATGAACTCAGAGATATATAAATAATCAAACTCGAGTACAAGATGTTAGATTTGACAGCGAGAATAATTCTTCTAACCCCTAAAACCATAAATAAATACCTACAACTATTAATATCGAAAAATTAGACAAGCAGAGTGTATTAAATTACAAACATTTTTTTCATTTTAACAGCTGCTGGGAGGTTCAAATTCATTAAATTAATGAACATAAAATGAAGAATTAATGAAGTGACATTTGACGTTTGATGTGCAATAAGCGTGAAGTGAGGCGCAATTCGACGAATGACATGTGTGTGCACAGAAACTACGAAAGCCTAGAGTTGTCTTCGATGAATCTCACGGGAGCAAAATCCGTACCTCAGCGAACGTCTCGAGTCCAATACATCCCAAAAATCTCTTCAGTGGATACGAGCCATTAAATTACAGTTCACATTCTAATAAAGCATCTTAACTACTTTTAACTGGTGGTCCGTGTCCGGCATCACCTGGCATTCAGATTACACCGCGGTTTATACCAAAGAAGTAGGAGAGAAAATAACAAGGTAGACGGAGAAGATTGACTTCGTTTTGCGTAAAAATTTATGAATTCATTTTGACTTTAGTTTTAAATTAAATGATTTAATTATAGGGATTTTAACTGTAACTATAAATCATAATACAATTAACATGATGTAAAGCATATTAAACTAATTATAATAATTAACAGATATGTTTAAGCAAAGTAGCAAAAATACAGCTGATGCACGATAGAATTCTGGTGCCAACAATAATGTACGAATGTGGTGTCTCTGCATTGGAAAAAAAAAGAACGAAAGCAGGCTGATTGTAGTGGAAATGCGGTCACTCAGGCGCATGTACAGAAAATATATTTACGATAGAATGAAGAATTATCAAATTAGGAGAGAATGTAGATCTATTTATAGACCAGTCGATAGAATTAATAAAGAGTTGCTAGGATAGTTTGGGCACGCGTAACGTATGAGCAAAGAGATGTAAAGAAAATATATGAGGTGAGTATTGAAGGCGTCAAAAACAGAAAGCATCCGCGTTAAAACCCATGATCAGATAAATCAGATATTGCAAGATGGTCGTATTGAAAGCTTTGACAACCGATAAGCACACATCATCTCTATCTACTCCTATGGAGATACAGCGTGATAGTAATTCAATAAACAAGATTTTACCAAAAAAACTTTACATAAGTTGGGTTAATTTCATCGTTAACTAAAAACTAATTTTAGTTGATGATGAAAGGAACTGCACCTCTTCAAACTACAGAAGTGACGAATTAATCCAAATTGTATTTACTTTATTGGGGAAAAAAATCATCTTGCACCACAAAGCAATCGCCATATCAATTATATTTATTATTATGGAGAACATATTCTTATTGTGAAGTTGTAATTAATAGGTCTGTGATATTTTAAATACTAAATAAATGTATTAATTAAAAAGACATACATATAAAATCAATTTAACGAAAAATTTTGTTGTTGCTACCGGGATTCGAGCCTGGATGTCTTTCCAATCCGGGGAAAGTACATTATCCAACTGTACTACAGTAGACTGTACTTTTGATGACAAATTTTCGAACCCGTGTGTTACACTTTTCAAATTAATACATCTATTTAACGATAGATGTATTAATTTGAAAAGTGTAACATATGGGTTCAAAAATTTGTCGTCAAAAGTACTGTCTGCTGTAGCATAGTTGAATAATGCACCTTCTCCGGATTGGAAAGAGATTCAGGTTCGAATCTCGGTAAGCAACAACAAATGTATTTTCAGTAAAATTGATTTAATATGTATATCTTTTTAATTAATACATTTAATTTGTATTTATTTTATTAATACGGTACCAACTCAGTTTACAATATTGTAATAGTGGATACCTGTCTAAAATATTGTTATAAATAGTTGATGAAATATCCGTGAAATATCTAATCATGATTTATGATCGTTCGTCAGAATATTCCAATAATGAGGATAATAACTTGTTCTGATACTATTCCACCAAAACATCATTAAATTCCCTCACTAGTAAAGCGTAAAAATATGAAAATTCCCAATTGGATTTATAACACATTAATATCAATCTGTATTTGATGGGTAAAAATCCAATCCCTCCTTCCCCTACAGCTCCTTTTTGTATTGAAAATATCGTTAAGCACAATAAAATAAAACTAATCTATTATAATTCTCTAACTTTAATAAAATAATAATATCTCCCGATCGGTTGTTATTTCAACATTCTTGATTCAAACTTTAAAAGATATTTATTTATTTATTAAGTCGGATAAATATTAAATAAATACTTCAAATTTTAAGCTATAAATATGTGTATTTGTGTATAAAATGCATTTTTGTGATAACATGTTGATCACGCCTTGAAAGTAGATGAAGTCTCCTACGGCTATTTATTTACTACACAGTACCAAAAACGCAAATAACCCGCACGATATATACATAACTAAGATTCGAACCCTATTATTTAAAAGCAAGCTTTAAAAAAATCGAGACAAGGAATATAATCTATCGCTAGGTGTACGTGTACATGCATGTCGCTGGAACGTTAAATTACAGTATTATATAAATCGTTTTAAAAATATAATGTCTGGTTGGGCATTTGCTTGCGTTAATTGGTTAAGTTAAGTTGTACTGTGCTAGAAGATCTCTTCCTTCTATTTCTTTACATTACGCCTACCACAGCAGTATTGCGTTCTTTAATACAATTTCACAAATGTGTACATTATACTATACTGAATAATGACATTACCGCAATAAATGAGTTGGACATATTTTCAATTTATTACTAAACACAAAATACTTTTACATGACTTTTTCTTGAAACACGTTTTTTTTAATGTTATTAATAATATATACAACAAAATTTAATTTATCGAAAAAATATTTTTGTTGCTACCGGGATTTGAATCTGGATCCTTTCCTATCCGGGGAAATACGTTAACTGATTACACTACACAAACATAGTAAGTTGACGATAAATTTTCAAACTTTTGTGTTGTAGATCTTTCAAATTGATACCTCTATTATTCTAAATTTAAAAGCTATCACGTTTTATTGCGAAAATCTTAAATACCTTTGAATAAGTTTAGCTAGGAGATTATAAATTTTATTTATTTATTTTTTTAAGTTTTAGATAAACTTTGATATAACTAATTATAATTCTAATTGATACATTTAATTTGTATTAAAATACCAAACAACTATGTTCTGAAAAACTGCAAGTTCACAATAATAATGTGTTGTCTTTAAAATATTATTAGATTGTTTATTATGTATCTATATGCAACTATATTATTATGTAGTGTATTATGCTTTCGTGTGTTTCTATTATGATCTATTCAGAGAGTACTGTAACATTTTATTCATTGTATACATTATATTTCATTATCAATGCTCAGTTCATACCCACTATAGTATCTATAGCTTGTCGTGGGTAGTCTCATTATGGTGAACGCACGTGTTAAGAATTCTTAAATGGTTCAACGACAAAATTTTTAATGTAGCTCATTTTTTAAGTCATTAAACTATTAATTAACTGTAAAATGAAATAAAAAATATGATATTTTCAACACTGAAAATAAGTTTCTAGGAAACACTGGACGTGACCGCAAAGCAGTCACTGGCTATCAAAAGTAGTAGAATGTTTTCTGCTAGTTAATATTATTTATTTCGTTACATATCAGGAAATAATGTATACATTAAAAATCCAAGCATTAATAAAACTAAAACAATAAAAGTATGAGTGGTGGGTGACTAATTAGGAACTACTATGAAAATAAATTTAAAATGTGTAAAAGATTTGATTATTTAAAATATTTAATAGGCTATTAACACTTTTTCTTATTTCTAATTTATTTAACTGTAAACTCCTAGTATTTGTATGTATAATTTTTAAACCCTAGTTAATGTCACAAGAATAGTTTGTTTCTAAAAGGTGATTGGCGAATTTAGAATAGTTGTTGCTATTTAGACATCTCAAGTGCTCCTTAATTCAAAATTTTGCGAATATAAAAATGATTGCAAATTCATTTTATCTTATTATTTATATAATATGTGGCCACTAAGTAATTTTGCTAATATTTAAGAATATATAATTTGTTTTAAATACGAAATGTTTCCACTTGACAGTATACTTAAAAGAGGTCGCAGTTCCAATATGTGATGGCCAAATAAACTAATCGGGGCGTATGTTTCTGATGCGGTTCACGTTTCGGTCAAGAGCCATCAGGGCCACTCCTGGACGCGCCTGTGGCGGCGGTCGGTTGCCGTTTGGTGGATGCTGGAAGCGTGCGCCGCGAGGGTTGAACGCCAAAACCGCTGATATAACAGCATCAGAACGGCGGTTGCAACCGGGGGATGGTCGCAGTCAGGGAACCACACCATTCAGATATTATATATATGATTGTTATTAGTGCAGATTTACTACTTTATAATTAGAATGCAATAAAAATATAAATTCTTCTATTATGTAATATACTTTTAAAATCAGCAATGTTATCTTTGTGGTTAAGATTCATATTTTTATTTATTATCTTTGTTTTATTAACCACTAAAATAACATTAGACCGGCATTTTATACAAATAATAGTATAGGAAATTTACTCATAAATTCTAAAGACAAAGATGATAAATTTAACAATTCTGGTGTCTATAAACTTAGTTGCAAGGATTGTGCTGCATTTTATATTGGTAAAATATGGTATATTGGTATAAGAGTAAGGGAGCATTTGAGATGTTAGAACAATAGTGGGTTTTCAGAATTTTCTAATCATTTGATAGAAAATGGTCATGATTTTGATAAAAAATTGGGATTATCAATTTTGCATATAAACGGTGTTGGTCACAAATTAAATAATTTGGAATCGTTGGAGATAAATAAAGTGTGTAAAACTAATCAAAAAATTATAAACAACCAACTAAATTTAGCTACGAGTCCCATTCTAAAATTTTTTCCTAAAAATTATTCGAGTAAATTTGTATTAAGTAATGATTTGAGTTAGGTACTAAAAATAGATTTTTTTTAAATAGATTCTGTCAAAGAAACAATACATGTTTTAGTTAGTTATGACATCCTGAAGAAGAAAATGGTATTTTTCGAAACCGGTAGATGTATTTAAACTCATTTTAGTGGTTAATAAAACAAAGATAATAAATAAAAATATTATGTAATATATTACCCAGACGCTTAAAATACACTCATAGGTTTTCCCAGCCGTCAGGTGAATATAATTTCTTATAAATTGTTATGCGATAACATCAACCCTGATGATAGTCATCGAATGTGGCCCGAAGCGTCGGCTACAACAACTAATCCACGCTAAGATAACTCTGAAGAAATTCTGCAAGCCAAATATATTTTATAAATATTAAAGTATTTATTTCTCAGGACAAGTATGAAACGTGTTTTAAAGCTATTATTAACGAGTGTAGCAAATATAAATAAATTAAACGATAATAAAATTAACGACTGATTTTATATCCACGCTAGACGTATCAAAGAAAATGATATAAAAGCAATACAAACTGAGTTTATCTGAAGTTTAATACCCGAGCGGAAATTGAATAATTTTAATTTTAATTTGATATCTTACCGAACAAATTTAATCAAAAATGTATTATGAAAATTCATAATAGGTTAACTGTCTTAAACATAATTTTGTTTTTGTTTTCATATAATTAATAAATCGACTAACTTAAATAAATAAATTTTGGCGGTCTTAAAAAATTCACGCAAAATTCATTCCATATCCTTACAAAATATTTTTTCCACTTCCTGTTGTCGAGGTATTTATTAACATTATATCAACTTTATACATATATGTCTTTTTTTATTAGAGTATTATTGGCAGAGAAGGTTGAAGCTATTCTTTACTTGATATAATATGTTCGGCATTGGTTAACGGAAACAAATACTTCTATAAAAAATTGTTATGAAAAAAAAACGAGTGAGTACTATTACTACTCTCGTGGTTGTGTGTATGTTGTGTATATAATTCACTGGGAAGGAAGGGAATAATTAATGTTATGACATTCATTTTTTACATTTTAAAATTCATTTTATTTTCCTAGAAAGCAATCACTTTGTGGTTTGATATATTATATTAAATAAAATAAAAATAACTTTGTATGAAACTACGAAATTTATTACACGTCAACCGGTTTCGCTCATCTCAAGCTTCATCATAACTTATTTAAAACTGATCATAAATACAAAAAGAATGCACTCAAATAAACATATAGAGGGAGATAGAATATAAAATTACATGTGAAAGAGAGAGACAAAATACATATATAATTAAATAAAATATCATGGAAGACAGAATGTAAAATTATATGCGAAAGAGAGAGACAGAATACATATACAGATAGACGGAACATTAATGGAGGGAAAAAAATAGTGTTGACGGATATTAAATTGATTTTAAAGGAAACATACTTAATATGTGGCTAATGGATAAATTAATTTTATTATTAAAAATTGCCTTTTTATTTCAGGGGCTTCTAAATTGTCTAACCGGAGGCCAAACCCGTTTTTATGGAGGATATTGGCCCTTGTGGTATTATTAAAAGAATGGTATTTTTCAGTAATATGGTAGGAAAATTCTGAGAAACCATTACAGTTCAAACATTTAAGGTATTCTTTGACACGAATATTGACATCACGAGAAGTTTTACCTATATATGATAGTCCCTCATTATTTTATTTATTATAATATTTATTTGTTAGAAAACAAAACTAATGTGTGTAGGTTAGTTCTGGATATGTTGCAACTATTTTTTTTTGCAATTTTTAGATGGGTACTTTTTTGATACACTTTATTTTTGAGATTGCATAATTTGGCGCGGCGAGGGGGTGGGGGGGAGATGCGAACTAAAATATTTACACATAAAACAAACATGTCACATTAGTGACGATTATCTTTAATGGATAATTGTTTGTATGATTTATTTATTCATATATATTCATGGACATAAACGAATAACAAAAATATAGAAAGCCTTTTACTACCCTGAATCAGGGCTGACCAACTTTAAGTAACCAAAGGGCCACATTAAATGTCAACCTGAATACAATTCAGTAAAGATATAAAAAACATTTTTATGACCAACTTTTAGCTGCACTAAGCACTTGTGTTGAGTAATGTGGACTTTATGCTGCGTTGTGGCAGGAATGGAAACAAATGAGTCGCTAACAAGTAACAGGCGGCCTGGCTGCACTAAAACGCATCGCGGGCCGTGTCTTGGGCAGCCCATCATTTTAAAATTGAAATGATACACCAAATTGAGATTCCAAAAACATGTATCCGTACACTGAAACTTAGGAACGTGCCCTACCGCCGGTTTTGTTATCTACTCATATATTATATTCACATACATACATGAATGGATTCAAATAAAAAATATGTTCTATGAATGAAAATGACAACAGACCAATTTTCATTTATTTTTGTAAATCTGTTTAGGTAAATTAAATTATTTTAAATTGTTATATTATATTATACACATAATCTGGCTTCCTAGTGAGTTTTTACTTTGACAACATAATGTATTTCAAAATTAGAACACCTGCGCAGACTTGCTCATTTATATCTTCTTTATGGCATTATTGCCGTATATTTATAGGTATAGTATTAAGATGGACGCTAAAAATTCTACTTAAAATTAAACAAAATTGAATTCGTTGCCGAGTCTTAAGTGTTTGTTATTAAGGAGAACATATTCTTATTATGAAGTTGTTATTATTTAGAACATAGGTCTGTGATATTTTAAATACAAATTAAATGTTGTTGCGTAATGGCATAGATGCCGGAAGAAACAGGATTCGGAAGGAAGTTCCACTCACCGCAATCCCGTTCTCCTGGCACCTCCAAGGTGGACTGTAACTTTAGGTGTTTGGACACTATCTCCTGGTCACGTAGACACACGTCTCACTCTTTGTTATACTGCGAATTTTTTTTGTAACCGTACCGGTTCAGGGTCGCCGATCGACTGACTCGTTGGATGGTGAGGAAGGGGAGGGAGGTGGAAGGCACAATACATCATCCTCGCTCAAGCACAAATATATGTCCCAAACAAATGTATTAATTAGAAAAATCTACATATAAAATCAATTTTATTGAAAAATATTGTTGTTGCTACAGGGATACGAACCTGGATCTCTTCCAATCCGGGTAACGTGCATTAACCGATTATGCTACAGCACATAGTGTATTGATGACAAATTTTCGAACCAATATGTTACACTTTTTAAATTAATACATCTATCGTTTTATTATTTGAAAGCAACAAAAACATTTTACTATAAAATTGATTTTGTGTATACATATTTAATTTGTACTTAAGTATTTGGGTTGGCGAAATATTATAAATATTTGGTTTCGTTGCCATCTACCAGGAATCATCTCAATGGAATTTCAGTTTGCGATTTAATATTTTATATTATAATTTAAGGTAGCCCAGCATAGATAGCAAATTTTTTATTTACGATAATTAAACTGTTTGAGAATCTGACAGTTTTTCCAATGAATAAATTGCTAAATGTGTCGGTCAGAGGTCAAATATTAAGATATTCAATAGAGGAACGTTCTAGAAAACTCCACACGGAAGTTTTCTACAACTAAGGAAAAGCTTAATAAATTATATAAAGCACTTAACAGATGACAGCTCTACTGTTTACATTTAATATTAAAAGTACAATAATAGAAAAAATTAACTAGAAGATTTTGGACGGAAGGATTTGAATTAAATTGAGAAAATAAACTTTTGAAGAATATATATAATTCAATTACTGATATTAAATTTGATGCGATTCTTGATATTCCAATTTTTTGGAACACTATTTATCTACAATAGAAAGACCTCGGATTTAAGTCCCAGAAACTGCAAAAATTTTTTCCAAAAGATATTTGCCTTAGTTTCATTCTCAAGGATGGCATGTTCTAAAAAATGGCAACATTGATAAAATAGCGAGTTTTGCACTAACCAGAACACAGTTTGCTAGCACCGTTAAAGTTAATTAAATTATGTTCAGTGTTTTGGTGTTTGACTTGTTGTCTCACTCGTGCGTACTCACTCATATATACCTTCAGTTCACTATTTACCTAAATTTTAACCTGCGTATCTTCGCCCCTTTCTTTCCTAACCTATCCTTAGGCACAAGGAAGAAAGAATAAATACCCTCCAACTGCAGCAAATTTAGTGTGCGCTTGGAACTTTATACGGACTAACTACAGTCGTTTATAATCAATCTTTACTTTACTTTAATCCCGCTAATATATAAAAATCTTTTACGCGATTGTTAACAGTGTTAGTTTACATTTCCCGCTCAAACGCTTGTTCTTGTGGCGGAAAGGAATCAACAACTGACCCAGCATCTAGCAGACGAGAAAGTAAGTGCTTTCTTTCTTCTTAATATTTCCACCACACTTCTTTAATATGAAAAGCAAAAAAATATATAACTATTATTTTAAACCCATTTTAGGACGTACATAGGACACAATTTAAATAATTACCTATCTACATGCATTTATATAATCAATTTACCTAACTAGTATTCTAATTTTCAAATATCTTGCAATAAAAAGGAACTTGTTTGTTGTCTACTCGTATAATGAACTTTTAAAGTCACATATACAATGGACACATCACTTCAATGTAACGTATTAGTTTTTTCTTATATATAAGATATTAAATTAATACGTGTAACATATTTTTTTGTATTTTTAAAATATTTTAATAAATGTATAAGAAAAACCAAGATTGAATATTAAAAAACCTTTTCGATCTAACAATAATATTCATCGATTGAGTGGACGATCTTTCTCTCACAAAAATAACATCACTTGTACCCAGTTGTTAAACATGCCCACTTAGCTTGCGGAGAATCCATCGAAGCGATACAACAAATACATGCCGTTAAGGGTATCCCGTTTTCTATGGAGAAAATGTAATTCAACCCCTTTGACGATACTTTTACCTGGGGTGGCAAACTCGATTAATTCATCCGCACCCCCGGCGTGTATTAATTAGGTTTAGGGCCTCCCCCACCACCGCATGTGAACAGAACACGAGAACTTTGTCGAGAGGTTTTTTCTGTTAACATTGTAAAACTTGTCCCTCGTATTCGAGGGCTTTCACTACACGTTTTTCTTTTCAACATACCGTTTAGGGGTCGATTCTTCATTGATATACTTCAGAATTTTACGTCAGTTTTCGAACAACTCACGACTATTGTCGACAGCGGAGTTTGCTCTCTGGAAACTATTGTCAACATGTCTGTTATCACAAAATAGATAAATATAACGTTGCCCTCTTCGCGAAATCTGAATTAAACTGAAGAAGCCAACCTCCCCATGCATCATGTCACCAGCTTCATCTATCAGGAAAAGCTGTCTCAACTACATACTAGACATCATGAAAGGTGGCGCCACATTGGCTAAATGATGTTTTTCAACATATGCGAAGTGTTCGCGAATTCAATAAGAAAGGCCTATCGGATGACGCCATCTTTATCTTTTGTTATTTTTTCTATTCCATTTCCTTGGACACTGTGATACTCTGCGGTTATACCGTCTAACCTTCTTCAAAAAATATGTAAGTGTTTTCCACTTTGACATTTATATAAACTACTGTTTAGCTATGAATATCCTAATATTTAATACATTCATTTCAAGGAAAAAATCTAACTTTAATGACTAAATTTAAATCAGAAAATATATTTACGTAATCATACTAAATATACAAGAATATGAAGTCTGTAAAACAATGTTATAATTGTAGGGTATATAAATATGTTAGTTTTAAATATGAATTAAATATATTAATTATAAAGATATACATATAAAATCAATTTTATCGAAAAATATTGTTGTTGCGCCACCGGGATTCGAACCTGGATCTCTTCCCTAACCGGGGGAGGTGCTTTATCCAACTAAGCTACAGCGACATTATTTTTAGCGACAATTTTTCGACCCTATATGTTACCTTTTTAATATTAATACATTTAATCGTTCCATCATTTGACAGAGCCATCTACCTTATTTTTACAGAATCTCAAATACCTTTGAGTAAATCTGATAGCAGACGCCAGAATTATCTGCCATCAGATTAGTTTTAGTTCGATTGAATTTTTTTATGATTAATTCAATTTAGATTATTTAACATTATGTAATTTTTTTATCAATGGAGCGATATTTATAATATAAAAAACCAGGATTCATTTTTATTAAATTTTTGGACACATTGATACAACTTTATTATTTTTTTAGGAGAACACATTCTGAAGTTGTAATTATCCAGAACATAAAAAAAAAAAATAATGTTAGTGATGGTAAACCTTCATTTTTAAAAAAATATGGCTGATTGTATTCGTTTATTTGTTATTAACAACAGTTAAATCTTAGTTAGAAATCATTGTTTATTAAATCTCAGTTACCAATCATCGTAACAATCACAATCACAAAATGGTATACGATCATTCATTTATGCACTATTAGTTAGTTCAGTAATTTATACGCCAGCAAAGGAAAAAGACAACAAATACAAAATAAATTGATCTTTAAGAGCAGAATAAATCAGAAAAAAAATTGAAGTACTCACCCTTCGTCATCGACCATCTTGATCACCTTTGACAACACGTGTCCTCGTAAATACAAAACAAACACCACTAGAGCAACTGTCTATCACCAAACACTACACAACACACATCACGCACAAACAATACTAAAATGATTCCAAAAATATTTTATTATAGACATAAACACGTTCATCGATTGCACGCAGTTGCATTATCGAACGGTGACTCAAAATGCGTTTGATTTTTAAGGAATTTGTGCTACGTTTGTAAACAGCTGATTGATATACAGGCGTTTTACTGTACCGTATTATAGCAGTTAATTATAATCATATTACCGAACTGTCACTTAATGAGTCTAGATTATTTTTATGGCACAATACGATGTTACATCAGAATAAGAATTCTCGTGTGCCATCCTCGAAATATTGGCGTTAGAATGAGTCGACGGCGTAATTATGGTGCAATGTATTAATCATTGCGTATACCTATATTGAAGCGATTTGTGTTTTATTTGGGATATTTGGTGAAATTGAAGAGTCTGTGTGATCAATAAATAAATAATCATTTGTTTGTTTCATGGAGCAATTAAAGATAAGATAAAATATGAATATATCATCATTTTAATACCACTGAATAATTTTTACTTCACTCTGACTCTGCTTTTATTATCTATCAGCTGACAAGATACAAAAATTCAGCAGATATTATCACTTTTTTGTTAATACATATTCACTTCTTACATAACCAAAAGTTATGTTTTATGTGGTTAAAAAAACATATATTATATAAACACAAATCTTGTATCTGTTTGAGTGGTAACCATCTTTACATTTCAGACTAGTTTAATTACTTTACTTTACAAATAATTGCACAATAGTACGACAGCTCAATAATTTGGGCACGCCTTGTGATGGAAACAAATTGTTGGTTAACTGGTCTAAGAATTACGATTTGGAATCCCGACGAATACAAAACGAAATGTTTATTTTTGTGACGAAAATGCTCACAAAACCCCTTCAATAATAAAAATAAATGCTCATTTTTGATCTTATAATAATGAAAATAATGCCTGTTCCAATACAGATTTATAGATTGTAACTGGTGCAGTAGAGTAAATAACATTATACGATTTAAAGTAAAAATAAAAATTACTTAAATTAAATATCCATCCATCTCATACAACCGTCTGTACGGAAAAAAAATAGCCCATATAAATCGGCTTCGTTGATTGATTTTGCTATGTAGTGGCCTCTTCGCTGATAGTGTTTCCGTCACAAATAGTTTTGCAAAGATGGTAGTGGCCGCAATAATACAAAAACTCGCATTTAAATAATCAGTAAATTAACTCTTCAAGTTGAAATAGTCGGTTATCGTACACAAATACCCAATCAGAAGTATTGTCGAAGTAATTTGAATAATAACGTAATGTTACAGTGATACGTGCGCCGCCTAGTGGAAATTATTTAAATAATCTGCTTTTAAATAATCCGATAGTGGGTGGTACGAGTCTACGATGACCATTAGAGAGAGGAGGATTTCTCTAAATAAGTTAGTATTAGTTATTGCTAAGTTAAATTACCGACATTTTTTTCTCTAATCGAAGTTCAACGCCGCATTTCTGAAAATGGTGTCTCAGCTACCATATTGTATTTTACAATAAATATACCACTGTGCAATATGATGCGGAATTCTTACATTTTAGAGAGAGTCAACTAGGTATTAGACGTTGTCTTATAACTTGAATCTTCGATCTTCGACGGATCATTGTCTTTACAACAGCAATGACCTCAACTTCTGCCCGACAGTTTGGCCATCGTGACGATAGACCATCAGAACACAAATTTTCATTCGACCACATTATTGAGGCATCTTATGACCTTTCAGTTGACCGTCTCCCGAGGGGGTTCCAGCGCTGCGGAGCCGACGCTACGATGTTTCCAGTCCATTAGCGGCGCCCCCCCCACCCACCCGCTGGCACCGGAGATACCGCGGCGGACCGCCAATTAAACCGAAACACTGGCGCCTTGAACGGAATACACTTGATCAAACTGTAGCGAGAGTTTTGTGCGGCCAGTATCTTCATCAGTAGTTTGCTACTCGGTTGCGGTCGTTAATCTTCCCTCAACTAAATCAGACATCGTATACTTACTTAATTGAATTACTGTGTATCTTCTTTGTGCGTAAGTTTGTACATTTTTTTAAATTGATACCGTTTTTTTCAACAAAAATAAGTAGGTAATACAGGGAATTCAAATAAATTAATGTGCTGATAAACTAGCCAAGGAGGCCCTCAACAATACATGATGACAGATTTAATATGGACTTCACAATGGATGTATTCAAATAATCACAAAGGTAATCGTTTCTTTTTCTGAACTCGCCACATTTGTTATATATAATATCTCATTGTTTTACCGATAATAGTATTGACTCGTGATATGTTATAATTTGATTAATAACACAAAACACTCTTGAAGGATGGATTACCTTAGTAAAAGAAGAAGTACGTAATACATAAAAGATGCCCGAAATAAGACTGAAGAGTTAAAATGAATGGCATGCCTGAGGATCTTGAAGTAACTGCACCTTGGTATCTGCACTATTTAAATTTTACGCGGGAACATTTTAAGATTCAGTTTTGAAATTTGTTGTAAGAATATTCAGGAGATGCCAAATAACCTCAACAACTATTCCAGTACACAGACCACAAAGCGATGAGTACATTTTCCTGGAAGATCTGCCATTAAACCCTGTTCCACAAAATGGGAGACTTAAGTATTTTCGTTGAATTAAGATAATAGACCTTTCAGAAAAATAGAAAAATTCAATTATTTTGGCGCGTTGTTGCACATCCTAAGAAATGTTTTATAACGCGCAAAAAGAAAGATAATAAAACCAAAAAAGTTATGGATAATCCTTCTGTCTCATTTAAACCAGATTGTATTATTTTTATAATAAACAATAAAATATAGTGAAGATATTTTTTTCAGGATCCTAGAATATAATTGAGAAAAATTTGTATCGCATTCAATATAATACATATTGATATCGGGAAAAAGTGGCGTGGAAGCCAAGGGAAAGAAGGGGGGCGCCTGTGCAGGGTTCTAAAGAGTTCTCCTTCTTCTTGTGCCCTATCCGTTCAACGGAAGTTGGCTATCGTGTTGGCTGTTGTGACTTAACTTACTTCGACTCAAAAAAGCTCTATAGTAGACTGGCTAAATAACTGTCTCAGGTTATTTATTTACGATATTCTTCTTCTTCCAGGACCTCAACTTCCAGCAATCTTTCTCTACATTATGAGGTGCAAGATCTCATTCTTCTCTGGATGTCTCATTACATGTCCGAAATATTGAAGTTTTCAGATTTTTATTGTTTTAATTTATTTATCCGAACCATAACATCGTCATTCGTAACTCTATCCATCCAGATTATTTTAAGCATTCTTCCTTAGATCCACATCTCAAATGCTTCAAGTAGTCTTATCGTTTATTCGGTAAGTGTCCATGCTTTCATTCCATAAAATAAAATCGAGAACACATAGCATCTGACCATTCTCATTCGTAATCTATGATTGAGATCATAAAGAGTAAATACGCCAAATTTCATGTAGTTTTTTATGGATAACAGACAGAGATTCTATTAAACAGAATATAGCATTCCGACCGTCGTGTATTGTCACCTCTGTCGATGTCATTGACTTTGAAAACCGTGCACCTTAATTATATATATAAGGCATTATATATAAGGCACTTTAATTATAAATAAAGTCTTAACTTTCTTTGTCTACACTAATAATCATTTTAGGTTTTTTTTCTGATTTGATGATTTCAAATAAGACTTCATGATGGCTCTAAAAATTGTTTTGTTTCATGAACTGTGCTCTAATTTATTAATAAAGGTCGCGTTTATATTAAAGGAATAGAAAATGGCAAATAAATTAAACTTCTTAATTACAATCAGGCTACTTTGTTGAGAAAGAAAAACTGGTGTGAGAGTTCCACCTCCTAAAACAGTTTCGTGGAAGTGGCGGGGAGTGGGGCCGTTCACCGACTCGAAAAAATCTGGAAATTTTCCATACATATTATAGATATTATAAAACCCACTTAAATTAGTATTATTACATAATGTGTGCAAAGAAGTTTTCCTTTTCGCTAAATAAATATTTTAATACTGTTGAACGCGTACGTATTGAATGTCAGAAATTTAAACAATTTATGTTTTAAGGTTTTTTTAGGTGCCAAATAGATTTTTATATTTTTGATTATATTATAGGATTCATAACTAAAAATGCATACTATAGAAGCTTACAGCTTACACAACTTCAATTGTCAAGAGATTCGTCAGTATGTGAGAAGCTCTGCTTATGAATATGACTGAAAATAATAATAAAAAATCTTATTATTATACCGTCTTCAGTTTAATTCTAACCTAACCTAACCTTTCTTAATACAGATTAGACTAGTGAGACAGATATACTATTAAGTCAAATTTATAAATATTTATGCATAAATAAATACATGTATTATTGATAAACTTGAGAGGAAAATATTTCAAAATGTACAATAGATCATAAATATCAAAAAACAAAACGATTATAATTAGAATTTTGTTAATTTGCTTATCGTCTTTCTAATATTCTTATAATGCACAAAAATAAGAAACACTTTTCCCAAAACTCGCATAAGAGATACTACAGAGTTAAGCGAAGTGAGCTGTTATTCCTTGTTTATTGAATTTATTTGATTATTATTACATTATATGAATTACCAACTAATGCATGAACGCTGAATCTCCGAGATATCCACGTTGAGATATATCAGTACCATGCACACACGGAAATAGACTCGAGAGATTATCTTGGAGTTGATATAAAGAGACAAAAAGTCAAACACGAATTGCATACAAACGTGGCTTAGAACTATAGATATCTGAAACTGATTAAACAAACAGAAAGCATTAAATTATAAACAGTTATTTCATTTTAACTCCTGTTGGTGAGGTTAAAAATCACCCAACGGAACGTGAATAGACATTTGACGTATAACAAGCACGAAGTGGGGCGGAGGATGGCTTAATGTATACACAGTGGATTACGAAAGCCGATCGTGTGTACAATTAATCTAATTGGAGCATTATTCCTGTCTCAGAAATTGTCTCGAGTAGAAAATCTCATCCGTGGACACGGGTCATTAAAGAGAAGTATTCTATATGCCGCGGCTATGTACACGCTATATACAAGGGTAGGTATCTCTCGAGTCTCCGGCACCGAGAGGAGAAGATATTTAATTACAGCTGGAATCCTCTCTTGGAGTTTCCAGTACACAATTATTCCAGTAACAAATTTACTCGTCCATTATATTCGCCTCAGCGAACTCCAGGATATTCTTCTTCCTCTGCAATCTACTTCCGACCGTTGATAATGGCCGTGGAGTATCAGCAATTAATATTTCTAATAATTTGATACTTCCACTTGAACAACGTTGAATTGGACAAAAATATCTATTCAATTAAGATTACTGACAAGGTTGATCAACTTTACGCTACTTTAAACAATCTAATTAAATTCACACGCTCCTTGCCTCTGTCCTTTTATTTTTGGTTGCGTCTGCTTTCAGTGCGGTTTCGGAGAAATATATTTCGGACTAATCAGCTGGGCGTGACGGCGTAGGGTGCAGTACGTGAGTTTCTTCGCGTATTATGTTTTGTATGTATTTGTATTGTTTTCGTCACGTGAAAAATTAATATACCACGCGCACATTCGTTTAACTTGAAGCAAAAAATAAATTGTCTGTCATAATTTGATTTTGATTGAATACTGACGTAAAAATATCAATCTTAAAATTATATTAAAAGACAACCAAAATAATGTACCGTAGACAACGAAGCGTATTTAATGAAATTAATGTTTTATTATGTTAAATACAATACATTATTAATTATAAGGAGGAGCCTTTTAACATTTTGCATTAGGCCTATTTTTTAGTTACGCCGCTGCGTAAATATGTCGACACTTCAGCTAGGAAGCGGGCTCGATAGAAAAAGAAAGATTACGTCGTGAAACAATGTGCATGACGTGAGATATCATATTTTAAAAATGTACAAATAAATATATTTATTCAGTATAAATATATTTATTTATTCAGTATAAATATATTTTCCAGCGCTTGTATTTCACTCTCTAACGGAATGTCTTACTATTCAATTAGTGAATTCGGCTATTTTAAGCTGGGAGTTGAAACACGCTGACCAGTCGCGGTATCACATTACCTCTACCTCTGTAGACCGTCTGCTTCCACGTCTACTTCATGACGTCAGTGGGCACGTCTTCGATTGACGTGTGAGATTAATTCCACTACAGCATTGCACTATAATATTATGGCATCGGCTTTAGCGAGAAGAGTATTAAACCCAAATACCACGGTGAGTTTATTTTAGGAAAATAAAGTTGTGTAAATACAATGTATCCAAAATTTAATAAAAATGAATTGATAATTCTGGCGTCTGCTATCAGTTTACTCAAATGTATTTGAGATTCTGTAAAAATAAGGTAGATGGCTCTGTCAATTGATGGAACGATTAAATGTATTAATATCAAAAAGGTAACATATAGGGTCGAAAATTGTCGCTAAAAATATTATCGCTGTAGCTTAGTTGGATAATGCACCTTCCCCGGTTAGGAAAGAGATCCAGGTTCGAATCCCGGTGGTGCAACAACAATATTTTTCGATAAAATTGATTTTATATGTATATCTTTATAATTAATATATTTAATTCATATTTATTTTAGGAAAGTTTAAGGTTAAGAAAGTTACGTTAATATGAGCTGTCTTCAACTCAAAATGTGTGCTGCCCGCCACCATAACGGTGTCAAACAATGAGAGTCAAAATAGCAAAAGATCGCCAAGACCTGTAAACACTATGGACCATCCAATCTAGTTAATTGGAGCATTCGCAAAGGTATGGGATATGCGATCCTCAATAATGTGAAAAGGTAAATAATATATCATGAGAAACACTGGAGATAGTTATTTATTAAACATATATCTACAAATTGTAGGCAACATATAATATAGTATATGCAAATACCAAACTACTTTGAAAATCTGAGATATTTAAACTAGTTATCTACCACAAAATCCATTCACACAATGGTTTCACATTACAAAGGGTATCAAGCAAGATTGTAATGTAATATCTGCATGGCTGTTCAACTTATATACGGATAAATGTGAGAAAGAACTGAAATGTATAATTTTATAGGAGCAAAAATGGGAGATTTAACTGTATTCTGTTTATTTTATGCCGGTAATGCAGTATCAATGGCGAATAATGAAAAAGAATGTACGATGTATGCAAGGAAAGCGACCTTATTATGAATGTTAACAAGTCGAAAGTGATGGTTTGTGCAAAATACTTGTAGGTAATGAATGTTTGGAACAAGTAAAAGAGTTTGTGTATTTTGGAAGTATGTTTGAGAGAAACAGGCTGAAAAAGATATCGAAAGGAGGGTGACTACAGGAAACAAAATAACAGGGGCATTGAATGGAATAATATCTAATAGGATCTTGTCAACAGAGGCAAGACTAGCGATACACAATGAAGTCCTGGTACCGACACTGATCTATGAAAGTGGTCTAAAGCTGGCAGAGGAGAAACGAAAGTAGACTGAATGCAGTGGAAATGAGATCACTTAGGCATATATGTGACAGATCCATGTATGAAGTAAGTAAAGAATGAAGAAATGAGAAGAACATTCAAAGCTGATCTTAGGTGGTTTGGTCATATGGAACGGAAGACGTAATCGACTAGCTTGTATGAGATGTGTGAATGTGTATGAGGCGAGAATTGTGTGTCAGAACAGAAGAGTGTGCGCCCTGCCTTCCCTAGCGGGGAAACCGCATGATGGGAAGTTAGTTCGATAGTTAATTAGTAATAATTCAATTTCGTTTGTACTACCAATCAACTTTGAAAACGTGACATATTTAAACTAGTTATCTACCACAACAATATTGCATAGTAGAATCCCATTTTGTGTATACAGAGATTTTATAATGTCAATAGCATGAAAAATAAGATATATTCTCCAATTTCTATTAAAGCCCAAAACACTCTTGTGTGGCATTTTTTCATGAAACTATATAAATTTATATTTTGATGCAAAATAGAAGCTGTTTAAGTATATTTATGTTTCTTAAATATTCTGTTTTTTTATCGAACAATTACTCTTTCGTTCAAATTTATTCAGACATTCACCGTGACATTTTATTTTAATGTACATTTGTAGGCTGTGGTGGTTTAAGAACTAAGGAAGCATTTATTAGCGCTTAAATAATGTTTTCATTTCTTTTTTTATTCTCACACTTCATAATTAGATGGTTGCTTAATTAGTAATAAAATAGTTTTATTTATTTTATTAAGTACAATTTGAACCACCCTTTTCTATCAAGATTCTATCTATCACCGAGATATGTATACCATTTAACTTAATATTATTACGATTGTTTTAAGTACTTTCATTAGATTTTGTAAATTAATAATAATCTATAAAGAATTTTGTTTCATTGTGGCACGTTTTAATCGAAAATTTCATTTCAAAATTTTCTACTGAGTGAAAGTTATTTTTTTAAGAAATAATTTATGTTTTACAAAAATTAATTGAAAATTATTAATTGTTATCGTTCCTGATTAATTTTATTGATATTATTAATTAATACAATATTCAATTAGAGTATCTTTATAGGAAGTTGATCTCTCTAGTCCTTACTATTTTATAATTTACTATATACTTACAGTATTTATACTATATTATATTATATTTATTATAGTTTGGTACATTTTAATAATTTAAAGTTTAATTAACTTTTATCGTGTAATATCAAATCACGAGACCAAGTTATTGAATCTGTAGGCGTACAAAATATTGAAACATATTCGAAACGGTTGCTTTCCAATACTGAGTGGTGGTCTTCTATTTCGTAACCCATTAATATTAATATTGAGTAAATAATATTGCTTTATATTGTTTACTCATTTGTTAATTATATAAAAATCTTTCTCAGATAAATTTAATGATTTTTAAAATTTTCCACCATTCTTTCACGGCTTATTCATAATATCACAAATTTTCTGTAGAAGTTGAATAGGTCTGAAAAATGATGCATTATTGACGGACTTGCAGTTGCATTTGAAACATAATGGATACATGAAAAGTCTCCTAAATTATTATGTTATAATAACCCAAGACTTGAAACTGAAATACAAATATTTTATTAATTAACTGCAAACATTTCATAAAATCCTATCCTTCAAAATATTGTACAACGCATTTGTTCACAGTTATTTAGAGTATGCATCTCAAATCTGGAACCCGCAGCAATTTACATATATTGTGAGATTAGAACGAATACAAAATCAGTTTCTTCGATAACTTAATGTTAACCCTTACCTAGATACAGAAAACTTTCACAATATGAAAACCCTGGAACATCAAAGAGCACGTGTTGATCACATACTTATATTGAAATTACTACACGGGCATTTTAACTGTCCTAGTCAATTAGAACTAATATCTCTTCACATTCATTACTATTGTGCTTTAATATTATTGTAAATTTTTATAATAAGTTTCATAAGCTTGATATTATTTTAAGTCTATCATGATTATTTAAATTGTTAAAATCTCTTTATTAATTAAAATTAATCACTCGCAGTCTCTAGTCAGCGTTGCCTGAAATTCAGATTTAATTATAATCTGAAATTGGAGTTTAGGTGGAGGTATATCGCAATGCCTTTTTAAGACCCTAAATAATATGCTAATTAGTATGCAATATTTGATCTAGACAATGGAGAATGAAATATACGGGAAGTGGGGTGGGGTGACCATATTTTCGTCAAGATCGTGCAGAGTGCAACTGAATTTGGGTAACGTACAATATAATATTTTTATTTCTAATGGAGTCGGGTTAGCCGAGGGAAGGGGGAAGGATGTTTTTGTTTTACCTAAAATCTTAAATAGCATCCGAGTAAAATTTAACGTGAAAGACGTAAAATACATTTATATCAGAAGAGGGTTGATTTATTTCAATTTATTTGGAAAACAAACAGTCAATTGATTTTTAAAAAAACATAATAAAGTGTAAGCAAAATTGAACCGATTACATGTTTTCTCTGAATTAACAATATACTAGATACAGTGTAAGACAATAATTTGAATAAGATTTACCAAATTGATGCAATAGATTGAACTTAAGTAATAAGAAATTAATTTTACGCTGCATAGAAAATGATAAAAATATTGCAAGAATACAAAAAGGTCTGTAAAAATAAGAGAATATATAAAACGAGGAAAGATAAAAGTAAAAAATAACAAATTTTTCCAGGGGAAACGGGAAGGTGAAGGGTAAGAAATGTTTTGTACAGTCCTAAAAAATAAATGAACAAAGTTTAGTTAAGGTCGGTCAGACGGTGTAGGATCGTATTGAGAACAGACAGAGAGATTAATTGATTTCTCATTAATTATCCTTAAAATATTAAAACCATACGATTTCATTCATTTAGATTCAGAAGAATATACTGTATTAAACCACAATTAATTCCTTGGGAATATTATATAAACTCTAATAATCTTGATTTCGATCAATTAATGGTTCTACTAAGTTATTGAACACAGCTAATTAACGAAGAGAAGTGACCAAGCTAACCGATTTAAGATGAAGCTGGAGAGAGCTAATCAAATATGAAAAGAAGATCTATCGGTCCTGGGGGAAGATTCTTCCCCTCGTTTTATAAAAAGGTGCATTAATCTCATCGCTTAGAAAAGACCCACTCACTTTGGATATCTCGCTCGAATCAGATAAAGAAGTGCAAAAAATATAGGGGAGGTTTGTGCTTGTATGAGGGGAGTAAATTGTACTCATATATTCAATATCAATTTCTAAAGGCAGTTGGTAATAGGATCCTTATCCTGAAAGTATAATAAAGAAATCATGGTTCCAGGTTTGATAAAATAACCTTATTCACGACTATAGAATGCAAGTCTTTCAAATTTTTATTTTCTTTATTGAATGCTTATATATCTGTTAGCTATAAAAAAATGTATGTACTATTAATTTGTGTTAATTTATGAATTTTGTATAATTACTCTGAAACCCTGTGCAAAATATAGACAACTATTAATGATATAACTATAAATGTGTATTGTTGAAAGCCATCCGTTCCAAATTTTACTCAATTACACTTTAGGACTCTGACAAAATGTTACCCTCCTCCCCCCCCCTTACTTCTTCTTCTTTTTTTAAACAGGCAATCCACCCTTCAAGAGTGATTTGTGCCATTAAACAAATTAAAACATTATTTCATAGAAAGCAGTACAACAATATTATAGAATAGGGAATATTGCGTTACAAGTTAATACCATCGACGTTCAAGAAATTTGCTATTATATAGCTTAAATGTGGCGAGTTAAGGGAAAAGGGAGGCATACTTCAGGTTTATGAAATGGCGGGCAGACAGAAATTATTACCGAACATGTTTTCTATCCGTTGTGAAACCATCTTAACCATAAATAGTGTTTTATATCATCAATATTATTTTAATTAATAATAAATTGATGTACCTAGATTAACACCATCAACACTCTTAAGAAGAATTTGTACGTACGTGAAAATAAAACACTTGTTTTTTGATTCTACTCGTTTTATTTACTTGAGAGGCGTTTTGCCTTGTAAGGGCATTATCTATCTAACAATTTAACTCAACAACTTGTATTTATATCTATAGTGGGGGACGGCCGCATAATTTTATTTGCATGATGTGAAAAGGGACAACGTTATACATTGGAATTCTCAGGATTTCCATAAATTTTGTAATGTTTCTAATTATTCTAAGTAGCCATTCTGTTTCAACACTAATAGTAATAGTAGAATTGAAAACCAAGTATTTTATTTTCACATGTGTGATTATGGAGTTGTACAAACTTACCTCGGAAACAGTAAAAATCTGTACATTCATTTATAATACAAAATTTTCTACATTTATAATGGTGATATTTTTCACAAAAAATATTTTCGACACATGTTATTCATTTCACCCGAGCCTAAAACTTATATCTGTCACGAATTCTTAAAAAGTGCTTTTTGCATTGTTTTTTGGAGTATTATTTGTACGACCAGGTTTCTTCTTATTTTGACACATTATTTTATTTCTTCTTTTACAGTACATAAAACATTTAACAAACATCAAATATTAACATCATCGCCGAGTCTTATAACTTATTTAGCGTCACGTATTGATCACTTAGATAGGATAGATAAAATCAACTCAATTAACACATGCCAATTATTATTATCACAGATATTCGTTTATTATTAATTGAAAAAATTTGCACTAAAAAATTTATGGCTCTAAATTAAAAAATGATAATGATAAAATTAGCCCCTTCCACTGTATTCTTTTGTTCATTGATTGATTTTATATTATTTAATATTGATTTTTTTAACGAAGGCACATTTTTGTTACGAAGTGCAATTTCTGAACATATTTTTATGATATTTTTAATACAAATTTAATTAATTAATTAGAAGGATAATACGGAATACAACTATGAATCGAAAAAAAAAATTGTCTGCTACCGGGAATCGAACCTAGACCTTTTCCTATCACGTTAGTAAATATCGTGCATCACTCAAAGTTATTTGGAATTCACTGCAATATAAGTTGACTGATTTTAAAAATGAAATAATAAATATATTAATGATAAAAAAAAGACTATAGAATATAAACTCAAAATTTGTCTAAAACGTAATCGGTTGATATAGATAAATGGTAACGAAATTCTCCCTATAGAAAAAGGTCCAGGTTCGAATTCCGGTAGCAACAAAAAATAATTATTTCGGTATTTTTTTTCTGTATATCCTTCTAATTTATTCATTTAATTTGTATTAATATTTTTTTATCCATTTTTATTCCGGTTCAAAACAGGCATTTGCTTGCGTACCAACCGGGTGTCCCATAATATTATTTTAAGTTTTTTTTTTTTATCTTTCCTTTGTACAATTTCTGTGTTGGTTTCTCTAATTACAAATAAATAAATCCAATTATATCTAGATATAAATCTACTTACATTATTTTCAACAACAAATATTCGTAGATACAAAATTTAATTATATCAATACACATTTATAAAAATTATACTTACAAATAATGTTACATATGTATCTTCATTAAAAAAAAATCTAATCCCCGAATTGAAAAATGTACAAACTCATCGGCCCCCTAACGTGAGAACCCTCTTTCTAAAACATACTTAATCCAGTGAAGAAGATTACTCACGCTCTTTTTATAAAAAACAGCTGTCAGCTGCCAAAAGTTGTCCCAGTAATATTTTGCAAAGATTGGCATTTTTCTTTCCCGCAAACTGTGGTCGGAGGAAAGAAACTGCGACAAAACTTATTGAAATACTTGAAATATTATGTAAGTACTTTTATATTATAACTACAGTTAGAAGAAATATTAATATATTTATGGGGCTACTAGATATAAACTAAAAGCTTTCAGTAAAAACTACAGTAGCACTTAATTAAAATTTCAGATAGACTTCAATACTAATACTATATTTTAAAGAGAACACGATATTTGTGAAGTAGTAATTTTTTCAGAATATAGTTCTGTGATATTTTAATACAAATGAAATGCATCAATTAGAATTATATACATATACAGATAAACTCAATTTTTCGAAAAAATATTTTCTTCCGGGATCATCATCAGAAAGATGAGCTATGGTTTTATCAGACATCTTTCTTTAATACTCGTAGATAGCATTCAAAGAATTATAAAATATTATGAAATCACCTACGCGTATCTTTTTTGTGTTGTTCACCATGTTATTATTATTATTTTTACTTTTTATTTACACCCTATGCCGAATCGTTTTGAGAGTTGTTTCCTCTCGTTTCGATTCGTCAATATTACTTTTATTTTTTTATTACATTCAGTTATTATCTTCTTAATACCATCGTAGGTTGGCACCGGTATCATCGTACCAGAACCATACCTGTGCAATTTTACGTGAGACAGCAGCCAGAGAGAAACCATAGAAATCATACATCCCCAAAATGGAACGGTAAATGTCATATTTATGTGTTGCAGTCGCAGAATTCGGACACAGTCTGGCAGAAATTCACCCTGTCCAAATTACAAGAGGTGCGAGGGAAAGCCAGTAGAATGCTCCGTTAGGTCTCTCTAGCCACTGCTCTTCCCGGCATCATTCATCCCAGCAACCCCCAGCGGGAGATCCATACCCTAATAAATCCCAGAAATGTCCGAGATTCCTTTCGTTTCTTAATAGGTCATCGTTCCGGAAAATCACAAAGCTAAGCACATTTAATTCTATTTTGTTCATTTTTTAGTCTATCATAAAAGACGCGTATTCCAAGCAAAATCCTTTCCATTACTTTTTAGACAATTTATAATTATGTTATTGATAGTGAGGGTCCATGTCTCACTTCAGCGAATTTAAGTATTGGGAATACGCACTGATTGTAAGCTTTTTGGCTCTTTTTTTACTATGAGAATATATTGGCCAAATGCTACCCAGTCCAGCTAAATACGTCTATTTTTTTATCTCCCTCATTAAAATTATTGAAGGCTTCGCTTGGAATACCTCTGAGAAATTGCGTATCTAACGTAAACAAGAGAACCAAGGTTCTTAATACCTAAAAAATCTGCACGCTCAAGTGTAAATGATCTGGACACATCTGTCGAAGAGTTGATGAACAGTTGGGAAGAATGGTTTTGGAGTTGAAGCCTCTCGCTAGTAGGCTTAAATCGGGCAATGGAACTTATGATGTAATATATGTGCAAGATTAAAAATAAAGTTCAATATTTACGATTAATTTAATAATATGCTGGCCAAGGACTTACCACTCTGAAAATGATCAGCATCAACAAATAAAACCACAGTACGCATGTGAAAATAAAACACTTGTTTTTTATTCTACACATCTAATTTACTTGCGACGCGTTTAGCCTTATAAAGGTTTTATCAAGACGTGCTTGTGGTCTAGTCGTTACGATACTCGCCCAGTAATCTAGTGGTCGGAGTTCGAACCTTGTTTCCAAAGGCCATCAAGTTAGTCCTTTTTTCATAGCACAAGGGTTTAGATTAGTTTTAAAGTAGTAAGAATATTTAAAAAAAGAAAGAGAAAAGAATCTAACAATTTTACTCGACAACTTGTATTTATATGAATATTATTAATCTACAGTGAAAGTGTGAATCTAGAATCAATTAATCGAAATAATCGCATAATTACGATTTTTTTGAAATACTTATATCTATGACATGGTTTAGATTAGACACATATACGTTAAATATTTACGACTCGTAGTTTAGTCAGGTTTCCCACCCATTCAATATTGTGGACTAGGTCTGTTACATCCTATATATATATGAATCCTCAGAATTTCAATGAATAATGTTGTCTATTTTCATCTCATGTAAATAAAATTATATAGCTGTCCACTACAGATATATAAATATAAGTAGTTTAATTAAATTGTTAGATGACAATTTCATTCCAAGACGAAACGCGTGTCGAGTAAATTAAATGAGTAGAATTTAAATATTTTATTGAAATATTTAGAATTGAAGTATTTTATTTTTACATGTGCGTTTATGAAGTTACTTACCTCGGAAATAGTAAAAAACCATAATAGGAAAATACAAAATTATTTTATTTACTTGTTTCATATACATAACCAGTTCACTTCTTCAACAAATTGTAATATAATTATTATTTATTTAGTACATTATAAATTATATTCTATTCTCTTGTGTTGTGTATTATGTAGAAGACATTGTGCCACAATTAATCATCCTCACGCTCTCACGTACGTGAAACTGGATTAAGAAGAAGAAAATATATCTCTCAAGAGAGTTTTGGGAGCTCAGTGTCTGAAGCATTAGGAGTGTCGCGTTATCTTATTCAGAGACATTATATAAATACATCGCCATCCTAAGCTTGGAAGAACATACCCATATATAATACACGTACAAACTGGGATTACCTAATCTCAGTCTTTTAAAATTTATATGTGCGATGGAAAATATAAATTCAGTCAGTGAAACAAATTTATTTGTTTTTCGGGAAACTGGATGCTGAAAGGAAGTCTCGCGCTGCTGACACAGGATCTTTCACTCTGGACAGGGGTTAATGGGCAAAGAAGAAGGGGGTTAAGTGATGTACTTACGGAAATCTTGCGTAAATGAGAGAATCTTGAATAAATTTGAATAAGAATAAATTTAATAATGACACGATCATAAATCAATTATTTTAAACAATAATGAACAGTTTATAATTTTTAATAAATCAAACTTTGCACTACATGCTTTAGTTTTGAGTCCAGCTGTCGTCATTTATAGTAATAACTAATTGTTATTTTGCACCTATTGATGAGACGGACTGCACCTCTCGAAACAAAGCTTAATTGTGTGTGTGTTATACCTACTTTATTTAAAAATAAGTAGATTATTAAATATTTAAAAATAAAACTTTAATTTAATTAATTTAATGAACAATGCATGCAAGATAATTATTGTCAATTAATGATCATACTTATCTTGCATTCTGTAATAAACATTCATAAGATACGTGCTCATGTCCGCGTCGGAAACATGAATTTGACTAACTACAAAAGACTCTTGAACGAAAAAATTTCGTAAAATTTGCAGCCCCATTAATTATTACATTATTATTACACTAGTATTTGGAGACAATAAATATATATAAAATGTGGAACTTTACGACGTTATAGAGATGTCAGTATGTTTAAATCATTACATGGAAGACCAGTAACCCATAAAGGTTTTTCAGTGAACTACAAGGGCGCAGGAGAGAGGGTAGGCCGAAGTTGAGATGACTTGATGATGTGGTATGGTATCGTTCGACTATCGTGCTCTTGGTGTGGTAAACTGTAAAAGGAATGCGCTTGCGACACCTAATCCTGCAGTCAACTAAAACTCATCCTAGCTTATAGCGCTGCTGCTGCTGCTGCTGCTAATAATGATGGTGCCTTAGAGATTTAGTTGAGATACATCTCAATACCGTGCACACGATATTGAGATGTATACAGATTACGATCTGAAGATGAACTACGTGATCAGCAAGAGATTGTTAGAAAGAGTCAAAAACTCAAACCAGTGCACACGACCTTTGATATGACAGCGAGATTTGATACGTGTACATAAACGGTACTTAAAACCACCACGGATACCTACAACTATCTATTCTATTAAAGTTAGATATAAGTTATTAAACATTGACATAAGGCGTTAAATTACAAACATTTATTTTGTTTTAACAGCTACTGGGAAGATTAAAAATCACCCAACTGATGAACGTAACAATGATGACGTTTTACGTTCGAGCGTTAGACAGAGAATCTCTAGGACACGGTGTATAGGAAGGAATACTTTTGTTGTGCTGTCTTGTGTTATTAGTAGTATTATTATTTATTTAATTTTTGCTGTCAACCATTTTTACTATTTTTATTATTTTTAAAAGTTTATATTTTATTTAAACCATCTTTAATATGTATCTACTTAATAAACAAAAATATTTTAATACGTAAGGCGTCATTTTTTAAATTTCTTTTTTAAGTATGTACTGTTTATTTTTTAAATAACATAAATTAATTAAAAATATATGGCAGTATTCCTAGATAAGTGTAAAATTGCTATAATAATATTATAATTGTGAAAAAAATATGTGTACTAAAAAAAATTCATGAGGAATATGAAAGCAAAAAGTCTCGAGTCTTAAGTCAAAAATCTCTTCCATGAACACGGACCATAAGGTCCAAGATGTAACAAAAAACAATCAGTGCATCAAGGAAATAATAAAAATTAAATTTACTAACTAAATACAGGCACACTTCGCTTTACGGCACTTTGAAAATTGTAATATTTAATTATTATTTTTTGAGATGCGTCGCGTGACTCAATCGGAGTCACGTGATGTGCGCGTCAACCCTGCGCAATAGTTCGGCGTCTTTATGAAATCCTGCACTGTTTGTTTTCGTACAGAGTTTGCGCACCTCTTGTCTCGTGTATATTCGAACTTTAGCATTTGAGGCCAGTTGCAAACTCAGCAACTTCTATTTTTTTTTATGGAGAAAAATACGTGAACCTGATAGGAGATGGAAGAACAATATATTTATTAATGCGCTGGGCGGCAAAAGCGACTAATTTTGCAACTAAAACTGATTTTGAATGATCAATTTATGTAAAAATGAGCTAAGTTTAATTATTAATAAACTAATGCAATGCGTAATAAGTATATGAGAAGGTAACTACTATAATAGTAATAATGGTTATTGCTAACTTTGCAACTAGTACCCACACTTATTATTTTTCTTTTATGTACATCAATTTTATTGCCTAGCAGCGAGAAGAGCCAAATATTAAGTAAACAGAATCTCAACATTTTCATAGAGCAGCAAAATAAATTAAAAAATAGACAAAATCAATATTTTTATTAAAAACTCTAATTCACAATACAGTGATAGGCTACTTAGAAGAATATAATATATGGGAGTTATACGCTTCAGTAGTTCAGTGCACAAGAAAACCTAAATGATGAAACACTAATTAAACACTTTTAGGGCTTTGTAAAGTTAACTAGTTAGAATGGTGACCTTTCATCGCTTTCGACAGTTTAGCTACGTCTTGCAGTAACTACGTGTTTTCAATTGTAGGCAGGATTGTAAATTATCCTATGTTAATTTTCTTCTTAACTTTAATTTGATTCGTGAAAGGGAATGTTTGTTCGCGTAAATAGGTAGAGCCAAAAATTGTAAGAATGCCAAATGTTTGTTGTTTTATTGTGTCACATGTATCAAATATATTATGAGATGAAAATATGAGCTGGACTTGAAGAGTGTCAAATGGCTATGAAAAGAGGCGCGGTCTGCAGACCCCTGCCCTTCATAAATGATAATGTAAACTTATTTGATACCGACAAGTGATAAATATCTGTAATTCCCTTCACTGCGATATTCACTTTATGGCTGTGGTCTGGAATGTAACCCGCCGAATCAGCGAAGTATGCCTGTACTTAACTTACCATCGAGCGTTTCCTCGCAAAAGGTCTTGATATATCACTTTTGCCTTGTCCACTTTCACAGCGCCGTCTTCTAATATCCACAACCTCATTATAGTTTTCGCACACGAAGCGCGTGTTCGTACACATTAACGCGGGCAGCCCGAGCGCGCTATCCAATAATGTGTCGAAAATGAACGGCGTGCGATTTTTTTAAATCGGTTCGATGGGACTCGAGATAAATACCTGGCAGTCTTCGTTATAAGTTCAATGGATGAATTTAAGTCATGTGATAATTCTATGTCGGTGCAGCGAAAAAATTTTACTTCTCGAAATAATCTAATCGTGTCAGGAGATGACCCCACTCCTAATCCAAGTTGTCATATGTTACGTTTACAAGAATTAACATGTACATATTTTATTTAATATTGTTTGTACATGAAGTATTTTAATATTTGTCTCACTGATACAGCCGAACACGTTATAACTAGAAATGCTGTTCTAGCCTTGCAACGTACAATCTAGAAAGAATTGTTTCGTCATCCGAATCGCACGCACCGGATACTACGGAAGAGTTGAATAATATTTTCCATTTAACTGAGGCGTATTACACTGATAATGAGGGGACCCACCGCTAACACAGGACCTCTTCATAAGCAAAAGCTCCTATATTGATTCTAATTTTTTATGCTAAACAGGCTACAGTGCAACGCAGCTCAGCGCATAAGCGTCCAAGCAACGACGCACGGCCGCCAATCAAAACATACCGCATTACACCTATGATCCCATATAAAATTCTTTATTGTGTAAAATATGCAATGCACAGAATAATAATACAACAGAGATAGAGTAATAACGCACAGGCCCCGGGGGACAGAGGGGCAAATAGGGGAGTACACAAAACACTCCCTCACGGGAAACAAGACGCTACAAAAAAAAAAAGACGTGAAGTTGATTCTCTACCCGAGCACCACTGCCGGCAGATATCATCTAGGAAACAGCACACCAGGTTAAGTGCAGATTATGTAGTATCTAAATTCAATAACTGATCATTTTCCTGTGTTTAGTTTCTTTTGTATGTATAATCTCTTTACCTAATGCTAATTGATATACCATGTAATTTAAAAAAACTCTATGTTATTACTACACCACTGCTGTTATAAATTCTTGATGAAACCCGAGATTCTCGAATGTTCGAGATTTAGATATAATTTAATTTATTAATATGCTAACTGTTACGGCCAGAACAAAGAACTGTATTTCATTTATTTGTTAAACGTATTAATCACAGGGTGGGTCCTTCACTCGTCACTATGAAACAATAGTGAAAAGAGGGCAGATCGAGAGGTTCCAGGATAGGTGGGGTCAGTTGTAGAACTAAATCCATCTCCATTTAAGGCACCTACTACAAGCGTGCATATTTAAGAGCCACGCGTGCTGCTCAATATATATATACATTATGTCCCAAAAGTATTTTTCATTTTGGTTTTTTCGCTACACCAACGCAACGAGCGGAAAAGGGGCGGGGAGTATGCCCTTCGCTAGTCGCGTCCTTGGGAATCCAGTCGCTATGGAATGTGAAGTTGTTCGTGAAATTTTGTTGAGGTGACATACATTGGCCTCCACGTAGCTCCGACTTGACACCAATGGACTTTTTCCTATGGAGCTACCTTAAATCAAAGGTATACAGTAACAATCCTCCCTCTCTTAATTAAAAGAAAATAGCCGAAAAGAAATGGCAGCGATCACGGAGAATACGTGCTGAGCATTTCTCAGATATGTTGCCTCCCGTTTAGAAGAGTGCCAGCGAAATAACGGATCACATTTAGAAAGGATAATTTTTAAGAAATAAATTCCCACTGTATTTAAATGTAAAATAAACATTTTTTATTAAACCCATCCATTATTTTATTACAGAATTTTTATTTTGAAAAAGACTTTTATGACACTTTGTATATATATTATATATGCCCCTAATTCATTGAAATCGTGGTTTATCACTCAAATTAAAAGTACACTTTTTATTATATGCAGTAAAGAAAAACAATATTAATCACCAATTATTTATTCAATTACTTACATCAAATTATTTTTGTAATTTCTTGAAATATTATAATATAAATATTAAAATTAAATTATTAAATATGATCACATACAAAAAAGAACATACTTTTACAATACTAGAGAGTATGTTTTAAGGTTAAATGTTTCCTAATTCATTTTCTTAAAGATGTAAAAAGCAACGGGGTCAAAAGGGACAACACAAATATATGCTATGTTTACTTTGCGCTTAATTTTAGACGATCGCGTTACTCCTGTATTAAAACCGTGTAATATACCCAGGCGTCAATCAGTACTGACAAAAAATTCCAATATTTTTTTACTATTCATTACAATTAGGAAAAAATAAGTTTGAAAAAAAAACTATCTAAAATTCAAATAATCAAACAGATTTCAGATAGATAATCAAGACGGAAAAAGATACAATTTTAACTAATTTACAAACATCAGTCGGAAATTTTAATATTAATATTTTAAGCTTTCATAGTTTCGGTAGGTACTTTAATTATATTCATCTTATTTTTATCGCTAACAATAAATTTTATTATTTAGTTTGGCATCAAGAAAAACATTTATAAATATGAAAAATATTAATAAAATAATACAACATCGATTATGTTACTGTACATCTATCTATGCGATTAAATATTTGAGGATAAATAAACAAATTTATGAGACATTAAAAATCATTGTATAAAAATTATGTATTTTACTTAGGAATGACGTAAATTGTTTAAAACGTCAAATATTTCCTAATTTAGCACGTTTACAAAATTTGCTTTTGTTTACATTCTGCAGATTTTTTTGAGATAATTTAATAGTTAATTCAAATTCCTTCGGTACCTTTGGTTTAATACGGATAAATAATAGTTATTACAATTATTTAAATATTAGGATTATATTATTATTATATTAAAACTACGCACATCAGTTGAACCTGAAAAAAGAAATTCTTTATATATTTTATTAAGTATGCTCAATTTGGCATCAAAGGAAGAAAATCAATCACAAAACACAAAAAGCATTTTCAAAATACAACGCCCGCGGTTTAGAACCTCGTGGTGATACTACCCGAAGCTGGTGATATATGAGTGCACACCATTTTTTAAAAATAATTTGTGTTTTCTGTAATGTAAAAATATTATTTTTCTTGGAGCTCGTTTTACCCCAATCATCAGGGTCAACTACTCTAAATATTCTGCTTCATTTTGTTCTGCTTTGGGCTGCATGCTTTGTATCGTTCAAATTTTTTGTATCACAACTGACTTAAGCTATCCATGTTGGTCGTGGTAGTTGTAAAGTAAAATATTTTTTAAAAAGCCTACAGCCAAATCCGGTCTTATTTGCGAGATAAAACACACTTGACACAAATATTGCACTATAATGTAAAATATTTTTCAATATTGTCGAGTGTATATTCCGAACGCAGTGAGGTTCGCCCCGTTTCGAGTAGTACCACGACTTTCCAGATACCACACATAACTTTATATAATGACAATAATACACAGATAATAAAAAGAATAGGAGATTGCATATCGCAGCAACTCACGTAATCGTTATTTGTTGTCTTTACATTTCCGTGACGTCCTCTACTTCCGGTTCCTCTTTCACTGTGTAAACTCCCGAGCGGGACATGGTTCCGGTTACGTGATTCAACATTTCTGGCAGAGGGGTAGGTTTCGGCTCTCTCGTGATAACCTCCTTGCCCATCGCCATCATGGCGTCCATTTCAGAGTCGGGCGTGTTAAAAAGAACGGAATTGGAATTTGCCGAACTGAGAAGAGTCTCTTCAGTCAAGTTTCGCTGGTAGATCCGATCACTCTTCATGACGGATCCTTCCTCGTTGAATTGTCAGGACATGTGTCTCGCGGAGTCTTGCTTGAGGGCTCGCTGGACGCTGGCTCTCAACTGTCTCTCCTGGTGCTTCAAGCGGTGGACTATCTCGTCGTGGAGGACGTTGAAGCACATCGCGGTCAAAGCCAGGCCCGATATGATGTAGATAGAACAGAACCAAACAGTACCGTTCGACTCGCGCTTTCTGTAGTGAGGACTGGATCCGGGAACGAGATCACCGAATCCAATAGTGGATAGGCTCATGAAACAGAAGTAGATCCCGTCCAGGAGCTTCCAGTTTTCCAGCTTATAAAGAATGAAGCCTCCCATCACTATGTAAGCAGCTATCATGATGAAGCACAGCAGTACGGGAGCCAAGATAGACAAACCGCGAAACGAAGTTCGAGAATCATTGTCGCCACAACCCATGGAGTCGCAATCCTTTAAAAATCCAGAGTTTTTCTCTTTTAGGGGTGAACACATGGAGTTTCTGTTAGCTTGAGAGGCAGAAATGATGGTTCCCGACGGCGATCTGACGTAGTAAGGCTCCTGCATCAGCTGGTGAGTGGCGTGCTCTGTATGTTGGCGGTGCAACTTCTTCTTTCTCTCCTTATCTGCCATCCTCCTCTCGTCGTAGCAGCAGTAGCCGCACTTGGTGCACAGGCAGCAGCACAGCGCTCTGGAGAAAACGCTCCTGGCTAATCTGGACAGCAGAGTTCCCACCACACTGAGGTACAGGAGGGTGAGGGGTATCCCCAGGACGGCGTAGCCCATGGTGACGGCCTTGCCCAGAGCG
Organism: Eubasilissa splendida; assembly: GCA_031772225.1. Lineage (NCBI taxonomy): Eukaryota > Metazoa > Arthropoda > Insecta > Trichoptera > Phryganeidae > Eubasilissa > Eubasilissa splendida. The sequence continues at coordinate 1,818,460 of CM062868.1, forward strand.
GTGCGGGGTGCGATGCTCCCGTAACCTGCGGATAAAATATTTTTTTTTAATATCATAATTAAATTGTAATAACTTCTTCAATATTAGCAAAATTACTATGTGCCACATATTGTATAAATATTTTATTTAAACCACTATTTATTGATAAATCAACATGTTTCGATACCTATGGTATCTTCTTTAAAAGTTATCAGCTTTTCATTTCATGCTTAGTAGATTAGTTAATGTTCCTTTATCCATAAATAACTTCAACATAGAATTAAATATTATTAAACAAATTACAATTAATAATGGTTATAATATTAAGTGAATAGAAAAATTTTTAAACAAAAAGTTTAAGAAAAAGTTTATCAGATCATATGTTTACCTTACCCACCGATAATAGATGGCGGGAAGCAGTGGAAAAAAATCGTGTTTTTAAATAATCATACATCAAATTCAATTATAAAAAATATTCTAATTTCTATAGAACTAGCTTTTAACACAAATAACAAATTAAAAAATTACAGATTAAATAATAAAGTATTAGTAGTAAAGTAATAATATTTTTAAGCAATCGGGGGTCTACTAATTAATTTGCAATTATTGCAATCATTTTTATATAGGTAAAACTTGCAGAAATTTTGATATTAGAATTAAGGAGGACTTGAGATGTCTAAATAGCAACAACTATGCCAATCACCACTCGGAAACAAACCATTATTTTGATATTAACAAGGGTTTGGAAATTATACATACAAATACTAGGGGTTTACAGGTAGATATATTTGAAATTTTAGAAATAAGAAAAACTGTTAATAGCAAGCTAAATATTATAAATAACCAAATCCTTTTTGCAAATAGTCACCTTTTAAATTTGTTTTCATGGTAGTTCCTGTACATAGTTACCCATCACGTATACTTTAATAGTTTTGTTTTTATGTATGCTTGTATATTTAATTTTAGTATAAATTGTTTCCTGAAAAAGATACCGTAGGTATCTAAATATGTTGATTTATCAATAAATAGTGATTAAAAGACATTGTTTTATCTTATTATTTATAAATTATAATGTGTTGCCTAAATTGTTCATGTTTAATATAATTATAACAAATACATAGTCATGATATATCACTGGATTTATACACACTTTCTACGTACTTCTCTGAATGTACTTCTACGTACTTCTCTGAATGAAGTGGTATAAAATAATCATGCACAAATGAATACGAGAATATTGGAGTACAGCGCGATTTGTCAATCGATAACTTTTTGGGCAAACCGCCTAAAACACTATCCTGGTATATTAGGCCTAAATATTTTAAATGAATATAAGCAGAAGAAAATGTTGTAGTGTTATAATATCTGTAGATATCACATATATGATTAATTCTTTTTTTATGAATGTTTTCATTAACAACCCCAACATTTAGTCAGACAATTATAAATTCGTCTAACATTGGCAAAGAAATATCATCATTTACTAGTAAATTAAACGAGCTAGCTATAATATAAACTTAAACAAGTAAATATTATTACGTTTAACCACTCCAACACTTTCGGGACTATTAGATTACAGACGATTAACTACAGAAAGTAAAAAGGGAGTGGGGACAATCTATAATGAAGCGATTTTAAATATTTCGCTTGATTATACTAAACCCTCATAGAGCTGTGGATACAAGTATACGGTTACTTAATTGGAGAACAGAAGATAATATTTACATAGCTAACATATTATTCGTAAAATAAACATAAGGAATAATTAATTATTCTAATCCTTAAGTTCGGTAGTGAAACCTGGACCCTGAATATCAAGATACATTTATATAATTCCAAAAAAAATAAAATGAATAATCTGCATTTGAACGATTCATTGTATGAAAATTGTCCGTGTGCGCCGATTTCACTGAATGCATTCAATTGATAATTGAATTGACTACACTCTGATGAACTGAACTGCAAATATGATGTGTATGAGGCGGTGGTACTAAATGATTTACGCAATCATGAAATAAACATTTTCTTTCAATTGACGTTCATACTATTGATTCAATTCGACAAAATCTAAAAGTTATACATACTAGTTGCAGATCTATATATTTTTATTTGGATAAAAACAATAAAAACTGATTGGAGCTTGAAAAAGAGTATATTTATCAATTTACTTGTTATTTAAAATAATAATTCCTGTAAACTGGTTTTAAACATAAAATAAATGCAACGCCGTCCAAAAGAAGCAAGATTCCACACTGGTGGGAAAACTGTTGGTAGAATTCTAATATAAATGACAACGGCCACAAAGGTGTATTACCTGTTTAAAAGAAGAAGAAGAAGAAGACAACGGCCACAAGGGTGGATTGCTTGTTTAAAAGAAGAAGGAGAAGCAGACAAAAGCGACTGATTTTGCAACTAACGCCGATTTTCAATGACTTGACACCGTTCATAAATTAACACAATGTGTAAAAACTACATGAGAAGACAACTGCATTAAAAGGTATAAAAAACAAAAATGGATGGAACTAGAATATTATGTTATGTTCTTTACTGAATCTGAATATAGTACGTAAGTTTGTTTAAAATTCTTATTTTTACATTCTTTTGTGTTGTTTTTTTGCGAATAGAGAAATCGCAGTCCTGAATACGCGATAAATACAATTTTATCCAGCGACAACTATTTCCATACGTCATTTTTGTAAGCTTCTGAATCGAACTACTCCACCTCGCGGGCGCATCATCCGCGAGGTATCTCTATATCTCTAGCCCTGCCTCGTATAACCGGTGTCCCCGTTACCTCTGACCTCTGATATACCTAACCAAAATACCAATGTATACGTATAGTGAAGACAAACGCTGTGTCACATATACTGATTACACGACGTTTGTGGTCATCATTCCACTCCGGCGTGCCTATCTTCCTGACTTCTTGATGTCTCTGTGTGTATGTCTTAGATCCACGTAGATAAATTGAAAAGGCGACAATCCTAATCATTTCCACCTCGATACATATGTAGGTATAGGTATTATATTTAAAGGGCCCAATAAATATCACCTCTTACAATTCTGTAAGGTCCTAGCTGATAATTTATTTATTAGGTGACATACATATTTTTGTTCTAACAGAGATGAATATATTATAACATAATAAACATAAGGCACAATATATTATAACATAATAAACATAAGCGCTGTCCTGGCTACTTTGCTAGACTGAAGTCTGTGTTAAGGTAGCCAATTTTTTTTCGTGCTGTTGTGGTGTTATTTAAATCATCGACAGGAATAAAAAGAGAAATAAAAAAATATGTAGTGGAAGTGTTGTAGGACTAGTGAATTATTAGTGTAGGTATTGTATAAATTATATTAGAATATTGGATAGCCATGCATCTGATTCATCTCTACCTTATTGGATCATATATTGGGTCCATATTTGTATAATCTTATTGAAATATAAACGATTTCCAGTTGGTACTGAGTGTGTTGTATAGTTTCGGAGCTAAGAACATGTAGAATATTTGATAAAATGTAGTTTAAGGATAATTTATTTTCCAAATATAAAGTATATAAAGTGCACACCAATATATAGTATACAAAGTACAATTTTTATAATAATATTTATACATTTATGCACTCCCAAATAAGAATGATCTTAAATTATGGCGGTGCCTCTGAGATTGATATAAAATATGATCCAAAATTTATAATAGTGTAATATGATTTAATATATGTAATAAATTTAATATTTTATTAAAGAGAAAAATAAAATAAAACATATATTATTTTATTGTAGATCTTTATGTCGTATTCGGACATCTTTTTATATAAATTAACGTTTGCGTCTAATTGAATTTTTTTGTCATTCAGTTGTAAAGCAATGTATGATGCATGTCTCTGTCCAATACCTATTTTAAACTTTTTAATATCACATGCTCGTTAGATTCTAGATTTTCATCCACATAATACAAAATTTTACGTAATTATTTCACCATCTTAATTCTTTTGTCATCCATTAACAGTCAAAGTACTTATTTTCAGGTACTAGAATAGCACATTTTTGTATTTGAGCGACGAATTTGTTGGGCGTCAAAAATATCAATCAATACTCAATAGCGTTGCTCTGAAAAGAAGAGCCGTCCAGACGTTGGACTGTCAGCTGTAAAGGGCCCCAAGAAGAAGACAGTTCTCGCACTGAACGCGAAGTAGTCCCCAACGTATTTAATATTGAATGACTTTAAAATGATGCGACAGTTAACCCATATTTATTGTATAATTAAACATTGCCTTGCGCCAAATGGCACATTACATCCAATTGTTATTTGAATACACTGTCGAGCGAGGTGGGGGTTGATTCGATCACGTGACGCGGGGGCGCCGCTCACTTTTGTTTCAAGCACAAAGGTTTAATTAAGTCGAATACGGCATAACAATTATTTATGTCGGCGAGGTTGAGGAAATGTGCCCCGGAATAACAGCGGGCTAACAATAGTGGGGTGGCCAACAGCAACCGACACCCTTCCCGCCAAATACTCCGTCCGTGCTTTGGTTTTTCTATTTACAATTTTACACAACTAAATTGATGGTCGACTCTCTTGGGAAAATTGTCATGTGATCTGATCCAACGCTGGGCAGTAAAACAGAGTTCGCCCATAAATGCGACGATCTGACGACCTGAAGGGAAATGCTGCCTCCGCACGCGTGCGAACTGCACAAGGCAGGGACAGATGGTAGAGTTTGAGGGAGGGCTTTACTCACAGATGAAGACTGTTAATATCATGGTTACTACGTAATGTAAAAACACCTCAAAGAGATATCATACATTTGATATTCACAAAATGTAAATTCGTAGTCCTTTAGCATACTATATTAAATGTCCAAAAAAAAACACGATACAACCACATTTTACCATAGATGCAAACCAAAAAACCAGGTTAAGCGCCATCTAGCGTACGAAATTTTAATTACTTAAGGGCTTCGGACAATCCTCCATAAATTATATTATGGTGTTTACGAAATAACACGTTCTGAAATAAATGTACAATGCTACATAGGTATATAATTTAATGACATAATTCATTTTTAATTTGATGTTATAACAATCAATGCAAATTATGAATCTGTTTTTTAATATCGCTTTGTTATAGAATACGTTAATTTATCCATTAATGTTTATATTTTATAAAATTCAAAGTTTTAATTGCGCATTGATCAAAATATTAACAATCAAATGTTACCAATTTTATGATGTGAAATAAATGTAAATATACATATCAATACAAATTTAATGTATCAATTAGAAAGATTCACAGGAAAATTCAATTTATCGAAAAAAATATTTTGTTGCTATCGGGATTCGAACCTGGATCGTTTCCTATTCGGTAAAATGCGTTAACCGATTACACTACACCGACATAGTAAGTTGACAACAAATTTTCGAACTGATATACTGTAGTTCTTTCAAATGGATACATCTACCATTCTTAATTTATATTTAAATACTACAAAACAAATGTTCTGAAAAAGTGCAACTTCACAATAGTTGTGTATTTTCTTTATACATATATATATACCAAGCCACCGAGTTAGTTCCATTTTCAGAGTACAGGGGCTTAGCTTAGGGCGAACTGTACATGAAATAATGTACGCGATTTTGTAAAACGCGTGTTTCTATAAAAGCTCTCGTACACGCGAACAATATTGTATGCTTATTGAAATATATTTAATAATAATAAATAATTCTACTTTCAATTGTTACGAACTCCTGTAATTAGCACTCGCTGTAGATTGTTGCCATTCGACTACCAACTATCGCGCACACTCCACTGTTCTTCGGGTGCAACGATTGGCTAACGATTTTACTTCAAAAATAGATAAATTCTATACGAATATTCAAGACATAAAAACGCTCAAAATCGAATCGATATATATATTTTAATGTATGGTATGTCTCAAAATACGTTTAGAAAAAAAAATATTTAAAATCTTCTCCTTTTCGTACTAAATATTTCTAGCGACGCTGCGAGTCTACGGCTTTTCATTATCTGTAGCTTGTGCCGTATTATCATGATTGTATTTATCAGCTGTCAAAAATTTCAACGAACGTAAACTTATTATGTAAAAAAATGATGTTAATTAAAAAAAAAAAAAAATCGCGTAATTCTGGGAAAAAAATGCTATAAAAAGTACTGAGAAAAAATGCCAAAGAAATCAATGATACTGAAAAAAAATATAATTCCACCACAAAACAGTCATCTGACTCCATCAAGAGAATTTAATTTTGTGTGTACGCTGTTGAGATTGCTAATTGCTAGTTGCATGTCGCAGATGACCTGACTAAATATAAAAAAGATAAAATGTTGGCAACCACCCCGCGGCTCGGCGAGTAAAGTGTATTCCATCCGAGATGGTGGTCTAGGGGATGGGGGCGTCGCCCCATTCGTCCCATCCATTACTCCCTTGTAAATCTTTTAATTCCGCCTCTTCATAAGGCGCGGGTTTAATATATCGGAGACACCTGCTTAGGGCGCGGGGACTCGCCGACGTCATATAACGAATATTCTTTCATACGTGACGTCCGCGTAAACGCCATTTCCAATATACGACCAGCCGTCGCTTTTGGAAAAGCATAGACCACCGCACACTACTCGATACGGTGACTGCCAAATACAATTAAACTTAGCAAGAGCTTATAAGCGATGTAGTGTAATTGCACTAACGCAAAGTGGAATAATGGTAGATAAGACGGTTGGAGATCAGAAACTAGTTGGAGTGATGTGTCACGCATTTTTGTTACCAATCAGTTTTACTTCAGACCCGCAGAGGATGAAAGGATTTGCTATTAAGTACTGAAAAATGATAATTAATCAATGTTGTCTCAGCATTTAAATATTCTCTTGAATATCAGAACACTCACATTTTGATTGACAAAATTATGTGATACAAAACCTCTTAAAATTACGTTAAATTTCATCTTCCTTCGATATTTTTAATTAGTATTAATTTAATCAATAAAGAATTTATTAATAATCCACCATACTCATTCGTTATTTCAGATATTCCATTTCACAACATAATTTTAATAGTAGGGTTGATATAATATGTAATCGATATAATAAACTGGCTTATTATGCGAAGTAACCTTTTTATCAACAAAAAGGTAAATTATTATATTTATTAAAGCCAGATGATCCCTCTGCCAGGCATATTATCGAGATCGAAGAATTATATCTTCTCGAGAGATAAGGTAGCCGTCGTCATCGCTACCATTTCTGAACCAACAATTGTTATCAACAAATGCTTTACTTACAAAAGACACCCTTCTAAGAACATCACACTTAATCAAATTCATTTTTTTGTATTTTTAAATATAATACATTGTAGTAACTAGTTTAAAACCCTTTCTAGGATCATGGGAATACGTGTTCCCTTTCAATAATAATTCATATTTTGTGAATTTTTATTTTTCATATATTATACACTAGATTAGATTTTTTTAAACCATTACTTAGATACGACCTTTACACTCATGTAAAATTAATAAACTGAATATTATTTGACAAATATAATATATAAGTACAATAGAATTAGACTGCAAGACCGCGACTATTAAATTTATTTTCCATGTGCTACAAAATTGCCTTAATATGGAAAATTCTTGCATATATAAAATATATTTTATAATAATTTTGAAGCCAAGATTATAGGGACAAATCTGCACTAAAAGAAATTAACAAAATGTTAACAATTAATAGTTATAAACCATTAAATTTGCAGGACATATCAATTTTGAACGTTTTTAAAATACTTTGTTATAGTAAAAGCAAACGATTTAAAACAATATAAACATATATTATATTTATTCATATGCTTTAAGGCTTCAGCTACTATTTAAAATCAAGTTTTATATCAATCCTATTAATTTGTATTTTTTTTACTTCATTATGCCGGTCCCGAGCGGTCTATAGACGTCTTCACTATTCACGATATCGTAATTTTCGTTAAAAAATGCTCAAAACATGTTTTCACTCATATTTTAACCACAATATGAAGATTTAAGCAAACATCTAAATATATTTCGGTACTTTGAAAGATTTTAAAACATTTTCATATATATTATATGAACTAGGTACTTCAATAAATTATTTAATTCTCGATGTATTAGTTTAAATGACAACAAACATTTTATTTCATTCTATAATATTAATATGAAAAAACTCTAGATACGAGTTATTTTTGACACTTGTCTCGAAAGCGAGAAAATTAACAATTTTATTATCGTATTTTTCTATTATCACTTTCCTCTCTAGCAAATTTTACGTAAAATGACGTCCTTTAGTATTTAGGTGACACTTAAGCCAGAACACAAGAAGTTTAACTATTAGTTCCGTCTTGAAAGAGTATGTTATTCACGTAGAATTTCTCGAATTTCATACTGGAAAAATTAAAGTACACCCTTAACACATCCTCTGCGGTGGTGGGTCAAATTTGACCCGGGTGTTTGTAAAAATATGAATTACGCTACAAACATTTGTTTAATGCTGCTTTCCTTCTAGCTAATCTTTTATTAAATAATTTCAAATAATTTGAGATACAAATAAATGTTATCGGACGAGATTCAAATAAGTTATTGATAAAAATGTGAAAAAATGCTCAAAATTCAGTTGCTTTTACGGGATTGAATCTCAGCGCTTACACCTAAATATATCTTGTCAACTATTTGAGCGGGTAGACAAAGGATACCAGGTATACGTCCATGTATTTTTTTTTTACTTATTTTCGTCTGGCGGCCCTTAGACAATACCAGTAATATAACTATTTGAGGGGCGTTATGTTCTTTGAACTTATAATATTACAAATAAATTAGAAGTTTAATTTGACTTAAAAACAAGATGTTTAAAATTGTAAATATATCTTCCCACACACCAGTTTATTATTTAGATGCTTCTTTTCGTATATAAAAAAAATAATAATAAATATATATGTATTTTTTGCTTATTATCTTAATATCTATCATAATTAATATATTTATTTTATAAATAAATGCTGCATTCTAATATTTTACCACTTTGTGTCCTGGTAAGTCATGTGGGAAGTATTATATATTTCCCAGATTTGTAAAAATAGGTTAAAACAAATAAAAAATAAAAAATTGTCTTCAGTTCGCGTTTGTCAACCATAATCAAACAGAAAAAATGTAAATATCCATTTGAATTAAAACTATAAAAAAACAACAATTGATTTATATCTTTTGGCGCGTGTGGTGCAATGGTTGAGAGTCCATTGACAGTTGACAGATGCGTTCCGCTCCGCTGAATATCGAGTGAAATGGAGAAAAACCAACATAAATAGAACAATAAATTCAAATGTATGAATATTTCCATAGTTTCACGACACGAAATGAAAGCATCTCTTCGAATAATAACTTCGATCACTTCAAAACCATAAACCGCAACTGCCGCGATCGGTAAAAAATGAAAGCGAACAAAGGGGAGAGTAAAACAGGCCCACTTTATGCCCGATACATAGTCGTAAAATACCTCCGTCGAACATTTTTAAAGAGAAATCAGATTTCCCGCCGCTCTCCATTTCCCCCCGTATTCCCCGGGCGGCCATACGTCCTGAAGGATATCGTTTTTCAATAGGAACTTTATGAGTTGAGGGTCTGCTTAGAGCGCATTAAAGCCGACTTTATTCCGCACAATGAGAAAATAAATATGTTACTGTTCGATTCTAAACTTTGGAACAGGGCGGCCGGAAATAAATGACACGTTTTAAAACACCGTCAAATTGGACGAAAATTTTATTACCTTTTTGATTCAGACACTTGTCACTCTTTTACCCCAAGAAAGTGAAAAATATATTTTTTTAAAGATGACGTTACCGGACATTTATACTTGAATACTATTAAATATATCATATCATTAAATGCGAATTTGTACAAATGTGTATATCACATATTTTTTTCAATTTTAATCAAAACAATCGTAATACTCAAACAATTGATCACTCAGTGACGTTTATTGCCAACAGTATCTAAGACGAGAAAACTCCTCGTCAGTTTTAATTTATGAATTTTAATAATAATAGTTATAAATAATTGTGTTTACTAGATCATAAATATAACATAATAAATATATAACACCCACCAAAAAATAGTAATACATGACCATATATTAATAACACATCAATTAGATATTTTTGATTTCTTAATCATATTATAAATGATAGATTGAAATGATAGAGCTGACAATGTTTTAGGTGCACCTTATCATCCAGAGCACTGCGCGCGCAGCTTAGAGAGAACATTGTAGGCAAAATATTAATAATCATTTCATGAACAGTTTATTACTCGAGGCTGTTGTATAGGACTAAACAAAACAATATCGAAGTGCCATTCAATTTTATTTTATTTTCCCCTTCCGATTCGCATCCGTGTATGTTTACTAACAGATTGAAAATAGAAAAAAAATTCAAAACAAAACAATAATAAAATAAAATTAAAATAACTTTTGTATTTAAAATAAATCATTATTATCAAAACGTTCCCTTGGAACAAGACATACTTTTCCATTTATATCAAACTGAGATATTAAGCATCATTGATTGATTTCAAAAGTAACTTAATTTACATTTTAATTTTTTTAAATATATCATTTTTATTTTCACTCTGTTTCCTAGAAACAATAACCAACCCTAACGTACCTCCCCGCCCTAATAGCCAACTGTATTTAATTTTAGTTCAATTTACACCGGTAGATGGACAGCTCTTCCCGAAACTAATGATACAACTTAAAAAATTGTGTACGAAGTGAAAATAAAAATGAAATATTTTTAAAAATTGAGATATGTTCTGAATTCATGCTTTTAATAATAATTCATGAGGTAAAATTTTTACAACATTGTATAATTTAGAGTAATAAAATAAATATATTCCCGATTCAAAGACGTTTTATAATATCATGCATTTTATATGTTCTTTTCTCTTTATCTCCCAAAATACTAGTAATTTTGACAAAGTTTTGATACAAATGATTAATCAAAGTTTCAGATGAAAAGTTGTCATGAAAAAACGTTGTCAATTAAGAGAAGTTCTACAATACTGACGAATTGGATGATTTTTTATTAATATTATTTTAGATTTTGTATTCATTTCGATCTCTAAATGTCTCGACCAATCAATGCATGATCTAAAGTATTTTTTTAAATATATACAATACTTTTATTTTTATTATTTCTTTTAAATTAGATAGTTGTTTAGAAATGAAATTATCCTATTGTGTCCCTGACTTCGGACCCGCCCTGTACCCGCGATGTTCGGGAATATATTTCACCTGGTTAATTTATTTGCCTAGTTCGAGAGGTCCTAAGTTCAGGTGACATTATTGGATAAGTTGGGAATTTCGTGATTCGTTTAACTCGCTAATGTACGGCGGCGAGATCTCGCCGTGACGAGCTAGGAGCCTGGCCAGATAATTCAAAAGTTAGTTAATCTAAAAAATTAGGGTTAATCCGAAATTTATACGACTTTCTTGTATTCTAAAAAACTAGTTAAAACTGAATTCGGCGATTTATTTAAAATTCGATCACATTTTATATTTTGATGTTTTTAAAATTAATTATTCAATGAACATACGTCTATAGAAATAGTTTTCAAATTACAGCTTAAACAAAACCCAGGAGAAATTCACAAATGTATTTTTGTCTTAAATAAAATGTACGATTTTATTTCCTTAATCCTTATTATTTAATCGGAATGCCTTTTTCCGACTGTTTCAGAAAAGGTAGAATCTAGCATATCCATGACGTCACACGCCAATCCTATACTGAAAATATTTTGTATGTATTTCACAGAATACCTTGGAAATCCTTAGATAAACCGAGTGTTTATATTATAAGCTGTTATATTGTAAGATACTTATTATGACCTTAAGACTTTTTATATCAGATATTTATTTAGACTTAGGAAAGGTGTGTACTGTGAAGTATATTTGACAGTAACACCTTCAAAGGCAGTATGGTATATATACAACAATGTATTTATTGTTGTGACATTTCTTTGTTGTAACAAAGGTGAATATAAAATATTTTAATATAACATGATAAACATTAGATAACTCGTAGTTTATTGTGTGAGATGCAGTATGACTCCACATCTGATATATACTGCATTTTCCTGGCTACTTTGCTAGACTACCGTCTGTGTTAAAGTAGCCAGTTTTTTTTTCGTGCTATTTAATTAAAATAAGATAGAAAAGATTCGACAGAAATATAAAAAAATAATATCGAAAAAAGTGTGTTATAAAACTAAAATGAATCATTAGTGTAGGTATTGTGTTGTGATTATGTTGGAATGTTGGGCTTCGATGCTTCTGATTGATCTCTACCCAATTATATCATATTTGTGACCATATCTTAATTGAAAGTGAACGATTTCCAGTTAGTGTTGAATGTATTGTATAGTATCGTAGCTAAAAACATGTAGAAAGGTTGATAGAATGTCGTAATAATGACCATTTTTCATTGACAGCTGATATGGGTGAAGTACATACCTATTGATACTGGAAATGTATATTTTGATATCCTATTTCGGCTTTGTTTTTTTAATCACACCTCAAGACATTGATTAAAAGACGAAGATAAGACAAATACTTTATATACATTTTAAAATATAGTTTTATACAGAGAGAAGTTACACCAAAACCGAGCACTACGTGCAAATGTCATTTAATAGGATTTAAGGATGCGCACGCAACTATCAGTACCTGCACCGTTTTGTACGCGAGTATTATCATCAGAGTTCTGAAACCACAACAAATCATTGGCAGCAATTCAGAATATTCAGTATAGAGTTTTCTGGGCTACTCTGCCCTGTGTATCCTGCCTCCCTGGCCGACGTTTAATGTAATTTTCTTTTCACGTAGCTTTTACACATTGTGTTAATTTATTCACGAACAAACTCTTTTTTATGTAAATTCAAATGTCATTCAAATTCGGAGTAATCTGCAAAATTAGTGGTTTTATCCACTGCCATTAATATTAAGATTCAACCAGTAGCAGTCATCCCAAATTTAAATGACCGCCAGTATGCAGACTAGCGTGTTTTTGAAATATGGTGTTGAATTCATTTTGTGTTTTAAACCAGATTGTAGTGATTGTGATTCATTATAATAAGTGAATTAATAAATATATTGTTCTTCATGCTCCTACCATATAGTTGTACCCTCAATATAAGACTTTAAATTAAAAGATGTTAATTTTTTTTAAATAAAACTATACAATAACTTAACCACGTGAGTTTTATATATACAAAAACCAGTTTTTAAAAAATCATTTTTATCTATCAAGGTGATCAATAGTTTTTCACCATCTGATGAAATTTTTTCGTTAAAAACGTCGTTAAAAACAAATTTACTGTATTATTTTATTTAAAAGACTAACCAAAATATTTTGCATTGCACAAACATTAAAAATAAAATAATTATATGTTGATAATGAAATTAAAAGATGTTAAAATTATTTAATATTGTTTTCCAAACTAAAAGTTCTCGCTTTCAGGCCTGTGGCGGAAAATTTCCTTCCTGCCTTCATTCCTGTTGACTTTATCGCGAGTGACAATCAGATAATGAGGAATATAAAGATTCAAGAGTGTCGAGAAGTCTCCGAGCCAGTCTCGCGGATTGCACTATCTCTGTATGATAGAACGAGAGTACCAAAAACACATTATTTCACATACAAAAGAACAATTTTTATTTTTTGCCAAACTGCATAGTAGTTTTACGGCAAGGGTGTCCCTTCAATGAATGTAATGAACGTAGCAAATTAAAGTTAAATTTACATACAAAAAACATTACATTACCTAAAGTTTATTTAAAGTGCTATAAAAATTATCGACGTTGGGTCTTCCTGGTACCGCATAAGAACAGCCAATTTGTCAGACCTAAAGCAGTATAAAATGCAGCAGGACCCAGGAACCCATAAAGCCTGTCGTGTTGAACAGAAATATTGTAAGGATCACCTCGTGTATCGTGTCTCATATGCGGTCTTGAGGGGTTAGGACGCGCCCGCAGATACTCAAACTATTATTGCAGTGAAACCATTAAACTAATCAAAAAAAATTAAAAACATTATAAATAGTACTTTTATATAGAATGCGTCATGTGTTACAATACAATAATGTGTTGTCCGTAAAAATATATATGTTATATCAAAGTTAATTCCAATTTAATAAAAATGAATGGATTTAATTTTGGCGTCTCTTAGCGTGTATTTTGGCATCTTCTAGCGTACTCGAGGGTATTTGAGATTCGTCGCAATATAAAGTTGTTGCTTTTAAAATGCAATATTAGTTCTAAAATTTGTCGTACTTAATTGATATGGTGAAACAGGATAAAAGGTCTAGGTTCGAATCCTGGAAACTAGAATATTTTTTCGAAGAATAGTTTTTAATTTTTTATTTTTCAAGTTGATTCATTTACTTTTTATTGAATTATAGTATTTGCATACTATTTTGTAAATAATTCATTAAAAAAATTGTATTAAAAACTAAAAATTAAACGTGATGTGGAATCGTAGATGATCACAGCCGTGGGATAATTGTATTGTTTCTTCTGGGTCATTTTATCGTGATTTGTCTACAAAAAAACAAACTAATTAAATTCAAAGATTTCCACACTGAGTACGTCAATCGCAACTGTACCAGTTATATCAAGTTACCCGTAAAACATCTAACAAACATGTTCAACCCTAGAATACTTTGTATGACTAAATGAATTAATACGTTAACACGTTAGTGAAGTATCAATACACATTAGTGAAGTATAAACATCAGTATCTTAGTGTCCAGCCATTCTAAGTAACACTCGTCTCAATCCCGCCTGCTCCCTTTCTTGGCTACACCTTAAATAATTAACACTATATACGTGTTAATTATACGCTACTATCAATTTTGTTTTGTATTATTTAAATAATTAAATACTTTTAATAGTTTGTAAATATACACAAAATACGTTTATAGTATTTTATTATGTTTGTAGCATTTGTATTTCCAAAACACAAATAAATAAAGGTGTTTATCTATATTTTACATCTTATATAAAATATATATTAATATTGAGATAGATAGTTCACGCCTAGAGGTAGACTAAAGAAGTAGCAAACACTTTTAAGTAAGAAAGCAAAAATCCAAAATGGATCGAAAGAAATGATTTACGATATTGCTTTTTTATGTGTTCAAAAAAACATTAGTTCAATTTTATTTAAACTGATCAATAGATTTTACGCAGAACCCATAAAATATAAAAATTAATATTAATTGTATTTAATGTGTATTTAGTATTTTACTGTATTATAGCAGATATGCTTTTTCGGTATAGTAGTAAACAAAGTGTCTTTGTACAAAAAAAATATATAAAGAGTAAAACAAGGTGCACTTAGATAACATATATTCAATGTATAAAAAATAAATAATAATAATTAAAGTAAGAGTAAATAAGTAGATAATATACAAATATGACATTAGCTTATGTAAAATTGTAATGTTTAATGGATAAAAAAAGAATGTGTAAAATAAATAACTTACATATATAAAGTAAACTTAAGTAAAATTGTAATATTTAATGTAAAAAGAGTGAAAAAGTTGAGTTAAATAACATACTAACACAACAACAGAGAAAAGTAGAAAATGCAATATTCAAT
Organism: Eubasilissa splendida; assembly: GCA_031772225.1. Taxonomy (NCBI): domain Eukaryota; kingdom Metazoa; phylum Arthropoda; class Insecta; order Trichoptera; family Phryganeidae; genus Eubasilissa; species Eubasilissa splendida. Next base: position 1,834,126 of record CM062868.1, read on the forward strand.
ATATAGGTACCTACTGTCGTAGCAGTTTTAATCTCATATTTAGACTTTTAAAAGTTCTTGGGCGTAATTTCTCCCCATTTCGTGGAGCCAAAACTGCACTTTCTTGAAAAAATTAATCAAAGGGATGTTTATAGACGACCAGTAATATTGAATTAATAAAATAAGACTAATTTTTTTTTAAATAATGTTATCATTTCTAGCATTATCCTTAATGTTGAAAAATATGTATATCATTCCATATTTACAAAAAAAACATATTTGAAATATGTTAGGTTTTATTCAAAATGAAAGTGTATTTACGCGCAGTAAAGTTTAAGCAGCGTAAGTCCAACTATTCATAGCCTCCAATTACGTGGTAATTTATAGGTCCTTGACGCCGCGGAAGATGATTTAATGCAGACTATCGCAGCGCGCAACCGCCCAGCAGCCGCGGGGCGGGCCACGTAGCCCCTACGTGTACGGTGTACCGCCCATAAACGTTGAGCGGTCTCGCATTTACTATCATCGGACGGGAACTGGAACGCCAAACTCGGCACATTTTACGCGGTTCGATACGATAATTATCGTTTTGTCGTAAACGTCGTTATTGCTTCAATTTTAGATACACCAAAACTGCATTTTTGCCAATTTTAATAAAACAGTGTTTTAACGATCGTAATTATTTGTTTACTTGATAATAAAACAGGGAACGTGTGTATGATAAAAATATTTTTAATGTACTGTATGCTGTATTAAAATATACCTCAAAGCAGTTATTTTAGCAGTAACAATTATGTTAAATACAAAGATAGTGTAGGACTAAATAGTTTGTGTAAGACGCCTATTGGGGCGAGGTTGATCTAGTGAGGTGAGTCGAAATGTGTGATTTGAGTTGTCCAGTTACTCGGATGGAGTACTTGACGTTTGTAGGTTATGTAATTCGGATCAGAAGGTTTTGTACATGGTTAATCTGAAGGTCCTATCTCTCTTCAAGTCTCACGCGTGTGGATGAATGTCGCAGTGTATATGAATGTGATTGGCGCGAGTGAGTACATATGCTGTGACTAGAGAAAGGTATTTAATTAAATCAGGACTTAGCGACAAAGTTGACGTTTATTGCGGGTCGATTCACAATTGAAAGTACGAGTATAAATTTAATCTGCAATAAAGTTCGTTACTGGAGTTGCTCGCTTAAGGTGTTACTGGAAATACGGGCTTCGGAGAAGTGGCTGACCTTCACTCGCTTCTAGGGCTCGTCCGTCGCGATGTATTGTTAACTGCATATCTATGGGTACCAGGCCGACTGATATGCCTGGATTGACAGCCAGGTACTGTAGGGTATGTGCAGATTGCCCTAAGGTGGAAAGTTTTACGAAAATGATGTTATATTAACATTATATATTACAATATCATATACCAACTGGAAATTGTTTAATTCCAATAAGATTACACAAATATGGACCCAATATATAATCCAATCAGGTAGAGATGAATCAGAAGCATGGCTATCCAACATTCTAATATAATTTATACAATACCTACAATAATAATTCACTAGTCCTACAACACTTCCACTACATATTTTTTTATTTCTCTTTTTATTCCTGTCGATGATTTAAATAACACCACAACAGCACGGAAAAAAAACTGGCTACTTTAACACAGACTTCAGTCTAGCAAAGTAGCCAGGACAACGCTGTATATATCAGATGTGAATTCTATTCCATCCCACACAATAAACTATGAGTATTATGTCTTATGTTTATTATGTATAATATATTCACCTCTGTTATAACAAAAATGTGTATGTCATCTAATAAATAAATAAATAATATTATTTTTAGTAGTTATATCAAGGTCATATTACCATACTAAATAAAAAAATAAACTAATACTAATTTGATTTGAAAACTATATTTTTGTAAATTCGTTTATTTATTTTACAAAAACAATGAAAATTTAAAGTGAAAATATAATGCGATTTTAAATGATCATTTCATATTATGTAATTACGTACCAAAGATAATAAATATATACAAAAAAAATCATTAAATATCAGAAGCAAATTCCAAAACTTAAATATACCACAACCCAAAATCACTATATTTATCAAAGCATCAAATTCTTTAATAAGCTCTCCCTCGCAATTAGAAAAATTATAGACTATTATAAATTTGTATCTGAAATCAAAAAATATGTACACAGACTAGCACACAAATTATATGCTTCTCTATACACGAGTCTTGACTCTCATAAAGAAGAAAAAAATGTAAAAATAAATATATATACATAATTACTGATTCATTTTAAAAATGTATTATATCTCATTATATCTTCTAATAAAAAATATAAAAAATGTTTCGCTACTTAATTATTCATAGCGTGCAAATATATTACAGTTCCTTACGTTCATGTTTATTTTACTATTGATTTATTATTTTTTATAAAAAGCAACAAGGCAATTTAAATAACATAGCTAGATTTTATTAACTTTGGTATTAAGCAAATATTCAATATTTTAATTACTAGAGTATGTAAAAACAAGACTGATATAATGAAATAATATATCTTAAACCATTTAATTAGTCCCTTTACTACTAAGGTGAGGAAAGAATCAATAACTCATTAACGTAATTTAACGTCAAAAATCTTTGTACCTTTAACATTCTCGTCGTAACGTTCTCGTTACCGTCTGATAATAATAATTATGAGCCAGCCTTTAAGCGTATCGAACTATCGAACTAAACGCCCAGCGACATACAGTGTCGCGCTGCACCTTATTACGGAAGGCTGACTAGACGGGAAACGGATATGCGCGTGTGATTTAATGCGCCTACTTTATATCGGAACCCGGAAGATGTTATTGGCATCCTTGCGGGAATAATTTAATGCTTGACTTCATTTACAATACTTCTAGTTATATTTCTCTCTGCCATTGGTCTGAAAATAATCACAAGCTTAGGCGTACATTTGTGATGAACATCAAAGAATTTCGATCTAAAGTAATCACAGAAAAATATGTCAAAAAAATGACCGTCATACTTATTACCATGTTGATTAAATATTTTATTTATAACTCATAAACGTCAAATGTACGTTTTGATATATTTTAAATAGTCACATATTCGAAAAGTCACACTACCACAAATGTGAAAATTAAAACGACATTTGCACATCCCGGTAAGTAACTACATAGATAGGTTATTTGTGAATTCAGTAACTATACGATACTTACCTAAACATTTAAATTTAAAAAACTATACATACCTTGTACCTACCATACAAAGTATAGTTTTCTAACAAATGAAATTGTACTCGCTTGATTTAATTTTAAAATTTTAAAAATAAAATAGTGACTACACCTAAACTAAAATGACTCAACCCTTTACGTTGTGTAACAAATTTAGCCCCGTAGTTTTTGCCATCAATGTTTTTATTTATTTCTATTCGTTCTTAGCCATGACATGACATGTATTTTAATTTGTTAGATTACGTCCTAGACCGATTCTTTGAGTAATTGAATTACAATCACATCCCAAACGATATTCTTATTTTCAAAATAAACATTTGTAAATAAATTACATAGTGGGTGGGTATGTGTGTGTTTTGTATACACTTGTATCGCGGCAATTTTAATTTTTTTGCGTGCTCTATGCTAGAAAATAGCGCTCAGCTGAACCACCCTGTGGGGAAGCTTTTCTTTCCCCACGACAAATACCTCAATTATTGGAAAAACGGGAATTCTTCGAAACAAAGTCAAGCGCGGTGTTATTTTCTCAATAACTGATTACGGAAGAGAACATATTCAAATAAGGGTTGAATGTAGCCCGCGGGATGGGATGGGAATACGAAAACATTTTTCTTGTATTCTTGCGGCGCACGAGGGGCGGGGGTGCCAATTAGAGCGGCACGCGCGGAGGCGGTGTGACCCTCCGGCGAGGGCTCCTCTAGGCTGTATGATAAATGCGACGACGCCCAGTCAGGGCCGCATCGGCCACACGACGGAATCGGTCCAGGTTTTTAGGAAACGGTGTAAATCAAATAATAAATAAATTAAAGCATTATTTGTTCTGCACTCGTTTCGCACTCCCTTCTTAACTAGTTCATATAAAATTGAATTTATGTCGGTCTATTTATCCTTTCTCTATAGAATTCTACACCTTTCGACCGATCAAAACCAAACTTTGCAAATTTTTCCCCTTTCTCTCCCTCTTCCTGGCTGTCCCGCTTATTTTTAATGATATAAATATATACTATATTTTAATACAAATTATATTAATCAACTAGAAAAATATTACTAGGATACGAAACTGGACCTTTTTCTATCCGGAGAAACGCGTTATCCAGTTTCACCAAATTAACTGAGTAGGTTGACGACAAATTTTTGAACTTATATGCTCTAGATCTTTCAAATTGAATTAATATAATAACATAATATTTTACTGAAAAACTGGTGCCTAAAAAATAAAATATTTAACTAATCAATATCAAAGCATATTATGTTGTATTACTTGAATACACGTATAGTTTTTAATTTACATAACATAATATAGTACGACCATTACATAGAACTATATAATCAAGAATCGATATTTTTTACAGTTTAAATTGTTTATTATTTTAGTAATAAAAAGAAACGTTGTTTATATGTTTGAAGATCCGGTTCTCTCTCCAGGATACATAGGATGATATAGATAGTCGAAACAAACTATAAATATAAGTGGTGGGTGACTACTGTGAAAACAAATGGTGACTATTATTTAGTTTCACTTTATTAACACTTTTTCTTATTTCGAAAATTAATCATTTATCTAACTATAAGCCCCTGGTATCTGTATATAAAATTTCTAAACCCTTATTAATGTCAAATGAATGGTTTGTATCCAAAAGATGATTGGCGAATTCAGAATAGTTGTTTATTATTTACTACATCATTTTAATGCACATAGGTTCAGATATTATCCGCTGTGCAATAAATTATTACATAAAATAGTGTTATATTTTCTATTAACGCTAAAAAATGACATTATTCATGTTCTTCTTCTTCTTCCATGACCGCAGTCACCGCGGAGCGTCCCTATCCATACATCCCTCTCGCGGCTCAGGCCGCCGGACACCCGCCTACATCATCCGCCCATCAACGCTATTACACCGCCCTCCTGGCATGAGCTCCATGTAGTCCGGCCCTGCGTTCATTCACCCTTAGGGTTCGCATCTGGGGTGAGCGGTGCATTAAAATTGAATTATCATTAACTCCCAAGAAAGCATTTGGTCGAGGATAATATTTCCAGAAGAACTTTCTACATTAGCTGACGTTTTTCCTAATTGCACCGCTTATTATTTTAATTTGGTTAATAATTAGTAAAATATAACTATCATAATTATAAACCTAATTAGAATTAATTGACATGGAAGTTACTTTGTGGTATGTCATGATTATTTTAATTTAAACAACAAAACTTTGTACTACACACACGTTTGGTTATTGTCACTACTATAGTTTCGAGAGGTGCAGTCTCTCCCATCATCAGGTGATAACGGGAATATGGATAGTAAATGTAAAGTGTTATGTTAAGAATTTAAATTCGGAGAAAACACTAATTAACAACATAACCTTCCTTAACACTTCACCTTTATTGTCCATATTCCCGTTAACGATCGAAACCTTCCCCGTCTTTCCAAACCCTGGCACATTACCCGAATAGACTACGATACTGTATTTAGTTTAGTTATTACCCGATAATCAGAGGGACTGTACCTATCGAAACTATATTAGTGACAAAATTTAGTTGTGAAAATTAAAAAAATAGTTAGACTCGGGTGTGCTAGCTACTCACTCTACTGTACTGAGACGTATATACATATTGCTTGATTTTCACTATGCGATGGGTTGACCGTTAGCAAGTTTAGAGATTTGTAACGAAGAGTACACAAAAATAATAACACTACTATTAATAGTTTACTAATGTTTAATATTTTTATGTTTTTGGAATATGAACACTCCCTTTCGAGGGATAATTCTTATTTCAAAAATAAATATTCCAGATGGATACAACACAAATAATCATGAAAATATCATCACCATATTTTTGATACATTTCTACCATCAATCAAAACTCTAAATATATATTTTTTAAATAGACCACGTGCCAACTTTCAACTTCTCAAACTCACAATATACCTGTAATTAGATATCGATTTCTGAACATCTGTGTCTTCCTTAAAGCATACATAAATAACGACGTATTTTAAAAAATATGTTTATTTGGTCTAGTGGTAAGACTCTAACTCGTCTAGTGGCCAAATTATCTGGAGTTTAGTTCTTGTCCCGGGAGTCCACCGAGTAATACTATTTTTTGAAAAATATAATAATTATATTGGTGCGACATGTCATAATTAGCTGTCCCTCATATCCGTAGAAAACTGTCTTTCGCGATTGTCCAATGCTGGATACTCAAGTTCTGGAGCACATTGGCCAACAGCTGCAGACTGACTTCCACGTCGTTTGCTGCTCCCTATTTTTACATCTTCTCCTTCTGTTTGCATTATCCTGTCAGCGTTTGGCTTCAAAGTATTGGGTGCGACATGTAATCCGAATTTTTAACTATATTTAAAATAACACCTTTTCAGGATAGGCCGCACGATCAGGTAGTTTTCTTCTGTGAAATAAAAACATTTTGACGGTTACCAGTCATTAATTACCAAATATTTTAAAACTTAACAGCAGCCATTTTAAAAAATTGAGGGGAACAGGTTGGCTCACGAACTTATATATTTACAAGGTCAATTTTTTATAAAAGTTTAATCGGAATATAATAGAAACCCCGAAAGTTATCGTGTCCACAAAGTAAATGCGAAGAAATTAATTTTTAATTTGCGTCATGAGACTCTCTAGAACCTTCCCTGAGACATTGTTTAGCGCTGTAAAAATAAAAATAAATTAATAAATAATCGTGACAGTGTCATTGCAGTACTTGAAAGCGTTTCGTACTATTAACACATTCCGCCGACACCCGAAACTCATGAAAAACGGAGGGAAGAAATGGGACACTCCGTATGCAAAAATATTTTAAGGCGATTGGGTCGAAAAATGAGCCAGCGGCGTGCCGGGCCACGGGGCGGGGACAGCGGGGCCGGCGGGGCTGGCGAGGCTGCCGGGATGCGGGGCGAAGCGGGGGATCGCTCTGTAAGAATTTATGGGCCCGAATGTTTTATTGTAGTTGCCTGCATGATAATAGGCCGTTTTATTTTTATTGTATTCCAAAATGGACCCCCCTTAATATGGGACGCGGGAGGAATATTCTGAAAGAGGCAAATGAAGTGAATTTAAATTAATGGTACTTGCGATTTTTTTCTATTTTTGTTTGGGTCTTCGGCGTAATAATATATTGTCACGAGATGCCGCGACACGGGGCGGTGCTCGCGAGATCAGCCTTTTTTGAAACTGTTGTGTATACATTCAAATTATGAATGGGCATTACACACCAAGCTAACCACTTACAAGTATTCATAATGCAGATTATTATCAATTGTTCCAAACAAGTTTCTTTATTTAAAAAATATATATATATTATAACATAATTATATATGTTTTGTAAAACAATAAAAGTATCATGAAAATATAGTTATATAATTCAGACCTTAGCATTTAAAAAAAATACGGGTAGTTTAAAACACATCCCTGTCGTATATACATAATAATATACAACCCACAAGGAGGGGCGATATTTGTGTCGACTAAACACATCTGAACAAAGATACAATAAAGAAGTCAGCGAACGTTTCCATTAATATTGTTTTTCTTGCCCAGAAAGAATGTCCAATTTCGGAAAATCTGAGAGAATTTTGGGATTTTATTTTTTTGATTTGTTTATTTTTTATTAATGTTTTATTAAAGATCAAACGTTGAGAAAGGTGTCAAAGAATAAAGATAATTTGAACGCATTTATCGCCAATAATAATAGGAATTTTTCATAGAGATACACGTATGACACATAAGCCTAACTAGAACAACAAAGTGAAAAGTCCATGGGGTATTTGCCGAATCTGATCTATCAAAAGTGTTCTATTCAAAAGTGAACTACTATATTGGTACTTACCGATGAAAAGAAATCCATCGTTTATTATTTTTTATTATAGTACCTATGATTATTATTGCTTGAAATAATAGTTGTTTAATATAAATCACTAGTATTAACAAACATAACGAATCATCTACGTCTAATAGAAAAACCGCACTGACACCGACTTATTATGATTGCTCAACCCAGGTAATTACCGTATTTATTGGTATCTTCGAATGACGTCTCTGATGGTATTCATTGGATTTTATCTGAAGAAAGGTACGCGATATGCAATGGTATATATAGTATCAATAAAAGTGCCGTCTAGATCTGGGAAAAGAAGAATGAAGGTAGACTCTGATTGCGTCAGGTGAGATAAGGACAAGGGCGGTTTGGAATATCCTAATCGTAAATAATTAACAAATAATGAGCGATTATAAATCTTTTTAGAGCATAGTCGACAGAATTAAGAAGAGAGCATCGAAAATATGGGTCGGGCATGTGGAAGGATTTGTTTTAATAACAGTGTCACCTAAACGTCATTTTTAACGTGTAATAATACATATTTGGTCCCTGTTTTGCCCGGGTCTCCCTCGTCTACTTGCCCGCCTCCGTCGCCCATCAGTCACGTGCCGCCGCAGGTCGGGGGTGCAGCGCAGCGGTGACTTGACTTTATTGTTTCCCCCGAAACGATCAGCTGTCATGGTGGGGGCGGAGAGCGGGGGGTGGGGGAAGGTGGACAACCTGTCTGTGAAAGTTGCCAGGGATGATTGAATACGGGTCTGTTAGGTCGTGTACGAGAAACGTTACACAGACGGGGGTTAGAAGCGTAAAATACAAAAGTTAAAAATACAAGATACAATTATTTATTTAACACAATTGGTAAACTCTCTACAATAATATATTAGCGGTAAAAAAATTGTAAATTAACTAAGGACATAGTTCATATAGAACATTAGAGTTTTTTAAATCACTTATTTTTTAATTAATTAATAATCAAATCTAAAATTCCACGTTGTCTCAATACTAAAATCTTCAATAAATTTTGGTCACAAAACCTACGGTACCGAATCTTGATTCATACAATTTTATGATTATCAAATGCTCTAACAAAAAATGGCACAGTTTTACTAGAGTAAAGCCAAAGTCATAAGTCATTAATTTTTCAAATAGTCATTTTACAAAAAAAAATTAATTCAGACAATTTCGATTCAAAATATAAGACTCAAAAGCGCATATTCTCTGGCAAAACAAAGCTCAGTAATAAGGCGGGGACAATCTAGTTCATTTTAAATTATTCAAGCGTACTCAGCTTGCAGGAGCTCTGTGGAATCCAGGACGATAGCTGGATGTAACACAGTACATAACATAAAGCAACTAGTGCATTTTTTCGCTAAATGCAAACTGCACTTGGTGAAGCGAATATGCGAGCGGGTATTCAATCAGTTGCAAAGTGATATAAGACTACTAGTGTAAATTAATTATTAGTTAAAATCGTGATCAAAGTAAAGCGTGGTAAAGGATGAAGCGAATGTTGTACATCAGGATAGGAATGTGTAGGATGGCATATTATTTCGTCGACTACCCTTACGGTACAAACTGCGACTCTAATATTATAATATATAGCATGTTCTAATGTTACTTTTTGACCCTGTAGTAAGCGAAGTCAATGTTGTTTTATATATTATAATATATATAACTAACTAATGGGATAATAATATTCCTACAACTAGGAAATCTTCTCTAATATGTCCATCAATTGTGGTAAGAAAAAATACTGACCAACGTGTATTTGGTGAATTATTGATTTTGAGAAGGTGCGATTTATATAAGAGTACGAATATAAATAGAAGACACCAGTATGTGCTATACTCATTTTGTACTCTGGCGTTGATATTTATTATCTTTCAGAGAAAATTCTAATTCGTTGCGCATACGGAAACACCCGCCAAACTACTCGTATAAAATAACAACTCAGGAAAAGAAAATACGTTAACCACGATACATAATTATACTAAAGATACTATCTTAGTATCCGGTCACGTATTTTCAAGCAACCATTCAAACCCTCAGTAACAACAAATACCCAATAACTGACACCCCTCCTACCCTTATTTAATGCACTTACCCTACCGTCACGCATTAATTACGTTTTTATCAAATATATTTAATATATCACCATAATTAGTTCTTAAAACTATATTCAGATCAAAATTATTATTAATACAAATTAATTGAATCAACTAGAAAGATATACAGAAAAAATGTATTAACCGAAAAAATATTTAGTTATCTTCGATTATATTTTTTCGATAGATAGATTTTTTCTGTATATTTTTCTAGTTGATTCGTTTAATTTAAATATCACAGACCTTAGTTCTGAAAATGCAAGTTACTTAAGTTACTACACACCGGGCTATTACGCCATTGATAATGTTATAATTATTATTAGTAAGCTATTGTATTTAGCTTAAAAGTGTATTTTAATATGATACCGGTTTTCTCAATTTCTTGTCTTTATTCTCAACTTGCTTACTGACGATTCGGCAAAGCAAAACGTGTCATCATTAGGAAAGATTATGAATGGCAATGGAGTCCTATCTCCTGGAGCCTAATTTATATCAATTTTAATTACGGTAGATTTCTCCGTAATATATTTTAATATAGACCAATAGACATTCTATGCTGCTACATCTTTTAGATTCTTATTTATGGCGTCAAATGATAATGTATAAACACTAACCCAAGTCATCACAAAAAAGATATAGCCTTTCGAAACGTGGTAATAGGATATTGAAAAACTAATGGGTGGACAAAGTGTGACACGAAGGCGTTTTAAAATGTATTAAAATGATTAAGAAATTCTGATCTCTATCTATAAGAGAAAACTTGGGTACTTTGAGTATGTTATATTTATGAAGCGAGAATTTTGAAGTTATACGTTCAGGGTAATTAAATACACGGAAAGATTCAAGCGATTCATGCGTGAAGATATGTCTCTAATATACAGATAGCAGTGATGATTTCTAACATCTAAAAGAATGGATTTTGAAGAAAAAAAATTGCCATGGATGGCTCTAAGATGGCACTAATTTCACTCAATATTCATACGCAACGAAAAATAGTATATTTATAGAAATTAAATCCTTTACTAACTAACGATGAAGGACAACGAAGATCAGGCTTTTATAGTCTCTGGTGCATTCTATATGGTGTGGAATCATAGACCCTGAAAGCGAGGGAGAGAAGAAGTGTATTGAGATGTGATGCTGGAGACACATGTTGCGCATACCGTGGACGGCGAGGGCGATACCCGTGAAAGTCTCCATTCTGCAGGAATTAAATATCAAGAACAGACCTCTCAACCTGCAGCCTGAGATGAATCCTTCAATTTTTGGGCACCTTGTGAGAAGGGAAGATAGTTTGGAGTAACTTATCGTCGAATGACGAAGAGGAAGAGGAAAATCCCCCATCTGTTGAACCGACCGAGTGGAAAAGGATACAAGCAGCCGCGAGGTCTACAGGATCACGAGAGACCGACGTGGACAAACTAAGCTGGGTGACGTTTTAGATTCTAAAGATTACACGATCGTTCATTCGTTACGGTTTCCTTGTTACACGAGCGGTTCTCTCCTGCCAAAATGTTAATATGTCCGTATTTACGAGTATTTGAGGTGCGACGGCCGAATTGAATATGCCGCCAAGAAATGTTACCCCTCTGGAAAGATCCGGATTGATATTTTATGATTCCAACACTCTGAGATTTGCAATAGCCGGGAAATATTTCCCGATATTTCAAAGCTCCCGCCGCCCCCGTCCGGGTATCGCTCGGAAACGTCGAGAACGGCTCTCAGATAAATAAGGCGAGCGTTTGTATACTTTTATAGAAGCGAGCCGGAATATTTGTAACTTCGTCATATTTATTTACGCAAGCAAAGCCTACAGAGTCGATAAATTTCACATACACGTATGGTATATACCTGCACGCATTCACGAGACCTTCAATATTAAACGATTTCAAATGGGGAAAAATTAACAAATGTTTTTGAAATGTGTCAAATGTCGCAATTTTGAGAGAAAGTCAACGGTCAACAATCAGTTTAATTTGATACATTTTTATTTAATTGAATTGTAATATTTTCACTATTATCCTTTTGTATGTTGTGCTTAAAACATATTTATTCCTTACGTATGAAGTATTGTCAAGAGATCTATGTATACTTCTCTTAACAATATACGTCGCTACTATATCCTCTGTCATCTGCATATAGCTGCTTCCTGCGATTTTGTTATCAATCCAGCAGGCTACACGTTGGCTTCCAGTACGGGGCATCCAACTAAAACGGGCTGCCAATTTCAACTTTGTTCCTCTGCTCGCCCGATGAATGTGGGATTCTCCTAGTGTAGTTTTATTTCACAACACGTCGGGTCATCTGCAATGGTTTGTGCACGTGGCTACATCTCTATACTTCTAATTTAATTAATAAATTTTAATTTTCATCAAATTATTGCACTTATATTATTCGTTTCACATATACGCGGGCTGTGTATGATAAGTGCCCGTATTAAGGAAGGAAACGCATTTCAAATTTTTTTTTGCTCGATACACTTAGTCCAGTCCCTACATTTTTAAGCCATCCAAAAAATATAATGTTGAACTCAGCAAAATAGACCTCAGTTTCGACGATGACTTCCTCGTTTCACGTAAACCGCTTTCCGTCAAGCCATTTTTTTATGTTTAGAAATAAAAAAAAAGCGCATGGAACCCTATCTGGAGAATAGGGTGGTGAGAACAAAAAATAGGCAGCCAATTCGTAGTATAATTCGACCAGTTTTGCTGTATGATGTTCGTACATTTTCACATATATTTAAACATTTTAAAAAGTTATCACAAACTAAATTTTCTTCCTATTAATATTTCCATGAAAATAAATAAATGAGCACACAGATTATTGTAATTATTGTATGAACAGTTAGCTAATCTCAAAGAATTAGGTTTCTTAACGTTCATGTGATAAGAAAGATGTCAAAGCTTGGAAGGTGGGTGTCTCTTGAGCCATCGCAAGCGAATAAAGATCCGTTTTCTTGCTCGCTGTCTACAGTAGTCATTTCTTCACTCCTAAAGGATGACAGGAGACTAAAAGCAGATACTCTATCATAATGTCTTTAGAAAAATATGGTGGGCAGATAAACTCAGAGGAGAGATTCCATCCAAAAAAGATTTGGCGGCGTCATTGATTTTCAGAAGGACAGTTCAAAGACACGGACACGTATAGATTCAAAGCGTATGGAGAAGATAAGCTTATTGAAGGAAAAAGGAGTCAAGTTATCTTGAAGGATATAAAAAAGGAAACAATCAACCTACCAACCAACAGCCGTGGAAAATGATTTGAATATTTTCTCCGACAAAAATGTTTAATAAAAAAAAAATCGAAGATTAAGCAGTACAAACATTATTTTTAATGTTTCTGAACTTTTATAAAATGGTTCTTGAGAACAAATAAAAAAAGTATGTATGTATAAAAACGAATAATAAAATATAATATAATAACTGACTGCGAAATGTCAAAATTATTAAATATTATTATAATTATTAAATATAACAAAATCACAAAACGTTACAAATGAATTAAGTTAGTTAGTGATATTACGGAACGTGTATGTTTTCTGTTGTACCCGGCGCAATATGTGCGCGTAATGCAGAACTATTCAGAAATTTAGCTTTAGAACCGTAAACAAAGCAAAATCCGTAATCACACATTACACAAGTAGGTCCGCAATATTACATTATACAAGCAGGTCCACAATATCACATTATTCAAGGAGGTACATTTTAATCTATGTGTAATTAATTACATTTTGAACCGTTTCTTAAGTTAATCCCGTGAATTTAAAAATACGAAATTTACTATGGAATTTGTGACTAACCCTACTCTTGAGTTGCCCCAATTAGGTACATTCATCTTCGTTCACTGCGGTGATGAAAATTTTGGGGAAATATTTAATTTAGCCTTAAGGCTATCTCAGGCATCTTATTATAGCTCAACCGATAACAATAAATTATTACAAAATAATTGCTCCAGTTGAATGACAATATCGTTTTTTTATGTGTGTAATTTACGCTTATAATTTATCTCCTTACAAAATCAACCAACATTGTGGAACATATTATTTATCAATTGCGTACTTTTTCTATTTCTTTAATTTAAAATTGTGCGTAGCGAGCATCTTTGCGCACGCACTTATATAGAATATGCCACAATATCGGGTGAAAATCTTTTTACTTTACTTAAATCAATAATCGTATAATTTCACGAATAAATAAAAATATCACAATTCTCTTTTATATTTAATACGAAAAATAGATTACTTACTAAAAAATACTCCGCAGAGATATTAAATATAAATTATTCTTCCCGCGTGGCATCACACATTTTTATTAAATTCACGCACACGCCATATAACTTCTTTTTTTTTTACACATATATTTGAACCCTTTCAAACGAAACATACATGTGTTTACCACACAGTGCATCACCCTTAAGTTTGCTTCGCCCACGAAAATTTGTCTATTGGCGCGCATACTCGTATAGGTAAAAAGTGCGAATATGCCTAACACCCTATAAATACAGCGATTAAAATCCCGCCAATATCCTCACAAAAAATAAAACACATAAATTGATAAAAGTGTGTTGTCAGTGTTGGGAAAAAGCATCGAATGTCGAATAATGTTAGCTCGCTTCCGCGCTACGTCCGGGGGAGTGGCGCAGCCGGGCACAAAGCTGATTTTGTAGCCAGCACATTTTATTTTTATATTTCGGACAACACACAACTAAAAATGTATTAAACGTGTGTATTTTCGTGGGAATACGGGGCAAGTTGTATCACTGTAAGAACGAAGGGCGCGTCATTTATTTCGATAACCGTGTCAAGTAAACTGTTATTTCTGGCTGTGGATACGGCGATGATCTTGATCGCGCGCTCAACTTGCAGTTATCGTTGTTGGACGCGAAATAATTCAATTAAATTATATCGTTAATTAATTCGGCAGTACTTCGTGGTGTAGCATTTTAATTTTAAAACTACATAATCTATAAAATTACAATAATTACATCCTTTACTAACTGACGGTGAAGACAACGTAGATCAAGCTTATACAGTCTCTGGTTCATTCTATATTATTATATGGTGTGGAATCATGGACCCTGAAAGCGAGGGAGAGAAAACGGATTGATGCCTTTGAGACGTGGTGCCTGAGACACACCCTCACGTATCCCACCGCCCCATAACCAACTGCATTTAATTTTGTTCAATTTACACCTGTAGATGGGAAGGACTGCTCTTCCCGAAACGAGTAGTGACGTTGACTCAAAAAATTGTGTGTGTGTGTAGTACAAAATCAAAATTAAAATAATTTATTTTTTAAATACATAAAATTATGCTTATTTTTAATAAAAAAGGTGTTCAATTTATTATTCAATTAAATATTTTCCCATTGTTAATTACAAATAAATAAAAATTTCATTCGATGTCTAAATAATAATTCGACAAATTAATGAATGACGTCCAGTTAACAATACACTTTACACATATGAGACCTAATATATGAGAAATGATGCAATAAAAATTGGTTAACTTTGCAAGAACTTGATAACATAGATGCAATGATTTGTTGATTTCCAATATTTCTTGTTTCTAAAGACTTTTCTTTTAATTTAATTTAATGTGTTAAGACGTAAGACATAGTCGTATAAAAAATAAGAAAAATTATAGAGAAATTACGACAATGTGTACAAGAAAAACTCAAGGCATGCACCATTAAAAAATAAATAAAAACTCTAGAATAAATTACGTTAATAACATTGTTAATTACATCTTATTCTTAGTTTTAAGAAATCAAAAATTGATATTTGTTTTTTTTATCAGGCACATAAAGAAGAATTTTTTACAAAAAAGTAAAATAGTAGGGACTAACCTATCGTGGTGAGGACGGTCAAAGAATATAGAAAAGCCTTTGCGAAGTTCCATTCAAAGTCATCCGCCGCCGTAACCCCTCCCGCCCCTTCCAGAGCCTTTCCCGCTACCCCTTGGATCCCGCCGAGCTCCGCAGCCACCCTCTGCGCCAGCTGCTCCTGGAACCTCCCGATTTCC
Source organism: Eubasilissa splendida (assembly GCA_031772225.1). Lineage (NCBI taxonomy): Eukaryota > Metazoa > Arthropoda > Insecta > Trichoptera > Phryganeidae > Eubasilissa > Eubasilissa splendida. Next base: position 1,850,319 of record CM062868.1, read on the forward strand.
TGCGCGGCCAGCCTCGTCCAATTCTCTTTGTACAAGATGTTCAAGGACACGGTGATCTCCCAGATGTTCTCCACGGTCCTGGCCCTCAGCTCGGCGCTGGCCTGGGATGCGCTCCCGTTGTTGCTGTGCTGACCGATAATGCTGTTGGCGCTCTTCTCTCTCAGCTGCTGCTGATAGAGAGTCGTCGCTAACGTTTTCTGGTGCATCTTGGCCGCCCCGCCCTCGATAGCGAGGAATACGAAGGACCCGAGAAGCGTGTACGCGAGCAGCAACGCGAATATCCCGATGTTGGTAACGAGGCCGGTCAGCAGACCTTTGCGCTTCGCCCTGTTGGTCTTGAAGCAGAAACAGCAGGTCGTCGGAGCGTCTGCGCTCAGTTTCCTCGGTAGGTTGGTTCCGTTTTCTCCTTTTTGTTTCACACCGTCTCCGTTTCGACCCTTTGTGGACTTCTTGCTCGTACCGTACTGCATCTTCACCGCGTCCTTGTCCATGATTGCCGAGACGATATTTTCCTTATTTTTATCTATTTATATCTCCAGTCTCACGTTTGCGGGGGTCGTTAAGTGGGTGCGGCGGTACGTGTCCAGATCCTCGATATCTGTAGCGGAGCACGTAGCGGTGCGGCCGACAGATGTTCCGGACGACAAACTCGTTACGGCGATCTCTTTCTGCTTAAAACTTTTAGGTTCGAAAAAGTTGGTCGCGAGTCGATGCACAAAGTTCACAATGAAAAGAATTTACGCAAAGTTTGTTTTAATCGTGTGTTGTTTCGAAATCTTTCAAAAACAATTTCACCCATCGGTAAAACAATTAACACGTTCACTCGGTGCGCTTCGAGTCACGCCCGTTGCGGCCACTCGGCCCCGCTGCGCGCGAGCGCCCGCAGCCGCCGGCGAGGAGCTGCCATTTGAAGGGGTCCTATACACACATCGCGTTTTTATATTTCACCATCGGACAGATATTATCGCGGGAAGATTGTCACGTTCCACTTTCAAAATGCATCCGGCGCGCTCTGATTGGTTGTTTGTTTCTTCCAGGGGGGAGAGACCGGGGGACGGGAAAGCACCGGATGTTAAAAGTCGCGTTTCAGGTTTTGCTCGGTTTTCTCGGCAACTCTTTGTGTGGTTATTCCCGCGCTATTATTGTTGCCGCAGTTCTCCGATTCCGGAGTGGAAGAAGCTTTTAACTGCCGCCGCTTGTAGGATATCTGGAACAATAAAAACAAACTATTGTATTGAACCATAAAGCATATTTATTTTGACAAGCCTTAAAGCAATCATATTTTAACAATAAATCACAACGCCCGATTTTTGAAGTCGTATTAAAAAAATATTGACGTATGTATCAATCAGTTTTAATATAATTAATTTAAATAATTCAACACAAAAAATCTCTACTAAGAGTTTCTTGGATTGTTTTGTTATGGTCTAGCAGCCTAGATATCGAATGTCACATTACTTAGAATTAAGGGTTTGGTAAATGAGGGGAGATTTCGGTAGTTAACGGGAATATGGACAGTGAAGGCGAAATGTTAGGGTATGTTATATTGATAATTAGTATTTGCTCCAAATTTAAAATCTTTTGAATTTCAACGGTTTCTAACTTGTTCATTATTCATCATGTATAAGGTAACGAGTGGAGAAATTTTAGTTTATGACTATCGAAAGAATGCATTGTTTTAATTATGTGGTTAGAAAATTTCGAGAAGTTATTTTTTAGGTAGCGACCACGTTCTTTTATTCTCGTGTTTATATTTCTATACATTTTTTATCGCAATCTCCACAAGTTATTTCATATATTCCGCTTTTTTCTAATATATTCATTTTTGTTTTTGAATTGAGTAGAATTTTGCCAATGTTGTTGTAGGTGTAAAATGCTTGTTTTAAATGCAAAGGGAAATTATTATTAATTTTACGAGAAATTAGACCAGTATATAATATAATATATATATATAAACTAGTCACGTGGACGGCCAACATTCATACAGAAAGAAACTAAAAAACTAAACTAAAAACTAAAGAACTAAAAAATCAGTTAATATAAGTGGCAATGAAATTAAAAAATGCTAATTTACCAACCGTATTCAATTTATCACTTGTACGTTATTTTTACATTAAATATCACAAAACACAGTGTCCAATGATGTGCGGGTTATATGGAAGGATGGGAGATGGGAACCAATAATTAACTTGTTTCAAAAAGAAAATCGTATAAATGTATTAAAATGTTGGCAAATAATTTTCGATGAACCCTGCACGTAATTTTGACCGTCATGTAATGAACATGAATGTGTTCTGATTACTTGACCTCAGATAATTTTAATTGCTCGAAATTTTTTAATTACTTAGTCTCAAATTGTTTTTCAATTCTCTACAGAAAATTAAATAGCCAGCAGACACAAAAAAAGTGTCGATAAAAAGCTCTATTAAAGTTCAAAAATGTTCAGAAATATTATAATTTAATTTTTATTCACCTAAATACGAGAAAAGGTGTCGTATCTAATTTTATTAAAGCACTTCTAAAAATCAAATAAAACTTCATAACCAATTGAACAGCGCATGCTCTCGGCGTCGCGCAGGAAAAAATTCCAACGGTTGGGGGTATTTCTGCGAAAAGATGTAATATTTACCCGCTGCAAAGATTCTTTGAGAGATTTTTTTTGGGGCGCAAATCGCCAGAGTTTTCAACTTTTATCAAATTTAATATAACTTGGACGGACATTTTTACTCTTCATCGAGATTGCACCGCGTCCAGCCCGCTGGGCCCCTCGCGAGGCGCTAAACATTGCTCTATAGCAACCAACTCACGGGCTGTTCTGTGCGCACGATACAATACTTAGGCCGAATATAATACTTATTAAGGAGAACACATTCTTATTGTGAAGTTATTCTTATTTCGAATATAATACAACTTTATTAGTTGACACGACGCAGCCAAGCGTTCGTGCTGTTCCAAACGTCCCAGTATCGTTCTCGCTAAGGTTTCACGTAAAGAATAGTCTTTTTGGTTGAGAAACTGTATGATTTGCAGTTTGTATGGGTGAAACTGTAGTTTATTTTTCAAAATAACGATCACTATTGATTTTTTTATTCCAGTACAGGCTGCCATCTTCCTTATCGGTTTACGCGGATTGCGCATAATTTCACGTCGAACTTGAGCCACATGTTCTGGCGTCGCTGCTGACGTTGATGGTCCCGGAGGAGTTTGGTTAACCATTGTCCCTTTCTGTCTGAACTTTTGAACCCAACACCAGATAAGTTGCGTGCTCGGCCCATCACTTACTCGTCGAATATTAAAGTGAGTAAAAAAACGCGACTCGCACAAACCAATAAATCACCGCACTTTAAATATTGCTCAACCGCAAACGCGTGGTGCGCTCCCGATCAGTGACTCATTGCGACTGGCAAATCCGCAAATCACGCGCGTCGGATAATACCCCTCCCACTTACTACACCCTGATGGTTTACGAGCAATTACAATTTAATCTTGAAATTTTTCCGCTGAACATCCTATATATGCCCTTGCAAACTCTTTTGTGGAACTGATAAGTCTCACTACCACTCTCTCTTTCTTTCTCTCATACATTATTTCGATACAACTCGTTAACCCCTGCCAACTATATTTGACTTGAAGACAGCATGTAAGGTAGGTGTGGGAGAAGGACAATACATTCGGTAGGTTTAAGTGGGTTTAAAGCGGTCGTTAATAATCTATAATTTAAGTACGTATGTGTATAATCTTTTTTTTAATTCTGCAGATTGATTTTACATATACGACAATAAATTTAACTTAGTTTAACCCCATTTCACCAAAATCGACAAGTACATGAAATTACGCTTATGGTTTGACGTGACATGTAAAGTTTGGCGTGTTAACTCGCATTCTGTATCTAATTAACATAAGTATCGAATCTACTGTGCGCACGCACAACTGTTTCCAACGTGCGCTATATATTTGTTGCTTTCACTGTTCATCGTGCTGATGTACCGCTATGATTGCTTAAAATCTTTCCAGAGTAATTCCGTAAAATACGTTAAAGAAAACCACATCAAAATTAGTTGAGCCATTCTCGAGTTTTAAGGTTAACATACAATACAGACACATTACTTTTATATAATACGTATATATGTTGAGGTATTAAACTCTCAGTTCGGTGGTGTTTATTTATTACGCTGGGGATGCGACGGGAATTAAGAATGCTAAATAAAATATAATGCAACAGACGGATTAATAATAATGTCGATGAAAAATCAGCATACACGAACCGATCTATAATCTTTGAATTGCAGATGACTCTGTAAACTTTCAAACAAGAAATGAAACGAGTTCTTACCAGGATAGACGAAGAATGAACTGGTTTACATGATCAACAAAAACAAACAAAAAACTACGGAGGATGGTAATGAAAAGAACGAACGATAATTCACCTCCAATAATTGTCAACCATCATTCATGTTCAAATATTTATGTATCCAACTTTGCTTATAGCGAGAACAAAAATCGGACAATTGTACGTGTGAGCATAATATATACTCACGATTTTACGACACATTTATTGAGTACAGAATACAATATTATATGTACGTGACTTTAAATATAAATTCGTCATTCTTTGTACTGGGAGATAAAATATTATTTTTTGACACAGATTAAAATAGTAATTTAGAAGATCGTGAATGAGAAAATGAATTTCTTCCTTGTAATTTTTCCAACTTGGTACATAATAATTCCTTATCTGAACTACTGTTTAAGCGTACCGAAAATTAATTCGGTTACGTAGACCAATCTATAATTTTCGTATTCTCTTTGAAGTAGGTACCGGAGGATACTATTTTAGGGTAGTGCGGTCCCCACATTATCGACTAACTGTCGAACCGATGAGTTGTATTTTCAACACTCGGAAAATTGCGAAAACTTTAGCCATATGAAAAATAAATGTCAATGCACTGCTACATGTCTTATGACCTTATGGTGTGGTCTGCTACCTGTCTTATTCTCCCTTTCTTAACACACCTATCAGATGTAATAAATTGACAGACTTTTTTTTCAGAGACTAAAGGCTACCGTGTAACATGCCATTTAAGAGGAAGAACTATTTTGGAATAAGAAACAGCATTTCACTCTCAAATGGAAAACGCAGGCAAAGCGTACATGGCATGAATATTAAAAGTATTCGTGATGGACGCAGCTGACTCTCTTCCTGTTCGTGACGGCTTTGATGTGCTGTGGTGTTGATGATGCAGCGGCATGATTTTAACAGAGGAATAGGACTTGGACTAGTTGAAAATCTACAACAGAAATAAAGAAAGTGTTCTGCATTTTGACGTGACGTACCATCACAGGAGTACGCTGAACCTCGTAAACGAATATCATGAAAACATCCGAATAGTTTGCTTTATAGATATGGGTCCATTATATTGCACGACAATCTTTGACATTGAAAACTCAAAACTAATATTTAATCGTCTGCGAAAATTAAATAATGTGTACAATATAACACAGTACCCAATGCTTGCAATGTCATTAATTAAAATAAATACATAAGGAAAAAAAGAACACTTTTTTTTGATTCTACTCGTTTAATTCGCTTGAGATGCGTTTCGCCATATAAGGACATTATCAATTTAACTCAACAATTTGTATTTATAACTATAATGATGGACAGCTATACAATTTCGTTTGCATGATGAAAAGGGACAACATTAGTCATTGGAATTCTGAGGATTTCTATACATTTGGAATACTTCTAATTAAAGTAACCATTCAGCTTCAATACTAATGATATTTTAATGAAATGGGTAATTTGTAAAAAAGAACAGCTATATAATTTCACAATCTAAGAAGACAAACGCGTCTCAAGTTAATTAAACGAGTACAATAAAAAAACAAGTGTTTTACTTTCCCATATGTAATTATGGAGTTCTTCAAACTTACCTCGGAAACAGTAAATAAAAATAAACAGTAATGGCCCCCAAGAAGAAGCCTCGTAGTACTCCCGAGTAGGTATCAAAATTTCGTGTTAGATATAAACAGAATGAAGCGTAATTACTATCTTCAAACTAACGTCACCCGAATTCTCTCAAAGTCAAAGTGAACTGAATAAATACTTTAAATAATCTCAAACTCGGGTGAGACACGTAATACCCAATACAGAGTTATGCTTCATCAGAATATATATTCCATAATAAGATAAATTTTTGGATATTGTTTAATTGAGGCGTTACAATCAATATTCGTCATCGAAAAGGCACTTTCTGTAAAATTTAAAATATATATATAATGTTGGTGTAATGCATTGCATCGTGACAAATGAGAGAATATAAGTATTGTGTGATTTAAAAAGTATTCTGTAAAATATAATGTTTATTACTCAGTAAAATAATAGACATAATTTAAGGATTTGTTTTATAGTGCCCTGATAAAGAAGCGGTCACTACGAAAATATAATTAGTTAAATATAAATATTCATCTTGTTGAATATTAAAATGTCTAACCATAATGTTAATGCTTCAAAAGTTAAGAAGAACTTTATCTAAATGTTCTACAACGACGATAATGTGGGAACCATAGAAAAATCTTCTAACAATTCAACCTCGCATTACATCACACGCAACACGGTGTTTCGGGTCACTCTTGACTTTTAAAAGGTAAGCGTCCGTCGTCTTCAATAAAAATATTACTTTGATATGAATGTAATCTGTTTAGAAATTTTTCCAAGCCAGTGATTCGTAACAACAGGGAAAGCCTCACTGAACCACCTCCAGATTATCCTTTAAAAGAACTTTATCGAAAACAGTATTCCGTCCATTCCCGAAAACCCTCGGGAGATTGATTCTGAAAAGGGAATGGCAGAGCTAGAGATATATTTTAAAGAAGGGATAAACCGAGGATCTCGAAAGAACCTACGTATCTTTAATCTGAAATCGTTAAAATTATGTTGGAACAATCAATATACAGAAGTTTTTGATTTCTATTCAGATTTTTCCATGTAGAGATTACTGGGTTATTCTACCTCGCCTTTTGGCCGATGTTTTGTATCCTGGTGGTCCTTGCAATAATATCAGAAACGCTCGCCAGATAAACAGAAAGGTCCAAAAACCTCAAATATAAATAAAATAAATAAAAAATTGCAGATTATAAAAATATCAATTATTCATTAATTTTGTTTTTAACCACTGTGTGTTTATTATATTCACCAACCGGTTTCTAAAATACTTTTTTCATAGTTAATGAATTATTATCATTAAATGAATAACCACAAGGTGTTCGCGTTTAGTAATACAAATATGTAAAAATATCATTCATTTTAAGACTGCAAATCTAATCTAACACTAAAAATCACAAAAAATGTAAGGATTGAAGATGCTGTAATTTATTATTCACACATGGACCAATAAATGTCCTTAGGTGAGATGACTTCAAGTTTAAAAAAAAACTATTCAAATAGACCTACTGTATAGACAAGCACTTAGAAAGAAGCTTTGAGAGTCCAGCATGTAAAACCCGTTTTATTTTCAAAATTGTTAAATTCTTCCTTTTAGCAACCTAGAAAATAAAATTCAAATAATTTATGTTATATCATAATATATCTCTTTTATCAGTCGATGAGTCTCGTATTGAAGGGTCATCGCCCGAGGTGAACTGCATATATTCATTTCTTTCGGACCTTACTCTCTTCTGTCGTTTTTCAAACTCGTTCAGCCCTTGTTGCTGACAATCGACCTCCAGCTTTTGTCATTTAACGTCTACTAACAATACGCCCAAAATAACCCAGAATTAAATGTGCTGCATATTTTCGATAGGTATGGGGATTATATTATTTTGACATATTCTTTACTTTTGACAGCCGTGATTATCCAAGACCATGGAACATCAGATGCCTTAATCCATGGTGTTTACCTTTTGCTTGTTTTCCATAAATATAATAAACAGGAGCGAATTTATGGTGCAAAGTCCTCACTGGACATTTTGGAACTTATTCTTAGATATGCACATGAAATTATAAATACCCGACGGCAGCCGATTTACAATCAATTCTAATATTTTTTTCATTAAGAAGAACACATATTTATTGTGAAGTTGTAATTATTCAGAACATAAATTGATTTTATATGTATATATTTATAATTAATAAATTTATTTAGTATTTTAATATTTTTTTCAACTAAAACAGGTTTTCTATATCGTATTTTATTAAATCTTTCCATTTTTACTTTCTCTATTGCTCGTGATTTAACTTCCCTGTTATCAGTGATTCAGGGGTCCTCTAGAAAGCAGATCCCCTCGCACTTGCACGATTCTATAAATCCGTCATTGATGATTCTTCCGAAACTAGTATAAAAAACTCTTTTTCATATATTCTGTTGACATTTCACCATCACCACCAAAGACCTTTTACAGAATATATTGTTATACGTGAAATCGATACACGTTTTTATGGAAAAACATTATTTAATATATTATCTGATTGAGCTTGGCCAGGGGTCGGCAGGGTGAAGAGGAGTGAGAAGAGCCAAATATTAAGTAAACAGAATCACTAAATTTTCATACATAACAACATAAATTTTCACTGTAACTATATAAATTTTAATGACGATATAAAATTAAGATTTTTATTTAAATCTTAAATACATAATACAGTCGTAGGCTACTTAGAAGAATAGAATATATGGGAGTTATAAGCTTCAGTATCTAGTGCACTATTTATAAAACAAAAGAACCTAAATAATTAAACACTTTTTGGGCTTTGTAAAGTTGACTGGTTAGAACGGTGACCTTGCATCGCTTTTGAAAGCTTCGCTATGTCCTACATCTAACTATTCGTTTTCAATTTTAGGTATGATTGCAAATTACCGGCAGTTAATTTGCTTCTCAACTTATTTTTAATTTGATTCGTGGAAGGGAATGTTTGTTCGCATAAATAGGTAGGTTTCTTATTGTTAAGGAGAACACATTCTTACTGTGAAGTTGTAATTATTCAGAACATAGCTTTGTGATATTTTAAATACTAATTAAATGTATTAATTAGAAAGATATACATATAAAATCAATTTTATCGAAAAATATTATTGTTGCTACCGGGATTGGATTGGATCTTTTTGCAATCCGAGGAAGGTGCATTAACTAACTATGCACCTTCTCCGGATTGGAGCAACATCAATATTTTTTGATAAAATTGATTTTATGTTTATATCTTCATAATTAATACATTTATTTAGTATATAAATAATAGTAGATGAAAATATGACCTGGAGATGAAGAGTCGAAAATGCCTGTGAAAAGAGCCGCGGTGTGCCGACCCCTGAGCTAGGCCTACAGACAACGGCCATCCTTTTATTATCTTTAAAAAGTTATAAAACTTTTTGTTTCAAAGTATCGGGTATCAAATTAAAGTAAGTCGGACCGAGACGAGCGTGCCAGCTTCCTTCTGTTTATGAAGGGATTCTTCAAAATCAGCCCAGCATTTTTCAAGTGTACTCTGATTACATTTAAAAGAAATATGTATTCAATACCTACTAAAGTATATAAATAATTTCACTTTTCTAAATATTTGTTTTAGTGAATTTCTCGCGGCAGCTCGCCACCGCATGAAATATGAATCGTGTAAACAGGCTCCGTTTAAATAATAAGGGAAAAGTATTTTTATCTCACCTCCTTGCCTGCCAGGACTAGGGTTGAGGGTTGAGGGTCGAGGGAGAGGTCGGAGCACGCGTCAGGTTTATCATTAATAATTTACTTTCTGCCAACCTTCAGGAAGGAGGCGCCGCTTCTTGGATAATCACGTGGAAAAATAAAAGCGACCGTTCTGAAAAATCATTTCTACTATCGTTTCAGATGTCAGATATTTTTATTTATCCATTTTTTGTTTGTTTATTTTTTACATTCGCACTTCACAGGAAAAACGGAATATTATTAAAATTTATTTATTTATTTATTATATTATTTTAAAATTAATTATTTTTTATCATAAATACAAGATTGAGGTTTTAAACATAAATTCTTTCCTCTTTCAAGTCAGTACTGACATATTAGTGGCTTCAATCAGATGTAATGCATTTCGTCCTGGGTCACCCTCACAGCTGATTCCAATACATACTAAAGTAAAGAAATAAGAAATATAATAAGGTTGGACAAATTTCATTTTATTAAATAAACATATAAAAGAGAATCTTCCAAGGTCCGTTGATCGAATATTGCATGAAAGAATCTTCCAAGGTCCGTTTATCGAATATGATTGCACGAGAGAATGCGAAATGGGGTGTCGAAAAACCAAAGGTTCTTAAAAATATATCACAAGTCAACAAGTCATTCCATATTCGAAAACATGTGATAAAGAACAAACGGTATCTGTGTATAGTAAGCAAGGATGTTGAAAGCTACGATTATAAATTGTCTGAAAAAAATAATTTAATTCAGTGTCTGGAAAAGATATAAAAGTGATAAAAAACATTTTTATCAATATTTGATTTTGATGTTAACATCTTTATGGTTCAGTTCACGTGCGTGTTGATATGTTTTGAGAACTTTTTGATTAAAAAAGTAAAAGAAATGCTCACATTCTTGCGATAAACACGAACATTTCATTTTTCTTACAATTCGACGACCGACGGAATTTTCTAAATTAAACAAATAATCGAATGCCGCTGGGGTGGGATTGTCAAAGAATTTAATGAACGATTTAATGAAAAGCGACTCAAATTCCTTCTACGGTGGAAGCCAGAGGACAGAGTGGGGATGAGGACTGACCAGATGGAAGTTTTGCTGAAGAAAATATAAGTTGAATTATTTTTTCTATTTAACCCATTAAAAATTGAGTAACTTCTAAAAGCTTAGTCGTACAAAAATAATGCATCTAGAGTAATTAACTTAAAAATGATTTGAATTATGCATATTCGATTTCTGGGTAAAAATACCCGGCCAATTGAATAGTGGCTTCTGAACCTTTCAAACGGAGCCAACCTAGTAGCACCATCATTCAATATATGTGTATTAGTTTTAGCACATACATTATACTTTATTAAAATATAATATTTGATAAAAATGTCTCATAAAGGATATTTAAGTTCCACTCTTCAATTAAAAGGAACACACATAGAGTAATAATATGTCTTCATTAAAAAGTTTCTGAGATCACTCGTGGTGACAGCTTCATCGTGCTTTTAGCCGAGCTTCTTGGATGAACTTTTTAGCTAGTTACAAATATTTTCCATAAAAACAATAAAAGATGGCCAATCCTGGACTAGATAAGGTATTTATTTCGCACTTAAGTAAACGATCGTTGAATACGATAAAATGGTTTGGGGTGGCACCGATCGCACAAGGAGTACAATGAACGAATCCATACTCAATTCAAGATGTGAGGATAAACCCGGTGACAGATCAGATCGATTTTAACTTAACCAGGTAGTAAGCTATGAAGCAATAAAAATCACATTCGCATTAAGGAGTTACCCTTATATGAGCGCGGAATTTCTAAAACGATGGAACACATTGTAAATACATGCCCAATCGATAGGAGCTGTGGTGGACCTACTCGCGCCCTACAGACATAACCGCATAATGAAATCACTCAACTGGTACCTAGCAAACCAGACAACAATACGTCACGCCGCAACCAGTTCAAGGAAACTGAGAACCGACCACTCTTCTCCTGGCCAGCTCCTCGGATACATCTACTCGCACCTCGGCACCGCCTCCAGTGTATTTTTTATAATAAATATGTAAATTCAATCAGTAAATAAACACCAACTATCTACCCGCTATAGCTGTACACGCAATCACCATAATTCTTAACATTTCATATACATACGGAAACGAGGAGATATAGGGCCCTCGATTCTCACCGTACAAATCCTTCTAACATAAATATTTTCTATAGAAAACCTAGTCACTAAAGGACTTCTCAGAAGTTAACGAGACCTAAGGAATCAACTAAACGTTGATACGAAGCTTGCCAGTGACAATTAAATTAAATTATAGTCTTACAAAAAATAAGAAAAGTTTTAAAAAAAGAGCGATATAGTTATAGGTATTAAAAGTACGTAGTATGACATAGTAAAAACATAAATAAAAAAACATACCGGTATTAAATATTCATCAACAATATTCAATTACAAAAGAAAATTACTTTTTCGTTATTTACTTGATTTTTAAGATATTATGTAATATAATAATATAAATATGTCAAGTATTATCAAAATATTATATCAGTGAGGATAAAAATAAAATAGCAAATTGATATCCTACGAGTAATATAAATATTTGGTTTAATGAAGAAAAGAAGGTCTAATAAATATTGAAGATTATTGCGGGTTCAATCTACTACATATTTTAATATATCTGACACAATTCATAGCAATTGTTATAGAATTGTAGATAATATGGAAGTTCGGGGGTTATCACGCTGGCCGATCACAAGGGTAGGTACCTATAAAGATGCGGCTGAGAAAGACGGCCTTTGTATGGATAGATGAAGAGGGCGGCGTTTCAAAGGGTTGCCGATAACCACGCTCGCTGAAGGGATCCAGCAACCCTTCCGGCCGTGTTACCTTATTGAAAAATTAGATTTGTTTTCTTGTATAACGAAAACTTCCGCTAAAAGAGTATACAAAATAATTACTTTTAATAAAGGAGTTTGTTAACAACGTCTGTTGATGATCACCATAAACCAAAATATTGAGACACAGCCCTTAAGATTGATAAATAAACGAGGATGCTTGAGAAAATGTATAAAAGTGAACTAGACGAGATTATTAAGTTGTAATTATTCAAATCATAGGTATGTGATATTTTCAATAATTCAATTTTATTATTTGCAATATTTACATTATTATAAACTAAATTGATAAATTGATTTTATATATATATATATATCTTTATAATTAATACATTTAATTTAAAATACACGAGATTATTACGTCAAGATCACTATGGATTTCTGTTCTCTGCGCCTATTCTCGTGGAGGGGGGAGGGGAAGGTTATTCAATTGTTTTATTATTACATTTTTTTAATACCATTTAGCGTGCCGAGAGTCGGCCATGTTGGTTGTTGTAAAAAGTTGTATTTTGTTGTATGTTATATTGACTGCATACACACAATTTTTGAGTTAATATCACTACTAGTTTTGGGAAAAGCAGTCCTCTCCATCTACAGGTAAACTGAACTAAAACAAATACAGTTGGCTATGGAGGCCGTAAGAATGAGAGTGGCTATATTGTAGATAAGGAAACTAGTAGTGATAATTCAAAAATTGTATGTGTGCAGTACAAAGTCAATATAAAAATTATATATTTTTTAAATAAAAATGTCACACCGCGAGGTAACTGCCAATGATAATTGTAATAAAAATGATTAGTGCAAATTATAGATTTAACTACTGTATTAATTACTATATGAATAAACTGAAATATATATATATATTTATTATAAATTATTTAAATTGAGAAAATGTGGGATGATAGTAATAGAGAAACAGCTCTGAATTTTGGATTGAAACAATTAGAGAACCTATTAGCCGGTCTATTTATTTCAATGTTAGTATTAGACCTATTTGCGTAAAACAGACCGTCGGTGAATCTGGTTGTTATCCTAATTAGTGCATAGCGCGTAGTAAATTGGACCATGTTCATAACTATGAGACTTTGAAGTAATTATTTGTAAAAAAACAAATATCAAATATCTCATAGAGACAAAGCTATTTTTTATTATAATTAATGTAAAATATATGAATGTGTGTTCTTGGACATATTCAAATATTGCTAATTATTTGTGGTTTGGACAACAGGTAATGTATAATTTCTTTACTAATATTCTCTATTAGGTCTATAAATGTCGAAGATATGGAACAGCATATTCTACATGCATAAAAATATTAAAACGAAATTATGCAATTTAATAAAAAATATATGCTCTCTGTTTCCGGACGAACGCGAAAAAAAAAGTTCGCATCGTGACGGCGATGACGGGAACACTGAGCTGAACCAAAATTCCCACCGCAAGTTCGTGATGTGTCTGATCAGAGCCAAGACAGAAACAATAATGAAAAACGTGACAATGTGATATATAGAGTCTGGACCCTTCTCATTCTTTTCAATGCGCGTTAAAAAAAGGGCAAGGAAAAAAGTCGGCGGAGAAAAAAGATTAATTGTGTGCCAGCACACTACTATTTCGCTTTTTTACTATGATTTTTTTCTACCGGAAGTTTTATACCGTCATACTGTTACACTTCATTACATTTTTGTGAGTTGTTTCACCACTTTAACTCTCTTTAATGTCAGAAAAACCAACGACTACTTGTGCTATCTAAGATATTGTATCAATTTAAAATCATTTATATCATTATCATCAACTTCTAATCCTTAGGTGACTGAAGAGTCCAATCCTAGATCCACAAGCTATGGTGCATCATGGGTGTGTGAAAACAGCGGCTGACTTCTGTATCTCTTCTTTATCTTTTATTTATTTAAAAAATTAAAATTATAAATATAAATTAATAAAAATATAATAAATTATAAAAACTCTACAGGTAAGTTTTTCTAGAACATATTTTTTTAAATGATAACTTTAATGATGATTCTTTTAAATGATGATTCTATTCATTAATACATTTTATAATCAAATATCTAAACAACACCTACTACAAAATACTAGACCAGCATTATATACAAATAATAATATTGGAAAATTATTTATTATAAAATCACTTAATTATTTTAATACACCAACCGGCTTTGAATAATATCATTTCCTTCATCAGAATGTCAAATTAACAAACCAAAAAGTTATTCTAGTTTTAAAAATCTATTATTAAAAAAATACATATATATATATATTTAAAAATAAATCTAGTAATATTGTTTATATGTAAAACAGAAAATCCCACGTTTTTAAAAAAATTATGATCATTTTCCTATAAATGATTGGAAAATTCTGAAAAACCATTACTATTTAAACATCTCAAATACTCTTTGACACTTATTTTAAAATTTCGATTTAATTTTGCCAATATAACAAAAAAATTGTCATAGCTGACGTTTAGAGAAACATTTCAGTGGAGGACCGACCCACGACATAATAACCCTAAAGAAATTATATTGCTATCTGACTTTTATGACTAACGGTTTGAATAGAACAAAACAAATTATTTATGTAAATTATTCTTTCACATATGTATAATATTTATACACATATATCGAGTTGATCGAATGAATGAATCATGAATTTCAGCCTCCCTAGTCAAAGTCCCGTGGTATTATTACACGTACACTTTACATCCGGTATAAACAGTGTTTAACCTAGTCACGGACCAAACACGAATTCTGGTCCAACCCGCCCACATATGAAATGGGCTTATTTTATTTACATTGTACTCTGACTCCAATAAATTGCGCCCTGAGCTCCACTGTACCGTCGCGCCGCTGTTTACACTCCAGGGGGGGTTTGACTACGTCACTATAATTATTATTATTTCGCTTATAACTATAACTAAAGCATTAAAGTTATATGTTGACAATACGTGACATTGGCAACGTTGTAAGTTCGTAACGGTTTTGTTTTCCAGACTGGAAAGAAATTAGTTTGCCTTGCGTCAACATCGTTGTGATGCCATAGCATTATTTTATTGAATACCTCGTTTGTTGGCTACAGAAAATGGAATGTCAAGAGTGAAAACGTGATTTAAATACAACTAATACTACTCTTAATTGCTTCCGAGGATTGTGACCATCACTTTTGATGTTTATTGCCAACAACTCAATCGCGTTGTGGCCGTTATTCAAAAAAGGCTATCGGAAACACGCCATCTAGTGATTTTTGAGCATGATAATGCCCGTTATGTAAAAATATTTAACCCTTTGATAGTCACAATAGTTCCGCGGGCGGGTCGCAATGTGTCTGAGAGATATTTATATTATTTTTAACTTTAAAATAATAAACAATAAAACCTTGTTGAATTATTATTTTGTATTGCGTTGCTTTGAATTGTATAACCAGCCATTAGCCAATGCTTGCTTTTACGAACAACATATTATCTTTCACTTGTTTTATTCACTACGTTCACACCAAATTTAGTTTCTGGCTCGGTGTCAATTCTATCACATGAAGGTGTGCGGTTACCCAGTCAAATAATGTAAACCATTTTGACAACTAGAAATAACGATGTAAAATGAATATGTTTTCATGGGCTTTATTTATATATTTTTTTAATTAAATACAGTAGCAAAATATTGCAATAACATGTCCCATACGAACAGCTGTTAATTTACACTTGCTATCGGTATGTCGGGTCAGATCGTAGACTGCGGAATTTTTGCAGTAAACAATTTATCCACTCATAATATTCGATGTTAAGCTTCGACAATTTTCTGACATTCGTTTTGACAGATAGAATCCATAGAAGGCAGTCGGGCGCCATCTGTACTCCGCAGAAGATCTCGGACTCCTGAGTCTCGAAGGATTAGGAGGCAGGTGTAAAAACCTATAAACGAGCGTCTACCAGATCTTCAATATTTGGAAAATAACTTTGTGGCAGCATATTATAAGAATGATACAAAAAATAAAAAGGATAAGAAATACTTTATCAGATCATACGTTTACCCACCAATAATAGATAGTGGGAAATGATGGGAGAAAAATCGTGTTTTTAAATAATCATACTTCAAATTCAATTATAAAAAATATTCCAAATTCTATACACAAACACTACTGTTACACTAACAATAAATTAAATAATTAAATATTAAATAACAAAGATAAGGATGACATTTAAAAAAATCACGGGACTACAAATTACTTTGCAATAATTGCAATCATTTTTATATACGTAAAATTTGCAAAATTTTTGATATTAGAATTAAAGAGTACTTGATATTTCTAAATAGCAATAACCATTCTGAATTCGCCAAACATCTTTTGGAAACAAAACATTATTTCGACATTAACGAGGGCTTAGAAATTTTACATACAAATAAACAAAAGAGGTTTACAGTTAGATAAATTTGATATTTTAGTGATAAAAAAAAGTTATATTATATTATAAAAAACCAAATCATTTTTTCAGTCACCTTTTAAATCAGTTTTCACAGTAGTTCCAAATTATTTATCCCACACTTATACTTTTATAGTCTTATTTTTATCTATGCTTACATTTTTAATTTTAGTATACATTGTTTCCTGGGGAAGACACCATAGGTATCGAAACATGTTGATTTGTCAATAAATAGTGGTATTTTTCTTAATATTGATACCAGATCAGTTATTATGTGACATTTATAGTACCCTTTATTTTAAAAATCTTAAATAAACGTTGACAATACTTATTTTTAATTGATCATTCTTCTTTGTATACATTCCATCGGAGTAAAATTTCAATAACCTTTAAAATATTATAATTAAGTGGATATGTGACCATTTGTTGTGTGGGTACACTTTTCAAATAGAAATAAAATATACTTTTAAAATCAGCAATGTTATCTTTGTGGTTAAGATTCATATTTTTATTTTTTATCTTTGTTTTGTCAATTTTGCATATAAACGGTGTTGGTCACAAATTAAATAATTTGGAATCGTTGGAGATAAATAAAGCGTGTAAAACTAATCAAAAAATTATAAACAACCAACTAAATTTAACTACGAGTCCCATTCTAAAATTATTTCCTAAAAATTATTTGAGTAAATTTGTATTAAGTAATGATTTGAGTTAGGTACTAAAAAAAAAAAAAAAATTTTTTAAAAATAGATTTTTTTAAAATAGATTCTGTCAAAGAAACAATATATGTTTTAGTTAGTTATGACATCCTGAAGAAGAAAATGGTATTTTTCGAAACCGGTAGATGTATTTAAACTCATTTTAGTGGTTAATAAAACAAAGATAAAAAATAAAAATATGAAATAAAATATATTCATATCTATTGTCGAAAACTTGAAAATCAATCGGAATCGCAATAAGTAACTATTTAGATTACTAGCATTTAAAACCCGTCTCAAGATGTCGATTATGTATAATTCTTTCTAAACTGGACCTCATTCCATATTAAATAAACACTAATACACCACGAAAAATGGTGATAAGCAACATTACCTACATGCATGGATTATATTAACCTATTAGCAACATTACCTACATAACAAAATGGACACATTTGCAGATTTAACTACGTTCGTCTAGTCTATCAAATGAATACAAAGCATAGCTCGACTTCAATTATGAGTTCACGATATGCCTAACGTGTAACATGCGCAATATATTACTGGTATTTCGTACATGGCATTGGTATTTCGAGGTTCCATTGTGTTTAGGTAGATTATATCTGCGTGCACTTTTAATCCCGAACATTGCCGAAGGCCCATTGCCAGTACACAACCCCAGATATTACGTATGTATTAGTACAGTGTACGTGTCGCGAGCGTAATTCGGTTCGAGTGGCTTGTGCAACGGCCGTTGGAACAATATCGTTAGGCGTAATCGGCGTTCAGTAGTTAATTTCTGCCGGCGGTAACGGCGGCCGTCTCCCGGGCGAAGTGCGCGCTTCGACAGCGGTTCAACTCGATTTCACGCGGAGCCTCGATTCAGGGGATGGCACTTGCGCTAATTCGATGGAGTCGCTACCTTTACGAAAATATTTTAGCACACTTATTTTTACGATTTTTTACGGCTAATGAGAGTTGATAAATATCCAATTTTCATAAGTAAAATCTAATATAATTTTGATTAACTGGTATTTTTAATTTATAGACGATTTTCTTACAATAATGGTAAAAATTATAATAGATTCTGGTATAAAATATGTGGATAATTAACCCCTCGATGGCCAGCGACTAATACATCAGACGCCAGACGCGACCCGATATGCGGTGATGCGCTTATTTATCTCGAATTAAAATAAAATTAAACTACGATAATGTATTTTAATATTCAAGATAAATAAGTGCGGCGCCGCGTCTGACATATCAGTCGCTGGCCGTGGTAGAGAATTGTCTGACATCCGATATATCAATCGCTGATCGTAGAGGGGTTAAGTATGAATAAACATATTTGAAAAAACATACTTTACATACATACATATACTACGCGCTGTCAACAGACAAGTGTCATGTTAATTAGCGATTGGTTCAAATTGACTTAATTAAATTTGATTCACTCTAAGTCTAACTTTGACACTTAAGAGAAAAACTTCAATTTTTAAACAAATATGTAGAGTTTGGTTCGTTTGTTCTAGACACAAAATATTCAAAAAAAAAAAAAATTCTCTCTAAACATTTCTACGGATATTCTAAAATATATATCGTCGTGGTAAATGCAATAGGCTGTATATCACAAATACCAAACTTTTCAGAGGACAAAAAACTACCCCGTCTCACCGATTCTTTCGCAAACTTATTATCTTTATTGAATTAGCTCTATTAACGGTGTCATCGCCATGTTGACGTAAGTTGCATTTATGTCACACTAGAATGCCAGTTTTATTTTATTATATATGTGATAAAAAAAACTAAAGAACCGCTAGGAGTTATAAAGCAGCGTGACGTACGTACCGCGTGTTGAAGAAAATCAGTATTTTGCCTGTTCGCTTTTCATCCCCAAGCATTGCCCTGCCGGGTGCTCTGCGCCGCTATAAAATATAAGTAGCGAGCAAGAAGTGCGCTTGCTGTCTGTTAGGGGAAACTCGGGCGATTTTTATTATTTAACTGCATTAGAGACGTCGCTTTATCCCGGCGCCGGCATCTCTGCAGTTTCGTTCTCCCGAAGAATCTTTTATATCCCACGTGGCGCGAACGGCATTTCACTTTCCGCGCCATTCTTACTCTGCGCTGAACTAGAACCGTATTGCACGATAAACGGAAAAGTTCCCTCGCGCAATACCTCCAGCCCTTCTCGCATGCTGTATACTGATCTCGCTCACTCTTAACTCCTCGGATCGGTCGCATCACTTGAAGTGTGTATATTTAACGCACTACGGCCTTACCGTATCTCACTTATCTACAGACTGATTCAAGTGCTGAAATTTTATGATTGGATACGTTTTTCAAACAATATATTAGTTTTTTTAATGTGAACACATTTTTGTTGTGAAGTTGTATCATTTCAGAATATATTGCTGTGGTATTTTTAATACAAATTAAATTAATCAACTAGAAAGATACACAGAAAAAATTTGAGTAATTGCTTTTTTTTTCTGTAGATTTCTAGATCATTAATTTAATTTGTATTAAAATATCACAAAACTATGTTATGAATAACCAAGATGCTTTTGACGACTAAATTTCGATAAAACCGGAAAATAAAACAAGATAGGATTGCCTATGTAGTGTTCAAATACAAACAGCCCGCGGGCATCGTGTACCCTTACGCACAATTATATGTGAAAACATATTTTCTAATCATATATATTGTTACGTGTCTTGTTTGTTATACAGGAGTCTCAGAGACAATGGTACAAACAGAGCCTGCGGTTATGGAATACCACTAGCAACGCATCAAACATTAAATTGGTTCGAATTTTTTATTTTTTATTTTGTCAGACTTGTCATAAACAATTCCTAATTTTAAAATATTCAGCAAATTTGTAAATTATTTTTTCTCATTGAATTAATATACCTAGATCAAAGTCGTTTGTAAAATTATTTTCATTTAGCCGATAGAGTTTTTCTTTTACAGCACTCATTTTAATGTTCACTTTTTAACGCTTACTTTACAATAATAATGTTCTCCTTAAAAAAAAAAAAGAAAATATATCAAACTAATTATGCAACATTTAATAGAAAGATAACAAAATCTATTTTGTACTTATTTCTCGGTTATTATCAATTACAATCAACGGTATTTTTATTATACATTGCATCACATTGTAAACGATTTCTCACTCCAAACACGAGATTTTTCTCTTACAGAGAGAGTAACACGTCATTTTAAAATAAAATATACATAAATATTGTAATAAACACTCTGGTCCAGAATTCGTTATAAACGAGTGAACGATTAAAATGTATATATATATATTTTTTTAAATAGAGATGCGGAATACGCATGACACCAATATGCTTATGTCCTATGAAAACAAGACTAATTTGCTAGTCTTCTGAAATGAGATTCGAACCCCGACCACTGGATCACAAGGCGAGTGTAAGTAAGTCAAATTAGTTAAGGATTTTTTATCTTAGTAATATGATACTAAGCACCAACAAAAATACCTACATAAATCAACCAGAAGGATAATAAATAGGCCAATCATTGAGCGACCAGCTATTCAATCATGATTTGCAGCCTGTGAAGCCGCCAACCCGAGTGATCAAAACAGTGTGCAAAGTGATTTACCGCGATTACATAAGTACTGGATGAATAATTGAGATCCATAATGGAGTCTTAGACCCTAATACGGTGCGGTTCAATTATGAAATTGGTCCTACAATACGCATAACCGCAGGCATTTCGGGTCCATAATCTGAAAGGTGAAATAATCTGTGTTGTCGCTGTGAGATTATATCTCAAACTTAGAGAATAGATTGTTTTGTAAATATTTCAATTTTTTAATCAGTATATTTGCCAGATTACAAAGAATTCCGATATTTTTCTCTTTAAGAATTTATTATGAAGGCCTTATAAAAAGTTTATTTCTCTCAGCCCAGACATCATTAGATGTATATTTATTTATTTTTCAAAAATATATTTGATAAATGAAAAATATCGAGACAAAAAGATTAATTTTCTAATATTCTAATTTATTTTTACTTTAATTTACTAACTGTAACATTAATCAACGTGTGCATATTATAACCCACTTGTGTATGTAGTATTTATGTATTTAGAAATAAATAAATTAAATAAATAGAGACCGACGCTCCAGTAAAAGAAGAAGATAAATGCAATCAAATATATATTTCTCAGTTTACCCAAGCTTAGAAATGAGCATATTTTTTTTTCAAGTAAAGATATCTTAAACCTTATTTCCAATGTAAGGTCATAATTAGCTCATCCACCTCTCCTTGGCACCAATGAACTGCCTTTATGAAAATAAAAAATATCATTTACAATGCGGCTCTTTATCTTGCTCTCATCAAAGCAATCGCAACCATCGGTACCATTTTTGGAGTATTTTATAAAAATAACTATCAGCGATTTCCAAATCCGTCCACCGTGTAGTGACCTGCTACCTCGCATTACCTGTCTCGCCGTAGCATTCTCGCATCTCTTGATGCGACGAAAGCTTTTAAACCTGTGCGATTGCACAAAAGAAAATAATCTTTGTTCATTTTTACGTTCGAAGATCATTAGTCCCAAGTGTTCCATATCCAGTCAGCGTAATTTTTTACTCTAGTGTTTATCTCGTTTATCTCAGATTCGTGATCTTGCGACTGCACGATTATGTGAGAATCGAAAGATATGCATAGCGTCTTGTCTGATCTGCTTATCCTTACGGCAATACAACATGAATAGTCCGTATATCATGCTCATGATTGATATGAAATATCTCGCTGGTAGATATGTCACACGGAAGACACAACGTGATGCAGATATTCTTCATGCCATATTACGGTAAGGTTAGAACAATGTCGTCTACAAGTGCGGTGTCATTTGAAGAGTTAAGCATAATTAAGACGACATCTTTGATGATGAAAAAAAAAATACCTCTTATATTGTAAAATTTAGTCAGACGAGTGAAACTCAGTTTATTTGATTTAAATCAGTGATTCCCAAAGTGGTCTATATCGACCCCCAGGGGTCTACGTCAGCGAAAAAAAAATTTGGGGGTCCATGAAATGAAAATGGGGGTCCACGATAGTGGATCTCAACATACACTGATAGTACCTATTTACTTACATTATAATCTTATAATATAAAGACATATACATTATTTATAAAAGTACCTATGAAATAAAAAAATTATTATATATGTTTATAAAATTGTGTAAGTTGTAGGATGTAGGCATTCGCTTTGTGGTTTAAGTTTTTAACACTAAACTTCACTACAATTAGAAATTTACAAAAAATCAATATCAGGTAAGTAGTGGGTCTACCAAAAACCGAAAAACATGGCAAGGGGTCTACGACACAAAAAAGTTTGGGAACCTCTGATCTAAATCGAACCATAAACAGCGACATTATTAGCGATGAAACGTTTCATTGTTACACTCGCAGTCAGGCGGAAGAGCGCGCGATCGATGCGAGCAATGTACAAACCTCGCGCGATTAGCGAGAGGCGTGATGTCCAAAGATTCTGTTTCATTTGTCGGCCGGTACGCCCCAGAGTGATTCGCATCAAAAAGTGTGGAATGATTTTATTAGTGTGTACCGACGCCGGGGCTGTCCGCGACAACGCCATAAAATAATCCGGAATGTTTTTATCTCCGCATATTCGCGCGTTATTTCACTAAAATACGGGTGAAAGCGGTAGAAATGTAACTTGACACACTCCCCCGGCGCGCGGTAAACCCTACCTAACAATTCGGAACCCTCCACGCGCGAGCAGTGTGAGCTCGCTACAACTTTGCCTAAGCCGCGTGTCGCCGGCGTGCTCGCGAGCGGCGGTTCTTGCTCAACTATGTCTTTGTCTCAAAGAGTAATTTTTGCTTTTGAATATACTTTACGTAATAATACGCACGCGGGATTCCTCACCGACAAGGTTTTTGCGCAAATTATTCCACATTGCGATCAGCGCTTTATAAAATAATTAATGTTTATAAATTCTGTTAACGAGTAGCGTCAACGTACCGAAGTGATATTTAAAGATTTTTTAAAATTCATTTTTATTCACACGAGGAGTGGGGAAACGGGATGTAGGAAGGGTGATAGAAATTTGGTATAGGGACAGGATAATAAAGACTTTAGGACCAACCAGGAGGAACACGACATACCCGGATTTTCTCTCCTGTAGTCGCAGCTCTTGAACTTTCGATGATCAGCGCAATGCATGGTGATACACGATAGCGGTTTCGGCACGCACACGCGAGGAACCGAAGACACACTAACAACAAATAACTTCACAATAACTTCAAGTTAGTGACGAGGAAATACGACATTGATTTTCCTTGATAGTTCAAAAGTCATAGACAATATACATAAAAAGTCGTGCTCTGAGGTATAAGGTATAGGGAGGGGGGAAGGACAGATAGGTATTGTAAACATAATGAAGCATCCACACGAGCACGGCCATCGGCGATCTGTGGATCTATCATAAATACCGAACAATAAGGATATTTTACTTTGTAGTCGATCACAAAACTGTTTCCAAGCGTCCAACTCGTTCAACTTATGTATTTTGTTACAGAGATTTCGCCAGAAATACAATCTATCGCAAAAGGTCTCACAATGCAAATTAAGGAAAAATTTAAGGCACTCTCATTTATATATATATATGTTATAGTGAATGTGTATTAAATACTATTATACTATTATAAAAGGGCGCAGGAAGGTCTAAATTAAAATCTCTGTTCGTTTTGCTTATCAAACTAAAATATACATTTTTACATTACTCTTGTTTTTCTTCTTTCTTTCTTTTGTGTTTATTTATTGTAGATTTCGCGTTTCTGTAGCATTGTGTGTGTAACCTATAAAAGAAGTTGGAAATTTCTACAACGGTTTTGGGAATGAGTGGGTCCCCCCCTTCTAGCGCCCCTTTAATAAAATATATAAAAAGTGAATGTGTATTACCTATGAAGTTATATTTTTACTGGCTTTTCAGTGCTTTCAGTATTTGTTATTTCTTCGAACCAATACATGGGGAGAATACAATTTTACCGGTATGATTAAAAATGAAAGATCTAAAGCTAACACTAACATAACATAAACAATAATAATAATATCATAACTAACTAACATGAGGACACTTGTTAAATCTTATATGCCACCAGCCAATTTAGTTTCAAAAGACAGTTGTAGGGCGAGACATCACCAGCTTAGGCCAAAATGTACCGACGTCAGGTGGCACCAATGACACAAACAAATGCGCGACGTAGACCTACACACTAGGGGCGTTCACTGCATACAAATAAAAAAATTGTACATTACTAAAAATTATGAGAAACAAATATAATTTTAATTATACATACGTTATAATTACACTAGCGCCCACCGTGTATCAGTGGAATCATTAGTTGCGTAGTTCTGGATTGCTATCGCGCGACGCCACCGGAGCGCTATAGTCCTCTACTGGGTTATTCATCATTTTCTGCTACTACAATTGCTAGACACTATTTTAATCTATCGTTTTATTCAAGCCATATAATTGCTACCTACTTTCGGAAGTACTTCGTACAAAATGGATCAGCTCATCCATGTTGTACGAAATCCTTACTTACGCTGTTTCCTAACAGAATGACATTTGAATGGTTTTGAACTTGGCTTAGAGCTGATCGAAGCATCTACTTTCTCATTTACTAATTCGCAAATTTGACTACCTTACTAAACGTGTTTTCATGATTGTTCTTTGCGTTCGAGGATAATGCATTTTATTATGATGGATTAATTTTGCCTGAAGACGTCAGGTAAACGAAAACTCACAAACCTATGTACAATGTGGCATATGTTATGTAGTATTATATAATATTATTGTAACAGCATAACCTAAGCCTATACCTACTGCATGCCACTGCTACATACGTATATTGGAGAATCTGTTTGTGAAAAAATACTGAGCAGTAAATTTGTGAATTGTTTGATACATTTGAACTGGCTGAGTTAGTGAAAATACATTTATTTTCTCGGTAGCAACTTATCTAATTGATTAATTTAATTTGTATTAAATTATATCTTTACTGGAGAAAATATAACTTTAGTGGTGAATGCATGATGCATATAATGGAAGATAATTATGTATATTTCTTGTAATATGTGTAATGTATAAATATATGGATACCTCTGATTTTGTGGACACGATAACTTCTGGAGTTCTTGACAGATTTCCATCAAACTTTTCTGAAAAATTGATTTTGTGAGTTACTTGACTTCAAATATGTATATAATATGTTATATTCTTAATTTTCACAATGTATTATTATAGATGTATGTATAAATATATATATATTTATTAGTTGTAAACAATTTTGTAGATCAACAAACTAGTAAATCTTGATTTTGTTTTATATAAATATTGATTTCCACCCCCATAATTCAATATCTTTCTTATTTGGGGATGTGTAACTCTATTATTTTTTAGAAGAACACATTCTTATTGTGAAGTTGTAATTATTCAGAACATAGGTCTGTGATATTTTAAATATGAATTAAATATATTAATTATAAAGATACACATATAAAATCAATTTTATCTTTATTTTATTTTTCGAAAAATATTGTTGTTGCGCTACCGGGATTCGAACCTGGATCTCTTCCCTAACCGGGGGAGGATGGCGCTATAGCTTAGTTGGATAAAGCACCTCCCCCGGTTAGGGAAGAGATCCAGGTTCGAATCCCGGTAGCGCAACAACAATATTTATCGATAAAATTGATTTTATATGTGTATCTTTATAATTAATATATTTAATTCATATTTAAAACTCTATTATTGTTTATATTGTAATTTTTTTTTATCAATAAATGTATTAATTAACATGACTGTTTCAAAATCAAGATCACAAACATACAATTTTTATTATCTGGGTCCACGAGCTTGTGTATTTGGGCTCATCGCTCAATATCCGTAACAGTGTTATAGATGAGACTTTGAGACGATTAGTAACTGCACAAAGATGCTATGTTCTCCAAAAGCATTACAGATATACCCATAAATCACAAAATCCAAGCTCATCGTATGGAAATTCTTAATAAGACCAGTTTTAATATACAGGTGGGAGTGCCGCTATCTCCCAGAAACTAATGTTTATGGAAACAATAACATCCTTAGGAAGATATTTGGCTCTATGACAAGGGTATCTGGAGGAATCGTTATAATAATGAACTTTGAAACCTCTAAGATAAACCTAATGCCAATGTTCATTTAAATACAGTGTCGGGTTAAAGATGTTGCCCGTAAGGATGACTCAGCACTTCTGAAGAATCTGACCAAAAAGAAGACGGGCTGTGAAGACCGTAACAGAACAGGGAGGAGTGGAGGTACAGCCGAGACCCACCAGAACCATAATAATGATTATTTATATTTTACAAGGTGTTTCCAAATTATGTTATATTCTTATGTTCAATGAACTTATTAAAGCTGAGCGAAAGAAGAATTATTTTTGATCTAGTATATCCATTTAAAATTTTGCACTATAAAATTGATAGCTCTGATTTATTGCGGCTGATCAACTTTCATGTACCTGCCAGAAATACTAGAATCATTTTACCTTATTACTATAACAATACTAGAACAGTTGCTCAGTTGAATTCTCCATTACACGAAATTCAAAACTTGTGTAACGGATATTGCTGATATATGGGACATACTCGTAGCATTAAAGAAAAATAGAGAGAATTCTTACATGTTTATTTATGACTGGCAGATCGGAGAGACTGATTTGAGACCAACACAAGCTACAAAGAATATTAATTAATATTTACATTTATAAATTTTAATTTTGTCGAATTTTTATTATACGTATTTAATTGTTATCAAAAAAATTGATATGGATGTTCAAAACGATAAGGAACATCATGAGCAATCAATCCCTAGCCAAATCTATCATTGAATATGGAATAGTAAGATGGGGATGCACTACAAAACCAGCCCTATAACGTCTGGTTACAGCACAAAAAATATTAATATAGGTTATATTCAAACTACCTGTGAAAACAGGTTCGAATATACTTTTCAATTGCCTTGGGAAACTGGACATTATCCAGATCTACGCAAAAATATTCTAAATTACATATTCATCAATAAGGACATCTGGGGTTTCCATGGAAATGCCAAAAATACCAGAACCTTAGAGGAGAACGAATTAGCAATTCCTAGGATGTGCATCACATACGAGCAAAAAGTTTTTGTAACACACAAATTATATAATTCTCTCACTAAATATATTCAAAAAATGAGCAACACAGACAGTTCAAAGACGTAATAAATTTTGGTAAAATATCTCTGATCGAACGTATGTTCATAGCATTGTAACCCTTCAATATAAATACACGCAGAGTCAGGACTTCAGCCCTAACACCAGTGAGTAAGCGTCCTTTGCATGTGTGTGTATTTTACCAATCTGGAACATCTATCATTAACTGAATTGTTTAAATCGAATTTTAACTGTATTATATAAACTCGTTGAAAACGAATGTATATTATCTGTACAAATTTCAGATAGGTATTAAGTCTTACATATTTCTCATATTCAAATATTGGATCATTTCCTCCATTCTTTTGTTATATACAATTTTTATTTCTCTTCTTTATTTAATTATTCTAAATTTATATTTGTTGAACCAATTATATATAATATGATTATTGTATAAACAATGTAAAATGTTTGCCTCAGTACGGGCAAAGCCCAGTGAAGCAGATATTAAAATACTAAATGTACACACAACATATGATATAAAATAAATAAATTATGTACGTATATAAGAAATAGATTTTTTTGGTGGTGCTTGACAAAATTTCTATGCTTTGTAAACTTCATACCATTTTTATTTCCTATATTTTTTTACTGTGTATTTTTCTTTACCGTGTGTTTAATAATTTTAACTTTTATCGTGTACTTTGTTTTTATCATATATTTTTCTTTATTTACTACTGTAATATATTATCTCTAGTGTAAAATATTTCAATTGGAGCCGTTAATTTAAAAATTAATTATTGAATTAACAGATTCAAAGAAGAAAGAATGGAACTCGATAATGTTGCAAAACGATAATGTTGTTGTTTTCATGATAGGTGATCGGATTGAAGACTGCATTCTAATTTTTCTTATTGTTATATTTGATAAATGTTAACTTTTTAAAGAGTGATAATTGAAAGACTATATAATAAAATGATAAACTAAATCCTAGTTATAGATATATATATAAATATTTTTAAAACTTTTCAAAATTTTGTAAATTTTCCAGTTAGTTTTAAAAATGAACATAAAAACTTATTTGAATGTTTAAACACCGCTGAACTATTCGGTCAGTTTTAAAAACGCAGATAAAAACTTATTTCAAGATTTAAACACCACTGAAAATCTATAGAAAATTTATTATAAAACTTTCGATACACATTGCCGTCGTGAAACGAAAACTTTACGGAAACACTCGGTTCAGACAGTTCGCAATAAACGGTAAATGGATAACGTCCATTGTATTAATGCATTTATTGCACAAAGGCACTTGAGTCTACTGTATGACGCCATTAATCCTAGTTATTCCCGCCCTGCCAGATTAGAGGGAAGAACGTTTATTACTCGGTATTTACTTCATACATCCGCAGTTAAAACTTTCTAGACTCTCAGATGCCAACCACCGACGTCAAGTCTCGTTCAACTTCACCCGGTTAACCGCTCTTTTCTTTAATCATTAATGAAAAGATATAAGAATATGTGTTTCTTATTTATGTATACTATGAAATAGTTTATCAGGTGTGGGTATCGACTAAATTGAATAAAAACCCCTGAACACCGTTGAAAAAAAAACACTACAATTTATTGTCCAATTAATGATGGATCTGTGTGGAAACCGTTTTAATAACGGATTTTAGAATCTGGTGTCAGGAAAGCCGCAACCATGTAAAATGTATTGGATTGGAAATCAATCAGGTATGAACCACAATGGAAACTATACTCGGCCATGCCGAGGATAACCCGGGGTCGTCGTGCCAATGATGATGATGATGATGACTGCCAAACTTTGGTTGAACGGGAACGCGATACGGTCATACTTTTTATTTTCGAAGACGAGATTGAAATGTCTTATAGATATCCCTCACGTCAAAAATGAATAGCGGTTAAAAGTTAAACTTCACAACGCGCCCTATAAAATAATTAATTAATATAAATGACGAACAGGCGCCCTTCTGGACCGTAAAATTGTCATATATTTCAATTATTTCGGGTCCATAATTACTGACGACGCGCGACGGTTAATTAAACGAAACACAGGTATAGCGAAAAGTTACATATATATACATGCCCAGACTTATAAAATATAGAAAAGTCGCGGTTAGGTTTGTACAATCTCAAGTGCATTCTATATTTTTATATGGTGTGGCGTCACAGACAGAAGGCGAGTGAGAGAAGACGGATTGGTGCCTTTGAAATGTGATGCTGAAGACAGATGTTGCGCATACCATGGATGGCAAGATGTACGAATGTCTCCATTCTGCAGGAATTGAAGATCGAGGACAAACTCGCAACCATTTGCTTGAGATAAAAGATGAGAAGATAGCTTGAAGAAGCTTGTCATGGTGGGCCAGGTCGAAGGACGAAAAGAAAAAGGAAGATCCGCAACCCGTTAGACCGATCGAGTGGAAAAGGCAACAGGTACTTCTCTGGTGACGAACGGAATCGCGCCGACAATGCCGCATGGACAAAACTAAAAAATTAAATCAAATGAGAAAATAAAAATTTGATCAGTGAAATTTAAACTGCCTATAAAGTATGTTTTGTGTATTTTTTCGAATACATTTTTGGTTTATATAATTCATGAATTTTTTAATATTATAAGTAGGTACATAAGTATGTTTTAATTTTTATTGGATATAAAACACAACACATAGGAATAAATGTCCTCATTTACATTTACGCGGCTTTGTCGGCGCGGCATTGTCTTTGTAAAACCTGATGGATCTCCAGAAAAGTGAAGGATCATTGTCAAGAGGGCGGGAGTTCATGAAGATCTCGATCTTCAGTCATGAGGGACCAAGGTATATGATGATAAATAAGGAGGATTTGATGGTGGAAAGAAACGCGGGCTTGTGTACGGTCGTTTATTGAGTAAGGGATAGGAATGGAGAAGTACAGAAGATAACAGAACGTGGAGTGTTAGTTATTTAGTGAGTTAGTTAGTCAGGATCAGTAGATTCTATGTTCCCCAGATTACTAGACTAGCTTTAAATTTCAATCACAAGATCAAAACAAATAAGCAAAAGACAGGCTAGACAACACACTAATCAAATATGAACTTACTGAGTACTATACTGATACATAAATTTTTCAACATCTTAAATTTCTGTCCCCGTTTAAAGTCTAAAACGTATAAATAATCGAACGTTACCATATGATCCATTTTCTAACGAATCAAAGCAGCGTACGGGTTCTATGATACTTATAGGTATATCATTTTTAATAACTCCTCACCCAGCCTACTTACTAGAGCAACTTACTTTTAAACTAGTTGCTTGTTAGTCTAGTGGTTGAGACACTGGCCTAGTGATCTAGTGGTCGGGGGTTCGCACCTCGTTCCAGATGTCCAATTCAAACAACACGTTCAAACAATTTATTTTATCCTAATTTTGGCAAAACTAATAATTAAAGCACTGTTTTATAACTCGCTCTACGTTAAACACTAAAGTCATAATTTCTTCAAATAACTTAGTTTCTTAGTACTTTAATTTCGTCTCATCCCCTTACTTCCTCGCCCCTTTCTTCTTATAGAAGTATTATTATGTAATATATTATATTACGGTTAATAAAATTATACAATAACTTTGTATTAAACCACGCGAGTTAAATACAAAGTTACTGTATATATATATTTTTAATATTAAACCACAATGTTTTTGCAGTAAATAACCATACATTAAATTTATTTATAACTTAATACCGTAATTTGGATTTTCTCAAAATTATAAATTGTCTGAATTTATTTAACCATGTTTGTATTTTTATTTGACGTATTTTGAAAATTATTTTTTCCAGCTCCAAAGAAACTTTGCTAATTATATAATTTTAAAATTATCTTATATTATACAAATATAAGATATTATACCCATGTACCTTTTGTTTCTCTAAACTAAAAATAAAATAATAAATACACATACGTATTATATTGAGCAGTACACATTAATCAAATCGTCAAGAGTTTACATAAAGATTTCTCGTATGAGTTACATGAAGGTGTAATATTTTCAAATGCGTGCAATTCAGAACGGGCCCTCATTGCTGTTAATATCGAGATGTTCTCGTCGGTCGGATGTCGAATTCACAACGGTGCGTAAGCGCGCTCTATCGTCCTCTACCATCATCAGTCTGCCGCCGCAACTGTGTAGATATCTGTGTATTCACATAATACCATATATTATTAACTCCCGCAAGAAGCCCTTGAAATGAAGTTATATTATTAAAACCTCTCAGAATAAGCATTACCCAATCATTAAGTATCATCATCACCAACATGTTTGTTCCCTTACACGCGGGGAGGGGCAGGGGCCCAAAGTCTCGACAAGGCGCATCCATCTTCCCGTGTCTTTCAACGCTTCAGTACTTGCTAACCAAAACCCAATTTGTCTTCACCCTTCCAAGAAAAAAAACAATTAAATGAAAAATATATTTCTAAATATATATTTTTTAATAAAATACTTTATTGTTCCTAAATTTCACATAAATTTTAACTATATTATACCCAGGGGCGTGCAGTACATACAAGCAAAAAAGCTGTGCATTACTAAAAGTTCTGGGAAACAAATATAAATTAAATTATCTATAATATGGATCGTAAACATATATTTACGGATTTATTAAAATTAGCATCATCTATGTACCAGTAGAAACTTTAATAGCTTAGTTCTAAAAATTACCACCGCTGTAGCTGTAGCGCTAGTAGCTACAATGCTTCGATTATAGCTATTCACATTACTCTTTTCTATTTTTAAGCTAGTGTATTACTCAAGTCATACAATTGACTATGTTTCATATGCAGTCTTTACTTATGCTGTTTTATAACAGAATAATATTTGAAAGGCGTACAACTGCGGGCAAATCATCGAAGTGTCTACTTCCTCTTTTCGCGAATTTTACTATCTGACTGTTTTTAACGTGTTGATTTCATAATCGTTCTTTGCATTTGATGCATGGATTTGTTTTTGATTTGGAAAAAATAAAAAGCAATTGGCAGAACTATTTCCTACGTTAAACTTTAATAAAATTATTTTTTCCTTTAGTTATTACGTGAAGGATTTTCAAACAATAAAAGAATTATGTTCAGTCATAAAAAGTATTCTTAAAAACGTCCATACATTTTTTACATTGATTTTTATATTAGTAAGAATGTATTATTTTACGTTAAAACTTAAACTTTAAAAACACTATTAATGGTACTCTAAAATTACAAATAAATTCATGATAGGGTCGTATAAACGACGGATTCATTTTGTCTAAAGACATTGGTTAAACGAAAGTTTATAAATATGAATTAAATATATTAATTATAAAGATATACATATAAAATCAATTTTATCGAAAAATATTGTTGTTGTGCTACCGGTATTCGAACCTGGAAAAAAAAAAGTTTATATCCCTATTTACTATATATATCGTACTATATCATTGGTAACAGCATAACCTACATCTATACCTACTGCGCGTCACTGATTATACCCTAATTAAATGTTTGATTATTTAACTGTATTTTTAGCATAATTATAATCACATTAAAAACGAGATTTATCTCCAATAGAGAAGTAGCACGTCTTGTAACAATGTTGATAAAAACATACACATTAAATTTGAACACTAACATTTCAAAAAAATTAATTTAATTGAATCATGAAAAGAATCGTCGTATGCCGTGTTATTTTTTTCTAGCTGAACTACACTCCTTCAATCATCTTCATTCCTCGTGCCGGTTTTTTTTTAGACAGATCGACAATATCGCATTTCACTATATACACGGGAACATACTACGATCCCCAGGACCGTTGTTCATCAATATTGTTTTAAAAACAAGCAAAATAAATAGACCGTATCAAAAGGCTAATTGCATTAAAATAACGTTCTCAATGTTTGGAATAACCAAAAATGTTTTTATTGCAGACATCATTTCCTATGACTATTTTTTGTAATATGTATGCCGATTGAATTGACTAAATTCAGACTGGTATTCATAGTGAAGTGCACTCAGCGAATAGAGTGTATTCGTACAATATCTGAAATCAGAATGTAGACTAGATATGAGAGCCCTAATAAATATGTTTATTTCCTGACTTATTTTATTTATTCATTGTTTTATTATATAAATTCTTCTATGTTTTATTTTATTTTATAAAACTTACTTTTTTACTTTAAATAATAGTTAATATTTTACATAAGCGTTAAAACGGAACATCTTCAATTTATGAAAAAAATAATAATGTTTTTTCAACATTTTAATATATATAGGTAGTGATTCCCTGTGAAACTATATTTGGGTGGATTTTTGTCATCTGTAAATAAACTAAAAACATAAAACTATCTAAAAATATGTATAATTAATAAATCCACCACCAGTACAGTAGACCAACACTAAACATATGCAGTAATAAAATATTATAATGAGCTCACGCTGTCACAAGTCTAAATGTGGTATCTGATCTGCTTCTACACTTGTCGCGATCCTGGGCCGTGTTTAGTTCTACGTGTAGCCAGACTCCGGTCATTTCTTGGGCTTGTGTCTATTTTGTGTTGATGAAGATTGGCTTCTCGCTCTATATCCTTGTAAGATTTCTAGTGATCCCATTAATTTTTTTGGCAGTTTCATGTTCATTTGGTGGCACCCACGTGATCACTTTAGTGCCACACGAGCTATCAAAGAGCTCGGCGATTTTTTTTTAAATTTGACTGAATTTTCCAGAAAATTTAAACGCTGACAATTTAATATGCATTAATATAAAAAACATGCCTTGTTTACACAAAAATTTTATTTTCGAAGAGTAAATACTTTTACTGTTACATAAATGTGTCATAATCTATCGGATTTATGTTTCGTTGGATATATGTGTGTAGAATACATCATGTATTTTTATTTACTAGTCTGTGGTCCAGATTTATTACATCATTAATGAAACATAATTGATAATAAAATAAAGAGAAAGTTGAACACAGAATTCCTAAAATACCTCGATCAATTATCCCATTGTCTCAATACAGCAATAACGTTGTCTCAATACAGCAATAATGTTGTCAGCAATACAGCATTTGTGTTGTATTATATAAACGAAAATAAACACCGAACGAAAAAATTAATTGGTAAAAAATCTCTAGAAATATGAAGATGTCGGATCAAAAATATATGGTATTTTGTGGGCCCGTAATATGAACAATTTTGTTAAACATTCATTATGAATGAATAAAATGTGTCCCGAATGGTTGGCCAGCCGACTGGCAGTAACGCAGTGTAACGCACGTCACACACAGAATATTATGAAATTACATTTTTGAACGGGCCGCTAAACTCCGAAAATATTGCGATTTAGAATATTAAATTACAAGTGTATTATAATGTTGCCGAAATTCGTTTTTCGTATTCAATGAAACATTCTTACTCAGATGTACATTTATGTAGATATAACTGAGTAAAATATAATAAATGTACAGTACAGGGTGTTTCAGAAAAATGTCAACACATAAAAAAGGAAAGCCGAATTCGGGCATCCATTGCAACTTCATATTCTTTTAGCTTTTCTTTTTATGACATAAATATTATTTTGTAACTTGAATATATTATATTGTATGTATTATTATTACTACTCTACTAATAATATTATTGTCGCGTATTATTCTGTATATAATATAATTATATTATGCATCGGACCTTGCACATACAACCCAATTACGTTGGAATAAACTAATTATTATTATTTCAATTTATGTATGTGTAAAAAATCTGGTTCATGTTGATCAAAATCATGAAATGCGTTTATAAATCTATGATAAAAGAAATTTCAATAATAAATGATTATTTTAAAACTTATTATCAAACACATGTTAAAGAATAACACAAGAATTTTAGAGAACATAGAGGAGATAGTATTCGTGGTGCGCGAATTGTCATTGATCAAGAGCGGTTGACGAATGGCATGCTTTTTAATTTTTCGAGACTTGTGTCGTTTTGATAATCATATTTATAAGTGAAAATATTTTTTGTACACTGTGTAGCATCCAAAAACCAATTATCAACATAATTCACTTTATTATACGCAGTTATTTTAAATGATATTATATAATGCAATAACCCTAAACAAATTCTTAATATTCCTGCACCAGACAGGCGCGTCATAATAAACCGTTTAAAAAAAATCCAAAAATATATAGGTAAGGTGAAGGTAACCTTATAGATCTGCAAGAGTAAGGCTGAGCAGTTTGCGAATATTTTACCCTATTTACATATTATTTAAGGGTAGGTACCTAAATTATATTATATGATGCGGTTGAAAATAAATAATGTTACATAATATCATATAAAATTATAGATTTAATTATAAAAAGTTTTTTGGTAAGAGATTAAAATCCAGATAATTAAATGTTTAATACAAACTAGTTATATTTTCTGATGAATATTTTTTATACCTACAAAATTATTGTGTGTGGTTCATGTGTACATCGATTCAAGGCTTATTATTGTTCAGAATTTATTAATAATGAAATAACATAAAATTTCCATAACAAAATATTCGAAACGAATGTAGACATATTTGTAGCTTAATCCGGAGAATTAAGAAAAGTCGCTGAAATTTTGGGCTTGTCTGTGAATGACCTGGTATGATTAGGTAAACCAGATTATAAATTGATGGCTCCGTTAGAAGCTTTAACAATCGGAGAGCATAACATGAGATGTACGTATGAAAGTGAGAAATGGAAGAATGGAACATCACCACAGAATAGCGCGGTGGCGTTCTATGTTTTCTATCTTTTAATCTAGTTAGTTAATATTAACATATTTTTGTACCTGATTAAAGTGCTATCTATATTCAAAATTTAGGTTCATGATATCTCCATCTCAATTTTTGGAATTTTAATTTAAAATAAGTAAACTACATATTTTGTAATCCTCTTGGAACTCCCAATTAATTAACCAAGAACCCATCGTGACGTCATCTTGCTCTCTCCCCTCCCCTACGCCTCATTATTGCTATCCTCCGCAAACTTTTAATACGTTCACGTCCCCCGCGTAGCATGAGAAGAATTTAAAATGGTGAGAACATTACGCCGTCCGTTAGCCCGAGAGCAAATATCGCCGCGGAACAGAGTGAACTTTAAAACAACGATTTCTCCGGCGAGACTGTTGCCAGATTTCCGGTCATCGGATTCTCCAACGTCCGCTTCCGCTTCTGCATGAGAGAGACCAATAAATCATGCGGTGAACAGGGACGGCTTCTGTTATGGAGCGAGCATATATAAAACGACCAAATGTTTTTCGATCGAATATATTTTAATAATTATTAACTTTGTGGTTATAATTTAACTTCATTTTTAACTCATCAAGTGGTTAAAAACAAAGTTAAATAATCTATAATCCCCTCTCCAAGCACAAGAGCTAGAATTTTTGAGAGATACAGCTAAATACAAAAAAAATATAACTTTACATTGTAAAAGAATCAAGAATGTAATTCATAAATAAAATTGTAAAATTAAATAAATAAAAAATCTATGTAGGAATTTATTTCAAGTTCTTATTATAAAATTCAATAACGAATGTTATCGAGTTTTTTACTTTATTTATTTTTCTCAGTGTAACAGATCATTGAGGGCCCTGATGGATAATCCTAGAACACCAAGGTATAGTGTAGAAGCATTTAAGACAATTAGAGATGTATCATTTAACAAATAACACTTTTTTATGGTTAAGAAAATTAAAAATAATGCAAAAAACGAAAATAATAGTTATTTTAAATAAAAATACAAAAACAATCCCACAGAAGTACACAATCGCGTGGGTTTCAAAGTCAACGAAATGTATTATATTCATATTATGCCTTTTCTGACAGTCCTTGGCATGAAGAGCATTGGTTTATTGTATTATTCTAATTCAATATACTAGCGGTACGTACCAAGCGACGTTGATCGAGATTCAGAATTTGTTATAGCTTAATATGGGAGTTTAGGGGAGGACTGGCTATTGTTTTACACAGCGTTTCAATAATAACACATACACAATTTGGTACAAGTCAGGGGTTGTTAAGGGTTTATATATTTTCGTCACAGCCATAAAGGATAAGTATGCAAAATGTGTAACTAAAGAGTTACTTTGCAAAATTTGGTGTGGATTGCATTCAATGATATAATACACAATTATATCGAGGGAGGGGAGGACTTGGTGGACAGGGGGGAATGGTGCCAATGTTCTAGAAAGGATTCTAAAGAGTAATTTTACAAAATTTGGTAGATCAGTAAAAGGGCTAAAGTCATCAGAACAGACTGACAGACAGATATTGACGCAATCGTGTCTTAAAAAAAAAAAAAATTTTTTACTTCAGTTAAAGAATATTAATTATAAAAAATCATTACTTCACCTACCTCAGAACGGTTATGCCTGGCGAGGCAGTATAATGAAAACAAGTACCGAGCGCCCTGCCGTTGCACGACAAAATAGATTTCTACTGTGGATAAGGGATCGTATAATATTTTACGAGGTTGTTCCGTCTAGCGGTAACTGTATTCCCTAATGACCAACCGTTCAAGTCTCATCCCGAGAGACCAGCGAGCTATACCTATTTCTCAAAGAATAGTTTGCGCGCAGCATAGTTTGAAAAACACTATAATATGTACTCGTAACAGCGGCGTGCAGTCAGTACTTACGGTACCTACTTAATTAGAATTTCTACAAAATAATCCAAATAAAACATACATATAATATTTATTATCTAATTATTAATACTTCAATATATCGTAATATTATGTCAGATAAATATTTTATTTAGCTTTATTTTTCAAATTATACAGTTACGTATGGCTTATTCAAATATATCGATTACACGCGCCTGATAGTAAGGAAGGATATTGATACGATTGGTTTCCATACCCTCTTCATAAACAATAAAATATTCTTCAATAATATCAAATCGAAGAACGCAGATATCCTGGAGAAATATAATATATAAATTTTGATATCAGAATCCGTACGAAATTTTGTATTTATATTGCCTAGTTTTTGACCTTCTGACCTGACCTTCAATTTACGGTTATATGTATACATTTTCACGTAACAGCAATCCTCTGCAATAATGCTGGAGTGCGATGCCAAATGAAGCATTTATATTATACTCCTAGCTATTGACTCGAATTAATTATTATGAAAGCTTAAGAAACGATACTGTACATTTGGTAAAAATTAATTATTTGATTTTAATATAATATTCTCCATTGATCGTATTTATTTATTTTCTCGTCCAAGTCCGTGTATCAATTCCACTAACAGAGCCACAACAGGTATATAATATATAATATATTTAACAAGATAAAGGGTTGAAATTCTGTACTAATTAATACATTACCTGATGAGCCTTGGAAAGGAATACCTACAACTGTATAATATATCCAGCGCAATTGTAATTTTGCTTTAATTTTGTATTTACGATATTACGGCATACCCTTTCCTTTATTTTCCTACGGGGACTTATACTAGTTATAGTTATAATAATATGTATTCTATCTAGTTACACCATCGAAATAATTCCTAATAGCACATCCTAAACGGATCTCTTTAATAGGCTAAAGGCAACCATTAGACGGTTTGGGTAATGACACGGGTCCAAATAACCACAGTTTTGTCTCCGGGGATATTATTTTTTGTTCCCATAAAGTAGAATCAGATACATCAAAGCGAAGTACTTACTATAAAGTCTTTAAAAACAGGGTTTAGGTTTTGAGAATAATTACTGTTTCACGAATAAAAGTACGTATAATACTTTTGTTCTTCTTCATGTACCGAGATAAATGTTTATATTTTTTAATTGGGTTAAATATTAAAATATTCAATTATTGGAACTTGACATCTGAGGCAAGACTAGCGATTCAAAATTAAATTCTGTCACTGACACCAATACATGGAAATGAAGCAAAGAGCTGACAGAAGAATTAAAATAAACATATACAGTGGAAAGAAGGTCACTCAAATGTAATATTTTTCAAAACGGTATAAATATAAAGTTATCTATCGTCCAGGATACAAATGTGTGAAAATCTTTGGTTATACATCGACTTAATTTGAGGCTCCTAGTGGTGTTCCTCAAGGCTCACACTTAGGACCAGTTTTATTTTATTTTTATTATTTATTTACGATATTGTTGCTACATTTGATAAAGTCGACATATTATTGTTTGCTGATGACCTTAAGATATCCAGAACAATTGAGTAGACAAAAGACTGTCTTATATTATAACAAATTACATGAACGGTGTGGTGTACACACAGCAAACTTTTTTTAAATATTGATAATTGCCAGCCTATAACGTTTTACAGAATAAATAAACCATTGTTTTTCATTACAGCGTAAAAGCTTAAGAAATTATCTCAAATTAAATTATCTTGGCATATTATTTAATGAAAAACTATCATTCGTTCCACACATTAATGAAATCACCAATAAAGCTATGAAATGTATTAAGAACGGAGAAAAATATCAATTCACTAAAATCTCTTAAAGTTTTATACACGGCTGTGGTTCGTTGCAATTTAGAATTCAACTAAACTATTCTATAAATTGAACAAATTAAAATTAGAAAGGGTTCAACATAAGTTTTTAAGGTTTATTAACTTCAAACTGTGTATACCCGTTAAACAAATGATGATATATGTATATTTTATCAATATCTATTTTTATTTTATTGAGGAATTTTTACAGTGTAAACATATTATAACTAACATAATAACTATTTAATATGTGATATTATTCATGAAAATTTACAAAAATATTTGGATACATAAGTATGTTTAGATGCAGAAAATAAATGAAAAGAAAAAAATACGGAGAAAGGGTGGGGAGGTTGCAACCATTGTTGCGGTAAAGTGAGAGCAAGATGTGTTTATATATAGAATGATTGGCCAAAGTTGAGATTGTGGTGGTTCATAAGAAGAACCCTTTGAGCGTAGTTGAAAAAGTCAATTTCTGTAAATTTCTCATTATGGTATTTGCATGACCAGTGAATGAATGAATTTTGTATGTAAGATGTTCTACTTCTGGGAATGTGAAAGAGTGCGAATTGTCGGGTCGATCTAGAAGGTACGTGGAGAGATATTAATTATAATTAGTTGGGACAGTCAATATGGCCTTAGAAGAGAAGTATTTGGTCAGGATGTGTTCTTCGATGTTCTAGAGTTTTCATATTGTAAAATTTTGCTGCATCTAAATAGGAGTTGAATAATAGATTAGATCTAAGATTAAGATATCGAATAATAAATATTTTGTATTCGTTTTAATCTCGCAATATATGTAATCTGCCGTGGGTTCCAGATTTGAGATGCATAGTCTAAGTGACTACGAACGAATGCGTAATACAGTATTTTGAGGCAATATGGATTTTGCAAGTGTTTGCAGATTCGAATTCGATTCGGAGAAAGCATTCTATAGGCCTTAGAGGTAATTTGATCAATGTGATTTTTGAAATAAAATTTGCTATCGAGGGTTATTCCTTTTCCTTAACATCACTTTTATTTTCTAGCTGAGTGCTGTCTATTGTGTATGTTATAATGTTGTTAAATTTTCTTGAGAATGTTATTTGAAAACATTTTTCAGCATTAAGGAGGAGTTTGTTCACCTTACAGTAGGCTGCAACGCGGGTGATATCATTTTAAATATTATGGCCTTTATGGAACTCACTTTGGCAAAGATCGTCATATTATTCGCGTAAAGATGAAAGTTTATATATATATACTATCAATTTCTATTTTTATATTCCATGCTACTTGTGTTTTTTTTTATAACAAACCAAATTCGTAAAAGCCCATAAGGGCGTTAATGAATAAATAAATAAATATAATTAGAGTTAGAAATGAAAATAATAAGTGAAATTTAATAAAAAAATAGAGGGCCAATAAGCACTAATCATATTTCTATTCTTTACGGCGCTTTTTAAAATCCCAATACCTTCCGCATCATGTTTCAATTTCTCAAAAATTCCACCCCTACTCATATATTGTATATTTCAATACTAAATCACTATCAATCTATATTACCTAGATTACTGTAATAAAATCATAAACGTGTTTGTAACAATTATCTCATATTACTAAATATGAGTGCTGCTAAAAAAGATAGCAATATATTATATTTTCCGTTCGACTCCCCTAAATAATTATGAGTAATTTGCCCGCAAAACATTAATAATATGATGAGACCAACATTGAGCACATCGTACGCATTTTCGATCAAATAAAAAGCTATCCGTTCGGTCAACCTCTCCAAGATTGATAACCCTGAAGAATCTCTAAATAATTTATTGCACTTACATTAAGAAAATGACTATGAGGACTCAGTGGCGGCGAAACAGATGGATTCGGTGGGTCAATTTGTCTTCCAAGAGGTGGGGATATTCTCATTACATTGTTTCATTATATCTTAATTTCTTACTCGATTGCGCACTACCCGACACACATTATATTTAACGGTCATATTTCCACCATGCTCGATATCATTACGTAACTTTCTATCTTAACCATATTACTTTGGCATATGTTCATATATTTCAGCATACCTTAATAAAACGTGTAATATTTGAAGCCGGAAATTTTTTACAAAAATTTTAAATATCTTTGTGATTAACAACACAGATCTCTAATTTTTTGAAAATATTAATTATTTGTATGATTTTTTTATTAATTGAATTAAAACAGACCATTACTTTGATAAACATCGGTATTCATATCATATAAACTAAGAAATTTATTAACCATCTCACTATAAACAAATGAAATTTTGCCTTTCAAATACAGGGTTTAATCTTGTCAGTCAATATATACATA
Organism: Eubasilissa splendida; assembly: GCA_031772225.1. Taxonomy (NCBI): domain Eukaryota; kingdom Metazoa; phylum Arthropoda; class Insecta; order Trichoptera; family Phryganeidae; genus Eubasilissa; species Eubasilissa splendida. The sequence goes on from CM062868.1 coordinate 1,893,088, forward strand.
CAATATACATTAATCAGTGGCGTGCAGTAAGTATAGATGTAGGATATGCTGTTACCAATGATATTACACATTCATATATAATATATGTTGTACATAGTATTATGAACTTTCGTTTAACCAACGTCTTTCGACAAAATGAAACAACTGTCTTTTATACAACCCTACCATGATTTTTTTTGTAATTAATTGTAAAGTTTAAGTTTTAACGTAAAATAATACCTTCTTACTAATATAAAAAATGTGTGGATGTTTTTAAGAATACTTTCCATGACTGAACATGCTTATTTTATTGTTTGAAAAATCTTCACGTAATAACTAAAGGAAATATTTAATTTTATTAAAGTTTAACGTAGGAAATAGTTCTACCATGGTCTACCACCACCGTGTCGTAGCTCATATCAGCTTCGCTATACATGAAATGACAGCTGAATTTAATCTTTCCTCTCCGATGATGTAAACTGAGTTAACATTGCCTCTAATTACGTGAATATCTCTGTAAATGTAATAAATATTGAGTTCATATTTTAGGTATTCCTCCGGAAAATGTTAATGTATTAGATAAGATAATTAAAATATATAAGTATTTACCATAAGCAATAATAAAAAATGTTTTCTCGAAGAACCTGACATGAATTTATCAATACGTGTATGTGTACGTGTGTAGGTGCGGACGGCGCAGTGCGCGGGGCGCGAGGTGCCAGATACCGATTGTCACTTTAGTGGCAGAGCGTGCGCTGGCCGAGATAGAAATGCCTTATGCGTCCTTATGCTGTCGTTTGTGATGATCTATGTTTTTTCTCAGTTTTAGCACTTTTACACAATAATTAAGATATATATATGTATATATGTATCACCTATTATTTTAATGATGAATATAAGTAATGCAGCACCGGCACGCACTTTTTTATTTTAACACCTGGAATGGTTAAAGTTAATATTTTATATATGTATTTAGAAAGCAGGTTCAATTGTAAATTTTAAGTGTGAAACTTAATTAATGTCAAAAATACAAAATAAAATATATTTAAATGATGTCTATTTGGGCCAAAGAAGACCTGAAAGAGTGCCACAACGGTGGACAAATGCATTGCATATATTTGCATTTGGCTGAAGTCAACTGTGGGAGGCGACCCAAGATCCCAGGTGTCCCATCTAACTGAAACGACTGTATTATGTCAATATATAAATAAAAGAGGAAATAAGATAAAATATGTGTTATTCTTCCGTGATGAAAGAAAGGTCGCTCTGAAGCTATTTGGCATCAAAAAATTGATTATCCACAATAAATGTATTAACGAGAACACATTCTTATTGTGAAGTTGTAATTATTCAGAACAGACGGTCTGTGATATTTTTTTAAATACAAATAAAATGTATTAATTAGAAAAATATACATATAACATTGATTTTAATAATAATTAACAATAAATTTAATACAAATTAAATTAATCAACTAGAAAGGTATACATAAAATACCTATTAGAGGAAAAATATTTAGATGTTATCCGTAGTAACTAAATTATTTCTGTGTATCTTAGTTGATTAATTTAATTTGTATTAAAAATAATTTTCACAACAAATAGTGTTCTTTAAAAAAAATAGTTAATTTCGTTTAATTTTTGTTTGAACAGGATCTAGAGACTACGGGAAAGAATTTTACGAAGGCGGATGGATCGTATCAAAACAGATATTGAAGGGATCAATAAAGACATGTGGCGCTCGATAGTGGGACTATGGACTTAATACAGTACCATCGGAATGAAAAAAATAAGAAATCTCACAAACTTTTTTACATTTGTAAGAAAAAAATCATATATTTAGCTGTTTTCGTATCATTATTCAAGACAGTACTTCGAACTCTACGGTACTCGAGAAATTATCAATAGACGGCGTCTGTGTTAAAACAACAGACAGAATGCACCACTGCATTCGCTGCACGTACAAATGTTTGTCTTTTCTGAAATGTTCATAGAACATTCCCGAGAAACAAGATCTGAAGGTAAAGAAAATTAAATTTAAAGACGTCAGCTGCATACGAGTAGGTACGTACAGTAAACAAACGGCATTTTAATTGCTTCCACATCTTTCATGAGCGTAATACAAATTATAAAGGTGTCCAGCGGAAAGTTATCAAGTTTAATATTTAATTTTTTTTAAAACTACAATGTTATTCTCATATTTTATTTATACAAAATGGAGTTTAACGATGCTTATTTAACGCTTTATAAATAATATCGTTTAAATGCCGTCCATTTCTCTCAAGACACTCTTGCAATCGAACTCTTAAATTTGTGAACACGCGAGAGCAAAGCATTGGTTCAATGGCAGCAACTTCACGGCGGATATTTTCTTGTAGGGCCCGAATTGTTCAAAGATTGTTGCTGTAAACTCTTGACTTAAGGTATCCCCACAAAAAAAAAGTCGCACAGTGACCGAGGTGCCCAGGATATGTCTCCGTACTTACTGATTAATTTATTGGGAAAAATTCCCCTCAACTTCTTCATTGAAACTCTAGCTGTGTGTGGAGTGGCCATTTTGCTAAAATTGTGTTCTGTTGTTGAACCCGGAAAACAGCTGCTAAAGTATATTACGTTGTTAGATCGTGATGTGACAAAAGTGTACGTATGCACATAGTTGTAACGTGTAAGTGTGCATCTAATAGTAATGCTATCAGCGTGACGCTGTATATATACAATATGAATGCCACCGGCATGGTGCTATATATATGTTACAGTAAATGTGTACTACCTGTGAAGTTATATTTTCACTAGAATTTTAGTGAAATCATATCCGAATACATTTTGAAATTCAAAATAAGAATAATGACGCTAACTTCATTCTCATTTAGCAGTGGCGTGCAGTAGGTATAGACTTAGCTTGTACTTTTACCAATGATATTGTACAATCATATATACTACAATGTACTCGTATGTTGTACATAAGATTATGAACATTCATTTAACCAACATCTTTGGACAAAATGAATCCGTCGTTTATACGACCCTGCCATGTATATATTTGTAATTTTAGAGTACTATTAATAGGGTTTTTTAAGTAAAATAATATATTCTTACCCATATAAAATATATATGGACATTTTTAAGAACTGAATTTTTATGACTGAATTATTTTATTGTTTGGAAATCCTTCTCGTAATAACTAAACAAAATAATTATTTTTATTAAAGGTTATCGTAGGAAATAGTTCTGCCAATTGCTTTTTGATATATTCATAATATTGAAATATTTCGAAGATATATATTTCTACAGGCGAAAATATAATTTAACTGATTACTATTACAATAGTGAAATTTAAACCGTCAATTTTATAGTCGAGAAACGTATATTTGCGTGTTTTTATTTTCGCTTAAAATAGGTGTTTATGTTGATTAAAATACAAAAAGAAAGTATTCAATCCGAGTTATTTTGTCATCTTGTTATCAACATAGTGCCAATTCGATAAAAATTATATTATTATTTTTTCAAACCAATACAAATACAATACAATTTTATCGATATGCTTTAAAATAAACTTTCTAAAACTAAGACTAAATTACATAAACAGCAATAATTATAATAATAATTCGTGAATAAATATAGTTTCACTGATATTGAGCAGAAAAATTGTAAATCAATTTTTGATATATTTTAACTGCCTGAATTAGTGAAATTATATTTATACTAGTGAAAATATTATTTCACTGGTAATACACATTCACTGTGACATATACATAAAACAGTAATGATACTAAACCGGAAAGTCATGCTCTGTATATATATATTTATACATTGAACACTACACATTATTTACTATTATACCGGAAAAGCACTGTCTGCTATAATACTGTAAAATTCAGGGTACCGAAATATATGTCTCACTTTTCTGCAATGTTATCCGATTATAACAATATAACACACTGTACTATGAATCAAAAAAAATAATTAATATGTAGTATAAATATTAATTAATTAATAATTGTAGAAAAATAGCCGAACGAAAATGGCGCACTCTGCATCTAAAAAAATATTGCAATTAAATTTCTTATATATATTTGAATATAATATTGCTTTGGTTGTTTTTACATCTCGTCTAATGTAAAATATATTAAAAATGTATGAATAAACAATGATGTAGTGGTGTGTTGTAACTTATTAGGTAGACAAATATTTCAAGTCTTACGTTATTCAGCAAATTCAATCAATTCTTCGAAGAGTTGAAAATACTTAGAAATATAACGATATCATTCATCGAATTGAAGAAATATTATTGAAACTGGTTGAGAATGTTTCTAGTTTACTACCGCCTCGTTTTTCTGCACCGCGCTAGCTCTGTGCAAACTGCCCGCTGGGGTGATATTTCTGCAGCGGGTCCAGGCTAAGATCTAGAGAGCGGGGGGGTCGAGAGTAGCAAGCGGCTCCCTTTGTCGGGGAAATGAATGAATAAGAAATCTCCTTGCAAGTATCCTTGTCAAAATACGACTGAAATTGAATACTTATTACACAGATGCTGAACATCTTTTCTCGGAAAATAAAACAGAGGAAATGACCTTTTTTGCAAGTACCTACACGAATACGTATTCATTCCAATATAAACGGTGTTGCAAAATTAATAAATACACCAGAAATGGCTAATTATTTAAACCAGATTAATATAACTACAATTAAATCATTTTCTTCGATTACGACCAGGAGGCACTGAAGATGTACTCCCTTATCTCCTATAGTAAATTTATATCCCCCACTAATTTTTGAGGCAAAGCTTTGAAATGACACCGAAACGTCGGCCTAGGTATCCTCGTGGAAATAATCAACAAACGTGACAAGACACAATTCTATATACGGTATAATTGATACACGCAATAATGCATACTCAAATTTAATGGTATTGGAACCTATTCTGCCGTTATAACGATCAATATTTTTAGTCAATTTTTTAGTGTAGTTGATATAATTATTTTTATTTTAATTGATTAGAAATATATTTATATTTTTTGTAATAGATATTTCTTATGTATTGATGCTTACCTATGTGGCGCTTTACCTTGCTAGGAGATTGGCCTTGACGCAGAATTGAAGCTACACAAGTATTATTGTTACTTTAAAAAACCTTTTACCCACGATTCTGTCCGATTCGGGTTTAAAGTTTAATTTTTAATTAATTAATTAAGGAATTAATTCGTTTAAAAAAGAAAATCCCGATTCTTAAACTACAAAACTTTTGTTACTGTATATTTAAAATCTAAAATCATTCTAACGAATCTTTTAATCTTTTCTTTTTTTGTAAGTCTGCGATATAACGATTACAGGCCCTTCTTGTTTAGAGTTCAACAAATCTGTATTTTTCATATATCAGACACAATTGGACTTCTTAGAAGAAGATATTGTGAGACCTAGGAAATCCGGGAGACTAGCAGGTAATGAAATATAAGCACGAGCATTTATCTTTCATTTAAAAACTGTGTTAAAACAGAGAAACACTAAGTTAATTAAATATGAATTAAATATATTAATTAGAAAGATATACATATAAAATCAATTCTATCGAAAAACATTGTTGTTGCGCCACCGGGATTCGAACTTGGATCTTTTTCCTAACCGGGGAAGGTGCATTATCCAACTATGCTACAGCGACAATATTTTTAGCGACAATTTTCGAACCTATATGTTACCTTTTTGATATTAATACATTTAATCGTTCCATTATTTGACAGAACCATCTACCTTATTTTTACAGAATCTCAAATACCTTTGAGTAAACTGATAGCAGACGCCAGAATTATCAATTCATTTTTATTAAATTTTGGACACATTGATACAACTTTATTATTTAGGAGAACACATTCTTATTATGAAGTTGTAATTATTCAGAACATAGGTCTGTGATATTTTAAATAAGAATTAAATATATTAATTAGAAAGATATACATATAAAATCAATTCTATCGAAAAACATTGTTGTTGCGCCACCGGGATTCGAACCTGGATCTCTAAGTTAATTATTCAATTAAACTCAAAATAACTTTGTATATAACTAATTACATTCATATTCATACAAAAGGAAAAGATAGTCTTGAGACTGCCATTCAGAAAGAAGGCTAAATCTCAGAAGTCGATGATGTACAGTGCGATGAAGATATTTAATGAAATGCCCGAAGATATATGAAAGGTGAAGAAACTGCATAGATTCAAAATGAAACTAAGCAAATATGTGAGAGATAAGTTGTAGTAAAACGGAACATTTTGATCATGTTTAAATTAGAGCATATATAAATATACTTATGTTTGCACTATATTACAAATAAATAAATAAAGTTTTTTTACGATGCCCATAAGTTTGGGAGCGACCACTTCTTCATCAGAGTGCTATGAAACTAATCCTGTATTAATAAAAATTCACATTGTAATATACATTTTAGTTGAGCTAATCATCCGCACACATTTTATATGCTGTCTTATTTATTCTACCTTTTTTTTACCTATTCAACAAGTTTTCTTGTCGCTATACTAGCATTTTCATATTTTTTGTTCTCGGTAACAACTGATAGTTCCCGGAAAGAGGTTAGCTTCGCTTTCTAATTATATCTCGATCTTCCTCTTCGACTGCTTCCTTTATTTATCTCTTTTTATTATTTTTATATAACTACTATTTCGTAGTTTCATGGCTCATTTAGAGTCTTCGCCTGATGTACAATTCAAAGTCAGGCTTCTGTTGGGCAGCTATTTCACTAATCGATAGAAATATGGAGCGCCTCCAGATGTCCAAGATCTGCCAATCTATATCAATTAAGATATCCTATCTATATTCTCTTTGCGTTTCAACTTTATGTGAATAAATTATAATAATTTATCTACTTTGTGACAATTATCACTTTAATTAATTAACAAGGAATAGAAGTATGATCAGAGGCAGGGCAAAATTTTCAACAAACGTCTCGCAGATTAACAATTTAGAAATATTGGAGATTAGAAAAAATGGGAAAATTAAGTAAAATATAATAAATAATCAGATAAAATTTGTAAATAATCCTCTATTGAATATTTTCCCACTTAACCATTATTCCCCTTCTAATGACCATGTAATTCTCTAATTAACTACTCCTACTTCGATTTTATTGCCCCCCCTCCTCCTTTTTCCTAACCCTCTCCCAATGCCAATTGTTAACTTGAGTATACAACTCATCCATCCAGAGGAAAAGAACATTTTTCTGGAAGCATGGACATTTTATATCTAAAGTTGTGTAAACAAAGATATTTGACTTTAATTGCTTAATTATTTCATCGTAAAGTAAAAACCTACATTCGTAAAATCTATTCTTTGCAAAATTAATTATTCATGTTCTTCAAGTGATATGATTATTCACAAATAGAGGTACTGTACTCATATAAAAATAGTTTGTATCTATAAAATGGTTAGAAAACTAAAAAACAATATTATTATTTAGGAGATGAATTGTTATTATTTTAGTTCAATACGGAAAGACTGGTCACAAAGTTACGACATTAAATATATCACAAATAAAATAATCACATAAAATTGTCACATAAATGCTTGTAAAAACAATACAAAGAACACTTCCAATCCGGATTTCGCTCGCAATATAAAATTATCACCTTCAGTCCGGGCTCGGCGCGTTCCCCGCCAACTGTACTGACACACGTGGAGAGGGAGCGAGATGCGAGATATAAAGGATTTTTTGTCACGGCACTCGGAAACGCATCGAATATTCATCGCGAATTAGCATTTTCTTCAGGAAATTTGTCAGATTGTGGAAAAGTTTTCCCGCCACTTTGTGAGTCGCCATGTTTTTGCATTAACAATACGCCGACACAGAGATAGCGCGGACTGAACGTAAGAGGAAAGGCGAGAACGACAGATTTTATTCAGTATTTGAGAAAAAAAAACTTTTTTTTTCCTTTCTTTGTTATCCCAAATTAATTATACACTCCTTCTATTTCTATTACTTTGCAAAATAATTCAATTTAAATGTTACAAATAACTAACCTATTTTTCACCGCGGTACAAAATCTTCCGAGAGTGATTCATCCAATTTTAGGTAGATTTAGAAGAAATAGTACCTATTGTAGTAGGTTTCATAACGCAACTTTTGAAAAATTGCAATGCACTTTATTCAAACGTAACCTGGACAGTACACCTTGAAAATAACTTCCGTAATTATCAGAATTAATTTATCTAATATATATTAATATCTATCGCCTATCGAGGTCTATCGCCTCCACTGTCATCATCACTGCCGAAGACCCTGAACGCACCTTGAGTATACCAGTGCGTAAAACTAGACCTCCTAGCAGCCGCAAAAACGCACCTAGAACCGACGTCGGTTGCCAATTCGAATGAGCTCGCATGTAGAAGGCTGGCTCTCGGTCCTCAACTCTTTCCGCTCCGCCTTCCAGATAATATCTCCAGGAAACGTCTTTGTAACTCGTATATAGTAATCGATTGTACTGCCTAACCATTAATGTAAACTTTGATAACAATCAATTAGGGATCTTTAGAAAAATGTACAGGGTTATGGTGGTTGTAACTATAACAGATAGCTTCGACAAATTCGAAACCGTCAGTGAATCATTTATCAAAAACAAGGGTGACAAACCTATGGCACGCTGGATATTTACGTGAGTATATTTGAGTGAGTTTATTTTATACGAGCAAGCACGAAAAGATAAAAATCCAAGTTAAAGGTTCATTAAACGAGTTTGTGTATGAGTAGATGATAGTTTATGATGAAGAACGTCACAAGAGAAGCGCCACACACTACGGTTGTATAATATAATACTACACACGATTGTGTGGCTGTTGGCAAACGTTCCCTGAGACACATGCAAATGAACCGAGCCACGCGGCCGGAACCCATCGAAACACACAGAATGTGCATGTCTCCGTCGTATTTCAGGGGAGACGGCAGAAAACGGCGCGCGGGAGGAATTCAGACATTTAAAACTAGCGGAAAAGAAAGAAAACGACACAGATAATAATATTGCATGCGCTCCCTGCGGCCGGGGCGGGGCATAAATCTGCTTTCAACTGATTCCGGCTTTACAGAAACTCCCTTTCCGCCATTTGATTCGGAACGACATCAAATATTCGTGCGGCGATGGTAGCGACGAAAACTGTTTACATTGATTCATATAATCATTACGAGAAAACATTGATTTATGTATAACGCTTTCTTTGTAGGCAAATTTGAAAGGAAACTGATACATTAATACAATAATAACATACCAATTAGATGGATATGTGACCTCTTTATTCTGAAAACATATTACATTATTCAGATTAAAAAACACATGATTTAATTTCTGCATACAGAAATTTTAAAATTAGAAATTATTTCAATGTTAATAATAGTCAAATTATATAAGCTGAAATCTATTGATGCATCTTTTGCAAGTGTTATTTTAATATTATTTACAATTACAACCGATGAAGTATATGAAGTTGTAAGATTTTACTCATCGTAAGACGGGGCTAACTATATCAATCCTAATTTTTGAACTACAAATGTTTTATTATTTTAAAAACTGAATAAAATATATATTAATAAAATGATACGGGAATCTAAATACAACGTTATTAATTTCAATTAAGCCCGTATCCGTCTCTGAGGATCATAATAAGTTATTGTTTAAATAAAAGATTTTCCTTGTGATTATGTAATCAGTATCTAATTAACTATAATAGTGATTCCCTATTTCTTATCCTACGGCTAGAGCGCGAAAGGATTCTCAGAATAAAAACGAATATTATATAAGTGAGTATATATATTTATACTCACTTTTATGAAATTTTCCATTCGTGATGTGTGATTAGAGATTCTGCGTCGAGACAACCCGGGTATCCCATGGTTTTTTGCTGTTTGAGTCCCGAGACTTCAAAAAAAATAACCTTAGACACGAGACTGATTTTACTTTATATTATTCATTTTAAACAAGTTAAGTTATAAATACTAATTAAATGTATTCATTATAAAGATATACATATAAAATCAATTTTATCCAAAAATATTGTTATTGCGCTACCGGAATTCGAACCTGAATCTCTTTTGAAAAAAATGGAAAAAGATATAGAAAAAAATCTACTTATGGAAAAAATATTTTAGTCGCTGACCATTGCGGTACAGCAGGTAGCGACCTAGCGGCAAGCGGAGCGCGTGTGTCAATCCTTGTAGCTTCTAACTACTAACAAAGCCAAGTATATGTTCAGCTATAAAGGTTCTGAAGGGAATAGTTTTGTCGGTTTGTTCAATCAAGGGATTATGTTTCCTTGTAAAATGTGATGTAAATATTTTTATTTGTATATATTTTTTTAATTCTATGTGTTTTGTAATTTTTATATACGTATTTGTTTTTTGCAATCAATTTATAAATGTATGCATAATTTCATTTAAAAAATTACTAATAATTATCAAACATTTTTTATTTGATGTAATAAGGATAATATTCCTAATAGCTACTGTACATCACACATATGAATATTTATCAAAATATATTTTCTTTTTAATTAAATAAAATTCATGGTCTCGAACTCCCGGGACATGAAAATGTTGACTCTTGAGTCCCGGGAATTAAAAAAAGTCGAGAATACAGAATCCCTATGCGTGACGCGTACATATTACTCGATATTCTTCATTACTTTCAACTACTCACTAAAAAACATTTAAAAGCTAAAATATATTTCTTCTGAATAATATTTGACAGAGGTAGTCTCGGAATAATATATTGTAACAGTAGTAAGCAGAGCAACGCGGAAATACTGATTGGAGGTGATGGAAGTGACGTAATGACTACTGAATCCCCTAAGATGTAACGTTACAATACATCCATCCATCAACTTGAAATGTTCACCGTATGTACGTTGGTCACACTTTTGATAGCGTACGCCATATTCATGCACATTAAAGTTATCTTATATCTTTATCTATTAAATGAAATTGAAAAAAAAATACTTTTCAGACGTTAAATTTTTTAAATAAATGTTATGTGTTTTGCGTATTCGACCTAGATAGGTAGGTAGGTACCTGTTTACCTACGAGCTTAACAATAATTTCGACACTTACAAACTATTCTGTGTAAATTTTAAAATATGTTTTTTATACCATTATATCAGAATTGAATTATCGACTTCATGAGTTATCTTTAGCTTTTTGTACCGTTCAGTGAGTCCACATTCCTGCAACCATTTATCTCCTATTTTCTCATATGGTAACTCAATAGATTAATATATATTTCACGTCTAGACAAGGATGGGGTCTGAATTTTTTTAAACACTATAAAAACTATAAAGTCTGTAACGACTGACCCCTGAATCAATAGCGATCGCTCTTATATACCTACTGAGTATATAATGGTCTGTACTGTCAAAAATATTGATTTAGTATCCCAGATGTCTCGTAATATAATTTTTTACACGGTATTTCTACAGCTCAGGTAATAGTACCTCACCATAATGTTTTTATGTAGCTTGTGATAGCCTATGCTACATCTGTCACTTGTAATGTCTTTTATAATACTATTTAACAAATATACACGACCTGTTCAGGTCGTTTTATTTGTAATTGTCTCCATTTAGAACCGGCCTGCCTACGTTTTCTATTATTACTTTTTCTTAAATTTACAGCGCTCCCTCGCGAAAGAATTCTCGCAATATTCATTTGTTTTCCTTCCATTATTCCCATTCTGTACTTTTTTCTGTTCTGGAATATTCACTAATTTGACAACTGACATGTCCCTTCCGTGACGTTTTCATTTTTCTAAGAAATTAGTTCTCAGCGATGGTTTAGGGGAGGATATTTGATATGAAGGTGAGAATTTGTTAAGTATTGTTAAAGCTTGACGATCGCGCAAAATGCCGGGACGGTCGCCCTGCATCATTCACAAATGTACACGTTATACATTATCATTGCGAGAAAAATCCGGCGCGGCATTGAAACTGGAAAAAGGAAAATGTTGTCGCAGAAAATACGACAATAATCCAAAATAAACTTACACCAGATCCGTATCTTTAAAATGTTTAACATGTTTGATTTAACATTAGTCAGTGCTCGGCAGGGGCGTGCATTGAATATAACCAAAAAAACTTTGCAATTCTAAAGATTCTGGAAAATTAATATACCTAAAGTTAAAAATTCTTATCTTATGAAAAATATCTATTCCAGTCGTTATTACCCGGATTAGCGTAATCTACAGCTAGACTTTGAAATTGAGAGTCGTTTGTGTGTAACTTCACATTGATGATTCAGGTAAATTGCGGAACAATTTTATTTTCCTATTGAAGCTGTAAGGGCATCTTTAGGTTAATTTTTTTGTAGTTTTCAAGAAAATTTTACTGTTTTTTCGAAAGAGATTATTTTGACTAAAAAGTGCGTGCTATTGCAACATTTACAAATTCTACAGACTAAACGTTTTGTTTTCGTGCTATATTTCAACGTCATTTCGTATGGTTTTTCCATAGATAAGAGATATATAGGTGGTCGTCAATTATCTGTCAAGCGAACTAGTTTACTTTTTTTGGGTAGATAATAATACCAATAATAAATGAATAGTTAAAATTAATTTCTTTATGTTATGAGCTTCGGCAAGGGTAATTTGTAATAAGAGCTATTTAAAAATATTTATTTGAATACTATTAATGAAACATTTTAAAAATCCGTTGTCCGAAAAAGAAATTATAGATAATATTTTAAGCAAAATCGAAAGCAGGTACGGTTCGGAGCAATAAAAAAACTTGCCTTTTTCGAAGTAATTGACAATTGTTTTATAAATTTAAATTGGTAGAATGGTTCTCAAAATAAGAATAATTTTTATAGTAATATTATAGTAATTTTATGAGTAACCTAAGTTTGCCCCTACTGCACACCCCTACTGCACACCACTGGTGTTTGGTAAGTAGAATACCCAACATTTGCGTGGAGTAGAGATACACGACCTTGAACGTCAGCTAAACCAAAGTGATGGTGTTTGAGAGATAACAATGTGTCCAAGTCTGATATAATGGTAGATAATGAATGCTTAAAACAAGTGAACGAGTTTGTGTATTTGGGATGTATGTTTGCTAAGGACGGTTGAGAAAGATATCGAAAGGAGAGCATCTGCGGAAAATAAAATAAATTAAGCTATGAATACAATTATCTTCGCATGAAACAAGACTGGTGCACAGTGAAGTTCTGGTGTCAATAATTAAAGCTTGAAATTGGCAAAAGAAGAATAAAAGTAGACTAAATGCAGAGGAAATTCGGTTGTTCAGGCGGATGTATGAAAAAATTAACTATAGAGAAAAGAATAAAGAAAAAATTAGAAAATAATCTAGATCAGTTTGCAGTATTGAACGATGTAATTAAGAAAAGGTTATGTGAAACGTATGAGCAAGCTGGAGATGGGAAAAAAAATATTTGATGTGAGTGTTGAAAGCAACGAGAACTGGGAGCATCCGCGTAAGACCTGACAGATATTGGAAAACAAGCGGGCATCAATATTCGAGTCGTGCATGGGAAGTGGATGAAGCAAGAGTGGCACGCCAGGACTGAACAGTGTGAATCTTATTATGGTAACTTTGTTAAGTTAATAGAAATTAAACTAATCAAAATTATATACAGAAGAAATTTAATTTGTATTAAAATACCACAGAACTATGTTCTGAAAACGCAGCTTCACAGCAAAAATATGCTAGAAGCACTAATAGAATAATAATCGTAAAAATGGCAGTTATATGTGTAAATTAACCAACATTATAGACTCAAATGTATTTTCTTAATTAAAAACTTGTGAGTGTGCCGTGCCGGTGAGTCGCTGGCCATATCAATTGGTGAACGTAACCCTAACTCGCCTGTCAGATCGACTAGTCGACAATTCATAAAGAACCCATTCAAGCTTTCAAGAACACGTACACTTAGATAATAATCGCTCTTCCAAAGATTGTTAAGTTAAACAGATATCTTATACATTTTACAAATTGCACGTTACAGACAAGTAAACGAGACATTTTAAGATGGCTTAACCGTATCGTAAAAGAACAATGGGAAGAAACGTAAAAAAATTTAATGACCATCAAAATACCATAACTTCGTAGTCAGTATAAATTGCAACGGGACATAAAGAAATTTTACTTCCAAAATAACACAGTGTAATTTCTTACTGAAATTTCATGAATTATATATTATTCTAATTAATGGCATCGGAATAACCGTTATATTTATAATAACGTAATCAAATTACAAGATTAGCAAAAATGTGTTTAATAAGTATATTATTAGTATGATAATTATTTATTTACTACTACATCAGCATTACGCCGTATCTGGCCACCCCACGTGATCAGTGTACTAGTGGGTAGTGTTTTTCTTATACATCATTTACAATAATTAAAAAATTTAAAATATTAGGTCCATGCATAATTATTATGCGCCGTTTTTTAAAAATTATATTGTCTCATAACCAAAAATGAAAACAAACTCAAAACTTATTATGTACTATTATCATTCGGGGGCGTAGTCACCGTACTCGTGAACTGATCGGCGTTGAAGTTCTCAGCCAGTATCCTAGTGGTGCAACTTTCGTCCTCTTCCGCAGCCGCCAAAAGAGCTTGGTCATCAAAATCCCAATATCGACCCATTCCTGACTTAATTCCAAAATTTAATAAAAATGTATTGATAATTCTGGTGTCTGCAGTCGGTTTACTCAAAGGTATTTGTGATTCCGTAAAAACAATGTAGATGGCTTTCAAATAATGGAACGACAGATGTATTAATTTGAAAAAGTGTAACATATAGGTTCGAAAATTTGTTATGATAAATACTGGTGCTATAACACAATTGGTAGTGTACTTCCCCGGATTGTAAATAGAGATCCATGTTCGAATCCCAGTAGCGCAAAAACAATATTTTTCGACAAAATTGATTTTATATGTATATATTTATAATTAATACATTAAATTAGTATTTTTTATTTTTGTTTAATAAATCCACACATGTCACCGGTGGTTTAAAAACAATGTTAGAAAGAAATTAAAAATATCGTAATATATACTTTTAAAAAATAGACCACATTTGGATAAGTAACACGTCTCTGTGTAGTCTAGTAATTATTAATAGTATTTAAAAATTAACAATGTTGGTCCCTTTAGCCAAATAGTGATCATATCACCATTTTGATCTGTGCTAAAATATAAAATAAACAGATGAAAATTTCAAAGCTTCAACCAGACTGACCCATTCAGATGAACAAAAAACCGCCATTTGACGACAATCATTAATGTTTATTTTTTGTTGCTATTTTGTAAGTGCGAACAATAAACAAAAGGATTTAAAGCACCTAACAGAAGATTTTATTTGTTTTGTTTTTACGCTTGACTTGATGTGTCTAACGCGCGTATTCCTTATTTCCTCGGAGAAATACATAATTTATTACAATTTTTTATGTGATACCGCATAAAACACAAGTAATAAAAATAATATTACTGCTAGTGTTATTTTCAAACTAGGATTGTTGTAGGAAAATATGATTGCTTCGATCTGTGCCTAGAATTTTGTACCTAAAGGTGAGGCTCAAATAGATATGACAATATTAAAAAGGGAAAAAATTACAACTATCCAATAAAAATCATTTGATAATGCCCTCACAATGCGAAACGCGTCTCACGGATATTAAACGAGTAGAACTAAAAAACAAGTGTTTTTATTTTCATATATGTGATTACGGAGTTCTACAAACTTACCTCCAAAACAATAAAAATCAGCTTAGTATATCACGGAAATCACATTACCTGCATTCAACAGCCAAAAGTCAACATTTTGTACGACATATTGTAAAGATGTGTGTTTTTGCATTGTATTAGTGACGAAATGACAAAATATGAAATTAAAAACAAATCAATGAAATGTAGGTATATCGTTTTTGCCAGAAAGCCAGCCATTAAACATATCCTATGCAGAGGTGATATAATACATGTAACCGGCTGTTTTTGGCAAAAGAATTCTTATTGTTACTTTCTCACTTTATTAGAAATTACGTATTTTATAAAAGTACTAATATATATTTTTATTTCCTACTAAATCTTTTAATATTACGTACGTACGTAAACTTGGGGAAAATAATAAACACGTACAAGAATGAAACCCCAATTGACATGGTAATGTCTGTATAGTAATCAAAAATCCAAACTGGGAGGATGGCGTAAAAAAGGATACAGTAGACCAGGAAAGGATGTAGGATGACTCGACATGGGATGGGCTGCATGGCAATTAAAAGAGAAGAAGAATCAAAAATCCAAAATTATAGCGATACAAAATTGAGGTAGATCCAGATCTTTGAAGCTAATCCAGTCATTAAGATAATAATTTAATTACATCACAGAATTTAATCAAACAGTAGTTGAATACATGAATCAGCTCAGAGGAAGAGCTACCAGCTTTACGCATTGTGAACATGGGTAAATTGAGACTATAAATAGAAAATAATTTATACACGTTTATATAGAATTGTGTTTCAAACCGAGTTGCCAGGCAGTAAATGTAATATTACAAAAATTATTCAATGCTTTTGATGATGATGGTGACATTAATGATTACGATTATGATGAAAACAATGAGATTGACGAGGGTGAGAATGAAAACGACATTGATTTATATGACCATTCCCCACCGTGCCCAATATGATGAACGATAAAATATATTGTTTTTTAACATGTTTCTGACCTCATTTTACTATATATAATATATAATTTTAAAAGATCTCGCTAACTGTAAAATTAGATAGCACGTTTTTCTAAAAATACATCAATAATAATAAAAGTCAGAATTTGCTTAAATCAGATCATTTTAAATATTAATTTAATATATCTAACATTTTTTGGAAGGTTCTTTTAATCTAAAACTTTGTTGAAGTTTCTTATTTCAGGGAGCGATGTATTTAGGGTTTTTGGAACAGCTGCTTTTAGCGTCCTTTCATCACTGGACCCAGGATCATGCGTTTGATTTAGTCTGGGTATGGTGATAATCTTTATTAAATTTCAAAAAAGGGATCTAGGAATGTTCATAGTCCGACAACAATTTACCGACTGGAAAATTCACCGACCCGCAATTCGTCTAAAGGAAAATTTACCGATTCTACAGATGATCGCCAAAGATTTATTTATTTAACCTAACCTTACCCAACCTTAACTAACCAAACCATACCCAACCTTAACTAACCTAACCTAACCAACTCAATTTACCTTGTTTGTATTTGTACATTTACATAAACTAATACACCGGAAAAGCATTGTCTGCTATAATACTAGTATAGCAGACATGGCAACGAATGAAGTTTTGTTTTGCAGCCAAAATACACAGCAACAATACTTACTATGTATAAACAATATAAACTATGTATTAGGCAAGCATGAAATAAATAAATAAATTGTATTAATTCATTTTAAAGCAAAATACCAGTATGTGTAATGGGACAAAATAAAGGTGCCGTCCGAAGGTGTGTCCTGCTGATTTTTCAAATATGCTAATTCTAAGTAATACTATTTTAATTTTTAGTACATACCTATATTTTTATATCGTAATTATAAATTTTCTTTTCAGTCGATGAATTGCTGTCGATAAAGCAGTGATACCCAAAAAAGAATATAATTTTCTTCACAGCTGTATTGAATGAGTTCTTAGTCAAATAAAATGTAAAATAGAGTGTAATGAAAATGAAGGTTTTATTATAATATTTAGCAGTCATCTAAATAATTGGCGTAAATGGTTGTATTATAATAGCAGGCGTACCAATCGCAGGAGCAGTGCCGGGGCCGCGCGCCTAATGCGTGAAAATAACCCGCCTCTCGGTATTACCTCTTACAGGGCACTCGGGTACTTGCGCGTGACAAGGCCCCATTATCTATGGGCCGTGAATTATATTTTCCTTTTTTACTTGCGCTTACCCTCGCGATCTTACATCATTACTCTCTGGAAATGTGAGAGGTTAAAGAGAATAAAAGAGAAAAAACGAGAGGTCCACAATAATAATGAATCAAGTTCTCGTGTAAAAGGGTTTCGAGAAAAATAAATTGTAATAAAACTTCATTATTTAGATTCTCGTTCCGCGCGATCTTCCACTACGATAGGATGACAAAACCTATTCAAAATGTGTATTTCGCGCTTTATAAAATGCAATACGGCCATACAATATATTATAAGGTTAGTAGGAAATTATTTACGGTTTCTATATTCTGAATTCTTATCTTAATTTTTTTCAATAAATGTGCTCACGCCTCACAGACTTGGCTACCTAAAATTAACACTCTACACTCATATAGTGCCGAAACGCATCGACCAATAGCAGATATCAATACATCGTGACGAACGAGTCCTAGAAACTAGCGAAGGCCAGCCACTTCTCGGCAGACCGTTATTTCTTCAACACCTCAAGCGAGTCACTCCAGTTTTCAACTTTTTTCGCGTAATTAACTTTGTACTCGTAGTACCTGCCATTATAAATCGTCCCGCAATAGACGCCAATTTTTGTAAGTTCCGTTTTATTGAAATTCCTTATTCTAGACACAGCATAACTACCCCACACACGTACACATACAAACCTTACAAATCTTTCTGACACAAATATTCCCTACTGGTAACCTTAACGAGTCTACACAAACATTATCCACTAAATCACCAAAAATGTATCATTTCATCATATTTATATAATTTTTAAGTGTATTTTTCGGTCTGTAGTTTAGTAAAATTAACGTTGGTTTTGTTATTTACTATACTTCAAATTGAGCTATCGAATAAAAGATCAAAATGAAATAAGATCAATCTTTAAGGTTTTAGTTCAAAACGGTCGATAAAGCAGTAGAAACTGCTCGTAAACTAAACTGTTATAAGAACTGTTAAGAATCGTCCCAAAAATGTCATGTTGAGGACAAGAGCCTTGAAGATGAAGAACGACGTTCTCCTTCTCCATGTGTATGTGCGCCACAATGTGTATTCTATATTGCCCTCCGTGTAATTGTACACACAGTGTTTTTAAGTATCAATTTTTAATTATATATTATAATTATCTAATTAATTTTTCTTAGTTATAATATTTTTGAATTATGTATATCTAATTAATTATTCTTCGTTATTCCTCTTAAAGACATTTTATAAAAAACTGATCATGTTTACAATAAATAATTTCTGAACAAACGTAAACGTTACGAACATATATTTGATAGATTTGACAGATGATTGATTACGCGAGATACATAGATATGCGAGATGATAAACGGTAAATATACTTGCCAACCGGAATAATTCATACGATTTCGCTACTATATGTATTTTCTTACTCGTAATAAAGACAATGTATACTTCATTTCAAATTGAATATAGCGTAGCTTTTTCCAATGCCTTCTTTTCTGGCTTCTTCTGGCGAGCGTATATTACAAGACATAAGTATGCAAAAAAATTAATTCGTATAGAAATATATATATATACAGTTTTCTTAGATTGAATGAAGATTATTACGTGACGCGTGATGTATGTACGTGATACATCCGTTTGGTGTATTACGTACATACACCACACGGAGTGAACGTGTTTACGAGGAAAGCGCGCACAATGGGTAAATGCATGTTCAGTATTTGACCACGGTGTTATATTTTCCCGTGATTTTCGTGTTTTTGGCGCTGTCCGCAACGCAGTAGCACCGCTGCACAGCCTACCACTGCGGTGGGGGCGTCATCAACCCCCCCCTCCCCGCTCTCTTCTTCACTAGTAATATGTGAGACCAATAATATTTGTATTTATTTATTTACGGTAAAAAGTGCTTTTACGTAAAACTTTTTAGTACATAGGTACTATATAATAAGATTATAACTAACTAACTTACCATCATGCCGTTTCGCTGCAGGGGTACGCAAAGGAGATAGATCGCCACACTCTTCTGTCCCGACACACAACTCTCACCTCATTCGCATGCACACATCTTCTCATACAAGCTCACCGATTATTGAAGCTTCTAATGGGACCATCCTCCAGTATCTTTACCTGGTCGTGCCGAGTCTTCTATTTCTGGTGCCATCAACACTTGCGTCATATATATTTCTCTCCTCATTCATTCGTTTCATATAACCAAACTACCTAAGTTATACTTTCTTAATCTTATTCACTATACTAGGATCAGCTTTTTTTCCTTATTCTTCATTCTTCACTCTGTCATAAATAGATCTGCAACATACACGCCTAAGTGATCTCATTTCCACTGCATTCAGTCTTCTTTTGTCTCCTTTTCCTACAGCCCCAAACCTCACTTTTATACGTCAATTTCGATACCAGGCCTCCATTATGTACTGCTTGTCTTGCCTCGGTTTACAAGTTCCAGTTAGATATAATTCCATTCAAAGCGCTGTTTACTTTATTCCTTGCAGTCACCCTCCTTTTGAAATCTTTCTCAGTATCCGTTTCTATCAAACATACTTCCCAAATACACAAACCCATCTACTTGTTCCAAACATTGATTACCTACAAGTATTTTGCACACTGTCTTGCTTACAACCATTTTCGACTTGTTAACATTCATAGTAAAATCGCTTTCTTTGCATACATCCTACATTCTACTCACTAGACTCTGTAATTCTTGTTTATTATTCGCCATTAGTACTGCATCATCAGCGTACAATAAACAGCATACAATCAAATCGCCCATTTTCGCTCCTACATTCATACATTCCAGTTCTTTCACACAATTATCCAATATTCGTATAGGGATGCGATTGCGTGTATTAGTTTACTATTCACCCTGTAATCAGAGAGTACCCTCCATAATATTTATCTTATAACTCATGTGCCATATCATATGCCTTTTGTATATATGCTACAAAGACACAAAAAAGTTTGATGAAATAAACAAAAAAAATTAAATCAGATAAACATTGCAAACATATCAAATTAATTATGAGAAAATAAACAATATATGAAAATAAAATCACACAACGTAATTAACAATCTTGTCTTCAAATTATATTTAATACAGACAAATGTAGTGCAACTTGATATACAACATTTTGTTTAAATCGCGTTTGTACTATTTGAATCATATTAAGTATCAGATTTGAATGCTACGCTACAAATTTTGAAACCCCGATGAATTTCGGTGTACCATTAATTAATAACAATGTATAAAAACAATAATAGGCTTAACCTAAAATTTAAAAAAAAATAATGAAAACGACAGAGAAGTGAAAAAAAATTGTAAATACTTAATATTATACTAAAATAAGTATATAATATTCTTCTGATCTCTCAATTATAAACAACATAATATGTAAGATTTTTTTTGTATTTCGGTAATGTTATATTCCATACATCAGCAATATCTGCGTACTCGTTACCCAAGTTTTGAATTCAGTGTAATGGATAATTAAATTGAGCAACCGTCCCAGTATTGTTACAGTAATATGGTAAAATAATTCTAGTATTTCTGGCAGGGACGGACATGAAAGTTGATTAGCCGAAATAAATCAGGGCTATCAATTCTATGGTGGAAAATTTTAAATAAACATACTAGATCAAAAATAATTCTTCTTTCAATAATAAGTTCATTGAATATAAGAGAAAATCATCATTTAATTACTCTATATATTAATGTAAAATATGATATATTTATTATTTTAATTTTCACAACAAAGCTTTGTATTACACAAGTTATTTTCATTACAAGTTTCGAGAGGGGCAGTCCTGCTCATAATCAGGTAATAAAACAAAATGCAATGGGGTGGGGCTTGATTTAATGTTTTAATATTAAAATTCTTCAATGTTTATCAACGTAATTTTTTATAACTATTGTAAATAGTATTTTTTTTAAATACTTACTGCAAAATCATCGTGGTTAATTATTTTTAATACAAAAAATTATTCAACTTTTTTAATATAAAACTCATGTGGTTAAATATAAAGTTATTATTTTGTGATTTTGAATTGTATTATTATTAAATATGAATTAAATATATTAATTATAAAGATATACATATAAAATCAATTTTATCGAAAAATATTGTTGTTGCGCCACCGGGATTCGAACCTGGATCTCTTCCCTAACCGGGGGAGGTGCTTTATCCAACTAAGCTACAGCGACATTATTTTTAGCGACAATTTTTCGACCTTATATGTTACCTTTTTGATATCAATACATTTAATTGTTCCATCATTTGACAGAGCCATCTACCTTATTTTTACAGAATCTCAAATACCTTTGAGTGAATCTGATAGTAGACGCTAGAATTATCAATTCATTTTTATTAAATTTTGGAAACATTGATACAACTTTATTATTTTATTTAGGAGAACACATTCTTATTGTGAAGTTGTAATTATTCAGAACATAGGTCTGTGATATTTTAAATATGAATTAAATATATTAATTATAAAGATATACATTTAAAATCAATTTTATCGAAAAATATTGTTGTTGCGCCACCGGGATTCGATCCTGGATCTCTTCCCTAACCGGGGGAGGTACTTTATCCAACTAAGCTACAGCGACATTATTTTTAGCGACAATTTTTCGACCTTATATGTTACCTTTTTGATATCAATACATTTAATCGTTCTATCATTTATGTTCCATCATAGTTAGTTATGACATCCTGAAGAAGAAAATGGTATTTTTCGAAACCGGTAGATGTATTTAAACGCAATTTAGTGGTTAATAAAACAAAGATAATAAATAAAAAATATAAATTTTAACCACAAAGATAATATTGCTAATTTTAAAAGTATAATTGTATTATTATTTAATGTTTCATAATGTCACCTCTACAAAATTAATATATTTTATCTTGGCACTCGTAGTCCAATGAGCATTGCACTTGTTTCTCATTTTGAGAGGTCTGGCATTGATTTCCCGTGAGGACACAATATGTCATTTTCTCAAGCCTGACTGTATTTTTGATGTGTAGTAATTGGGTCTCATTGGCCTGTTGTAGTGTTAACTTTTTTTAAATATTTAGAGAGATGGATTATTAAATTATTGCGAATTTTAATACAAATATAACGAAGTATATCAAATATATAAATCCAAATGAATAAACAAAAAAATAATATAGTAAAAATACACCAGTAGGCACATAATATATTTTATAAAAACAAAATATGGGATTTGTATAAAATGGGGAAATTTAAATGTTTCAACTTAACAAAACTCGATACCATGCAACCAGCAACTCTTTATTTACACCCGTTAATGGAAGAGGCTACACCTCACGACACTAATCGTGATAAAAATAATTACAGTTGCAAAACAAAATAACTGCCCTTTCAGTTAATAAAATTATTAAAATATCAGGCTAATAAATATTGGTAAAAAAAGATACGTTTCATAGTTAATTTATTTGATTATTATTTTAATACTATGTGTTATTTTAGATGATGTTTCAATTAGGGCTTATACAGAAACTGACTTTTGAGAAAAACAAATTCCAATATTTCCTAAAACTCGGCTTAACCCGGTTTTCGAAGTTTCGCAAAAAAAGGATTAATTCAATTAAAATAGCGAAAAAACAGATTCAAATTTTTTAAACTTTGTTTATTTATTATAAACACTATTATAAAAAAGTACTAAAATTTTATTCAATGTCCAACGTCCACTGATCGATCACTTAGTGATGACCTAATTTTGGTAACGAAATTTCCTAAAATAGAAAATACTCTTTCGCTGGGTAATGAAGTAGGGTGTGTAGTTTTTAAGGCATCAAATATAAAATCCAAAATGTTTGTTATTTTGTTTGTTTGTATAGAAAATTGGGCCTTCAGTGTTTTGGGTTTGATGTTTTTTCTTATTGTTCCTTAAGAAACCTATTTATCGATTCCTCCATAGTTATTTTAAGAGTAACGTTCTGATTAACTTCTTCGGCACATTCACAGTCGGGATCCGTTTGTATACAGAGATTCGGATATATTCTGGATAATATTTTTTCACTTAATTTAACGATTCTAAATCGATCTCGTTTTATTTGTAACCATGGCGGTTTCAAGTAAAATATTAACTATTTTTATTCAATTTAAAAATATATATATTAATTCTAATATTTCGAATGTCGCAAATTTAGCTAAAATATTGACAAGCCCTTGTTTTGATGCACAGCGTATAAAAATACAACGTTACTATTACAATAAGCGACAGTATTATAATTTTTTTATGTTAAAAATTTTCATAAGGTACAAAAACAAATTTTAAAGTGGCTAAACAAGTCTAAAAACATATAATAATTCATAACTTTTGATATATTGGTCGGAACTTTACCATTTTTTGTAATATTTACACAATTTGTATGTTCCCTTCCTTGGTGGAGAATATTACTGCCTCGTGTAACTCTTTACATATAAAAGTGTGTTCTTTACGCCTTTGATAAATGGATTTTATACATTTAAATGATGATTGCGCTCGTGAACAAAACATTAAAAATAAAAGAGACACATTTTTGATCATTATCACCATTTATCTTCATTGATGCAAAAAAAAAGTTAGTATGCTTTAAATGACAGAGACATAATTTATATTACAGCTAAGAATAATTTTGGTAACATTCTGGAAGAAATCAAATGACAAAGAAAATTAATTTGCGGTAATTAATATGCAATGAATAATAGTATATAATAATAAAGCGCGGAGGTGCAGTACGCAGAGAAGATCTTACACGAATAGCAAATAGGAATGCGCATTGAAGTCATTAATAATAATATGTCACACCATTACTTGGCAAGTGGAAATGGCAAGAAATATTTTCACGATAATGTAACTACATATTCTACGATTCTATATTTGCCCCGTACTCAATATTTCATTGAAACATTATTTGTCTATGAATCTGTAGTAATTTTGAATCACTTGGAAACTTTCGAGATTTCGAGATTTGATTCTAATTGTTTGAATGAGGGGTTGGGGAAACGGAATGTAGAAAGGGTGAAAGAAATTTGGTACAAGGACAGAACAGTAATGGAAACAGGGGGAATCAAAAGACCAACCAAACACCAGGAAGAAACACGACCCACCTGAGAGTTGCTTCTTTAGGTATCTGGATTTTATGTTTCCACTAGCCTTCTAGCTTCAGAACACTTATTCTAATGTTCTCCACGAAGTACTCTTGAACACACACTTCCATGATAGCGCAAAGTGTCATATAACAAGCAACATGCACAATAGCAAGATGAAAATACTAATCGGTACGCATGATAGCGAGAAACCGATTACACACAGTAGTCAGTCTGACGAACTCGATATCAGGACGTCAATTTCACGGCAGTCTAGCACACTTCGATCAACTCCGAAGGTCAAACGTTAACTCTCCGTCAATTTATCATTTCCACATGACATGAAGATAATTCACACATTTTTCACCCAATGGTAAACGATAACTGTCTTCAACTTCAACTGGTCCAAAACCAAAGAAAACACCACAGAAAAAGGTCGTACTCTGGGTACAAAGTGGAGGGACAGGTAGGTAATGGAAAGGAACCATTCTATATGTCGCGTTCGCATGCACGCAAGACGGCGATCTGCGATCCGTAGATTGCTCTTATAAGATCTAACACTAGTAACAGTAGAATTCTCAACAAATCATGGAACTTTCATTATCAGTAACACAGTACCTACCTACTAGAAAACATCCATAAATATTGAGAAATAATTAATATCTTTAAGCGCCGTAAAATATTTTGGACATATAATTCGTCGAGGCAAACATCGGTTCCCATAAACAATGGAGACAATAGAAAGTAAACTGTGTTTGCATTCTGTATATTCGGAAGTAGATCGGTTTCGGAGTCGAGGAACTCCTCCAAAGAGAAACATTAGTTTGAACAAATGTCTGTGGTTTTACTACTAAATAATCGCCTCATCTGAACATGGGCACAGCAACAAAAGAAAAAAAACTCGAATCAGGGAACATACTAGAATTCGAACCCCTACTATTAAGATAGAGAATTTTCGACTTTAGTGATTTGGTCATGTACTGATAATATCTGATGAACGAAAAATTCAGAAATTGATTAACAGGATAAAACCGAGAGAACCTCCTAGACGTTAGAAGAACACTTGAGAAACAGATTGACAAAACTTAGTCAGAGGATTAGTAAAGATAGAAATTGCAAAAAAAATCAATAGTCAATATAAATAAAAAATGACGTAGTGCGTCTCTCATCCATATTTCTATTTATTGTTTAAAGTATACAAAATAAATTTGCACATAAACAAATATATGATTAAATTGACCTGAACCACCTTGATATTTCAATACTTCGGAATCAGCAGATTCAAGTTCGTAAATTCTTATGTTGGCTGTAGGCAGCTTTACACAGCCCGGGGATATAATCAATAATATTTATGTTTGGTCCATTTCATCCGAATGGGTCTCAGGGACTTGATCAGCGTACAATACAAACATAATTCAAACACCGACTGATCGTAATTCCTATGATAATAT
The DNA here is from genome assembly GCA_031772225.1 of Eubasilissa splendida. Lineage (NCBI taxonomy): Eukaryota > Metazoa > Arthropoda > Insecta > Trichoptera > Phryganeidae > Eubasilissa > Eubasilissa splendida. The sequence continues at coordinate 1,919,533 of CM062868.1, forward strand.
TCTCTAGAGTGTTCAGGAACCATTTTACGTATAAACTTACGAAGTACTAAATACTCTATAAAAAAATATCCTATTTACATTCTCTTTAACATTGTTTAAACAATAAAAACAACATTTAAAAGTAATTATTTTAATTTCTTAGAAGAAATATAATATATGAAAAAAGTTTTGTCTCGATAACAATAACGAATAGGACGCTAAAAATAATTGGGTCACATCCTCCGATACAATACATGCCAAAAATAACATGTTTTTATTTTTTTTATTTCATATTTACTACATATTTATTATACATTATAATTTTTATTATTTGCCAAATTTTATAACAATTTTACGGCAAAGATTGCCCTTCACATAGTATTAAAGAGTTTTTATCACAACTTTTTATTAAAATTAAATACGACAAAGGAAATCAAAAATTAGATGAGAATGTGTTCCTTCATTTAATATTTTAGGATGGCCACTGGGGTCTCGATATTTTTCATAATATTTAATAAGTCTTTATTGATTTCATTAAATATTCTCGGCACAACACATTCTCTCGTTCTCTCACCGTACGCATTGTCCGCGACCGGTGCTCTCGCGGTTCGACCCGATAATAGGTAGAATAGCTATGGTGAGGGTCAGTATTTATATTTACATGATTTATCAACTCTTCTAATATTATCGATATGTTACTTTTTTGTCAACTGGTAAGATTTAGCATATTGTAAATAATTTACTATAATCATCTTTATACAAACACTTGGTTATGTTATCTACTATAAGTACTACTAACATTCATGATCCAGTTGCTCGTGAATATTAGTAAAGAGAAGTAAAAAAAACCTGGCGCAGAGTAGGGGTCAACGGAGGAAGCTACTGAGCTACGGAAGAAGAATCTCTAATAAATGTTATAGTACTAATATAAACCAATATCGAAGATGACTGGTCGTTTTTTATAATTAATTAAATCTATCTTAGGAATTAAAACGTTGCGATTGTATAAATTATTTAAAAAATAATAATAGCTGGTCCCAAATTGGAGGAGATATTTATAATCCAGTAGTTTTACCGTAATATCATAGTGGCTATTTAAGTCTCCAGGAAGATAACAGTACTAAATACACTACCCGCGAAATCTCCGGATGATACGATACAATCTCATAATAATAAAGATAATACATCGGTAAGATCAATTTTATATTTACTTAGTGTGTTAATTATATGTAACATCCTTTCCCGCACAGAAATTATTAAAAGGTGTGCGTCATAGATACATCATAAAGATAATATATAAATGTATATAATGATTTATACAATCCAGCATTATATATATGTTTGTTAGCTAAAAATAAAGAAGACTTTTAGATTGTAATGTGTGGATTGAAATTTTTTGAAAAAAACCTTTTCAATTGATATATTCACATTTAACATCTATCAAATATGAATTATCTATCGTTATGGCGGCAAATGTGGTTCCAATACTACATATTAAATTTGAATACATCACAATTTACAAAACGTTCGATGTTATATAATAGCAATCGAAGCATGATTGTTAAACAAATCACAAACGGTTGGCGGCATTTGTAAATGAATATTTGTAAGCAATTGTAAGCATATGTATCGGTAATATAAATAAACAAAATATTAAAAACGGATATTTATGTTTTTGTTTATAAATGTTTTGTTTTTATATTGTTAAAAACAAACAAAATTGAGTGTTTAAAATAATTATTTTATGGATTTATTTTAAAAGTATCAATCACAATTCTGGTGTACTCGAGCGTCGAATGAGCGACCAGAAAGCAATCAGGCTCTAATGACATCAAACAATAGTCAAAGGAATTTCCAACTCGACGACAATGGACCTAACCTTGTATGTATTAAAATGTATCGATTATTTCGGTTCTGATCTGATGTGATCTAGGTCATTGTTTTAAAACGTGAAGTTTTGTTTATATTATCTTCATCCAACATGTTCTTACATGTTTAACCTACAAATACCATTGCATTTTGTGATAGTCCATCAGTGAATCAATTGACACGAATTTTTCGACTTTGCAGAGACGTGATCAAACACAATAAAAATATCTGGTTTTCAAGTGTCTAACGCTAAATATGACCGACAGTTAAACATGTATTACGGCCCCATAAAGTTAGTAAATTAACACAATCCTACACCCTCGTATTAGCAAAGTGCATATAGAAGACAAGTCACTAACGCAAATATTCTACAAATTGCAAGTATGAATAATATAACAAAGTATGTACTATGTATCTAGTATGTACTAAGTATGTAGTATGTATTACATCTGTTTTTATATTTAGGAAACAGAAATTAAAAATGCTATTTGTCTTCTCGATTTCTTGTGCTCACTTTAAAGATATTCTAATTTGAAGCGCCACACGTGAGACTTAAAATTAAATTCATAATGGCAATTTTTGGTAGTTCAGATATCTGAGTAATTTGTTTTGATATCGTTTATCGTGAATATTTATGGACACATCTTCCACGTATCCATAGAAATAATAAACGTCCACATAAAAAAAACATATTTATAATTTCTTCAATATTAGTCAAATTACTTTGTGGCCACGTTTAAATAAATAATAAGACAAAACACTTTGTTTAAACCACTATTACATATTAAGAAATCAACATGTTTCGATACCTACGGTATCTTCTTCAGGAAACAATGCATACTAAAATTAAAAATGCAAGTATAGATAAAAACAAAACTATAAAGTGTACGTGGTGGGTAACTAAGTAGGCACTACTATGAAAACAAATTTAAAAAGTGACTATTTGCAAAAAGGATTTGGTTATTTATATTATTTAGCTTGTAATTAATACTTTTTCTTATTTATTAATTTAGAAATTCGATGACGGAAGGTGTTTTATTTTATTATTTATATGTGTAATTGTTGCAATTTTCCCGATGGTTCGAAACTTCAACATGTTTATTTCTAATGCTATACACTGGTATATTAGTTAATAAATAAATCAATTTTAAATTTACATTAGTAGGTATTGTAATGTAAAATTGGGAATATCCTGTCTCATACATCTTTGATATTATCAATTTCTAGACCCGCGTTATTAACGGACCAATGAATTTATCTCACAAACAGTTTCCAAATTAGCCCAACCATTTAGATCTCCAAAGATAAATATCTTCTGTTACCTGATACAGGATACGGCTTAATTAATGTACCGGATTGGATACGCGCTTGCCTATTTGTATACTGTCAATGCGGGGTTGCTCAGCTAAATATTCCACTCAAGGTGGAAGCTGATAAATGTATTAATTTATCTATCGGTATTGTACACGGCCATACACGGAACGTGCCGCAATATTTTCAAATGAAACCTACAAATGTTTGTGCATTCAGAATTCGTACAGCAATGAGATAAATCTTCCGTATCACAATGCATCACATGCTTGGCTGACTTTAAATTCATGTACTGACCGAACACAAGAGAAAAATATTTATTATCTTCAGCAACCAGCATTGTTTTCACTGACAAATCTTTTTAATAAAAATACTTAATTTACTCCGGCGTAATGGGATTATGTATGCAATAATTCCTTATACGAGTAATATAATTTACTGGCTGTCTGACATTTAGTTATAGTTTTAAAAGGAGATTAACGGGCGTGAGGAGGAGGGGGGCCATTGTTTTGCACAGGATCCTAAAATATAACTAAGCATTCAATTATATATACATATATATATTTATATAACTAATAATTTTCTGGGGGAACTGGGGGAACCCGCGTAAAATAGTCGTGAGAAGGACATTTAAACTCCTGACGTTTCGAGTAAATATCAATACTCATTCTCAAGGGCCTTTCATCCTGTATCCTGCCCCAAACTGACGAGTTAACTCAACCGTTCGAAGCAAGAACTTAAATAAAAGTGAGTTAAAATCTTAATAGGTACTTAATATTTTTAGTTGACGTCGCAATTAACTGTATCTGATGATAACGAAAGGTGACTTATATAAATTAGTTATTTGTTTAATAACTGGCTTTGTGCATGCATAATTAATTACCTTGCTGAGTGGTTTTTTGATTAGTATAGGGGAATTTTGTTAGTTTATTATTAATGTTGTTTTTTGGATAGATGTATTTTTGTGAACGGCTGTATCAAAGATATTAATAAAAGAAACTAATTCGTTGAATAACCCGTGAAAAGCTTAAATATAACAAATACAAAATTTTAATTTAAAATTTCAGCGAGCACTGCTATCATATCATATGGAGCAACTGGCGTCTCTTTTAGGTTAAATCGCTTTTTTATATATAATATATATTTTAATGAATAACAATACTGACAAATGGAAGTGAAGTCTGAAGCTGGCAAAAGTGGAACAAAAGTAGTTAAATATAGTGGAAAGGAGATGACTTACACTTATATGTTGCAATGAGTGAAGGATGAAGAGATTAGAAGAAAATGTAAAGTTGATCTTAGTATAAAGAATGAGATTTAAAAAGAATCAATCAGGTGACGAATGAATGAGGAGAGAATGGTGAGAAGAAAACATATATGGCGCAAGTGTTGATGGCACCAGAAATACAGGATATCCGCGGAAATCTTGCAATGACGAGAAAAACCAGGTACAACAATCGACGAGCTTACATTAGAAGATGCACGATGAGGATACGGATGAGGCTGTGTCAGGACAAACTAGTGTAGTGCTCTGTCTTCCCTGCCTAGCCCCCGCGGAGAAACGGTGTGATGGTAAGTTTGTTAGAAAAATACATTGTATGTAAAATTGATTAAAATGTACAAGAATTTCGACTGCAATGCAATTTCTGTATACTTACTGATAATCAGTGCGTGATTTAGCCTACCATATCATTGGCATTTAACTTCTTATTTATATAAGAATTTTGATTTCAGTGCAATTTCTGTTCACTGATAGTACTGTATCTAAAGGCTGAATAAATTAAATTAAATAATAAACCAGTAGATTAGTGGAATCTACCGCTAGACGACATCTTAAAATCAACATTATAAAAAACATTAAAATGTACGAGTATTTTTTAAAAATGATTATTATAAATATTGGCAATGAAATCCTAACCGAGGAAATGAGATATATCGTATGAACCAGCAGCTTCAGGTGAAAGAATATTTTCACATCTCCATCAATTTGAGAATGTGCCGCTCGGGCGCCGGGCGATCGGAATATTTCGCGAAATCCACGTCTCGCTATGACGACATAAAAATAGTATTTATGTACGTTCCGTTAGCCGGCAAATCGCGAGAAATCATCCGATGTACGGCGCTACGGCGCTACGGCGCTACGGCGCGGCGGGGGGAATAATCACGTACCAAGGCGAGGCCCGAAATATACGTCCCGATATTGAAATGTAAACAGCGAACGATTTACGGAACGAATGTGTTGTGCCTGCATAAAGTTGTGAAAGTGGTTTATGGAGAAAATCGGGATTTCTAATTAATTTTTAAATTCTATAACAGACGTAGATCAATTTATTGTTGACTAAGATATTTGTTTTTAATCTTAGAGCATTAACATTAATATAATGATATTATACCTGGATAAAATGCATATATTTTATTTTACAATTTTTAACACAGAATATGTTTTTTTCGGAGGTTTCTCGGTTTAAAAAAGTGCGAAACATTTTATAGGATATTCACACCAGAACACCACACTGAACTTAAAATAAAATTTAGACAATATTTGAAGATACAAAAGGTAAAAAAGTACAATGACAGGTGAAGGAGGGCATACCAGAAAAACATATTTTAACAAGGGTCATACATGTGTCGCGTACACATAACAGGGGTGGTGTCATACATGTGTCGCGTACACATAACAGGGGTGGTGTCATACATGTGTCGCGTACACATAACAGGGGTGGTGTCATACATGTGTCGCGTACACGTAACAGGCGTGGCGTCATACATGTGTCGTGTACACATAATGGGGATGGTGTCATACATGTGTCGCGTACACATAACAGAGGTGGTGTCATACATGTGTCGCATACACATAACAGGCGTAGTGTCATACATGCGTCGCGTACACATAACGCGTTTTATATTTTTGTGTGAGTATATTGTCTTAAATAGTCGATTTGAATTTTAAAAATGTGTGATTTATATTACATATATCAGATGTACGCGGTAATTATCTACGGCGTATTAATTAAATAATTACATAGAGGGCACCTCATAACGTGAACAACGTGCGCGCGCACTGCGCAAAGCGGTGGAGGGCTACAAGCCTGGGCCGGTGCGCAGCGGTCGACGAGATTACTGCCTTCCTGCTGTTCGCCCAGTCCGCATGCTCCGTACGACTATCCCTAAAGTTCCCGCTTACACCGTAAATCCAAAGGGCCACGTCTAGTATCGCAATTTATCATTCAAACGTAATAAAGTTTGTAACTTTGAAAATGTTCTTAGGTTTTCACGACCGTTCAGAATCTTCTGTGTACAGTTTTCTGGGCTAATCTGCCGTGATTTTTAAAAGTAGAAATTGGAAAACAATTAATTACTTTTAAAACAAACATTGTAACTGGGTAACGGATTGGTTACAGACCTCAATGTGGTTATGCAATCTTAGTTATCTGTTTAAATTAAAAATAAACATAAAACAAAAACACAAAAAATATTTATATGAATGGTTTACGTGGACCGGACAAAACAAAATAATAATTAATTTCAAAACTCCGTTATGTTAATATAATACTGCATACAAAAAGTTAGTACGGTTGTATGGGTTTTTTTAGGCGTGCATGGAAAATGTGTCTCATCAATATTTTTACAATTTTTAAACTAAGCTTATGCTATGAAAATAAGATTAACTTGCTGGTTCCCTGTAACGAGACTCAAATCCCTGACAACTCGATTATTAACTTATTTATTACATTAACAAGCACGACTTTATTTTATGTTATTATAAATAAAAGAGATGCAAGTTATGAGGGTATCGGAACTTGAATTGGACTTATGGAAGTAAGACCGAGCTAATGAAAATGATAAAAAATATGAAAAGTATCTAATGAAAATTATTCACGGAACTAACGTTATTGTTATTGAACAAATGCCTCGGTAATGCATATCTTTCCTTTTCATATTCCACATGAAATCTATTAGCCGTATCATCTATTCAGGCCAACCATCCGAGCACTCCTCCAGTTTCACCGTTCCTTGCTTCCAAAGCAAAACAAAACATTGTAGTGTAATTTTTTTTGAACAAATGAAATGAAATAAAGATGAGGCATTACCTGGATACGAGACGAAAGGAGCTTCCAGCATCTGAAAATACAAAAAGTTTATTAATTTAAAATATGTTCCGTGCTCAGTATGCGGAGAGCTTCCAGTACTGGGGTACTTGTTAACAGACGACAATAATATTGTAGTCTGTTTTACTTCTCTTACAATAAATATAATACGCACTAGACAATTACCCGTGCTACCCAAGATTTTAGAGTTTTTTTTAAATATTTCTGAACTTTTATAAAACTGTTATGTTTAAAACGATGCTTGTCAACAAACAAACGAAAAACACACGTAGGTACCTTTCTACGAAAATTAAAAAAATCCATTCTGATACATCATTTAACAACAGAATGCCAAAACTATAAAATCTTCACTCGCAATTATTTATTCGGATCGAAAGTAGATAAAAATAAATAAATATTTTTTTATAATTAATTATTACGACGAGCGTTTAATTTTATTTACAAATTTTAAAATGATGTAAAATCTGTTATTATTAGAAATCATAACTACCTAAGTTATTGTAAACAAAAAAGTGCTATTGGAGTGAGGTCTGTTTTAAGATTTTGCAATATTTGTTTTCCGTTTCAATAAACTAACATTGTATTATCATTTCGTATAATTGTTAGATTTTTAAAAATAAAATGTACTTACTGATCCACTAAATTCTAACTTACGAGTACATCATTATCTTTGACATTTGACATAAATTATTAATAAATATATTTTACTAAATAATTATAGCTATAAATTAAATATATATTGTATTATTATAGATCTTGATCATGTTTTTATATAAATGTCGATAGCCACCCGCATAATTCAAGATTTCTTATTTGGGGGTGCATAACTCTATTTTTGCATATTGTTGTTGAATGTATATATACAGGGTGTAACAGACCCAGTCCACAATATTTTATGGCTATATTACGGTCAAAAATGTTCAAGGAATATATGCAAATTCTGCACTGTCATGGAAAATAGAATTGTTTGAAATTTTTACAAAATCGTGTTAAATTTGATGTCTACGTACTTTGAAAAAAATATTTGCGAAATTGTTCAATTAATAATTTATATCTTTGCTTTAGACATTAAATCATCTAACAAAAAATAGTCTTGCCGCTCGAAATTCGATGACATTTAATTTTTTGTATTTAATATATAATTAGGAATCAATAAAATATTTAAATTAATCAAAATAATTGCATAATTACGATTTTTTTGAAATGCTTATATCTCTGACATCGTTAAGATTAGGCACATATCCCTTGAACATTTTCGACTCGTAATTTAGTCAGTTATCCACCCATAAAGTATTATGGACTAGGTGTGTTACACCCTGTATACACATATATATCTAAATCTTACATTATATTTGTATTCAAATCAACAGTTGTAATAAATAAATAAATAGCGAGATTTATTTATAATGAAATAAAAAATCGACGCATAAAGTACAAATTACGAATGACGGATGTGTTTTCAACATTTTGGGAAATTTGCTCGTAATTTCCCCCGGAGCGGGCGCTCAGCGTGTCGCGTTGGTAGCTCTAGGTATACGGGAAACATACATTATTTATCCGCGTGTATATTGTACATGTATATACTTCTCCCACTACAGCCTTACTAATATTCAAATAATGTGATTGCCACGCGGACGTGTCAGATAGGAAAAATCTCACTGCGCAAAAATACTAAATTATCTAACAAAATTATTTAATAATTTATTTTAATATTTAATGTACACTTTGCTTCTTGGGTGCATTTATTATATTTAATTTTTAACTCAAATAAAAAGCTCGCAACGTATGTTCTGCGAGAAGATGTAAGGGAAGCTGTCGCGAGGAAACATGGATGTTCCTTATTAGGTACCGAACCCTTACTATGATCCCGGATACAGGTACGTTATACCACCCAAATAGTATAATTTTCTCCCTAAATATATAAAAAATATAAGCAACACAAAGGCACAATAAAATTCTCAGACCAAGCCTAAATAAGTTCATGGTGTGGTCACCCCTTCAATGTGAATACATACGGAGTCAAGACTTCAGACCCAACACCAATGAGTGAGCAGCCTATGCATGTGTGTGTGTGTGTATGTGAGTGGTAAATTAAATTGTACTGTATTATTTAAACTTGTTGAAACGAAATTATCCATACAAATTTCAGGTAGGTTATTATAAATTTCTCAAGATCAAATATTGCATCACATTTTGTTACTTACACTTTTTATTATTTCCTTATTTATTTTTTTCTTATTCTAAATTTGATTTAAATGATTGTTGATTAAAAATGTTAAATGTTTTCCTCGGCACGGTCGAAGCCCAGTGATGCGGATATTAAAATACGAAATGTACTTACAACATATGATATGAAATAAATAATAAAATAATTTACGGAGAGGAGGTTAGGTGGTCTGAAGAGGGTACCGATTACGAGGGCCAAGTAAAAAATAAGGTTCCTTACGCTGTACACTCGCCACGCGAGATGCTAGGCGAAATCCGGCAACACCGCCTTGATTGTTGGTCCCTTAACTACATCCCCACTACCGGGAGCAAACGCTGCGACGCTCAGTAAAGGCCTGACAGCCATCCGCTATGGAACCCGCCATCGCCGTTACCGCCAGGTGTGAAATCCGTTCGGTGATTCGATTTTTAAACGCGAAGAAGCTTAAACCTGTTGAAATTCATCGACAGTTGGAAGAAGTTTATGGCACAGCTTGCATCAGCGTCCAACACGTCCGCAAATGGTGCAGGGAGTTCTCCGAAGGACGCACAGACGTCCACGACGAGCAAAGGAGTGGGAGGCCATCGGTGTCGGACGAAGTCGTGGCGAAGATTGAGCGCATTCTCCTCGAAGATCGGAGAGTAACGCTTCGGGAGCTTGCTGTCCAGGTTCCTGAGGTTTGTGAAAAAACCATCGACAACATTTTGACCGATAAACTTGGTTATCGCAAGGTGTGCGCGCGGTGGGTCCCACACATGCTTTCAGAAACCCACAAAGACAATCGTGTCAAGTGTGCCGAGGGGTTTCTTCGAGAATGCTTGACCATGCCCCCTACAGCCCTGATCTTGCTCCCAGCGACTTCCACTTGTTTCCGAAATTGAAGCAACACTTGGGTGGACAACGCTTCAATACAGATGAAGAGGTGAAAGAAGCGGTCACCAAGTTCATCGGCGGCCTAGCGGCGGAATTCTTCGAAGCGGGTTTTCAGAAGTGGATAACTCGTCAGGAAAAATGCATAGAAAAATCAGGAGACTATGTAGAAAAATAGAATAAAGTACAAGCTTTCAGATGGTTTACTTATTTATTGCAATAAAAAATACCTTATACCTGAAAAAAATGTAGGAACCTTATTTTTTACTTGCCCCTCGTATTATACCGATTAAATCGACATTGCAAATTATATCAATGTAAGGATTCTAATAAAAATTAGGATTTAGAATTGTTTTAAAATGATGTGTCTTCTACAAACGAACAACTCTTTATTAAAACTAGAAAAACATTAAAAATAAACACATACATCTTCAAACCAAAGACACGCTGTTAATAATACCCACTATTATGCAAATATCAACAAATTTGAAGAGAATTAGTTGTAAAAACTCAGTTAGCGGCTGCGAAGTAGACTTAATTGAATTAAGCTCCAAAGTGGAGAACACCTGTAAGCTATCTGCATAAAAAGTTATCTCTCAGTTGCCTTGTATGTTGTACTGAAACTGTAAAAATAAACAAATTTACTAAAGTATAACATAATGATAAATTAATCTATTTTTAAAAATGTATTTCTAAAACAATGAATTCTGCTTGAATAATGGTAAATTAATTCATTTGCGTTTAATATGTTTTTGATTTACAGAGTTGAAACATTATCATTATAATCTTCAATATACATATGGATAAATTATACTACAATTAGTTTATAAGTAATACAAATGATGTTATCCTACCGAAAACTTCCAGCAAAGTTACCGAAGTGAATGCAATCATTATAAATTCTCAAGCAAAAAAATTGTTTCGAGAACAGCGTTTACTCTGGAACTCTTTTTGCTTGGGTAGAGTTTACGAGAACCGTCAAAATATTTGGTCAGTATTTTCGCCCCCTAGAAATTTTTCCCGACCATGAGCCACGCCCCTGGAACAGTTTCCATATCCTTAACTCGGAATAAGCGAAAGTTAAAATTCTAAACCAACAATGGGATTGTTTGTCATGTATTCCTATGATTAGAAGCAATATTAATAAGATTAATATTAGGTTATTAAGTAAGTATAGATAATAATAGTGTCCCCGCAGCTACCCTACACTCTACCATATCAACCAGAGAGACAGAAGTAATAGTCTATGACATATTTAGCGAATGAGGAGCGACAAATACGGAACGCTTCATTTTTTGACAGAGCGCTGCGCTGGAGGCGTCGGGAGCGAGACCTCGGCTGCGCGCGTGGGAAACAATGACAAAGAACAGAGTTATGGAGCCTGGAGACCCGTGTTAAATTGGGAGAGTTGGTCCCTGATTTATTCACCTAGAGGAACCAACGTCGGGATGGCCCCGACGAGGTTCAGGCGCCAGATTTGACCACACGGCCGGCATTTGCGCAAGAATGGCGCAGATTCATCGGAGTGAACGAGCGAGAGTTCTGGACCGGGCGTGGGGAGGCTGCCCCGTGCCCGTCGCGATTACCTCTGCAATTTCAAATCATAAATAAGTGATTGTGGCCCTGGTAAGGGACACAACTGACGAGTAACACAGTGTTGAAACAGTGTTTTTACTGCTCACACTATTACCATCCGTCCAAGATAGCCACAATACACACACCCAGTTTCTGGACTAGAACCGGTGACGGTGGCAAGCTTTCGCGGACTATCCTCTAGAGCTAGATTGGCCCGTTACAATTGGTTCGTCAATAGTGTCAAAAAATATATATATATTGATAGGTACCTTCCTTCTGACATTGAATTAAATTATTAAAATATAGGAAATAGATACTTATGTACATATCTATCATTTGAAAATGGAATGTCGAGAGAACAAATTTTTTTCATATCTAGTAGAATAGCAAGGTGCAGACTGCAGACGATAACAGAATTATTTTAATCGAAATCAGCGTGCGCATAGCTCATTTTGTTAAAACATGTGACTGACGTACAGACGGCGAAATTTATTATTATTTTAATATTAATAAATATCAACACCAAACCTGACAAGGTAGAAACATTTCGAATATAAAAAATACAGATGCGAACGCGTGAAGGTAGGTGTTAAATAAACCATTAACTGAATTAAATACACAAAATAGCTCAAAATTACCATAGACACATAGACACCTCAGACGGACTGCACATATAGACAAAATAATTTAATCACTGACCAAATTGGCTGGCCACATTAACACATCAACATAATGTGAGTGACATAAAACCGCTCGAAATACAAAACATACTGATCGCGTAAAACAGTGAGAAAAACAACGAGGGCGCCGAAAAATATCAATATATATTTATATAAGACATGTTAAAACTAACGCATATATCCAGTGAGAACAACAACAGAAAAATTGCAAATCAATTGTATTCGATTTAAACTATAAGACAAGTATCAGACGTCATAATTATTTAATACCAGAAAAAAGTTTTTTTTTAAAGTAACGAACACACTAAGAAGTGCACAACCGTAAAAAAAACACAAATTAATATAAAATGTTTTTTAATTATCATTATTTAATTTAATGTACTAAAACGTATTTTTTAAATAAATCTTAGGTTTCTTATATTTGTAATAAATTTAAAAAGAAACTATTTAATAAAAACTAAAATAAAAAGTAAGATTACAAACATCTCTGTTGACCTTAATAAATAATTTTCACCTTGTTAACATAATACCATAAAATTATTTAACAGGTTCACATATAATTTGGCTCTATTACAATACAGTAAATAGTGAGTGAAATGAGCACATAACATCGACATATTTCGGAAAAAATAACCAGTGACTTGTTAACATAATACCTTCATATTTAAATTATTTCACACCTTCACATTTGATAATTTCACTCCACTTAATATAGTAGGTAATGACATCTTCAAGTTCAAAAAAAATCCTAAATGCCTTTTACTTGTAATTGTGGCACAATCCTTACAGTGCGGGAATATCGCGTTAATTTAAATTGGAATAAGTTTATCTTCAATCCCGTATTAAATTATGGCTGACCGTGAAGATGTTGAGCTCCCCTGGACCGAAGGAACATGAACCACCGTAGGCGTAACTTAGTCCTGAGAGCCAGGGTAGTTTATGTGTTCCCTGGATTATGAGCTCGTTCTCTGAATCTATTGTATTCAATTACATGGTAATGAACTAATGAATCAGTGTGGCGCCGAGCGCGTAGGTGTGCCGTGTGCCGTGTGCCGTGTGGCTGAGCAATGCCCGCACATGAAAACAGTACTTCTTCCCGAAGAGCCATACTGCCGTCATAAGGATTCAAATAATAAATACACATTTTATCGTAATCGAGTTATGAATCTTGTATGTAAATTGATGTAATAAATACAATTCACTTATATAAAAATCACTCCTTTAATGTATGCGAAATTACTTTGTGGCAGCATATTATATATAATAAGAAAAATACTTTGTTGAAAACCACTACACTATCAACATGTTTCGATATCTATGATATCATCTTCGGGAAACAATGTACACTAAAATTTAAAATACGAGCATAGATAAAAACAAAACTATAAAAATATAAGTGACAAGTAACTAGTTAGGAACTACAGTTAAAATAAATATTAAAGGTGACTGTTTGCAAAGAGGATTTGGTTATTTATAATATTTCATTTGCATTCAACATCTTTTTTTATTTCTAATATTTCAAATTTATCTAACTGTAAACCCCTAGTATTTGTATGTAAAATTTCTAAACCCTTGTTAATATCAAAAGAGTGATTTTTTTTCAAAAGATCAAATCCCTGTTGCAAATAGTCACCTTTTAAATTTATTTTTACAGTTGTTCCTAATTAGTTACCCGCCACTTATACTTTTAGATTTTTGTTTTTATCCATGCGTGTATTTTTAATCTTAGCATACATTGTTTCCTGAAAAAGATATTATAGGTATCTAAACGTGATGATGTATCAATAAATAGTGGTTTTAAACAAAGTGTTTTTCTTATTATTTATATAAAAATCATAAATCAGAAAATCATTTAATCCAAAAGTTTAATTAAGAACTTATCGCACATCTTATAGAAAAATATAGTAATTAGAATTTTTCTCATTTCAGAATAGTGACGTAATCATAATTGTAAATGCCTCGATTAAACTAGATTAAAATTAGTTTATCCATTTTCTGCAAATGACTCCTAGTGTCTCTTTTCAACGCGACCGCATTTTTTCTCCGCAATAAACAATAGAATTTGCGATTATTACTCTAAAAAAAAAAAGGTTCTACAACAAATAACTGTTCCATTATTAAACTTTAAAAATGGTTCGTTTTTGCTCTCCTGCAAAATTTCATTTTTTTTATTTGCGACATTTTTCTACGGGACATGGTATATTATAATATATACTTCGGTGTAATATTTTTCGTAAAATATAGTCCCGCATTTCTACTTTATTTCACATACAAGCACTATGCTAAAAAGCAGCTTTGACAATCACCTAAGCTATTGTGAAGCATTTTACTATGACAAGAGTAAAAAATCTCTCCCGGCAGTGGCCGTAATCTATATGTACAATATATGGGTACATGTAGAGAAAAGTTATGATACACTTGTATATAATATTATTCTTCATAAGAGTTTATTACAAATACTTTATACATACTTTAAGACTTAAAGAAATTTTTTGCCTATTTTATTTTATTTAAAAAAAGAAACACATACATACATAGTATGTAATCCTAGGATATTATAACGCCAAGTAGAAAATTTTTTAAAGATTTCAATCTGTTTCAAATGAAAGGTGGTCGCCATGTTTTAAGTAGATTTCGATTAAAATACTACAAATTTCGGGGGAGGGGGGGGGGGAGTTTCACGATGCTTTGAAAAATTACAATGCTTTTTTTATCTTGATCAGGAAACTTCAAAACCACTCTGTTAAAATGTAAACATATATATTATTTTGGCGTACACTTTACAACAATGAACTCTATGTTTTCGATATAAACGTCTCAAGGTTTGTTAAAATAGGAAAACTTTGATGATTGGGCCATGTGGATGATCGAAGAGCAACCGCCGAAGTCATTGCTGAACACAAGACCAATAGGGCACGGAGGCTCGGGCAGACCAAAGATGGTGTGACAATGTCTTCAAAGACACATCTGTCTTAAAAATCCAGGACTGGAAGTAAAGTCAGTAGTGATGATGGTGATGACCGTATGACGTATTATACATTATATTAACAATTATTATTATAATATACCTTTGTAAATAATAAAAATTATAATAATTTAAACAAATGTAACGTGACTGATCCGACTGTACATATTTCACAAATAATAATTATTTTAGAATTACATTGTTACGTAATTGTACTTGTGTGACTTTAATATTTTATTTTTAATTTCCAGTTGATAATTGAGAATCCTAAATTAGCAGTGAGGCGTGTATTCCGTCCATGTGAAACGAGCTTATTAAATATTTAATTATTGCAATTTTCCTTCCCCCGCGAACAGGGAGGACGTTAATACGGACGGACGGATAGTATCATATTATTAGGTTATACCTTAATTCAAACGCCCGCGGGCTTACAATTTTTGTTACAGTTGCAGTCTGAAGGTTTTGAATCTGTTTAATATTTGAGGTAGCCCCATACTCACCACCGTACAGCAAAAATACTGCCTATTAAAATGGCATCCAAGAATATAAATATTACTAAAAGCTATATTAGAAATATTTAAAAGATATATAAATTACAAGAATAACAGAATAGTGGTTAAGGTGTTATATGATCTACAGTAAGCCTCGCGGTTATGAATCTCCTGAATCTATCCAAGTCCTGAAATTGTGTACCAAATATAATCATCCTCCTGACACTTTTTTACTTCACATTTTTGTTCAACAGATATTAAATACTTTCTCCTCAGGGTGCGTATAAAAGGAAAGTTTCATCCATATTTACCTTACAGGGCGCTTGCAATCAGTACATAAGGTTACCACAACTATATTTTTTGAGAAATCTATCAAAAATGCATTTTAAGAAATTTTACGTACTAAAATATAAGTAACACAATAATTGTTCACTACGAGGTAAATATTACATTTTGAATTATTTTACAGTAATTGTAGTGAAGTACAGCTTTTTCTAGTGAAGTACAGCTACACCGCTGGTGGTGCTTTAAGGCACTTAACTCCACCATCAATACAACAGCAACTATGAAATGAATTATGTTTTTCCATTCATAATTAAGAGATTTACAACTTATTTTATATTCAATTAAAAACCAAGTAATAGTTATTGAAATAATTAACGTGTTTTGTTATTACGAAAACAAAAACATTGCGAACTAAAAGAAATAGATATTTCACGCCTTAAAAAATGTTTTTTTATATCCTCCTCCATAAACTAAAAAGTTTAATTAAATGGCAATACGTAAGCAAGGAGGTAAATTTTCTTACTGGTAGTCGTCAATGTATGTGTGAATTTTTTTTAAATCTAAGTTATTGTTATCATTCTCGGTGTTCGCCTAGTTGCGACCCTGTTCTTTATTTAAACCAAGATACACAACACCAGCCTCAGTTATTTCTCTTATCTGCCTAGAATAGCGAGACTTCATTAATTGACGGTATCTTTAATATATTCTTCATGACACGGGCTCAGTTTAAAGCGAAATCGTGTTGTATTATACGAGAACACTAAACGTTATTAGGAAATGCTGCGCACTGTCATGTGCCACGACTTTCGATATCATTAGCTTTGGAAGCTACGCTTTGCATTGTAATAATTATATTTAAGATACATTTTTTTCTCCTCAATAGCCACACTTCATTTTCTTTACTATTTAATATATTATTATAGATGTATTTCTTGTAGGTCAATGGTTTAATTCAGTTAATCGTGTTATCTTTATATTGTAATTGTCTTTATAAGGTTCACAATATTTTTATTTAAAATAAATAGAAATACGTATTTTTAATATTATTCATTTTATTAAAGACATCGTTGTATCAAAACAATATAAATATATAAACAAATAATGTAAAACAATTTCACTTACTTGACCTGTTTTTAAGTTAATTCGTAAAATGCATAATATAACATTACAACTAAATATTATGCCCTATATAGCTGGGGGGGGGGGTGTTCTTTTATTTTATGCAGGCCCTATGTAAAATTAGATTAAAGCAAGGAGAGGGTAAGATATCCGGAGGGGGTGGGATAGAGTAATTTTATATTTCTAACGGTCCTAGAAATATCAAAATATATCCCAGTAGCAACCAAAATATTATTTCGATAAATTAATTTTATCTGTATATCTTTCTAATTGATATATATAATTTATATTAAAATACCACAAGACTATGTTCTAAAAAAACTGAATAATAGAAGTATTAAGTTAAAAAAAATGTTTTTGGTAAAATTATAAAAAAGCCGTTAAGTTTACATTATAGTTATAGTTTTATAAAATAATATAGTTTCGAGCGTCTGAAAGAATATACAAAATAAAATATTGTGTCATAGCGTGTAGAGTGGTGCACTTAAGGGAAACCTTATAAAGTTGTCCATTTGGCTAAGTAACAAAGCGGCCTGTTGAACAACAGGAGCGAGTCAGGTCCCCAGAAAGTGTCGTCTACTGTTTTCCCTGCAGCATAAATATCAGCTAGTCGTGTGTGTGTGCACGTGTGCACGTGCGCGCCGGCCTTGTGCAGTTGAGCGTGCAGAGCTTGAATAACTGCAAACTAATGCAAAGTATCGCTAGTCAACAGCGCAAACTACTCATATTTTCTTAATTAATTAATATTACGCTGTGATGTAATATATTTAATAATTTAAAAGAATCACTGATAGTGGATGAAATTTTTTAGATTTTAGTATGTAAAGTTGTCAGAGGGTAATTATGTGAAATAGTAATAACAATTTAAAAAGTGTTATTATAAGAATTACACGCATTAATGACCTTCTTTATAAAATGGGATTTACACACTGGCACTTAAGAAAATTAAAGCACAGAGTGTAAGTGACATTGGGGTAGTAAAGTCATTTATTTTTTAATTCTTAGAAAAATCTCATTTACAAAACTGAAAGAATTTTTTCGATATCTTGAAATATGTCCGAGTTACAGCTGTTCAAAGTTGCGTGTTTTAAAAACGATCGGTTTATAACGTTTTATCGTATGACGTCACATCTTCCATCTGATGTTAGTACCGGGCGGAATATATGAGAGATGTGACGTCATACGGTGGATATGATAATCCGAGCGTTTTTCAACAAGCCCAACTTTGAACGCCGATTTTCACCGCAAGTATTGCACATTTTGAAAAAATTATAAAGGCAAGGTAATCCGGATTTTTTTCTTATTTTTCTCTGACATTCCACTACCTCATTACGTCTATAGCGAATAGGGCCAGTTCACTTAATTACATTAAGTTTTAATAATAAATAGTTCTAAAATAAGAACATAAGATTTCCACTGAGGCCATCCAGCGAAAGAGAATAGGCATAAATAAAGTGGTGACGTGTAATCTAACACAATGTCTACTAAACGTTCAATCATTAAAATTAGTCTTGTATTTTAATATCATGAATTGACATGGCAGTTGCTTTGTGGTGTAACATGATTATTTTAAGTATAATTATAAACCATTCACTTTCTTTAAATACCACTTTATTTTTGCTAACACGGAACGGTTTCGGAACCACCGTTCCTTCTTCAGGGTGTATAAGATACTAACTTAGTGTTACAGAATTTGGGCATTATACATTAGTGTCATGTCAGTGGGGATAGGGAGGAAAAGAGACAGATGATATGGTGAAAGGGAACACATTTAAGATAGGATTCTAGGTTAGATTTTGTTGGCTGTTAATTATGCATTCATTATTATTTACGGACGTTTTCATATCTATGCGTTTACCCTTATTATCAATGTGAAGAATATTAATTCCTGTATTTTTATAGAAGCTATGGTTATTTTCAATAATGTGATGGGAAATTCGGAAAAAGTATTATTATTTAAGCATCTCATATGTTCCTGAATCCTAGTATCAAAATTACGACTCTTTTTTTATATATACAATGAGGGACAGTCCTTACATTTCAATTTACAAACACCAGAGTGAGTCAGTTTATGATCCTAAACTGGTTCTAAACTATAAGGATCATTCCCTGATACCCTAATAGTTCGCCTTTACTCTGCATATTCCCGTTAACGACCGAAACCTCCCGCCTCTTCACAAGCTCGGCCGCTTTGCCCGAATAGACTACAATACTGTATTTAGTTTAGTTATCACCTGATGCTAAGAAGGACTACACCTTTTCAAACTAGAAGTGACAATAACCCAACGTGTGCGTAGTACAAAGTTTATTTGTGAAAATTTAAATAATCTTGTATTTTAATTTTAATAAAAAGTTTATCAATTTATTTTAAGGCGTCTTTTCATAAATATTCTATTTTTACGCGGTAACAAAAGATGTCATATGCGAGTTACGAAATCGCTAGTATTCTTGAGCAGTGACGATAAACAGATAATGAAACCGCCAACCACCGGAAGGTTAATGCTCACGATATGGGATATGGGACGGGACGCTGCAGGCGATTGCTTAGAGTGCCTTCAATGTAAAGGAAAATAAAAATGATTCAATTCTGTCGGAAGTCAAAATCAAAGAATGAGCGTCGTCTACAATAGAATTGCAAATGCTGCGATACTTTGACTACATTTTATCTTATTCGAGGCAAAATTGAGGCTACACGATCACAAGTTAAATTCCCAACATACTCCATGACCGCTTCAGGATCTTACACTTTTCTCCGCTCTGACCATGGGTGTAGTTGCTTTTTGCTATTATTATTGTGTCATTGCGAGATACTCTAGTACTTTAATGCTCTTTCGCTTCAAGTTCCCACCTTATTGCCATTCATGCCCTAAACTTGTGGATGAGGCCTGTTGTAAAAATAAGTTTTTGCGTCGAGTCTTAGTCAACTTTTAATTTGAAACCTCGTAAAATTTTAGCATATCGTTTATCGCTACCATTTGAGTAGAATGTGTATTCTATTCTAGTCCCATACATGCCGAATGTCTTATTTTCTTACTCTATCGAACCAACCGCATCCGAGAAAAGTAATTCGAGCTCCCACCAACGAAAATAACGCTCAATAATAATAAGAAAATTCACATTGTTTGTTAATAAATCAACATTTTTCAAGACCAATGGTCCCTTCCTCAGGGTACACTGAAACATGTTGAAAGTGTTTTCATATTATTAATAATATAATATACTGGCACAAAGTAATTTTGCAATTATTTATTATTAATCATCGTGCAGTTTAATATTTCTAGACGGTAGGACTTGCATAGTGAAATCATTTCAGGCAAGTCCGAAGCGGAGAGTTTTGCAATATTCACGAATCAGGGCAATCTGTCCGTAAAAACGTATGCCGGCCGAAAATAAAAAAGCCTTAATTTATTATCTGGCATTACCTTTCACATCGGGAAATAAATCAAGGATTAACTCCAGAAAAATGCTCCAGAAATAAATCGTACGTATTTAGATACTACAGAAATCGCCAGCAAACAAAAATAATATTTCCCAGCGCTGAGCGGGAAATTTCTCCGATATCGCCGTATGTGGATACCAGGATACCATAAACTGTTAGAAATGTATACGGCTGTAAACACTACACAACTATGTATCGAAACGTACTCGGGGCCATTTAAAGCACACTTCAGAAATAAGATCCCGAGAAAGGGTTTTGTGTAACACAGAGTTACTAACGAGAGAAAAATATTGTTATGTTTCATTTTGTTATGTTTGTTGGATACGAATCAAAGGTTTCCGACGACCTCAATACGAATTAGTTTTTATTTCTTCCAGTATTTTTAGAATAGTATTTATTTGTTGTAAAACACAATATTACTTCTGAGAATTACAAATTTATTAGAAATATTTTATATTTCGCTGACCCATAGTTTAGGCTTTACAGATTTTAATAAATTGCATTACTAATACTAAAACAAAAAATAGATAGAAATGCCTTTATAAAAAGGAAAATATATATTATTTAAATTAATTTATATTAATACAAATTAAATGTATTAATAAGAAAGATATACCTATAAAATCAATTAATCGAAAAAATATTTTTGTTGCTACCAGAATTCGATCCTGCATCTTTTCCTATATGGGGAAATGCATTAACCAATTTTGCTACACCAATACAGTGAGTTGACGAATAATTTTCGAACTTATATGTTGCATTTTCAAATTGATACATCTGTAGTTACACTATTTGAAATAGTGATGAACTAAACGTTATTGTGATTGTGATTGTGCGTTTTGTATTTCTTTTGTAACGATGATTGGTGACTGATATTTAACAGTTAGTGGTTTAGTTTTTATTATACCAGTGATTGCTCGCCGAATTACGAATAATCAGTTACCATTCATCGTTAAAATCGAACACAAATTTCAGTCACAATAACGGTTAAAATAAGGATTTAGCTCATCACTAATTTGAAAGTCATCTTCTTCATATTAACGGAATATCAATGCTTTCGATGTCACTGTGATATTTTGTTGACGACTAACGGCAATAACATAACGCGTGTTACTAATCTATTAAAGAATTTATGTTAAAAAAATAATAAAATAAAAAAAGCTAAAAGCTTTTTAGTAAAAATACATTTTTATTGTAAGTCGCAATATAGTTGGGTGGTATTTTTAATACATTTTATTGCAATGTATTGATTGCTTTAAAAAATGGAATAATAAATGTATCAATTAAAATGAAGGACTACAGAATATAATACAAATTTGCAGGTACTTTAAATATTCTGATATCTGTAAAAAGATTAAATTACACGATATTTTTTTAATTAAAACAATACTTATCGATAAAATATCTTCAAGTTTTCCAGTCCTCTATGATAGACTCAACAATGAGATCCAAAATATCGAAGTTACAACAGAATAGCACAGAAAATAGATAATCGTTTTGAAAGGGTGACGGTATTTTCTTCAATGTCGAAGGCTTTAAAGGGAGTTAGATATGTTGAGAAAATAACGAATTCCAATAATGTCCTTAGATAACGGGCGGCCTCACGTCGGATCGGAATGAAGCCTTCTATGTAAGGCAGTGTCGAACGGAGAAAAGATTTCACACTCCGCAGTATGCACTTACAGAAATTAAAAATATCTCGCTGTATTCCCTTTCTGCACAGGATATCATAGAATATGTGCATCACGTGCCACATTTTATATGGTAGGTTGATTAATAAATAAGTTACGTTTTTACCGTTAAAACCAGCCAAACACAGGTTGTAAGCCTGTAATTACCCATACTTCCATATATTCTCCATTAAATATAATAAAAGATAGCTTCATCTCTATGAGATGTCTATTATTTGTTTAAAAAATATATTTTTAAAAAACACATTTTCACACATAATGATAATTATTGTATATAATGACATGATTGAAGAATTAGAAATCTATTGGAGCAAGATATGAAGAGTGAGAAGGATGTGGTATAATCGACCATGAAAATCTCAAAAAAACTAGGACACAATATTAAAATATGTTTTTTTAGATTAAGGTGGCTCTGTTCCTCCCCCCTCCCGAGAGACCACCAAGATAGCCCCATTTCCTAGCGCATGCACTTAGCTTGCTTCATGATATACCCGTGAAGTAATGATTGTACTCCGTGTACGCATCCATCATTTTATTTAATAAATGTGGGAATTAAACAACGTTGTAAATCATCATCCACGTCGGTCCCTCGTGACTGAGAATCGCGATCTCCATGAACTCTCGCCCTCTTAACTATGCTTCTCCACTTTTCTCGGCATCCTGCAGACCTTAGGGCTATCACCAGAGAAGTGCCTGTTGCCTTTTTCACTCGATCGGTCCAACAGACGGTGGGGGGTCTTTCTCTCATTCTTTGTCCGTCGACGTGGCCTACCACAGCAAGCGTCTCCGAGCTATCTTCCCTTCTCGCAAGATGCCCAAAAATTGAAGGATTCGTCTCATACAAATGCTTAATAGTCCGACTTTGATGTTTAATTCTTGCAAAGAGACATCCGTGGGTCTCGCCGTCCATGTTATGCGCAACATGTGTCTCCAGCACCACATCTCAAATACATCAATTCGTCTTCACTCCCTCGCTTTCAGGGTCCATGATTCCACCATATAAAAATATATAATGCATCAGGGACTGTACAAGCCTGACCTTCGTTGTTTTAGAAATACCGCGGTCTTTGCATGTGTTGTCAGGTCTGGACGTATCACACTTTTCACCCTACATATCTGTCGTTTAATTTCTGGCTCGCAACAACCGTCGTCAGCGATCCGGAAATGGAATGTAAGATGTATCAATTTGAAATAGCTGCAACATATAAGTTCAAAAAATTGTCGACTATTTACGAGGCTGACGTAATGTCGCACT
This sequence comes from Eubasilissa splendida, assembly GCA_031772225.1. Classification (NCBI taxonomy): domain Eukaryota; kingdom Metazoa; phylum Arthropoda; class Insecta; order Trichoptera; family Phryganeidae; genus Eubasilissa; species Eubasilissa splendida. The sequence continues at coordinate 1,943,377 of CM062868.1, forward strand.
TATTATCGCACTTCTCCGGATAAGAAAAGATCCAGGTTCAAATCCCGGTGGCAGCTAAAATATTTTTTCAATAAATTTAATTTATCTACACGTATATCTTTCTAATTGATACATTTAATTTGTGTTAAAATATCACAAAACTATGTTCTGAAAAAATTACAAATGTGTTCTCTTTAAAATGAAAATATAATTATTTATCATATTCTTCTCCTAGGACGGTCGGGGTCACAAGATTTCGACAAGGCGCTTCTATCAATCAAAACCCATAAATTCATAAAGTCCATATCGCTTTTTACCCCAACTCAACTTTGGGTAACCCATCCCTCTCCCCCCCCCCCCATCGGTCCACCAACAACGTAATGATTCCTCTGACATTCACAAGAAGCCAAGCCAAAAATGACTAAACATTATTTTTCTGATTTCTTAAGTACTTCCCCGAGCTGATCCGCGACTGTAGGTCCGAGCGAGATAAAGACGACACCCTTCGAGCTACGCCCAGCCCTTCCGGCGAGGCCCGCGACTTGAGCTCGGTTAATCTGTGTGCTTTTATAATTTGCTTGCTCTAGCCAGAAGCGGAAAGAAATTATGTTGTTTGCTCAACACTTTTGTCAACAAAGATATAAAGTCATTACCAAACAAGTTTCATTTCGCTAAAACTATTAAAAATTGTAATTTAGGAACAATGCTAATATTTGCTGACTTTACGATGATGCATGAACAGAGAGTATGGTATACAGTGTGGAGAGAATTAATAGTTTTTTTAGGGTATCGAGTTAAAAGAAATTTGATAAAAATAACTGGCAGTTCAAAACATCTCGGAATCACCCCAATCATAGTAGTGATCCATGTCATGTACGATGTGAGATGAATTTTGAAGAAATTCTCCGATGTGGAACAAAGGGGAAAAAGGGGGATTTGAAGACATGGGTACAAGAAATACGTATGTGTAAAAAATTCTGAGAAAATGAGTCTTCAAACATTTTACAAATCACTTATTTGTACATACCTTCAATTATTATTTTATTTTTTATGTTTTTGTTTGTAGAAAATCTAATACATTTCATTTTCATTTGAATTAATTTAACTTGTAAAAAATTGTACGCTTTTTTTTATATTAAGAAAAGAAGAAATGTAAATATAAATATTTAATGATTATATATAATTCTAAATTGGACAAAGTAGGAATGAAATTTTTAAGTCAAAGAACGTAAACTTAATTATTTTCATAAACATTTGATTCTGATTCGCACGTCTTCTGATCGCCAACACCATTTGTTGTATTCTGTTGGATATCATGCAACATGCCTACCGCCTACCAATAGTGGATATGTGTTGACGAAATATCGGTGAGTTCGGATAATAGTGTATGAAAAAAGGACCAAACCTATTTTTGAAACAAAATAATTGCACCATATTTTTATGTTAAGTAAGAGCTACGAGTATATTTATTTACGAATATTTGAAACGTTTAAAAAGTTATTTTGCATTATTAGTTTACTTTTTAAAGAGAACATATTTTTCACGTGAACATAGTTATGTGGTATTTTAATAGAAATTAAATTAATCAACTAGAAAGAAACACAGAAAAAAAATCTATTTATCTCAGCATACCGAATAATATATTTTTTGATCATTATGACCAACTTTAATTAACAATAACATATAATTTTCCATCAAAATTAAATGAAGCAACTAGAAAGACAAACTTTACATCGAAAAAATATTTTAGTTACTGCCGGGATGTGAACGTGGATCTTTTCCAACCCGGGGAAGCGCGTTCACCATTTCGCTAAAGCAATCGAATACATTTTTCGATAAATTTCGAACTTGAACTTCCAATTGATACATCTATTATTCCATTTTTAAAATCAATCTACTTTATATTGCGGTGAATCTAATATACCATTGAGTAAAATCCGCCAGGAGACGCCAAAATTAATATTTTTTCGATAAATATTTTCCGTATATCTTTCTAGTTGGATTATTTAATTTGTATTATTAGTTTAATTTATAATTAAAAACATATTAATATACCTATATATAAACATTAAAAAAGCAACTAATATCCATAAACACACATTACTATCATATTTACTTCATCCGACACGGGATTAGCAAAAACAATGCACCAAGCTCAGAAGCCAACCAGCCAGCCATCCGCATCCAACTTCAGGGATTAGTTTCCTTCGCTAATTAATAAATTAATCTCCGTGTGTCGTGACGTCGTGGAGATTCATTATTCCGCGGGTGCTCGCAGCCCGGCAGCCCGGCAGCCCGGCAGCCCGGCAGCCCGGCAGCCCGGCAGCCCGGCAACCCGGCAACCCTGGCAAGAAACTGGCGCCGGCAACAGGGGATGAGAAATGCTCGCTTGATTTTTAAACGCCAGCAGTATTTTCACGTGCGTGGTGTTACCAACCAATATACAGGGTGAATATTATGTTACAAGCCGATGTTATTTATGAATAACTATGAAATGAAATACACTTTTTTAATTTTCTTTTAATTTATCAATTATTAGGTTTATTACAATTATGTATGAAATATAACATCGGCCGGCTACGTGGCATCTGGCAATGGCACAAAAGCATGATCTTTTAAACATATTTTTCATAACATTCTCGCACACTTGGCGTGTTATTTCAGCCCATTTCGGCTACCAAGAAGTTTTCTGACATGCCACATTATTTAAATAAAATGTTTTAATGACTTGAACACATTTTTGAAGCGATAGATACTCCATAATAAATTGTAATTAATTATTATTTATGACTACTAAATGCGAACTGACAAGTATTTTCAAAACCAAAATGGTGGCCAAACAAAATCGGCCTGGAACATAATATTCACTTGTATAATATTATTACATACATTGTGTGAGTTGTTGTACATACAATATACAACTGGTGAAGTGTCAATAGATTTTATGAGTAATTAGCAATGTTAGCGTAGAAGTCTATGAACCAAATTTTCCGAAATTAAAGTTTTTTAAGCAATCGCCGTATTTACAGCAAGGCCAACTCCACTAATATAATAACGAATCAGTTTACTTTCAAATTTTCCTACAAAAAGAAACAGACATTAAGATGGACTTGTATGATTCTACCGAAATATTTTTTGTAAGTCAAGTCGTAAATTATGTCATTTAAAATCCCAGCTTTTTCAAATGACACACCTATCGTGGACTTTAGCCTATTCGGATCTAATATAACATATGACATATGAAATCTCGGCTTAACTGACTCCAGCGTTCACATTTCTCGACAATCATTCTAAATGTACTTCGGCTCAGTCTGGCAAATGGACCCTCAGTCAGCTCAAAGCTAAGCTGATCAGACTGGGTAGTGCCGCGCTGCAAACGGCTCTAATGCTACCCGCGCCCACTAATGCTCATTGGTGGATGAAAGATCCCACATTCAATGTTGTAGTAAACGGTCGGGGTCACAAGATTTCGACAAGGCGCTTCTATCTTTCCCTGTACCGCGCTGTTTTAATACCGGATCAATCAAAACCCATAAATTCATAAAGTCCATATCGCTTTTTACCCCAACTCAACTTAGGGTAACCCATCCCCCTCCTTTCGATTATTTGAGATATCCACAATTGTTCACTTCCATTAGCGACAGTCGCTCTCACGATTTTATAACTGCTGTGAAATCTCCATATTCGCAGTTAATACGTTTCGCATATAGAAAGATCCATTAGATCGAGCTGGGATATGTTCTTAATGACACAACCTCAGTTTAATAGCAAAATTTTATTAAACTTGATTAATACGCGTTTGATCGTGTAATACATGCTTACCATATAATCATGTTCGCACTGTGGAAACACAGGATAATAACGTTGTTTAATCATATTAAAACTAAATGGCCAGAGAGGAAAATAATAATTTGTTTTAATTATCAAGGAACTACGTTCTGAACAAAAAAAAATTAATTCTTACACATTTCTTCCTCATTAGTATCTACAAAATATCAATAATTATGTTCTTACATATCCATAACCACGTTCTCATATATCATATGTCCATCGACAAAACACAAAAAATATGCATTTTATATTTATATGACAATTTGACACCGCCATCTAATGGGGCAATATTTAGATGGTAGAGCGCTCGCTTAGCATATCACAGGTAGAGGAATCGATACTCAATACCTCCAAAATCTTATAGTACCGGTTACAAAATATTCTTACGCGCTATATCTTCTCTATATTCTAGTTTTTTAAATTTTGAACATTTCGGAAACTTTATAAACATTTGTAAACATTTATACATGCGCGATTTTTTTTCCGGACTGTTAAAGTATTATTCATTTATATTAGGATTTTCATTACAAGTGCATGTAACCATAAACATGGCTCCTCGAAGCCATCGTCGCTGTGACTTTTGATCCGCCTTTCCGTATCGGGCCTTCGGTCCGTACGGCGACAAAAAGCATCCGACCGACCCGACCGTCTTCAATAGAGGATTATGCTAATGCGCGAGAAGCTCCCAAGGAGTCCACCCCCGGGCCCAGGGGTCGGGAGGTAGAGCCTGAATAACGGCCGGACCGCCCCCCTCAGTATTAAATCAGACACCCGGATTAGCGGAACCGATGACCCGCCGCACCTTGGCCACCTCCTTATGCTAATATTCCAAGTACGTTGCGGAATAATGCTTAATACGATTATACGCCATTATTCGGTAAGTGGCAAAAAAATCGGGGTGAGAAACGAAACAGCTGTCACTCACATCTGTAGTAAATGCTATTTCTTGTGCAACATTATCTTATTTTAATACACTCTTAATGCGGTATTGTACCAACAACTTTTACTGTTTGAAATCGTACGCAACCCTTTAGCAAAACAGTGTATCGTAGAAGTAACTGTAAGTATAAAAATGGGGAGATCCAATATCCAATCCTAATCTTGTGAAACTAAAATGCATAATACATTACGTTTCAAATTATTTTCGACATGCTTGATGATATACCCATAAGACGCTCACCTAATTACCCATAAGACTCGTTCCGATAGACCAACTTATTTGTATTTTCAAAGCTCAAGCGTTTAGCTTAGTTTAAAAATTGTAATTTTATATATGTAACATCGCTTGTTTATTCGCACCTTTATTTATTTAAAAAATATATATGATATCATAATATTTCATCACATCGCATGGATATTAAATATATTAATTACTTTAGAAAAATACAACTCCAAGGCTGGAGTGCTTGATTCCACTTAGAATTGAGTCGAAGAAAAATATATTATTTATGGTATATTCCACTTCTTAAGTAGTCTCTTTGACAAGCCTTTCCTCGGCTTTGAAAAATAATTATTGTATTTTATCAAAATTTGTTAAAATTTTTTTTTGTTGTATGTGTTCAATGGTGTAACTACGCCAATGCAGCCACGTTAAATAGGGGCCCAAAAATCGTGTTCTACAATAATACAGCGCTACTATAGACTAATGAATTTAAAATTGATCACAGCACGATATTGAATTATAAACATTAAAATAATAATTTCTCACATGCTGTAAGAAAACAGCCGAAAACTTTCTATGTACATGGTGGTACTTAGATAATCAGGCCTATTCTCAAAATTGCAATATTGAAATGAAGGTGATTGTTACACCAACCATCAAAAATAGTGTTATATTTGAATAGGAGAGAGGGAGAGAGAGTGAGGGAGTGAGGGAGATAAACGTACCATAATCTGTCAAAACTATCTGTCTATTTTTGAGGGTTGGTGTAACAATCACCTTCATTTCAATTTTGAGAATAGGCCTGAATATATCGAGTTAGGGAGAATACCATCGCTATAATATGAATATCTCGGTATAGAGAAGCGAGGATTTTGTGCAACGGCAGTGCATGAGTGTCTAAAAACACACTTTTGTTTTTTTTTCTTTATTAGTGTGCCCAGTCAACTGTGTAATGTATTTTATTCTTTGATGCTTAATCTTTTTATATCTTGTATATAATACATATTATCCTCTTTTCCATTTTGCATTTGGGACCAATTTTTATAGTTACGCCACTGTATATGTTTAATTAGATTTTTGTTATTATAAAACCAACTAGCTCCCTATCAAATGTAAGACTACCATAAAACAAAATTAGTAATAAATACTTGTGTAGAAGAATTTTGAGCGATGTCATATTTTTATACGAAGTAGTAAATGGCAAGCAAGAAGTTTTTGATTTAACTGATCTGATTTTGTACCGTACTCCTGCTCGTAGTACTAGTTAATGAATGTTTCAAAAACAAATTTATATATATATATATATTATATTAACTCACCAGTAGGTACAAAGACTTCAGATTTTTGCAGCTGTATTGAAACAATTCTATAATTGACGGGAGTACGAAGGCGTTTTGATTTTACTTTTTATTAGTACTTATTATTATTATATACTGAAGTTATCTATGGATATTAATGACGTGAAAATTAAATTAGATCAAAAACTTATCATTATGAATTGTAATTAGACTATTTTATGTGAAAATTTGAAAATTGAAAACCTGTAAATTTAATAAATAATATATTATCCTAAAAGCCCATATGGGCGTTGATAAATAAATCAATTATATAAAAAATTGCATTACATTAATTTTAAAAAAAATACACTTTTGTTACGTTTATCGAGAAAATTTTATTTCAGTTCTATAAAAAAGTTGAATTTTAACATTTTTACTTCGTGGAACAATATTTCTGTGTACTTGAAATATATTGCTTATATTCCAAGATTCGAACCAATTATTCGGATAATTTGAGTACAACATCGTTGAGACGCTACACTGATTTGTTTATTTGTTTCATTTTCATATACACTTAACTTTCGAAGAACTCGATTTAAAATCAAATGAGATAACGACAAGCAATGGTGATTTTCAGAAAAGGGAGTGTTTTATTCTATACATATATATGATACGTAAACCGAAACATTTCTCTATTAGAGCACGCCTATTAAAAAAAAAAAAAACAGTACACGCTTTTATCAACTGGGATACATTGAACCAAGCTCTCGATTATTCCAAGAGCGCGTGTGGGTGATACTCTGCAATACCAGCTACACCTTAAACAATCCCACCCACAGGACTCTGCCGTGGCTAACCCGAGAAACCATGGCAGAAGTCATCCTCGTAACGAAAGACCGCCGAAGAAGAAGACTGTAATAGTATTTATGCTGTTCTCTCGATAATTCACCTGGATAGGTTTCTATCTATTCTGAATGTGGATAATAATACATAATAAAAATAATTATTAATAATAATAATAAATGCAATTTGCAACTCTTTTGCACGAACTACGCTGGCTCATAACATGGCGCTTTAGATCTTGAAGAGCTTTTAATCCCAGATAGTTTGAATGGTAGACACCGAACTCTCAGGTCTGTAGAGCTGATCAGCCGTTGACAGAAAAATTACTTTTGCGTTGGAAAGTGGAACTTTTTGCATTTTAGTGCAATTTTATGAGACAAGATGAACTTTTTACGAAAATGGCGTTTTATTAATAAATACAAATTAAATGTATCAATTAGAAATATATACATATAAAATCAATTTATCGAAAAAATATTTTTATTTTATTTATTATCTTTGTTTTATTAACCACTAAAATGAGTTTAAATACATCTACCGGTTTCGAAAAATACCATTTTCTTCTTAGGAATGTCATAACTAACTAAAACATACATTGTTTCTTTGACAGAATCTATTTTTAAAAAATTTTTTAGTACCAAACTCAAATCATTACTTAATACAAATTTACTCGAATAATTTTTAGGAAAAAATTTTAGAATGGGACTCGTAATTGTCAATTTTGCATATAAACGGTGTTGGTCACAAATTAAATAATTTGGAATCGTTGGAGATAAATAAAGCGTGTAAAACTAATCAAAAAATTATAAACAACCAACTAAATTTAACTACGAGTCCCATTCTAAAATTTTTTCCTAAAAATTATTCGAGTAAATTTGTATTAAGTAATGATTTGAGTTTGGTACTAAAAAAATTTTTAAAAATAGATTCTGTCAAAGAAACAATGTATGTTTTAGTTAGTTATGACATCCTGAAGAAGAAAATGGTATTTTTCGAAACCGGTAGATGTATTTAAACTCATTTTAGTGGTTAATAAAACGAAGATAATAAATAAAAATATGAATCTTAACCACAAAGATAATATTGCTGATTTTAAAAGTAGAAAAAATATATTTTCGATAAATTGATTTTATAAGTACATCTTTCTAATTTATATATTTAATTTGTATTAAAAATTGCTACTTCACAATAAAAATGTCTTCTCCTTAAAAATATTTTTTTTATATAATCAAGTAATTGGCATTCCTCAATGTGTAAGTAAAAAATGAAACCTACTAGATATACAATACATTTGCTGGATTATTGAAAAACTGCTATTTTTTAAGAACTATTTTTTAAACTTCACTCCAACCCACGATTCCATAATTAATACTTCCCTTTTGTACCACCCTATAAATTTGTATGTCGAATGACACGATAGTTTGCAATGCGCGCGAATGTGTATGTGAGGAGGCAGGCTGTAGTGAGTACGTACATGGAGATTAGCAATGATGGTTTCAATAATGGGAAAGATTAAATTAGGGTGACCCCGTCAAGCGAAGACTGCTCTCGACAGCAAAATGGCGTCTAGTTATTAATACGACACTGATCGTCTTACCCATAAATTAATAATCCATCGGCCCAGGCGTCGGTGGTGGTGACGTGATCGCACTACTCCCGAACCAGGATAATTCACTACCTCCCAGGTTAAAGAGCTCGCTGACATACATCGTCGTGTCATGTGGATACAATCCGTATTAATTTCTTGACACTCAAAGAATATGTTTCGAGATAGTAAATCGTGTGAAAGATTTTATTTAAATATTAAAGTAATAAATTATAAAACAATTGTAACATCATTATCACTGATATATTTTTTTTCTAGCGCTTACATATACACCTGCGGAGGCCCGCTGACGTCTCACAGACCGGGCCGTATAAACAAACACTCGACAGTCATTCAAGTCCGTCCAGTGACGTCAGAAATGCAGATGACAATACATCGCGAAGCAATAAGTCCGAGAAACCACCAGAACCGATCAGTCTTCTCCTGGCCGGAACCTCGGACACACTTCTCAGCACCGCCTCTATATGAACTAATGAAGCCAGCCCCTATGCACCCGTAACCTTATGTAACGTAATGCAGAAGGCTACGGATAAGTTTTATAGTCAAATTATTAATATTTATTGCTTCTTATTTCGGTGTAAATCATTCCTTTCACTTCTGAGCCACGCTGATTGCATTTATTTATTTGGTTTATCCATCTCATAGGAGATCGCCCTTTTGCATACTCTCCCTCAACAGCCGCAGCTATACGTATTTTTAGAGATTTTCATCTTTCTAGTATGCCTAAAGTATGCAAGAATCATATTAACGAAAGACGTTAATACTTCTTGAAGGATAGAGATTTTTGTGCGCCTCATGGTCCACGGAACGCACTACACACAGCCGCTCCCAGCACCATATCTCGTAGGCGTGTTCCTTTCATTCTTCCTCACATTCATTTTGATTATTATATATATAGTATATATACAGTCAATTACACTTATGTAAATTCATAAAAAAAAATTGAATATTTGTAAATCAAAGATCGTGACAAACTCTGCAAGAAACAATAAATTTTTAAATGAATGTCCTGAATTTTTTTTTTTTTGTGTTGTGTCACTATTCTCGTGCACCAGCGATTGCTCAAACGTTTTATAAGTACATACATACAGATTTATTTAAATTTTTATTTCACTGTCCCAATTAAACGGAACGGTCTTCCAGATAACCGAAGTTTGGCCCAAATAACCGGCTGTCCCGATAAACCGGTGGTCCAACTAAGCGGAATCAACTGTATATATATAACTTTTGTGCTTACTACTTTTACTGGGGAAATGTAACGGGAAATTAAACTATTAAGGTATGTATATAATATATGATTAAAAGTATATATTTTCTGTATATAATATACACATGAAGCAATAGCTTTGTGATCGGAATTAGTAATAATTAAACTGCAGCAATTTTGAATTAAAGAACTAATATTTTGATACTGATCGGTTTCCGAGCATAATTAAACATAATTTCTATAATTTTTATTGTATATAAATATATATATATATATATATAGGATGTCCAGCGAAAAAATTTCAAGATTAAATTGTAATTGCTCGTAAGCTATCAGGGTGAGGTAAGTGACAGGGGTATTGTTCGACGCGCGTGATTTGCGGATTTACCAGTCGCAATGAGTCACTGATCGGGAGCGCACCGCGCGTTCGCGGTTAAGCAATATTTAAAGTGCGGTGATTCATTGGTTCATGCGCGTGCGCTTTTTGTACTCACTTTAATATTCGACGAGTAAGCGATGGGCCGAGCACGCAACTTATCTGGTGTTGGATTCAAAAGTTCAGACAGGAAGGGACAATGGTTAACCAAAGTCCTCCGGGACCATCAACGTCAGCAGCGACGCCAGAACATCTGGCTCAAGTTCGACGTGAAATTATGCGCAATCCGCGTAAACCGATAAGGAAGATTGGAGCCTGTACTAGAATAAAAAAATCAACAGTGCACGTTATTTTGAAAAAGAAACTAGTTTCACCCATACAAACTGCAAATCGTGCAGTTTCTCAACGAAAATGACTATTCTTTACGTGAAACCCTAGCTGGAATGTTTTGGAACAGCACAAACGCTTGGAAACATACTATTTACTGACGAAGTACATTTTCATATCGACGGCTATGTTAATAAACAGAACATACTGGTGCCCCGACAACTCAAGGGAACGCCATCAAAAACGAGTATGTTGTGCAATTTCTGCCCGAGAGATAATTGGCCCTTATTTTTTTAACCAGCAAGAGATAATCACTGCTGACGTGTATTGCCGAATGATTGACGAGTTTTTCGTACCGCAACTGCAGCTATTTTCCGGGTTCAACAATAGAACACAATTTCAACAAAACGGGGCCACTCCACACACAGCTAGAGTTTCAATGGCGAAGTTAAGGGGAATTTTTCCCAATAAATTAATCAGTATGTACGGAGACAAACCCTGGGCACCTGTCACCGGACCTTACACTGTGAGATTTTTTTTGTGGGGATTCCTTAAGTCGAGAGTTTACAGCAACAATCCTCGAACAATTCAGGCCCTACAAGAAAATATCCGCCGTGAAGTTGCTGCCATTGAACCGACGCTTTACTCTCGCGTGTTCATAAATTTAAGAGTCCGATTGCAAGAGTGTCTTGAGAGAAATGGACAGCATTTAGACGATATTGTTAATAAAACGTAAAATTCGCATCATTAAACTCCATTTTGTATAAATAAAATATGAGAATAACATTGTAGTTTTTATTTTATTTAATATTAAACTTGAAAATTTTCCGCTGGACACCCATATATGTCATGATTACAATAATATATGATATTATAACATTGCCAGATACCGCCCGAATCGCGAAAGTAATATTTTTATATTACTTGTGAACTGACCGCAAGCATTAGTTTGATTTTAAAATGGTATCTTACAACTTCACTTATACAGTCCAGTCCGGCTTCACCTAATCACCATTGTTATAAACAAAATAACACGTACATATTGAATTCAATTTAATCATAGCGTTTTATGTTAATGCTTCGGAAATGTTTATTTCTGAAAAAATCTCCATACATCATTTTTTCAATAACATATTTAATTATGAAGCATCTTTGATATATGTTTTATTTTTATTATTATACAAACCTAATTTTATATCAAGAAACTAATTGTATCTCTGCTTGCAATGAGAATACAAAATTCTATCGGAGTGAGTTCGCAATAACTACTTAGAAGTTTATAAGTATATGGAGACATTTCGTGACAAGATTTTCGTTTAAGATTATGCAGCTCGGTCGGGATCAGAGAATTGGGTAATAATGTTAAACAGATATTTCTTTCAGGCTGTAATCCGAGGATTTTCAAAAGGTTGGATGGCGTTATTTACGACTGATGAATATCTGCGGGAGAATGTCCTGCGAGCGATTGCTGGCGGACTTACCTATTATAATATAATAATCCTTTATGCCCCGCCGATAATGACCCCTTCCCTTTACGTGTTCCGTGTGTGTTTTTCAAAGAAATGTAATATTCGGTAAGTGTATTAAATGAAATAACTAATAAAACGCATTGCTGCCAACCTCTGTATAATATTTAAATTTATTATAATTCGATAAATTTAAATGCTGCCAATCCAAATATGATATAAAATCTGATCGTATTTAATCGACTTTTGCTTATGACTAATTAATTCAATTAATGTAATTTTTACATTGAAAATAAATGGTTCATATGCCAGTGTTACAGATTTAGAATAGAATTGTAGTATATTTTCAATCGTAGGTCGAATGATTTAATTTTTGAAATTTATTTTAAAATCTCTCAATTTATCGTTCGGAACATGCCTAGACTTCTTTACTTTTGAATGGGGATACCAATTTTCATTTATTTTCAAATATATTTTTTGTAAAAAAAAAAAACATCATCTAGGACTTAAGAAAAATATACAAGATACTCATATATATTGAACTTTTTTTTTTTTAAATTTGTTTCTATATCTAAATCTTTACGGAAAAATCACTATTTTTGTGACACTGTGTACAGTAAGTTGTATTTTGTATATCTTTATACAGATCTTTGCACATATTAAATGTGCAAACTTATGCTAAATAACAGCTAGCAATAACATGATATCAGGGTGATAAGGTAAATCAAAAACATGTATAATGAAGAAACCCAGAAGAATATAGTTAATATTGTGTGCGTGTGTACAAGGGTGCTTGGACACAGAACCCACATCCGAGGCATGACGTTATACGGGAGTAAAATCCGGACTCTTAACCAGAGAGAGACAAATTGGTTACAAGCATTAAAAAATGTGGTGTTAAAAGAAGCGAAAATAATAAGCAGAACTGAGAATTATACGAGTAAATGTGGATCTTCTGAGGAGTGTTCAAGAGAAGACTTAAGTCAATAATAGAGAAGTCCACAATCGAAAATCGAGGATAAAAATGATATATTTTAAAAATAAAAGTAATTACGGATTGACACATATTGAAGAAAAAAATCAATTTTGTATGATTGTTATGAATACTTTTTATTAAAATTAATTACATTTTTTTAAGAAGTCACAATTTCATCAAGTCACGTCATTTGGATAAACTTAATGGAACTGTTGAAATTATATCACCTGAAAAATAGACAAATCGTTACATGTGATAGATTTTTGTGAATTGTACATTGATGCCTGAATCGTCGGGGTTCCAGTTTACTGTTACCAGTTTGGCGAATGCTTAAGTAAATTCTCATTTTAGATTTAACAAAAATGACTTTAAATGAAGTTTAAAGAATGGATTCAAGAAATACAAGCATCTCGGGTGTCAAATGAAATTAAAAGTCTTACCTCTGTTCTGCCTCGATTTTTAATCTACAAAAATTGAATTAGTGAGTTCACAAGTTTAGGTAAATTTGTCACAATATCAATTTTATAATTAACAATTTTTTGTATACTGATAAAATTCACAAGATAAGCAGCTAGACTTGACAGGCGTACGTGAGAGAATGGTCTCCGTCCTCGAAAGCCGTACGCCTTTTCATTCCACCTGATGTTGGTGACCTCTATGTCCCGCTCGCCATATGCTCTGGTATCGTGCTAAACCAGCGTTGCCTTATGGCCCACAGGTGTCATTGTCTACTCGCCACAGATTGTGTCAAATTCTAAAGTTATCAACTCAACGACTGAGATCAAAAATATCCTTGATAAAATTGAGCACGTTACTAGAAAAATCGGAAATTAGTGATAGTGTACGTAGAAGAGTAAGAGGTCGATCTCCAGCAAGATGGTCATACCAATATCGAGAAATGACATGGCCCTGGATAGCGAAGAGCAGGAGGCTGACAGTTCATGCTGTAGAAGCAGACGAAAGGACTAAATATATTTTATTTGTTTCCCAGAATTTTTAGTTATGCACAGCTTTTTTGCTTGTATGCTAAATGTATACCTATTGCACGCCACTGGTCTCATGGTATATCCAAAATATTATTATTTCCGGGATTTCACTGTTTTAAATCACACCACATCAGTGGTCATCAGTGTATCTGGTCTAATAGTCTGTAGCTATAATGCAAAAGCAGTCGTTTTGGAAATAGTTGAAGCGTTATCTCTGTGATTATTATTCATCGATGAATAAACAGATTTATAAATGCTTCTAGAAATTTTTAGCTTTGTTATGAAAAATAAACCCAGTCGAAAATAACATATTTCCTGGACTTTGACAATGGTATCGTCAGTACCCGCGTCAAAATTTTGACGGCGATTATCTCGGTTTGACATTCGGATTGGACATTCGTGGGTCAGTTCCTTACTAATTAAAGTCCACCCGGTTCTAGAACCGATCAACCAAAAGCGTTTGTAAGGTTTTATGAATAAAAGTGAAATGTAATTTATTACACATAATTTTGAGCAGATTCCGCAAGAACCTGTTTGGGTGTAAATTTTTACAAAAACAGAATCTTATGACAGCATGAAACACATTTTCCGCTTTGTCAGTTATTATCAAAAATATACTTAAAACCCTTTCTACCCTGAGGGCACTTTAAAGTATCATCAACTTTGTCTAGTCATATATCTTACAGCGGTGTTAATTCTCTGACTATACTACTAAGTGTACGTAAATAATAGTCTACTCGATTTATTTTGACTCCAAACATTAGTCATTTTTTTGTTATGACAACACTGCAGCAGGTGAAATTGGTCAGTTGTGCATTGTTACAAGGTTGGGTTTGACACGCTTGTATTCCTTTTGATTACTTTTATTTATTATTTTGACTTAATTTTTTTTTTCTTTAGTTCTCAACTATTTTTTTAATGTTTTAGAATATTTATTTCCTATTTTATATACTATGCTATATATATATATATTTTGTGTACGTCATGTAATGTATGACTTTTCTAAGTACCAAAATTTATAGTTAATCATATTTGTATGCTTAGATTTTTTTTGTAATTGTTCATTACAGTATGTTTGAAGAATACCACAACAAATATACAGTTGCTAGGCACTTCAATTTAATAATTCGGGGTAGAAAGAGTTAAATCTGACAGATTAAAACACGTGCTCCACTTCAATATACGAGTTGCTAATTACCTAGAATATGAATTTGTGAAAAAGAAAGATTTTCACAAATTCGTCTTTCTAAATACTTTTTAAACGCCCCTAGTATGCCATGCCTATCCTGTTGTGCTGCGTGTACACTCCACTTTAGGGTTGGAGTACAGCCAAGCTGAAAAAAGGCCCTGCCGCGTGTGTTCCAACATGTCCGGTGCAACTGTGGCCACGGATGATTCAGATGTGCCCTCCGTTCCAGTGGCGTGGCGCGCCCCTGCATTTTGGCACTAAACAGCGACATCTTTCGGCTGCCAATTTTCCGAATGAACGGGTAAAGTGGGGCAGGGTATATTTATTTCACATTACACCGACTTCTATTGTAAATTAGTAAAAAAAGAACATTCGCTGTAAGACCGGTCGCACAATCGAGCAATATGCAACCGACAATAAGTAAACATGACCAAACAAATTTTATATCGCCTAACTTTTTGGCAGTAATGTTAGGTTAGTTTTTGTGCCATATTTTTGTTTTCATTTTGTTAAACTTCACTAATTGAAAATATATATTATGACACGTGAACAGAGAAACTTCATATTGTATATTTTTAAGATTAGCAAAATCATAACAAAATAACTTTATATTGTTTTAATAATACAATAATATATTTAGATATATTTTTTAATATTTAGAATAGTTTATGAATCATATTCGTTTACACGAGTGGGTGGGGAAAATAAGAGATGCAGGAAGGGTGGAAGGAATTCGGGAGAGGGACAGGAATAGGAGACAAGCTGAAGGACCACCCAAAACCAGAAAACACGGCCCACCAGTGAAACGTTCCTTACGGTATCTGGATCTTCTTACAATGGATCCACAGATATTCCGGCTTCAGGACACGTACCACGTTGTTCAGCTCGAAGTACACTTAGACATACACTTTCGACGATAATTTACAGCAGTCAACGCACCCAAATGGAAAACGATATCCTGACAGTTCGAAGGTACAACTTCAACAGCAGAATCATAGACAACACAACCACAGATAAGATTGTGGTCGATCATATATGTGAAGTGGATAGGACCAGGATAGACAGGAATCATTCTATATCGCATTCATATTGCGCACACACGGCGACCGGCGAACGTTGCATAGTCATAAAGATGGAACAATCTACAGGCGTGCCTGAGAAGATGTATAATATATCAGGACAGAACAGTATGGTAACCTGTCCTCTTCGCCCACCCCTGCGCGAAGGTTAATTAATTAGTATTTTAATACTACATGTGTACAAGATTTCAAATTCAAGAACTCTTGAGATACATTAAAAGAATCGTCTATTTTCAATCACACACCTTCGTAGAACAATATTCTTATGTTACCTGCTAACTATGCTCTCTACTATGTTCTTAGAACCTTTTATCTCGCGTTTATGAACACAGATATTTTAAAATAAAATTCTAGAATATTTGTTTATATTGAAAAAGATATACACCTAATATAATATACTATTAATATTTTGTGGTATGATAATTACTAATTGAAATGAATTACGAATTTGACCCGCATGTCGCAGGTTTGCCGTCGCTGGCATGGAATACCAACTACACTAAATATTATATGAACCGTGTGTACGTTTTTTAAATAAAAAAAACTGTTTTACCCGCATACACCGCCGCTGAATTAGGCTCGGCCTCGTTAGCCGGAGATTCCAGTCGCACTATGGGGATTAAAAATAAATGGCCCGCTTTTTAATGACACGGGTAAAACCGAACAGAATTTGAGCACTCTGAAAAACAGCTCGAGGTCCCTACCACCAAAGGATTAATCCTTTGCTGCTAGACTCGCAGCGGATGTAGTTTTTTGCGAGTATGTTACCAAAACGTGCTATTTTCACTTTTAAATACGAACATTTTTTAATTAATCGTAAATTATCGCCTTTGCCCTTTAAGACGACTTTAATGCGATTCAGAAAAAATACAGTTTGGCGAATAATTCATTTTTGTATTATTTCATATTTGAACAAAACGTACAACAAACAGAGTAATTATGGTGGTAATAATTAGTTCTTATAATGGAAAAAAACAAGAATATATTTGATATATTAAAAATATCCCTTCCGAAGAATTATGTAGATTTCGACTGTTTATGAAAGTGTATATTTAATATTTTCCCTAGATCCGATATTAACAAGTTCGGAAAGCCCCCATTATGATTTAATAATTAATTAATTAATTAAAGGAGGTAGCCACCAAAACCGAGATATTTATCGAGATGATAGAAAAAATGCACACAAATTTTTCGGAAGTTGCGTTCTCCCGTAATTTTTTATCAGATATCTTACTTATATAGGGACTTATTCATTATTATAAAGAGATATATTAGTATATTCTATATATTAAATGTATATAGAATATAATTAATTGAGGAGTACCTACATTAAATAATGACATGTGCACGTTTAGAAATATTAAGCATCATCTATTTTTTAATCCATTTTAACAAGTTACTAATATTCTTTATGAATTCAATTGAAGTATTATATAATACATAACATTGTGAAAAACATTAATGTATCCCAGTGTACTGTGAAACCAGAATTTCCACGTACATTTCGACACATAATATTTTTCGCTTTCTAATTCCAACAACCTAGAATTGGATACAACCGTGTATTTTTAACGTAATTGATATTTTCAATTAGTTTTATTTATTTAATTGAAAGGCACGTGTGAGTTAAATGAGAGCGAAGAGTGCAGGGTAGACAAGCAGTACTTCGTTGAAAGGAAAATCCTCAGGGTGTTTGGAAAAACCTTTATATTTATTGGATTCTATTCATATTTATTTACAAGTAAATAGACATCCGTGTGTAAGGCATATTTGTTAATTGTGTTAAATCTTCATAAATAATTATATTAAAAAAATATTATGAAAATCTTTTTACGAATATATGTGTTATGTTGCATCGAATTATCCAATAATTACAAATATAAGATACACCTACTACTATTAATGTTTTAAAAACTAAAATTTTAAAAAGCAGTTTTCGGTTACTGAATCGGTCACAAAATTAGGTGCATTTATTATGTTCAACACATAAATTTCGCATAATACCACATACTCATTTTGTCTCTTTACTTTAAATTCTTTCACTTAATTTTTTGACCATGCTTTTACAAGTTTCATGTTCATTTAGAATGTTAGTTAGAGTAGTGAATGTTTATAATCTACCGTGTACATTTTATAAATACACACTTTTATCTTATGACATTTCTAAAATAAAACAATAAAATACACGCTTATATTCTATTACGAATAACTATAAAAATGTTATATACTTGATATTGACTTAAGTAAATTTTAATTATTATTAGTAATTAATAATTTAATTTAATATATATATATAATCACTGTATTATTACATTTTGCATTGATGTTATACTCGTATACTAAAATAATTTTAAAATATGGCCACATTTTTCGACATTATCATCGTGTCGTTAAATTAAAATGGTATTTTAATTATATTCTATATATTTTAAATGCGTACCTACAACATAATGTCATATGTAGCGTGTAGTAAAAACAATTAATTAGAATCGTCAAACGAACCTTTAATAACGGATAACCAAAAATAAGAAGAAGCAATAAGCAAGAAATGAATCAACCTGTACTTTGCAGTTCATTCAATTACTGGCAGAAACGGCCGAGTGCTGAGCGCGCCCGTCTATATATTATTAATGTGCTCTGTATTTATAGGGCCGGTAACAAATCACGCTCCCTTTAAGGGCCCCATCCCCCAGTCCGCCTCTGCCGGGGCAATAAAACCGGGTAAGAAGCGCTGGGAAAGAGCTGACCGAGGAGCGGATCGGTTGCAGACAGCCAGCTCTGCAAGAGTTATTTATTCACAGTATCGCTGAGTGGGTGGGGTGGGTATGTTCCGCTTCTCTTGCATAACACAGACGGGAACTCGCGCATCCTCGATGCCTTTGATGTCCTTCAAACAATGATCCCTTCGCAGTGTACGCTTCTCCAAACGGCATCTCGGAAGTCCTCGAAGCAAACCCAGAAATGATGAACAGAATACAATGCCTGCCTGTTTACCAACATTACCTCCACACGAAGAAGAACATGCTCATATTTCTGAATAATAGATATATTCAATTGATAAATACATACGTGATATATAAAATAATAGCACCAACACATTTTCAAATTACACGCTTAAAATACACATTTTATATTCGTTTTTCGTGTGTTAAAAGTTTATCAGAACCAAAACGCAAAAGAATTATTGACATGACGTCACTAGCGAAACGGAAATGTGCGTACAGTATCAATGTTTACACAAATTTAAAATCCAGTTAACCCCGTGATAACGCGTATCGCAAAGTAACGACAACAAAATTAATTATAAATAATTTTAAACAAAAGATGCTTCCAATCTGCCACGATTTCAGTCAGTGTTCATTAATGTGTGCTAGTTTTACTACACCATGTACATAACCGTAAAAATTATAAACAGAAAAATGCCTAATTTATAAAAAATGCACAAACTTTAATTATTTCTCTACTATATTATCGTCGGTTATTAAAATACATTCATTGAAAGATGTTGAGATAGGGAGGGAGAGGGGAGGATTGGTACAATTAGATTTAAATTTGAAAACGAAAACGATGCGTCAGCCTCCCGATCACACTTTTGGAACTCACTGCAGTAAATGCGAGGAACCGGCCTCAGCTGGCTCTAAATAAGAGTTGTGAGCCGAGTCACCGCGTTCAACACAATCACAATACACGTGAAAGGGTACGGGAGGAGGAATGCTCAGGTCACACTCCAAAATGCGACTGTCGTAAATCGACAATCGTAATTATTGTCAGTTTGCACGTAGTCCGTTGTAATCGATAACTCGATTCTCGGCACACTCGTAAACTTGAAAATTTGAACTCCAAACTATCAGGGACGCGGCAGACGGATCGACGAGATGAAATTTTTCCCAATTCCGCCCTGGGCGTGTTTACGGAATCAAAGGTCTGATTGAAAATGTGGAGGGGGCGGCCGGCAATCCGCGCCGAGTGGAGTAATTGAAACATTAGGGGTGGGGGCTCTAATGGGCGCCGCAACAAACTGTGTTCCCAGACAGAATCTTAAGTTTTCTTTTTAACGGAATCGAAAAGGTTACCTACCTACCCTCGCGATCGCTCGTGCGGAGAATGTTTTCTCAACTAGTGTGTGTACCCGTACCAGGTAGTTGCCAACTGAATCATTTCACTTTTTTTTTAATGTTTCTGTATACAAATTTATACATTTATAATTCAATATTCTTACAAGTCGTGTTATTTTTATAGGAGATGAATCTCACGCTTAGAGAGGAAGACTGTTTACAATTGTGAACATAATTATGTACATTATTTTAAATACATCATACATCTATTTAGAAAAAAAAAATTGTTAAAATTCTCTAATAGAGGAAAAATTATAAATAAAAATAAAAATTTTGAAACAATGAAAAAACTATAACTTACCGAGAAAAAAATAAATGCACGGAATAAACACCGATTTAAGACGTAAAGTATTGTAGATTACAAGAATAAAAAATATAAAATATCCTAAGTAAACATGAAAATTTTGAATAAAATTGTTGAATTTAATAAAGATAACTTTAAATGCCCATAAAAAACAGTTAACTTTTTTATTTATTTGTATTATATATGTCGCATTATTGATATCATTTGTTATGGAAGTTACTTACTTACTTACCATCACACCGTTTCCCCGCGGGGGTAGACAGAGAGTCTCTTCTGTCCAAACACACAATTCTCGCCTCATTCACATTCATACAACTTCTCATACAAGCTCGCCGATTGTTGAGGCTTCTAACAGAACCATCCTCCATTATCTGGTTTACCTGGTCATGCCAAGTCTTTCGCGGACGTCCTCTATTTCTGGTGCCATCAACACTTGCGTCATATATCATTCTTACCATTCTCTCCTCATTCATCCGTTCCATATGACCAAACCACCTAAATGATCTTTTCTTAATCTTACAATACTAACATCAGCTTTATATTCTTTCTTTATTTCTTCATTCTTTACTCTGTCATAAATAGATTGTGATCTCATTTCTACTGCATTCAGTCTACTTTCGTTTCTCCTCTGCCAGCTCCAAGCCTCACTTCCAAACATCAGTGTTGATACCAGAACCCCATTGTGCACCGCTAGTCTTGCCTCAGTTAACAAATTCCCGTTAGATATAATTCCATTCAAAGCGCCGTTCACTTTATTTCCTGCAGTCACCCTCCTTTCAATATCATTTTCAGCCTTTCCGTTTCTATCAAACATACTTCCCAAATACACAAACTCATCTACTTGTTCTAAACATTCATTACCTACAAGTATTTAGTACGGTGTCTGGCTTTCCTCCTTCTCGAATGCCATCACTTTCGACTTGTTAACATTCATCGTGAGGTCGCTTTCCTTGCATACATCGTACATTCTACTCACCAGATTCTGTAGTTCTTGTTCATCATTCACCATTAGTACTGCATCATCGGCCTATAATAAACAGCATACAATCAAATCGCCCATTTTTGCTCCTACATTCATACATTCCAGTTCTTTCACACATTCATCCATATACAAATTGAACAGCCATGGAGACATTACACAACCCTGTTTGACAACCTTTGTAATGTCAAACCATGGTGTGAATATTCCATTGATTCTTACACACGCAGAACTTCCTTCATATAGGGATGCGATTGCGTGTATAATTTTACTCTTCACTCCGTAATAAGAGAGTACATTCCATAACCTTTCTCTTATAACTTTATCATATGCCTTCTGTAGATCTACGAAGGCACAAAAAAGTTTTTGGTTTTTCGCTAAAAACTTTTCCGTCATCACTCGTAGAGAAAAGATCTGATCCATGCATCCCCTTCCATCCACAAAGGCCCCTTGCACGTCCCATACTTTTTCTTTCGTCACCGTTCTTGCTCTTTCTATTAAAATTCTTTCATACAGTTTACCAACAGAGCTCAGTAAACTAATAGCCCTATAGTTACTACATTCCATTTTCGACCCTTTGCCTCTGTAAAGAGGCATAATGACAGCCCTCCTCCAATCTAACGGGGTGTGGCAACATTGATTGAAGAGCGTATGAAGCCACAAGATAACTAATGGGCCACCAGCCTTGATATACTCTGCAGCAACGTTATCATACCCCACAGCCTTACCATTCTTCATATGTCTTATTGCACACTTGATTTCTTCCATACTTATTGCATTTATATTGTTTTCCTCATTCATACTTATCCCAGAGAGCCTCTCAGGTGCTTCCTAATTTGCACTCTCTACACTCTCATGCGTTTCCTGGAAATATTTAGTCCTTCTATTCATCTTTCTTACTATGTTTCAGCACCCCCCACATTTTATTTTTTGTCCGTTCTTCCAGAAGAATTTTATATTATCCTGAAAATTCTCAGTCATTTTCACCCCTTCTTCTCTTTTCAGCCGCTTTTTCCTTTCTTTAACACCATATTTAACATTTTTCTTACAGGCATTGTACAAGTCTTTTATTCTCGTGTATTCATTCTCATTTACTGTCAACAGATAGCGCCACGCATTTTTCTTTTCTTTCATAAGTTTCTTTATGCCATCGTCCCACCATGCATCGCCTTTCTTCCTTCTTTGAGTAACTATGCCACACGTTTCTTTCACTGATTCGCATAAAGTAACCTTAATGTATTCCCATGCATTGTCTATATTCAAATCACTCGCTCCTTACTCGCTCAGTTTTTCACTCACTTTCCTTTCAAATTTTTCTGACATCATCCCTTTGCAGATTTTCACAAACGTAATAAATTAATCAAATAGTATCAACAAGAAATTTCATTTAATGTACAACATTTTAATAGTGTAATTATTAATATTTAAAATTATTATTTAGAACTATAATTTTACCTTTCCTAAAATGCGATGAAGAGATAACATCGGTCAAGTTGTTTGTCAAAATTAGAAGCAATACATTAGAAACGGGAGAAAGCTGCAAGTAAGCTAAGCTAAAAGTGAGCAAGTATAACAAGGGAGGTATATCTACATACCAAACGTTCTTCGTTATGTGATCACGTATTTACATTACCATAAAAACGTGAATTAAACAAATTTATAAATATACGACTTCATTCATCGCGAACGTTTAGTGTGCTAACGCGTATTTTTCGTATGAAAATAATGACTCAGCCTGCCAATGGAGAAAATAATAAAAATAATGAGAAATATTCAGCAAGCAAAAAAGAAGAGAAAAAAGATTTTCCTTCGAAATCATAAAAGAACAACACGGCCTCTTTCGGTGAGAGGTTTGACATCTGATGGGAAAAAACCGAAGGCTATTGATTCTCCGCACGCGGCACGTCAAAACGGTAATGACGTCATTTGTCACGTGACATATTCCCCGGACCGATCGCGGAGCGGGTCAGAAACAGAAGCCGCCGCCTATACCGAGAATAATAATGTTTGGCCGGTGAGTCCTTTCATTTCCTTCGCTGATTCGAGCGTCGGCAATTTGATTGTGCGCTACCCCAACGGGAAAATATTTAACTACCTACTTAATTTAATTTATTCATTAACAATTAAGTATTAAGTAATAAATTAAAGGTAGCGCTATTAATAATAGTATTGAATAATCGATGTCATAACAAAAATTACACGCAGCTACTGATAGCGTGACGTAAAGTCATAAAGACTATACGATTGTTGTAATGATGAAAAATATTGCACGTGCAAAACACAGCCGTCTGGGCATACAAAAGGTTGCAAATGTTTTACCAGCCGACAGAGAACTGCAGACTCTGAGAAGCGTGCATTGCCGAGGAGATGGAATTTTTACAGATCTAATCAAAAAAAAACATTAGCGTCGTCATTGCGTTAACAAGTATATCAGGTGAGAGCAGGTACCGATGGTCGAGGCTACGGTGAGTAACCACTTCTTGACGACGATAGATGGCATCTTATCACGAGACTCACGAGAATAGCCAAGGCATCCCTCAGAGCAGCCATTCAGTTTTTGGGCAATGCCCAACTTATGGCAATAATCATTTTGAATTTTGAATATTAATTTGTGGTATATACATCTTGTGCATACTAATATTTGTGTTATCTGTAACCACATTTTGCTTACTCAGTTTGAACACGACTAATATGGCTATACGGCTTGGACGTCTCCTCACCAATGTTCCCTTTGAGTTGTGCGAGTATGCGCGCGCACACGATGTAGCATCATAGCGCACATAAAAAAATATAGCGCGCGCACAATTTTTAACTAGACTTCTTCACGCGCCTTCTTCCATCAAAGGTTGCCCACCATGCCGCAGTATGTTGATATATCCTGTACAAGATCACTGACATTTTGAATATTGAACCACTTTCCGAGGTTACACAGCCGAGACAATCTCTTTATATCCCCTGCATAATGAATTGTAAGAGATCGTATTTGTATTGTGGGGAATGTGTCGGAAGTGTGCAGCTTTCCTCGACGGTTGTTAGATTAGTTTTCTGGACTCATGTATGCTTCTTAATGTGGTCCAGCCGGGCTGGGATGGAAATGTTAATCTAATTGTCTCCCCCAGCGCACATATAATAGCATCAGTCCTTAAAATTGCCGAAAAGAACATTTATGCGCATACCGCGACCTAAAACTAGAAGGAACATTGCTCCTCAACGTAATGGATATTCGGCCATCCTAGTTCTTTATAAATCTCTAAATTTTGAAATTGACATAAATATCAAGTGACGAGGAAATTGTACATTTCCGATAAATCCCCGAATAAAGTAACATTTCTCAGCTTGTGATAAACCATATCGTAGATGTTCTGGCGTCTAAACATAACCTGCCCGTGTTGCGATAGAATCAAACTTGTCAGAGAGAAAGTACCTCGGTCATCCCGCATCTGTTGACCATTATTGTACATTGTTGCTATTGTAGATTACTTTAACTGCTGACCTAAGAAGACACTTCACCGATAAGGCACCCCCCGAAGATGGATAATGAGACAGTTGGGACAATTATAGCTCTTCTCAGGTCTATCTGTTCTCTATATAATCCCACACCTTTTGACCGAGCTAAAATAAGTTTTGCATAATTATTCTTTAGCTCGGTTGCACTCTAGGATCCTGAGGAAAATTCAGCTACCTGATTCCACTATCAGAAACACCTTATTCTACGCGGACCATTTTTGCGTACTCTCTAGAGCTTGCGCGGAACAAAGACATCCCTCCTCCTAACTAGACCCCGCTAGATAGATTCATTTTTGTGCGTGATGCGCTCGGTGACAGCAGCCACTGCTGCACTGTCTGCCCAGCGATTAAACAGATATTCCCGTAGCACCAAAGCGCCCGACTAAAAACACCGTAATACCTTCGCCACAAAACATATCCGGGACGGTGGGACGGTGGGAAGGTGGGACGGTTGAACGCCTGTTATAATTAATGCACGGGACCGACTCCGGCACGGTTTTTGCCGACCGCCCCCTCCCGGTAAAATTAATCTTAGCATTTAAACGGAACGAGAACGATGGAGGGGGAAGCGGCGCGAAGGAAGGAGCAGGGGGCACGATGGCGTGTGTGAAGTTTAAAGGGAGAACAGAGGAGCGAGGCACAAGTCGCGTTCAATAGTTCCAGGTAAGTCGGAGTTGACAATGAAAACGTAGCCGTGATTACGAGAGAATGTGTGCGTGCGCTCGTGAACTACTGAACACTGTTTTATTACGGCTCTTGTTTTATAAGTTTTAAGGTTTTAAATTTTAATGGCGTCCATAAAGTGCGAAATTAATTCATAGTAACATCCGCGTATAAACTAACCTAATTAAGAAAATTAAATATTTAAATTATATTCACATTGCCGATTGGGTCGTTAGTCTGGTCCCCAGTTCGGGGTAAAGCAAATCTTTTTAATAGCGTGCGAGCATAGTGAACAGGATTAAAGAATAGTTTTTTGGGTGGTTTGGTCACGTGGAAACAATGAGAAGAGGATGGTCCGCATAATATAACCAGATGCTGGGAGATGAAGAAGAATAGAAGCCTCCACAATCGACGAGCATGAATGAGAAGACGTATGAATGTGAATGAGGTGAAGAGTGTCAGTATGATAGTGATTAATCAGTTAGCTAATGCCGTGGATAGAGTAGATGGAGTGTTGTTGCCAATTTCGTGTCAATACAATATTAAAACAATGAAGAGCAAATCAGACTCACCCCGTGACGTAATTGATTCAATTAGTTGAAATGTGGTCAAATTGATTAATATCATATATCCATGCATTATCTCAAATATCGTCAATCATGTTTTAATTGCTATTATACAAAACTGAACGTTTCGTCAATTGTGACGTGTACATATTTAACGGTATTAAAATCAAAACTTGCCGTAATAACTCGCATAGAAACATTGGCATTTGACAGACGAAAAATTATTGAGGAATATTACTATCGAAAGATTAGATGGGCGCAAAGATTTTTGCCTATTTTTTATTAGTTGGATGTATAGACTAGTAAATGAATAGACATGATATAAAGTGTATATATATATTATTTGCGGGGTGAGGGACATTCTGCACACATATATCCAACGAAACATACATCCGATAGATTATGACACATTTATGCAACAGTAAAAGTATTTACTCTTCAAAAATTAAATCTTCGTGTAAACGAGCCTTTTTTTTACATTAATGCATTTTATATTGTCAGCGTTTAAATTTTCGTTCCAATTGAATCATATTATTTTTAAAAGTCGCGGAACTCTTTGATTGCGTGAGCGGCACCAAAGTAATCGCATGGGTGCCACCAAAATGAACGTTTTGGGACAAGGAATTTGCGTTAGTTCATGTTTACTTATTTAGTGGTCTGTGGTTGGGTGACAATCACATTCTTGACAGTTATCATCTTCAGAATAGGTAGACCATAATACGGACAACCATCAACATAAAAAAGGATTTTCAAAATGAAATTATAACTTTGCTATGAAATTTATGGTTAAGCAATATTGATTTATAACATAGTGATTGCGAGAATTGAATTGAAAGAGACAGATTCTTCTTGTTTTTCTTAAGGGGTATTCCTTTGACGCTGTAGCTCTTTACATTGATCTCTATTCAGTGCCGGGTCATTAACTTCTCGGTGGTCTTTACACTCCACTCCACTTTACCTCACTCCAGCAATTCGCTCATGAATGTCTTCCTCGGCATTCCTCTTTTTCTTCCTTCTATCATTGTAGTTACAAGTGTGTTGCAGGAGAATAACGTTCCAAATATTTTCCGCGTCTGTCCGCTGTCGTCCCATATTATTACAACAACAGATGATATTGATAAAACTAGTTTAAAATTTAACCACACTGCCGTCGAAAAAAATACACTTTACAAAAGTCTAAAAATAATACACATATTTCCAAGTATGTATAAATAAAATGAAAAATTGTTTATAATGGATAAACAATATGAAAAAACAAAAAATATTTTTTAAATACCGAAATCAGTGTTTTAAACTAACACAATTTTTTTCGGTTTTGAAAAAGTCGCAGGTAGCACCGGACACAATCTTGTCAACGCTCAACTTTTTTTTTGCCTATCTTTGCCCAGTCTTTACAACCATGACATGTATCCAGTCTTTATCAAAATTTAATTATTTTCCTCCAATCATGTGTCGTCCGTTCACTTTCTTTCTCGCGAATATAAAAAGCGGGGAAATGAAATGGTCACATTCATACAAAACATTAGCGTGACATTTCGACCTTTCTTAGCTGATGTTAATTTACCGTCTTGTCTTTTGCCTTACACTGATAACACTTTTTGATATTTGTGAACAGTTGACATCCCTGTATCGTCTGCATTATATATTCTAGACGCAGGAAACTTATTTGCTTCTATCAATGATTGTAATTGATCTAAATATCTCTCCGCTTGAGGTTTGTTGAAGTCGACACACCTCATCATGCTAGTCGACTCGGGGGTACGCAATACTATTTCAGGATACCGTTTTTTAAAAGAAGTAAATAAATTTTCACCTGCCGTTTTTGCCTCTTCGTTGAAACGATGTGGTATTTTTTATGATTCAGCCAAATCAAAAGCCAATTAATTGTTGTTCGTAAGCATCCATAAAAGGACGATCAAAACGATCTAGTTTCGGCAGCAATTTTACATTTTTACCATTTTTAGTGCCATGGAGGGTGCTTTTTGGTATTTAATATTTTTCTGCTGCACATCTCTCGAAATTTTCCTAGCAGACATATTTTCCGTTGCTTCCTTAATTAAGGCTGCTCGCTGTCCAGTTTTCTCTATTAGAAGTTTTTTCGGTCATTCGGCATTTTTCGGCAATAAAAATGAAAAAAAAGTGTTAAAGCTTTTGCTAATTTTCAGTACAATTATAAACGTTAATAAATAGAAATATAAAGGTATTTTCAAATTTAAAATATACGCAAAACGTATTATTGACGGTTACAATTTGTCCGGAAGTACCTTCTAAATGGGTGTACGGGGGGCCACCGGATTATTAGCTTTTTTTCAAAAAAAACTTTTTAATTATGGTCAATAAAATAATGTACTTGTAATACTCTCGTTTATGAAGCAGTAAGTAAATATGACCGTTGATTAAAAATTATTACAAAATACATACCTTAGCTCAGAATTACGTCACTTCAAAATTATGACGGGATAAAAATTTTCACTAACAAAATACGTCAACGCTTCTTACAACTGAACGACTCGACGAGCGAGCCTCAATTGCTAAATGCTACGTCGTTTGTGGTAGGTACTAGCACTATATAGCGGCAGTTTCTAGATATTAGCATGTCCGGGGCTACCTGCCGTCCGGGGCTAGGTCCCTTCCCCTTATTATAAAAACTAACTTTAGAAGCCATTCTTAAGTAATGGAAATTATATTACATAATATATGTATATATAAAAATGTACGTAGTATAAATGTATTACTTTTGAAATTGTATTTATATTTATCTATGTTTAAACCACTGTGTTGTTTTACGTCAACCGATTTCGATACTAACGTATCTTCGTCAGGACTGACGTACAAACATCAACAAGTATTATTTTTGGATCATCATTATAGAAATCAATCTAATCACGTAACAGCATGATCGATTAAAAGAATTACTGTATTCGTAAAAAAATCCGAGACACGCTCGAATCCGTTATCAATAATACATTTTTCCAGTGAATTCAATCAGACGAATGTATACATTGTGGGAGGGCTGTACCAAGAAATCGGTATGAGGCCTTTGTATATTTCCTTAACGTAAAACTTATAAAAATGTCGTACTACGCAATTTGTCAATCAGTCATAGAGCTTGGTATAATTACTTGGAGTGGAGCGACCATGACTGCAATTAATTCAGTAATAGCAAATTTAGAAAACTATTTTTAAAGTTATCCTCAAAACCCCAATCACAACGAGCGCTGACGAAATTTTGTATTCGATGTATTTGATATATATATATATATATTAGGTATATGCTAATACTACTCTAAACTACATATATAAACACAGACACATTTTAAAGCGACTCCAAATATAATTACCGCACCGACAAATAAGCAATACAACAAACAACTACAAATATTTTGGACTTAAACTACCTACCTACCTACCTAAACTAAAGATTTAATTCGAATGAATTGTCCCGATAATATGGAACTGAAAATAAAAACATGGATTCATAATAATATACGATTAAAGCTAGTATTCGTGCGCTCACCCAAATATATTGATCAAGTCTATATAATAAGTGTTGCCACATATTTATTCAAAATAATATATTAAATGTCCACCTTGTAATTGCTTTATATACATAGGCACACCTAATGTATATAAGGTATCTTCTTGTAAATGTATAAGAAGTAACAGTTAATTCGATCCGATACTTTTTAACTAATTTATTTGTACAATTGCTCGTAAACTATGCCTGTCTTAACACAGATTTCTCTAGTGAGACGGGCACAATCCAAACACAAATAAACATATGTATTATATAGATAATTTAAATAAATAAATTTGACTTTGGGACGTACCTTTCCTCGATTTGATATCCTTGATATTATTTATTAATGATAACGTTGACACGTAAATAACATGTAAAGAGATTGAAAAGATTTAAAGACACCGATACAAAGGTGAACGGTTCTCATTAGGGAGACGGCGTTTGATCTGTGTTCGATCTTTATACATTCTGCCAATATCAATAATGAAAAACACACATGTAGGATGAATTTTCTATACACTCTTTGAATGAAATTTATTTATATAACTCTTTGAAATGTTAAAATAAATAACCATGGAAAAGATGTAGATAATAAGATCCGAAAGGCTTTTCTAATGGGAAAATGTCAAGACGAGATTACTCATATTAACATTTAAATACACAACAAAATATTTAATCAAATTTATTACCAAAACGCAAGCCCTGTTCAAGTACTGGAATGGTCTATGGCAGCGCTGTCCAACTTATCTTAGCTCGCGAGCCATTTTTTCTTTTGTAAACATTTTGCGGGTCAAAGAAAAAAGAATTTTAGTAATTGAAAAGTCAGTTCGTGTCACTTCAAAAGTTGTTTTATTAATTCGAAGAAAATAAAGTCAAAAATAATACGTAACTAAAAATAATAAAAAATATCAGTGGCTGTATTTGTTGGACAATAATTTATTTTAAGTTCATATAAATATCTGTCGTAATTAAATAATACTTTGATGGTTAACAAAGAGTTCTTTCAAGTAGTAGGCATATGTGTTTTGGTAAAAAAATAAGTTAGTTGAAATACAAATAAGGGTTTAGAAATTATACATACAAATATTAGGGGTTTTACAGTTGATAAATTTGAAATTTTAGAAATAAGAAAAAGTGTTAATAGCAAGCTTAATATTATAAATAATCAAATCCTCTTTGCAAAAAATCACCTTTTAAATTTGTTTTCATATTAGTTCTTACTTATTCACCATTTTATAGTTTTGTTTTTATCTATGCTTGTATTTTTAATTTCAGTATACATTGTTTCTATAGGTATCGAAACATGTATAATAATTGATAAATAGTGGTTTAATTATTAATACAAATATTTATTTAAATTTTAGGGTAAAAATTTAGAATGATTCGCGGATTATATATTTTCAAATATTTTCGCAGGTCGCTAATTGGACAGCTTTGATCTATGGGTTACGACAGTAATTCCAGATCTGTGAAAATTGATACGATTCATACAAAAATGATCTAAAAATAGTTATTGCACTGTACTTTTTTGAAAATCTATTATCCTCGGGAACAATCAAAAATCTTTCGCTGATACTAAACAATAATTAAATTGATACGCAATTAGAATTGGATTATTTTATACTTACTTTTTTATTTTTATTACTCTTGCGTTAACACTTTGACTTTTTAAAAACAAACCTTTTATCTCAGAAACATTATTTAATACTTACAAACAACTAATACTTTTATTTTTGTTATTTTAATAATTTATTATTAATGTACATATTTATGACGGTTTATTATTTTTTCACAAACGTATATATACTCGTATAATGGTATCTACTGTGTCAGTAGCTAGGCCATTATTGCATTTGTAGTTAATTTTAAAATATCATCAATAGTTTGATTTTTTATTATTTGGAGAGCCCCACCAATAAACCAGACATTTTGATAAAATGTATAATTAGTGACCTTATATCCTTCATTAACTATGAAAAAAATATATAAGGAATATTTTTTTAAATACATCTTTTACTCTTTCGTAACTTTAACAATTTGTATTAAGTATTTAACTTACAATATTAGGTTTTATTCTTCATTGCAACTGTTGCAAATAAACACAATCACCTATTTTAAATACTAATGAAATGTATTAATTAGAAAGATATACATATAATATCAATTTAATTGAAAAATATTATTATTGCGCTACCGGGATTCGAACCTAGATCTCTCCAAACCGGGGAAGATGCACTATGCTACAGCGACATTATTTTTGACGGCAAATTTTTGAACCTATATGTTACACTTTTTCAACGTAACACATCTATCGTTCCATTATTTTTAAACTATATCTATATCTATCTATACGTATATCTTTCTAATTAATACATTTAATTACTATTTAAAATATCACACAGCTATGTTCTGAATAATTATAACTTCACAATAAGAATGTGTTCTCCTAATAACATTCACTTATAACCTTCTTATATTATGGAAATGAAATAAACGACATATTGGAGTGTATTTGAAGGAAAAATACACATGCAGACCACCAATTATTATTATTTTTATTTTTAAAATTTACTTTTACTGTATGTTTTTAAATTATGCCTTTAAATATAATACCATAAAGAGCTCGTATTAGTAATAATAACATAAATTGAATGTAATGTATATATTATATGCTTAAGTTACTTAGTTCTACATTAGACAAGTTCCATTACCAAAACAAAATATTATCACGATATTAGAAGCAGGGACAGAACATGTTATTTGTTTATAAACCAAACATAATAGTTCATTGAGCTGTCTCTGAATCTGTATCACATCTAGTTGTGGTGGTTTGTGTTTCATGTCTCAATCATTAAATAGTAACTAACTAAATACGCTTATTTTGATAAGGAACTTCACCGGGAATACGATATCATATTATATTTTTATATGAAATACGACAGAGAGCACAGACCACTCATTTATATAAAATAACTATCTATATATCTAATTACGATGTGCGCTAAATTTGATCCAGGCACGAAGAGGGTGAGACGTCCGGAGGAGTGGGGTGGGGTGACTATATACTCCTCAGGATCCTAGAGAGCAACTGGACAAAATTTGATGGTGTTCAATAAAATACACAGTAATTATCCAAAATTTGATTATAATCTGTCAAAGAATGTAGGATTGTATACAGAGAATAGACAGACAGATTGTATTCAATTAATAGTATTT
Source organism: Eubasilissa splendida (assembly GCA_031772225.1). NCBI lineage: Eukaryota > Metazoa > Arthropoda > Insecta > Trichoptera > Phryganeidae > Eubasilissa > Eubasilissa splendida. The sequence continues at coordinate 1,976,551 of CM062868.1, forward strand.
GTCAATGTGTATTTTTTCCCAAGATTTTATTTAGAAAAAGCGAAAACCTACAAAGTGAGTTTTTGAAAGAAGAAAGATTTGTTGACATTGTTTAAAGTTTATAGAATCGGACGGACATATAAAAAGTTCGCCACCCTGCAGCCAGCAAGTTGGAACCTCATACATTTACCATTTCTCATTCATCTGTTCAATTCAGAAAGTTTGTTTGAAAGAGGACAACTCTTCACAAGTGCAGTTATGCAAACCGAGTGGTCATTTCGCGAGTCGTAACTAGTTAGTATGCGAAATGTCAAGCGACAGTCGCGTCCGAGTTGATAAGTTCTGCTTTTAATACTTAGTTTAATAACTCGGAATGTTCCATGTTCTGTGCAATAATGTTATGTTAAGTTACATCAAATTATATAAAACTTTTTATTCTTTTAACATTATATTTAATTCTAGCAAATCTAATTGCAGCACAAGCAGCATGATAAAATTCAGTGCGGTTTTTGTGAATCCAACGGAATTCTTGTAAATTCGTACAGTTTGTTTGAAACAATGTAAATTCGGTATATTTTTCAAACTGCTTGTATAATTTGTATAATTCATTCCTATTTTATTAAATAAACAAGACAATATATAAACCGAGTGTTGAAGGCACGGGTGATCGCCTTCTGAAGTTCTGCCTTCATCACACAGGGACGTCTATTTTAGAAGCTTCAACAGTCGACGATCGTGCATATAAGATTATGTATGAAAGAGAACGAGACAAGAGCGGTTCGTTAGATTATAAATGTGGTGTTCTATCCTCTCATCCTACCTCTGCGGGAAATGGTATAATAGAATTATTTTCTTGAGAAAAATAATAACGCAAAAATATTCTATCGAATTATGTAATTTTTCCTTTTTTGATAATTTTGATTATACCTATATTTTACAATATTCCCAAAAGTTTATTATACATTTAAGAGCGAATATATTTAGTACTTACTCGCTTTTTTATTAAACGAGTATTATAATGAACACAATCCACTCTATAAAAAAGGGTCCAAGGTACAGTTTAATGATCAAATATTATAACTGAACGTATAGGCATTATAGGGATTCAGAGATACGAGTAGATATTTAATAGTTTTTTATATGTATGGTATTGTACTTTATACAAAGTGTCCCAAAAGTCTTTTTCATTGTGATAGTGGGTTTAATAAAAAAAATTAAAAATTCATTTAAGTACAGACCGTGGGAATTTTAATTTTTTAATTGTTTTCTAAATGTGATCTGTTATTTTGTTGGCACTCTTCTAAACGGGAGGCAAAATTTCTGAGAACTGCTCGGCACGTATTTTATTTTAATTGGTCCAGAGATGGAGGATTGTCACTGCGTACATATGATTTAAGGTAGCCCCATAGGAAAAAGTCCATTGGTATCAAGTCGGGGCTAAGTGGAGGCCAGTTTATGTCACCTCGTCGGGATATCAATTTTCTAGGGAAAATTTCACGAACAACTGGGGAACACGAATCGGACAGAAATCACGAACAACGAAGGATACGTTCTATAGCGACTGAATTCCCAAAGATGCGGCTAGCATACCCCTCGCCGTTGGTGCAACGAATAAACTAAAATGAAAAAGACTTTTGGGACACACTGTAGTTCTAAACATACATAGTATCGGTCCCGACTATTCGACTCCCCGGGGGTAGTGCGGAAAGACGCTGTCAGAGAAGGGATTTAAAATGGAACATCGTTAAGTTTAAACTCGACAATAAAACAATGTTTGTCCCCGACGTCTTAACACCCTCCCGCCCCGACTGCGGATGAATTTGTCAGTCCCCGACTTTAGATTACGGAAACTTCGCGCCGACCATTAGGGGGTTAGTGGGCATATCATTCTGTCCCGGGGTGTGTTGAGTCTTCAGATGTGTTAATCAATTAAGAGCAAAGTTTGGCGGGGCCATCGGGGGCAGAGGCGGGGGCGGGGGCGGGGACCGGGGACCTGACCCCCCGTCCTCGTCCCCGCCCGCGTCTCGGGATGTCCATTAAGTGGCGGGTAACGAACGCGGACCATCAAGAAATACCATCGGTATGCGAAAAATATTGCCGGTTTTGTCTTGATTTGGATAACATAATTTGGCATCATGGCGCATACGAAAAAATACAGCGCCCGCACAATTTTCAACAAGACTTCTTCATGTGCCGACTTTTATCGAAGATTGGCAACCATGTTGCAGTATATTGATTTATCTTGTATATGATTGGATATTGAACCAATTTCTAAGGTTACACAGCCAATATATTTTATATCTATCCACGCCTCTGCTGCCTTCTCTTGCATAATGAATTGTAAATTATATTTTTTCGTTGCGAAGAATGTGTCCTGAGTATGCATATTTCCTTGATGGTTGTCATTAGTTCTCTTGGCTTAATTCCGCGTCTTAATACATTTGCATTAGTAATGCGGTTAACCCAGGCCCTATCAGTAGCCCCATATTTACTGGTATGGTAATATTTTTCTTGTTTTCTCCCCTAGTGCACAAATAATAAAATTGGTTCATAAAGTTGCTAAAAATATTTTTTATGCGCACACCGTGATCAAAATTTAGAGGAAACATTGCTGCTACGTCACAGAAGGTTGGGGAATAGCTAGTTATATTTTAATTGATTTACTAGAAAATAGAAATATATATTAAAAGAAGCATCACCATCATCATCACCCTGTGATATCCACTGCTAGAGGAAGGCTTCCTCATAACTCTGTTTCTCTCTTCTGTCTCTTCGTTACTCCGCCTATCTTGGTCATATGCATGTTTAATATAAGGTTTCCCCGAGCACTAGTGTATGGAACTGATGTATCCAGATAGACGTTTCGGCACGGTAACACATGTCATTGTCATGGCTTTGCCTCAAAAGTTACAGTACAACCATACTTGTTCGCGTAGGAGATTAAATAAATTATAAATTTGTTTAAATTACGTTATAAATGTATTTTAAAAGCCGGCGAATCGTGTAGTCTGTTACTAACCTACTAGTCTTGATTTCTGCGATCTCGACCTGCTCGCGCATCAACAGTTCCAGATGACTGCACTATTCTATCACCCGATCACCCTTTCGACCCTGATCTGTGGGCACATGGACGACCCTCAGCTCTCTTCACACTAAAATAGTAGATCACTTAAAATGGATATTATTCGAATAAAATATTTTTTAATTTGAAGGTGTATAAGTCCTTATATATCTTGCTTTGTAAATATGTAAATAAATTATAATTATCACTCGGCAGGTAATTCGGCGGATATTTAAGTATTTGTCAGTTTATTTAAAGGTTATAAATAAAACAGTTACGTTGAAATAGACTATTCACTTTACTCCTAAAAAAAACTACGAAAAGTTAGAAAATATTTCAAACATAAAACAAACTACATTGGCAAACTAGAATGGACTGAATTCAATGTTTGATAAAATAAATTTTATATTAGATATTGTTATTTTTTCAAGTTTTTCCTAAAACTTGTAGCGATTTATAGCAATTAAATTTCTTTGTAACTTGGTACTATTTATATATTTTTATTAATTACTCAATGCAAATAATTGCAGTATGCGATACTGTAGCTTGAAGTCACCTGACCGCACTGCTTCTGACATGAAGAGACTACATGCCACCGGACATGCGACTCAAAAGGCCCTATCGAGGTATCCCACATTGTTTGATCTGACCGAGCTGATCTCATTTTCCTAAGCCCTCGCTCCGTGTGATGTGTGTAACGTGCTGTGCTGTGCTGTGCTGTGCTGCCGCCGGGCAGAATAAAGCCATTGTAGTTGTCGAGCCGACACTGAACTCCGCCCTCACTGCTATGAGACGCAAAGAAGTGTGGTAGTATTTTATTTTCGTTTGTCAGTGCATTTTCCAAGCGATATTAATATAATTAATATACAAAAGATACACAATTAACAGTTTTCGATATAAAATATAAAAAGTAGGAGTACATCTACAAATTTCATATTATAGATAGAAAAAAAATCTAAAAGTACCATAAAATTATACTTCGAGATTCCAACAATAACTGTTCAAAATACTTCATAATAATAATCACTTTAAACTATTTTATGAACTCAGTTCTCAAAAAAATTTAACAAGATATCACGATTTTCTAATGCTATATTAAATAATGCTTAAAAATTAAGTTAATATTTTTTTAATTTAATATAAATGTTTTTACATTAATTATTTTCACTCTAGAAGATTACACGTATTTTTAACAGTGACAAACGACAAAAAAAATTAACGTATCCAATCTTGTTTGTTCTATTAACCAATAAACATAAATCAAAAAATACAAACACAATAATACTATCATTGATGGAACGAATTTTTTTTTTTTTTTTTTTTAATTTTCTCTCCGATTTCTCTTTTTAAAAAGTCAAATGATGGAACGATTAAATGTATTAATATCAAAAAGGTAACATATAGGGTCGAAAATTGTCGCTAAAAATGGTGTCGCTGTAGCTTAGTTGGATAAAGCACCTTCCCCGGTTAGGAAAGAGATCCAGGTTCGAATCCCGGTGGCGCAACAACAATATTTTTCGATAGAATTGATTTTATATGTATATCTTTATAATTAATATATTTAATTCATATTTAATATTCTACTTCACACAAAAAAACTAAACACCAAAAAAAAAAAACATGTTTTTAATTTACTTCACATCATTGTAACTTCTTTTGCGAAATACTAAAAAAAATACATTCCAGCGGCCGCGGCTATCAAACTGACGCAACATAAAAATCTAATCCTTTTTACATAAAGGGTGTTTGGGTATAATATTTTCAATATCGTATCCAAACTCCTGTAATAAAAATTAATTGGAGATTCCATAAACTGAAAGTCTATCGGTAGTCAAGTTAGGGTAGTTTGACACAGTACGTTGTTAATTTAAAAATGTAAATATTTAATGGTTTTGCTTGAATAACATTATCTAATTGGAATAATTAATTATGTAAATAATAAGGTGCTCACGCGAGGCACGCGAGGCGTGGGCTGGTGCGAGAGGGGTAAATCGCCGGAAAATTTAATCAATAGTGATTTATTTAATTCACGATGTCATTAAATAATTTTAGCCCTCCGAGCTTCTGCGATTAATTTAATAAGCCGTATGATATAGTTATACATAAGTACTACAAATCAAATCATTGTTTTAATATCGAATACGTTTATAAATGTACAGTATGTTTTATATTTATCAGGGATTTAACAAATTTGACATAAAAGAAATAGCATGATAGAAATTTTCGCAACATTCTTATACAGAGTGTAACAGACCCAGTCCACAATATTTTATGGGTGGATACCTGACTCGAAAATGTTCAAGGAATGTGTGCAAATACTGTACCGTTACGGAAAATAATCTTGTTTGAATTTTTTACAAAATCATGTTAAGCTTTAAGTCTACCTACTTCGAAATAAATATCAGTGAAATTTATCAATTATTATTGTATATCTTCGCTTCAAACCTTAAATTATGTAACAAAAAATAGTCTGGCCGCACGAAATTTAGTGACCTTTAATTTTTTGTATTCAATATATATGTACTTTGGAGTAAATAAAATAGTTCAATTCATCGAAATAATCGTATAAGTTTTTTTAATGCTTTTATCTCTGACACGGTTGAAATTAGGCACATATTCCTTGAATATTTTCACCTCACAATTTAGCCAAGTGTACACCAATAAAATGTTGTGGACTAGGTTGGTTAAACCACGTGTACTATCATTTTTACTTTTGTTTCATTTTCATACCAATCAATATTTCTTTACGGATCGGACAAGCGCGAGATTGTTCATACATTAATTGACAATGAATATTTAAATGGAGTACTTTTATTAAATTTATTATACGATCCGCCCTGTGGCCCGACTAATCAGTTAGTCGGTGCAACAGCCCGGCTCCGTTGTTAAAATTTCACCTAAATATTCCCAATTGAAATTTATATTCCAAACATTTAATCCCACCGTACTGAAATCACAATTTTGTTTTCGGCTTTCGACTAATTAAAATATGACACCGCTCTCTCCCTGCGTGATATCAAATGAGAGTATTAAAATCGAAATTAATTTTTCGTTCTACCGGAATAAATGTTTCGTTCTAAACCGCGCTCAAATTTGAAATAATTTGGTATTATTTTGTTTAATGAAACTCGTTATGCTTGTAAAAAGAAATGAAATTGAATTTGTAACTGTATTTTCGTTTCATTATTTTCCCTTATCTGAAACAGAATATCATTAAAATGTATGCAATTTTAGCATTCATATTTCAGAAATCCAAATCGTGCACACGAAAATGTGACGTCACTGTTATAGTTTCGAGAGGTGCAGTACATCTCATCACAAGATGTAAATGATATTTAATCTATGCACAGTTTGGTGCCGACCAATTCAGGTGGAGGGGCGGGGCGTGGTCATCGATGGGAATATGGTCAGTAAGGGTGGTATATTAAGGAACGTGATGTTATTAATTTAATGAATTAAAACGACCGAAAAAACCCTTCCGTTCCAGTAATCATTTATACCTGATTATGAGAGGAACTGCAGGAACTCAACGTGAGTGTAGTTGTGCAATGTTTATTTTATTGGAAAACCATATCGCGCCATGTCACTTTACGATATTTTTATTTTTTATAACTATACAATCCTCACATGTTATTCTTATTGCACTAGGGCTGCCCCGCTACAAAACTCTTTAGTAGAGAATAAAATACAGAGAATAGGATGTCAACATGAAAACCTATATATATTGGGTCGATGCATCAGTTCGTAGCGTTATTGTTTTCTAAAGCAAGAATGCTTCGGAAGGAATTTTTTTTTACTTGTATCAATGTCATTTTAATGCTTATAGTATTGTTTTATTGAACACGTCTTGAATTTTTCAATTTGTAGTAAGTTTGTTCTAATTGTTAAATAAATAAAATGACGTTCCATGTACAAAAAATGATTATTCCGACATTGTTTAAATTTAACCGAGGAGTTACCCCGCATTAATTACATACTATTTATTACGCCATGAATTGAATTGCTTCGAGAAATGTAACCATTACAACTGAAATTATTACGAACAATCTGTTGCCATGAAAAAATACATCAAATGGTTTCAGCATGATAATGCCCGTCCGCATACTGCTAACATTACAAGAGCTCAGTTGGGAGGTTAATTCGCATCCGCCTTAATCTCCTGATTTATGATATTTTCATCTGTTGGGCTCTTCTCTATCCAACGATCTCCGAGGAATGCTTTTTAATAATGACGCTGCTCTACAAAACTTCTTTACCTCCAAACCATCGGATTTCTTCAGGCGTGGAATTGAAAAAATCATAAACAATGCTGAAGAATAATTATTCTTCTGCATTATTTATTTTTATATATTTGCATTATTTCGAATCAACACCCGCGTCGTTCTCTTTTATTACAATCCTCTCCTCATTCTGTCATTCTCTTATTTGATAATTATTTTATAATTCTATTATTGTTATGAAAAATATTTCAATGAAATTCAACGCTCGCTGTAAGACAAACTTTATTCGGCTAGCATAGCACCAAATGGAAGAAGATTTACTTTACAACCCTATCTATACCCCACCATAAAAACATGTAGCCCTTGAGACGGTTGAACCTCACGTAGGACAGTAAACGGCGTAATTATCTTCTTCATTTGCCGTCATCCCTCCAAGTTTGACAACTAAGATGCAGTATACTGATTTATCCTGTGAAAATTATATAAGATCACTGATCCTCGAGTCTGTGGAGAAGGTTACAGAGAGGATGGAGTTTCTTGGCGTACGGTAATCGAGACTCAGCCGAATGGAACAGTCGCAATTTCTAGAAGTTCAACATCGTCAATAACAATGAACCAACTGGAAAGAACAGAGAAAAATATTAGAATTTATATTTTCTTTAATAAAACTATGATGGCAATATTCAGTGCGCGATAAATATTCCATAAAACTAAATGTCAGTATAAAATAGCCGAATAATTATGATATTTATGAGGCCTATTTTCAAATTTCCGTGTGCTCGGATCACACTAACGACCGATCCCAGTTGGAAATAAATTGGCGGGTAATTTTGCCGACCGTCAATGACATAGGACAGTTTTGACTTTATGACCTCCCAATAATTCCGCCATTATCAGATTTCAATTGGCACCGGAATCGAATGTTTGCCCGCCGCCTGTGCGGAATGTAATGGGCGAGGACAATATTGTAATGTGGGTAGTTGTAATTGCAGCGGCGGCCAATGGGCGACGAGATAAGACGATATGTTATGTTACTAATTATTGAAATTAAACTATCATTAAATTATATATTTCTGTAGTATTGGAGATTTATGCCGTTTTACGGAACAAGTAAATATTTATTCTTAGTTTTCATCATCATCATCATCATCAGCTGTTTTCTGTCCACTGCTGAATGAAGGCCTCCCCAAGTGTCTCTCACTTTTCACTGTCCATTGTTTTATTTCCGCAGACTTTGATGATTTCATCGGTCCAGTGGATTTTTGGGTGAAATTCGGCCTCTGAAAATCCCGTCAAGTACCACTGGATGACTGCGTTCGTCCAACGATTGTCCGTGCTCTGGGCGACGTAATCAACTCATTGCTACATCATTTTTTTAGAGTATTTTATTATTATATTTTATTGTATTTATATATTAAACACATAAATGAGAATATTAATTAAAGAGAACACATTATTATTGTGATGTTGCAGTTTTTTTAGAACATAGTTCTGTGGTATTTTAATTCAAAATAAATGCATCAAATTAAAAGATGTACAGGAAAATTCAATTTATCGAAAAAATATTTTTGTTGCCACCGGGAAACGAACCTGAATACTTTTCCATCCAAGGAAATGCGTTAACCGATTACACTACACCAATATAGTAAGTTGACGACAATTTTTCGAACTTACATGCTGTAGTTCTTTCAAATTGATTAATCTATTATTCTAAATCTCAATAAAATCCCGGTAGCAAAAAATATTTATTCGATAAATTGAATTATCTTGTATATTTTTCAATAGATACATTTAATGTGTATAAATGAGATTACTTATTTAAATAAATAAAATTGTTTTGATCGACCAAGTTACATTTTACAAAGCAGCTTAACAGTTGGCCTAAAAATCAGTTCATTCGACTAGTTTTTACACGCGGAAACGAAAAATGGACGCTTACATCAAGGTCCAGATAACACAATGAAGTATAGAAAGATGCATAGTAGGTTACACTAGAAGAGATCGGAAGTGCGATCACTGGATCCGTAACCGAGCAATTACAAATGTTAGATGTTTGTTGTTTGAACAGGTCGTATGACCTGAGGCAAACCAAGTTATTGTGGGGTGACCACATTCGACAGCATCGGCACCGAGGCACCTTCGTCGTACAGCGGATCGACAAGGACTTATGATTATGGTGATTTAATTACACTCTACGAGATTAATAACAAACGGGGCATCCTCTCAATATTTTCATAAACTTAAATATCTCTGTCCAATTAACGACATCTCCAACCCTATCTTAGACCGAATTTTTCAAAAGCAATCTAGGATTTTTCTCTCCTCTGTCTAGAAAGCTCAATTACCATATTGAGACCTTATCGATTATTCGTGACACAGGTTCAGTTTAAAAACGAAATTGTGTTTACATGGTTAATAATCATTCGAACTTGTAATACGTACCGACGAACGCCAATCACTGTCACGTAATTATACTTCGACGTACGAGTGTGGTAGTTTTCATATTTAATCTCCTCAATTGTCCATTTTTAACTTCACTTTTATTTTTTTATATTCTCGACCAAAAAGTGTATTCTGTAAAACGTTTTCCACTAATGAACTTTAAATATTTTTACACCGTAGCTTAATGTCAGTTTAGGACTATCTATCAGGGTCATTAATGACTTGTTAATATTCTTTATACTAAAAATAAATACGAGGCGCATTTTTTAAGTAGGTAAGTCCGTTGCCGGATATTCCCGGTGTAGCGCGGCGATTGCGATATTGCGCATGCGTTATGGTTTTTTCATCTGTTGACTCACCACATGCAAGTGTGGCCATCTTGTAGTGAGTCGTTAAAATGTTCTGCCCGCCGACTGTGAGACATGGTCCGTTGATGGCAAGCATTTTGCTGACGATGATGAACTCAATGACGGAGTACAGACATGGATTTCATCCCAAGCGGCGTCGTTCTATGACGATGGTGTACAAAAATTGGTGCCCCGTTATAACAAGTGCCTTAATAATGGTGGCGACTATGTTGACAAGTAGTTTAAGGTGTGTAGCGTACGAAAAAAGTAAAGTGTTGTAAAAATGATGTTGTTTCTTTTAAAAAAATATCCGGTACTTACTTAAAAAACGCGCCTCGTATATATAACTTATTAAATAAAATATAATTTTACAAGCCTATCTAATCTGTAATCAGCTGTGATTTTATTTTTTTATTTTAGTCATATAGTCAATGAAACACAGGATTTGAGATGTCAATACACAAACATACAAAAGTTCAATCCAAAATATATTGTTGCCTATCTTAGTTAAATCTATCATTACTGTCCCTCATTTAGAGAATTAGAATACTTACAAGAAATTATATTTTTTGGTACTTATTGATAGGGTATAGATTAATTAAAATTTGTACTAAACCGACAAAATCTAAAGCGATCTACCTCAGACAGGTCACGTGAGCCGGTTGTTTCCCGCCACCGGAGACGGCCGGCGGAGGCACCGAGGCTAATGATTGGACGCCAATCAGTGGCCGCTTCTCCCGGCCAATCAGCGGGCGCCCTCTGGGATTTGAAAGGGCCAATTGGATCGTCCCAAATTGGGCGGGAGTAATAAAAGGATCCCTTTAAATTTAAGATTTTAAATGTTGGAGTAGACTTTTACGTAAATTACGCAAAAATTACTACAAATTTATTTTAGCAAATTCCAAATATTATTTAGAAGTATTTAAGATGATCTTATTATCTTAAATACTTCTACATAGTATTGTTGATGTTTGTAGCGTTAACTTTGTGGTTAGAAATAATTTTAAATTGTATTTATATTTGGCAAACAACTGGCGTACCACAGTTGTACGCCAATCTTGACGAAGATACGTTAGTATCGAAACCGGTTGACGTAAAAATAACACAGCGGCTTAAACAAACTAAAATATAATTACAATTTTAAACTTCTACACATAATTATTTATGTATAGGTAAATATGTACAATTAATGTCATCCCCGTGCTGACGATAACTGTATTATTAATATATATTTTTCATAAAATTACAAATCAATCATACCTGTAGTATTGGCAGAAATTACCACTAATCGGTACTCATCTAATAAACCCTGTGGGCAGCTTTAAACTATATTTTGACCGCTTCGCGGCCAACGTGCCTGATAAATTCGACTCAACATTTACGAATGGTATGAAAAGAAGAGAATGGCAACAAACAGTTATAAATTATTTTGATTTATTGAGAATTCAATCTGAATAGTGGCAACAATCCTGCGGCACGGCTCGGAGATACTTCAAAACTATTGTTTGAGTAATTCTAGCGGAGGACACACATTAATTACCACCTATCTGTCTATTATTTAATATTTAATACAGACACGTTGATTATATTTTATTATGTTACTTCATATGTTTTTCTTTACAGTGTACTTTTTAACATTTAAATAAAAAAGTTATTCAAAATAGTCGTATCTTTGTTAACGTTGTAACTTTACATATAAAATTTATATATATATAAAATGAAATATTTGCCTTTCTATTCTCTGTTCAATCGTACACGCTTTGACGGATCCAAAACAAATTATTTCCTAGCCACTCTAGGATCCTGCGCGAACCCTCTCCCGATATAAATGTGTTATATATTTAATGCCTTCCGTTCCAAATTTTGCTCAGTTGCACTCTCGGACCCAGAAGAAAATATGGCTACCCACCTCCATCAACTCAAACATATCGCTCTCCGTCTGCCTGAACCAACTCTGCATACATCGTTGGGATTTACGGATTATCCAAAACAAAGGCTCCCACCGTCCCTAATTTAACATAAAAAATAATAATTTTGATACTGTTAATTCATAGTGGAATTCCATTTTCACGCTTTAATTAAAACACTTTTTAACTTAACTATATATAAGGGAAAATCCCAACATTAGTGTCAAATTAGCACCAACTTTCAAATTATATAAATTCACTGAAAAACACCCCTGTATTAAATTGTATAAATATCCTAGCTTAAGAGAAAAATGTACCAGTCTGAAGATGGCCGTGACAGGCTGAAACCGGTAATGGTCGTAAAATAATAAACAGTGGAAAAAAGTTAAAAAGTGTTTTAATTAAATCATTAATATATATAATACATAACTCGGCGCAGACCGCTAATTATTGATGACTTCAAAAGAAAAGAAAATATAAACCTAGCATATTAATGTATAAGTCAACAAAATTTAATAATTTATGAAATATCTTTTTGTAGTCTTGGAAATTTGGAAAATTGGGAAATGAATACTCGAAATTCCCTGATTTATCAATATATCCAGCATTGTTACCAGACCTAGGGTGATACCGTTTAGAGACCAGACCTGAATACCTAGTTTTTTCTCATTCCAAGCGTTCCAATACCCTTCCCCCTTTTCCGTCTTCTCCCACGCGGCATCCCGACAGATGAAATACATCGCATCTTGACACAAAGACAGCATCCCTTGTGGGAGAAAAACATTTAAAAATCTTTAAGAGAAGGGAAAGTGGTTTTATAAAAAGAGAAATGCGAAAAATACGCTTTACAAACGACGAACGGATATTATTTATTTTTGTATCGGTACCATTTACAACGTCTATAATTTGTAATACCCAGAGCTGCGAATTGAATTAAAATTTGGACCTCGTAAAAAAAAACAAAAGCATTCGAATTCCTTAGCTTTGACAAACTAAATATTAAATATATATCCATAATATGCATAAAAAAGGTATGTATTTAGAGTAAAATTGAACATCTTCGTATAATGATTTTCATTCTGTAAATGTGCAACCCACATCTTATTTTTATATTTTCTTGGACCTGCCGTGACATCGCATACCGGGTAGCATTTTTCAAAATTATTGGTTCAATAATTCATAAATAAATGAAATTTGTTTTAACTGTAAAGTAATATTTCTGAAATAACACCGGTATGTAGAGCGCCACATTTGTTAATGATCATTTAACGCTAATTTTCAAACGTCTCAGCAAATGCAGACTATTTCGTTCTCGAGTTTCTGCAGTAACTAGAAATAGCCCATTAATCATGGCGGGAAATCATTGGAGAATTAATCATTTTCTGAATCTATATTTACTAAATACATTAGATAGTTAAATAATAACCGCTTACTTTCACGTGATAGATGCGACACGGACTGTTGTCAATATACGCTCGGTTTACCTTGTTACACTGACATTACCGACACTAATGACACTACTTGACTTCACTGACTTGACACGGACGGAAGGAAATAAATCAATTATTATAATAATGATATTACAACTTTTTAGTACATTATATCATCATAAATTACTTTACAAAAAGCCAAAGTTTCAAATTAAATTTCCATCTTTATAATTCTGTTATATTTACAATTATCTGCAATCCTTTACCAAAAATTTCTGTCTCGCTTTTATGTACATATGTATTTTATTCCATGAATTATTTTTATCTCATGTTATAATCATATTCTAACATTAATTGTTTATCATTTATGACTCTGCATATTATGATTTAAATTTATTTTCGCTATACGAAGGAAGTTCTGCATGTGTAAGAATCAATAGATCATTCACACCATGGTTCGACATTATAAAGGGTGTCAAGCAGGATTGTGTAATGTCTCCATGGCTGTTCAACGTGCGTACGATAATTGTGTGAAAGAACTGAAATGTAAAAATGGGCGATTTGATTGTATGCTGTTAATTTTACGCCGATGATGCAGTATTAATGGCGAATAATGAAGAAGAATTATAGAATCTAGTGAGTAGAATGTACGATGTATGGAAGGAAAGCGACCTTATCATGAATGTCAACAAATCGAAAGTGATAGTATTCGAGAAGGAGGAAAGCAAGACACCGTGCAAAATACTTGTAGGTAATGTTGTATTTGGTAAGAATGTTTGATAGAAACGGAAAGGCTGATAGCCAATTGGCTGCTAAAATTATTTCACAAACTTTGCTAAGTGTAATACAATAGATTTAAGATTCGGCTCATGTATAAAATTATATTGATGGCGACCATATTAAACAACTTATACTAATAATGACAATATCATCAATCTCCTGAAACATTTTTTAAATAAAATAAAATTAAAATTAAAAAAAATATGATTCTAATAACGCTGTACAAATTGACAATAAAAATAAAATATTGCATACGCCATTAGCCATCAGCTCGTACTCTGTATATTATAATATATTTAATATTATAATTGCTTGTAACCAATTGTAAACAATTAATTTCTAGCGAGACAGACAGGTACGGTACAAGAAGAATAACATTTGAAAATTTTACAGTTGTAAACAAATAATATTATTGTGTTATTTAATATTGCGAATGCCCGATATGGAGCAGAGAAGTAAAGATACAACAGAACGATAAATAAAGGAACCTACAGGGATGGAAGACAAAAACAGCAATTTCATCATCATCCAGGGCGTACGCATCGCTTTTTGCTTTCTATAAAGGTCGGGCTAAAAACACAAAATATCTAAGCGGCCAAATACACGCTCAGCAATCTGGAACAAAATTCTTGTGTGACGTCATTTTTCCCAACTTATGGGTGTGAAAAGCACATCCCGCGTTTGGGTTTAACCGAAGATTACTTCGTACATTTCGCCGTATTTCGAAAGGGGCGGACAGAGCATAGAATTTCGCCCGTTATCACTCTGTTCTTCATCGATTTTTAAGCTCCTGTGTCGCTCCATGCGTCCGAACCGTCTGGTAACTATTCGTCGCCAACTTACCATCGCGCCGTTTCTCCGCGGGGGTAGGCAGACAAGATAGAGCGCCACACTCTTTTGCCCCGACACACAATTCTCGCCTCATCCACATTCATTCCTCTTCTCATGCAAGCTCGTAGATTATTGAGACTTCTAACAGGACCGTCCTCCAGTATCTGATTTACCTGGCAGTGCATAGTCTTCCGCGGACGTCCCGTATTTCTGGTGCCATCAATACTTGTGTCATGTATCTTTCTAACTGATTCATCATTGCATTACATATTAACTATATTTGGTTTTCATGCACTCCCAAAACCTAACTTTTATTTAAAATCATAAGTGCATCCAGTATTCTAATTTATAGAGAAGGGATATATAAATTAAATAAAGCACATATTCCTGATTTAATATGATTAAAAAAGGGACCGCAAGAATCAGGTAAATGTCGTCTGAATGTGAAAGTGTATTTTTTTACCTTTTTCTCTAAGACCTATCTAACGGAGTTTAAGTTCCAGAACAGGCACAAAAGACAGCGTATCAGGTTTTGTTAGCCGGCTAACGAATTTAGCTGAGATATTTATAATGTATATTTTTCATAAAAACTTTAATATATTATAGAGTTTTTGTGACAGACTGATATCGTTATATATATATTATTTAATTTTCTTGTAATGGGCCCGTAATTACGGATCCAGTTGAAGGCCTAACTGTTTCAATAATTATACATGCATGTATTCCTTATTTTCAAAATATGTAAAGTCTGCGTCGGGCCTTCTGAGACGGTCCCCACAGTCCCGTTACTAGCCTCCCGCTGCAGAAAATAAACTTGAAGAATTTTCCATTACGGCACGAATTCGTGCCGGGCGGGCGCCGCACGTGAGCGCACAAAAGGACAGGGCCCCTTTAAGGTTGCGATCTTTTACAACCGGTTGTAAGAATTCCATTACTTTTTCTCTTACGCGTGCAGAAAATTACCTCCGGGGCACGTGTTCCCTCAAACGTCGCGGCGGCGGTGACGGAGCGGGGAGGGAGGAGACGGGGGATCGGGATTTTTGCGAGAGCAACCTGCGGCCGACCCCGAGGCTCCGAAACGCGCCGTGAAACTGAATTCGATATTGAGAAACACGGAAATAAACTGAAAAATATATTTTAAACACGGTGTTATGCACAAATTTGTCCAACGCGTGGGCGATCCCAGGGCCGGGGTGGGGTGGGGTGGGGTGGGCTGCCAATTTATTAACAAGGGACTCACGTTGTCCCATATTTTTTGAAGTATAATACAATATAATATTATACTTCAAACGTCGACCCTTTAAGCGATTGTATTTTATTCTCTAGACAATCGGTTGAGACTCATTTATTATAACCACCTAATAAAGGAAGTATAGAAAGAGGCATTTTAAAAATGTGCATGTCTCGCCGTGATACTTTTAAAATACAAACAGATGGAATGGTATTCATTTCATCTGAGAATATTACATTTTTATTAATTTTACAAGATGCTTGCTAATCATAGTCATACTTGACAAGAGTTCGC
Source organism: Eubasilissa splendida (assembly GCA_031772225.1). Classification (NCBI taxonomy): domain Eukaryota; kingdom Metazoa; phylum Arthropoda; class Insecta; order Trichoptera; family Phryganeidae; genus Eubasilissa; species Eubasilissa splendida. The sequence goes on from CM062868.1 coordinate 1,993,073, forward strand.
TACCCATGTCAAATTTAACGTGGGGCTTGCTGATCCAAGTGAAACATATCGAGGGGCTCGCTGATTTAAGTCAAATTTAACAAGGTGCTCGCTGATTTAAGTCATATTTAAAGAAGTGCTCGCTGATCTAATAATACAAGTTTAATCAGGGACTCGCTATTCCAAGTCAAATTTAACAAGGGGCTCACTAATTTAATTTATATTTAACAAGATACTCGCAATCCAATAAATATCCATAGCATAGAGAAAAAATTGACTAAATCTATATCTACTAAACCCAACCTAAAACAAGTTCATTCATATATAGTAAAATAAATGCAACAAATATGATTAAATAATTCAATTATTTTTTAATATCAGAAATAATGATAAAACCTTTACAGAATATTATAGTTGCTACCTATATGTGTCCATTATTATGAAAGTGGTCAATAAATTGAAAAAAATGAGTTTATCAATTATTTCGCGGCACATTGTTTTAAATGAATCTAATATGCAAATTGGTACAATTGTGAAAACTTTGAAGCGTTATATTCAGTGTATTGTTACGACGTTCAGCGGTATTCCGCTAGTGTTTAGTTTGATAATAAAATAGGTAAGTCATTTTAACTTTAAACGTTTTATTTCCTTATAAGTTACATGCAACACAACATGTATATGTCCAAATAAATTTAAATCTAGTAAACTAAAAGAATATTACCTTAGAAATTAGCAAAATTAACTTTGTGGTAAAAATTCATTATTTTTATTTGTTAACCACTTATTGAGTATAAATACATCTACCGGTTTCGAAAAATACCATTTCAAACAACATTTGAGATATTTGAACAATAGTGGGTTTTCGGAATTTCTAATCATTTGATAGAAAATGGTCATGGTTTTGATAAAAAAATTAGGATTGACAATTTTACATGTAAACGGTGTTCGTCATAAATTAAATAATTTGAAATCTTTGTAAATAAATAATGCGTGTAAAACTAATCAAAAAATTATAAAGAACCAATTAAATTTAACTACGAGTCTCATTCTAAAAAAAATTTCCTAAAAATTATTCGAGTAAATTTGTATTAAGTAACAATTTGAGTTAGGTACTGAATTAATTTAATAATTAATAATTATCGTTTTTTAAAAATGGATTCTGGTAAAGAAAGAACATTTTATGATTAGTATTGACATCCTGAAGAAGAAAATGGTATTTTTCGAAACCGGTAGATGCATTTAAACTCAATAAGTGGTTAGTAAAACAAAGTTAATAAATAAAAATAAAAAAAGTATTGAAACATTGCGTTGAGTAATACAAAAATATGTTTTAATCAATTCAAACACAAACCTTTAAATATCTCGAAACGAAAGAAACATGACTTTCACATGAAGACCACTATCATAATAATGGGCTCATATAAAAACGTAATTTTAATAAATGCCTAGGTACACTTCAGCAGCATTAAAGTTTTCAAATTTCTTATAATATAGATGGGTTTTTTTTATTTATATTTAAAATATGTCAATTTATTAGAAATATTCAACTCCATCCTATATCCATCTTAATCGTAATTCAAAGGAAATTGACACGTCAATTTTCCTGCGTGTCGTACACAAAAGGACATTTCTGCGATTGTATAGGCGATGCTTCAACATAACAATTTTTCTTTCAACTGTATCACTGACACATTACGTACAAAACTGATACAATCAATTATATGCTAGTAAATATGTTTTAGTTTATTCTGAAGGAAAATGGGTTTGTTGGAGCATCAATTATGTAGATCTTCAGGGTATAACAATTTTTTTTTAAGAAATGATATTCGCTTTAAAATGATTTTAAAGCCCGTCAAAACATATTTTTCAATATTGTTAATGTAATCTCCCATAGGATCAACCAATTAATAAATTAATTAAAACAATTACTTAATTAGATATCTTCATAAAATGATTTAAATAATAACATAACTTACCATTCCTTAGTCCTAGTGCTCATGTGCCACCTGGCGATAGATCATAATTCCGAATCTCTCCGCCCCAGCGACGATTATTATTAATAATCCTGCTTTTAAATAATCCAAGAGGGCCGAATGGTTCGTATCTTGGGTAAATGTTGCGTTATCTCAACCTACGTTTTCTGACAGTTGATAGATAAGTTTCATATATATAATTTATGAAACTAGAGATGATATTATTTTTCTCTTCTTCAATATTAGCAAAATTACTTTGTGGCCACATTTTAAATAAATATTAAGATGAAACACTTTGTTTAAATCACTGTTTATCGATAATAATAATCAATTCGACGATCAGCTTTAGGAAACAAACCATTCTTTTGACATTAACAAGGGTTTAGAAATTATATATACAATTAGTAATATTACATATAACTACATCCCTTTTGCAAATAGTCACCTTTATAATTTGTTTTCACAGTAGTTCCTTATTAGTTACCCACCACTTATACTTTTAGAGTTTTGTTTTTATCTATGCCTATATATCTATATTTTTTATTTTAGCATGCATTGTTTCATGAAGAAAATAGCACAGGTATCGAAACATATTGATTTGTCAATAAGTAGTGATTGAAACAAAGCGTTTTATCTTATTATTTAAATTAATAATGTTTTACTACGATTAGTAGAATACAACATACTGCATACAAGATATACAATTCTGTTATATTCGATAGAAACGCTACTTTGTTGTTTTTTCTTTATAATGAATTATTAATAATAATAATAATATTAATTATTAATAATTTAATGTTGTTTTTTCTACAATAAACCTCAACAATGAGAACATACAACCCCGTCAATAAATATAAAAATCTTCCCATTCCATTTACCCAATACAGTTCCGCGACGCGAGTGACAAGGACAAGAACACTAGCTTTATGAAACAACTCTCAAACATTTTATCTGTTTAAATAAATTATATTATTTTATTAAATTGCAAAATATTGTGTAATGGCGTGTGGATTCAGCGTTCGTTTTATTCATTTAGCAAGACAATCAATTTAGAATCACTTTCAATTAAGACGAGACGATTTCACTCTACTGGCGACATTGTCAAACATGAAAAGTGATAGTGATTTAAAAAAAAAAAAAACAATGGTTGAAGAACTAAATTGAGTTTTACGTTCTATATTATTCCAAGTGAAAGTTATTTTAAAATGTATTGATACATACATTTGCTACTTTTTAATATATTTCACTAATTCAACATAGCACAGATACTTAGGCACATATAATATTACCTATTACTAATTAGACAATAAAATTCTAAATATTCAACATTTAATAATAAAAAATATTATTGTAAACTATAATACAATTTAAACCATTAATTATTAGAATAATGTATAATAGTTTTGTTGCTATATACAGAAAATATAAAATGGTATATATTTATTTAAAATCAAATTAACTAAACAAAAAGAAAACTTACCATTTTAGTTCACGCGTGCTCTTCCTGGGATGTATTTATACATTGTTGATTAAAATAAAACTAATGTTTTTCTTTATGTTTCAAAACTAAGTTTTTAAATGTTTCCAACAAGACGGCCTTTAGCGGGTCCATCGCGGATATTTTACCTAATCACGAAAACACACAACTTGTAAAACATTAATCATCGTAATTGTTGTATATAGAATTATTATGATAATGTTCTTCCACAGACTCTACATTAATGTAGAGTGAAAACCCAGCAACAGCTGGTGCGATTGTCGAATTAAAAAACTATTTATCCGACCGTGCAAACGAAAATTAAATCGACATTACCACATCGTAAACAATCGCGCCGGCCGAGAAACACACCCTTGTAAATCACAAAAAAAGCACGTTACGCATTGGAAACGTGAAAGTTTTTCCATTGTGTTGACGCGGCGACAAGGGAACTACATTATTCGGTGATTATTTCCCTTATTTCCGTGCCCAATCGATCGTTTTAAAGGTTAGCAAAACACAAAAGATGCGGCGAGCTCGCTTCACGCCGCGCGGACGGTCGCCATCTTGGGTCCCCGGCGCGGCGCATGCGCGGTGGATGATAATTGTATTTTCGCGAGAAGCGCGCTCTTCGCGGGCTTGACAGATTTACGATCCTCCTAGGGGCCGACTTAGCACTTTCTTGTGATGGGGAGCGCACACCGCTAGATGGTTAATTACAATATTCTCGCTTGGATAGCTATCATTCTTGATTGTGCTGCAATGAACCGTATAAATTGAATTAAATTTAAATGATAATCAACAAAGCAGAATCATGGCTTTCTTTGATCACGGTATAGGATTGCTAAGCGTCTCGGTTCACCCGAGATAGTAAGTTGTTTGTCTTAGGTCAGTGCGTTTTACAATCTGTGTTCCAAAATACATCTGAATTCAATTCAGAGCAAAACACCTTTGATTATTTATTATCGTACAAATCTATAACATATTCATTTTCAATATTTTATTAAATAGTTGAATGTATATTTTGATTGTTTTACTTCAATCTACTACTTGTACGTCAATGGCTTCACGTTCACAATAGCTGTTTGTCTGTTCTATCTTCATATTGTTTTTTAATATATTTGTTTACGAAGGCCATTAAACAACCTGTTGATAATTTGCGGTATGAAATTAAATACAAATTATTTGATATATTTGTTGTCACGATCTCCAAACCGTCTATAGATTAACCAATTCGTTGTCCAGATCAGCATAAACATGTTATTTTTCTATTCCTATAATCATTCGTCCCCATTTTCCCATACAGCATCTTAAAATATACAGTATAAGAATTATACGAATCTATTGATTTACCAGTGTTAATGAACATTCCAAATTTTGGTGATATCTACATACTATATTGTGCTAAAAATGCAAGTAACCCGTATGATATGTTTGACAAGACACAAATCGCATCGTTTAAAATCAAACTTTAAATAATCACCACCAGGGATATTATTTATCGCCAGGTGGAACGTGTGTGTGCACGGTAATTTACGTAAATCATTTTAAGAATTGTCTGATTGGGTATATGTTTACGTTAATTGATTAAAATTAAGTTGTGCTGCGGCAGACCATTTTCGTTTTTTGTAAATAAATAATATTTTCTGTTTTAAAAATATTAATAAAATAGATTTTACGGAAAACCGACCGTGGGTGACCATTGATGATTTTATCAAATGTATTGCGATAAATCGAAACATACTACAACTGTTCACCGATGATCAAATCAAAAAGGTATCTATGAAAAATATATTTACCTTTATTTAGATTTATAAAATATCTGAAAAACTTTTTTGAAATATTTCCATACAAAAGTTTTCGAATTTACGACTCCGTCAACATTTTTTTAAAACGGCATGACATGCAAACTTGAAACCCACAAAATTTCTCATACTTTTTGTGGTGTTGGAACCCTCGTCAGTTTTCATGACGTACCCTGGTAGGCGGTGGTGGTGGCGGTGGTGGCGGTGGTGGCGGTGGTGGGCACCGGCAGCAGAAGATCTGACGGTGGAAATATAAGTTTTGTTGTTGGATTCGCTGGGGAAATTATATTTTTCGCTTGGCGATTTTTTAAACCAAATGCGGAATCGGCTCCAGAATGTGTGAAATATTCTAAAAGATAGATAACTCTCTTTTGGTCGACCCAATAAATTCGAATTGAAATTATTTCGTTAATTAATTTCTGCAATATAGGTTTTAATTAATCATTTCCATTATCTTAATCAAAAGCGCGATATCCAAAAAAAACCATGGTAGTGCTATATACAGGATGTTACAGACCTAGTCCACAATACTTTATGAGCGAATACCTTACTAAATTAAGAGTCGAAAAGGTTTCAGGGATATGTGTCTAACTTCAACTATGTCAGAGATATAATCATTTCAAAAAAATCGTAATTCGATTAATTTCAATATTTTATTGATTTCAAATTATATATTGGATACAAAAAATTAAAGTTCATCGGATTTCGAGCAGCTGGACTATTTTTTGTTAGATGATTTTGGGCCTGAAACAAAGATATACATTAATAATTGATCAATTTCGCATATATGTATTTTTAAGTACGTAGACTTCGAGTTTTACACGATTTCGTAAAAATTTCAAACAAGAATATTTTCCGTGACAGTGCAGAATTTTCACATAGCCTTGAACATTTTCGAGTCGTATTACAGTCAGGTATCCGCCCATAAAATATTGTGGACTAGGTATATTATATCCTGTATAATATCAGCGCTTATCTATTTGTCAGAAACCTGGATACTAACAAAAATATAAAGCACCATTTGTATAGCAGTATTTGAAAAAAGGATTCTAGGGAGAATTTGCGGAGCTATCAAATAAAATGGAGTGTGGCGTAGGCATTATAAACTAGAACACCATTCAACGAGAACAAAATTCCTAAAAATAGGGAGGCTTCGATGGCTAAGGCCATAGAAAGCGTACGAATGATGCGCAACCCCCGCAATGCATGCTCAATAATAAGCCTGCAGGAAGATGAAGAAAAATAGACCCTAAATGGGGTGGTAGGGATATATAAATAAAGCCTTTCCATTCTTGGTGTCAGCAATAATTATCGGAAAGTATTCTCATAAAAAATAATATTTTTAAACTACCAAAACAAATATTACACGCACATTTCTTTTTATACCTACGCACGTATTTAAATTGAATACCTACAAAATATACTTTTTATTTTTACTTCATTTTATTTTCCATATTTTTTCCATTTCTATTGAATATCTTCATGACAGTTCATTTAACATGTAAAACAAATATACCTAGACGTTCGACTCCATTGATAAATCGACGTAAACTGCTGCTTATTGGCTCGCTCATGAATGAGATGTATGCTTTTCTCTTTTTTGTATAATTATTATTATTTTTTTTTTCTTGTAAAGAGGACTTTCATTAATATAGACTTTCCAGGCTGGAAATGAGGTCAAATCATATATTTATTCATATCCTATATTTGTCTACTAAGTATACTGTTTTACTGCAGAGTTTATATTGTATAATTGTATACAAGAGATCGAATACTTCGACATATGAGACTACCACTGCAACAATACTGTATATCGGTTTTGGTCAGACCAAAGTTATGAATGCACAACATTGTACATCTTCTTAGGCATCGAGTATTATTATATATAAAACAACCATATAAAATAAACAAAAATATTATTAAACATAATTTGTATGTGACCTTTCCTGCGACAACTGTATATCATCCAATTATTTGTAAAAACCGATATACAATGCTTTTGCAGAGGGGGGGTCTCATATTGTATGATCATCCATATTTTCAAAACAAAATAAAATAAAATAAATTCTTTTATCACTTTATTTAGTTGTTTTTGCAGTCACATGTTTTTTTTTAATACAATGGCATGGTTATTTTAAATAATATTAAAAGTCATAGTATTATGTAAAGTATTATGACCTCCGGTTTCTGTTCCCGCTTTATGAGGTTTAAGCAAAACTTACAGGCAACACAATACCTTTCAAAACATCGCTAATCTACAGGGATAATAAACCGGGAATACGCAAACCATGATGCGCCTACATACATACAATAACGCAAAATTTTATTTTATCGTTTTATTACCATAAACCTAACATTACAAATAAATACCAAAATCAAGATCAGATAAAATATATGCCGTATACAATAATTAGATAATGCTATAGATCCATGGTGATGGGTTATTGTTAAATAAATAAATAAACTAAAAACTTATGTACCAGGCACATGTTAAACAAAATAACATTCTTGGCTTTAATGGTATTTCTGATGGACAACCGCACAACCATCTTCTAGGTCTCTTGTCTTGACCCGCCGTCTCCCATCAGAGAATTTGTAGCCTGGCTTGATTCTTTTGAACATTGTCCACCAAGTTACGTTTGGCATTTGGCATTGCACTGGAGTTCATCTTAACCACAACGTGACCGGCTCATCTTACTTAGCCTTCTCAACTTCAATATTGTGAAGATATTTAGTTGTTGGAAGACCTGGATAAGGTTAGCATTTGAGTGGATGCGCCATCGGTGATTATCCTTAACTGGTCCAAGTATTCTTCGAAGAATTTTGATTTTGAATGCTTTGATATCCTTTCGCGTTTATATAATACTAACGAAAACGTACGATATTACTTTTTTATATTATGTAAAATGGAATACGTTGTACAGCTTCACCCTTTTAGAAAACATTTAGGAAAGATTTCCAAATAAATGATTTAAGAAACAGGACACCCAAAGCTTACATGCGTTTTTCATTTTATATTTGATTTTTGTTTTGGTTGTAAAATATATTTTAAGAACATGATATAATTTTTTCAAATATAGAACCGTGTCTAGAAATATAGATACGGTACTGTAAGTATTAAGGATCACGCACTCCAGCTATCACCTCCCGGGGTATCCGGTTCGGGTGTGACGTTAAGTTTTAAATTGTCTCACATTGAGTTTGGAAATAAAGAATACGGTAAAATTTTACATTTGTACATTTCTTAACATTACGTAATTCTGTGGTATTTTTGTATATTTAAATATATTGAAGATGGTGTTATACATAAACAACGATTTCGAAGCTCTGCTCTAAACTAAACATCGCTAAATCTAATCCTTACCTCGTACTAAACGGAAATTCAAAAATCTAATTAGCAGTACATACTATTATTATTTATTTATCAGACATCTTTGAAATAATGTATCCAAGTTATCAATTCGGCCGACAGGTTGCTCTGCATAATACTCCGGGAACTGGGACGCCAATTTGAATATATCTGTAAATATAATTAAGAATTATAGTACACCTAATTAAATTGAATTGTATTTATAGGAAGAAATAGTTTTTGCCGTGTGTAAACACTTTTCTTCTTTGCGTACATTGTTGACAAATTATTGTCACCTGCGCTTGACCAAGTAATGCATTACTTTTTGTCGGAACTAGTCACGCGCCGCGTTGCATCGTCGGTGGAGCCATTCATATCTATCGTCTTGAGATACAAAATCGATCTTTATTACTTCATGATTCTTCATTGGTTTGTGGACATGTTTATTTACTTCTCATCGTATCGGAGACTTAAAACATCTCGTTTTCGTACAGTGTGTGTTCTTTATATGCTCGATATCGTTTTTATACATACAATCGCAATGATTGTCATTTCAGTTATATCATTAGTATTGTGAAATCCACGGGAAATGCTGGCAGGCTGCTTTTACTCTTCGTTCTTTATAGGAACAAGAGTTAATGACGAAAGAAGGTAAGTTAAGCCCTTTCACAATCATTTAGCCACATTTTTTTCCTTTTATCCGAGTTCCTTATCACTATCTCATTATTATATTTGCATTTGTACTATCTTTGTAATCTACTTTCGCAGAAATCTGTACTGTGCAATCACCGGGCTATTTATATATTATGAAATCTGTTGAGACTGTTTAGAAGAAATTTCTAATTCTATTTTTTTTATTTGTATTTGACATTCTACTACGTCTGTCTCCTTAGATAAAATTTAACAAATAGTTGTAAGATAATTTTCTAAAATAAATAAGATGTTGCCGGCTCTTTAGATAGTTGCACAACTTGACTGTAATTTTCAAAACGCACAATGAAATTTATTTGTATAATTCATTATGGTTCGTCTGCATTCAAAATTCATTAATTTTATTACACCGACTCCCGCACTGAGGAATTACGTTGTTTTCCATTTATTGGTGGACAATATAAATTTAATTCATATAATTTGCAATAAAATATTTTGCGATTATATTTTTAATCATATATTTTTTAAAACTTGTAACGTAATTTCAATCACCGTAAAAAATTTAAGTGTAAATGGACATGACGTAATATTTTTTTAAATTAATTTTCTTACTAATATTTTAACATTCATATCAATCTTTCTATTTTCTTACATTTAAAACATATGTACAAAGCAAATGTGTTTTTCTTAATTATTTATTAGAGATCAAACAGTCATACAAATTAAAGGCACTTACTTACTTTGACTAAATATACGTTGTTTTAATTACTTTAAAGATTAAATTAACATTACATAAATTATCAATTAACTTCTTTAACAAATAACTTAGGCAGCTTCATTGCGACTAATAATTGATACCTATACATATTGTGATATTTTTAAAACTTAACCTGATATTTCATTTTAAATATATCTACGCCTAAAATCTCTGATAATGAGATCAGAAAATATAACTCCATTTCTAGTTTACACTTTCCGAGCACAAAAACTAAAATACTTCTGAACATTCAATATCTACTATACATTTTGTTCAACTATAGAAATAAATTGAAAAATGTTAAATTATGATACTCAAAGGATATTGTTAAGGGATACAAAGAAAGGACGTACAAGTGTGAACTGAATGGAGATGAAGACAAATGCTTTTAATTCAAGAGTTATTTTGCAATACATTAAAATACTTATTACGTTAACGATATCATATTTTGATTTTGAATATATCGCTTTACATTATGGAAATTATGTGTCAACGTCAACTTCTCTCAAATTTTAACTTTTACCTGTAGTCAATATGTTTATTTCAAATCGGGCATGACATCATTCTGATTTACTTAGAAAAAAAAAGTTCTACCTTTTAAAATTATCACAGACATTTATTTCCATTGCCGGATGAAAGCCTCCCCATGTGTCTCCCACTCTAAGCTGTCAATTATTATTCGACGATTTCGTCAGCCCAGTTTTAGTACTCATAATTTCCCTCACGTACCACTGCGTTTGTCCAACGATTGTCCATCCACCGAGTGATATGGCCTGCCCATTGCCAATTCATTTTCTTGACGTACATATCGGTTATTTTATTTGTTAACTTATTCAAACGTTTCTTTTACTGTCTCTGCGTATGATAATGATAATAACATTGGATATTTTTAAAGCGCTATTTTCGTAAAAAAATGTCACCTCATGGGCGTTTTGCATATAAACTATTTAATCCTAAAATTAAAAATTGTTATTTGAACTTATAAAAATTATTTTGTGGAGATGCTCATCATACACGTGCTTGGGAGCGTTTCGCCAGTTTTTAGGTTTCTATTTTGTTGATAGATTGTCAATGTTTGGTAGTTAAACGTAAGCTCTAAATATATGCATTGGTTATGTTTTAAACATACCTAATGGAAGAAAAATTTTAAAAATCATGTTCTGGCATCGGATTACTGAATGACGTATTGTAGAATACGATTTTATTGCATTGTATTGCATGCATTGTAATATTGTCGTCATCACATCAGTCGCCAACCATCTCAGACCTCAATTGTTGCCAACCACCTCAGACCTCGATTGTTGCCAACCACCTCAGACCTCAATTGTTGCCAACCACCCTTCCGATGTCCATCAATCTTAAGGCCTCCTTTCCATAATATTATTGATAATATTATTTTATTTTTATTACTATTACACTTCTCACTTACCCCTATGAGAGTACGACGTGAAAGTACATATTAAGATTGTATGTTCGAACGGACAAAAGTCAGATTTTGTTATAGCACTATTTGTATTGGCGTATCTTTGTCTTTAAAGGCGTGAACGCCAACTAGAAATTTACTCCTAGTAAATACCCTTCAAATTAGTGACGAAACCTTCTAGTTTCGGTGATAGGGGTGCCAGCATCTCTGTGACAGCAAACAGAAAGGATTACTAAATAAATAGCTGTTGTGTTCACTCGGTATTTCTAAAAACAGGTAAGGGTGTGTCAACCGTTTCTTTAAACTGACTACAAATAATAAATAGCTCGTTTTGTAAATGTAACAGTGAAAACTCGTAAGTAGGAGAGTTTCAACTCTTATCAAAAATAATATGTTTATTTATTGTTTCGGAGGTAAACTTGTAGAACTCCATAATCATACATATGAAAATAAAAATACTCGTTTCTTAGTTCGTTTCGTTTAATTTCTGAAAGACACGTTACGCGTTATGAAGGCAATACAAATATAACCATTTTAAATTTAATAACTTGTTCAACATCAACAGGATCTAGTTATGCAGAAAGCAGCTGAGACAGTAATTTGGAACAACTACATCCTTAAAATATCATTAGTTTTAATATATATGTTAACTAGAATCATACAAAAACACATGTAAAAAAAACCCTAAGAATTAACGTGCTTAACTCTACATCATTTATTACATATATTATTACATTTCATTAAAACATCATTAGTGTTTGAACAGAATGGTTTCTTAGAATCGTGCTAAAATATAAAAACCACAAAATTCATATTATTACCTTAAGTACTTAAAATTATATAAGTGCCCCTTTTCAATAGATTTCATACAAATACAAGTTGTTGAATTTAAAATGGTTACATTGATAATACCCTCATAAGACGAAACGCGTCTCATGTAAATTAAATAAGATGTGTATTGGTTCTCTCAAAACGAGTGAAATCAAGAATCCAGACTGCAGAAATAACTATAGCAGAAGTAATATCTTTAGAGGAGTAGCAGAAGTAACATAATTGGACCGAGTGAAAAGTACCGTAAGTTCTAGAATTCAATTAAAGTGGTTCGAACACGTCTTGCGAACCAAAGAAACAATTACCTAGATGTGTCGTCTTGGCAAGGAGACCCCAAACAAAGTTAGGATAAATAGCAACTTGCGAACACATTTCGGGCCTTGATTGGTCATCAAAACCTGAAACAGCGCAAAATACGGGAAGATGAAAGTGCCTTACCGAGATTTTGAACCCCCAATATGGGGATGAAAGTTATGATTTCTGTTTTAACCATTCATAACATCATTATTGTTTAAATATTTAATTTATAACGTAATGATTAAGTCGTAAAGATGTACATCGGCCATATTTTAAAAATCTCAATTTTTCACCTAGTTCGTATATTTTAAATGAAATTGACATTTTGTTTCAATATACTGTGTTATCTACATAGAGGAACAGTATAATAGCGTATAATTATAAGGTATATACATATATACATGTGCAGGTGAATCACAGCTCACAGGAGTAATGTATCAATCCTAAAGGAAGACGTAAATTGATATTCTATTCCGTAATCTTGTGTGCTAAAATATCATTTGACCATATCACAATGCTTCAGGATAACATGGAAAAGAACGGGATCACCCGCGTAAAGGAAGATTTATGGACCATTCCAAGTGAAATTATTTTCACCATAGAATCGACATCTCACCTGCTGCGTGACTGAAAGCCCACTACTGGGAATTCAATCTCGAGTCAAAATTGTAATGACGAGATTTCGGAATATAATTTTAAATATCCACTTTTAAGGTTCCGCTTTTCCGATAATCACTTATCCGCAGTTTCATTAGGGTGTGGATCTCGCGATGGGAAATGCTGGGAATACCAACAAGCTGAAATGAGATAGAAAACAGCGTGACTCAAACATGCGTGTATTGTTCTTTCTCCCGCTCAGGGTGTCAAGGAGTGCAAACTGTCAGTTCTATGATTGCCCTATTTTACGTAATTATATCACTCATTTATGCTTGTGGTAGTAAATGTATGTATGATAAACTTTGTACTTAAAGAAAGTATTATAAATAACTCTGTATCAATATCTCTTTCCAGTGTGTTGATAATTATTATTTAAGTTAATTAACTGTAATTAATTTTATATATGTACGAGTATGTTGGTACCAATAAAGAATAGATAGGGGGATCGAAAGGTGTAATTTTTAAATTCACAAACTACCATCACTTTTTTTTGTATAATAACTTTTACCATTTTAAATATGTACAAATAGATTTTCGGGAGTTAAATTTTTCTTGCTTTTGTTGAAAGGAACCGGTATATGAGTGAAAACTTATAAAATTATTCTGGAAAGGGTGGGGTCGTTTCGAAGCGAATTCCACGAATCAGTCCCGAAATTAGGAAATGCTCAATAATGTTACTTTTATAAAAAAGGGAAAATATAACAAACAAAATATAATATGTAAGATTTTAGCATAAGTCAGTATTATCTTTGAACAAAAAATAACTTATAAAATAATAATGCAAATAACCATTTTAATATTATGACCCCATCGGTACCCCAAAATATTAATCTCGAAAGATTTGGGAATACTAAATAAATTTAGCCGGGCCGGGATCCCAGGATTAGAATCCCTAGCCGCGATTGCTCTGTTAAGAGAAAAATGAAGAAGTTTAAGGCCAACTCGTATTGCTTTTTTAATAAATCGTCCGTATTAATTATTCATTATTTTTTTCCAATTCTTAGAATCTACGGTACTCTGAGTACACTACACGCAGCTAGTCTACCACTACAAGTGTAACAACGCTAATAGCTTTAACACTTTTACTTCTTCTTATTCATTCCTTGTATCCTAATCGGGTCACTTGGACAGCACTCTTCCACCGCTCTCTGTCCTGCGCAGGGTCGATTATTTGAGACCACTGATAGTTCCATCTTTCTTTACAGAATCTTTCCATTTTTCTGGATAGTCCTACAAGTGTTCTTTCTTCCGGCATTGATGAGAAAATCTGTTTAGGTAGTCTTTCATTTTCTATGCGGAGGCTATGTCCAACCCAACTTGGCTGAGATTTTGCTATTTGGAACTGCAGCAGGTTCATCCCAAGATCCTCTCGGATGATAACGTTCTTGATTTGATCTCTTAACATCACTCCCGCTACTCTTCTTAAGTATTTTATCTCTGCAGTTTGGATTTTCGACCGATTCTTCTCCGTTAGATTACAGTTGGTGGCCATAGGTCTAACTTAAAAGTCGTCATTGTTGTCTTAATGTTGAATTTTGCTTTCTTTATTACTGAACTGTGCAGCGACCGTAGAACGTTGGCAGTCACATTAACTAACTTATTTATTATTGTGAACATCATAAGTGTTTATACTTGATTGTAAAAGTAAAAAAGTCTAATAAAAACCGCTATCTATATCAATACGCACTAAATAAAACGCACAAAGTTTTTACCTTTATTTGTCGTATCTGTCACACACAATAAAACGGACCAACTATTAGATTAATTCATATAAATAAGTCTCTCGAAATCGTCCATTCAGACTACATACATTTTTTTTCCTTTTATTTGCAGTTCAATTTCTCCTGTTTTTCTACGTTTTCAATAAACGTGGAATTGTGAAAACATTTTGTTTTCATCCAATTGTGTTTGTTTTAATTTACAAAAGTGGAAATATTAATTAAACAATCCATTTATTTGACCAGCGGAAAAGGGACAGAACAAATAGCCGGCGGTTTCGACGATCGGTTTACAAATTTGCGAGGCAGCGCTGAAAACTTTCCAGTTCCTCTTTATCTTTAATAATTTTCTCAAAGCAAACCTTATCATTATTTCTTCAATATTAGCCAAATTACTTTGTGGCCACATATTGTATAAATAATAAGATAAAACACTTTCTTTAAACCACTATTTATTGATTAATCAACATATTTCGATACCTAAAGTATCTTCTTCAGGAAACGAGATATACTAAAAATTAAAAATACAAGCATATATAAAAACAAAAGTATAAAAATATAAATGATGGGTAACTAAGTAGGAACTACTATGAAAACAAATTTAAAATGTGACTATTTGTAAAAAGGATTTGGTTATTTATAATACATACACGTTGATTTATCAATAAATAATGGTTAAAACAAAGTGTTCCAATCTTTATTTTATTTATTTTTTATTTGTAGAGAAACAAACAGTACAATAATAATAACTGATTAAAACATGATGTATAAAAATAATATTTGTGAAGTTTCTTCGAAATTAAATAAGCTATGAAATAGTACATAATAAACTAAAGAATAGTACATTTAAACAAACAAACAAAAAGATTTTTACAATATCACTTATCGTTATTAATTATACCATAAAAGGCACCAATTATGTACAATTTTCTAATTAATTGCATTTTTCTTATTTTACGTTCTCATAATCATTTATTTGTCTATCCCTGTATGGCCCTGTTTCTTCCGTTTATTTTTTTTCTTCATCTTCACTTTATTTAAACTCTACAGTGGACTGACCAAACCATCGCCTCTGGTTCTTCAGCCATGATGATCTCCTTCTTCCAGAACCCCAACATCCACCAATCTTTCCCTGCATTATGAAGTGCAAGATCTCGTACTTCTCTAGATGTTTCATTACATGTCCGAGATGTTTAAGTTTTCGGATTTCTATTATTCTAAATACTTATTTTTATTTATTCATCCAAACCATAACGTATTATTTCGTAACAGAAATGCTTCAAGGCGCCTTATCATTTCTTCGGTAAGTGTCCATGCTTCCATTCCATAAAATAAAATCGAGAACATATAGCATCTGACAATTCTCCTCATAATCTAAGGTTGCGATGATGAGTGCAGAACATGCGGATAAAGGTTGCACGAGTTTAGTCAATGCGGCATTTGATTTCAACAGAAGGATTCTATTTTTCATTAATTTTGCAACCCAAGTATATAATACTTTGTATCTTTTCCAACTTATTTCCAGCAATATAAAAACCTTTATTGTCAGCTACGTTAAGTTTGCTAATGAGCATATATTTTGTTTTAGTTATATTAAGTTCTAATCCAAAAATCTCATATGTGTTCACTGCTTGGTTCAGCAAAAGTTGTATATGTTCAATGTTAATCTCTAGAAGTACCATACCATCTGTATAACGCAGATTGTTCAGAATTTTTCCATTTATAAGAAGTCCTTGAGTAGCTTCTTGATGAACTTCAATGAATCTTTCTTCGGAATAGAAGTTGAACAGCATGCGTGAGAGAATACACGCTTCTCTTTATTTCTACTTTGTCTGTTAGATATTGTTCTACCCTTACTGCTGCTTTCTGGTTCCAATAAAGATTTTTTATTATTCTTGCGTCTTTATCATCAATCCCAGAAGCTTTCAGGATTTGAATAATTTTATCATGTCTAACTCTGTCAAACGCTTTAAGGAAGCCAATGAAGCATGCATGTACATTCGTATTCAGATCTCGACATCTTTGGATTAGCACTTGAATACCAAATAACGCCTCTCGAGTAGGTAACGATCCTACTTCGAAAGCCAAACTGTATTGCACCATTATTTTCTTCCACTTTGCGATATGTGCGTCCATGTATTATTCGCAGTAATATCTTTAATGTGTGGCTCATCAAGCTTCGGCATTTACTTACGGAAAAAGTATTTTACTATTACGAAGAAAATATTCACTCGATGAGATTTGCACGTGGTACTAGCAGAGAATGCACCAGAACTACAAGATATGCTAACGCTATATACCCTCACTTTAGTCAAATAAAGTAAAAAATATATATCGGTTACAATAAAGCTGACACAACTATTAAAACACAGATAAAATTATACAAAGCATCTCTTGAATACGTAATAATAAATAAACAGAATAGCCATGGGAAATCAAGTAATCACTACATAGTAGGTTCATAAATAAAAATATTAAGAATAATTTTTAAAAACATACCTATGTATATAGTACTATATGAACGTGAAAGCTGAAATCTAATAAAGAGAATAAGTCTTCAAAATATGGTGCTAGTGGAAAATGATAAATTATGATATTTTGGAAGCAATAGAGGAAAATAAATTTATCTTGAGGACAATAACGAACGGACACGGAAAATGTTAAGGACGGTTAAAAAAACACTCATAAGCCAGTTACTGAAGTGGAGCATATGAAGAAGCAGATGCTTCTCGGTAGCAAAGAAGCTGCAGAGAAGTAAAAAACCTGGCACTGAATCACCAGGGATCGATGGGAAGAGATACAAGCGACGTGAAGTAAGCGAGAAGTTAATGTGAAAAAGAAAAATATTAATCATACCTATATTTGTTCTAATATAAAAATTCTTTCACTTCTAATTCTATTTTAGATCATGAATTTACAAAGCGATGCAAATATAACAAATATCGTCAATTTAAAGTTAAATTGATAAAATACGTGGTTCTAACTTTTTGATCGATTATACGTAATATTCTGGATACCAATTTCTTTCAGAACGCATCGTTCCAAATTCATACTCGAGTACATTTTACACTTCCTCGATTGGGCTAAGATCCATGCTTCGACTCCGTAGAGCAGGAGAAGAAGATCATTGCAGACTGTCGAGTCTCGAATTTGTATTCTTTCAAATACTTTGAAAGCGTACTTCACCAATATCCCATTTATTTAGAAGTATTTAAATACATATACGAAATTGCACATAAAATTGCAGACCGGAAAAAAATAAGGTTAGTTAATTATAAAAATTGCATTTTATGATTTTGTTTATTCCCATTTCTTGTTTAGTTCAAATCTATAAGATCGATACGTTTTGTTTTTCAATTTATAAATCAGTTGGATGTGTACATTTTATCTTCTTTTTATTTATTTATTTACTTTTATTTTGAACATCAAAACATACTCCCCTAAAAACCGGAAATACTTCAACAAAATCTGTATAATTTATATAACATTAAATGAATAAAGAATACTCGTGAGTTATCAGGATGCCGTCAAATCCAATGGAATCAAAATCGCGACACATTTCGCATTGAATGTGACTATTATTTGATTTTGAATGACGCCTGTTTATTGAAATACCATTCAGGCTGTCATATTGCGCATCATCATCCCCATTTGTCAGATCCTCTTCAAATGCTCCCAAAACTGTCGATACTTTATCGTTAACTACCCAAACATGTTCTTCCCCGAGCCACCCACCCCCACCCCCTGACGTGTCTTGCGTCTCTGTGACGCGTCGTCCCGAAAAGGGTGAAATTTACGGGCGGCAGTTTTTAGGGCTGTCACCCGGCTGTGAGTAAGTGACACATTGTACCGTACCGTTTTACAACCCTCGACAAATTCTTCCTCTTTTAAGGCAGTTCCGGAATTGAACGCCAACGGGAAGTAAATGCTACGACATTTTTAAGGTTGCAGAAAATTGACTACTCTGATTAATATACTTTACTAATTTAACAACTTTACACCTACTGTAATAGTCCTGTATAACATAACACTCTAAATTAATTCACAACAAATCCGTACATTCAAATTTGTACACAAACTTCATCCAAACTTTTACAGAAGATAGCTGAAGGCGAAATTTAAGACAATGATATGAAATAACGCAAAAAACAATAATAAGACCAGTGAACACTTACGGTGACTAATTCAAATCTAAAACAATAAATTAGTATTTTTTTAAATCAAAATTTATCAACTACACTGAAACATACAGAACAAAAATTAATCATGACCCCAAAATGGGCTGACCATGTTGAAGAAATGCAAGATGACAGGACACCTAAAATCATGGCCAAATGGATACACCATCGAAAGCGACCTAGAAGTTGGCCAAGGAAAAGGTGGGCTGACTGTGTGGAAGAGGACTGGTGAGTCTAAGAACTGGAGAAGAATGGCCAGGAATAAGAGTCGGTGGAGAGGACTTGGAGGAGACTAAAATCAATATTACATCACTCAAAATGACACAAGAATTCGTAATGGCCTAACAATTAATTCGTAATCGCCTAGCAATAACATCTTATATAACCTTAACAAACGTGACATTCTCACACTATCCGACTTTTAAAAAACGTTATAATCATACTTAGACGCGCACGACACAAATCAGAAACAGATAGACGCGCACGACACAAACCAGAAACAGATAGACGCGCACGACACAAATCAAAAACAGATAAACGACAACAATTTACATGACTCAGAGAACAGACAGCAGAACAGTGCTGCAGTTTGTACCCAAGAAAAATCAAGAGGCCGTCAGGCCGCCCTAAAATCCCCTGGACTGAGGAAATCATAGAACCCTCCGGAAATACGCGGCAGCGAATAATAACGAACACAAACTAGAAAAGATACATGGGGGCCATTCATCCAGTAGTGATTGATTATGATCAACAACATGTATTCTATGTGAGACCCATACCATTATTTCCGCATCTTTTTATGTATTAGTCCAGTGGACTGATTCAACCTTTGGTTTCTAGTACGTTGGCCTCGTATCCACCTATTTTTACTTATCCTAACGGTTTTCATTGATGATCAACTTTGTTATTTCTTATTCTATCCCATAAAGATACTCCAAGCACAATCAAAGTCAAACCGTTGTAGATAGGTACAGCGAGGACGAACTGATTGAAAATGTTTGTTTCGAGTGTTTGTGTAATAACAGCTTTGAATATTGCAGATATGCACAAGTCGACAAATTTTAATGAAGAGCATAAAATTACTTTGTGCTCTTCATATATTTTATCTCATTCTTCAAATTAGCGCGGGACACATCGTTCGTATTTAGAAAAACAATGCATAATTGGAGCAATTTTTATGTTTTTTCGGTTTCATTCAAAAAGTGAATTTTCTTACATTTTAGGTATCGCATGCCAACAGACCCAACTTATCTGCATATGTATATTAAGAAATTCTGTTTGGCCTAGATATTAATAGTCATTTAAAAATAAAATTCTATCAAAGGCAGAAGGGGAAAACAATATTACTTATACAAACGTTTCAGCATAAAATGTATCTTCAAGAGTTGTGGAATTGGATTTAGTTTCCGTGCGCTTCGCGTCCGATTCTGAATCCGCCTTAAGTCGTTCCGCTTAAGTTTGGCCGTATTTCAACGTTTATTTCTGCTTAATGAAAGCGCAAAGTCTTTAGTCATTTAAGTTATGTACGTCTCTACAATGGCCTGGTGAGAAAACTCTCTTTTATTCGATCTCAATAGAGTCGCGGAGGCAGCGCTCGCCTCCGTCTTACAATTAAACATTCATTTCATCATACGTGCGCACGCAGAGGTGGAATTCATTTTGTTTTCACGAATTATTTGTACCATAATAGTTGAGCAGGGGTCGGCCTCGGTAGTTTGCGGCTTTTTTTTATCTTAAAATAAACATTTGCGGCTCCCTTCATCTTATACTAAACATTTGCGGCTCTTTTTACCTTATACTAAACATTTGCGGCTCTTTTTATTTTATACTGAACATTTGCGGCTCTATTTATCTTATAATATCTTATCTTACGAGAAGTCAGTGGGATTTTAGACTTCCACAAACAAACTTGATTGTTCAATAAACTGCCAGCAAATATGAAAGAAGCAACTAGTTCTGCTGCTTTTTGTAGGTTAATTACACAATAACTGATCATTTCTTATTTGTTTCTAATTATATTTTATTTTTTATATTTTCTTTATCTAAGAATAATTGATATACGATATAATTGTATATATATTGTTTATGTTTTCAGAAATGTTACATACTAGATGTAAGAATATTATAATTTATACAAAATAAAAATGTACATACCCATGTAAATAAATGCATAATAAATAGTTGCGACTCTTTTTATCTTAAATAAAATATTTACAGTTATCTTTACTTTATAGTGTATATTCACTCTAGGTTATAAATCAACATATAGATTATAACGCTATTTACATAGCATATTTATAGATACAATGGGCTCCCATTGTGAGTAGAACGCTGATCTAAAGTAAAGAAGTCTAATTATGAAGAATTAAAATGAATTGAATGCAATATGCGTATAAACCCAGTTCTTTTTATTATATGCTGTTTATTGTACGCCGATGATGCAGTTTTAATGGCGAATAATGAGCAAGAATTACAGAGGCTAGTGAGTAGAATGTACGATGTATGCAAGGAAAGCGACCTTATTATGATTGACTACAAGTCGAAAGTGATGATATTCGAGAAGGAGGAAAGCAAGACACCGCGCTAAATACTTGGAGGTAATAAATATTTGGAACAAGTAGATGAGTTTGTGTATTTGGGAAGTATGTTCGATAGTAACGGAAAGACAGAGAAAGATATCCAAAGGAGGGTGACTGCAAGAAACAAAGTGAACGGCGCTTTGAATGGAATTATAGTTAATGGGAACTTGTCAACTGAGACATGACTAGCGGTTCACAATAGACTCCTCGTACCGACACTGATGTACGGAAGTGAGGCCTGGAGCTGGCAGAAGAGGAACGAAAGTAGACTGAGTGCAGTGGAAATGAGATCACTTAGGCGTATATGTGGCAGATCCATATATGACAGAGTTAAAAATTAAGAAATAAAGAAAAAATGTAAAGCTGATAAAAATGAAGAAAGGATCTCTTAAGTGGTTTAGTCATATGGAACGGATGAATGAGTATAAAATGGTAAGAAAGATATATGACGCAAGTGTTGATGGCACCAGAAGTAGAGGACCAGGTAAACCAGATACTGGAGGATGGTCCTGTTAGAAGCCTCAATAATCGTCGAGCTTGTATGAGAACATGTATGAATGTGGATGAAGCGAGAATTGTGTATCAGGACAGAAGAGTGTGGCGCTCTATCTTCTCTGCCAACCCCCGCGGTGAAACGGTGTGATGATAAGTGAGTAAGTAGACATGGACACTGACTGAGCGTGCACTGAATATTTTCGAATTAAAAATTTTGCGGCATATGTTAAGACCGGTTTTAAAAAATATATTTTGGCGTAGATACTACAATCGTGAACTCTATAATGTGTTAAATGAGTTAAGTGTCTCAAAGTTTATAAAAAAGAATGGTTTCGGCACGCGGAGAGAATAACCGAACAGCAAACACTGCTGAATAGCAGACGACAACAGGACGAAGAAGCTTGGGAAGACCTCATTTAAGATGGAGCGACAGTGGGGATCCAAAACTGGGGAGAAAGGGCGCAAACAGAGATGACTGAAGGAAAACTCTTGAGGAGACCAAAACCAACACTAATGCAATATGGCATAACAATCTGAAGTACTATGTGGATCTGTTAATAATAATAATAAAATGTATCTTTTGGTCACATAATATTCAGTTTTATGAAAAAAATACAAAAATGTCAATACTGATTATAATATATGAAGCAACCTTCAAAGCATTACCTTTTGACATCATTTAAAAGTACACACGTGAAGAAATGTCATGATTTATTATATGGACTTTTCATGTCAGCATCATTTTTTTTAAATAGAGATGCGTACACGGAATACGTGTCGCATCAATATTATTAATATTTTCAAACTAAGCTAAACGCTTGCGCTATGAAAATAGGACTTACTTGATGGCCTCCTGGAACGAGGTTCCAAACTCCGACAACTAGATCACTAGGCGAGTATCATAATTACTAGACCACAAGCACATTCCCTTCTTTATTTCTGTTGTTTTCAATCTTTATTTTATCTTACTTAATTTTTATTTTTTTGTATTTATATTTGCTAATTATTAACTAAATATTTAAATTGTACATATTTGCTAATTCTTTATAAAATGTTTATCCCAACACGAGTGAAACCTAGTGAGGTAGATATCAAAATACTTACAAGTATATATAATATTTTAAATAAATACATATATAAATGTTCCACTCGCAACGGAAAAATCGTGGCTACCGTTTTGCTGGGTTGGTTATTCTCGTATTAGCGAGGTACTGCTGTACATCGATAATATTTTCACACCTTTTCAAAATATAATTGTTTCTTGCTGTGGTGGATTTTAAAAATGACTAGTCCGTATTAGCGCTGGAAAGTGTATCGATACCAAAAGCAGGCCACCTTTGTTCAGATATAAATAGTATTCAGATATAATTCGCTCACTTTCCGTAATACCACTTACGTGCCGTTATCCATCCTTCTGTACCCTGGCAGGCACAGGCAGGTACTCGCGCAGGAGTACCCGCAAGGGTATCCGGGGGATAGCAGGCTCCGGCACGTCTGGGGGCAGGGAGAGTGGCACAACTTGTACACCTGGATCTCTTGGCAAGGAGACCTCATCGTGTAGTCTAAAACAAACATATTACAAAAGACAAACAAAAAATGGAAGGTCTACATAAAGGATTTTCCACACAAAGTAAGCTCGGACGCGCGTTATGTCTGCAGGCTGCAGGCATCGCGAAATACATAAAGAACACTTCACACGGGCGCGCACAGTCAAAAATTGCATTGTTCATTTTTTATAACTTACTCAAAATTTTCGAATTATGTGACGTAAAAATGTATTGATTTATGTCGCGAGGGCATAAAAATTATTTCTTACTACGAGTTACCGGGGTTTACGTATTAAAGGGGTTGATTAAGTATGAAACTGGGAATTTGGGTCTTAAAATGTTTGAAAACGTCGAACTATATCGAAAATCAAATAAAAGGGGTTTAAATTAACGAGGTTTAACTGTATAATGTATAATATAAACAATATCAAAGTTTTCCTTTTTACTATAACTTATCTTGAACATTTTTGCTTAGTTTAATTTTGAATCTATGTAATTTTTCCTCCTTTCTTCCTTTCTGACATTTCATTGAAAGTCTTCATCGCATTGTTCATCACCGATTTCTGAGATTTAGCCTTCTTCCTGAATGGCTCTCTGCCTATATCTTCTTCTCATATAATTTTTGTGCTCATATTGATTTGGATCAATTTTTCTTATAAATTCTTTAGTGAGGATTTTAAAAAACAATATATATATATATCTTCTATTCGAAGGTCATCATATTAAGATGTTTTAGCATTGTACTTATCCTGTATATCTATTTTTAGTACTGATAATTGTTGCATTTCTTCTTCATTAGCCAAATTAGAAATTTCTACGCGAAAACGGCGAAAACTTGAATAACTTAAGTTCTCTATTTGCTTATTTTTAATGTACAGATTATCAACAGATTATCAAAAAAAAACAAAATAATATAAATGATGTTACAAATTAACAATTGAAGAGAATGAACAAGATATTAAAATATCGCACGAGTCTATATTTAACAGAATATTTATTCAGAACATAGGTCTGTGATATTTTTTAAATATGAATTAAATATATTAATATATTAATATCAAAAAGGTAACATATAGGTTCGAAAATTTGTCACTAAAAATATTGTCGCTGTAGCATAGTTGGATAATGCACCTTCCCCGGTTAGGAAAGAGATCCAGGTTCGAATCCCAGTGGCGCAACAAGAATATTTTTCGATAAAATTGATTTTATATGTATACCTTTCTAATTAATATATTTAATTCATATTTAAAGAATATATTATCGTGTAAAATATACAATTTTTTGAATGCTCGCCACATAAAGTGCTGGCTATGTAAATGTTCACTCCTCTTGTTGACATAAATCTGGGTTTTCCCGCCTCCTTATATTACATTATAGTACAGAAACATTATTATTATTATTATTACTGAAAAAATATTTTAGATATAAATTTCAATGTTAAGGCTCGTTCTCTCCGTAACCCTGAAATATTTCAATTACATCCCTATTACTGTCTAACCTTTTTCTCAAAGATGTCGCATTTACCTACCATTCATATTATGTGCGTTAACACATATGATATAATATAATATAATATAATATGCAGGTAGACATTCTACTCGTACAATTTCTTTATATCTGCCCGTTCGTGTGGCATAGCAACATGATACAAAAATATACTGACAGCTGTCCGTGTCGCACGGCATCATAAAAAAAACGAGGGGGTTAAACAAAGTAAATTATTTTCCTATTTTTAAATAAATTAAGAATTTCTCGTCATTATTGACGGGTAATTGCTAATACTCAATAGCAGTCGTAGCAAATTTATGTACTGTTATTGAATATATAAAAAAGAAAACATTTAAGTTATCTTAATCTTAATCTTAAAAACACGTTCGTTTTTGCCCTGCTCGCTTCTCACAGACCTAGCCGTTTAAGCAAGCACTCTACAAGCCACAATTGACGCCGCCATACAAGCTGCCACATCGTGAAAGTCATAGATAATAGACGGGGAAACGCAATATTATTATGGATGCTTCAAGAACCAGATCCTTACGGGGAGAGCGCCACACTTCTGTCCTGACACACAGCTCTTACTTCATCCACATACATACATCTTCTCACGTATCCTAGTCGATTGTTGAAGCTTCTGACAGGATCATCTTCCAGTATCTGATATACCTAGTCATGCCAAGTCTTCCGCGGACGTACTCTTCCTCATGACTAAACCAACTAAACTACCCTTTAATAATCCAGTTCTTTATGCTATAATCAGCATTACATTCCCTCTTAATTTGTTGTTCTTTACTCTTATTTAGTTATTAGGTTTTATCATGTTTAACTACGATCAAATAAGTATTATGTGTGTCGCCAGATATACGGGGGCATCAGATTTAGATGTTTTAATTGCGTTGTGGCGAATGTGTGGATTATGTCGTGGTGTATCAGAAGGTTGCGAGAGCGGGAACTGGAAATCTATTCTCCCAGTTCTCCACTGCGTTAGGTTATCGCGGAGAGTGAGAAATATGTTTGATGGTGGATTAGAACAGGTTATAAGAAGAGAAACTACTGAAGGTTGAGACGAGATTTGTTCAACACACTTTTACAAAGTTGCGTGCGAGTAGCTGCTGAAGGCTGATCTAAAGCTTGCGGTCGGGAAGACGGGAGATGGTTGCCGCCTAATATTATTGTAGTACGGCGCCTGGCGTCAGTTCCAGGAGCGTTTATGACTGTTGAGAGCCTGGCTTAACACCCAAGTAACTGTGAAATCACACCTTTATCATACACGAGTTTGCCACACATACGCCTAAGTGATCTCATTTCTACTGCCTAAGTGATCAAATCTCTGTCTACTTTCATCCATCTTTTTCCAGCTCTAGGCTGAAACCTTCATCAGTATTGGTACCAGAACTCCATTGTGTACTGCTAGTGTCGCCTTAACTGATATGTTTCCATTATAAATTGCTCCATCAAAGCGCCATCCACTTTATTCTCTGCAGTCACCTTCCTTTCGATATCTTTCTCAGTCTTTCCGTTTCTATCAAACATACTTCCTAACTACACAAATCATCTACTTGTTCCAAACATTAATATACGCTGCAAAAAACTGCCTAAAAAACTCTACAAAAGATTCAGAACGGCCGAGAATTTTTTTAAACGTACCTGATTAAGTAAGTTAATCAATTTCCCAAATTAATTTCGTACCTTATTAAACACCCAGTTGTTTCATTTTATAATATATTTTAACGAGGCTTTACTTTAGTTTAAATTAAGTAATATTTGTTACATTTATTTTAAGTTTTACAATTGCAATTTTCAATAGAAAATGTTGATTCGATGATTGAGAAATACTTGTAAAAAATATATGTCGTAATTTCTATAATTTCTTACCTTGGCTATTAGTGTTCTCAAACTGACGCACTAATAAAATTCCAACAATTACATAAAAATATTTTTTAACAAACATTTTTATATAAATATTATTTTTATGTGTTAAATGTAATGCATACTTATATTACTTATAACACAAGAGAATTTTACAAACTGAAATTGTAATCTAATAAAGAGACAGCATTATCCTCTATCCACTACACGTTATATATGTCCTATTATATATGTTTATAAATATATATATATATATGTGTACCTAGGGTTACCTACTTGCACATTTTTCATTAAAAAATGTTTATTTCTTAGTAATATTTAATATTATTGTAAGAACCGTCGTTTAAATTAGTTATTATATAATTTTATGTAAAAATATTTTTATTTTTCTTTATAAAGTTATTTACATTATTATAATAATTTCCTCATTCCCGTCTGAACATTTAGTCATATATTGTTATATCTGCTATCAAATTTGGCATGGTATGGCAATAGGGCATGGTCTCAGTTTGCCCTATCAGGATAACCCGCACAGGTCTAGTGAATGTCACAGGGTTTTCGAGATATTTGAACTTTCGTGAATTTTTGATTAACTGGTACCCTTTGTTACTTATTTTAATGTCATTTCCAAAACTAATCGCGCAATAATAAGTGCATATTTTCACCTCATATAATTAATTACAGTTACAAAGGTTAATAATAGCTGAATGATTTCTCGTTTTTGACGGGTTATAAGAGAAAATTGTAAAAATGTTCGTAAAAGCTTCCGATTCCTTGGGCCAAAAAACCTAATATCCTTGTCCACGGATGACATTTTGATCTCTGAGAATTGATAAAGGTATGTATGACTGGTGGCATAATTCTATTCCGAGCGCAAAGTACATGCAGTGATGATTTATAGATCGCTTCGCGCTGAATTCTACACTGTCATTTTTGAAAAATCTTTAAGAGAAATCTCATCTTTGGACGTGGGTCACTAAGATTACCGGCAATAAAATACATAATGTGAAAATGTGTGGTATAAATAAAGCGATTTGTATTTGGATGGTTTAGATACATGAAACTGGCATAAACTACAATAGCAATAGTAAATAGTGAAACCTGATGACCGAATAAAGGAGCCATAACAAGATGAGATTGATAGAATACCCGAATTTACTTTTAAAAATATAAAGGCGAATTATGAATTATATGGTATTCTATCCTCTTCGTTTAGCTCTGTTTAATGTAAAGTATTGTTTGGATACTTATAATTACAATATTAAAAAGATCTCAATTTTATGATCAAACAAAGATAAAAAAAATAATCGATTCCGAAAAATTACTTCTCAACAGATAATATTAATTATTGCATGCTGTTTGTGTATTGATTTTTCCAAATGTCAGGAAAGCGACAATATTCCAAAAATGCCATATAAAAGACTAAAATACAGTTTTTTTAAGAGATTTGTCGTAATATATTTAGAGATCCCAAATATACGACAGCTTATTTTTTAAATCTTAAGGAGATGTATTCTTAAGATTAAAAAAAAACATGTGTAAACAGTTATTCATTTTAACGTTATTTATTTCGTTTTGTATGGAGAGAAGATAAAACTTAACACTATATGTATATTGTTGATTTTTAAATACGTACCCTTACTGTTTTGAATTTTTCATAAAAATCTGCCTAATGTTATAATAACATTGCCTCTCTATTTAAACAGGAGAATTATTTTTTATTTGAAGTGGTTTTATAGAGCGTTAATGCGTCTATGAATTAATTCCTTAATTGATATGCTTTGTATACACTGTTCAAAATAATTAAATCATATTAAAAATATATATAAGGAAAACGCATTCTTATTGTGACGTTACAATTTTTCAGAACATAGGTATTTAACATTTTTAATACATATTAAATGTATCAATTAGAAAGTTATACATATAAAATCAACAACACAATAAGAATGTGTTCTCTCTAAAGATATATAAATTATATTAATGTTTCCAAAAATTTAATAAAAATGAATTATTTATTATTTCTGGCGTCTCCTATCGAATTTTAGTCAAATGTGTTTGAGATTCCGTAAATATAAAGTAGATGTTTGAGATTCCGTAAATATAAAGATCAAATAATGAAACGAATAGATATATCAATTTGAATGTGTAACATATTACTTCGAAAACTTGTCAACTTGTCGGTGTAGTGTAATCGGTTAATGCATTTCCCGGATAGGAAAAGATCCAGGCTCGAATCCTGGTAGCAACAAAAATATTTTTCAATAAATTTTATTTTATATGTATATCTTTCTAATTCGTACATTTATTTTGTATTAAATATATATATATCGTAAACTTCTATAGAAAAATATCTACTATAGAGATAAGTAAAGATTTAAAAATAAAACTGATGTGTTCAACCCTAGTCCAGCCGAAATAACGAACACTTCCGTCAGCCTGCAACTGAGTAAACCCCACCAATAAATTATTACTTTTTAATATGCATGATGTGAAGATATTTCCCCACAACGAACGCTGTGTGCTATTGGGTAATGTAATCACAACTGTTCAAGGTCCTCCGTACAGCTTCAAGAATGGCTCAATGTCATGTTCACCGCATAATAATATCATCCATTTATTATTTTATGGAAATTTTTATCAAAATAATTGTGCCCTTCAAATTGTCAAAAATTATATTCTGTTACATGAAGAAGTAGAAAACTACACATTCCTGTCAAGATTCACATATTTTGCTTCTATTTTCGTTAAGTACTGGACGTCTTTATCATCAAAAATCGATATTTTTAAGTATAGTGCATTTGTTTTCTATATACAGTTTTCTGGGCTAATCTGCCATGTATATCTGACTTTAAATTTACACTGAAAATTCTGAACCTAAGAACATTTCAAGAACGTTTCATTTAATTTATTTTTTGAAAATGGTACACATATCTAATGTTTTATGTTGCGTGAATTAAAAAAGTTTTTACACGCAAAGAAACGAAATAAAATGGCAACATGACAAATAATACATGGCATAGACATGATTAAGAATCTCCAAAATATTCGTATTACCCGCCAGGAAGTATCAGACGTACAATCAGACGTATCCATTGGTATTACTCACGACGAAATTCACCCGACTGCCAAGCTTTTTTTATAAAAAAAAGCGGTATACCCATCCACCATTTTTCTAGAAAATTGTACTGTATACCTGTTCCGTATTCGTAAAAACACTATTTAAGTGCGTGTTAATATCGGCAGCGAATAACGTTATTGTCACATGTCCGCGTCTAAATTCTCACCCCCCATACATTTCTTACTGCTTGCCCTCAGTGTGAATTGTAAGTTTGGTACCATCGGGTGTCACTTGATCAATATTGTTTGTTTGATCTCGACATCGCGATATCATTCGCGGTGTAGACAATTACCTCCAGTGCGGCGGAGCACTGTTTTGTGTGATTATAGATCAACAGTGATACCACCGTCTGGAGTGGAGGTCGATAACTATCCTCGTGCATTCAGTGTATGATTTCAGCGGCGTCATACTTGAGGTAAGGCGAACAGTCCTTCTAAATCCCGATCCCTGAGATCATTGGTCCTTCGAAAAATCCCTTTCCCCTCGTCAACCTCTTCTTAAATTCATCTCCCGATTCCCTTCCCACCTTGCGGTAATTCCGACTTACAATCAGAATTATCGTAATCCATTCCACGGGAAGTGCGACCCGGAGATCGCACAATATTCATATAATACGTACAAATAACAAGAGAATTAGAGTATAGTTTAACTACCCCTA
The DNA here is from genome assembly GCA_031772225.1 of Eubasilissa splendida. Lineage (NCBI taxonomy): Eukaryota > Metazoa > Arthropoda > Insecta > Trichoptera > Phryganeidae > Eubasilissa > Eubasilissa splendida. The sequence goes on from CM062868.1 coordinate 2,023,931, forward strand.
AGAAAGTTCGCCGGAGATGTTTGACTATTAGTTATTGACCAGACAACCAGCACTTATTTGATTGCATCCAATAGATTGCACCACCTGCAGTCACATGAATCTCTCCTGGTGTTTATCTCCATTCCCGGGGATTTCAATACTGCGGTCTAATAAAGTCGTTCTTCTCGAACCTGCGCCCTTAATATCCCCTTCCCGCAGTCTGCCCCATCTGCGAGGATCGGACCGGACAGGACTTATTTCATCCCTGTAATATTTCCCGCAGTCGGCGACGTTAAATGGGTTCATATAATATGAAGTTTTATAGGAGACTAGAACTGAGATTGTGGTTGCTGTGGGTAAATAATAGGGTCATGGTATTAAAACCTTATTATTAAATAATTTGTTTAAAAACTTTATTTTGTTGTTCTTTCAGAAAATTCTTTTATATTATTTATTCTCTATACAGTGGGGCCTAAAAGACCTAGACCTTTTGTTCGATTTTTATGACTATCCAACGATCGCCAGTCGCCGTGTGCGCACAATATGAACGTGACTTATAGAATGGTTCCTGTCCACTATCCACTACCTTCTCCTCCTACACCCAGAACACGACATTTTTCTGTGGTATTCTCTATAGTTTTTTCGACCAGTTGAAGTTGAAACTTTAACTGACAGTAATCGTGTAACAGTGGTACGGTAAACTGTGTGGACTGTCTATATTGTTTATGTGTGTTTCGGTTTCTCGCTATGCGTGCCAAAACCTGTACATCTCGCTATTATTCATGGTGCTTATTGCATGATACTTCGCGCTATCGCCGAAGTGTATGTCCAAGAGCACTTCATGCGGAACAACTGAGTACGCGTCCTGAACCCGAAAGATTTGTGGATATAGTGGAAAATCCTAATACCTAAACGTGCATTTCATAGATAGGTCGTGTTTTCTGGTTCTGGGTGGTTCTTCAGTCCACCCTCCCTATTCCCTAATCCTATTCCTCCCTAAATTCTTTCCACCCATCCTACATCACGTATTTTCCCAGCCCCCTTGTTCAGACATATTTTTTAAATAAAATTATTCCTTAATTTTTTTTCTCCTATAAACTAAAATTATTATAATTATAATTTGTTATGAAAATTACATCCTTCAAATGGCCCCCATATATCTCCGATGTATCCTCAACTGCAGGTCGCACTAAATTCTCCAACACATCTTTTTTCCTGTATTAATTAGTGCCTTTTCTGCCACATCTTTAAAGAAGTAAGGACAAAGAACTCTTTCACGTGGTACAACTCATGTTAGTGGACTTTTTTTGGGTTTTACGTCTCCCAAAATGGGGTATTCTGTTTATTGATTAGCTGAAAAAAGCCGATTAGCTGTAAGTGGGCCTTGAGACCGATAATTTAAAAAAAAATTATAATTGTATTTTACTTAACGACCTTTATGTTTTCTGTCTCTTTTAGTGAGACATATTATTTCCTATCAAAAGGTTAAAGATGACTCGTTTAGCAAGCGAAAGGTAATATGAGCGATACCTGACACCTCGACAATATATATATATAGTTACTTAGTTAGTTATAACTAACGGTCAGTTAGGTGGTAACTTTTGTACATATTTTTTCGAAAAATTGTTTTTGTGTATATTTCAAAGCGATTTATCTAATTTGTTTTTTGTAGTATTATATGTTTGAACCACATATGTATTATATAATATTTAAAACATATGATTAACTAGCACAAAGCAATCGACTCAGCTGATTGCTAACTAGTGGCTGCTTAGTATTTCCGTAAACCTATTTTTTCAATTTAAAAATGATTTAAATACTAAGATACCGCGGTGTGATGCCGCCTAGTGACAGATTCAGATTTTCGATAAGAAGTGACTAAATTATAATTTGGTAAATTCAAAATTTGAATGGCCGGAGATATGAACTCGCACACCCAGAATTCTGCCACAGACCTCGGCCTCAACCAGTCATATAAAACCTTTCGATATTATCGTATTTACAGTAAATACACGAAGTACGACATAATGCGTTAGCACGTAACTTATGTTTGTAGAGCAATATATTTAATAGATAACGTAATTCTGTTCCATTTCGACGTCCGCGTGCCGCTTGACGACAGATTATACTCCGGGTCTCGCCACTTATTCGCCATTAATCTCTCAGTGAAATTTAGACCTCTGAGAGTCGCTAAAAGTGCGTGCGTACTGAGTGCCTCATTCTCTACCGCGCGGAAAACATATGGACTAATGATTTAAGACGAACGAACAGAGAGCGACATCTGTGGCCATGCTGCGAAGCTGCTGTAGCCGCGACACACACCAGTAGCAGCAGGTCGCGTGCAAGCTTGAGGGCGTAGCCGGCAGATTCGGTACCCATAGCTTCTTAGTTCGCTCGACAAAGATGGCCTCTCGTCCAGTCTAGCAGCTTTTCTAGTACATTCTCTTATCGTGTCAAATATTGTAATCACTCTTAAATGTAGTATTGTGACCTAATTTACGGAATCAATTCTAATTCGCTTCAATTCATTCACCGAAACCGAGGAAAGCCTCTCATTTCTATTGTTAGCCGAGATGCTATCACTCACGTGAAAGCTTCTGATCTGCGGTCAAAAAGGTGAATTAACTTGAGTGCACTTCGAGGCCTCAACAATCAACTCACCAATGATTCATAAATCGCTTTGCACTGAACTCTGTACCGTTTTTTATGCAAACTCGAGTCGATTCTCCGAGAGATATCTATCCAATCCAATAAATGGACCAAGCGGTTTGTGTGTTGACTAAATATATTATATTATACAACATCGTGCAATTTTACACGATACGGGTTACTTGTGTTTCAACGGTAATATAGTTAAAAAGAGCTGGATAAACTGTAATATAAGTAGTTAAAAGTAATATATAAAGTTTATAGTCGTCAAATAATTTTACAGTGATATTTTTATTTATATATCTAAAAGAATCGACAGATATAAATGTTTTTTTTTATTTAAAACGTGTCTAATATTCAAATACAAAAATAATTTTTAAATATTATCTTTTATATTTAATAATATGTATATATGTTTTTTTTTATGTTTAATTGTAACATAAAAATAACAGTAAATCATCCTTAGAATATTACTTTATACACCATTTTCTCGTACTTTTCTTGAGTATTTCCTCTGAATTTCTGCATTTCTCCGAAAGGATTTATTTGCGACGTATTTAGAAATACAATTCTACATTGTGAAAAGAAAAGCAGAGATATAAATATTATTGGGAAACGAAGTCTAGCCCAAAGCCTCTATCCCGGGAATTCTTGCTTTATTTTTCCCGGGAACTTTGTCGTTTTGCGCTTCCCAAAAACCGGGAAAATTCCACGAGAATCCGGGTATTATACTGATTATGTTTAACATAATATTACTTGATAAAAATATATATCTGGTCAACATTACCTATATTTTTTTCAATTAAAATTTGAGCAAAAATAATGCATTACAAAGGTTGACATCGCTACGAAGTACTTTTTACAATATGGTATCATCTCACATTTTTTATCAAAATTGACTTTTTTGTCGCAAAATTCTGACAATTATTTACTCTATAATACTGTTTTGTCAAATTTCGTTGGAATTTAGGAGATAACAAGTAAACAAAGGTTTAATAGCACTTGTTATATAACAACTAAACTATTAACATGTCCGCGTTATAGTATATAACGCGCCCCAAATCAGGAATCAGTTTACATTTCACCCCAAAAGGAATGAAAAAATTAATATTCTCAACTTTGATTTCAATATCTCAGTTTGATGTTAATGTCAGATTGATACCTTATTGTTCTAAAACGCGATTTGTTATTAAGTTAGATTTCGAGAAAAAAACTCTTTTTCTGTTCCAACGATATTATTTGGAAATTTAAATCTAAATAGTTTTATCTATAATACAAGATGTAATAATACAAAAAGAATATTGTCTGTAATTTAATTTTAAAGAACAATGTAAATTCTTTATTTAATATTTATTGGTATTACTTTGTAAATTACACATTTTTTATTCCATCTATCAAATTTTATATTTAAAAAATATGCAAGTACGTGTTCATTTTTTGTGTCGATTAGTATCGAAAAATGACTACATATTACACTTTGGATAGCTAGGTTTATTCCATTTCTCATTTGGATGAATTTTTCCATCTCTTTTCTGACGTTACATATTAATAATATACAAAATATATCGCTCAATCTACAGATTTTTTGCACATTATATATTTTTCTTCATCTTTATTACATTAAAATTAGTAATATTTGACAAACTGCAGAACAGTTTTACGGCAAGAATTGCCCTTCACATAGTAATTAAAGAGTTTTTATCAACAACAATATTATTATTTAAATGATATACAACAAAAGAAACAAATAGATACATGAGAATGTGTTCTTTCAATTTATATTTTAGAGTGGTCACTTTCATTTTCATAATGTTTAATAAGTATTTTTTGATTTTATTAAATATTCGTGGCACAACCCATTCTCCGGGTACTCTCGCGGTCCGACCCGGTGATCTGGTAGAATAGCTATATGGTGAGGGTCAGTATTCAAATTTACATTATTTATCATCTCTTCTAAAATTATACTGGTAAGATTTTCCACATTGTAAATAATTTATAATAATCATCTTTATACAAACACGTTCCGTTATCTACTATATAAGTTTTTAAAATCTTAATTGTAACTGTTTCATTTTATCTGTATTTGTTTTATAAGTTAGTCCGTGGCTACTCACTTCATAACTGATAACCGAGTCGACCATCGTAAAGTACATCTAATCTTATCTTATTATAGTAATCTTTCCAATTGATACATCCATTATTTTATTTTTTAAAGCATTCAACGTTATATTACGGTGAATGCCTTTGATTAAAATAAGCTATATGACGCCAGAGTTAAAATAAATAGTTAAATAGATTTTTTCTGAATATCGTTCTAATTCATTCATATAATTTGTATTAAAAATACCACAGAACTATTATTCTCGTAAATTCCTTCGATAGCTTGGATTGTCTCTGGGCTTTCTGTTGATAATATAACCAATCTATACAGTAAGAAAGATCACCAGTAACCTGGACTTATTGATGGTGGATGGATCTCAGATGTTGGTTTTATTTAAATCTCCGATATTTGTTGATTGCTCAGGCAGGCCTCCGCGTATTATTATTAATTAACTCCCGGAGCGCCGCTTGTTAAACAATCCTGTTCCGACAAGCTACTGACGCAATTGGCGCCAGTTGCAAAAATCGGTGACCTGCACACCGCATAGACAGGCATACCACAACAAAAAAATACCTAGGGGTGCCAGGCGAAGGAAACAAAACACGCGAAAACAACTATTGTATGTTCTGAAAATACAACTTCAAACAAAAATGTGTTCTTCTTAAAAATAATTTATTAACACAATATTTATATTTTCGTAGAAAACAATCAACTTGCAATAACTGCCCTTCATTCTATATAGGCAAAATTGCTCGTAATGTCAATATTCGTATCAAAGGACATCCTAATTGTTTAAACAGCAATGGATTCTCAGAATTTTCCAACCATTTTATTGAAAAAGACAATTCTTTTAATAATACCACAGGGGTCAATATCCTCCATAAAACGGGTTTGGCCTCCGGTTGGACAATTGAGAAGCCCTTGAAATAAAAAAGGTAATAAATAGTGGTACGCCAATTTTTAATAATCAAATTAATTTATCCCTCAGCCCCATATTAAGTATATTTCCTTTAAAATCAATTTAATATTCATCAACACTGTATTTTCCTTTCCCTTAATGTTCCGTCTATCTGTATATGTATTCTGTATCTCTCTTTCGCATATATTTTTATATTCTATCTCCCTTGATGTTCTATTTAACTATAAATGTATTCTGTCTCTCTCTTTCACATGTAATTTTATATTCTACCTCCCTCTTTATGTATATATAAGTGCACTCTTTTTGTATTAATGATTAGTTTCAAATACGTTCTGATGAAGCTTGAGATAAGCGAAACCGGTTGACGTATAATCAATTTCGTGGTTTCATACAAAGTGATTGTTATTTTATTTAAGAAAAATAATTACTTAAAAAAACAATTCAAAACTTTATATTGGCATTCTTTGTATAAAAGATACGTAATACATTATTTAAGTACATAGCTATTATACACGGGATGCTAAGATTTCAAATCCAGAATCCCTGGCATTAGGAAACACCCGGGAGACAGAAGCTCTAGGCAAAGCCGGCGAATCTATTAGTTTACAGAGAATTTCTGTATTGTCTGTTGTCTGATACTTGCACAGATTCCATGGAAATATTGATACAACGAAAGGGAGAAATAATTGAAGTTTCCAAAATATGTAATATGTTTGAATTCAATGTAGAGTAGGTACCTGACTCACAGAATACCGATATCTTTCAGTGCCTAAATATTAAAAATATTGGATAATTTGTATAGCGCCATTTTCTTAAAAACTTTCACCTCTGTGTCAATAAACAATATATATACTAAAATATACACAAATAAATAATATGTAACGGTTTAGTCGTTATGTGTTTTGTCGTTAGTAAAAAATATTTACTCATTGAAAGTACATTCAATAGTAAACTAATGTTACCATCTGAAATCAGATGGTAAAAACCGTAAATCGTTTGTTAAATCTGGCAAACTCTATACAGCTGTTTCAAAAGTCATAGTCTGTTTTGGGATAGGTATTCGTCTGTGAAGACGGACATGAAGCTTATCTAATTATTTGGTTGAAAAAATTGTGTATCAACATGCATTGTACTTGATATTCATTTTTCATCAGAATTATACTACCGATAATTTGTCAGATCTGATCATTACTATCAGATTATTACTTGGGAAATTTTCAGTATATCCCACCATTTTGAGAGAAAAGGGGTTATATATCAAAAAATAACATTTTTGGCTGCATTTTGCTTGGCAGACCACACGCACGTAGAAATTAGCAAAATTTAGGATACCCTCCTTAAAGACCTGTAAGCATTGCTGCAACTTCCAGGTCAGCACAATATACGTATATTTTTTCTAGCAATAGCTTCACGTGAACCTTTCTTCCTCGTGTGTTTCTTTCGTATGCATATATTGCATGAACTCTCATACACAGATCGCGAGTCTCTCCACTGACAGTGTGTTATCGTTGCTCAAATTCTTCTAATAAAAGTTGTGTTTAAATTCAATTATTTAAATCCTCATCCAAAATTGCAAATCACGAATTAGATCGCTTAATCTAGACTGTTTTATCAGCTGTCACTCAGCAGTCGGACTTGAAAGTTAAATGACTATATTGAAAGTAAATGAAAAGCTAATAAGCAAGTTTAATGACAGTTTTACGATGTTGAAATAAGTATTTAATGAAATAAAAATGTAAGTTATTTTAAAATATCAATATTTTTACAAAAATCATAATTTTTCCTAAAATACGAGGATTTTTTCAAAAATTGTATGCTAAAAGACTTAGAGCTCGAGAAGATTTTGGTGTTAATCAGAATTAATTATGTATTTGAATGTTTCATTTAACTGTGGCCATATTGCTCATTCTCGTATATTATATGTTATGCACCAAAACCTCGCCTTGCAGTATTAGGCTAGGCGACTGTAAGCCTATCTAACCATTATTAAGCCTGTGGTAAGGATAATTATTATTGTTAGCTATATATTTTTTCGATAGATATATATGCTCGTAGATAGATTTTTTTCTATGTATTAAAGAACAAAGACTATATTTTAATTTTTCGTAATATTTTTCAGGTACTAGGTTTTGTTTATATGATATAGAATTTAATGATAAATTGTTAGATATATATCAGGTAGACAAAATCCCGAATTATAACCTGAATTTTGTCTACCTGATATATATCTAACAATTATGAAACAGATTATGAATCAGCCTGTATAAGATGAACTGGACATTTTTAACATCAGTTCTCTGTAATTAATATTCTATGTAACATCAATCCGAGTTTCACAGAATATTAATTACAGAGAACTGATGTTAAATTGTCTAGTTCATCTTATACAGGCAGATTCACAATCTGCGTTGTCCACGTGTTATTAACTCAACTCATGTCGTACTGAGCGGACGTGCTAAAAGTAGAACGTTAATTTTTATTATTTTTATTTCTTCTTTATTACACAAACATACATTTAAATTTTTTTGGCATGGCAGTTTTACGGCAAGGATTGTCTTTTACCGAGTTAAACATTGTTTTAATTTTTTTTATAAATAAATATAATACAATGGTAAAAAAATTTTGATTAAAGAAGTTTTGATAAAAATATATAAAAAATATATATACTTAAATGTATATGAAGAAAAAAAAATCAATCTTTCGAAAAGATAAATAATGTTTACAGGGTGTAACAGACCTATTAAATGACCCATGTGCGTTGGATAGTTTAGAAAGTAAATAGTCAGGATGTTCTTTTTAAGATGGCGTGAACTCGAAAGGGAGTACATAGTAAGATGTTATTTAATCCGTCCACGTGTTTATCATCTGGCGGTTTACGCGGAAAACAACATTTGTACATAGTACAATAACTAACTTTGTATTAACTATTAACTAACTTATCATTACGCCATTTTCCGCGGTGTCGGGCATCTCTCCTGCCACACGTACATATCTCGCTTTGGCCACTTTTATTTATCTCCTCGTGCATACTCATTTGTTGAGGCTTCTAACAATACAGTCTTCCAGTATCTGGTTTACCTGCTCACACTATATAAGTCTTCAACAGACGTCCTCTTTTTTTGATGCTAATAACACTCGCGTTATGTACTGTTCTTACCGTACCCTTCTCATTTATGATCAAACAGCCTAAACAACCTTTCTGTAATCCTAATCCCTATTCCAAGATTAGTTTGAAATTCACTCATTATTTGTGCATTCTTTGCTCTATCATATTTGAAGAGTGATAGGAATTAGTATAGGGACAGAACAGTAAGGGCTCACGGACCGACCAGGAAGCACGACTTATCTAGATTTTCACTGCTGTAATCATAGCTCTCCTAAACTTCAGGAAACTTCTTCGCTGATTCTCACAAAGCACTGAAACACACAAAATCTGTTTCGGCATGTACCGCGAGAAACCGAATATATACTAGTAACAGTAAGTGTACAAATAACAGATCAGTGTTAGCAAGCACACCGCAGGAAGTTCACTTCATGGATAAAACACACACAGAAAAGTCGTGCTCTGAAGAGGTAGGGTAAAGGGAGCGAGGGTGGAGAAATAGGTATAGTATACCTAAAGGAGCATCCATACATGCTAGCAATCCGGTCTAATCATAAACACCAAACACTTTTATTATTGTATTTATTTGATAAAATCACAAAGATTCCTATTATGTACATCACTTGAACCGAGATCCTAGTCAATACGAGTACATCACTAAATTCGAATCTTTTTTGCTTTGTAATATTTACAATACTATTGGCACTGCTCGCCTGAAAACGACGTACATCGGTTGACCGAACGTCGCGTCGGCCTTTATTACTCCCCGGGACATTCCTCCAGCAGGCGGCTGCCGGATGCAACAGGACCTCACGTAGCGGGGAGGGGACGAAAGGAAGATTTATCGATGTCTCGTTACAAAAAAAAATACCACGTTCACAAGTTATGGCCAGATATAAAGGCTGATTTACGCGAGTGTAAGCGTAATGCTTAATGTCGCTGTGAACGTCGCTTTCGCAGACATTTTGTCGTTAATAATTTATACTTAGGCACACTTTTCCCCGAATGAAAGTCCTCGACGGACGGAGCCTCAAAGAGGACTTCATTTCATTAGCAGTCTTATACTTTAAACGGACGCGAAGTAATGCGAACACAGAAATGTCTCGAAGTGCTATTATCTTTCTTTTCAAAATTCGCACTCATTTTTCAATCGTAATGAAGGGAAGGAAAAGAAACGAGGAATAATCTGGAAATGAGGCGAACGCCTCGAGAAAATTACGTGTGACGTCATATACGTGTGCACGTGAATTTACGTCACAAAGAATTATTTCATTGGCGCCGTACGCACAAACTACCAAATATATAGACATGAACTAACGCATATTACTTGTTTCAATATTTTCAATTTAATATCACACACGTAATCACTGTGGCAACACTTACGCAATCAAATAGCTCCGCGACTTTTTTTAAATATATGACTCGATTGGAACGAAAATTTAAACACTGATTATATACCATAATGTGCGTTAATATAAAAAATACGTCTTGTTTACACAAAGATTTAATTTTCGAAAAGTAAATACTTTTACTGCTGCATAAATGTGTCATAAACTATCAAATTTATGTTTCCACAAATAGATGTAGAATGGCCCTCGTCCCGCAACTAATGTTTCAAACCCCTCTTCTATATGTACATTTTATTTCATGTCTATTCATTTACTGGTCTGTGGCCGTACGTCATTCACGCAATCTACAATTTTCAGCAGAACAGCTAAAGAGCGAAAGGAAGCATGTTAACATTTTCTGCGCCTACGGAAAACAAATTACGTGTTTGTAGTCTAATGGTTACGACACTCGCCTAGTGATCTAGTGGTCGGGGGTTCGAGCCTCGTTCCGGGAGACCGCCATCAATTTAATCCTATTTTCATAACAAAGCAGCACAAACGTTTAGCTTAGTTTGAAAACAGTAAGGAAACTTATTATTATTAACAAAAGTCTTATATATAATATTATGAAAACGAATCAAAAGGGGCACATATCTTTGATACATAATGAATTACTATGTAATTATATATCATATATAGAGACTTTCTTTCAAGATCACAGAAACGAAAATAAAATATTTTAAATGTTTGGAACCAGCAGATGGGCTTGTATATTTGGGCATTGTGATTGATAGAAATGGAAAGACGCTTTCAAAATTAAATTGTAAAAGGCAATTGTTTCACTGTTCAGATATCTGTGTAATTTGTTTTGATATTATTTAGGTATTTGTATGAAGATATCTTCCGCAGATAAATATATGAACACATAGGTTAGGTCGTAGATTTATAATACAGTTAGATATTACACAGTGTTGACGCATGTCGAGTACCTACTCCCTGTGCATTTTGTCATTTTAATATAAACCTTAATATATACCTGTCCCGCTCTGGCCAACTAATGACTTAGGGATTTCGCCGACGTGACACCGAACTGTCAAGATCTATGTTATTTTTCTACCGTCCGAAAGCAGTGCCGTGAGTGACGCTAGAACCACGAAGAAGCGGTGTTCTCAACAGCTCCGGAAGTGCGGAGATATCTCGGTTCTTTACAAAAAACGTGCTAGTCAACCGGAGGTGAAAACAACATCCAACACAGGACTTTAGAGCAAGGTAAGCCTGATCCATCTGTCATTATTTTCCTTTTTGAATCCACTTCGGGTTGCCACAACTAATCATTATTATAATCGATACAGTCCACGGGATCTTATCCCACCACACACCATTATTTATTTGAATTATATTTACGCCATTTTACAAAATTATATAAGTCGTACAAACAGTAGAAGTACATAAGTAACATCGGAATATATAAATATTTTTAAAAATAATAATAATAATAATTGACAAAAACAAGAAAAATATTGTAGAAGAATACAATATTAACTTTAGTAGAATATACACGTGAATAAGAAAAACATAAAAAGTTAAAATAAAATAATAATTAATAAATTAGAAAAGATTTATAAATCAAAATATAAAAATTTAGGTTAAACACAGAATGCCTTAATCAATTATGTATACCTGTATCTCAGTCACTCTTATATTAAAGCATTGAACGTCGGATTATATCTACAAGACCAAAATTGTTCCCAAGCCTGTGAAGTCTTTGTGTGGGTGCGTTACTATAAAAATTGGTATAATTTAAATTAAAACGCGGGAACAAAGTATAAAAGCAATTCAGTTAAGGGCGTCCGGCGTACCATTTGCTATTTTAAATAAAAATAATATTATTAGGAGAACACATTCTAATTGTGAAGTTGTAATTATTCAGAACAGACGGTCTGCGATATTTTATATACTAATTAAATGTATTAATTAGAAAAATATACATATAAAATCAATTTTATCGGAAAATATTATTATTGCGCTACCGGGATTCGAGCCTGGATCTCTTTCCAAACCGGGAAAGATGCACTATCCAACTATGCTACAGCGACATTATTTTGACGACAATTTTTCGAACCTATATGTTACACTTTTTCAAATGAATACATCTATCGTTCCATTATTTGAAAGCCATCTACTTTGTTTTTACGGAATCTCAAATACCTTTGAGTAAACCGATAGCAGTCGCCAGAATTAACAATTCATTTTTATTAAATTATTAGAACACATTCCTATTGTGAAGTTGTAATTATTCAGAACATAGCTCTGTGATATTTTAAACGATAGCGCAACAACAGTATTTTTTTGTAATTAATGCGTTTAATTAGTATTTAGAAATAATAAATCACTTATAGTTCTCCTACACAAGTTAAATTAATAATGCTCATTATAAAATCATGATTCATTTATCCAACGGGTATACACAGTTTTAAGTTAATAAACCTTAAAAATTTATGCTGAATCCTTTCTTATTTTAATTTATGTACTCTGTAGAATGGAGACCAAATTGTCGAGTTATAGTCTAAACAAAATACTACGAACCACAGTCGTGTATAAAATTTTGTTAGATTTAATTGAATTGATATCTTTCACCGTTCTTCATACAAAACCATGACATTTCATGGCTTTATTCGTAATTTTATTAATGTGTGGAACGAATGACAAGTTTTTCTTCGAATAATCTGCCAAGATCTTTAATTTGAGATAATACATTTTTAAGAGTAACGCTGTTTTGCTGTAATGAAAAAATAATGGGTTTTTTGATTCTGCGGAATATATTAAAGTTGGTACCAAATTTCTAAATTATATTAAAATGTACTGGACATATTTTATTTTTCTATATCAAACATTAATTATTATTAATGATAAGGTATTATAATATGGATCTTGATAACATTTTAAAATAATGACGTTGCAGTAGACGGAGCGGCGTGCAGTGGGCACGCCCATATTTCTCCCGTACAGGTCAAATGTATCTAGAATAAATTAATATGAATAGAGAAAATCCAACAAATCGTACAATAACTGTAATAAAAAACTTCTTTAAAGATAATTAATATTGAATAACTGTAAATAACCTGTGAATAATAACGGAAAATCATCGAGAATAAATATTAATACCTTAATTTATTTAATAATTCAGGGAAAATACAACAGCAAAATAATTTACTTGTATGATGCGATGTGATAAAAATGTTTTTTATATTGTCATGAATTTTTTTATATTTATATTGAATATTTTTTTGTATTTACTTTTTAATCATGCATTTATTTATTCTCTTAGCTATATTTAAAGCTTTTATATATATTTTTTTTAATATGCAATAATTTATTTATTTCTTCATTATTAGTAAAATTACTTTATGGCAACATATTATATAAATAATAAGAAAAATTAATAATTGTACAAAATACTTCATGTTTCGATACCTATGGTATCTTCTTCAGGAAACAATGTATACTAAAATTGAAAATGCGAGCGTAGATAAAAACAAAACTATAAGGTATAAATGGTGGGTAACTAATTAGGAACTTGTGTAAAAACAAATTTAAAGTGTGGCTATTTGCAAGAAGGATTTGGTTATCTATAATATGAATTCGCCAATCATCTTTTGGAAACAACCCATTCTTTTAAGATCAACTTACATTATTTAGAAGTATTTTTTTCTTATTATTTATTATTTTAATCTGAGTATTTCTGTGACATTAGGAAACAAGTCAAATAAAACTTATTTAATTATGCCAATTAATAATATCTACCACTTCTTGCTTATCACTCCTTGTCATCTTATTGGTAAATTTCTAATCGGATTTGCAAAGAGGCATTCTGGTTTTGCTACAAAAAACTTGAAGCTGTTCTTTTGACATCATCTATAATATAATATCGTGTAAAAAAGTTTCTAGAAAAAATCCTGTAGGCTTAACAATAAATTGTAGTCACTTGGGAGTAAAATACCTGGCGAGAAAGGAAAATGAGGCAGAAGTTCCCGGTTAAGGAGCTTAATTTTACGTAACGTTGTTCAACTCGTTGACAACTTAAATTATCGAACAAGAGACACGTTTATTTATTGTGTTATTATGCTTTTAAACTTTTAAATAAATTCCACCGAACAGACGTCTGGAACGGGGCACACTTTCTACGCTGATTTTCCCATCTTTACATTTTTTAAACCAATTTTGAGCAGTTCTTAAGGCCCGTGTCCACGAAATGGGACACCATGAGATATGTATGTAGAGATTTTGGTAGAAAGAGACAAAAACTCAAGCCCATATATACGATATTCGATTTGATAGTGAGACTCAACGTTACTATCTAAGAATTCTGTGTCGAGACAACCCGGGACTTTTAAAAAAATAGCTTGAAACTCTTAAGGCGTTAAATTTTTACATTTTTTACGGAAATGTGGGTTTTTATTATTCATTTATATCTAAATTTAAACACTAGATTTCACTTTTTTTAAAACTATTACTTAGATAGGACCATTATACTCATTTAAAACTAATAAACTGAATGTTATTTGCCATAATTAAGACAATACGATCATTATAAGAAAGACCGCAATCATTAGATGCATTTTCCGCATGCTATAAAATTATCTTAATATAGTAAATTATTGCATTAACAAAATATATTTTCTTATAATCCTAAAACCAAGATTACGGAGACAATCTCAATTGAGACAATGTGTTATAAACCATTCAATTCGACATTTTTAAAGTACTTAGTTTTAGTGAAAATATACGTTTTCAAATAATATATTATATTTACTCACATTCTTTAAAGCTTCAGCTACAATTTAAAACAAAGTTTTATATTTTAAATAATATATTTTCACAATTTTATAAAAGATGATAATTTTAATTGTCCAACGAACTTCAATCGTTTATCGATTTATCGTACCACGATGGATGTCGAACCAGCGCTGTCATTATTCTCGTTAAAAAATGCCGTAAATATATGTTTTTACACATATTTTTTCCACAATATGAATTAATATTGAACTTATTCACAACATTAGTAAAAGTTTCATAAATTAGATGTCTTTTTGCTGATTTTAGAGGAAAACAACATTTTGTTGATCAAAGTAAACATTTTATGTACGTTATTTTTATATCAGTCGTAATTAAATATTTCATTTATATATCTATATAAAACACTAGACATCTGTTTTATAAATAGTATGTAATTTTGAAACAGACATATCACCAAAACGGCAACAGGGCGTATTAAATCGATAATATTAAACAAAATAATAAATTAAAGCTGTCATAACATTTTAAAATATAGAACATTGATTTCATCTAAATATATGTAGGTACTTTATCTGATTTCAAAACATATTCATAAATATTAATTAGGTATTTCAATAAATTATTTAATTTTCGATTGATTAATTCAATTGACAACACACATTTTTATTTCATTCCATATAATTCCATACGTCAATATGATATACAAAAAAGGTGAAAAAGACTCCAGACACGAGTTATTTTTGATACTTGTATCGAATGCAAAAAATCGACAATTTTATTATGGTCTCCTTCTATTCAACCCTTCTACTCTGTCACGATTTATGTAACAAATAACGTCGTTAATTATTTCTCTGATAATTATAATAATTTGACTATTAACCTCATCTTGAAAGCATATGTAATTCGTGTAGAATTTCTCAAATTTAAACAAAAAAAATGAAAGCTCGCCCTTAACTTTTCTTGACATTATTTATTTTAAACAAGTTGAGTTAATCATATTGTCCATCGACATACAGCAGGCAGTGACACTTGCACTAATACTTGTTTGGAACCAGTAGATAAGTTTGTGTATTTGGAAAATATATTTGATAGAAACGGAAAGACTGAGGAAGATATCGAAAGGAGGGTGACTGCAGGGAATAAAGTGAACAGCGCTTTGAATGGAATTATAGCTAGTCTATTTAGTTATACTTATTAAACCGAGGCAGTTCACAATAGAGTCCTGGAACCAACACTGATATGTGGAAGTGAGGCCTGGAGCTGGCAAAAGAGGAACGAAAGTAGACTGAATGCAGTGAAACTGAGATCAAGTAGGCGGTTATGTAGCAGATCCATTTATGACAGCGTAAATAATTAATGTAAAGTTGATCTTAGTATAGTAAGTAAGATTAAGAAGGATCACTTAGGTGGTTTGGTCATATCGAACGGATGAATAAGGAGAGAATGGTAAGAAAGATATATGACGCATGTGTTGATGGCACCAGACGTAGAGGTCGTTTGCGGAAGACTTGGCACGACCAGGTAAACCATATACTGGAGGAAATGATCCTGTTAAAAGTCTCAATAACCGACGAGCTTGTATGAGAAGATGTATGAATATGGATGAGGCGAGAATTGTGTGTCAGGACAGAAGAGTGTGGCGCTCTATGCCTACCCCCGCAGAGAAATGGCGTGATAGTAAGTAAAGAAGTAAGGTAGTGACCCAGTGACAATCGGTGCATGTGTAAATAATATATATTTTTAAATGAATATTTATATAGTCAGCTATAAAGATCTTCATTAAGGAGAAATTAGTCCAAAGATATTTACTACTAAAAAAAAACCTAAAGTAAATGGTTTTGTCGGCTTCTTCAAACAGAGAATTATGCTTCATTGTAAAATGTAATCTTTTATCTTTAGGATAAATTCATATCATTTTTTGAAACAAAATTTGTATGGGATGAAATTGTTTGAAAAACTTTATTAGGAGACTTCCGTTGACTTTGGTCAAATACGTTTTTATCTTCCGATATTTTTCTTTATTAATTGGTCTTTTTTATCTGTATTTTAATTTAATTTAATTATTTTATATTTCAATCAGTTTTTATCTGTTTATTAAATTAATATTATCGTATGTTTTTTACTCAGATTATATCTATAGCTACTGTACATCATACATATGAATATTTAAAAATAAAATTCAAGGTCTCTATTTCCAGGAATTCCCGGAACTTGAAAATGTTAACTCTCGAGTCTCGGAAATTGAAAAAAGTCGAGAATACAGAATCTCTACATATAACCATAGATAACAGAAACTATAAAGTTAGACAAACAGAAGGCATTAAATTACAAACATTTTTCCGTTTTAACTGCTGCTGGGAAGATCCAAATTCACCCAAGTGACGAACGAGATATAAATGGTCAACGGACATTTGACATTTAACGTATAACACTATATTTTAAATATAGTTTATGCTACATTTTAAAGCCTTCAGTTATTTCTAAAATGTTTCGTGTAAGCAGAAATTATCTCGAATCGAAAATCTTTTTAAAATTTCATCCGTTGACACGAGAAAATATACTAATGCGGTGGTCACCTACTAATTTAACAGTTGGTTAAAAATATATGGTTAAAAGTATTTTAATACCTAGTAAAGTAAGTATATAAGGTTTAAGCCGTTAATTTACACAAATAAAAATCACTAACATACTTGAATGTGTACTTTCTAGTTGTATAATAATGTATACTTCAGGATGTTTCCTCATTGAGGTAAATCAATCTTCGGAGAATCGATATGTTCAGCTCTGAACGAATGTAGTTGGTAATACGGCCGACAGTTGGCGGTGGTTAGTGGCACTAAATCATCTGTTTCCGCTCCCCACCGGAAGCCAGGACCACTTCCTGCCTCCACCGCTCTCTTCTTACCTGAAATCTTTGTCCGTCTGTGCTCGCACTGGCGCTTGTGTCTAGGGGTGGAAATATATTATATCTCTATTTTATTAAGTCTTGTAAATCTACTACCTACATATTTTTTTAAATCTTTATTTTATTTTTATATCTCTCACTAGTAGCAACTCCATGGCAAGGGATTATGAAATCCTTTTTTTTAAATTTATAATTTAAGGGTAAAAATATATCCGGGTTTAGATCACATATCAGTAATTGAGTGAATATTTTTAAATAATCTTGTGTATTACCAGTAATGTTAATTAGTTATGTAATTAAAATTTTTGATAATAAATTAATAATATACAAATACTTTGTATGTGTGGTGTATTGGTAATGAATTATAAATATTTTGTATATCAGTAAAGTGTTCAGAGCGCGGGCGCCCCCTTGGCCACGCAAAGTAAGAGTGGGAACGCAAAGGGTATAAAAGTTAAGAGCGCTAGTATGGCGGCCTCATCACAGAGACTCAAACATACCCTCACTCAAACAACACATACAGACACATTCATCAACCCAAACCCTTCCATAAACTCCCTCAGCCTATATGATCCCTCATTTGATCCCCATTATTTTCGTCCCATTTCACTTATTTATCCTTTTCTTGACCTTATTGAACATAATTTATAAAAATATTCACTAAAAATAAAATAAAATGTAATTGTAAAAATTTCAACAAAATCAAACCAAAAAAGAATTCACAAAACATTAAATAAAATAAAAATATTTTATAAAAAACTTTAGCCATTTTTGCTACTATTTTATACAATTATATACAGAGTGAAAATTTCCTGAAATTAAAAAAAAAAATTTCACCGTGTTCCCCGTTCATTAGGGTCCATCCAATAAAATGATACGCAATTGTTATTACCTCAAATGTCGGAGACAAGAGGGCTCAGCCCTTATCCTTCCCCCCTTTAACAATCGAATCAGGGATGGCGGCTTCTTTTTACCTTCACTCGTCCACGCTCTTAGCATCGCTTTTATATTTGATTGTACCAACCTATCTACTTCTAGTTCATTAACTGAGTAGAAATCTATCGAGGATAAATCGCGAGTCTACTGCGGGACAAATAATCACACGACTGTCGAATAAAAAACACTACAGTATCTTTAACACCTTTGAGTTGTGGTGAATGGTAAATGGTAAATGCTCAGAAACCCTTGGATGGCAACACCCCAATTGTGTAACAATTGAGAATTCGCATACTATCCACGACCTGTCTGAAACCCCACGAGTCCATATATGTGATTATTTAGGAAGATATGTTCGTAAATAATAAAAAATCATAACAATATCAAACAAAATAGCGGATATGCGAACTGTCACACAATTTCATAAAGATTTTTTTTAAGTGTGATATTTTTCTCCTGACAATTAAAATATATAAAAATTAGCAAAAAAATTGAAAAGGATAATAAAATATTTTATTTTCGTTTCCATAGTTATGTGATCTTAAATTCAATGCCAGTGAGTGAGGATGTAAAATACTTAGTAATTTATTACGTACAAATGACCTACGTGTACTTTTAGTCGTATTTGCAATCTACAGATCACTTGTGTTGGCGATTTGTCTTCCACAAGGGCTTTGCTAATTGTTAACATGTACATTTTAGCGCATTATATTAATCTCTCATAGAAAAACTAGAAAATCTCTACCTGTATTGATATTAATCTGAAAAATTTCCTTTGTCGTAAGAATTTATTTAAAGAATATATTCTGTGACGTGGCGTCCTTGCCTCCAGCTCGCCCATTGGTCGGAGGCTCCGCCGCCGGAAGCTGCTACTCAACACCAATCACCGCGGCTGGGAGCGCCGCGGGGGCAAAAGTCCTTATTTATCCTTTTTACATCACGTGCCACCCCGTGCCACCCCGTGCCCCCGGCGGCCGAACATTGCTTAATGGACCAAATAAAATCTAGTATTTCCAGATAAATTTTCAATTCTTCCAGATCGATAATGTATTGATACGAAATGTGAAACGAAAATTACTGATTTTTGTCAATTGACAATAAAAACGCGTTATATTCTGAATCATACCATTTCTGCTAGAATATGTATTTCTGTATTCATCATTTTTCATATATAAATTAAATACAAATCTTCCTTGTGGGGAACCGAAACCCGACCTTCCCGTATGTCAGATGAGGTTACATATCACTACGCTACCGATAAACATAAATAAGATGTGAAAATATCTGTTAAAAATATACTCGACTCATTTCGCCAAGAGAAACTATTTAAAAACAAAATTAAAAATGAGTATTAATGCATAAAAGTCTAGGAAAGTGAGCAGGACATGGACAAGTCTGACCCTACTGCATACCACCTAAAAAAATAATATTTATAAACTTAATAGCAATTTTTTTTATAAGTATTTAATATTATTTTATTATTGTAGAGTGTTTTTTTTAGAGGTATAGACTTTAAAATGTAATAAAACACATGAAAATCGTGGTGATGGCCATGGTATTGGCTTTATTGGAAAGATAATTTTATGCTATTAGTGTTTAAATATGATTTCGCACATATAGGCATCGCGGCTAACTTGAATAAAGTGCAATCTGGAAGTCCAATTTTGGACCACATTTTGGAGCAGCTGAGGACGTATATCGACAATAACGCGACGAATATAGGCTTCCAAGTCGTATATCGTCTCTAGTTTATCGGCGTAGACTAGCGACTTCACATATCCTCACAACAAGCTGATAAATCATACGATCTTGGAGGCATGGAGGTAGGCATGTTGCACTGTATAAAAATGTACAAATATATATATCAATGAAGCTTTTCTCATTTTATCTTATCTTTAGTCAAATGGAGGAATAGTAAGATCATAGAATGGTAATGAGAGGTAGCGGAATCGATACCCGCTGCTCCCAAAATCTTTTTAATTTAAAAAAAGTTTGGTGGTGTAATATTTTATATCGATCCCAGTACCGATAAAGGTGAAAATAAAACACAAGCTAATATTGAAAGAATACAAAAATGTTATGATATTTAATATCGCGCTATTTGTAATACAGTTTTTGCTACGTGTAGAAAAAACAAAATTTGTGTTATAAAATGAAGAGCTATTTAAAGCACGTGGTTGAGCGTTTTGATTGTCATAAAATCAATTTAAAGTCACATTTTGTTAACTAACTAACTTACTTACCATCACACCGTATCCCGGCGGGGCTCCTGAAACACAGTTCTCGCTTCATCCACATTCGTACATCTTCTCTGTCACATTTTGTTAATTTTTGCAAAAACTTCCTTTGCAATCAAGGTACAAAATACATGTCACCAAACAGTTATTGTGTTAAAAAAAATACTGTTTAATAAATAATGTTTTTAATGCTATTATTATGTTTTAAAAAAGTATTGCTTATATAGGGACTTTACACAAATTTATAATTAATAAACTGAATATTATTTGCCATAATTAAGATAATACAACATTACAAGAAAGACCGCCACCATTAAATTCATTTTCCGTGTGCCACAAAATGTCTTCTATATGTGAAATAAATTTTCTTATAATCAAGAAGCCAAGGTTACGAAGACAAACTGAATTAAGACAAATTAACAATATTTGCAAGACAAAAATAATTCGTAATTGTGAAAACAAACTGTTTTAAATAATGTATTGTATTTACTCACATGCTTTGAGGTTTCAGCTCTTATTTGAAATTAAATTTGATATCAAAAACACAATTATTTCTTACTAAATAATATTTATATCGATCCAATTAATATGTATTTTTTATTGTTTTTGTTTTGTTCCATTCCGCCGGTTCCGAACGGCGTGATAGACGTCGAATTCGCGCTCTCGCAATTTTCGTTATCGAAAATATAGGTTTTCACGCACATTTTAGCTACAATATGAATTACATTTTATGTACGTTGTTTTGTATGTAAATCGCAATTGAATATTCCATATATACATAAAACCGTTGTCTTTTAAACATAACAAAATACTATTCAATTGTGAAACAAACAGCTAACAAAATGGCAACAAAAACAAAATCTTTTAAACAAAATCTGACATGATAATTTTGAATGTAAAATATTGTGTTGTATCAATATTCAGGTACTCTTGTATAATGTAATTTTCATATATATAAACTAGGTTCTTAAATAAACTATTATATTTAATTTTCGATTGATTAATATATCATTCCATAATAATTAGTATGAAAAAACTTAGATAAGACTAAATACAAGTTATTTTTGACACTTGTCTCGAATGCGAAAAAATCAACAATTTTATTACCGTATTTCTCTACTAAAACCTTATTCTCTCACAAGATTTACGTATCAAATAACGTCCGTTAGTATATATATCAAAAGTGTAACTATTAATCCCGACATGAAAATGTATGTAATTCACATAGAATTTCTCATATTTAAAACTGGAAAAATGAAAGTGCACCCAGTTTATTTTATACAAACAAGACTTCCAAACCAATTTGGTCGTTTTGCTCAGAGTCATTCCGTCAGACGAATATCTGATTGGCATGGACGTTAAATGCATACCATCATACGTGGATTGCGCGATTGGTGAGAGGTGTGACATCACTTCTCTTCTTGGTGCTTTTATACAAGTATTATGTCGGTGTTATTTAATATCAGATGGACCACGCTGTGTGAAGCGAGAACTCTAGAATTATCCAAAACATATTTTTAGTAAACCACGGACGGAACTCAACCACTATGCCGCCCAGGAATGAAATGGACAGACACACTAACAAAAGACGCAGATAGATTTCTGGTACATGACGAGAAATTTGATCCGAAATAAGAATGCCAGGAGAACCTTGAACCTAGACGACCTTGTAGCACTAAATGATGATGTTAAATCCGAAAAGATTTTTATTACGCTTTTGAGATGTAGTAATGATGTATTTAAAAGAGTGATCCTCAAGAGAATTTTCAGAGCTGTCAAAAAACATGGTATCTGGCGTGAGCCTAGTGCCAGGAATTTTACGACCTGTATGATGAGCCGAAAATTACAAAACTCATGAAATTGGGGAGGCTTCGATTGCTAGGTCATAGATTGTATGAATGTTGTGCAACTCTCAAAATGGCAGCTTTATTATTAAAGAAAAATTAATAGCAAGACAATATATAAGTAAAGACGAATCCATTCTTGGTGTCAGAAACTGACGGAAAGCGGCCTAGTGCAGTGATAGGTGGAGATATATTCTTGAGGAGACCAGGATTCTACTGGGTTACAGAGCCTGGTATTATGATGATTATACTCTTGTGTATTATTTGCGTTGTTAATTAATCATGTTTGCTATGCCGGGCTAGCATAGCCATGTTTTATTTAAGGCATAAGACTGGCCGATGAACAATAGTGAAATCCTACACTGGTGTTCATTGCTGGACAAAAGAAGTGGAGAATGACCAGTGGAGGCAGAATGTTGAAGAAGTCCTTCGCATAACCGGTGATCATGGAAAGCAATGAAGTAAGCAGTATGAACTGAAGAAGAAGTTTAATATGAAATTTAGTACACATTATATTTTGTTGAAAATAAATGATCAGAACCGCTCCTACAGAAACAGCAATAAAACCATCTCTCCGTTTTATAAAGGTACAATTACCGAAAGGTAAAGAAAAGTCACATGCGGACGAGCATTACAAAGTGCCCATTGAGAAAATTGAGCTTATTTTTCATGGACAATTTAATGATTCAATATATTCTCTTAATGGGACCGTATTTACGCGGGGAAATTCCTAGAGAAATCTTCGCAGCCTCCGCTCGGAGGATTTCCTGGCCGGGGGAAAACATCTCACAGATTGATAAAGTGAGACGGTACGTGGTTTTGCTTTAAAATGGTTCACCCGCTTACCGCGACATCTACTGCGTCGACATATCTTGTATTACAATTTTTTTTGTATAACCTCTGTGTATATGTTCAAAGCATACCTACGTGTATATGTATCTTCAATAAATAATAACCTACCCTTACCCGGGACCGGTTTAGAAGCTAAGGCTGCCCACCCTGCCGGTCCCACTCATCAAAACTAATAAAACTACGCGACTTTAATGCTTAGTATAGGAAAAAATAAAAGAAATTTAATGTGATTATTAGCTTTTTTGCAAAAGTTTAAAAAATTTGACGTTCCAGCTTTTCGTGTCCATACAAAACATAGTTAGATTACATAAATATTTTTTAACTTAAGTTTTTCATTATCATTGTCTTATATAAGTAAACTTTATAATTTTTGATAGAATCGGAGTTAACTTTGTAGAGTTTCATCATCAAAATGGATGGTTATATTTGAGTTTATTTGCACTATTCTAGTTTCGAGAGAACTCTCATCAAAAGTGATACAGTTTAATACTTCACCTGTCAATGAGAATTACTGTCAAAACTCTTGTAGTGTAATTTAAACTCAAGTAGAGTTATAATATTGGTTTATTTATATCCATCCATTTTTAAACTTTATTAGACTAAGGTTATTGATAATCTCAATCAATCTATGCCGTAACAAATATAAAATCAACGTGCAATCATACAGTCACAATAAAAAATGAAATTCAATACAGAAAATTAGAAAATAAAAAGAAAAAACGCAAATAATCGAGCACACGGAGGGGCTGAAGAGACGATGGAACATTAATCACCTCCTCCCGCCGCCGAGCCTCTCAGCATCTCCCAACGGGATGCCCAAAACCTCACGAACATTCAAAAAACGAGACGATGACCCACTGCTCCTTCTATCATAATTCCTCTGGCATCCCTTATGTATATTCAGTTAACATTTCTTATACTACTTTCTTTATCTTCTTAAAGTTCCAATTCCCTAGGCTTCGAGGCTGGAAAATATCACTGCTATTTGGTCAACCATAAGAACAAAAAGATGCTACCTGATCTCTGTACTTCTGTATGGGTTAGAATAACGGGCTCTCACTGAAATAATGTTAAAGCAATTTAAAGCATTAGAGATGTTCATCTACAGATAACTTCGAAGTCCAACTATTTTAAGTTGCTCCAAATGAAATAATAATCGCCAACACGATTGCTATCGATCGTTAACCCGACAGTACTAGAAAAAATTATAATTTGGTCCGGTGAGTGGGAGATCTGCCTCTCCCTCTAGATCCATCTACGTTGCAGACCAACGCAAGTTTCTCTAGGCTACAGTTTTTTCCAGCAAGATGCCCAAAATCCCTAATAATATTGCGCTTCCCCATCCATTAGCTATGACTTACTGGACTAAATTAGACTGACGTATCATTGCCTGGAAAAAGAAATTCGACAGTACGTTACTTTGGCGAATATGTTTTTAATATCTGCAGGTTTTTTTTCTCTTTTATGTATTCAATAGCGGTACACAAATATATATTCAATTTGAAATGAAGTATACATTTTCTTTATTGCGAGTAAGAAAAAACATACATTAGCGAAATCGTAAGAATTTTTATTCTTTTCTTTGGTCGTACTGTCAAATACGACCATAGACTAAAGATGCAAAGAATAATGCAAAATTGACAGATTGTAATGTCCACGTGTGTTCAATAATCATCTATGTAAACGTGATCTCAGCTTTTTCAAGAATGTCTTTAAGTGGAATAAGTTGATAAGTAAGAACATCGTCTGTACAATTAATTCCAGGGAGAGCAACACAGAATTCACTAGCAGATTAGGATGCACAATGCTAACAAACTTAACTAACTTACCATCAAGCTGTTTCTCCGCGAGGGTATGCAGAGAGGATAGAGCGCCACACTTTTCTGTCCTGACACACAGTTCTCGCCTCATCTACATTCATACATCTTCTCATACAAGCTCGCCTATTATTGAGGGTTCTAACAGGACCATCCTCCAGTGTCTGGTTTATCTGGTCGTATATATCTTCTTTACCATTATCTCCTCATTCATCCGTTCCATATGACCAAACCACCTAAATTATGCTTTCTTAATCGTACTCACTATACCAAGATCAGCTTTACATTATTTCCTTGTTTCTTTAGTCTTTACTCTGTCATAAATGGATCTGCCACTCATACACCTAAGCGATATCATTTCCACTGCATTCAGTCTACATTCGTTCCTCTCCTGCCAGGTTTAAGCTTCACTTCCATACATTAGTGTCGGTAACAAGACTCCATTGTGTACCGCTAGTTTTGCCTCGGTTGACAAGTTCCTATTAGCTATAATTCCATTCAAACGCCGTTCACATTTTTTCCTGCAGTCACTCTCCTTTTGATATCTTTCTCAGCTGTTTCTTACCAAACATACTTCCCAAATACGGAATTTCGCATTGAAATATAGATTGCATGAAATCCCTGGCCGCTGCGCAGCCACAGACAACAGACGCCCTCTATCGCAATCGTCAATAGCTTGCTGTATTCATGAATGCCCTGAGCAACATAGGATCTGCTTATTTTGTGTTTTATCCAGTACCACATTTAAAAGGGATCGATCTTTTTCTGAAAGAAAGTTTAATGAAGAAACAAACCAAATATATATACGAGTATATCCAGATGCTAGGGTCCGTGGGTATGCTGTGTTAAATACGACAAACGCGGCCACGATCATTGTTTTTGGAATTAATGAAACAATACATTATTTTTGTGAACACCGTGTATATAAATTAATAAAAAATAACAAATTATACACATTGGTGAGATAAACATTTTACACTTTTTGTTTGTAATACAGATGCTGTATTATAAATTATAAAGTCTTAAAAATAATGATAATTTATTCATTTTCAGCTGTAAAAAATACAACATGTAAGAAGATAACAGATTTTTTTCCGAATCTGAATTATCGATATTATAAACAAAAATAATAACTTTGTTTTTATTAAATACTGAGTGTCTATATATCCTCTTCAATAATTTCTCAATGACGTCATGGTTTGGATAGGGTGTTAAAAAAAACATGAATGTATACTCGTTACTGAACAATTATTTTTATTTAACTATTGACTATATTTTTGTTTTTAGTTTTAATGGTGTTAGCAGGAATATATATATTGTAAATATGAATTAAATATATTAATTAGAAAGATATATATATAAAATCAATTTTATCGAAAAATATTGTTGTTGCGCCACCGGGATTCGAACCTGGATCTCTTTCCAAACCGGGAGTGGTGCATTAATATATTTAATTCATATTTAAAATATCACAGACCGTCTGTTCTGAATAATTACAACTTCACAATAAGAATGTGTTCTCCAAATATATATTATAATATAATAATAAAATTAAAAATATTCGTATTAAGCGGGGTCTTATGTTAATCTGAGGTTTTCCACAATATTTTTCGCGTAGTTGCCCTAAAAAATATGTGTGGCACGCTGATTGCGTACTGAGAAATATAACTCGGAATAATCATACTTCAAATACCTTTATGGCGAATAAAAAACCTCCATCGATCATCATTTCCTCGCTATTGAAGAAAATTGACTCGAATTCTTGATAGATGCTATATCCATATTGTGAACTGCCGGAGGAAAATAAGCCAGCAGAGTCGTGAAACAAATATATTAAAAACCAACCCTCTTAGATATTATATTCTTGTTATCAACCGCTAGAAGAAGATACAAATATCAAAATAGTCGTAAAATAAAAATGGAAAGATATATCTACTCATTTTAATGACATTTTATTTGTGAAGTTACGATTTTTCAGAACCTTGTTATTTGATAATTAAAACGATTGTTGATAGTATAGATATGTAGGTCTATTAATTTAAAATATGTATTTAAAAGATTTAGAGGTATGTCAAAAGTCACTTTATTTCAAGTTATGTAATTTTAGATAAATCACTTAGAATGTTGCACAAAAAAAATTTATCAATCGAAAAAATGTAGTATCAAGACAATAATCCTAAACATTCCATAGCCGACGTTCATCATAAACTAAGTCGCAAAATTTAATCTACATACGTTTTTCTACGTGAGACATCTATCGTGAGAATTTTATTTCAAGATCAATTCTTTTGTTTTGTGGAAACATTTCTTCCTCGCCGGTGAGTACAACTACACTAAATATGTACCAGTTGCAATGTTCTTATATATTTCGGCTCACCCTACAAAATATCTATTTTTAATGTTTCGGGAGAACTTTCGAAAACATTTTCTGCGTTAAAATAAATCGGATATAAAATTAATAAAAAATGTTTTTTTAGATGTATCGATAATGTAGTATGCGTTACTCGATCAAAATAAGCCGATACAGGCTAAAAACAAATTACCAATCTTTTCGATAAACATTATTAATAGTTATCAAAAACCTGGCGCAAGTTGATATTCTTTTAGAAATATAAATCCAATCATCTTCGTTTTGACATAGTCTTAATGACTTTTCTCACAAAGGCGAAGCGGCAGGCGCCCCGCCAGCCCACTCGCCCATTCTGGTCACGCGGCCATCCCTCAGCGTTTCTCCGGGGAACGTAATCGGACTCAGCGGGACTAATTAAACCGCTAATTAAATCATTCATTCTCTTAAGCTCATTTTCCCATTCGCCATTTTCTGAAAATATACATCAAAGGTGGAAAAAAAAAGTTTCATAAATTTGCGAAGAGCGGTGCGAATACATCGTGTTCTTTATTTTGTTTAAAATCATTCGAAATTTAATCAGACTACTGTTAGGTATGATAATTTTCATTATCTATATAAACGACATCGTGTAAAACATTGCAAAATAAAATTATTTGCAATTAGCGGGAGACAATTATGCAACTATACTGAATGAATTAAACTATGACTTAAATAATATAGCAATATGTCTGAAGAAAAATAAACTAAAACCAAATGTAAACAAAACTAAATTCATGAACAGGAAAATAATAGAATAAAAGAAAACCAATCCCACCAGCAATTAGTATAAATGGTGAAAGTCTGAAAGAGGTGTCTGAAATAAAATATTTAGAAGTCATAATAGATTCGAAATTAAATTTATCTCAAAATATAGGTGTCCAGCGGAAAAATTTCAAGATTAAATTGTAATTGCTCGTAAACCATCAGGGTGAGGTAAGTGGGAACGATATTGTTCGACGCGTGTGATTTGCTTATTTGCCAGTCGCAATGAATCACTTGTCGGGAGCACACCGCGCGTTCGATGTTGAGCAATATTTAAAGTACGGTGATTCAATGGTTCGTCCGCGTCGCGCTTTTTGTACTCACTTTAATATTCGACGAGTAAGTGATGGGCCGAGCACGCAACCTATCTGGTGTGTTGGGTTCAAAAGTTTGGGACAATGGTTAACCAAACTCCTCGGGGACCATCAACGTCAGCAGCGACGCCAGAACATATGACTCAAGTTCGACGTGAAATTATGCACAATCCGCGTAAATCGATTAAGAAGATTGCAGCCTGTACTGGAATAAAAAAATCAACAGTGCACGTTATTTCTAAAAAGAAACTACAGTTTTACCCATACAAACTGCAAATCGTGCAGTTTTTCAACGAAAATAACTATTCTTTACGTGAAACCTTAGCGAGAACGATGCTGGAACGTTTTGGAATATATTGTTTACTGACAAAGCACATTTTCATATTGATGGCTATGTTAATAAACAGAACATGAGATAATAGTGCCCCAAAAACCCAATGGAACGCCATCAAAAACATTTACATTGTCCAAAAACGATAGTGTGGTGTGCAATTTCTGTCCCTGGGCACCTCGGTCACCGTGCGACTTTGTTTTGTGGGAATTCCGTAAGTCGAGAGTTTACAGCAACAATCCTCCAACAATTCAGGCCCTACAAGAAAATATCCGCCGTGAAGTTGCTGCCATTGAACCAATGCTTTGCTCTCGTTTATTCGCAATTTTAAGAGTCCGATTGCAAGAGTGTCTTGAGAGAAATGGACAGCATTTAGACGATATTGTTTATAAAACATAAAATCCGCATTGTTAAACTCAATTTTGTATAAATAAAATATGAAAATAACATTGTAGTTTTTTTAAATTATTTAATATTAAACTTTATACGTGACTAAAAAGATTGCTAAAAAAATCTCACTTCTGAGATGGATCAGAAGACTCAGCACTGAATCTTGTAAAATGATATACAACTCTTTTATTATTCCTCACATGAACTACTGCAGCAGTATTTTGTTTTTGGCTAATGATGAAGAAATGCAACAATTGTCAGTGTTGTAAAATAAAACTATGGGAATTATACTCAGAAAAAATAAATATTCTCGAATCAGTGCAATGCTGAAAAATCTGAATATACATGACCTTTAAGCAGAAATTATATTTCAATGTGATAGCATTTATTTATAAAATTCTCACTAAGAAAACATCGGCAGAATTTTATGAGCACAAACATCACACAGGAGGAAAAGAAAGACTGAGACTGCCACTCAGGAAGAAGGCTAAATCTCAGACATTGATAATGTACATTTTGAAGAAGATTTTTTATAAAATTTCACTTAATTAATTATTTCAACTAAGCAAATATGTGATAGATAAGTTCTAGTAAAAATGAATGATTTTGTTCTTGTTTATATTAGAGCATATAGAAATATACTTACGTATGCACTATATTAAGAATAAATAAACCTATTCATGATTTTAAAATAGTATAATTGGAAGTAGGTAAAATTTATAATTAATTCTAACGACTACCTTTTCAAAACCAAATAATAAACCCGCGAAGGATAAGATGGACAGGACAGGACAGGACAGGACAGGACAGGACAGGACAGGACAGGACAGGACAGGACAGGACAGGACAGGACAGGACAGGACAGGACAGGACAGGACAGGACAGGACAGGACAGGACAGGACAGGACAGGACAGGACAGGACAGGACAGGACAGGACAGGACAGGACAGGACAGGACAGGACAGGACAGGACAGGACAGGACAGGACAGGACAGGACAGGACAGGACAGGATAGGATAGGATAGGACAGGACAGGACAGGACAGGACAGGACAGGACAGGACAGGACAGGACAGGACAGGACAGGACAGGACAGGACAGGACAGGACAGGACAGGACAGGACAGGACAGGACAGGACAGGACAGGACAGGACAGGACAGGACAGGACAGGACAGGACAGGACAGGACAGGACAGGACAGGACAGGACAGGACAGGACAGGACAGGACAGGACAGGACAGGACAGGACAGGACAGGACAGGACAGGACAGGACAGGACAGGACAGGACAGGACAGGACAGGACAGGACAGGACAGGACACACAAAGCGCCCGAATACTGAACGCGCTGTGAGTCGTATTCATCGAGGGATCCCAAATGGACGGCGGCCTCTTGGCAGACTTGAAAGAAACACAGAAAGAGATCTGGAGTCGTTCCATGTTCCTGTGTCCGTGTGGAGTGTGCTGGTCCAGTTCAAAGACGCCTAATGCCGAGTAAGTACATCTGGCGGAAGCTCTAAATGGGCCACGAAACCAGAATTATTAGATCTATTTTTGTAAACTGGCGAAAATTTGAATTTAAAATTACTCACTTTGAAATATAATTTGATTGCTATAGTCACAACCCTGTTGCTTTTTGCTTTTTATGGATAAACATTGGGCATCGTTGTATTATTTTTTATTTACACACTGCGATGAATGTTTCTTGATAATGTTATTTTCGAAATTTATTTCTTTCAAAGAGATGTGATGTAATATGTTTTCTCAGTATTTAATGACAAACAATTTTGGTCGAATCATGTTTTATGTTTCAAGTAAGTACATTGCGAATATTTTGTTTAGTAATTTAAAATAAGAATCATCATCGTTACTTGGCAATAAGGGCCATAAACATTCTCCCTGTACAGCTCTAGAGCCTCATCTCTCCCCATTCTCGGTGCCTGATGGTCGAGTTCCAATGGGTTGAAAATACTGAGCGTAAGCGTGTAGTGCAACATTTCGGCTGAACTGCGGCTGCTTCTGCTAGCATCTCTAGCTGGTCCGGATGCCAGAGAACTGTGGGCGTATTCCTCTCAAAATTATCCTCTCTACGCGGTTGACCATGGCACATCGCTTAGCATGGCTGCCATCCACTCGGAACAGCGTTTGGAATCGTATAGAGTCGCCAGTATGTATGAAAAGATTTCCTCGGTTGAATAGTTTGCCTGGATAGAAAAGTGTGGAGTTCTTTTTTACCCCTCCTCCTGCGAAGATTACGCCTAGTGATCCGAAATGCCAAAAAGTATGCCAAAGAAACTTGTAAATAGTAAAGGAAAAGCTTTTGGATTTGTCATGTCCGTCAAGGTAAAATATTGAGATAAAAGAGGTTCTCGAGATAGCGTTTTGTTATAAATTGTTTCCCCTCCAAATCGCGCACCAAATGAAATACGGATTGTTATGAGCTAGAAAGGAGTTTTTTTCAAGTGGATAACCCTAGTTTGTACGAGTACTGTGGACCTTTATTAAATATTGCATAAAAAGTCGTCGACTTTAAGGAACTGTAAAAAAATGATCACGTAGAAAAGGTTTATGAAAAAGATTAATGAATGCAAAAAATGAATATTAAATTTTCCTAAAATCTCGCTAATATTTTATTTATATCTCAAGCGTGGTAGGCGGTAGGCGTCTGGTTAGAAACTGTCTGTAGCGCGTAATGCTGAACCTCAAAAATGTTAATTCCTAAACATTCTTCCACGACTTAGACTTACGCTCCGTGGTAACAATTTTACTAAACCATGTTAGCCGGCCGCCTGACGCTGCACACACACACACACATGCTTGTAATCTATGGAATATTCAAAAACCTACATTACCTATCTATTATGACAACACTGCTATTAATTATTTATTCATATTTTGTAATTATTCGTACTGTTAATATTCTCCTTCATACCACATAAATATTTTTTAATATAAAGGATGCTGAAAGATTTACTATAAAATTTCGATAATCAAAATATACGCTTCTATTCTATTAATGTGTAAATATCACATTATATTTTATTAAGATTAGATCTCGAGTATTATTTGATGAGTGGAATCGACACGGGAATTGCATAACTCTTAAAACGGTGGGTCCTCTCTCTTTCAGTACCTCTTTTTAAAAAGGATTTACCCTTGCAATTTTGTGGTGGTTACTCTTATTATCATGCTATGTTCCGCAAGATTAGGCAGAGAGTAGAAAACTCCTCCCTCTTCTATCCTATCAAACTATCATTTCTTATACTATAATCGTAAAGTATGTTCTCTTGGCTATCTAGCAACCTCTGATCATGCCAAGTTTCTCACAGATATCTCATATTTCTAATTCCATTCTATCCTCTTGTCCTGCGTAATATATTATATATCTAAACTTTATTATTAAATATTCCTTATTCTCGTAGCAATTAGTTTTACAATCACGCCTTTCATAATCTAATTCCCAAATAAATATATGAAATAAATATAATTTTTCATCACACACCAGTATAAGATGAAAAATTGTATCATTCAACATTGATTTTTTTATGTTTATATTTATTATTTATTGTTTTAAAATGAAAATATGTAAAAATTTGCCGGCACTTACCATAACTACTTTAAAAATAATCATAATTTAATTTTCGCAAGTCAATAATCTGGGTGTACTCTTGATACTAATCTTTCATCACTGGTTTGATTAATTTTTTTTATTTTGAAAAATAGGAATCCTCGCGTGGAAAACTCTGTCGCAATAATATTTTTTTTTATAATTTTTCGTGCCATATAAAATAGGACGAACAATCTCCCGGGGCAAGGAATGAACCCCGGGTACTCTAAACGACAGTCCAATGGCAGTAATCACCACTCCCCCACTATTCACCACCCCCCCTATTCACCCAAAGAGCGCTAAAATAGAAATATTTTTTCTTTAATAAATCGAACGTCAAGCGTGACGTTCGCCTCTTCAAATATAATTAAGTGTCATTAACAGGTTTATTAGAAAAATAAAAAAATACAAAGTGAAGGTTTTTTACATCATTTTTGGAACTCTGCGTTCTATAAAGAAATAATAATTTACACATTTGATTTATGAAGTAATTTACAAAAAATAAAGGAATTCTGGTACCTACCAAAATTGAATGTCTGTCCGTCTGTCCGCCCGTATATCTGTTACAATTCGAGAACGGCTAATCTCAAGAGTGGTGGATATTTCTCCATGTAGATTTGAAGCTTTAAATCATTAATACAAATTAAATTAACCTATTGCAAAAGTATATAGAAAAAATATTTGGTTGCTACTGGGATACGATGCTCTACGGGACCTCTTCCTATCCGGGGAAACGTGTTACCATCTCAATACAGCATTCGATTATGTTATGTTCTGTGGTATTTTTAATATAAATTAATATTTTAGCAATCAAATATTTTTTCTAATTAATTCATTTAATTTGTATTAAAAATATCACAGAACTGTGTTCTGAAATTGCAACATCGCAATAAAAATATGTTTTCATTAAAAATATATATCATTACGATACACCAGGTAGCCGTGAAATGACAAAATATGTGACGTAAGTCAACTTAATAATGTCCGTTCAATCATAGGTTTGCTTTAAATAAATATGCATATACTAAAACGTATAGGGGTTGTCAAGTATTGAGAATCAGTGTTATACACAGTGAATATTATATGTTCCAGGCCGATGTTATTTTTGAATAACTAAGAAATAAAACAAAAAATATAATTTAATTTTTATTTATCGATTATTTGATTTATTACAATTATGTGTGAAATGTGACATTGGCCAAGTGACCGCTTTGGCCGCGGCACAAGTGCGTGCTCTTTTAAACATATTTTTCATAACATTCCCCGGACACTTCGCGTGTTTTCTTTTAATGTACCTCTATAGAAAATAATCGGGAGTCATCAAATCAGGTGATCCACCACTTTTTGACTTCGTGCGGCCGGGAAAAATTTCTTGCAAAATTTCAAGCGTAGCTCGGGCTATACGTGAGGTAGCACCATCCTGTTAAAAACACATTGTCGCAGGCCCGATCGAAGAAATTTTCTAATATGTGACTATAGCGATCACCATTAATGGTTTCATCATTATCGTTAAATATTCCATAATTAGTCCTCCACTTTCTTGTTCTCCATAGCTTCCTGTTTCTTGGACTTTTCTTCCATCATCATTTATATAATATCAAACAAGTTGTCGGAACAAAGAGCCTGGGCGACCTAAGATCGAATCTCATAATGATGAATTACGAGCCGTGTCTCGTTTCACTTTTTCGTTATTATATGTCAATTTTAACATGAAAAAGTGAAAAAGAGAAGGATAACAATGACATTGATAATAATATAGCAACTTCCAAAATAGGCCAGAATATCCATCTGTATAAGTTGCGACGTACGTTTCACCACCACGGCTGCGACCACTCCGCGAAGTTGCGTAAAGATTCAAAAATGTCATTTAAAATGGCGGTATTGCGGTAATTTCCCATCTTCACTCTCGCCGCCCTTCCGCGACTACAGGGTGTATAAAAAGTAAAAAGGCAGAAAGTTAATTTTTGTGGTGCGGCGCGACTAAAAGCTTTTTTTTACACTTCTTTCAATTTGTCTGGTCGGGGAATTTCATTAATCTAATAATGCGCCCTTCCTCCCTCACTCC
This sequence comes from Eubasilissa splendida, assembly GCA_031772225.1. Taxonomy (NCBI): domain Eukaryota; kingdom Metazoa; phylum Arthropoda; class Insecta; order Trichoptera; family Phryganeidae; genus Eubasilissa; species Eubasilissa splendida. Next base: position 2,059,253 of record CM062868.1, read on the forward strand.
CCCCGCTGCCGTCCCCTCATCAACCCGGACAAAGTTTTTGCACCCCCGGCTCGAGCCCGGGTTGAATAGGGGTATAAAGATTCTCCGATGGCCGAGACGCCATCGGTTGGCGAATTTCAACTCGAGTCAAAATATCGAAAAGTTTCCTCATTAAGTACCTACCTTCTCAGTCATCGATTAAAATAATATTTCTTTTACATTCCGCATTATCTCTCGTATTCAGTTCTGGACAAGTGAATATCGTTTAAAATATTCATCGATGCGCCAGTTACTTTGTGTACACACAACATTACATTAATTTCTTTAATAAACTAATCTTTGTACCGCACAGACATTGAGTTACACTTTTATCACTACTGTAGTTTCGAAAGTTGAAGACCCCCTCATCATCAGGTATAAATGAAAGCCTTTCACGCCCCGCCCATTATTAACAAAACTATAACTTGGTTAATTAAATTTTAAAAAGAACACATTATTATTTGCAAAGTTGTAATTTGACATTTGTGATATTTTAATACAAATTAAATGCATTGATTAGAAAGATATACCTGCAAATAAACTCAATTCATCGAGAAAATATTTTATTTGCCACCGGGATTTGAACCAGAATCTCTTCCTGCCCGGAAAAGTGCGATAACTGGAAGGGATCCTGGTTCAAATTCCGGTGCTAGCTAAAAATCTAAAAAAAAAATCGATAAATTGAGTTTATCTGTATGTATATCTTTCTAATTGATGCATTTAATTTGGATTAGTTTTTTAGTTCAATTTTTAAAAAACATAATAATTTTTATAATTAGAAAAAAAAACTTGTTTAAACCACTATTTATTGATAAATCAACATGTTCGATACCTATGGTATCTTCTTCAGGAAACAATGTATACTAAAATTAGAAATGCGAGCATAGATAAAAACAAAACTATAAAGGTATAAGTGGTGGGAAACTAACTAGAAACTACTCTGAAAACAAATTTAAAAGGTGACAGTTTGCAGAAAGAATTTGGTTATTTATATTATTTACTTTGCTATTAACACTTTTTCTTATTTCTTTATTTGGTATTTATAAAAATAGTTTTAAACATCTATTTTATAAACTACTTAAATGTACGTGCGTACATATACTAATATTCCTACTTCCACGTACCATATCGAAATTAACCAAGTGCCTAGATAGGCAAATAATTAACACAAATTAGCAAAGCGCCTAGTAGAAGTTAAATCATTAACGCGAGTGTTTAGAGATTGCAAATATTAGGCGCAGGCCATTTATATGTCAAATAGCACTCTCACCATATTCTCTATTCACAATTCTCATTACATTATGCAGACTGACTTCGCATTTAAGATCACAGAACCGTGGAAACGAAAATAAATTAAAATATATAAGCAGTTTTCGATTTACTGACGTTCGATATACGAACATTTGCTATAGCGAACATGACGAAATTGACAATGCTTGAATAATTTGGAAAGAATTGCGAAAGAGGCGTGTTATAATGAGTTTTTTAATAAATAAAAAAGGAACTAACTGTGCAGTCTTCCATCAATACATTTTTATTTTATTTGGTTAACAAAACAGTTGATCCATGTAAAAAAATATATATATATAAACAAAGATCATAATAAAAGTGTAACAAAAATTTAACCAATTACATTTTTACTCTGAAATAACAATATATTTGATACAGTAAAGACAATTATTTGAAAAGGACTCATTAAATAGATAAATAGTTAGTTAGACTTATTAAGACTTTGTAATAGGAAACAAATTTTACACTTCAAAAAAAGTTTATGAAGGAATGAGAACTTTCCCTTCTGTTGCAGAAATATAAAAAATAACAGTAAAATTAAGAGAAGTGAGAGAAAAAGTATAAAATAAAAATAAAAACAAAGGAGAGATAAAAGTTATAAATAAGACCATTTGATATATAATTTACCTCTACCTCTAAATATTGAGCATTCAATTTTGAAAAAATGATTAATAAAATAATTTAGAGGATTCATTAAGTCCTATACAATGTGTCCTTTCTTCTTATCTCTCTAGTGAGAAAGAGACAATTATATTTGTACGTTTGTTGTTCTTTTCACTGTGAAAATAGTGTGCGATCTCAGTCTTTCATATCACAAATGGTATTTTTACTAACGTATTAATTTGACAACGGATTGAATGGAAAAAATAATTATTTTTGTACGATTCCTTTTTTATAATTGGATTTTCACTAGTCAATATTTTCGCTAATAGCGCTAATATTTTCATCAGGATTATTTAAAATATTAATTTTATATTGAATATATTTAATAAAATATTACAGGTTTAATTATGATGTAGACCTGTGGTACTGCATGGTTTTGAAAGGGTTAATATAACCCATTCTCACTATTACAATTATCGTAAAATTGTTTTGCCAGTACACTACTATATATACAATATTACTCCCTTAATAATTCACCCCTGAGGTGAATTTTTCACGATACTGGTATTATATAAATAATTCAATGTTATTAAATAAATATTATTGTCAATAGACTGTATTTAAAGTATTCTGCACTCAATTTTATATAACAAGAGATTTAATAGTCATACAAATATTAATTTTCCTCTCTCGATTTTGGAATTGTGTAAAATATAACTACTTTGAAATGGCATTTTCGTTCAATTCAACGAATTTTCCAGTTGGATTTTAGAAACTATTATTTTGTACAGGGTATGCATAGTTCTCTTCATTCATATCGCATTTAACCGAATACAAAAGTTTATTTGAAAATGTTCCAGATTCGCGAACTCCGTGCAAAATCCACTGGCAATAGACAAAGAACGCTTATTAATTCGGAATGAATTTAAATAGTCTAAACACTATGTAAAGTCTGCTTTACATTTACTAAAAATGTATTCATGTACATGCACAAAAAGACCCCCGTATAGATATGTAAATAAGTAACAGAATAGCATGGAACACACATCGATATATTTATATAAAACATAGCCACAAAATAAATTTGCATTTATTAAAGAAGTGATTATTTGAATGTTTGAGATTTAATTAAATAAACTCAAGACCAAAATAATATCTTAAATGCAATGTTATCAGTTGGACATTCATCGGCGGGGCGATTTGAGCTTTTTAATTTACTTGCCTCTTATAAGACGACAGTTTTTAATACATTCAGTGTTATTTATATATTAAAGCATAAAATAGATTTTAATAATAACAAAATGAACTTTAATATTTCCAATATGTTTTTCAAAACAATATTTTAAATGATGGCCTCGAGCACGCTCACAATTTTGACCTCTTTTGATTATAGTCTTCGTGACTTTTCTTAGAGTTTAGGTGTATTAAATCACAGGAGTATTGTGCTCGAAGTAAATAGTCGCCGGGAGTAAGATCTGGTACCAGTCGACTCTCATAAGGATACATATGAAGTTCTTGCTTCAAAATTCGCTATGACGTTGTGGATATTTCTGGGTTCTGTCCTACTCTATCAGCTACAGCTGCAATCAGCGCCGGCGTTACGTACAGGCGGAGTAGGCGCCTGCCTGTGGCGGTCAAATCACAGGGGAGGCCAAAAAATATATAAATATTGAAAAACATTGCCTATGGCGGCAAAAAATCTAGCGCCGTCACTGGCTGCAATATTGTTGTTTGATCGTAAAGTTCTTGATCTATCGGTTCTTCGGTAATTTTTCGTTGTCCCTGACTGTTCAAACTTTGCCACCAACCTCTATATGGAGATCCATTAGAAGTGTTAACATTTAAGAATGAACGATATTTTCTTTGAGTTTCAAAAACACTTTTTTGGCTTTCAAGGTAAAAAAAAAACATTTTTAATGCATTGTGTAAGCATGAAACAGTCAATTTTATCGTTAGAATATATACTTATATTTTAATCTGAAATAAAGACGAAGTAATACCTATTGAATTTTAAACATATCAACAAATTTATCACCCATGTTGCCATAAGTGCCTTCGATAGCTAGTTTTTGGTTTGCTTGGTTTTACTTGGTTTTCTATTGGTATTTTTGAACACATTCATTCAATCCATGCAAATAAAAGACACCAACCTTTGTGAAACTGGGCTGTTAGACGCCGATTCTTATACCGATGGTCGCTCTCCTTGCAGTATTGAATTTTCTTATACTCTGCAGGCCAGCCTCCGAAACTTTATACAACCGATAACCGAAAAATAGTACACAAAATGTTTTTATATCACCTCCGTAAAATATATCCGACCTAAACCGATAACGTATCTCACCAAAAGCAGTTTCGCTTTTGTTCCTGTTTTTAACATACATAAATGAAACGCAAATATTCAAACTATAATACCAGGCCTACCTGTCGAAGTATAAACGTACGCGTAAACAACCCACGTGTATAATATACGCCGTTAGCTTGGCAGACACATGTACCATACGGCTCAAAAATCTATTTTACATGTTTCACATTATGAAATCCATCTGACCAATTCCAAGAGTGCGCTTTACTTGACGTCAGGCAACTAGCCGTAAGACAGTATTTCCCACGAGCCACCACTAATATCCCTGTCATAAATCATTGTCGTGGCACCAGAAACAACGTGCTACAATTTACTGTACCAAATTCAGTGAACGACATACTACCTTCCTCACACCAGTTCTGTGTAAAGGGTTGATATGAGGCTCAATTTAATAAGAAACATACAACATGAAATTCTGAACTATATTCATAAATAATTACCAATTTAGTCAATGTTTTTTTCAAACAAATTATATGAATTACTTAGAAAGATGTGTGCCCATTATAATGAAGTCATGTTTCTTTCATTTCGAGAAATTTAAAGGTTGCGTTTGAATTGGTGCAAAACTAATAAATGTGTAATTTTTAAAATGTTCAAATTAGGAATATAATAGAGACATTCATCATACATTGCTCCTAGACTGTATAACCAACTGCCAAAATCAACTAAACTACCGGCAATTATAAATGCGTACAAAAAAGATGTTCTAAAATATGTTCCAGGCCGGTGTTGTTTTTGAATATCTAGAAAATGAAACACAATTTCATAATTTGGTTTTTATTTGTCGATTATTTGGTTTATTACAATTATGTATACAATATGACATTGGCCAAGAGGCCACCTCTGGCAGTGGCACAAATGTGTGCTCTTTTAACCATATTTTTCATAACATTCCCGCACATTTGGCGTGTTCTTTCAGCAATCTCATTTCGAATATTGTTCTGTAGCATCGGAATTATTGTTGGCTTAGTGACACAGATATTTATTTTCATGTATCCCTACGGAAAATAATCTGGAGCCGTCAAATCAGGTAATCGAGGAAGCCAGTCGATAACACCACTTTTTGACATCATGTGGCCGATTGTAGCTCGGGCTATGTGAGGTCGTACCGTCCTGTTGAAACAACATGTGTTTCAGTCCTAATTGACCCAATTCGGCCACCAAGAAATGTGACGATAACGATCACCATTAATGATTACAACATCGCCATTATAATTTAGATAAAATATTTTAATAACTTCAACACGTTGTAAGAAGTATCAAATACTTTATAATAAATTGTATTTAACTACTCTCTGTGACTACAAAATGCAAACTGAGAAATATGTGCCAAACCAAAATAGCAGCCGAATAAAATCGGCCTGGAACATAATATTCATCTTGTAATATAGCTTATTATTCCTACAAATTAAAATATACACAAAGTCTACCTGGAAACAGATACTCACCTAATAGGGTGGATATAAAACAACTGACGGATTACAAAAAAAACACATTTAATTGTTACTATCATTTTAATAAATTATGAATTGTGAACACATCCATGTACCAATATGAAGAAATAAATAAATGTAAATCAAACATGTCATATGTATATTCATAATTGTTTATGTAAGCTTCAACTCCATCCAGATTTGATTACTGGAAAAATTTCTACTTAATCATGCTCGAATATTTTTATTTTCGTTTAAATATATTCACTACCTGGAAGAATATTTACAATGTAAAAAAATACTGCCGACTCTTGCGGCGACAGCCGATGAAAGAGAATATATTTAAACCGTTGAAGCAGTAGGCAACCGTCAATTACTTAAAAGATATAAAATGTTGAGCTGTTAACTTTATTTTATATTTTACCGATTATTTATTAGCATAATTACAAAAATTTGCAAGCAAAATTGTGTTTGCCTTCATGAGGACTTTCGAATTTACACATCTACAGGCTGTTCCGCACTCAACATTACTATAGTTTTTATTTAGTTATCAGAATTATTATTTCAGAGAAATTCAAAACATGTAACACGTAACACGAAAAAAATAAGAACGAATTTTTTAAATAACCCTAAAATATTTGTGAAGGTAGGTCGGTTAAAGTAAAGATTGCTTAGATAGTCATGTATTGTGAGGTATATAATGTAGCGGAGTTTATACTCGTGTAGGAGGTTGCGGAGCTAGTCGGTGTCATATTATGTTAACCACCCTCGTTTTCTTTTCTAGTGGATCTCTTAAGTGGGTTGCCCCAAAGCAGGATAAAACAGATATAGAACCTGTGGGAAGAGATGTGTCTGAAAAGAGTAAACCTGGATGGCTTCTTCCGACGCAACTTAGCTGTTTGAAGATAAAGGGGGATTAAAGAACGAACATCCTGTATCGGATTTTAATTTGCACCCCCAGCCAGATTTCAGTAAAATATGGAATATATTCCACACTTTTAGCCGCGCGCTTTAAGTTTTAAGAAATTACCATGAAAATGTTTGGAAAACTTTGTTCCTAACTACACAGTTTCTTTCCTCGAAAATTAATCGAATATAAAATTGGTCCAGAGATTAGCAACCAACTCTGTCCAAATGTAATTTACTAATTCTGTAATAAGTACGCGCAATATATCGCCCATTGCGAGTTAACAGCTCGGACTGTCGACACTTTTTGATGCGTATCTCCTAAAATAATAAGAAAATAATTTCAGAAATTATGACAAATAACTAGCATTAGAATGTTAGGACATATTTTACATAGACAAGATGTTATTATTTTATTAATTTAATACCTACACAGTACCTACCTAAAAAATTTAATTAAAAAATATAGCGTTCTTCCACCTCTACACTAATTATAATGCTAAGCAACTATTTTCTAAAAAAAAAATATATTCAAATGTTAAAAAAATGTAATAAAATATCTCAACTCAGTTCAGATAGCCAAGACCATATTCGGTCCGGTTGGTCCATTGTGTATGAGATACCACTTCTTCTTCTCTGACCTTTGCACCTTTGGTTGTCTTCCTCCATCTCCACCCTGTGGGCGTAGTAGGTAACCTGTCCCAAAATGACATACTAAGGTAAAATGAAATAGTATCTCAAGAACTAAAGGCTTGACAATTGGCAACACTGCATTACTATAGAGAAACGATGTTTTCAAACAATTATACAGAGTTTTTTCTAATAAAAATATACTATATATAAAAATATACCCTACAAAATCATTTTTAATTATAATTTAATTATTGCAAGTAAGTATTCTGGTAGTGCATCTATTTTTTCATTTCTCATTAATAAAATTGACTCTATTTTGAGGATAGATTTCGTATCATTAGCAAGTAAACGTTTAGTTTTACTCAAATATTTTTTGTATTGTTTATATTGCATACAAAGTTTATTTTATTAAATTTTACATGTGATAAATAATGGTTGGAAATAATAAGATAAAGACGGATCGTCAAAATTGAAACAGTGGAAGAATGCAGAATGGCATTGATGAAGGATCCCATGTATTAACAAGTAGACCATATGTAGAAGAAGTAAAGAGTAAAGTAGACTGCAAAGCCGCTACTCGGACGGAAAAAATATTGAAATTTCAGATGCTGAAAGAAAGTAAATCAAATATATCACATTTTGCTGATTGTGTCGATGATGATGACGCCGTTTGCGTCTTCTGTAATGAATTGTTGAGCTGATCCAAGCCAGGGGAAGGATGGCTTAAATGCTGTTTGTTTTTTATGAGCACACGATGAATATGCTGGTCTACCTAGAAGGACAAAAATTTGTACTTATAACGTTTGCAAAAAATATATTTTTATTTAAGAGAGAGAGAGAATAAATATATCGATTCAAATTTGACTAAACAATATTAAAGGTTAATGTGTATATCATTTGACCCTAGTGAACTCTGATAAAATGACACATCAAGATCTTTTGGAAAATGCTAAAAGCTTTTTAATTATAATAATTATTTTATTTTATACATTTTTTTTAATTGTAAAACATTTCATTGTTTCCTATTTTTTTAATTAAATAAAATCACATCGAACTTGTATTTTTGTTTACCCTTATGTCATTTTAGGACAGGTTCCCCCGTAAGAAAAAAAAGGATCAGATTGGTCCGATTGTCAGATGCGTTTTAGGCAGGTTAATCAATCCTATATTCTTAATTACCATTAACTGTATTAATGAGTCTTAACTACTAGACCACAAACACTGGTGTGGCCAAGTGGCTAAGACGCACTAAGACATGTACCCTGTGTGCGCATCTCAATTTTTTTTTCCAAAATTGAGACATTACTAGGCATCGTTATGCAATACTTCCGTAAATGTGTCAGTGGTACCAATATAGGAAACATTGATACATTGCTACATATACAAACTTACAATATCCTCGTTATAACAAATATTTTATCATCTGTTTAAAAATGTTAATTGAGATTCTCGTTTCATTAACCACCACACCCCACCCATAAAGTAAGTAAAGTAAAAAAGGAAGTAAAGCGTAATTTAGTATATAAAATTGTAATTATTTAAGCACTTCGGATAATCGGAAGCAAACTACAAAATGAACTTATTAGTTTTTCGAATCATTCAACTACGTTTGAAAAAGTGCTGTAAATCGGTCAACGTATATTAAACAATTCTTTTTCGGCGGTTCCTCGTCACGAGAAGACGTCTGCCACGGTTACTGGGTTGACCATGGCAGTGGCCTGTGCGTGGAATTGTTTAATGTGTAGGTGATGTTGCACAGTACCGCCCACACACTCTTAGAATAATAGAGAGCTCGGTCCAGTGGCAAGGGTGGTCCTAGACGACTGGAGCTCTCCGTTATTTTGCAGCTTGTACAACCCTCAGTTCCCAGGTGCGTACCGTGATACAGGGTAGCACCGCCGCCGATAACATACGCGATATAATGCATCATTGATAATGTAAATTCATTAAGTTATGGTCTGACACCTGTCACTTGTGACAATCAACTTTAACTTTATCATTAATTACATCACACAATAGACGATTACTTTCTTTGATTTGTGTAAATTTGTAAAAAAATGTCCTTGTTCGTAAATAATTACGTCATTCTAAATAACAATTAAAATTTCTTAGAATTTACCTCTCCCGTCAACTTTACATCTAGATGCAGATGTCTCACAGAGACGAAGCTATTATTTTTACATTAGAAGTATGAAAGTCTTGGGCATTACAGGGCATTACTGTCATCGGCTAGCTTAAATTATCACTTTACACAATGTAACGTTCACCTATTTACCCACGCTACCGCATATATCAAATTTTTGGAAGTTGTATATATGTTATCATTTTTGAACATTTCATGTCGCCATCTATGGATTTTTTGAAAAATTGATATTCATTCTCATGTAACATTATAGATGTCGCTGAAGCTGAGACTATTTTTTTTAAGTATGGGGCTATATGAAATTCATTCAAAATATTAACTTTACATCTGCTCCAATTGGTCCTCACTAATCACGCCACTAATTTTGTCAAAATAAATGGTTCTTCACAAGTATTGCAGTCGAGAAATTTGTTTCCCAATGTTAACTACGCCTGATTCAAATACACAAACCGGTATCCCTAGAAATTTTTTACTCTTCTTCGACAAACGTTTATTATTTCGGGGAAACTTCCAACGAGAGCGGAATGAGAGGACACCACCTTCAGCAGGAGGCTGCGACCGGCTGAATCTCACTCGGGAGAGGAAACGCTTTTGTAGTCGTTTAAAAACGAATTCAAAAGTGTTATTCGACTGAGCTAAGCATGAAGTACTGTAAAAATATATACGATACGGTCAAACCACACTCGACTGTCAATTGTCAATTATTCGTTTACGTATTTTCACTAAAAATAAAGAAAATGTGCCCCACATCTATTTACTAATTATTGTTTAAGACCCGTTCTAGGATAAACGAAAATTTTCTTAATAAAAAAAAAATCAACAAAATTTTTTACATAAATATATTCGTTTTAAATATTAGCATCGGTGATAAAATATACACATACACAATATCAAGGTCCGAGAACCGGGATCCCTGGAATCCCGGACTTCTCTAGGCACCGTAATCCCGACGCTGATCTTATTTAAATACCAAGATTACTGTGCCGGCACATTTTTTAAAAATATTATTTTTTTGAATTTATGTTTCACATTTTCTGTTCTTCGGCATCGCTTCAACCGCGGTTTCACCATCTCATTTCAACCATCGGATTATCTTTTCTTCATTGGCAGCACGTTGTTTAGAAAGTACCGTGCGCCTAATTGCAAAATATCTAATTGCTCTCCATCATAGGATTCATACAAAAATCACTTCAAAATCTAGAACAGCCGAACATTATTAAAAAGGTGCTGGCAAATTTCATACTGTATAGAGTAAATGTAGAAAAACTTTACGAGGATTTGAAATCAATACCTGCCAGCGTGAAATCCATGTTTTCCGGGATGTGGGAAAATAGCGACTAAAATAAAATCTTCACTAAATGATGAAACTTTGATTTTATAATAAATATTGAATTAGTTTTTTAAAATTATTTTATGATTTTTTTTTTTTTTTTGCTTTTGTTCAATTACTTTTATATTCGAATTTTGTTAAATCTCTATAAAAAAATTAAACATCTATTCCAACTGTAATATGTTTTCTAATCATTTTAACATTTAAACTTAATAATCCCAGGATTTGAAGTTGGCCGCGCCGTTACCCGGTAATAGGCGTAATAATATTGAATTTGGTGTAAAAAAATATAATTTTCATATTTATCTATATACACTACAGCAGCATTACGGTGTTCCAATTTTCAAAATTTTGACAATAGACTTGTTTTTTTACTATTTTTAAAAATGTGCCTTCAGAATGAAAAGGATACACATGTACATTTCAAAAGAAATTGACAATGTAATTAAATGTATCAATTTCCCTACTCCAAGTAATATTACACGTCACAGTGGCGCAGTTTTGATACTTACTATTAAGTAGGCAATTAATAACATATCATCTCAACATAAGTATTCTAAAACAACGAAAATTTTCGGAAATTCTTCTCTCGCAAATTTCAATTATTACTTTTATTGTATTTTTACAACAGAGGTCGGCATTTAGACAGATACACACACACACATACAACAAAGGTTCAGTACACTTTACATACGTAACGTGACCTTTAACAAATTTAAAAGCGACATTAAACGAATGGATGAGTGGGGAGGGGTGGGGTGCAGGGACCAGTGAGGGCGCGTGGAGGATGAGTATATATCGACAGAATTATTCCTTTGGCTTTTAATTTTCAGATGTATTTATAATTTTGATTTTAAATGTAAGATAAACAATTGGAAAATATCTTTCGAGAAGAGAAATTTTAATAGGTATATATCATATTTAAATATTTCCTTTTTATTTTTTTATTTGTTAAATGTACAGAATACACCATCTGTCGTCATGAAATCACGTATAGAAAAATATTCAACACATAAATTGTACAGCGATTTAATTACATATAAAAAGTACAAAATTATGGTTTATAAAATTAAAACATGTTCAGCATACAATTGCGGTGAACAGATCCAGTGGTAGTATCTGAGTATAGGAGTGTTTCATCAGAAGTGTCGCAGTGTCTCGTATTACGCTGACCGCTGTATTGCAGCTGAAAAAATATGCACGTCATTTCTATAATAGAATGTTCCATTGAACTGTCCCTTAAAACATATTCCAGTGGATGTGTGTTATTCGATGTGTCCATTTAAAGTGTCTCATTGAAAGGGTCATTAAAAATGTATTGTTCTATTCAATGTGTCCATTTAAAGTGTCTCATTGAAAGGGTCATTAAAAATGTATTGTTCTATTCGATGTGTCCATTTAAAGTGTCTCATTGAAAGGGTCATTAAAAATGTATTGTTCTATTCGATGTGTCCATTTAAAGTGTCTCATTGAAAGGGTCATTAAAAATGTATTGTTCTATTCGATGTGTCCATTTAAAGTGTCTCATTGAAAGGGTCATTAAAAATGTATTGTTCTATTCGATGTGTCCATTTAAAGTATCTCATTGAAAGGGTCATTGAAAATGTATTGCGCGCCGCTTATCCCAATTGAAAAGGTTTGCACCTAATCAGTGTAGTTATTATATGATAGGAGTGATGATAGTTAGCAAACCAATTTGGTCCCGGGCGATAAATATAATCCCACCTCACCTAAAGTCTTCCACAGAAATCTTCTTCTTCTTCGGCTGTCCCTCGTTACGATGTGGTTCCTTGGGTTGGAATTATGAGGCCTGTGCGTGAGGTTGTTTAATGTGTAGCTGGTATTGCACAGTACCACCCGCACGCACCCTTGGAATAATGGAGAGCTCGGTACAATGGCAAGGGTGGTCCGAGATGACTGGATCTCTCCGTTATTTTGTCTGTGCACAGGGCTTTGTACAGACTACAGTACAGTAGGGTCCCATGTGCGACCCCAGGCCAGCACCGGCGCCGATAGCATACGCGAGATAATGCATCATTTAATGAAGTTAATTACTCATTACATTTCATTCGTGAATTAGTCATTCAGTCGATTGTGTTCTGACAGCTGACACCTGTCACATGTCACTTGTCGCACTTATCACATAAAATAGGGAAATATAAAACACAAAATATACAATATAAATGAAACCGTCCCAGTACAAATATCTTAATGGTATTTGCCGAACGCACCGTAGTTTTTACATGCGATGATCAACAGTGCACAAATCACTCTTGAAGGGTGGACTGCCTGCTTAAAAGAAGAAGAAGATCAATTGTTTGTTATATGCTATGCTATTCTTGTAATGAACCATGGCAATCAGCAAACGTGTATGGTTTTCATCGATTTAAAAACACGACACTAAATAAAAGAATGAAGTCTGAACGATCTCCCGGTCGTAAGGAAGTTGTCTCGGCGGAATTGTCTCAATTGAAATTTCACATCAGAAGTATTCCAGTGCGTACAACACAGCAGTGTGTTTCCCAAGGGAAGTTTCTTAGGGGCAGTATCCTAGGGGCAGTGTCCCAGGGATAGCGTCCCAGGGCAGTGTCCCAGGGGTAGTTTCCCAGTGAGAATACCCCAGCGAAAGTTTCCTTTTGAGAGTATCCCATTGAAAATATTATCTCAACATAGTAGTGGTAGAATTATCTCAATATGAAAGTTCATACATAAAAATGAGTATTACACGTAAAATAGAATAAACGTGAGGCTACTTTTTGCAAATATTTAAAGGAAACTATATACTTGTTCAAGGTACTTACTTACGCCAAGTAAAATGTGCTACCATTCTGCATCAGTAGGTACCAACATGTTGTAAATTCCACATTTTAAATCATTCAACATTAAAAATTTGTTTTAGTAAAATCATACGTGTTTTTTAAATTGTATCACTAAATTACCATAGTTAATGATTACAGCACTGATATCTATCCTTCGAATTATTTAAAAGTTTTTGAGTTTCTTTTTACGCGAATATGCGCCTTTGGGATTAGAGTTTTTGCAAAATCGCGCGAAAAAATACAATTTTATTAGCTAAGTTGAGATAAAAACATTTTTATAAAACTTATACTGAATTTGTTTTACAACTTCAAATACCAACTGACAAAATATACAAAAAATATACCATCTTAATATAAGTAAAATAACAAAGATTGAAACACTAAAACTTAACAAACTTATCTGACAACAGCGACTTACCACAGTAGACACGTCATTTAAACACTATCAGATTCAGAAAAGAAGTGACAAACATACTAAGATGTGCGCTATGACTTGATTTTTTTAAAAAACAACCAGTAAATTACGTTTAATTCTCACTTGTCAAACAGAATTACTGCTAATGCTATGCTAATACTATGCAATGCATACATGACAAACCTAGCGTGTAATAATATAACAATACTACGAGATATCCTGTTATATACAGGGATTAGCCTAGATCAGAGGCTCGCGAGCCGCACGCTCTTTTCATAGGCATTTGCGACTCTTCAACTCCAGCTCGCATTTTACAATATTATCTGATACATAGAATAGTTCGTCTGCAGCATATGACATAATAAAAATTATTCTATTTATATTTTCCATTGTCACAATCTTTGGTTCTACCTATTTATGCAAACAAACAGTTTCATGAATCAACTAAAAAATAAGTTAAGAACCAAATTAACAGATAATTATTTACAATCCTAGTGTTCAACTATTTTGGTTTTCTTATTTCATAAGTAGTGCACTGGGCTGCTGAAGCTTATAACGCCCATATATTATATTCTTCTATGTAGCCTACGACTGTATTGTGTATTTAAGATTTAAATAAAATTTAGGTTTTTTTCGTCATTAAAATTAATGTTGAAGCTCTATGAAAAATTTTAGTTTCTGTTTACTTAATATTTGGCTCTTCCGACACCTGGCCTAGACCTCAGACGTTGTGATTAATAAAATGTGTGATAAATTTAATCAAATGAAATTAGAATTGATTTCTTAACTTTATTTTGATATTCTTCATTAACTTTTAGTTTTCTGGACTAATCTGCCGTGTATACCTGACCTTTATAACCAACGTCCCGATCACACTACAGGGTCCATCATCAGGACTGATGGGCCCGAAACGTCCGCCAGAAAGAATAGAAATGCGCAGCAGATTAGCCAAATTAGCAAACTGTACACAAAAGATTCTGAACGACTGTAAAAATCTAAGAACATATTTTGATTAATTTTCATCCAACGTCCATATTCTGTGCAAATTGACGTGCATCTCCCAGAACCAGTCCTTTTGCAAGTTTCCTATTACCTACTTCTTGATCATATCACTTTAATGGAAATGGCGATTTCTTATCGGTTTAATTTTCCATAATTTGAACTTGTGCTTTAACTGTCAAAATGGAGCAATTTTTTGTTGTTAAAAATAATTTATTAAAACATTATTTTTATAAATTTAGAACCGATAACCGATAAGATACACATCAATTTAATTCGTATTTCAAAGGAAATTAACACTTCCGTCCAATGTAGTGTATCAGTTTCCTTTTGATTTGAATTTTTAGTACAAAGAAAGCGTTTACAAAGTAAAATATATAATTTGTATGAGGAGTTTAGTGATATAGCACATGTGAATAGATCCTGAATAATACAGGGCCCGCTCCAATATTTATGATGTGAACTTCCCTCGTCTCGTGCCACGCGTCCATGAGGGGCGACAGCCAGCGAGGGCAACTCCCGGCCATCTCCTGACCAGCCTGGTGACTCTAGACCATTATCTCAGCACATAAATAATCTTGGCGGAATCCACTGTATTATTACTGAACTCCTTGTATATATTTTTTGTTCTTTTTAATACGTTGTAACGTTATAAATAGGTATCTTATGTAAATGTTATATGGGATAATTTTATCTGCATAATGGGATCATTAAATAGTGCATTTTTAGTCTATGCCGGGAGGGGGTGGGGGTGGGGGTGGGGGTCGCTTATTCCGCGTCTGACGACTACTGGAGGCCCGGCTGAGCGGCGGCGCCACGCCGACCACTCGGCTGTAGCGAGGAATCATTTAAAGCCTTAGAGGGTTTTTTATCAGTAATTTTTTACCCTTCCAATTCATGTATTAATATAAAACACATATGATGTTTATTATAATAAGGTAGTTTGTAAAAGTGTCAAAGTGATTAGCGCTGATGCACTTGTAGTAGTAGATTAGGCGGTCTAGCCGCACGTAGACTAAGGAATTGGAAAAAAAAAAAACATTTAAATTCTAAAAAGGTGTCCGATACCAGGACATGTGATTGTTGCCATGACAGTCTTGAGAGAGATCATTTGATGGTGCCACATTGGATTGATGGATCATCGGATCCTGGCAGATGGGGGAATGTCTGCAGGATGTTTTGCACATTTAGTTGGGCATTGAGACCCACAACATTGGATATTTGAGAGGATTCAGTCCTGCCAGGACATAAATTTGGAGTTGGACGTGCTGGACTGATGCCGTACCACTGATATTCAGGCCTATTCTCAAAATTGCAATATTGAAATGAAGGTGATTGTTACACCAACCCTCAAAAATAGTGTTATATTTGAATGAGAGAGAGGGAGAGAGAGTGAGGGAGTGAGGGAGATAAACGTACCATAATCTGTCAAAACTATCTGTCTATTCTTGAGGGTTGGTGTAACAATCACCTTCATTTCAATATTGCAATTTTGAGAATAGGCCTGTATAACTACCATGGATCACAGATTTTATTGATGTATACTACCGTAGGCTTGATTTTTTTATATAAAATTCTCTTCCAATTTCGTCTCAACAGTTTTGTTATATTGTATTGTCTTAAAATATGTCCATTTTACTTTCAAATTATTTTTTTATTTACATCCTACCTTTATATTTTGTTACTCTTAATTATTAGTTTTCTGATAGGTTTTTATCTCATTAGAACTCACATCTCTCATGCTCACGACTGTGCTGGTCGGCGGAGATGTGGAGCCCCAGCTCCACACCTCACAACGTACGCCAATATCTGAATGATTTTCTAAATGAATGCATTTTACGTATTATATTCACATTGACTGTATTACACACATAAGGCCGAAGATCTCTCAATGAGACTTTGATACCCGAGTCAACAGCAGATAGAATACATGCTTGTATCGCCTATGTTTGTCTAATTTTCCAGAGTAAATAGTTGAATATATCTATGGTTCTAGGTAACGATTACGCGCACGTGATGAACGTGCGAACGTCATGTATACGGCTTTGATTTTTTTTCTCTTTCTATCAATTTTAAGCTGAATTCATCTCCAGATTAAAATTTATTTCAATTAAATCTCTGATATATATAGCATCGTATTTTGCGGACATGGGTCATTATATCTGGAATATTTTCAAGTTAAACTACTTCCAATTAAAGAGACTGCTTTTCGATACGTGCACTTTACACGAGCTGTGGATACATTACCCGGTAGCGCAGTAGTATGACGACAAAGTTGTTTATATTCCTAGATACGATTCTGCAGCACATCCGCGATGTTTGAGATGGAAAGAGTACCCACGGTCGAACGGAGAGCGACCAGCGTGACTTTCATTTTATTTTCTCCTTTCTAACTTGCATCTTTATATTATTACTTCTACTTTACTTTTTTGGCAAGTATTTTTTTAATACTGACCTTAAAGTATCGCAGTCCGGTCTGGAAGAAAAAAAAAATATTATTAGTATTATTATTATTTATTTTCGTTTTATGGCCGGTTAATGTTCGGCGAAGAAGCAAGTGCTCTCATATAAAATTTACTGCTGGTGCCAGGACAGTTCCACAACAGAGAGGCGATATATATTATAAGGTTAGGGGTGAGGTTTATTTATTTATAAATAACTTTTCGTTGCTGTACCTTCTTGGAACATTAATATTAACACCTCGTCGGTGGGTGGCTCCAGAAGCCGAATCCTTGATTTACTGCGCCCCGCGGCTTGCCAAGATTTATATCTCTGATTTAATCATTTCCATCCCTTATTCAATATCCATAAATGTATTTTCAAAAAGGCCACCCTCAACATCTTCTGCTCTCCAAAGTTTGGCGACACTCCGTTATTTTGTTTATTTATTTCACAAATTTATGATGGATCCGTGACTGGTTATTAACAAGCTGAACAGATTTAAAATAATGCGTTACATTTTTAAAGCATAATAATTATGACAACAAAAGGCGAAAGTCCTGTCAGCAATGACAGTAAAAGAATCATATTTTCGAATTTCTACAGATTTTTTAGTAAGTACCTACCTGTCGAATTTATTATTATTATTAAGGACCTGGAAAGTAGGTAGGTATCTACCTATGTTAGATACGCAAAGCTCAGTTTATTCATTTAAACAAATAGAAACGTCTAGAGAGCATGTTTTATCCAATCACGTGACATAATGCCAGGCAACAGATCGCGAAAATTAGTATTTTAATATTGTTAAAGACAACACTAAATACTTTATTATTTTCGTACATATGATTGAGTATAAACTTCGGTAGAGAGCAATCAATAAAAAAAGATTAATTAATCTTCATTTAATTAATTAATGAATCAACCATTATATTCTAAAATCAAAAAAAAATTATAATGATAGACCTTCTCTTCTAGGTTGTTATGGCGTGGGTAGTCATTTGTCCTAGTTGACGTTTCGCGCCCAATTTAATTAAGTACCCATCGCGGATGACGTAATGAAAAATGATGTGACACTACATACCTGGCAGTACCGTGACACCGAGCGGATCGCTGTCGTATTAACCGGCAGTACCGTGTCGAAGACTGGCTCGAACAATAATAACACTGTCGACAGTGATGAGATTCATATTTTAACGTAGAATAAGTTTTATGCACAAATCCACAAATCTTGCTCCCATCCTTCTCAAGATAATCCTCTCATCCGGAACCTCGGCTCGTACGAGCACAACATCAGCCTAATGCCTTTCAGATACAAACACAGATTGGCCAGGCACTATTTCCTGCGGCGAAGTAACGCGCTCGATCCTCCGGACTGAGATGCACACAGAAGCGGACAGCGTCGACTGAACTCTCCAATTTATGATCTGTAAAACAATAAAACAATATATTCTTAAGTTTAGTAGTATTTATTTTAGTTTAAATATATAAGGATTATGCTAAAATAAGGCGGCACTGTACATAAAGTGTCGCGCCTAATTAATTTGAAATACTTAACTTCCAGTAAATTGTTTAGAGGGTTTTTTATCAGAATTTTTTACCCTTCCAATTCATGTATTAATATAAAACACATATGATGTTTATTATAATAAGGTAGTTAGAAAAAGTGTCAAAGTGATTTGCGCTGATGCACTTGTAGTAGTAGATTAGGCGGTCTAGCCGCATGTAGAGTACTCAGAGTATCGTAGACTCTAAGGAATTGGAAAAAAAATTGGAAGATTCATATTTTAACGTAGAATAAGTTTTATACAGGGGGTCCAGTAAAATATGCCACCAAAATTGTGTTCGCGAGTATGTAATAATATATTATACATGAGACTGTTATTTCGGGTATTGAGTATCTTTGTAGAGACACCAATATGGAAGAAATTTGCAAGAAATAGTGTTTGTGTGCGATGTGTAATGTGTTTTTTTATTTATTTATTATGTTTAGGGCCTTTACAGATTATAATAACTTTTTGTTGTATTTTCATGTTACAGAGTGATAATATAACGTAATTTTACATCTTAAATATGAATTAAATATATTAATTATAAAGATATACATATAAAATCAATTTTATCGAAAAACATTGTTGTTGCGCCACCGGGATTCGAACCTGGATCTCTTTCCTAACCGGGGAAGGTGCTTTATCCAACTAATCTACAGCGACATCATTTTTAGCGACAATTTTCGACCCTATATGTTACCTTTTTGATATTAATACATTTAATCGTTCAAAAGTTGTATCAATGTGTCCAAAATTTAATAAAAATGAATTGATAATTCTGGCGTCTGCTATCAGTTTACTCAAAGGTATTTGAGATTCTGTAAAAATAAGGTAGATGACTCTGTCAAATGATGGAACGATTAAATGTATTAATATCAAAAAGGTAACATATAGGGTCGAAAATTGTCGCTAAAAATAATGTCGCTGTAGTTTAGTTGGATAAAGCACCTTCCCCGGTTAGGAAAGAGATCCAGGTTCGAATCACGGTGGCGCAACAACAATATTTTTCGATAAAATTGATTTTATATGTATATCTTTTTAATGAATATATTTAATTAATATTTAAAATATCACAGACCGTCTGTTCTGAATAATTACAACTTCACAATAAGAATGTGTTCTCCTAAAAATAATTTTACATCGCTTGATCTATGAAAAATTGAATATAACAAAGTATTATATCTTGAGGCGCCAGTTATTCGCCAGC
Source organism: Eubasilissa splendida (assembly GCA_031772225.1). NCBI lineage: Eukaryota > Metazoa > Arthropoda > Insecta > Trichoptera > Phryganeidae > Eubasilissa > Eubasilissa splendida. Next base: position 2,079,397 of record CM062868.1, read on the forward strand.
GCCGGTTGATATATCTCTTCCTTAAAGAATATAGGTTGACGTGGTGCCGGAAATAATACTCGGTAGAGCTTGTAACAATTTAGTTTGAATTACTATCACACTAGTACTGATTACAAAATGTTCTTAGAACTATCTGCGTTGTAAGAGGAGGGGCGAAGATGGTGTTTTCTCGCGGTCCGCCAAACTTATGCATTTTCGTCTGACGTATCTCTCCATACGCACACATACACCAGACACGTTCGTACCGAACGCGCGTGCACCTGTCATTCCGTCTCATTCCATGGACATTTCTGTTCTAAAGCAATTACCTGTACAGTTTTTAAATATCGTAATTGTTTAGAGGTAAGTAAGAATAATGTTCAGTAAGTTATACAAAGTTATGTGAAAAAAGTACAATCTGAAGTTATAAAATATCATTGAAAAAAAGTTATAAAAATATTGAAAAATCTGTAATAAATATACAATAGTTGGAGACAAAAATGTGTAGGTAGTTAGTTAGATTAGGACAAATGACAAATTAAACTAACCACTTTGTTATTTTTTGTTTGAAGTCGTTAATCACTTTAGACCCTTTAAGGTCTAGTGACAATTTGTTAAATATTCGCGGAACACAAAATAAGAAAGTTCGTTGAGCGAATTTGGTATTAAATTTTGACACTGGAAAGTATCCTAAGGCTTTGCTCCTAGTTTCATTTGGATCGGATCGTGTAAGTAAAGTTTTTTTTTAAATTGTTTTTAGATTGTTCTGGTAAACAGTTGTCTTATATCCAAAACTTGGCAGGATTTAAAGAGTTCTTCAGAGCTATGTCTACATACATCAATATGTCAAAAATAAAGAGATGGTATATTAGTGTTAAAAATATTAATTTGCTATGTAAACTTATAGGGATCAGTCTGTAGATTATCGCTTAAGCTGTAACACAGTGCTTTTTAGAACAAAATCTTACATGAAGCGTCGGAGATGAGGGATGATACGGATGTGGCTGGTGAGGTATGGTGCACGATACAGATACAATATAAACATCTACTGTTTGTCAAATTGTACGAAATGCCGAGCGAGAGAAAAGTGATGCCAAAAAGTCAGTTTGCTGGGTGACTTCCCGCGTGTGTTATTGCTATTGGTTTGCTGAACGGTACCAGGAGAGATTGAGAGACAAACTCATTTGCAACGCATACGACTTGGACGAGTGGAACGTGTACTGTAGTTAGTAGCCAACTGGCCACAATAAAACAGGGTGTATTCTTAATAGATACTCTCAGATTAATTAAAATAATAATATAATAAATAATAGAAAATTGATTCAGTCAATCGAATAAAAACAAATTGAGTTTCGAGAGAAACGGTAAATCTCATCGACAGGTGAAATAGTAAACTAAATACATACAAATAATGGAAACAAGGCTTAGGTAGTAATTAGGTACTGACAGATGGAAGGGAGGGGGCGGAGTTACTGGTGAAATTTCATGCAATCTCCGCATGAAAATTCGTTTATCGATACAAATAAATTGAAAAAACCTCTAGAAATCTCAACATTAGATTAAAAGAGCATTGTCGTTGTCTAACTGGTAATAACTTTTCCGAATTCGCAAACCACATCGTGGATAATAATCATTCTTTTCATTCGTGTACCGTTCAACTTCTCCATCCCGTCACGCGTAAAGGTAATAAAATGAATAATTTTGAAAGTTTAGAAATAAAAAATAATTTGAATTCGAGTATTAATATATTAAACAATATTACATTTTCTAACTCATCCCTTCTTTTCTCAATATTCCCGTTACAACCACCCCTCCACCTTCCACCAGTAACTCGCCCCTCCCCCTCAATCTGTCTGTACCTATTTACTTATATGCCTACCACCTAAACCTTATTTCCTATATTTGTATGTATTTAGTTTAATACTTCACCTGTCGACGAGAATTACTGTTTAATTAAGTATAGTAATAACATTGGTTTTATTTATATACATCCATTATGATGAAACTACAAAGTTAACGCCGATTCCATCAACAATATGAATGTCGATCTACAATATGTGTCGATCTTTACCATCACTCTCGAGGCAAAAGTGTATCCATGAAAATATACCTGAACACTAGTTTCGTGGTCTGGGGATGACATGCACGTTGAAGAGATTGAATCTTTCGTTTCCTAACATAGTTAAGTTAACTTATTCAAAGCGCAACTTCTTGTAAAGTTCCAGCGATGCGTTTCCCTTGTGGATTCCGCCAATATCTGCTCCAGACAGCGTGTCACGTGTGGGACCCAACTTTAACTAATCTTGCGATTTGAGATCAGAACCATTCTGTCAATATTTATCGGAACTATTTACTACTCAAACCGTCATCTTTAAAACTAAATTCAGTAATGTTTGCACCGCCGGTGTAATAAAATTATAAAATGTATATTTTTAATGAAATCACATTTTTATTGGGAAGTTGTAATTTTAGAACATAGTTCTTTGATAATATAATTAAAATAAACTACAAAGTTATGTTAACCAATTATTTTTAAATGAAGGAAAACACATTTTTGTTGTGAAGTTGCATTTTCAGGACACAGTTCTGTGGTATTTAATACAAAATAAATTAATCGACTGGAAAGATACATACAAAAAATCTATTATCCGAAAAATATTTAGCAATCTCGGTACTAACTAAATATTTTTTCGATAGCTTTTTTCTGTGTATCTTTCAAGTTGATTAATTTAATTTGTGTTAATTATTTTTACGTCGAATTTTCGACTTTTTATGTATTTCTTCTATTCTAATAAATCTCAACATCTGTCAAGGCTTGACAATGCAATGTTTTACAATGCAGAAACGTCAGCCTAGATTTCATCAAGGAAACCATCTACAAAAAATGCGATCCAATCTTAAAAAGACTTATATATTTTTTTAATCATCTACCATGTATTACTCGAAGGTTTTTGAGATTCACCTTTATTTGTACCTACCTTCCATCTAATTCGTATATTTAATTAAAAGAAAATTGATAATTCACTTCAATTTAAGGCATCTGTTTTCTTTCAAATTTCACTACGCATGTCACACATATATTATATTTTATCTGCTGCTACTTCGCTACCTCGCTACCTGGGATAATGTAAGGCGGCTCTGTCGATTTTTCTGAACAATTTTCTGTAAAGTTTTAAATTATATATCATCACGATTCAGTACATCAGGAGACTGAGAAGTATAGAAATATATTGCGCAAGTCTAAATATATTTTATAAAGCTGCTAAAGAAGCGCATACTGTCCGAACGTCGCGCGAAAAGGCAATGACGTGTCGGGCCAGCGCCACTCGATCGCAATCCGGCGCTGACTACTCGCACATGCGCGCAGATAGCGACTTCTTTTGAAATTTGAAACTGCTGGCGGAGAGAAGCCACAGTTCAGTATAAAAAAGTTATATATCGCAGTTCAATAAACAAAGCCGTGTGTTTTGCTAACCTTTAATATAAAATGATGTGAAACCAAATAAATGTCAATCCTTTTAACGGTAGGCCATTCATCGTACAAGAGCTCGGCGTTCTCTACAACACGCGTCAATAGTTTTATATCTCACCTATCTCACATCTGTTGATGGGATTCAGTCTTTAGAATACGCTGAATTGACTACTCTAATATTCAAGATGATTTATGTCAAATTCTTCTTATCTTGACTAGCCTTTACTGTCTGCATCCAATTCTAGGTAAAACGTTATATTTGAAGGTCCTATTTTCTCGAGGATTATTGGCCGGAGACTCGCGCGCTTGAGCCGAAGAGCGGAGATAGTAGAGAAGACATAACTCCAGATCTCGAAGAAGCTCAAGTTTGTTTGGAAAAAATAAGAAAAGTTGGCGAGGACTTTAAATTGAGTCGGGACCGCCATTGGGATTTACTTTTTCACGTCCCGTAGAAAAAACTTTTAGTATTTATCTGTTTGGAAAAAATTGTGTATGGAGGATTTCATTGCTCGAGTGTTCATCTTTTATCCATTTATTATCCAAAAACCGTTTTTTTTTGTTTATTTAAAAAAAAAATATAGCCACAGTTAAAAATGGCTATGGCCCTTGTCCACGAATGAGATTTTTCGAACACAAGTCTCAGCTCTCGTAGTCTCCGTGTACACACCATGTCACAGAGATTTGCAGTCCCATGTCATTGTCGTTCGTCAGTTAAATGATTTCGAAACTCCCCAGCAGCAGTTCAAACTGAATAAATGTTTGTTATTTAACCCCTTATATTAATGTTAATGAGTAATATCTAAGTTTAACATTCAGAATTGATAATTATACGGATCCGTGGCGGTTTTAGATGCTGTCTGTGTGCACGTGTCAAATCTCGTAGTCAGATCAAACGTTGTGTTCACTACCGGTTTGACTTTTTGTTTCTTTCTATCAATCTCAAGCTGATCTCTGATTTTATGCTCAGATTAAAATCTCAACACGTTTACATGGTATTGAGATATAACTCAACTGAATCTCTGAGATTATCTCATCGTGTCTCCCCCCATGGACACGTGCCCTAATGTAACAAAAATTAGCTTTTTTCAATTTTGAATTTCGGAGAGTGAAATTAATAAATTGTATCCTACATATCGCACATCCTATAAAAATGCGTAGTTCATTAAATTGTTTTTCTAGAAACAGAATGTATGTATTTCACCATTTAACTGCGGACACCCCTACTGCCTTCTTATTCAAAATAATAAAGTGTAATCTGTGAATCCTGTGTAGTAACAGGTGTCAATTCACTATTTATTAATAAATTATAAAAATTCTACAAATAACAATTCCGTTATTAAATTTTAAAAATTCTTCATTTTTTGTTTTTGTTCTCCTGTAAAATTAACTTTATATTACACTTTTCTAGGGGATGTTCGATATATATATATTTTTATTTTCATTCGTGAAATAAAGCAACAAAACAAGCATGTTTTGAGACGCACGACAACATTAACATATACTGCTGGCCATTCTATCACGTGAAAGTGTGCAGTTGTCGCGACAAACAAAATAAATTATTTTGTCATTGAATTTTTAAAAAAGTTAAAGTTTTAAAAATAATTACTCTCTTGTTTTATTATCTGACAAGCTATTACACCAGGCGAGTATCTTGGAAAATTGAAGGCAATGAGGACTTTATGCCTGTTACGGGACTCATCTATATTATTTATGTGCCGTATATACCTATATATTATATGTCGTAAAACTGTTGTGCAGTTTGGCAAATAATAAATATTATAATGTTATAATATATATGTAATAAAGTTGAAATAAAAAATAAAAGTATAAATTTATTTATTTTCTTTGTTAGATTTCAATGTAATGTAATGGTCCATGTCCGTGGATGAGATTTCTCTCAGAGTTCGCTTGAAGGAATTTCAGCGTGAATCAATGTATATATCATTACCAGGGCAGGTCAGAGGTGGGGGGGGCGAGCTCGGGCACCGCTCGGCGCTGAACAAGCCGAAATAAAAAAACAAAAAAAGGAAAAACAGCTACAGTTTGAACAAAATAAAAAGTTTTTTATCACTACAAAATACATAACACAAGAAAAGCAAGACGAACGTCATATAGATCCAGAAGATCCATCTGCTTCTTCAAATATCATCATAAACGTCTCCGCTGTAGTGATGCCCTGAAGAATGGCAGCTAATTCACCAGTACCACTGTCAATTATTACAGCTTACCGAGTGCCGTTAAAAAAGGTTCACCCAAAAACTCGCCACATTTGTAATCTTAATAATAACTGGGAAATGAGCTAAGAAATGAATGAAGATTCGGAAACTGGAATATTTTGCCCATGTGAAGCGAAACTTGAGAGATGTGTGTAATACAACACTCTCCCCCTTATCATCAGCGCAAGATTGTATCACGAGAAAGAGGGTCTGGTCTGATCCACCGTTTTTTTTAAATCAGAGATGGGGGCGCCCAGAAAAATTTCGCCTGAGGGCGCCACAGAGGCTAGAGCCGGCACTGATCATATACGGTACGTTGTTCTCAGATTAGAATCGCGCATCTCAGTATGCACGTATCTTTACAAACTCTCAGAGATAAAAGTTTCATTGACCTTAATCTATGTACAACTAGAATAATTATATGTATTACGTTCAAAATGTTATAAAAAGATGTGAATGTTCAATTTATGACAAATAAATTGTTTTTAACAAAATTACAGTTTCACAAAGAAATGACCACGTTTTCGATTGCTATAGATTTTTCTTTACCTTTCGGTCTGGCGTGGCTGGACCTGCCGGCGATCCCAGGAGAGATTGCAACGCGCTTTCTGCTTGACAAGGCATTTACCTTATACTTACTCTTGGCCGAGCGGGGCCCAAATCACAAGAGACGTCACTATTTTATAAATTTCTATTTAAAAAAAAACATTATATACTTATTTTATTTTTACATACTCATCGATAAGACTGCCTACTTTCTTCTTTTGCCAGATCTTTCTTTAACATTCACTTCTATATCATCTGGATCTAGTGTTATACTTTTAGGGTTAGGACGGTGGTTAAATGACGTAAATGTGATTGGCATGTGTCTAGGTGTTTATTGTCGGTATGATAAAAACAATAAAGACAGATAGAAATGAATACAGTGAATGAATGAAGATGTAGAAGGTGCGCGTGTCTTATGGAATGAAATGAAGCGAGCTGGCGGTCTTGCTCGGCGAGCGCGAGCCGGCAAGACCGCCGTTGTGAAACGATGAAACTGGAGAGGCTGCCTGGAGGTGAATCGAGCCAGATTTGTGGCAGCAGCCGGCAACGCTGTCGCTAGCGTCGATGCCGACTGAGATGGTGGTGGATATGAATTATGATCGCTACATACTAATTGTACTTAAATTATTAATATCTCAAGTATATAATTTCAATAAATTTTTGACTAAATCGGCTGTGTCTACGGTATGAGACACGATGTGATAAATCTCAGAGATTTAATCAGTACTTATGTAGTATATTATATCTTAAACCAATGTACGCGACGCTCACTTTAACTAGTCATGTGCGTACAACATCACCTAGAACCATAAATATTTGTTCTGAAATGTTTGATAATCAGACGGAATTAAATTACAAATATTTATTCCAATTTAATTTCTACTGGGGATTTTCAAATTCACTAAACTGACGAACGAAATCAACAATTGTCATTATTAACGTTTGACGTTTAGCAACCAGCGTATCTCAACACAACGAATCTCTGAGACTTGATGTGAACACGGTGAACCACGAAAGCTGAGAGTTGTCTGCGAATAATCTCACGGGAGCATAATCCAAATCTCGAGAGATTATCGTGAGTCGAAAATCTCATCCGCGGACACGGGCCATAATGCCGTTGAGGTTGAAGTTTCTAGATGTTATAATTTATAGTAAGGTTTTGGCATTTTCGCAAAGATAATGGGGTTGATATTTGTCATCTTTTAATTCAGACTTCGAAATACATCCCCCGAGGTTCCAGCAGCGAGCAAACGTCCGCAATACAAAAGCTATTTGATCAAAATTACACTTAAATAGAACTCGTACACAGGAAAGAGTTACATAGCTTAGGGCACCATATTAGTATTGTTTCTATGCCGACATTAGAGATGGATGAAAAACAACTTAACCGCTATTAAATTACCATTATTTTAGTAAATAACATAATTTAATTATTCTTTTAATATATAGTTTATTTTTCGGAGGCTTCCCGGGTGTGTGAAATGTGTCACTAAATTGCGTTAAATAAGTACCTACATACTGTAAAATGTATACACATCTACTGATTATTGATTCAATTGATAAAATGCTTGCCTCAGCACGGGCGAAGCCCAGTGAGGCAGATATTAAAGTATAATAAATATGTACATACAACATTTAAAATAAATAAATAACGTAACTTTTATAGAAGCTTCGCGAGTGGGGATGTAATATAATATACAAGAACATTGTTACGGATATTTTTATTTAGCATTTTTGTAGATACCAACGAAGAAGAAATATTTCCACAAAATAAAAGAACACAAACAAAATACAATGATGTGTGTACTAGGTGGGTTGAGTCGTAACAGGAGAACGTGTTCTGTGCAGGGGTAATGTGATACATGTTATTTTAAACGCTATTCTATCAATCTTTTGCGTGTCGGCGTTCCCTGCCATAACCAATCTCTTATGTGAATGATACTTCAAGGTTTGTCTTACGGTTTGACTCGGTACATCCGAAATAATTAACTTAACATCGTGCGTTAAAGGAATTCGTGCGAGTATACTGCAAAATTATTAATAATATAGCTCACCATTTTATTCTTAATTACTAACACCCATTTTATCTCATCATTAAATCAGTCATCTGCAACTTGGGCGGCTAGATGGCTTAGGTTAGGGTTCCCTCGAAGTACCTTTGTAAAGACCTGGAGTTGCCGTTTCTCACAACGTGACTAGCCCGATTGGTTAGTGTTTTATTTAAAAGCAACACTCTTCGAAACAATGCATGTTCTTTTGTTTTAATAACAATAAATAAATCTAAACATAATTCTATCTTTGATTTCGTTTATTATCTCAAGAATATATATTTTTAAATCTGCAATGTTCAAGTTCCTAGTTCCTTTATTACGGGGATTGTGAGATTCGGGATTTAATGGTTCCAATCAGTGTTTGCTCCGAGGTGTGCAGGTGTGCGCGCGCACACGGTTTGGCATCATAGCGCACACAAAAAATGTATAGCGTGCACACAATTTTTAACAAGGCTTCTTCGTCATGCGCCGCCTTGTAACATGTCGTATAGTATGTTGATTTTTATAAGATCGAGAACATTTTGGACATTGTACTACTTTCATGAGCTAACACAACTAAGATAATCTTCCCCTGCATAATAAAAGTTGTAAAAGATCTCATTGTATCCGAAGTATACAACTTCTTTGCTAATTGTAATTAGCTATCCTATTTATGTATATTATCACAACTTCATTAGTAATGTGGTCAACCTAGGGCAGGGATCAGCGGACCTTTCATAGGCATTTGCGACTTTTCAACTCCAGCTCATATTTTCACATACAATCATACATGACACGTGGAATAGTTTACCTGAAATATATGATCTTTCAATCTTTGTCTCTATCTATTTATGCAAACAAACATTATCTTCCATGAGTGAAATAAAAAATAATTTAAGAAACAAATGAGCCGACGATATTTACAATCTTGTTTATAACTTGTTCAGAAGTCCCAAAAAGTGTTTTAATCAATATTTACGTTAGGAGAACACATTCTTATTGTGAAGTTGTAATTATTCAGAACATAGGTCTGTGATATTTTAAATATTAATTAAATATATTAATTAGAAAGATATACATATAAAATTAATTTTATAGAAAAATATTGTTGTTGCGCTACCGGGATTCGAACCTGGATCTCTTTCCTAACCGGGGAAGGTGCATTATCCAACTATGCTACAGTGACAATATTTTTAGCGACAATTTTCGAACCTATATGTTGCCTTTTTGATATTAATACATTTAATCGTTCCATTATTTGAAAGAGCCATCTACCTTATTATTAAATAATGGAACGATTAAATGTATTAATATCAAAAAGGTAACATATAGGTTCGAAAATTGTCGCTAAAAATATTGTCGCTGTAGCATAGTTGGATAATGCACCTTCCCCAGTTAGGAAAGAGATCCAGGTTCGAATCCCGGTAGCGCAACAACAATATTTTTCGATAAAATAGATTTTATATGTATATCTTTCTAATTAATATATTTAAAATTTTATTTTACTATTGTTCTAATTATTTCATTTTCTTGTTTTATAAGTAGTGCACTAAGTTACTGAAGCTTAACTCCCACATACTATAGTATTCTAAGTAGCTTACGACTATTTTGCGAATTTGAGTTATAAATAAAAATCTTGATTTTATCTCGTTTTTTGTTAGTCATTACAATGTATATAGCTACAGTGAAAATTTATGTTGCGGCTGTATGAAAATTTAGATATTCTGTTTGCTTTTAATATTTGGCTTTTCTCTCTAGAAAGTCTGTCGACCCCTGACCTAGGAGGACTTTAGCATAAGTCGATAGAGTTACAAGACACTACCATTATCCACTAGTAGCTTTATACTGCTATGGTAATTTTTTTCTTATTTTATTCTCCAGCGCACAAATAATAGCATTACTCCTTAAAATGGTGATCCCGTATTAGAAGGAGCATTGGTTCCAATCAGACGAGAATGTTCTGTAAAAACGTTCTTAGGCCAGAGCCGGTGGGTAAATTCGGTTGGTTTTTAATGATATATTAATGCCGAAAGAAACAGGATTCGGAAGGAAGTTCCACTCACCACAATCCGTTCTCCTGGCACCTCCAATGTGGACTGTAACTTAGAGCTTTGACACTGTCTCCGTTCAGGATTTTGAATGATTCAGACTGCAATAGATGGTCAGGTAAACACACTTCTCACTCTATTTTTCACTGCGAAATCTTTGTAACCGTACCGGTTCGGGGTCACCGATCGACTGGGCCCGCGGCAGGTGAGAAAGGGGGGGGAGGTGGAAGGCACAGTACATCATTCTCGCTCAAGCACAAATATGTCCCAAACAATAATGTTAATTAAATGGACTTGATGGAATGCTGGCGCCACCCAGCACATTCTACGCAAAAATTTTTGAGAAACGTTGTAATTAAAAAGATGGTCTCTTCCAATTACAAACATATATAGATAAAATTAGTTAAAGCTCTCTACCGGCAATTGAAAATTCCAGGTTCGAATCACGGTGATGACTGCTAATATTTTTTTTAGATAAATTGATTTTATCTGTGTATTTTTTTTATTTATGACATCGTCTGTTCGTTTTGAATATATCTAAAGATTCTAAATTATAAAAAGCAAAGCATTCAGACCTTCAGTTCCATTATAATATGAAGTTCTGTAAGATAATGAAAATATAGAAAGCTTACAAGCTGTTACAAGCAATAATAGGACACAAATTAAATTTAAAAACTCCTCCGGCACTGGCTACATGAATCAGGTAGATTTCGTCTGTATGCGAAAGTGTGTTTTTTAATTTTTTTCTCTAGGGAGAAAAATACTATTAATTGAATTACGATTTAACAAGATGGAGGATCAAGTTGGCTAACGAGGTTGAGATATTTACAAGGTTTATTTTACAAAAAAAAAGATCGATATAAGAATGATACGGAAGTTATCGTGCCCATAAAATTTATTATATTCTATATATATTTATGTATAATATGTAAGTGTAGCACATGTTTTTAATGGAGGGTGGGTTCGAACTCTCCTGGTAAGTGCACTGAAATTTTCTATAAATTGCGTCATCTATCGAAATCTACCTAAAAGCATTTCCATTTTAAATAATCTATTCACAAAAATTAGGGTCTTTTTCAAATCCAACAGTTAAGTTCTTGAACTAATTAATGAAATTGATTGGTAGCTGAATAAAAACCGCCAAATTGACTCCGCGGAATGCAGAGTGAGACGTGACGGAGTTCACAATGCTCTGAATACAAAAAATCACATGGAGAACAAATTCTAGCGGGAGACTCGCTCCAAAGTTTGATTGGCACGTTCCGTTTTCCAATTTGGAATGATCTTTCTCATTTCAACTTTTTTTGAATTCGGAATGAAATGTGAGAAAATGTCGCCAGTCGACACGTGATTATAGTATATTGTGTGTTGGCGTTTGGAACGCGTTAAGAATGTGTTCCGGAACGTAAGATCGCATTTTTTATATTTTTAATAATACTCTTCCAGTTTTGCGATTATTTACTTATATTTCTTCCAAGGAGATAGATGATCCAATCAGTCAGCGGACCCTGTGGTAGTAGCTAGTAGAAGTAGATAACAACTCTCAACAATGAAATTACGACAATATAAATTAGAAGCCGTACTTCAAGATCGCTCAGAAGCTCAAGTTGTTGCGTGCATCGCGTCGGATAAAAAGCTTCCCTTTGAAAAATAATTCATATTTCCGCACTTTTTACAAAAATATGGGTTTCTATTATTAATTTATATCAGAACTTATACGCTGGATTTGACTTTTTTTTAAACTATTACTTAGATATAATCTTTACACTAGTGTAAAACTAATAAACTTAATGTTATTTGCCATAATTAGGAAAATACAAGCATTATAAGAAAGACCGTGACTAAATTTATTTCTCGCGTGCCACAAAATTACCTTAATATAGAAAATTTTTGCTTATACAAAATATTTTTTCTTATAATCTTGAAGCTAAGATTAAAATTAATGGAGTTATAAACAGTTCAATTTTCAGTACATATGATCAGTTTAAGACATTTTTACAATACTTAGTGTTAGTGAAAACAAATTATTTTAAATAATATATTATATTATACATACTTTGAGGCTTCAGCTACTATTTAAAATCGATTTTTTTTATCAAAAACATAGTCATTTCTTACTAAATAATATTTAAATCGATCCTATTAATGTGTGTTTTTTTATTGTTTATTAATCGGTGATTTGAAATAAAAAAATAATAGATTTTAGTAAAAAACTCTAAAATATTAATATTTTTACTAAAGTAACTTTTTACCATCGCCCGTGGTAAAAAAAAAACATTGGTGGGTTGTTCGTACGTCGGATATACTGCTGTCAAAATGAATCCTGCTTAATAGTGTACCAAGGCGAATAATTATTAAAAATCTGAGAATGACGTCAAATTTGATTTATTTTAAATTTTCACCATTTGCGATACACACAATTGTATGCTTTATCTGTGGCTTTATTCACCTCTGTGTTTGAAATCTGTCAGTAATATAAATTAAACAGTGAGATCACCATCGAACGAACTCTCATCACTAGTGGGATATTGAATGATTCATTGTCGTATACTGTAATTTTTCAACTAACAACATGGCAGATGACTTTTGAAACAGCTGTAAAGAATCCGCCATTATTAACTAACAACTGACGGTTTTACCACCGAATATCGGAGAGAAAAGTTAATTTACCATTAAATGTACTAATCAACAACCCGTCCTCGTATTTTTTTTTTTACTAAAGTAACTTTTTTTACTACACAACTGAGCCTAAGTGGGCTTCTACTGTACATTACGCACGTTCTTCTAGGCTACGATGCAACACGGCGTTCTGATGAATTTGAAACATTGCTAAGTTCCTTGAAAAATTCTCTGCGTAATATAATTGATGTATTTTGAGTGTAATGTTCCGCAAAAATGATTTAAAGTTGGCGCATTCCTTGTAAAAGAGCGTCCACTGATTTTTAATTTGATTCGGCGCCTGGTCGCGATAATCTGATTTCAACAGAACTTTTAATATCGGTGTCAGCGCGACGCTGCATTTGCATTTTGATTGCATTCCACCGCACCGCTGCGCTCGGACTAGTACCAGTACACCCAAAATGCAACATAAAATATCTCTCGTCAATTGTGAACCGTTAATAAATGGATGCCCTGTTTTATACCTTCAATTAACCTTTTTATTGGTCGGTTTACATAAATCTAAATTCGTATTTTTGCCACGTCGCGCGAAATGTTCCTACCCCGCATCAGATCGGGGTCCGTGTCCCCGCGAGGCTGTTATTGGTTGGGAGATAAAGCTTTAATCGGAGCCTTAAAATTGCATTGGACATAAGAAGGAGGAAACTCAACAGTTACAGATAACACATCATACCTGCCTTTCTCCGATACAAGATACCAAAGTCTCATCTGTGTACACGTACTCTAATGGTACGTGCACACGGATGAGACTTGTCTCGAAGGTGTGTAAAGGAGAGTTGAGTACAAAGCGAGCATACTACATGTATTTTGTATGCAGTAGAGTAGAATAACGTATCTCGTAAATATCAATCTTTACTGAGAAATCTCTGAAACGAGATTAACACTAGAGCGAGACCTCCACTCGAGGAATTTGTGTACGACGTTGTGATGTTCTGCAGTCACGATCTCATCCTTAGATTACAAATGCGAATTATCAAATGTTCTCGATATTATTTTATAGAATAGCGTCATGGACACTTATCGAAGATATGATAAGGCGACTGGAAGCGTTTGAGATGTGGATCTACAGAAGAATGCTCAAAATAAGCTGGATGAATAAATAAATATATATTTAAAGCAATAAAAACTTAAATATCTCGAACATGTAATGAGACATCCAGAGAAGTATCAAATCCCGCATTTTATTTGAAGAACCTGACACTTTTCCAGATAGCAGTCAATTATATGATAGCGAACGTCATTTGAATGGATAAGACACGAGATGAAAAAAGAGGACCACACTCAAAAAATAGATGAACGTCAGGATGTGATATTGATGAACTTTAAACTCACACACAAAGTTATAATACGAATGGTAACATATATGTCCCGACACGACATACAGGAGCTGAAATTCTGCGGTTTGACATAAGCTTGTTCAAACAATGACGAAATTAATCAAAACACAAATAGAGTTGTGAACCCACAACAGTCAATACAACAAGCAGCTACAGGGAGACAAGCGACTCACTAATCTCAACAGACTTGGGAGCGACCATATCAGCGGCGTAACTACGTTAACGCAGCCAATTCGATACATAAAATAAAAACAGTAGGTCTTTTTAAATATCCATCACAGCAAAAGAAATATTTTTTAAAGGTAACATCTCACGCGTATTATGAGATACGTGAAAACATTATCGATGGGTACTCGTAAGGTAAAGGACCAAACCATCGCCGAAAAGCGAAGCAAGCAATCAGGCCAATTCTCAAAATTGCAATATTGAAATGAAGGTGATTGTTACACCGACCCTCAAAAATAGACAGTATGTAAATTAACGTCCGTGTTATATTTGAATGAGAGAGAGTGAGGGAGATAAACGTACCATAATCTGTCAAAACATAAAAATAGCAACAGGATTGGCCGTGATTCTTCACTACGACGCAGCGGATGAAGAAATCAATAGGTAATTTATGAATAAACCTTTTTCTGTGAACTTTGAATACTGTATTAATACTTATTTTAACCAAAAACTTATATTTTTAGTCGAAACTCGAGAATGGAAAGACGTCGTTTGCGTGATTTGTGCGGTATAGTTGTACCTTATCAAGGCGGTATAGTTGTAAAAATTGCCCATTTGGAATTTCCATCGGGTAGACGGGCAAACGACGGACCAATTTTTTAGCTACGCCACTGAGGCATGTGTCACTTGGTGAAACGTACTCAACACTTTGTGAACAAATCGAGCGTAGAGACAATATGCAAAAAGTGTCATTTACGTTGGTACTAAAAAAAATTTTTTAAAACTATTCACGATATTTTATTTTAAAACGTTTTCGGACCTTTCTAATATTACATTACTACACTGTAAAATTATGTTCCAGGCCGATTTTGTTTGGCCGCTATTTTGGTTTGGCAGATATTTGTCAGTTCGCATTTGGTAATCATAGAGATTAGTTGATTACAATTTATTATAAAGCATCTAACGTGTTGAAGTCATTAAAACATATAATCTAAATAATCGTTCATTTGTGAATATTGTAACGAAAACTTTTACTTAGATGTTTTAATATTTAAGACAGTTATTAATTCCAGACAGACCTGATTAGATTCTCCAGGACCTACCTTTGAAGTTGATGTTGATAAATGCCAGTTGATAGTTGCCAGCTTAGCGGATAGAACATTTCTCTTTCGTCTCAAAGTTTACTCGAGATCCGACTCAATATATGCTTTTGTGGTCAGAATTTAGTACAGAATGACATATATTCAATTAAAATATTATGAACAGAACAAAGACAGTATAGAGTTGAAGTGTTATGGCGACGGAAAAGAATGTTAAAAGTTTACACAGTTTCACACATTTAGAAAACACAATATAAGGACTTGGTATTTGTGCGTGTGCGGTGTTGGGGCCGTCACATCACACTTGACCAAATTATAATATATCTAAACAGAGTAATATTTTTTTTTTAGTTTCGTGTAATTGAAGACTGGTTTATGCAAAATTATGCCTGCACATGGACACTGGGGAGACACCGAACGGATATTAAAATCATACTCGACCGAGTCTAATTATTTTTATAAAATATGGTTTGCCTTATCAGGAAATAACGGGACGAGATGTTTGCTTAAGACGCGACTTGCAATAATAATTCATATTTGTGGGTTTTTATTATTCATTTATATCCGAAGTTATTCAATATATTTGACTTTTTTTCAACTATTACGTAGATTGGATCTTTACATTAATATAAAATTAATAAACTGAATGTTATTTGTCATAATTAAGACGATACAAATATTATAAGAAAGACCGCGACCATTAGATGCATTTTAGGCATGGTACGAAATTGAGTCAATACGCTAAATTAATGCATAAACGAAATATATTTTCTTATAATCTTGAAGCCAAAATTACGGAGACAAATCTGTAGGAAACCAAATTAGCAAAATGTTAAAAATGAATAGAGATATAAATCATTCAATTTGCAGTACATTTGATGAATTTTTAACGTTTTTAAAGTACTTTTTTTTAGTAAAAACATACGTTTTTAAATAGTATACTATATTTACTCACATGCTTTGAGGCTTCAACTACTATTTAAAACTAAGTTTAATATCAGAAACACAATAATCATTTTTTAAATAATATATTTCCAGTCTTATGAAATACGATATTATTAATTATATCTCACACTGTTATCATGCCGTTCTACTCGGCCGCGGCGGTCGTGATATCCACTCTCCGATAGATTTTAATTAAATTTGCCTATAAAACACATTTTAATACAAATTTTGACTACAATATGAATGAATATTATACTTATTCTTGATACCAATTGCTTAATTTTGTAAATTGTATGGTTTTGGGCTGTTTTTATACGAAAACAGATTATAATTTTGATATTTCAACATAAAACATTCGTCAACCGATCGGTTCGTTTTAGAATCTGACAGCGCATGCACGGCACGCATGGTGGCTAGCGCATGCGCGGCCAGCGCATGAAATCCATTCATTCACAAGATTCAACGTGAAATTTGCGAACCCGTGATTTTTTTGTTGGATTTGGTTCTCATTAAAAGTCAATAATATATTATTATATACATTATTGTTCTGAAATTACTGCCTCCTGTGACCCAAGATGCCTAAGGTCAAAAATTATCCAATGACACGCTCTATGAAATGTTCCATCAACATTTTAAATGGTTATAAACTTCTTGAAAAAAATCGCGACGTAAGTTGATAATTTTTACCATTTCTACAACAATTATCTGTTTGATTTAACAATATAAATTACATAGTTCAATATACATATATTATATAGTGCAGATAAATTATTTTTTATTGGAAATACATATCCTTAAAGATAAATAATCTTATCAAAATAATTATACATGACAGACCTGTCTGATTGATACAAATGTATTTGTTATAGTCATATAAATGAATAAACACGTATTTTAATATTTTAGACATAAAAATACTGATAACTAAATAACAATAATAATAATATTATAAATTATTTTCAGGATGTACCCGAACTGAGCATTAAATGTGTGGACTCGTGTGAACTTCCTAAATTGGATGGCAAAAGAGTGGTCGACATACACCAATTCTTTTCTCAAATTAATCAAATTTACTCCCATAGATCGATGTTTGGGTGCACATGAACGAATATTGAACGAATGTTGAAATAACAAAGTTTTATTTCTAAATTCAGTTTAAAGTGTAATATGTGTGGATCAAATTTTGTTTTGAATACGTGTAAAGAAAAAAACAACGAATTTCTGAAGAACGATAATATGCTCGATGAACAACTAATTATTTAACAGTGAATAATAATACTTTTGTCATATTTTCATTTATATTTTAATATTAAATATATATGTAATTTATTAAAACAATAAATAAATATTTAAAAAAAAACTGTTTTTTTTATTACAACCGGAGTATGATTATTATATAATATTAGCATAAATAGTTTTCTTTTCACAAATACAGCTGCTTCAAAAGTTATCAATATTATTTATCAGTATGAATTTACGTCAATTTTTTCCTTATAAATCGGGGTAAAATTGTAATATTTTATAATCATATGTTTATCGACACAAATAATGGTTTTTATCATAAACATAACAATTCTTAGGTGAGAACTTTAACAAATTATTTAATTTTCGCTTGATAATTTCAAATGGCAACACATATGTATTATGAATGTTGAAGAAATGGCTATTTTTTGATAGCTACCTAGGAATTTAAGAGAACCAACAATTGTATACTTGTCCTTTTCTATTGATACCTTTCACTCTAGCAATATTTACGTTAAAAATAATGTTTACTTGATATTGTAAAAGAATTAACTATTAGTCTCATCTTGAAAGGGTATGCAAAATGCAAAAATATCTCGAAATTTAAACTGGAAATGAAAGTTGCCTCTTAACTAGAGATGATCGGATATGGTTTTATTATGTGGGCAAGTTTGATCAGAACTTGCTTGTTAGTAAGTAACAGATCAGCAAATTTGGAGAGAGGCAAAGACAGAAATTACAGAACACATTCAAAATACATAGGAGTATGCTGGTGGTTTCCATACAGCAGGAACAGCACGTGTGCACTCGAATAATCTGTTTAAGACGGTACTTCCTCTTTACGCGCGACTTTACCGGTATTGTCTGACGAAATTTGCACGTAATATTAATATTTGCGCGGGGTCAATTTTGAAGTTATTTAAAATGATTATTATTTTTTCTAAATTCTGGATTATTTATATCGTAATGGGGGCATGTTGTACAAAGAATAGATGTTTCTTTTACGAAGATTTAGTAATTTAGGATGAAAGAATTTAAAAGACGAGTGCATTGACTGTGGCGAAATTATATACATGACAATACACAAAGAAAGTCACGTGATTTTTTTGGTGTTCATCACGTGCCAGGCGAGTCAACCATTCAACGTATTGCTCCCGACCGAGTACTTGAAAGAAAAGGTCTATGTCAATAAGCCAACAACAATTCCGATGCCGCAGGACAATTTTCGAAATGAAATTGCTGAAATAGCACACGAAGTTATGAAAAATATGGTTAAAAGAGCACGCATTTGTGCCGCTACCAGAGGCGGCCACTCGGCCAACTTCTTATTTTATATATAATTGTATAAACCAGGTAAACTATAAATAAAAAAATAAAAATGTATTTTATTTCTTAGTTATTCAAAAACAACATCGGCCCAGAACATAATATTCACCCTGTATATGAGGTATGTTCTTCATAGATGGCCCATTGAATTAATTGCGTATTCATTTAGCAGCAGACTTAGGCGTGAAAATTCGATTACAGTACTCCCTATATCCTGTATCCTGTTCCCTGGCCTCATCCAGGCGGGACATAAATCTCCCCGGCTCGTTAGCGAGTTTAATAACCTGCCTTGGCTCGGCTCTGGTGAGCGCAGCCTCGCGGGCCGGCTCTGAGCCCCATGCATCATAGTGTACGAGAACAAGATACGAGCGGACCCCGTAAGAAAACCGTGCAAAAGCATGATAAATCGCTTCGTATGTATTAGGTAGATCATGCTTCATTGGATATCAACAAACATTTGTACACACGAATTAATTTAACTTGGGGAATTATCTGTAGCTCGTATGGCCCGTCATAATTATCCGTAGCTCGTATGGCCCGTCATAATTATCCGTAGCTCGTATGGCCCGTCATAATTATCTGTAGCTCGTGTGGCCCGTCATAATTATCTGTAGCTCGTGTGGCCCGTCATAATTATCTGTAGCTCGTGTGGCCCGTCATAATTATCTGTAGCTCGTGTGGCCCGTCATAATTATCTGTAGCTCGTGTGGCCCGTCATAATTATCTGTAGCTCGTGTGGCCCGTCATAATTATCTGTAGCTATTACGTCATAATTTATCTGAGGGCGAGTCAGAAATTACTTACACTGCCATAACATACCTTCAATGTTGTTGGTACGACTGCAGTTACTTGTGCGAAATTTGATCCCGATCGCGTCGTTTGTAATGTAATGTAACGATGTCATAAGTTTCTCATTTTCATTACCAGTCGGTTATACTTCAAAAACGTGACAAAATAGAACAAGTCCGAAAAGTGTCAGGTATCAGAACACAATTGTAGAATGAAATATAATGATTTTAAATTAATCATTCATTAAATGATGCATTATCTCGCGTACGCTATCGGCGCCGGTGCTGGCCTAGGGTCACATCTGGGACCCTACTGTACTGTATTGTGTACATAGACAAAATAACAGAGAGCTCCAGACGTGTCGGACCACCCTTGCCATAGGACCAAGGTGTGAAGCTGGACCCGCCGCTTACCCAGTACCGTTTATAAGCAAGAACTCCTATATGTTCCTACTCATTCGCCGCCTTTTTGGCATTTTTTTAATGCTAATATGCAGCTGTGCAACTTCGTCTCGCACAATGTGACATGACGGAGCCAAACAGAACCCGACCTTTATTTATTAAGATTTACATTACAATTGATTACATTAATGAAATTAAATAAACAAGTAAACGGAAAGGAACTGTGTATAAATATTTTTAAAAAAAACATAGATAAGAGGAGCAAGCTCTCCATTATTCTAAGAATGCGTGGGGGTGGTTCTGTGCAATACCAGCTACACCTTAAACAACCCCACGCACAGGCCTCTGCCGTGGCCAACCTAACGAGGGACCATCGAAGACTTCAAAAACGAAGACAGTGTCGCCAGTGATGTCAAGCAAATGAAAAATAATAATATTCACTAACTTTACTATATATATATATATATATGTAAATAATACATATCTAAGTATTATATATTAAAAGTAAATGATATGTAAGTACGTCTGGGCTTTAAAAAGTTTCTGCTCGATTTTCCCGTGTCGCGAAGCCAGAAAGGATTTTATATTAAATTCTAATTTATTATACATTAAAAAATATACGAGAGACATTTGCTCGATCAAAAGTTACAAAACAACGAAGATGATTTAAAATCTAATAAGGTTATTTAATAAACGTTTCTCAGAAAATGTTTAAATCGAAGTGTTTTCGAAAAGTAAATGGAATTCGTCGAGTGGAACGTGAATTATGGAGAAATTAAACTCCCTCGCAGAAGTATATAAAGTCAAGAAATAGTCGCGACTTGCCTGAGAGGATCTGGCAAGTTCTGGAAGGTGTTATCGAAGGATTTATTCGGACGTGGAACGCGGAACCCGTTAGAGACGTTTCAAAACCAACGACGCCAGTGACTCCGACGTATTCTATAAGTACATGTTAATAAAAATACTGCTCATTTCCACAAAAAATATTCTGCTACTTCAATATTTTATTTTATTATTATATTATTATTAGGGGATTATAAAAAAATAACGTTAATATTACATAATAAAATTCAAAGAACCAAAATATTGTGTTTTTATATTCTTATGTCTATGCACGTATTAGTATGTGTGTCACTTTTAATTTTGCAGTTTACAATGAGATAATGGAGCATGTCAGAAATGAGCTTATGTAGTATGTTAAAAAAAATCCAGATTTCCTTGCTTTTTGAGTTTTTTCAAAATGTGCAATATTTTCGAAGATTGGCGTTCAAACTTGGGCTTGTTGAAAAACGCTCGAATTATCAACATCCACCGTGTGACGTCACATCTCTCGTCGTATCGGCCAATACTAATAATATCAGTACTAGAGTATCGAGTACCAACTTGTCGACTCGGAAGATGTGACGTCACATCTCTCGTGTGGTATAAATCGGTCGTTTTTAAAACACACAAATTTGAAAATCTGTAACTCCACCATATTTCAAGATACGTAAAAAATTCTTTCAGTTTTGTAAATGAGATTTTTCGAAGAATTTTTTTAATTAATAAAATAATGATTCTACTACCTCATTACCGTTTGGAGTAACTTGATGTATAATTTTGATTAGCCAAAAATGAGTCGCAATTCGTAATTGTCCTAGTCCATGTTTTTGTAAATCAATGCCTTTGTCTTTTGTTTCTCAAGCTGTCGTATCTTCGCGACAGTTGACGCATTGGACGTAGACAATTCAGACGTATGCGCCAATTCTTATTAACACTTCTTTCTTTCCGCCTGCCAGTTCCTCTCGACTCGGCGACTTGACCATCGGACTTTGGGAGATGACCAAGCGTGGAGCGCATTTTTCGACCTCATCTTCAATTCTATAAGAGTATGGTTCAATATATCTGGGGATTATAATCACTGAATTACGATGATTGTACTGGCAGCATTGGGAAACATTAGAATATTTAAAATTATTGTTCAGCCTCATCATCGAGTCATTATTTAATTATCTATATAATGCATAGGTATAATAGTGTTTGGGCTGTGCCTATCTCACTAGAAAAATCTGTGTTGAGACGGGCATAGTATCCTAATCTTCGGCGGTCCCTCGTTACGAGGATGACGTCTGCCATGATTCACAATTGTGAGTGCGAATGTGGCTGAGGAGTCCTATTCTCGAATAGCGTACCCGTCCATTAGTAGCGCGCGTGCATCCGCTGGGCAGGGCGGTTCTGAGCGACGGATCTTCCTCCATCATTTTTGTGACCGCATAGGAGTGATCCTACTGAGTACATTGGGTTGACCATGACAGGAAGTGCGTGGAGTTGTTTAAGGTGTAAGTGATATTGCACAGTACCGCCCGCATACACTCTTGGAATAATGGAGGGATTGGTCCAGTGGCGAGGGTAGTCCTAGACGACTGAAGCTCTCCGTTACTGCAGCCTTTTCCGGACTATGCACAGGACTTTGTAAGGACCTCAATACAGTAGGTATCCAAGAGGTGTACAGTGGTAAAGGGCAACACCGCCGCCGGGTGACATGCGTGCGTGCGGCTGGAGATAATGTATAAATTCAGTAAATTATAGTCTGACATCTGACACCTGTCACTTGTTACATCAACTTGACTATTCCTGTTTGTAGGCAATCGGTTAAGCATTATTAATGAAGGGCAAATATGACAACACCTGTGGCGTTTCTGATTGGTTGCAGCGAGGTTGACTCTCATTGGCTACAGAGTTCGCCTACCCCACTTCGTGTACCGTGTGACATATTTATTCATCTGTCAGTTGAGTTATTATTTGTCGAATTACAGTTAAAACTGGCAGATTTAATTGGTTTAAATGCACTCGCGATAAGCACTAAATGCACAACTCCACTGAAGTCACCATGTACACAACAAGTCCCAAAGATTCGCTATTTCGCGCCTCACCTCAACTGGAGAATCCACACGACAAGCACTGGAACTACAGTATGTAATATCCCAATAAATAGTATAGTAATATTAATCTACCCCCGTCTATCCATTTTTTCTCAATTCCAGGGATTTGCATAAGATTCATAAACTTGATATGTTATCGGTGTTAATTTAGTACGTTGCTCTGTATATTTATTTTAGCTGCCTTTACCGAATAGGTACTTACAAACATGGCCATTGAGAGCAAGTGAGAAAAATAATCTAAACTGTCTTTGTGCGGGAGTGTGGAAGTGCTGGAGATGAACGCCTAGATTCCTCAAATTTTGTGATGATCTGTCTGAAACGCATCCTCTAACTATTCAGACATATAGCTTCTAAAGAGAATGTTGAGACCTGAGACTGTTAGTGATCCAACTGTTGGTCGCCACTTTTCCAGTGTTGTCGCCCCAACTTGATGACGATTAACACTTCTCCTACCGGTGCGAGGTCTTCACTCCAAGACCCTTAGGAGGAATTGGTTTAATTAACGTTGTGGGTTACCAGTATGTATTTGCTTTGATTATAGTTTGTTGGCTCCGTATTCTCCGCAGTATGTGTATACGTTATACATCATCCGTTAGACGATACTGTTATATTGACTAACGTATAGCAATATCAGAAGGATTTGCTTTAAGGCGAGACTGAAGACCCCAAATCTCCGCAGATCTCACTGCATGTATTTGATATCGCAGTGTATATGTATGTGCGTGTGAATTAAATTAAATATTGACTTACAATTGGTGGTGTTTATTGTAGCTTGATGCACAAATAAAAGTACGCAGGTCGAAGTTAAATTACAGAATAAACTTAGTGACGAGGTGCCTCCGAGAAGGCAGCTATGAGAGAAGTGGTTGCTTCTGGCGGGCTTCTCGCAGTTACCTTGCGATGTATTATTACTATATTTCGGCCGGTACTAGGTGGACTGAAATGACTATACAATGGCTAGCTAAACGACCAGGTACTGTGGAGTGCGAGTAGGGCCTCAACCTCTACTCTTTTCCCACCATAATTAATTTCCCGACATATATATATATATAAATACGTAGCAGTGGGGCGGATATATACATATATATATATATATATATATATAAGCATGCAGATTTTTAGGCCACATTCCCTTGGTTCACTAGCGAATTTGTACTTTAAATACTCAATCTCTCAGAGATGATCCAAGTGAAGCCCTTTCCAAAGATCTTAACTTTTAATTTGTACATGATATTGACGGTACGGGTCCACGTCTCGGCTCCGTGGGTAAGTACTGGGAATACACACCGGTAGTAAGACTTATTCTAATTTTACTACTTATACTAATTTTAAAGAATAATAATTCGAACCTAACATCACGTAGAGTTCTCAAGTTTTTCTCTCCTTTAAAAATAGACAACATTTTACAATAATGGACCGAATCCACGGAAGAGATTCTCGACTCGAGAAAATCTCTGACATATGGATTTTTCTCCCATGAGATGCATCGGAGACATCTTTCTGCTTTCGTAGTCCCCGTGTACACACCGTGTCTCAGAGATTCGCCGTATCGCGCCTTACTTCTCTCTCGTCATTGTTCATTGTATGCTACGCAAAGTATCACACTACACACTTCGCCCCTCCCTCGCTTCGCACTTCAGACACTTCATTGGAGTATAGGTTGATAACGGTTTAACCACGCTTCCAATGAACCGATCATTTTGTACGCTTCAAGTTGGTGGACGTGCATTTTGTGAAGCCTTCATTACGAAATAAAGTTTTGCTCTTCGCTAGAACAATGGTTTGAGTTTTCACTCTATCAAGCAATCTCAAGCTGATCTCCGAGTTTATCTCCAGAACAAAATCTCATCACGTATACACGGTATTGATATGTATCTCAACTAAATCTCTGAGATTGTCTCCTTTCGTGGACACGGACCTTAATACTGATAGTTCCTATGTTGAAATTTCTAACAGTTTATGTATTTTTTCCTTTCACTTTGATACGTCCAGCAAGTTCCGCTTCTGTTTTCAGATAGGAGATATCACACATTTTAAATATGTTCCGGGTAGGGGGTCGCGAACTAGTTTCCGTGCAAAATTGCGTCCCGTGTAAGCGGGCTTTACATCATCTAGCTGGACCCATTAAGGGAGTTCCTGGGCCCCGGCGGGATGATGAAGAGCAGCAATAAAGCCTTCGGTCACACTTCGCGCCGCTCCTCCAGGAGGGGTTCAGACGGCATCGAAAAGATTTTAAATCAACGAACCTAATGGTTTGTGAATATTCATTTAGGCGCCTCTTACGAGGGTGTTACTCACCGAAGCTGCCCATTAAAACAAACCCGCTTCAAATTTTAATAAGGTTGTTGATGTATGATATGCTTCAATACTCCTTTATTATTATTGATTTAAACACTAATGTTCAAACCCCGTCCTAAGACGGGCTCCAAAAATGTGAATATTCGATTTAGATATTAGGGAATATTAAATATTAGACACCAAAGATATACGAATATTAGTACTGGGTGATTTATCCATTAAATAGTAAGAACAAAATTAGCCACTTGTCTATCATGTTCACACTTACATGAAAATGAAATGTTTTTAGGTATTTATATACTCTTTCATTTTTAAATATGTCATGTTTAAATTTATGCAATTTAAGACCAGACCATCGCTGTAAAGCAATTTTCGCTCTACAGCGATGGTCTGGTCCCTAACCCGACTCATTAGCGAGGACTACTGCTCTATGGTCCAATTGTGTTTGAACGTCAAATTTACTATTGTCAAAGCATAGATGAGATATCTACAGGCGCGACAAATAATCATTATATATGCTTTATCTATGGATTTTTTCGCCTCAGCATTCGAAATCTGTCACATTGGTGGTGAAATTTTTTCGAATTATCGCAATGTCGCAATTCTAAAATATTTGCTCTAAAAAATGTACATTATTTTGAAATGGAAAGAATGTGATGAATTGGATGACGTGTTAATTAATTAGTAACATTAGCGCCACGTATATAAAGCAACAAAAAACAACATGTATTAGATAAAATATTTACAATATGTAAGTATTTACCACGCGCAACAATAAAAAATGCTTTCTCGAAGAACCTGACGTGAGTTTGTTAGATTCCGATCGTCACTTTAGTGGCAGATCGTGCGCCGGCCGAGTTAGACGTGTCTTGTGCTTCTTTATGCTGTCGTTTGTGATGATCAATATTTTTTTCTCATTTTTAGCACTTCTACACAATAATCGGTATATATATACATATATATTAACTATTATTTTAATGATTAATATTTATATTTATACGACTTAAAAAATATCAAAAGTTTACATGTACACTGAGTTTACATCGCAAAAATAATACACAGTAAAAAAAATTACATAAGTTTACAAACTGTAGAAATTTTATCGAAACCACCTTTAAAGATATATTTTCATCGACAAGTCGAAATTTTTTTATTTATAAATGTGAATATTAATTAACATTCTTTGTAGCTTGTGTTGGTCTCAAATCGATCTTTATTAATATTTTGTGTTTTAATAATTATCTATGTTGTGGTTATTCACTTTAATAAATCATTAAGTTTGTCGTGAGTTTAACATACCTATACACCAACCGGTTTCGAAAAATACATTTTTCTTCATCAGAGTGATGAGTTACAGAAATCATGTGTCAATTGTTCTGTGGTAATTAAGGACAAAGTGAATGAATTATTTATTGATTTAATTATCACCGAGTGTTCCAATTTTCAAATAATTTACAGTAGATTGAAAAAAGGTAATCCTTCAGAACAAAAAGATAATTTACGCCAATAAACCCTTTAAAATTTGACACTTCTCTTCAATGTATTAATTTCCCATTTGTGACGAATGCTTTAGAGTGCTGTAATATGTTGTGAACCTAACAAATAAGTGATTTTAATCTTCTGTGTATAGTTGTATGTTCCTTTTCATTTTCTAATACACATACCCTGCTTTCGACACGGTATTGCAAGCCAGTGCTTAGCAATACACTACGTACTTCAATGATGACCCTAAGATAATCCTCTCATCCGGAACCTCGGCTCGTACGAGCACAACATCAGCTTAATGCCTTTCAGATACAAACACAGATTGCCCAGGCACTATTTCCTACAGCGAAGTAATGCGCTCGATCCTCCGGACTGAGATGCACACGGAAGCGGACAGCGTCGAGAGAACTCTCCAATTTATGATCTGTAAAAACAATATATTTATAAGTTTAGTAGTATTTATTTTAGTTTAAATATATAAGGATTATGCTAGAATAAGGCGGCACTGTACATAAAGTGTCGCGCCTAATTAATTTGAAATACTTAACTTCCAGTAAATTGTTTAGAGGGTTTTTTATCAGTAATTTTTTACCCTTCCAATTCATGTATTAATATAAAACACATATGATGTTTATTATAATAAGTTAGTTAGTAAAAGTGTCAAAGCGATTAGCGCTGATGCACTTGTAGAAGTAGATTTGGCGGTCTAGCCGCATGTAGAGTACTCAGAGTATCGTAGACTCTAAGGAATTGGAAAAAAAAAAACTTCAGTGATGACGCTGTAATGTGATCGGAAACTTCAGAGACACGTAGTAGGGAACTCAAGATTCTGAAACTGTTAATGTGAAAACCTTTGAATATTTTAAAGTAGGTGATCTATATTCAAGTCATACACGACATATATGCACCGTTTATATAATATATTTACATGTTTTACACAAATTCTTCTTTCTCTAATTTTTCTTGACATGGCCAAAATATCCTCAGCAGGAGTTAAACACATATGAGGACCTCGAGTTCAACATGATGCGGTTCAATAATTATCATTGTAATGATGAATTAGTAAAAATTCAAGTCAAAGTTCTCTGCGTTGGCCAAAAATATTTTTAATATGTCTCGTAAAATACATATTTCCTTCCAAGCGCCAACTTTCCGGAGAAAAGCGCCGCGGACCAACCGACAACAGCAATTAATTAAATACAAACTTACACCAAATTCGCAACTTCATATTTCAATGGATCCTTAAAGACCTGTTTATCCAACTTTTCCAGTTCTTTGATTTAATTTTTAGACAAACACTGCGCCTACAACCTGAAACCAGCAACAAGGCCTCCGTCTGGTGCGGCCATAAATTAGGAAACTTTCAATTCAGACAACTTTCGCTCGAGTTTTGTGCGTTTTATTGAATATACTTAGTACGGGCGGAACGCGGGGGGGCGACTCGAGGGAGAGTTATCTGCGGAGAACTCGTCTGAGGGGGCTGGGGAAAAGCGCGGCTCTGTGCTGATGACCGAAAAAGTACATTTACAGCATCCGCGCATCGCACACCATATACATAAAATAATCTACAAAATTCTAACGCAAATCACGACATGTGCAGGTCAGAAATTTACTGAAAATTAAAGACTTGCACACACACTGCAGCAGAAATGAGGACATGATGTGTAATGACACGCTTGTAGTCTAGTCTAGTAGTTACGATACTCGCCTAGTGATCTAGCGGTCGGGGGTTCGAGCCTCGTTCCAGGAGGCCATCAAGTTAATCCTACTTTCATAGCACACGCGTTTAAAAAGAGTAAGAATATTTTTAAGGAAAACACATTCTTATTGTGAAGTTGCAATTTTTCAGAACACAGGTCTGTGATATCTGCATCGTAAGAATATTGATGTGACATATATTCTGTGTACACATCTCAATTTTTTTTTAAATATGTAGCGATCGGAATTCAAATCTACCGCTATCTCAGTCGGCATCGACGCTAGCGACAGCAAGTCGGGCTCAAGTATTCACCGCCAGACAGTCTCTCCAGTTTCATCGTTTCACAACGGCGGTCTTGCCGGCTCGCGCTCGCCGAGCAAGATCGCCAACTCGCTTCATTTCATTTCATGCACACATGCACCTTCTACATTTCATTCATTTCTATCTGTCTTCCTTGTTTTTATCATACTGTCGTAATAAACACCCCTCCGCATGCCAATAACATTAATTTCATTTAACCACCGTCCTAACCCCCAAAAATATAAATATGTTGGCTTCTGTGGTGATGAAGTGGAAGTGGTTATGGCGTATAAATGTTACTCTGTAATTGATTAAAAATTATAATTTAAAAGTAATATAATACGATTTAAAGTGAATAAATTCACGATATATAAACGTGTGAGAGTGTGAAATATGAGAATAACATAAGTTAATTAACAAATTAACAAATTGTGCCATGTAAAGAATATTATTGTTTTTGACAGATATTAATTATTTATGTAGATGACAATTTTGTTTCTTTCCGACTCTTGTATAAAATTATTGCATTTTACGAAATGAATTATCTCGTTTTCCATTTTCAAAGCCATAGATAAAATGTTTCAAGCTCGCGATAGGTATGACTTGTTCATACTTCATTATTTTCTTTACATTCGGGGAGAAGCGCTAAGGGTAGCGATAAATGTCGATACACATTGGTCGGTTCAATCTTCTCTCTAAATATAAATGTATGACATATAACAGTCATGGTTTCGCGCCATAGATACGCACACTTGAAGAATCCCACGCGTAAATTAATTCAAGAAAACACAAAGCAAAAAATGAAATTGTTTCAAATAACTGTTCAGGTGTAAAATAAACTCAAAAATTATTATTAATTAAAATTTATCAGTGTTCATTGGACTACAGGTCGATTTTTTACTCATCGGGCCACTGACGAATCTATTGCTGGTATATATTTATTTTATTTCAATACTATAATAGTACATACATAGATTTATTTAATGTTTAATTATTTTGTGAATAGGGAATGAAATAATATACATATTAATAATAATAATGACTGTCGATGCCCTTCATCATCATCAGCTGAAACTAGTAGCTGAAAAAAAAAGTTTTTGGTTAAAAGTGAACAGTATTATATATTAAATTTAGGAAAGTTTAAAGAATTATAATTATCAATGTGTTAAATGTACTTATATTCTGTATATATTAAAGGCGTAACACACTGCGCGCGGTGTACACAACCGATATTATGCGTCAACTGACATCAAGTGCGTTATTGCATTACTGTCTAGCGTGAAGCGGTCATATAACTTTGTCTCTTTCTCGCTTCAATGGCGCACATGCACACATTGACGTGTATCGACACACAACACATTATTGAAGTGCCATGACCAAAAAAATCGACCTATATGTTAAAACACGGTTTCGATAAGTCGCGGGCGCCATAAGTTTCTGTGTGAAACGCGTATTGTCTGGATTGCTGGAAATGCGGGCAAACACCTGGCGCGCGCCCCGGTCCGCAGCCGTGTCGGAGTGGTTGTGCATGACAACACTGTCACGTGTGCCAGCAAGATTGCAATGGCTCAAAAGGTGGCCAAATGGATTTAATTTTACTTCGGAATAATCTGCCTCAATATATTCGAAAACATTATACACAATTCGATTTAATTTTCTCATATCCTGGTTTGTCTTTTCTTTTGTAAATTAACATTTTATTACGTTTAATAAGTTTCTTATAACCTATTAAAATTGTCACATCCTGGATAGATAAATAATAATTGGAGTATTCCGTTAACACAGCAAAAGTCAGTTCTACAATGTGTAGCTGTATATTTTTCGCGGCCGCCGACAAGTTGGAATGAGAAAAGTTTGGATACCCCACACCGCGTATACTTGCCACAGCCACTTGTCTGCGGTATTAATTTTGCAAGAAGCAGTACCTACTCCGGTGCCTACTGGGCTACAGAGCTTCGTTATATTTATATATAGGTGCTGAATACTACAGAACTCACCAACAAACTCGACCGCCATCGTACCTTGTGACAAAATTATATTCATTCGTGACTAACTTTTCGTGTGTCCTGCACGAGACTTTTATTTTATTTTCTTGGAAAAAAAAAAATATAGCTATTGTGTATAAATAATTTCACATGTATTTATAAATAAAAACAATTATTTATTTATCATTTAATAATATTGTGCCCCGTTTATCTTGTGTAGGTACCTATAAAATTCATACAAAGTATTTATCTCAATGAATTTTATAAAGATATACAAAATTAAAAGTTTGAATAATATCTAATGGAAACTTATCAAACGAGACAAGATTAGCGGTATACAATGAAAGTTCCGGTGCCGATTGCTTGATGATGAAATGAGGCCTGGTGTCGGCCAGAGCGGAACGAAAGTAGACTGAATTCAGTGGAAATGAGATCACTTAGGCCATATATTGTATAAAGTAAAGAGTGATGAAATTAGGAGGGAATGTAAAGTTAATCTTAGCATAGTGAATAGGATTAAAAAGAGATCGCTTAGGTGGATAGGTCAGATGGAATGTAAGACTGAGGAGAGAATAGTAAGAGAAATGTATGATGCACGTGTGAATGGCATCAGCAATAGAGGACATCCGCGGAAGACTTGACACAGCCAGGTAAATCAGATACCAGAAGATGTTCCTGTGAGAAACTTCAATAATCGACGAGCTTGCTTGAGAAGATGTATGAATGTGGATGAGGCGAGAATTGTGTCAGGACAGAAGAGTGCGGCGCTTAATCCTTTCTGCCTACCCCCGCAAGGACGGCGTGATGGTAAATAGGTAAGAAGTTTTCTTATTACAACCTCACTGCAATATAAAGCTTTTTTAGAAAGAGATACATAGAAAATATGTACATTCTATATTTTTAAAGTGTGGAATCATGGACTTTGAAGGCAAGGGAGAGAAAAAAGATTGATGCCTTTGAGATGTAGTGCTGGAGACACATGTTGCGCATACCATGGACGGCGAGAATGTCTCCATTCTGCAGGAACCGAAGATCGGGAATAGACTCTCAACGATTTGCCTGAAACAAATCTTTTGGGTATCTTGCGAGAAGGGAAGATAGCTTAGAGAAGCTTGTTGTGGTGTGCCACGTTGTAGGACGAAAAGAGGAAGATCTCCCACCCGTTGTACCGGCCAAGTGGAAAAGCCAACAGGAACTCCTCTGATGACAGCACTTAGATCTGCAGGATGCCAAGAAAAGCGAAGGAACATAGTCAAGACGGTGGGAGTTTATAAAGATCGCAATCCTGTCATGAGGGACCGACATGGATAATGAAAACATTAGAATCACAATTAGAAATCACTCAAAAAATGATAATAAAAATTATTCTAAAAAAAAAGACTATCCAAGTATACAACTTTTCACAGATTTCAAAGTAGCAAAAATAATAGACATGTACAAAAAAAATTTACAAGATTTAGAGACCAAATTGATATTCCAAAACTAAAATATACAGCAACCCAAAATCACTATATTTATCAAGGCATCAAATTTTTTAACAATCTTCCCATCACAATTAGAACAATTACAGACTACTATCAATTTGTATCTGAAGTAAAAAAATATATACAGACTAACTGAAACATAAATTATCTCATAAATACTCCTTCTCTATACACGAGTCCTACTCTCATAGAGAAGAAATAAATGTTAAATGAAGTATATATATATATATATCTTACTGATAATTCTAAAATGTATTATATTTTCTAATATTAAAATAAAAAATAATATAGAATGTGGAGGATAAGTAGGAGTTAATACGTCTTATGCAATTTTATTGAACTGTAGGCCGTGACCTACATAAGTGATGCACATAAGACGATAGTTGTAAATATTACATTTTTGTCATTTTTTATGTCTGTCTCTACTCCTTGCGCTAGGAGAGTTGGGTACTCTTTACCTTGCCTTACCTTAGCCTTTACACAGCACCTCCAAGTGTCCCCATCCATTGTAGGCCAAGCCTCTCTTCACAGACTCTTCATGTTGTCTGGGGGTAACGTATCACTCATCTATCTCAAAGAAAAAACTCAAAATACACTGCATACTGATTGCACTTACGAGTCAGCTTGGCTGATCATCGCCTGATCGCTAGGGTCCCGGCATTAGAAATAACGTACACATAATGCAACACCCTGCTATGAAGTAATCAAGTCACCTGCCACATTTATAGTAAGGTTGCATCCTTCTTACCTCACCCGTCGTCAAAATGGCATCTTTGTGTAAAATTCAGCATCTTAATATAAACTGGTCCGCTTGAATTGCAATTGCGATAAAAATTGCATCTGTGTAATTTTTTTAAATAGATTGTCTGCAATCTGTCCGAGACGAGTTCTCCAGTTTTCAGAATAAGATGACTGCCTGAAAAAAACTGCTGGTGTCTGGAAAAGTGGAATGCCAGAGAGAAAGAGGGAAATCTTCATCTCGATGAACTGACCAATTAAAAAGCGCTTCTGGCTATCATTTGAGAATTGTCAAGGACATCAGCAGGTCACAATCCTCTGTAATGAGTAAACTGACTGAAGAAGAACAGTTCAAATATCTACACACTTTACTAAATCTAATTTTGTGAATGTTTTATTTTTCTTGAAGACATCTTTCAAAATAGTCACTCCTCACTGTAAGGTCCATCTCGTTCAACAACCATTATCATATACCTACCAACACTACGCCCTCTATACAATAACCATCAAATCTCTGCATCCCATCGCCATCAGCCCACTTAATGTTATAAAATGTGTTGAGTCGTCTACCTCTAGTGCCGAGTGAGCAACCATCGAACTATGTCGATGACGTCAGAGGGCATCTCAGCCCCTTCCTTAATTTACAGTATGCATTGTCTATATTCACAAATTATAAAACATTACATATTTTATTAAAATAATACAAAATAATGAGCAGTTCATTTTTCCGCTGTAAGACCAGGTCGGTGGAAAGGAACCTAGTTATTAAGTGAGGACTGTAATTAAAATAATGAACATCCACCAATTAACTTAATTAAAAATAAAAGCATTTTAAATATTATCACAGGTATTTATTTTCAATCAGAATAACTTTGTAGTGCGCAACACACTTTACAAATTCACTGAAAATGTGTGATTAATAGCTGTGACGTCACATTAAAGTTAATAAATCCAAATATGACTATAATAACTATATAATATATTGCATGCTTTATAATGTGATAAATATACACTACAAATTAATTGAATTGGATTATTTTGATGATTTGTTAAAATTAAATTAGTCCATTAACAAATCACATAATCTTAAAGTATTCCAAGAAATTAAACAAAAATCAATTATTATTAGGCAAAGCTTATTTACATTTATTTATGAAAAATAAAACAAAGAAATTCACTGTATAATATAAGTCTTTGCAGTTATTTTTCAAGTGCTATTTTCCATTTTGTTTTTTTTTGACAAAAAATGACATAGATAGCATTTTTTCTGCTCTAAAACGTCAGTGTCCCTTAAATAATGGAGCGTCAAGATGATAAAATGAACATTTTCGAAACTTACTCTTTTTCGCTTTTAATGAAGGTTAAAATGATCATCTAGGAGCTCAATCGAAAAATTCTGCCGCATCCACCCTACAGTCCCAACATTGATCCGTCAGATTATCATCTTTTACGGTCGTCTCCAATCAAATGCGTGGCGTTACGTTCAACAACGACCATATAGAACAACCATTTTTATAGAAAAAGCATTGACAAATCGGTTAAAATATGGGATGAAGTCCTGTACAATAATGGAGATTGAAATGTAATTTTTAATAAAAAATTTGATTTTATAATAAATAATTGAACAAAACTGCAAAGACTTATTAGACAACCCAATACATGAAACAAATTTGAATTTGAATTAATTACTTGAAAAATAAAACAACCCCTTCTCCCACACTGACCGCAAGAATCTGGTAGATTTAATTGGTTTGTGAAAGTGTGTATTTTACTTTGTTCTCTAGCTCCAATATACAATATGTTAAAAATTTTAAACCATTTTGAAACATGATTGCGGATGTGGCTGGTTAACACACTTATCCGATATATTTACTGAGTCAATTTTTCAAAAAAGTTTGATCGGAATCTGATAAAAACTACACTATCGGGTTCACAAAATCTGTTATATATTTTAAGTTTTTGTAGTTTTTCGCATATATTGAATAATATTTAACTGGCGGTAATTTTTTAATGCATTGTATTATATTATGTTATATCAAACACAATACATATACACAAAAAATTTACTGGCACTTAAAAACATATCAAATACATGTGAAATACAAAAAATTAGCTATTTGCTAGTTACGTTAGGAGGGGTTGACAGAGATAAACTGATTGTATTTAAATCACAAGATTGAAATGAAGAAACTACTTACTAGCTACAGAGATTGTTGCCGAATATCATCTACATTGTGTACAGATATATTAAGATTATGATAGACGTTGATTGATTACGTTGCACATTTCAATAAGTAGAGCATGCTAATAGATTCCTATACATTGCTTTATATTGTATTGAACATTTTACTGAATTATTTCATCTTTTTGTATATAGCCTTAGATAATAAAAGATAATAAAAGTCATATCATAATTGCCATTTATACTTTGTGTTCTCTAAAATACTAAAAATTAGAATACTTAAATATGTATATGTACATTTATTTAGAATATTCTGATTCGGAAAATGTATTGATAAAAATATACATTTATCATTACCAAGTAAAATAATCCCTTCAGTATCAGAAAACAATAAAATTAAATAATATAGTGCCCTCTATAGTTGACGCAGAAGGAACAACATTTTGATAGAATAGATGAGGAAACATTTACAGATGATAAGATTCTTTGTGTACGCAAAAACTATCTGTAAGATTCTATATGTATGAAAAAACTGTCTCTGCAAGATGATTTGTATGAAATAACTGTCTACAAGATTCTGTATATCTTACAAAACCACCTCTACAAGATTTCACAATAATACCACTACTCACAAAGCTTTATGGACATCACACATAACCAATATGTAATTTACTGCCAATATCACATACCATTTCTTACTAGTACCGTAACAAAGATCCAAATACCATAACAAAGAGCTTCACGGTATAATTTTTTTTTTTTCATTATTCAAATCGATTGGTAATAATAATGAGAAACAAAAATGCCTCAGTCACTTCCAACTGTTCTCAGACCCTTGAACTAATTCGTCTACTACCCGATCCTTGAATAAGTTGATTGGGTAAATAAATAATGGCTGTGAGAGTAAAATATTATACCGCTTACATCTTTGGTTCTAGTTTAAAAAGATCTAAATTTAAAAATGTATATCGAATAGTAAAAGTATCTCCTAGAGCTAATAAAAATGTGTAACCTTTATTTTCAAAGCTGACCTTAAACTCCAGCAGAGCGAGTGTGCGTATAAAAGGTTTAAAGCCTTCAAAGGAGTCTGCCATGTCAACAAAAGATTAAAATAATGAATGAAGAAAACATTTTAAAATGATAATTGTGTATTGTATTCTCTACATTTCTAAAACCTTTTAAAATCGAGTATGTTTTCATATAAAATCACGCTTTGTGCGTACAGTGTATGTTATTTTGATCCCATTATTTATAGAAAAAATAAACCACTGTTTAGATGTATCAGTTTCATTTTGTTTGCACTATTTATATTAGAATTTGTCTCTATCAATTAATTGCCTTAACATTTACTTCATATTCAAAGCTTTTAACTACATATAATTAATTATCAACATTATTTGAAATGGGGTCAACGTTACAGAGGAGATAATTTTTACAGTAAAATAGTTGATAATGAAAACAAATTGTTTTATCAATTATGTATTTCATTAATATAATATGGTGCAAATTGTAATTGTAAAAAATTTGAAGCGTTATATTCAGTGTATTATTATGACGTTCAACAGTATTCCGGTAGTTGTGTATTTTGATAATAGAGTAAATCATTTCAACCTTAAATTTTTTATTTCATTATAAGCTACATGCAACATTTATATGTCGAAATATATTTTAAATCTAGTAGACTAAATAAGTTTTGAAACATTGTGTAGTGTTATATAAAAATATATTTTAATCGAATCAAGCGCAAACCTTTAAATATCTCGAAACGTAAGAAACATGACTTAGACCACTTTCATAATAATGGGCACAAATATGACTTATAATAAACACAGTGAATAAATTAGTGTATACATAAAATAAAAAATACAATGGCACTGATGATGAACTGCATATTTAAATATGTACCATTAACTTTATATGACAATGCATCGTAAATAATCCATATTACATTTCATATGTACTCATTTTTATAATGATTTATTTGGTTGTTAAGACTGTCAGAAATCATTGTAGTAAAATACGTACTAATAAGCTACTTAACACATTGCCTCATTATTGTAATGACACGGTTTCGATGATGCGACCCAAATTAAGTTACAGTTAACTATCAATATTTGTATAATTGATTAAATAAATATGTTGCAATGTTCAACTGTTTCATTTCCTAAACTATAGTATTATTTATTCAATTTTTCTATCCACATGCTTTATAATATTAAATAAAGTCAAAGTCAACCTACTCGGTGGCGGCACTAGTGATTAACCCCCATAGATCAGAGATTCAAATTAGGGATCTTTTTATTTGTTGTACTTTTAATCCAAAAATATATTTGTAATATTTTTTTGACAATTACTCATTTAAAAAAAATACAAATAACATAACTCATTCCAGGGATTACAATATATTTATTAGACATTTTTAAATCCTGTCATCATAATCAATTTCCTGTCATCGATCATCTAAAATGTGTGAGTTTTTTTTTGGCATCATAGTGGGTAATTTTTTTTTAATAAGACTTCTTCATGTGCCGTCATTCGGTCGAAGGTTGGCGACCATGTTGCAGTTATAGCTCTACTACCTTCTATGAGTTGTAAAAGATCATATTTTTTGATTACAGAGAATATGTCTGAAGTATGCAGTTTTCCTTGATAGTTGTAATTAGTTCTCTTAACTTATTTATTTGTCCTAATACATTTTCATCGGTAATGTGGTCAACCTAGGACTTACCGGTAGCCTTATACTAGTATGGTGGTATGTTTTTAATTTCTCCCCCAGCACACAACAAAAGATTTTTGGTGCGCACGATATGATCCAAACTTAAATGAAATAATCCCTTACAAAACATTACAAAAATGTTTAAAATAGAGGTTCACGGTGCTGAAAGTTTAAACGATACGTAACTGTGTAACAGATTTATGAAACAACCGGCAGAGTGTTAAGACACGATCATTTGCACTACACAAAAAACATTCAATGATGTGGAAGAATATTCTAAGACATTTAAATATTATAATAGACGGTTAACCATCACCAATTCACGTCACATGATCAGACAGATACCTAATCATCACATTTCTACAAAGATTTAACAATATCCATAAATCTATACATATTTCTAAAATTATTATTCGTTGACTCAAAAGATCCAGGACCCCATACAGTTACGTACGATTATATGACTGACAATTTAAAAAAAAATGTGTGTTCATAAAGAAAAAACTTTCAATATATGTACACTTATCTGGGGACTGAGTTTGAGTATTGTAGAACAGGAGAAAGCGCAAATTGAGAATAATCATAATACGACATTCATCACCAATATAAATATTTGTCACTTTTTCAATATAACTACTTTATAAATTACTGTTGCATTAGAATATTCATAAAACTGATTTCTATTCAATATGTAATATTTACAATTCACCTACAGCAGTTTTCATAAACACCATACCAACGGAAATTTGTATTATGTATGAAACCAAACATTGTATATCTATTGTCATGTCAATTTTATTGGCAGATAAACAATGCCACAGTAAATAACGTAAAAAACACAAAGTCAGTGAGTAAGCAGGTTATTGGTATTTAGTACATGGTAGTAAAAAAATCATTTTTATACGTGGCCATAATACATTGTCAACACAAAATTACAAACAGAATGCAATTAAAAAATAATATAAAATTTCAGTTTTACTTCTGACAATTTGAAATTTATTTTAATGAAAGGGAATCAAATCCAAGAAATATATTTTTTTTAATTTTAGTACCAGTATAAAACGGGCAGTACATTTAAAAATATTATTACAAACACAGCGGTACCTCGGTATATGTCCTTAATGCGTTCCAGATCTTTGATGAATACCAAACAAATTTTTCCCATAAGAAATAAAAGGGAAAATGATTAATCCGTTTCGTGAAAAAAAAATGCATTAGTTTTGCCCTTTTGTAAATCATTGCCTCCGATATGCTATCGCCAGCACACTGTTTTTCTGTTATCCAAATCAAAATCAATTTCTCAATATGCTCTAATATCCCTGATCTTTGTTTGTTAATCGATTTCACCCCTTTGGCAACCTTAGCAGATTTAATAACGTCTTTGTTTTTCACAATCGTCAATAATGTCGTTCTCGGCATATGGTATGCAGCACCCAAGTCCCGGATACGCATGCCACCTTTATATCTTTCAATGATCTCTTTTTTTACCTCTATGGTGAGCCTAACCATTTTTTCATTATTTGGCTCTTCTCATTAACTTTTTTAGAACTCG
This sequence comes from Eubasilissa splendida, assembly GCA_031772225.1. NCBI lineage: Eukaryota > Metazoa > Arthropoda > Insecta > Trichoptera > Phryganeidae > Eubasilissa > Eubasilissa splendida. Next base: position 2,119,032 of record CM062868.1, read on the forward strand.
TGGTGAATTTACAAAAAAAATCGCAAAAAAACACAAAATCATGCGAAATTTACAGAGCGCGCACCATTTGACGCACGCAAGTCGACGCCAAACAAAGGTCGTATACCAAACAAAAAAATTCACATCCAAACAGGACGTATACCAAGACTTATACCAAAGCAGTCGTATACCGAGATATCGCTGTATATTATTTTATAAGAGAGTATTCTTTTACTGTTCTTAATATATACGTAAATAGGGCCGGTTTGATTTTTTGACATTTGACTATGGTAAAAAAGTTAATTTTATAATTTTTTTTGCAAAAACGGGTTGTTCAATCGTTAGTAAAAAATATTTACTCATGGAAAGTAAATTAATTTTACTCTCTAATACCGTCAATCGTTACTCTTAGGTACTCTTCGCAGCTGTTTCAAGTCATCTGACACATTGATACTTTAAAAATTCCAGTCAACGCTAATGAATCATTGACAAGAGTTCATCTAATGATGATCTCGCTGTTTATATTATATTGCCGAAGATTTTTCACCAGTAAAGAGACTAATTTCAAACCCAGGAGTGAATAAAACCTTAGAAATAAATCAATTTTGGTCAAAATCACAGATATTTGATGATCATTTGCCTTGCCACACTATTAGGCGGGATTGACTTTGATAGTTATAAATTTGATGTATGAACAACCCGCAAATGTTTTCCACCATGGACGATGGTAAAAAGTTACTATAGTAAAAATTTATCATGGTCAAAATTTACTAGTGTTCGCACAACTGGTACTATGAACACGTCTCACGCGTTCTCACAAATATCTGCGCTGTGCGCACGACACATTATTCCAACACTGCTGTTGCTTATCAGTATTTTGCCTTACAGGACATCATATTTAATCAGCTTTTATCTTATGTTTAATATTGACCTATTATAAGGCTGCGCACATGGAAGGTAAGCCAATATAAGTATTTTTACAGTTAAAAAAATAATAAAAATTTTGTATAAATAGTACAACGTAACCTAGTAATTTTTTTTTGTTATTAATAATAGTACTAATAATTCTTTTGTTACTAATAAGGAATAGGCCTACCTATTCCACGTTTTTCAAAAAAAAAAATATGCGGTCAGCCTTGAGAACTCATTGCTATGAAAAGTAGATGATTTTTTTTGTACACCCTTTCAAATTCAGGGCTGCAAAATATCTCCAGATATTACACTACAGTAAAACCCCGTTTATTCGAAGAACGTTTATTCGAAATTCGCCGCAAGTCGAAGTTTTAGAGCAGAATGTGGTTCCTCTGGAAAGTTTTCTTACTAAATTATATTTAAAAATCGAATATCGTTAATCAAAGCTATTTTTGGACCCTATCAAATGAATTTGTCAATCTATTTTTCGCCTAATTTGATTTTTTTTGTCAGATGTCAGCAGTCTGGAAAATAAACATGCGCTACGCGATGTGCCTGTTCAAAGTACAAAACCATCAAAATGGGTAGTTCCGCCCCTATACCGATTCATGACGCATAAAGTTAATTCTCATTGTTTGTTCTCTCACTCACTCAGTATACTAGAAAAGATAACAAATATATCTTGTGCAACCTCGATTTGAAACATTTATTTTCTACCGCGATCCTTTTTTCTCTTGCTCGTTTTCTGTACATTAGAAAAAGATAGCAAATATTATCTTTGCGCCCTTATAGGTGACGCAGTTTTCTAGTTCTCCCAGATGCAGCTGCAAATGTCAGTGCTTGCCAATCTTCTGTTCCGTATTATTACCATCATTATTTTTGTTACTACGTTTGTATATTTTGTTGTACAAACGTTAGTACGCGGTTAAGTTCCTCAGACTTTTCCGTGTTTTATAAATTATTTAATTTGTATTAATTTTAATACAGACATTTCTCTTTCTATTTAAGTTTAGTGTCAAGACATTTTAAAGAATGTGTAGTTAGCGTTTCTCAGATTTTCTCGTATCTTGTTAATTATTTTATTGCCATTGTTTTATATGTAAAGAACATTATTTGTTTTTCTCTAATATTTACGTGTTAGACATTTAGAAATTCGCGAATGCATGGTTTGTGTTCCTTAGACTTTTCCTTATTTCATTAAATTTAAATTAAAACATTTTTATAATTTTATATTCTCGATAATAGCATTAATGCAAAACTCGTATAAAACGCCAACAGTTGCTAAAAATTGAATTAATACAAGAGATTGACAAAAAATATTATCCAAAACAAAATTAACAGAAAAATACGCGACCCCATTAATGAGGTTGTCGACAATATTAAACATGATGACAGAAAGAACTTTAACGTTGAAAAGCGAGTGCCAAATGTCGCTGCGACCACCACAAAACTAATGTTTTAAAAGCGCTGGAAACTTTTGTCGCTAACTTCAGTGGAGAAATGGCGGATTGATAAGTTCGACTATTATATAGTTATTAAAAATTGTGCGCGAAAATATAGTCCATTATAATAGTGTTTTTAAAAAAAATAATATTGTGATTTGTTTACACTGTATTTTGACAACTTGTTTGTTAATTTTAAATGTGTGGATATAGGTGTAATTACTTTGAGTTGCTATGAAAAAAGTTAGTATGTAAAAAAGAATTGAATTTTTGAAATTTTTATATTCATTATCCTAAATTTTTCTTGATTTTCGGTCCCCTCAACTTCAAATAAACGGGATTTTACTGTATATATGCACCATACATTATAAGGGATGGGAAAGTAACCGAAGGCCACATGGAACACAAAATTGGTGGATGATGCAACTTGAATAGTCAGTACAGTTGAATTGAGGCGAAAGCTTATAACTAGGTCTCGAATTGAATAAAACCATAACATAACCAAAACACTATCTGTTGATCAATATAATCGGCTTCAAGAAACACTTAGAAACAATAAAGAGGTTGACAAATACATCCACTTCAAAACAATTTTCCCGAAAAATTTCTGAAATTAAACTAAGAATTCCCAGTATCGATCATTTTACTTCACAAATTTAAATTTATGTAATATCGTTGTCGCTTTAGTGAGTCGGTGGATTTTTTTTTTTAATCTATTATCCATTAATGATTAATGCAATCTATATTTATTTCAAAAAAAGGCATGCTTGGTAGGTCTAGGGGTAAAACACTCGCTTAGTGATCAAGTGGTCGAAGATTTGAGCCTCGTCCCGCGAAACCGCTGAGTTAACCCTATTTCCATAGCACGAGCTTATATTAAAAATATGACAGATATTAACTTGTTTTCCATTTATGGATTTGTATAATTATTTTATAGTTAGTACAGTATCAGTACAGGAAGTTAAATATTTCAGCAAAATAGGTGCCGAGATCAGCAAATAAAAATTGAATTACTTTATAGTATATTTTTATGTTTATGGTAAGATTTTTATAAAGATTTTTTGGTAAGGTATTTTTAGTAAACCTTCATTTGCGATAGTCACCTTTGTAATCAATTGTATTTGAAATAATATTGAAAACTAAATGAACTATTGAACTATTAATATTAATACAGTGGAACCCCGATTTATGCCCGGAATTCACGTTTTCCCTCCATTTACGTGTTATTTCTGCAGTCCCGTGTCATTTTAGTACATTTAAAACCCTGTTTCACGTTTGTCTTTCTCGCGATTTACGTCTAAAATTGAAGAAGAACCTTCCTACGAAGAAGTGCCTTGCTCATCCCATAAACCCAGTTTCTACAAAGGACGATGCCATGAGGCATATTGAAGGCTTCAAAGCATATTTTACTAGTATTAGAATGTACCTTCAATTTAATTTAAAATATTGAAAAAAGTACATATTTAAAAACAACGAAAAAAACATTGTTTCATTTTTTCAATAATAAAATAAATCTGATTCAAAAACTTAAAATCGGGGCTCCAATGTATATTAATGAATTCTTCAATTGCACATTTGGGTAAATCTTAAATATATACTTATCACATGAGGAAATACGTTCACTCAATCAAAAACCATAAATGCTTATTTCAGAAAAATTATCAAAAACCTGTTAGCTATTCAGCTTCTCCGTATTTTAAACCTCCGTATAAAAATAAAATAGCTGGATCGACTAATCAAAGATCTACATTGTTTAAATTTGATCCCGAATGTGTCGGCAGGTCTTCCTGAACCACCAATGTACCGATCGGGTTCACTTCCATGTCTTTCCCTTGAAGTTTGGTCATCTCAGACTTCAACTTCTCTAGGATTGCATAATTGGGTTGGTTGATAGCCGCGCGGGACTGGAGGAGCGTGATCTCCTGTTCCTCTAGCTTCTTCTCCTTGAAACTCTTTACGGAGCGAGTGCCGTACAGCCTCAGCAGGGAGCCCCAAGAAGTGATGTTGGGATGAAGTGCCTACAATAAAAATGGTTAGTAGAGCACACTTAATTTGAAAAGATTTATATTATCTGTATATTTCAATTTTGTCGCAATAACAACAGTATAAAAAAATGAGTGTAAAAAGGTTATTTTGGTATTATTTTAAAAGCTTCACCTGAAGAATAGCCTGCGAGGCCCGCTGCTTGCCATCTCTCTTGTTCTTGCAGATGACTGTGGCTGTGTGTTTTCCCACCGTCATGGTGAACTGATTCTGCTGGTGCTTCAGGGTGTTGGTCTGATGAGAAAAATAATCATCTCAGTATCAAACTAACAAAGGTGACTTAAAATGTTTTCAAACGTTATACTGATTCTTATTGACCAATATCTCTGTGCTGCAGTTACAAGGACCCGCTGTCACGGTTCAAAAGTATTGTAAATGCGTTGTGAGACCTAGGTCATTTTTTTAAGAACGTGCCTTGCATGAACATTGTCAACACAGAAAGTGTTAAATATTAATAACAATTATAGTGATATTAACTTACGCAGATAATAGGCAGATATTATTATATAATTATGCAGATATTAGATGCTTTTTAACTAATTTTAACATTTTTGTTACAGTGTTCATTTTCAAAGTTGATTATTATGGTAAGTTTTAAATGAAATCACATTTTATGTGTACTTGCGATTTTTCAGAATATAATTCCTCAATAAATTAGATTACAATTAGAGACACAAGAAAAATACACATAAAATTTTTACTGAAAAATATTGTTACCGCCGGGACTCGAACCCGGAACTTTATATCACCGGTAGACTGCTACACTGCCATAGAAACTTAAAAATTATTATCTGATGTGATCTATATAGTCAAACCTCGTTATTGCGATATCCAAGGGACCAAAAAATAAAAAATCGTAATAATGAATTTCTACACAAATATATATTTCTTCTTATATTCGGCGCCCCAGCAAAAACATTTTAATATGGGATATAACATAATAAGGCATTCTGCAAATAAAGTAGGATTTTCTGTATATAGAAAACTGTATAATCCCATAGTTTTGTTATTTCAACAGTTAAGCAAATGGATAATAATTAAAAACATTTTACGAAACAATATAATATAACCTAGTATCGATATTTTTTCGTACGAGACAATAATACTTTTGGTTTTACACATATTAACGAAATTTCCTTATATAAATTTATTTTTCTATGAAAAATTGATTGTTGGGAATTAATTTTGAAAATAAATTCTATAACCGATATTTTTCGATATAGCGGGGTTCGTTTTAACTGTATTTTATTGATTTTATGATTAATCTATTTATTTTTTCCAGTTAGAAACAACCATGAGATTTATTACATATTTTTATTGAGTTTTCAATCAATTAGTCAATCAGAGTGGAATGAATTCATCATTATTGTTGTCCAAAGGGAAATTTAGTAATCATACTAATGCTGAATTTCACCGAAAACCACTAACAACTAACCTCATATTTGATCTCTCTGTCCCCAATTCCAAAGTTTCTCGCCAGACAAGTCTGCAGAACATTGTTCGGTGATGGCTCCATTGTCTTGGAACAGAAGTCCGATACTCGAGGATCTTCGATCAAGATGTCATCAAAAAACTGCAAACAGAAGATAATTACATGAGCTTAATAATTCATTATTTGCGTTTGTTTCTAATGAATAAATATTATCATTGAGAATGAGAAGGATTTTATCAAATGAAAGAATGAGGAATGGTCACTTGTTTTCATTGACAGACAAACCATACAGCATAGTTGATTCAATCAATCCAAAAAAGGATTATAATTTATACATAAAAATTAAGTACGTACCTAAGATGTTAATGTCTAGAACAGTTTGCAAAACAGCAAGCATTAACTATCCCAAAGCACTCAAATTAGTACGTGTTGGGACAGTTTCATACAGGCTTTTCAGAGCATAGTAGATTCTAACAAATTAGATAAAAATATTGTACATTTACAACTACACAAATACAAAAGTATCTTCACTGCAAAAAAGCACCAATGTTTGTGATATGTATAAAGTATTTCTTCCATAGTCATAAAGCACACCTTTGGTGCACTTTTAATATCGGCCGCGAATAATGTTATTATCACATGTCCGCGTCCAAATTCCCATCATCGATTTATATCCTAATGCTTGGCTTGAGTTGGAAGCCTGACACTGTTGGGCATCACTGGATCAATATTTATTTATTTATTCTTAATATAGTGCATACATAAGTATTTTTATATATGCATTAATATAAACAAGATCAAAATCGTTTCTTTTTACTAGAACTTTCACAAAGTTGCTTAGTTTAATTTTGAATCTATGTAATTTCTCCTCCTTTCTTATGTTTTCTGGCATTCTATTAAAAATCTTCATGGCACTGTACATCATCGATTTCTGAGATTTAGCCTTCTTCCTGAATGGCAGTCTCAGTCATTACCATTCGCGTTGTGGACCAATCATTTCCAGTGCGGTGGAGCACTGTTTGTTATGTCGATTTGGATTATTGTTAGATGTTTGCGTATGCCGTGAGTGAAATGTGAAATCACCATCTTCATTTAGAAGTGGAGATCGTCGACCATCTTCATACAAATAGTGTGTGGTTTCAGCTTCGACTACAAGGACTTCGGAGGCGTCATACTTGAGGCAAGGTGAGCATTCCTTCTAAATCCCGGTTCCCCGAGATCACTAGTCCTTCGATAAAAATCCTTTCGCCCCACCAACCCTTTCCTATATATACTTCCCGATATTCCTTCCCTACCCTGCAGTAATTCCGACTTACAAGTGGAATTATCAAATGTATCGTAACCCGGAGATTGCACAGTATTTCAAAATTATCTAAGGCCAAATATGACTTAAGCAAAAATTGTATCAAATTTCCATCAAGATAATAATCATTTGCATTTTTAAATATGTTAATTTAAAAACACTTAATGTAAAAAAACAAGGGTGGGGCCTTACTGCCAGATCCCTGTCGGAACTCCTGCTGGCAGTCCCATTGAGCTCACTATCCTGAAGGATCTTCTCGCGCATCTCAGGAATGAGGATCTCGATGGCGGCCTTAGCAGCCGCCGACTTGGCTTGGCGTTTGGAGGTCCCATACCCGATGCCGTACCGCATGTCGTTTATCGAGATGGTCGCCGAATATGGTGTGGCTCCGTTCTCTATAATGCAAGATGATTGATAAAATAAATTATGTAGATGAATTATGATGCGAGTTTTCTCTAATGTTGATGAAATTGCCCTAAATAATTAATAATATCACAAATTAATAATTTAAAAAAGATCAAAACGTCCGTAGCAGTGAAATTATTGGTGAAGAGTGTATTGAAAGAAAAAAGTCAAGTTATCAAGTAGTTTATATCTTTTTACGGAGAACGAAAGTTGCAGTATTTTAGAACACAGTTCTGTGGAATTGTTAATAAAAATTAAATGAATCAACTTGAAAGATATACTACAGAAAAAAAATATTCACCGAAAAAATATTTTAGTTGCTACCAGGATTCGAACCTGGATCTTTTCTTATCCGGGGAAACGCGTTATCCAGTTTCGCCATATCAACCAAATAGTTTTACGAAAGATTTTTGAACTTATATTCACATTATTTAATAATTTTGCAATTAGCATTGTTTTATCCTGATGAAATGATTTAGCAGCTGGATTGGGGACTCCAATTCAAAAACCGAATTATTTGCCCTTTTTTAAACTATTCAATACAGTAAAACCGCGATATAACGAAATCCAAGGACCCAAAAAATAAAAATTCGTAATAACGAATTCCCACATATAACGAAATAAATAAAAAAAAATCCTACTATATGTTACGCGCCGTCGCAAAAAAATGTTGCGCGGTTTCAAAAAAGATTGCAAATTCTGCAAACAAAGGAGGAAGTAGGCCATAGGGAACTGAATACCTACATATTTTTAGTAGTTTTATTATTAAAACAGATAAGCAAATGGATAATCAAAGGAATTATATTAAGAACAGAACCTATTCAACACCAATTGGAAGATATTTTTGTAAATTCCAGAATATTGCAAACATAAAACAATATTTTAATTGTGTTTAAATGTAGAGCCGCTTCAAACATAGTTTTGGGCATGAAACATAAAAAATAATTCAAAAATAAAAATTTGACAGTTGAATCGCGGCATTTTTTTAAAATGAGTCGTATATAAATTACGAAGGTACTTACCGGTAACGGCGGCAACCACTTCAAAATATGATACTATGAACCCAAGAAGAAGTTTGAATTGTTTTACTACCTTGTCGGCAGACCGCAGTGCACCACCGAAAAGGCCATTAAACCGTTCGCATACGGCAGATGCAGCGGCGCGGCTTTGTAAGTGCGAAATAATATTTTCATCTTTTAACATTTTTTTATTTCGTTATAAATTTACGTAAATGTATTGGCATTTTTTCGTACGGGACAAAAATGATGTTATAAATATTAACGGGATTTCGTTATATAAATGAATTTTTATATGAAAAATTGGTTTTAGGGACTAAATTTCGATTTTTTTTTCGATATACGTCATTTTTCGCTATATCGGGTTTCGTTATATCGCGGTTTTACTGTATTTGAATATTTGTCTAATATTCGCTCACATTTGCTATTTCTATGTAAATATTTCACTCAAAGCATATTTCAATAACACAGGTAGTTCAGATTATCTGCTGAAATATTTATGACAGTCCATTAAGTTATATTCCAGACTATATTTTGAGAATGTATATCATGGCGGAATTTCCGCCTCAATGTTTCGGCTAAATCAGTGTACATATTTCTCTTGCAAAACAAAAGTTTTTTTATGAGGCTTTAAATCAATTACCAAAGAAGGGTTGACTCGTTTATAAGAAAGGTTTTTAATTGTGCATCCTCTACGCAATTGAGATTGAATATTGCATTTTTTGACAAAACCACAACTGATAATAATTATTTTATATAGATATATGTTATTAGTTCTAATTTATCAATTATATATATTTTTTTAATTAAAATCAATTAGCCATGTCAAAGCAATCAAATGTATGGACTTATGTTTTTAAATAATAATTCATATTTTCGCATTTTTTATGAAAATGTGGGTTTTTATTATTCATTAATATCAGAAGTTATTCAATAGATTTGACTTTTTTTCAACTATTACTTAGATTGGACCTTTACATTAATATAAAACTAGTAAACTAAATGTTATTTGTCATAATTAAGACGATACAAATATTATAAGAAAGACCGCGACCATTAGATGCATTTTAGGCATGGTACGAAATTGAGTCAATACGCTAAATTAATGCATAAACGAAATATATTTTCTAATAATATTGAAGCCAAGATTACGAAGACAAATCTGTATGCAAAATGCAAAAATATCTCGAAATTCAAACTGGAAAAATGAAAGTTGCCTCTTAAAATAATAGTGTTTTTGGTTGTTTTTTATAACATAGAATATGTATGTACCTTTTATTCATTATTCAAACTGCTATTTTAGATTCTTTATAACTTTACGAATATATTAAAATATTTTATCTTTTACTATTCCATATTCGAATAGTTGAAGAAATTAACAAATACATATTTGGAAACGCTATGCAGGATTCTCATAGGCACGCTCGAAACCTTGTAATTTTAAGTAAATGTGTAAATCATGACGCGGCTGTGCTTTAAATTCAGTTTCTTAGTATTTGTTACTTTTTTATTAATTTTTGCTTTTTATTTCAAACAGTATAAAAAGTGTGTTGAGTATTTGTCTCACCTGTGATTTTTTTATTCATGTAAAAATGTAAGCTATATTTTTAGAATTCAATTAAAATTACACTATTTTTTCTTAAAAATGTGTAAGGTTTTTCACAAAAATCTATAAAAAATGGCTACGGTTAAAAAGGTTAATTGTTACTTTTCTAATAATTAGACTTACCAAGTTCCTTAAACTCATAGGTGGGCTGCTTTTTCAGCGCTCTCTGCACATACTCGTGCAGAATGCACACATAACTCTTTCCGCTCGGGTTCATGAGGCACTCCTTGCGGGCTGTCTTTACCCCAGCACCCAGGCTACCTGGATTAAAAAATTCAAAATAAAATTGTTTTATTTTGTCAATGTATTAGAAAAGTGTCTTGTTTTGTAGAGAATACTTTAAAGGTGCCAATATTTGCAGAATATCCAGATATGACCCGTACTCAAATATATATAATGAAACCTCGCTTTACAATTTCCCGCATCTTACACTAAAAAAAGTCCCGTTTCACCTTCATACAAACTTTTCCCGCCATTTCCGCTGGTGAAAAATAATGTGTTCCTGCTTTTTATGCCGATTCAAAATAGCATATTTTCACTTTTTCACATCAAATCGGTATTTTGACTCTTAAGAACAAACTTAACAATGTTTAATCATAAATGACATGTACATACATACTTACTTATGGTACAATATTTGTCAGTGGTAATGCATTTTGTCTGTGCCTTTAACGGATATACTCATCCGCCATATTATTATTATTATGATCACGGGTTGGAAGTTATCGCGTCATTATACATCCGTTCGCCGCCATCTTTGCCCCGTTTAAGTTTTCTTAGAAGTTTTGCGCTGTTATTTTTGAGATGATGTGTTTGTTATCTTTGTTTATTTATTATTATCTTTATTAATACTTTTTACCTTTTCCTAAACATTAAGTTTTGTTATTGTTTTTTATCTTCATCTGTTAACCTTTTTTATTTTAAGTTAATGTCTCCACAACAAAGAAAATAATTAACAATTACAAATAAAATAATGATTTTGGAGCGTTTTGACAAACACATAAGGACGCGCATCGATCTGGTGAAAGAATTTAAGATTCCATGTACAAGACAGCATAGCGCAGTGGGTGGATCAATTTTGAAGAAAAATAAATATTCATGGATTTCCTCGCTATACTACGAAATGGAGAAGGTGCTCATGGAGTGTTTTTTGTCCGCGAGATCCGCCAACATTCCCATCGATGGTGCCTCGTTAAGAGAGAAGGCGCTGCATATCGCAGCCAAGCTCACGGATTTCAAGGTCTCCAATGGGTGGATCGACAGATTCTAGCATCGTCACAATTTAGTGTTGACATCAATGAAATTGAATGTTGGAAGCAAACGGATATTTCGGCATTGCAGATTAAGAGCCGAAAAATATTTATAATTGTGAAGAAACAGCTTAATTTTACAATGTTTTGAGAGTGAAAACATTAATATTTAATGGGGAAAACTGTCATAGTGGCAAACTAAGTAAAGCCAGAATAACTGTTCTCCTGCTGGTGAACGCCGATGGTGGCCAATAACTACAACCGTCAGTTAACGGGAAATTCACCAAACCGCACTGTTTCAAGGGTGTCAAAAGTTTGACAACAAAATATGCGGCAAACACGAATGCTCGGATGACCTCAACAATATTTCAAGCAGAATTGATCGCCTTGAACAGGAAAATGAAAGCAAGAAATAGAAAAATATTACTATTCCTAGATAGATATCCTGCTCATCCCGCATCCACACAACTGAGCCACATAAAATTGACACTTTTTCCAGCAAGCTGTACAAGTGAATTGCAGCCATTGAATTTAGGCATTTAAATGCAATTATAGAAAAAATGTTGTGCGGAAGGCAATGACGTTGTTAGACAGGGGATTAGATCCAACTAAAATGAAAGTGGACGTGTTGAATGGGCTGCATTACATAGCAAAGTCCGGCGTGAGGTCAGAAGGGAGACAATTATTAATCATTTCAAAAAATCTGGGCTCTACCGGGGTGTAGTTGAAATGGATGTTCCCGAGACTTTAGAGAGCGTAAACAATACTAGCAGAGAGTGGAAACTTCTAAATTGTGACACAGACTTTAAAAGTTATGTAAGCATTGATGACAATGACTACATTCAAACCATTGACGGTAAATGAGATCATCGATGCTGAAGCTGAAGAAAGCGAGGAGTCAAATGAGGAGGTGGAACATGTAAAGGGGGAGGCAACCTGTGAAAACTATCAAGGAGCATTTTTGTGTATTAAAAAAGATAGATGGTGTTACGGACAAGGATTTGCAGGGGGTCTACTTTCAAAAATCCAAATCAAGAAAATTAATAACCAAGAAAATAGCAGATTTTTTTAAGTAGGGAGTTTATATTTTACTTGGATATTTTTTGTATCAATGTATGGCATTTTTGTGAAATTATATGTTTTTAAGTTTGATTCCCTCTTTTATCAGCTTGGCCAGACCAGACACGTTCTTAACCCACCCACCCTTAATAAATATGTTAGGTAAGTTATCCCTATGTAGCCCTCGTCTCACACTGAATTTGATTCCTAGCTGGATCGAAGTACTGTAATATGAGGTGACTTTGATTTAACAGGTATAAGATTGATAATCATATTTTGTAAATAATTTGATCTATAAATTCTGTTTTGGACAATATAAATAATTCAACTCATATACAATGTAGGATAATCAACATCAGGTCTAGTGGCTAAATTGCATTTTCTCTTTTACACTTTCCTCAGTTTTAGACCAATTTTTTATATTCCCTAGGAAAGTGTAAAAGCGAGGTCGTAGTGTATATATTTTATTTATTTATATTTTACATCTTAATTAACAATTTCAAATATCTTCTGTATCTACTTAATTATGTATCATATATGAACAAACAAAAAATAAAATAAAAGCCATACCTGATGAGCTGTCGGAGCCTGCGTTAGTCGTGGTGTGTATGGGAAAAGTAATGAGTTTGGTTCCATCAGGTAAAGTCGGTCTCTGCAAAGCCTTGCGGGACTTGGTAAACTTCCTCCGCTCTGACCAGGACCTAGTGATTTTAGAAAAATCTTTCAAATTAATATTTCAAATATACAATAAAACGAGCCTTAGTAAAGAAAATTACTTCAGCCAAAAACCTGTCATTAGAAAGCTAGTTTACAAAAATTTAATTGATAACTCGGCGTATAATATGTCAACTAAAAATTATTTCCTATTTACGCAAATGTTTGTTACATTTTAAAAAAAAAAAAAGAATTAATATGAAATAATTTATCTTGTACACAACTCTATGGTTGCCTTAAAAAAGTTCACAAATAATCTACACAAGACAATCAAATTACATTAACGCAACGCAGCCTAGCACAATACTACCACGACTCAGGATACAGGGTATGATCACTTTCCTTATCTTATCTTCACATTCTTGTCTGTAAAATTAAGCATTAATTAATATTGGTAATGGATCTCTCATCTCAAGAAATAGAGGATACAAAACCGAGATCTGATAGAGAATTAGTACAGCCAAGTGATGATGAAACAAATCAAAATTTGGATGAACCGCTCCATCTCAATAATATTAAAAGTTTGACTGGTTGAAGTCCCAGTGTTTTTCATAAAACTATATGGTGTCAAAACATGGACCCTGAAATGGAGAGAAAGGAAGGAAGGAGGCCTTTGAGATGTAGTATAATTTATATACCATGGACTGCAAGACAAACAAATGTCTCTTTTCCAGAAATGCATATTAACCAATTAAGTGCCAAAAATTTTCTTTAAATATATGATAAAGTGCCAAATAAAATAAAAAAGTATTTCTCTAAAAATTATCTGATTTTCAAAATTCTTTCAACACTCTTTTTATCAAGCTTCGTAGTACGATAATAAAACATAAAAATAGAACACAATAGTTTATTAAAAATGAAAATCAAAGAAATAATTTCAAAAGTAACTGAAATGAATTTCTTGCAAACATTTTACTAAACCACGGAATACTTGTAATATGAATAAATTGTAAGTCTTCTTTTAATACCCATTTCTAATAAAACAGCAATAAATGCTTTCATCTCTGGGAGGCTGACAGGCTACCATAATTTTACGCGCCATTTTGGTTTTAAATTTGAATGAGATTGCAAAAATTGGGTGGCATAACGGTTAGTTTCAGTAACCATTTTTTGATTAATAAGATAGGTATAATAAAATGTGAATCAAAGAAAAAATCACGAGCTCCGCGCACGCAACCATCACTGCCGCGAGTCAAACGTACACTGAAGTGTGGAGCGCTGTTGCATCATTGGCACTTTTGACATGCACGTGGCTTAGCACTAAAACAAAAGGCTCTCCAAAGCACAGAGAAAAATAATTATTTTGTACTTTGGGCACGTTGCTAGAAGAGAAGGAGACAACCTAGAGAAATTAGCCATCACTGGGAACATGAGCAGAGCTACGCTACACGTTGCACAGGCAATGCAACACAGGCCTACAGAGGCAAGCAATTTGCGGTGTAGAGGCTGACAAGAGGACCACGATGCTCAGTCAAGAGCACATCGACTGAGGGAAAAAATCAAAGGTAGTTTAATTATAATATATTCTGTACTTTCAGAAATACTGTGCTTAATTTAACTATTGAACAACAGCGGAACTAGGTTTTTACGCTATTGGACTTTAAGACACAAATATGAATCTATACTCACTTGAATCTCATAATACTGATGCTCTTAAACTTAAACAGCCTCTTGCAGTAGTCCGTAACCTCATCGTGCTTAAGATGAAACTTCCTCCAGTTTTCTTGTGCAGTCTCCACCTTGGCATTCGGCATCATGGGTAATGACGTCTCACCATTCGCTATTGGATCTGTATTGATTAACTTTCTCAACAGATTATGGTTGGCTATTCTCCTAGGAGCAACTTCATTAGAACTAGTTCCATTTCCTATGGTTTCGGTTTTTTCATTTTGTTTTTGGTTTTTTTGTGACTCATCTTTAACACTATCGGAACTGTGATTATCATTTTCGGCTTTGCTTAAAGGACCGTTTGTGATTTTAACGTCCTTGTCGTGAGGATTGAGGGGTATTTTGAAGTCTCTAAAGCTAGTATCTTGGGTAATATTTGATTTTTTATTAACTAATAAATCGATTGCACTTCTTATGTGTGATGTAGAATCTTCTGCGCCATTTGATTCAGATGAAGCATTTTCTTCCTCCAGTGCTCTTCTGTAGTTATAGCATGGAATGGCGCTAATGGGAATCTCATGTTTCTGAAAAATATGTATTCAATTATACACTGATGCTTAAAATATCTTGTTTGAATAAATTAAATATACATATAAATATGGAATAAAAACTCTTTTCAATCACTGATCTAAAATCTTAGATTTTGGCTATTTTATTTAGGACTATATTTTTTTTAATTATCTAATATGTCATTAAGAGGCAGTGTAAAGTCTGTGTTATACATTAAAGCCGCAGACGTATCATTTGAGGAAATTATTTTTTCAAATTATGATACATGATACATTATTCATGCTATCTTCTCTTGAAAGCCTATGCTAGTGTAGAGTGTATGTAAATAAAAATTATTGTTTACAATAATGTTATATAATAAAAATAATAGCATTAGCGATATAAATAAGTTTTAGAAATATGTACATGTTTCTTTTTAAACTCACTTTGAAGTGTTCATTGATGGTTCTTTGGTCACTAAATTTAATCACTAATTTTCCTAATGTTTTCGGGAAAGCTGTATAAGATACTTTTCCCTGGGTGCATTTAATGGTGTTGTACAAATGATGCCATACTCCTTTTTAAAAGTTTAAAAGAGCTTATGGCTGAAATAAAGTGTTAATGATAAAAATTAATGAAGCTCTTAAGATAATGACGCCCAATCAATTTAAGAGTGGCAACTCTGATAGTAGGTAACTGGTGAAACACATACCCTGGCACTCCCTGGCCCCAGAAAGTAGGGTTTGGCCAATGTACACACCCTGGAAGGCTTGTGCAGGTAGAGAGGCATCCCACTGTGATGAGGCACCACCAACCAGCCCAGAGGAAGGACCTCGAAATGGTTCACACCCTTCTCTGTAGTCAAATAGTTACATTTATATGAAATGTTAATAATGAAAAAATTGTCTCCGGAACCTTGATTTACTAGGCTACAATGAAACCATACATTATCGTTCTATATCCGACCAATTTCCCTAATCATTAATTCATTCGTTTTGTAAAAACATAAGAAATATATATTCATAATAATGTTGCGCTTCCCTGTCTATTATCTATGACTTTCTGGATGTGGCGACTTCGGACGTAGTGTCTATTGTGGTTGAAAAGTGCTCGCTTAAACGGCCAGGTCTGTGAGACGTGAGCAGGGAAAAAACAAACATGTTTTTAATATCTCTAGGTTAAGATTACTTAAATGTTTTCTCTTTTATATATTCAATAACAGTACATAAATATATATTGAATTTTAAATTAAATGTATATTGTCTTTATTACGAGTAAGAAAAAACATACATGACATCTATCAATTTTTCTTATCTATAATGTCTATAGTTATACCATAGAATAAAACACTTTCCACAATGTCAAAACAAAACATGTTTCGACCTAAAATTTGTCAAAATCAAATTTGAGAGAAAACCATTCATCAGATTCCAAATAGCATTTTTGTGTTTATTATTGTCTATCCGGGAACAAAGTTGGAATAATTTTAATTACATTGAGATTTTATTTACGTATGGTTTATTTTGGGGAAAGCTGTATCATTAAAATATAGATTCCTGCGCAACTGTCACCAAAGACTGCGATGCGGTCTATATTGCCACCTGTAGAGCCACCCATAGAGCCTAGCAGCAAGCAATCGGCGGTAACCAATGAAACCCGACCATGCAGCGGTCACCAATGGCCGCGTAGTGTGACTGCGAAGTGGCCACAATAGCCACCCGCAGAGCCTAGCAATGAGCAATCGGCTGTCGCCGATGGCTTATTCGCTAGTGTATTTTAAATAAATCACATTTATTTTGTGATATTACGATTATTCATAATGTAGAACTGAAAAATATAGAACACTAAAAATAGTAACCTACAAACATTGAATTGTATGACAACGGTAAGCATGACTGTTGTTTAATTGGGAAAGCACTCTACCGGCAATATAAAGTTCTGTATTTAAGCTCCGATAGCAGATATATTTTTCAAAAGATACATTTGTTCTTTTTTCTGTTAAATTTATTTTAGAAAAACATACAAAAATCAAAAATGTATGTTTATCGCATTCATTGTTTCTTGCATCAAGCGTTCAAATATTCTAGATTGCAATCAATAGATTTTGTATGGTAATGTCTACATACAAAAAAAAAAGTTTTTTTTTACTTTGAGCAGTTTAGTCTTAATAATATCAAACATACCTTCTAGTACGATTTTTCTTCTTTGGTCATAAGGACAAGTTTGTATTTTCTTAGGGATCCCCTTGTGGTCGCTAGGCAGGCCCTCATCCAGCATGGCTTCGATCTCTTCTTCCGGCACATCGTCTGAGAGAACTTGGAAATTAAACTATTATAAGTTTGTGAAGATAATACAGTAAACTCCCTCTTTTTAATCCTGCATATTTGATGCAACAACCTTCGCCAGTTGTTGGAAAATGAGATATACCATTTGGAAAATGACAAGATTGCAGTCATAAATGGAGAAATGGAAAAATTATGTTATCTAGTCACACAATCCATGTCCACCCATAATCCATCCCGGTCCACTTCCGGAATAACTATGAATTTTGACATCCTGACATTTGAAGTTGCCTGCCCAGAATAAATGTTTTTAATTTGCACCAAAACTGAAATCTGTTAATAAGAAAAAAAAAAAAAAACAATTCCAAAAGTTAAAAATAACACGAAAACATACAAATTATTGCTGTTTTTCTTCTGCCCATTGGGTGGAATTTCGTTGCATATCGTGTAATTTTAGTTCCGAATCGTATATGAAATTGAAGGAGGACCATCAAATTTTGACATAAATTACAGGAAAACATACATTATTATACAGACTTTTTTGTATTTTGAGACACCATTTTATTTAATTTGTATGAAAAATGTTGAGGTGTTTAACAATAACCAAATGGAAATAAAGGTGTCCAGTGGAAAATTTTCGAATTTAATATTAAATAAAAAATAAAAACTACAATGTTATTCTCATATTTTATTTATACAAAATGGAGTTTGAACGATGCTAATTTAACGTTTTATAAACAATATCGTCTAAATGCCATCCATTTCTCTCAAGACACTCTTACAATCGGATTCTTAAATTTGTAAACACGCGAGGGCAAAGCGTTGGTTCAATGACAGCAACTTCACAGCGGATATTTTCTTGTAGGGCCCGAATCGTTCGAGGATTGTTGCTGTAAACTCTCGACTTAAGGTATCCCCACAAAAAAAGTCACATGGTGTAAGGTCCGGTGACCGAGGTGCCCAAGGTATGTTTCCATACTTGCTAATTAATTTAATGGGAAAAATTCCCCTCAACTTCTCCATTGAAACTCTAGCTGTGTGTGGAGTGGCCGTCTTGCTGAAATTGTGTTCTGTTGTTGAACCCAGGAAATAGCTGCAGTTACGGTACCAAAAACTCGTTGATCATTTGGCAATACATGTAAACAGTGACTGTCTCTGCTGACATGTATGCAAAAAATAAAAGCCAATTATCCCTCGGGCAGAAATTGCACACCACACTGTCATTTTTGAACAATGCAAACGTTTTTGATGGCGTTCCCTTGGGTTGTCGGGGCACCAGTATCTCATGTTCTGTTTATTAACATAACATGGGTGAAACTGTAGTTTCTTTTTCAAAATAACATGCACTGTTGATATTTTTATTCCGGTACAGGCTGCAATCTTCCTTATCGATTTACGCGGATTGTGCATAATTTCACGTCGAATTTAAGCCACATGTTCTGGTGTCGCTGCTGACGTTGATGGTCCTGAAGGAGTTTAGTTAACCATTGTCCCTTCTTGTCTGAGCTTTTGAACCCAACACCAGATAAGTCGCGTGCACTTAATCCGTTGAATATTAAAGTGAGTACAAAAAGCGTGATGCGCACGAACCAATGAATCACCGCACTTTAAATATTGCTCAACCGCGAACGCGCGGTGCGCTCCCGACCAGTGACTCATTGCGACTGGCAAATAAGCAAATCACGTGCGTCGAACAATACCCCTCCCACTTACCTCACTGATAGTTAACGAGCAATTACAATTTAATCTTGAATTTTTTCCACTGAACACCTTATATTTCTAGAAACAGAAGTAATATTTATTTTAAAGTGAAAAAAAAAACTTTATTAAATGACTTACCATCATATTCACTATCGGATTCGCTCTCTTCTTCCTTGTCAGTATCGTGGTCTGCCTCATCCAAAACCAAAAACTCCTTTAGCTTGTCCACCTCCTTCTTCATTTCTGTCAATTTTCTCCTCTTGGCCTGGCTCATTGGCTCATCGTCGTCGTCACGGTCTACTTTTGAGGTGTTGGCCTTATAATTCATTGCAGAACTTCTGCCATCCTTTTCAGAATTATCAATACTATTTTTTCCACTGCCTAAATCCTGTTTTACTAGTTCCATATCAATATCCATCCTCCTAAATTCTATTTAGCCTAATAACCAGAAAGAAATCCGTTATTTTAAGGCATAAATAAATATTTACTTAACTTATCACCATCGTAATAAAAAAGGGTCAGTTCAATGACTATGAAGACAATAATCACCACAGCCAAGAACACTATCTAACAGATTAACTTGAATTATCTTGGCCCTTGTCGAATACCCCATTTTGCAGTGGTATTGCATATTTGCAGAATAGAACTCGATCAACACATTAAATAATAATTATAATTTGCAGTACCACCTATTTATTGATGATAAATTTCAAAGTTATTTTTATAAAAAAAATATCTTGTTAATCCAAAAATATCTGTGCGAGTAATAAATAAATTTAATCTTTTTCTGTAGAAAACGCCTAATGTATCGATTAATTTTACATTTTAAACCGTTCTTCGTTAAAAAAGGGCTCTCAATCATATTTTAAAAATTCATATTAAAAATATAAAAATAATAATACATACATGCAAAATATATACATACATTTTTTAAAACTACAATATATTTCACTTAATATTCTACTGGACAACAAGCTATCCCAAGTATAATACAAAAATACTTATACATATTGATAAATTATAAGCCATCAAGATCAGAAGATGCAAACTGCAAGATGATCATAAAAACACAGAAATACTACAGTGACAGAGTACAGATAGCCCTCGGTTAATGTCAGTTTAATTTGCCCTAATTCATAATAATGCCGGGGCCCTCTCACCCTCCAGGGCCATCAGTCATGGAGGCCTTCGCTAATAACTCTGTGAGAGAGATTACGGCTGGGAGCAAAGTGCTAACGTGAAAAGGAGCATAATAATATTCTATTAATGATATATATCTTTCTAATTGATACATTTAATTTGTATTTTTAATATTCATTGGTGCTTATTATCAAATTCTCCACGAGAAAACTTTCATACAATGAGATCCAAAATCCAACTTCATTCAAAAAGTAAGTTTTTAAAATATAATTTAATTTTGTTTTAGTTCTTTTACAGATTTGGTAATTTTATTTTTGCATTTTATACGTGTCATTCAATTGTGCATTCACTTCTAAGCTTTAAATATGGAAATTATATTACATATGCCTATTATTAGTAATACTTGGAACACAACTCATTGATTTACGCTATCAAATTAGGTTCATTTTACACCAATTATTTTTGTGTCGATTCCTTTAGAAATGACCTTGGTGAAAACGAGGACTAACTATAATTACATCTAAACACTATATAATCATGTTAAAAAATATATTTTGATTTTCTATACTAATAGTTCAATGTTATATTCAAGTTTCACAAGTCTGAAAACTATAATTAAAAAAAAAAAAATGTAGTGGGTACATCAATCTTAAAGACTAATGATTTTTTTTCAATTCTTAGATGCACATTTTGTTAACTCTAAATGCAAACACGGATGATTGTAAGGATGAATTGATTACTGATTCAAAAGAATCAGACATTCTTTACATTCAAAGATTTAGAAAATGTAAAGTGTAATTTAGCGCTGGTTGTGTGATCAGTAATAAATTTTTACCATGGTAACTTTTTAACTATCGCCTGTGCATTTGCCGGTTGTTAGTATGTCAAATTTACTCTTGTCAAAGCATAGATATGAAATCTCACCTCACAGTGTGGCAAGATGAATAATCATGAAATATGCTTTATTTTATGTTTTATCTATGACTTTATTCGCCTCCGAGTCCGAAAATGTCATTTTAATGGTGAAATTTTTTTTTGATTATGTGCTAATGTATATTAAAAACTCTCATCATTAAAATAGCAAGATATTGAATGATTAATTAATCAAATAACTTTTGAAACAGCTGTGATGAGTCTGCCATATCTGATCAACGATTTTCGATTTTTACCCTCCAATATTCGAGAGTAAAATTAGTTAACCTTTGCATTTTTTACCAACGATCAAACAATCCATTTTCGCATAAATTTTTACTTTATTATAGTAAAAAGTTATTACTGATCATACAACCACAATGTTTTAAACTATATTGTTATTATTTTTAAAAATGTATCAATTATTATATTTTAGTATTTAAATTTTTTAATATAGGTACTAAACATGTAGTAATAATAAAGCTGGTGTCTCATTGTAATTAATATTGTATTTTAAAGCAGAATGTTGAGTCACTGCATATTTGTATCATATTTCATTATACAAAGCACTAATAAATATTTGTTTGAGTGAGATAAGAAAATGGCATGTCACTTACTACCTGACATCGCAAATAACAAGGGATAAGATTTCTTGAGAAATGAAACAGGACACTAAGCATCAATGATCAAAATGAATCACTTTAAAATTTCAAGTGGTCAAGAAGATGGAAGCAGATCGTAATATGTGCATTTATTGAAAGGAGAAAAATCACTTAAGTTTTGAATCTCATAAAGCTCATGGTTTCTAAGCTGTCTAACAAAGGCTGCAGTTTTTAATTCAACAGCATCTACCTAACCATTACCATTGTATTGGCACTGAGCTATCTAAGACATCAATCTGGGCAATGACCTATGCATACCACATCATTTCTGATTGTCCAACATAGGTTAGACTGATTTTTGTAGCATCCTAGATCTTCTATTACAATTAATTTTACATTCAAACATTTTCACTGGATTTCATTTCCTTAAATTCCAATGGGATTATTGAAGTATAAAATTGATTGATTCCAGAATTGACTGAATGCCGAGCAAATATACCTCGCTCTATGATTCCTCTTGCAACAGAATTTTGTTATTAAACAATTGAAAAAACAATCAACAAATTAGCTTTACGCGAAAATAATTCAAAATTTGAATGAATTATGGTTGGAAAAAAAAAAAATTGGCTACTGGTCATACATCAAAAGACAATACCTTATCGAAAACATATATATGTAATATCATGTAGCCGAGGATCACAACGGAAGATAATAAATAAAAGTGAATGTGAAGCAAGCACACTAACTAGTTGGACTTGCTGCACCAGCGCCTTGAATGTGTAGCATTATTTATGAGTCTTTGATACAGTATTGTCTTTTGATGTATGACCAGTAGCCAAATGCTGAAGACACAGAATTACCCTCAGAATCTTATCGCTCCTGTAATATCAGCTACATCAAAAATCAACTACGGCAGAATGACCCAAAAGAAATTCTAATACGGGCAGTTCTCGATTTACTAACGAGTTCCGTTCCTTGAGGTCGTTTGTTATACGTCAAAAACCTAAATATGTATTTTTTGCATATACAATGCAATCGTATAAGTTAGCAGTTATTTTACATATTAAAAGCATTGTATTAAACATCAAATGTGTTTGTTTTATATATATGATACGCTATGAACATAAAATAAGTTGAAAAAGAGAATGCAAGATATGTATAATAATAGTTAATTTTAATTAAAAACATAAACAAAATTATATATGCATATGTACATAGATTGTACATTCATCTTTCATTCGTTCAAATTTTCACCAGTATTCATTATTTTCACATTACACATTTGAGGTAGATGGTTGAACTTCCGATGAAACGGCTGTAGCTGGTTGGTCTACTCTTTTAAAATATGACTTAATGGAAGACTTGATAGTTTCTTTTTTTATTAAAAATCTCATTATCTTCTTCTACAGCGGTACCTCGTTACGAAGATGACGTCTGCTATGTTTTCTTAGGTTGGCCATGACAGAGGTCTGTGCATGAGATTATTTAAGGTGTAGGTGGTATTGCACAGTACCACCCACATGCACTCTTGAAATAATGGAGATCTTAGTCTAGTGGCAAGGGTGGTCCGAGACGACTGGAGCTCTCCATTATTTTGTAGCCTGTAGCTAGTCTATGCACAGAGCTTTGTATAGATCTCAATATATAAGTTCCCAGATGCATACAGAGGTATAGGGCAGCTGCCAATAACATACGCAGATCACGCATCCTTGATAAAGTAAATTCAGTCAATTATGATCTGACACTTGTTGCATCAATTCCGGTTGAACATTAAATATAAACATATCAATAAAGGGCGATTATGACAACACTTTTGGCGTTTCTGATTGCTTGCAGCGAAGTCTTCTGCTTTACTCTTATTGACTACTCACTTCATGTTCCGTGTGATATATTTATTCATGTCAGTTGAGTTATTGTTTGTCAAATTACAGTTTAAACTAGCCGATTTAATTGGTTTAAATGTACTCACGATAACTGTACAATAACTGCACTGAGGTCATCATGTACACAATATGTCACATGTCAGTGAATCATAAATGCCTCTTTTCACTTTGGAAATTTTCTCCATATTCAAGTCCTGTTCTTCAAACATTGCTAATTTCTCAGAAATTAACTGCTATTAAGCTGCAGTCATTCACTGCATCAAAAATGTTCTGGAACGTGAAATTTCAAGTTTTTCTTGTACTTCTTGTATCTTTAAAATTGCTTCTATTTGTACCATTACTCATCAGATAACAATTCCTTAGAAAATGAGTCCAACAACTCTTTTACATCAGCCGAGTTAAGTTCTATTTGATAACTTAGTTGAAGAACTTTATGCATTAAGTAAATAAATAATTGTGATGTTCGTTATAGCAAATGTTTGTAAATCAAGAATTGCTTGTGTACATTATTCTAGTTTTAAATAGAATGTAGAACCGATTATAGACTACCTTCCAAATATTTACAGGCAGAATTATTTCTAATCTACACGTGGTATTATCTAAGTCTTATAAAGCAGTTATTACAAATCAAATCGAAAAATATTTGATATTCTTATCAGAGAATTTAACTAAAATTGTGTGCATTTATATTGTATTGCCCCAGAAACTCAAGTAACCACCACCGCGTATTGGTAGTATACATTAAGGCCAAGACACATAAATATATAGTAGTAAATGTCTGATTAGAAATCAGATTCCGTGTCCGTAGACTCATGATTCCTAGGCTGGTCAGTTTTTCCACATTCATCGGCCAAGACACCTCAAATATATTGTAAATTACGTATTTAAATCAATAATTGGGCATTTTTATGGGAATATTAGCCATGCTACTACCAATGTAAATCGCCAAATAAGTAGAAGAAAGCAACTGGCCAGAAGACCATAGGAAAATGTTTAACTATTTGTCAAAAAAATTGATAGAATTTTTTATTTAACTGACATACATTTTTAAATTGCCATCGTTCTTTATTACTTTTATAAAACATATGACGATACCAGATTCCTTTTTTCTAGTGAATTTATTTATTTATAGTTAACGGAGGGAACTAAGTTAGTTCTAACTAACGCCGTTTCACTGCGGGGATATAGGGGCAAAAAGGATAAAGCGCCACTCTTTTGTCCTGACATACAATTCTCGCCTCATCCACACTCATACATCTCATGCATGCTCATCGATTATCGAGACTTCTAACAGGACCATCTTCCAGTAGTTGATTGACTGGTCATGCTGGTCACCTGGTCATCCACCTATTTCTGGCGCCATCAACACCTGCATCATATATCTTTATTAATATTCTCTCCTCATTCACCCCTTCTGTATTACCTAACCACCTAAGCGATCCTTTTTAATCCTATTCAGTGTGCTAAGATCAGCTTTACATTTTCTCCTAATTTCTTCTCTCTGCCATAAATGGTTTTGCCGCATATACGCCCAAGTGATCCCATTTCTACTGCAATTAGTCTGCTGTCGTTCCTCCTCTGCCAGCTCCAGCCATCACTTCCATACATCAGTGTCGACACCAAGACTCCATTGTGTACCATTAATCGTGCCTCAGGTTGACAAGTTCCCATTAGATAAATAATTTCCCTCCCTAAAGAAAGTAAAATTGTAACTAATCTATATTTCATCATAATTATGGATACATGAATATAACAAATCGAAATAATCAACTTTTGCTTTGATTTTATAAAACCATTTTAAATAAAAAATATCAAGTAGTTTGCATCTCATGATTCGGATTTCAAATATAATAATATAATTATAATAATATGTAATGTAATAGCAATTAATAATTTATATTTACTTAAATAAATAAATACAGTAATTATAAATAAATTAATAAAATATAACGTAATAAAACACTAACCTCAATGAAATATATTAAAAGAATGAGAATTCTATATTTGGATAGATCAAATTAAATTAGTAAACCATGCAAGCAGGATAAGATCGTCTGCTACACCCAATGGTTCAAAAATCCAACACACAGTAAGAGAACAGATTGGACTTTTTCCATTAGAAATAGCAGAGTAATCATAAACGTGATCGACAGCCCGCTCGGCATTGCTCACAACAGTCACAACATGGCGATACTGGCTACTGGCTGTCGACGAGGATTGCTACAGTGGAATCTGAACCAAAATCACAGAGCCACATGTAGCAATTCCTGAATATCTTCAATATTCCTTTATAGCCTGTCGTTCTTGGTGATGCTGACTCGACCAATCTCCCACAAATCTGCTCGACTATGAATATTTTGTTGGAATTTTTAGTACACCAGTGTTATAATAATAACCGAAAATAAACGACACAACTTGCTAAAACATAAATACCAAAAATATCACGCAGGACAACAGATTACAAAACGGCTACTTGCTCGACACCACAGAAACTAGAAATAAAAACTTTCATAGATAAATTAAAAGGCAATGAGCCATGGAATTTATTCGACAGAGCAGTACCAAAAATAATTTTCCTCTACTGTGGTTGGTTATTATTTTTCAATATGAGAACATTTCGCATAACTGTCACGGTTAGTAATCTGTGTTCGGGTATCTGCCTGATCTGTCATCAAATTTTTGATAGGTGTGGTTGAGGTTCGTGGTTTATCTTTCGATCTAAAATGTCGGCAACTTTAAAACCTTATTTAAATGCTGTGCGCCACACGCTAAATGCTGCGATGTGCCTGGACCATTTCTCTTCCCGGGTGGTCGAGAGGTACAACAAACCGGAAGTTGAGGTTAGATCGAGTCGTGAGCTTGTGTTGAACCCTGTTATAATATCCAGGAATGCAAACGAGAAAGTCCTTATCGAATCCTCGATCAATTCCGTGAGGATCAGCATTATGGTGAAACAAGCAGACGAAATTGAAAAAATCCTTTGCAAGAAATTTATGCGTTTCATGATGATGCGCGCTGAAAATTTTGTGGTTTTGAGGAGAAAACCAATAGAAGGATACAACATCAGCTTTTTGATAACCAACTTCCACACTGAACAGATGTTCAAGCACAAACTTGTGGATTTTGTCATTTACTTTATGGAAGAAATTGATAAGGAAATCAGCGAAATGAAGCTCGCTGTTAACGCCAGAGCGAGAATTTGTTCCGAAGAGTTCCTCAAAAGATTCTAACAGAACCAGTTCAAAGACAGTAGACCTCGTGTCAGTGTAACTTTGTCACTTCTTTGAATGTAATTACCATTGATTTGTAATCTTTGTAGGTTTTGTAAATAACAAAGTGTCCAGTCTTTGGTATGTTTTCTGTTCTATTGGAGAGGAGAGACATCGTGAATACGACAAAACGTATTCACGATTTATTATAATGTATAATTCATTTTGAATTTTAAGTTTTTGGCAAAATGAGAAATAAATAAAAAAATATTTTATTAGATAGGCCCAATAATATTTAAATATATAATGCATTCTTCATCTTCTAACTGTCCGCAGCGCATGAGGTTCCATCCAATCCTCCAGACTATCTCGAATCAGCACAAACACACCTGACTATGAATTGCTAATGGCGTCTTTATATAAATCAGTTTATTTATTAAGTGTTATGAATAATGTTACTGGTGCGGAATGGAATAATTTTGATAAGTTTTGTATAATGTTGCTCATGTTTCAGTATTCTGGCCTCTTCTGTAATGTTGCATTCTGATATTTTTGTTTTATTTTTCAATTGATTGCTTTCTTTTTGAGATTAATGTAGCAATTATGAAAGTAACAATTGTATGGTCGCCCTTTCATTTTGAGCTGACAAGGTTCTTATGGTTTCCATTAAGAAGAAGATAGAAAGTAACTTACTCTAACTAAATTTGCATTAAAACACCCATATTTCAGTAATCTTTTCATTCTTTTAAATCGATCATGAAAAAGGAATAAAATTGCATTCTCCAATTATGTTGAAAACAATTACATACATTGTCTATTGATATTATTGTCATTCATTTATCATTCAATAAAATTGAACCCTGATTAAAATACCTGTGAATGTTTTTCAATATTTGAGTTTATTATAGAAATATTGTTTACATGTATGTCACTTATGTTAATTTATTTTAAAATGTAAACTTGCAAACGCCGCATACATTACATTTTTACATTCATATCACAACTCTGAACAGCTCGGTGGCAGCCAAAAAAGGATGTGGAATGTTCTTTATAAAGGGCTAATGATGTTCACAACTAGCAATGTCACATTTTATTTATATTTTGCTCCGAGTCTGTCATTTTCATTTTTCACTGCGAAAATTAACAAATTCTCTCTGATTTTTCATAATTTTGCTGTTATTTTTTTTTTCTAGTGAGATCCTAATTATTTGCATCTACATTATGGAAGAGCTCTTAAATTCGCATTTATTTTTTAGTAAGGATTATAATTTATTTTGATATGTATATCTGTAGTTTGTTGCTAAAATGACCAGACTGGAAGTTGATCAAAGTGGAGTTAATACTATATGTATTGTATGATCCTGCCTCGAAACACACAAAGTGTAATAAAACATTTGAAAAAAAGATTGTTTTCAACCCATTAGTGATCATAACATAATATGAACATCAAGCTTTGATTATCCGTACTTCCTTTTTGATTATTTTAGTCTCGCCACAGCTATAAATTATGTAAGAACTCAATTATTTTCCTCTTCATGTATCGAATATAACTATGTACTATACTATTATAATTATACTACTGAACAATTTACTCTTCAACATTTATATGTGTAACTGTACAAATTTTTTTATACATTTTATATTTTCTTAATACATTGTAAATGTTAAACAATATATTTCATACTTTTAGATTTATTGTTATTAATTAATTTTTTGTCTTATTTCTATTTCTTTTTATCTGCCAAAAACTTTTGAAAATAACTAGAAAATAAAGCGACAATGTTTTGTGCTTAATATACAAGTAAACTTGTCATATCTTTAAATTACTAAGTCAATTTTCTCATAACATGAAATTAGCTGTAGAAAAAATTGTGAAATTTCCAATTATTTCAAAATCACATCATTATTTATTTGAAACATTACTCGGCGATTTTGTTTAAATTTTTTGAGTGCCAAATGATAGACATGTACTATACAATATCGCAAACTAAATTTCTACAGTACTTAATATTTTTACACTCTTGCCAATACCATTTACCATATGAGGTACTTTGCTATATTTGTAGTATGTACATGTTCACCATTAATGTAATTTAACATGTTCATACTATGCACTAGAGTCAACTAAAAATAAATCAATTATTCAAAGTAACTTCTTTCCTAAAAGAGAAGAAAATAATTATATTTTGAGTATTATTCTTTATTAGATCTATTTACGATATATTTGTTACATTTAAAATTACGTAAATAATGGACAGTAATCAGAGGCACTGAGTTGCATTTAAAGTCGTGTGAATACTGAACAGTAGTCAAGAGCACTGGGTTGCATTTAAAATACCATGATTACTAGGCAGTAGTTAGGATCGCTGGGTTGCATTTAAAGTCAGATAATTACTGAACAATAATTCACTTCTGGGCTTATATTATTTCGGATAGATAAACCATTTTAAATTTATTCTGTTATTACATAGTGAATTGTACAGATTTAAAATGATACCAGTTTTCAAATAGTGTACATTGAAAAATTTCTTGTTTACAATGGTTCAGAATTTTGTTTATTCAAGTACAAAACTGAATTCATGTGAAATCACATACTAATAATCCTACTGCTTGAGAACTAAAACTTATCTAAAAATCAACTTATCTTACTTATCTAAAAATCATACTATCCGCAATAAAGTGCACTTTGACTTCTTTTGAACATAATCAAACTTCAATATATATACATACAACTACCCGAGCCATTCTACATGATAACAATCTATTGTGAGAAGACATCAGGTAATGTGCAGTGTCTTGCAACATGGTATTATGTAACAAAAATCAGCCTCACTTGCAAATATACAGGCATCATTAATGGGTAAGTGCTCTAATGTGGAGTTTGCATAAAATATTTATTATTTGGTTTGTGTTTATTATGTCTGAATGCAATTCTAAATACGAATTATAGGGCGTAGCAGGCGCTTGCGATGAGTAGTCCCCAAATAATTGACATTTTATGAAATCTATACATATATTAATTTGCAATCCAGCACATAATCACAGTTTATTCAACTCAAGTGAAAGTATATTTATTGATAATGTACTCCCGCTATTCCAAGTCCATATCTCCGATTTAAAATTTTAATATAAATTTTTGTGAAATATTTTAACTTGTATTATTATTGACTTTTAAAATTAACATGTAATATTGTTTAGACTTTTTTTTACAAATCGCCATTAAAAGACTACTCAGATATATGCTTGTTTAAAATATACCATCCATCCGTTGTGTAAATAAAATATTTGCTTTTTCAAATTGCAAATGGTTGCCAAATTAATTTTCTCAGGCATATTAGACTTCAAAATAAATTCAAATATTCATAAATACTAGTTATAATTTTTAAGTACAGCTTTAAGCCACTTATTAGCTAGAATTTAAGAAAAAATTATAGTGTATTCAAGTATTTTAAGTCATCATTCCGATCAAAAGAATTCTATTGATTATATTATCAATTATAAATTGCAAATAATATTTAAATAAAAAACGTGTATATAAAATATTCCAAGTAATTATGAGTAGCTGCATACTGATTTATTTAACTGCCTGTTGTATTTAATTTGATCCATCCCAAATTGGAAGAGACTACAAAACTGCATACATATTGTCATCCATCTTTCTTAAAGGCGTATCTCGTTTTTTGTTAAAATTGAGTTACGACTGGGGGTACATTGCCCAAACACTTGCCCATAATCCATAAAAACATTTTGACATAGCCACCCTTATTTCCATGTATTATTCTTACAAATGGCAGTAATAAGTCATATTTATGGAATAAATACACCTCATACAGTCTTTAAATCAAAAAATATTTGTAGAAATCGGTAAGATTATTATTTTTTTCAACAGTGGAAAATTCCACACAATTTATTAATATATCGGTTGCTGTAAAATCAACAAATTCGAGATACGCCTCTTTGAAAGATGGATAATGATACATATCAGGTATATAGAGATTTATCTCCACGAACTATAATACGGTGTGAAGAAACTAATCATAATATTTTTGATTAATAATGTTGTGAATAGTATTGATTTTTAAAACTGCTGCAAAGTTTCTGCTGGAATAATAAATGGAATTCTATTAATATTATGAAAATTAAAATGATAATCATAATATACTGAGTTTTTTCTTCCTCATCTCAAAATTGTCATGAATGTGAAAAGTAACTCAGATCACCATATTCAAAATGATTACTCAAACACTTGACATGCCGAATATATCAAATTCTGATAGATATTTCAACTTTTTTTGAAAACTTCTGAAAAAATATGTTTCGTAGCTTTAAACAATACATATAAATGTAAGGTTCCTCTCCACAGTAGTTTAAAAAAGAAGTACATATTCATATATAAATAAATAGATACACTATTTCACTTGGCCCGACTAATAAGACAATTCTTGAAAGTCAGACTGACATTCCTTGCATGCACCGCAATCGGCAAATTTCAATTCTACTTTGTTTTCCATCATAGGTTGGCGATCTAGCTGATTTACTGTACAAAATGTATTAGATCACCAGCATTTTGGACACTGAGCCACATTCAAAGATTATACCTTACGCCTCTGCTGACTTCTATCTTCCCCTGCATAATGACTATATGATATTTCAATTCAATTGAACTAAATTACAGAATAAATATTAACAGAGTTTACTTTAACTCTGAAGATGGACGCTAAAATGGTTCTCCACGATCTAAAATAGGATTCCGATCACTTTGAAATTAAACAGTAGCATTTTAACAAAAATGTTTTTATTTTGAGTTTTTATACCACAGTGTGATACTTCATTTTACAAAAGAGGTATATATATATATATATAATTTTCAACACTTGTGACACACGTGTATTTATTCTACTCCAAATATTCACATTCATGTTACAATCCAAAACAATTAAAACTGTCAAATGTTTTTCACCATCCGAAAATATTAATGTAATCCGAGGGATAAAGACAGATAATGGAAAATCAAAATTCAATCTTTAATATAGGTTGAATGTTTTAATTCTTCACTGCTTCTAAGCCTTCAAATAGACAAACACTTGTTACTGTTTTCATTAAAATACAATCTTAACTTAAAAAAAGCACAGCACAAAATTTTATTAAATTGGTAATTTTTTATAAAAATGGTCCACGGACAAACAATTTGGATAAGTGTCTGGAAGGTATCACATGGCGTTATCAGATCTGGCCTTCCTCAAGGTGAATCCTTCCCCTTTGAAAGCTGTGAACTGGTCGGCGACTTCTTTATCATCTTTTGGTACCGCATTGGGTTTAGGTTTCCTCAAAAATCTTAAAGTTCCCATGACGTAATCATAATCGGGTATGCCTCTGACATAAGCCTGAAACCCAAAAATTAATAAGAAATCTTATATATATACAATAGTATCAGACTCTGGAAAAACTCAAGAAGTTTAATTTGTGTTACTTTAAAAAATATATAACACAATATTACTTTAAAAACTTTCTAACAACTTCTGAGCAGCCCATGCTTCTCACTTTGCAATTGCAAAAGTCTGAAAAAAAATTTTGAAAATTAACAGACAAATTATGTAATTGTATGTTGATTACATATGAGGTCTGTAAGATAAATACCCGTATTTAACGATTGATGGCGCTTTAATATTTATGCCACTTTGAATATGAATATTAATATGACCACTCTAGACAGGCTCCAGAACCATCAATACTAGTACAGTAAAACCGCGATATAACGAAATCCAAGGGACCAAAAAATAAAAATTCGTTATAACGAATTCCCACATATAACGAAATAAAAAAAAAAATAAAAAAAAAAAAAAAAAAAAAAAATATCCTACTACATATATGTTACGCGCCGTCGCAAAAAAATGTTGCGCGGCTTCAAAAAAGATCGCAAATTCTGCAAACAAAGGAGGAGGAAGGCCATAGGGAACTGAATACATACATATTTTTAGTTGTTTGGTTAAATATTTTAATTGTGTTTAAATGTAGAGCCGCTTCAAACATAGTTTTGGGCATGAAACATAAAAAATAATTCAAAAATAAAAATTTTACAGTTGAATCGTGGCATTTTTATAAAATGAGTCGTATATAAATTACGAAGGTACTTACCGGTAACGGCTGCAACCACTTCAAAATATAATCGATAAAATTGTTCACTTAAAAATGATCTTTAACATTGTTCACTTAAAATAATCGTTTATTTTCCCTTGTTTAGTTTTAACATTTCTTTCACTGTCTCGTATAATTATTTTAGCCAATGCATCGCAGTGGGAAAATGCATCCACCGGTAATTCTGGTCTTCCCGATACGTATCGTTGGAGAACATCTAAGGCATGAAAAACTTCGGAAGTTGACGGTAACGAAGCAAATGAGATTTCATTGCTTTCCTCATTCAATGTGTCATTTTTGTCCTCATCACTCGTCTCAGATACCGTAATGCGAGGCGCGGGAACATACAAAGCAGACGTTATCACTTCATGGTCGTAAGAAATAAAATCATCGTAACTTGTAGATCTCAACAAAATTCTTTCACCCGTTGTTAAACTCGCTTGAGGGGCGTCAATTTCATCTACGGGCAGCGAAGAAAACCCGCACTTTTTAAAACAATTCGCGATTGTTGTAGATGTTACCGATTGCCATGCTATACTCATAGCTCGACATGCATCCAATACCGTCCATTTTCTTAAGTTTTCTACAGAACAGCCATTGTTTACCTGTATAATACAGGAATGCAATAAACTTTTTCTGTAATGGCTTTTGAAGTTCTGTATTATTCCCTGATCTAGCGGTTGGAGAGCACTCGTAGTATTAGGAGGTAGGAACAGAAATTCTATATTTGGCGCAACAATTTCCGGTGCGTAATGTGCTGAACAATTATCCAAAATCATCAATATTTTACGATCTTGTGCTGCCATTTTTCTCTGCATCGTAATAGCAAAGCTCTTAAATATTTCCCGCGTCATCCACGCTTTTTTATTATGGCAATAAGTAACAGCGGGAAAACTGCTAAAAGTAAGGCCTCTAAAGCATCGTGGTTTTTTATATTTTCCGATGACTGTGATCTTTACTTTATCGGATCCGTCCATATTTGTACATAACGCGGCCGTCAGGCGTTCCTTACTACGTTTTCCTCCATGACATCTCTCTCCTTTAAGAGCTAGTGTCCGATCTGGCATCATGTTATAAAACACACCAGTTTCATCTATGTTATAAACATTTTTTGCGTCGTATTTCTCCCAAATATGCCGATTGTTTGTTATCCAGCTCGAAACTTCTTCTTCATCAACTTTTTGGGAATCGCCACAAACCGCGAGGCAAACAATGTTGTGTCGCTTTTTAAAGCGATCTAACCACCCATTAGATGCCTTAAAATCAATTCCCATCTGATGAGCCAACGACTTTGCTTTCTCAATAAGCATTAAACCAGAAGTAGATATATTCGCTGATCGGATTTGGGAGAAATACTCGAACAGTTTTTCTTCCAATTCTTCATATTTGGCAGGCCGTACACGCTGTTGGGAACCGCTCGCCTTACATCTATCAAACGCATCTTCAATCTTCTTCCGATTTTTTAAAATTGTGGAGAGAAACGAAACCGGAATACCATATTTTACGGCTATCTTGCCTTTACTGTCCACTTTGTTGTCGATGTCTTTCAATATCATTATTTTTTGTGCCATGGTTAAAGTTTTGCGGGAATTATCACGTACTGAAGCCATTTTAAGGTTTCACAAAATATTATGAAATGTACTTTAAATAATAAATTACACTACACTAGTATGCATAGCAGTAAACACACGAAAACAATAGTTAATAGAAACACAAAAAATAGTCCATAAAGTATTTTAAAGAATTATTTGTATTATTGACGAGTTCACACGAAAACAATTGTCAAACGAAAATGAATTTATGTAAATATTCAGTTCGGTCATGCAATAATCGCGTTAAAAACGGAACAAACTTAACTCTACAGACCTTACACTGAGACTGATATTCCCAATAAGTACATACTGCAACATTCTGCGTATTCCTGTTAATTTTTGTATTTTCCAGCTGTCTGGGTCTGGGATTGCAATACATATTAGAGGCGTATGCGTACGTAAAACATGTCCAAGTGAACGCCGCAAGAATTATGTCAAATGGTTTTATGGGACTATGAACCTACTATGAACCCAAGAAAAAGTTTGAATTGCCAAAATTTGACGCCAAAAAGGCCATTAAACCGTTCGCATACGGCAGATGCAGCGGCGCGGCTTTGTAAGTGCGAAATAATATTTTCATCTTTTATCATTTTTTTATTTCGTTATAAATTTACGTAAATGTATTGGCATTTTTTCGTACGGGACAAAAATGATTTCGTTATAAATATTAACGGGATTTCGTTATATATATGCATTTTTGTATGAAAAATTGGTTTTAGGGACTAAATTTCGATTTTTTTTTCGATATACGTCATTTTTCGCTATATCGGGGTTCGTTATATCGCGGTTTTACTGTATCAACACAATATTTGTTGCCGGTCCTGAATATGCCAATGACTAGAATTGTCCTTTTTTTTTTTAAATATAAACTTTACACAGGTGTCACTTAAACATACTTTAAATGAAATTGGAGTTGCTGTCCTAGCCTAAAAGTAAAACTTTGCTGGTGAAAGATAAATCCCATTTAAAAATTAAAACTCGTCACA
The DNA here is from genome assembly GCA_031772225.1 of Eubasilissa splendida. Lineage (NCBI taxonomy): Eukaryota > Metazoa > Arthropoda > Insecta > Trichoptera > Phryganeidae > Eubasilissa > Eubasilissa splendida. Next base: position 2,154,792 of record CM062868.1, read on the forward strand.
AAAATAATAAAATTTATCAGCTACATGCAATCGACCTGTCTGATCCTGTTTTCTTCCGCAGTGCTATCTACTCGCTTCTTCTGCTTTCCATCAAGCCGGTTCCCCTCGCCCTTGAAGGCCACAAAACCTGCCGGTTCAGGCATGAGTGCTGCCAGTTCGTGGTCCACTGAACCATCAGCTGAGGTACCCGCTTTGGGGATCCTAGTATCTTGTTCCTTGTAACCTACGGGTGCTGCAAACTCCACCTTGGAAGAAATGAATAACAATCACACTTCAGGATTTAGAACCATAAAAAAATACCATAGAGGGTGACGTGTTATAACCAATCATTTATTGCTTTCCCAAACTCTGATATTAAAGTTTCCCCATTTTTTGATAGACTGAATAACTGTATTCGGGGTGTGGACTCTTTACATTAAAAAAATCTCGTTCTTGTTATGCCTGAAGAAGCATGAAGAAAGTAGGAATTCACGGAATAAATTATTCAAATTTGCAAAAAATTTTAAACTGCGTATTTTGAATTTCTGAGAAGTACATGCGAAATGTAATGTGTACTCAATGATATATACATCAAACAAAATATTATGCGATAAAATTAACCATTAATACTATTCTGGATAATATACTCTTCCTAACACTTCAAACAATGTACAGCAGATCTTAATATAGTAAGTAAGATTAAGAATGGATCACTTAGGTGGTTTGGTCATATGGAACGGATGAATGAGGAGATAATGGTTAGAAAGATATATGACTCAAGTATTGATAATATTGATAGAGGACGTACGCGGAAAACTTGGCACGACCAGAAAAACCAGATACTGGAAAATAGTTATGTTAGAAGCCTCAATAATCAACGAGCTTGTATAAGAAGATGTATGTATGTGGATGAGGCCAGAATTGTGTTTCAGGGCAGAAGAATGTGGTGCTCTATCCTCTCTGCTTACTCCCGCGGAGAAACGGCGTGATGGTAAGTTAGTCAGTTACAAAAAAATAAAGGCCATTGAGCTTTGAGCAGCCAGACTATTTTTTATTAAATGATTTATGGCCTGAAGCAATGATAATGGATCAATTTCGAAGTAAATTTATTTGAAGCTCAACACGATTTTGTAAAAATCTCCTAATAATGTTTTCTGTAACGGTACAGAATTTGTACACACTCCTTGAACATGTTCGACTCCAACAATTTTAATGCAAACTGCTTATATTTCTTCGTATTATTGTTACTTAGTCGCAATCTCAGCTACCTCCATATTTTTTATTAGGAGAAAACGTGAAATCTGATGAAGAACAATATATTTATTAATGCATTTCTTATTATAAATAATAATCCCCATAATCTGGTTTGAAATACAAAATAAATACAACATATTTTTCCAAAAATAATCTATTTTCCATACTGGTGGGCTTTTAAGTTTCTGAGTAACGAAGACTGCTATTGATTGAATTCTAATATAAATAGCAGCGGCAAAAGTGACCAATTTTGCAACTAACACTGATTTTGAATGACCAATTAATATAAAAATGAGTTAAGTTTGACTGCTCATAAATTAACACTTTTAAAAATTGTATGAAAAGACAACTGCATTAAAAGTTAGAACAAATAATAATGGAGGTTACTGACATTGCAACCAGTACCCTCACTTGTAGTTCAAGAAATTATTTAAACATATATTATTTATAACTTTGTTTTAAACCACTTTTATGAGTTAAATTTAATACACCAACCGGTTTCGGAAAATATCTTTTCCTTCATCAAAATGTCAAATAAACTAATTAAAACCATATTTTTTGCATGAAAGAAAAGGTATTTTTCGAAACCGGTTTATGTATTAATTTAACTCATAAAAATATATATTTTTATTAATATATTAGAAATCTGATAACATCCATTTTCGGAGAAACCACAGGGAACTGCTTTCATTGGGAGCTCTTTCATTTTAACTACTTCTGGTTCAGCATTGATTAATATTTCTTAATAACTAAAATAACCAAATTATTTATTTTCACGACGTTATGGTCAAATAAAGCATGGAAATATTGAAATCACTGTTAATAAGTTTTCCTGCTTAAGAAGATAATATTTGGCGATCCCTTGGAATACATATTAAGAGGATTTCACTATATATGAGAATACATACATTGTTTAAACTTTGCTTTCTTTCTGATGTCACTCAAGATGTCAGTGACTAGAAAATAGTTTGAACACTGATAATTAATTAACAAACTTGTAAAAATTTCTTTAGGAATTAAGACACTCGGGTGTATCAAATGAAAAAGAAATATATCAAAATTTTTCCACTTACATTCATATCACATTCAATGATGGTTACCGCAGATCCAGGCTTTGTTTCCAAGACACACAATTCATATACCTTAGAATTGTATTTGATGGCTATCACATCTCCAGTAGTTAAACAGGCAAAATTTCGGAGACCATTTTCCAATACTGAAAATAACATCAACATCATACAATATTTATATACTCTAATATAAACAAGATCAAAATTGTTTCTTTTACTACAACTTATCTTTCACATATTTGTTTAGTTTCACTTTGAATCTATTTAGTTTCTCCTCCTTTCTTATGTCTTTTGGCATTTCATTAAAAATATTCATTGCACTGTATATCATCGATTTCTGAGATTTAGCCTTCTTCCTGAACAGTGGTCTCACTCTATCTTTTTCTCTTGTATGATATTCGTGCTCATGTTGATTTGCATCAATTTTTCATATAAATTCTACCAATATTTTCTTAGTGAGGATTTTATAAATAAATACCATTACATTGAAATATATTTTTTGCTTAAGGTCATCATAATCAGATCTTTCAGCATTGCACTGATCCGAGTATATTTATTTTTTCTGAGTATTATTCTCAAAGCTTTATTTTACAACACTGACAATTGTTGCATTTCTTCTTCATTTGCCAAAAACAAAATGCTGCTGCAGCAGTTCATGTGAGGAATAATAACAGAGTTGTATACTATTTTACAAGACTCAGTACTAATGAATTCTTCCCAGAAGTGATATTTTTTAGCAATCTTTTTAGTCATGGTTAGTCACATTATAATATGTATATTTCTTTTAAAAAATAAATAGGTCTTATTACTGATTCCTCAATCATTGCTATAATCAAATGTAGGAGATTCAATTAGCTGGGACACACTTTGCAGATGCTCGCGTGCCTCCCATAACACTGACTATTTACAGGTTGTAGTACAAACAGAATGACGTGGAAGGACTAGCAGAAGACTGCAGTCAATTGAGAAGTGACGGGCATGTACTGTGACTAGGGAGCGAAAACGGCAGAAGAAAGTATTGTGAGAAAATGTGATTTAAAAGAAGCTACATTATAAATAATAAGAACAAAAATTGTCCTTTTATTAAAAATATTGTTTTATACCATATCTAGTTCTCTACAAACAATGCTATTACTTCTGTACCCTTGACAAAGCCCGCAATTCGCATGCTCACTCTTTTACTAAGTGTGAATTTTAGGTATAAAATAAGTTGACCCGAGTAGAAAACTAAATAGTCTAGGAATCAAAGGCGTACAATATGCGGAGTAAAAAATAAAATCCCAAATCATTCTTTAAAAATAAGGGTGCACAAAATACGAAAGGGCGCAAATTACACAAACAAAAATTGTATATTATAATAAAATATGAATTAAATATATTAATTAGAAAGATATACATATAAAATCAATTTTATCGAAAAATATTGTTGTTGCACCACCGGGATTCGAACCTAGATCTCTTTCCAAACCGAGGAAGGTGCATTATCCAACTATGCTACAGCGACAATATTTTTAGCGACAAATTTTCAAACCTATATGTTACCTTTTTGATATTAAAACATTTAATCGTTCCATTATTTGACCTACCTATCTACCTTATTTTTACGGAATCTCAAATACCTTTGAGTAATCTGATAGCAAATGCCAGAATTATCAATTCATTTTTATTAAATTTTGTACACATTGATAGAACTTTATTACACAATAATTATACAACAATAAGAATGTGTTCTCCTAATAAAGGTATATTATATTTTACATATTAAAGTCAACTGCATTGTCAACAATTGTGGTAACTCGTAAACCAAAAGTAAGGTACAGATATAAATACCATGACAAAAAATATTAATTTATTCAACAGACCCGCTTTAGGATTTGTGATGTCCAAGAAATCTTCTGAAAGTGGTTGGAATCTGGAAAAGGTTGCCACAGGTACAGAAACGCTTTCTATCAGAATGCTGGCACCTTCCTCCAGTACCAAGTTGTGCATCATCTAAATCACAATAAATAACATATTACAGTGCATATACAGTTTGAACATGTTTAAGATAGCGATAAAATACTCTTTTTACAACAATGAGCTCCATACTTTGTTTAATGAGATAAGTAAATAAAATTAAAATAGGAAGACTCGGTGGTTGAGACATGTGGTCGAACAACAATCACCAAAATCATTGCTGAACACAAAAGCAACAGAGCGAAAGAGCCAATGTGGATTACAAGGGGTTCAAGAACCAGTAGTGATAAATAGCATGATGGAAAAAGAATAAACTCTTTTTTTTTTAGTGCCATACAATAAAACCAGACATTAATTTCATAGTCAATAGGAAGTACAATAATTTTCTTTATGCAGTGCAGAAAAATAAAAAAACCTTGAAGAATCAAATAAAGTTAAAAAACTGTAGCTCTTATCCCACACGAATTGTGACGGGGCAGTTTTTCCCTTCACAAATAATCTTACTGAATAATCAATTTAGTTTAAAAATCGTATTTCAAATTTACCATGCTTCAATTTCAAGGTCATTTTTTGAATAATAAACCAATGAGAACACGTCTCGACATTTCTGAGCTGTAATTGGCTCATTTCCTCGCCTATCTCTCTTGACGTTAGGAATGTGCCAATGGACATATTGCTGCCGTTTTATAATCAATTTTCTACCACTTGATAGATCTAATGGCAGCACTTAACGGTTCTCTAGATCTGAACCAATCAGAAAGCCACACAAAAAACGGCCTTGTCGCTCCCGCCGGTTTGCTTCCCCAGACCAGAATTCACCTCCATTAGACTCGTACGTTCGCACGGTGCAGCAGTATTTATTAAAATAATACCTAAAACAAAGGCTTTCTATCGTGCATTAATCCCGCTGCTACCTCGTCAAGTCCCTGACCATGTCAGCGTAATTTGCAAGAAATAGCGTATTCTACCCGTATCAAATTATATTAAGATTATTTCATCTTCACCATAGTCATATTTTACTTGGTTTGCGACACTGTAACATCATATGCTTTTTATTTAAATAAATGTATTTTCCTTTGTTACTTGCTGACTTAAATTTATTGACCATCCTACCGACTGATTTTGACTAGGGAATCCATCAATTCCTGAGTAATGAGCAGCTCTGTTCTGAGATACTAGTCGTGGCAGAAGTTTGTATTTTCATGTGCATATTTTGTTATGAGATATATTTGTTGTGGGAAAAATCCTGCTATAGAATAAGCAGAGTATAAATACCACATATCCACACACTCGTCAGTTTCAGCTTCAGATATTACCCATCTTTAGAAGTTATTCTATTAGTCGTGACCAATGTTCTCTCTAAGATATGTGAATGTGCGCGCGCGCACACAATTTGTCGACATGTGTGAGTGTGTTGCGCACACAAACAAATATAGTGTGCACACAGTTTTTACAAGATTTCATGTGCCTCATACTATCAAAAGTTGGCGACCGTGTTGCAGTATGTTCATATATTCTATATAAGATCACCAACATTTTGGACATTGAACCACTTTCTGAGATTACAACTCTGCTGCCTTTTATCTTAGCTTAGCTGGACACGTGTGACTCAGTGACCGTGTACGACAGACCCCGGTAAGTTATGATTGCGGGATTAATATGGCTGGTCATCGTTCAGTTAGAAACAATGACCTTATGAGGAATGAAAGGAACTTTTGATACTTTTGAGAGTTTGTGGGTGTCCCGCTGGAGATTTTGAGGCGTACAAATGCCGCGATTGAGAGTGAGGGTCATCCGCCGGTCCTGGTTTCCTAGCTGGAAGTAAATGTATTAATTTTGGTGCTTAGTCCAATCTTTTCTTTTCCCTTTAGGGAGGTGATTTATGTTTCCATTTTCATACATGTGTAAAATAAATATGTAAAATATTAATAAATTCTCTTGGATGTGAGCGCTGAATTGAATGGTGTTGGTTTTGGTGACCGTGCCATGCCTCCGTCATGCTGTGATGTGGCACGGTCGCCTTTGTAGTATTAAAAAAATGCCAACCTGGCGGCGAATGAGAAGGACTGATATGGGAGCTTTTACTCATAGAACGGTGCTGGGTAAATAGTGGGTCTTCACTCACTTCCTTTTATCTTCCCCAGCATAATAGGTTGTAAAATATCATATTTTTACTGCGGAGAATGTGTCCGAAGCATGCAGCTATTTTTATAGTTCTTCTAACTTAGTTATGCCACTTAATTCATTAGTAATGTAGTCAACCCAGGTTCAGTAGCCTTATACTGATATGGTAATGTTTTTCTTATTTTTTTCCCAGCGCACAAATAATAGCATTGGTCCTTAAAATTGCACAAAAAAAAAGTTATACGCACACCGTGATCAAAACATAGAGGGAACATTGGTCATGATACATATTTCTCATACCATCCAGCTCTAATTGACAAATTTTCTATCACTCATTCACTCCTGATAATGTGCAAGCAGTTGATATCCTGAATTGATACAGGATAGATCAGAGTAACGACAGTTACTTCGGGGGGCCAGGGTCCTCACCGGACCATTGTGCAATTTCTTTGATCTAATTGAACTATTTTATTAATATTCATTCTATCTATCACGCTCACCTAGGATTATATTATTTCTTTACTTCCTCGTTTCTTACTCCATTACTCGGTCTGATTTCATCTTGCTTCTGCCAAAACAAACATTAGGTTAATGATTTTGTGTACGCACCCAGTGAGGAAGATAAACATTTCCTTCGTCAGCTACAAACTCCAAAACACCACAATGTGTTATTCTTTTGGTTTTCTTATTTGTCAGCTTGAATATCATGGGGTACTCTATGTTTAGTCGAGTCAACTGCTCTAGCGCAGACGGAGGCATAATAACTGAAATAAATAAAAATATATTACATTGAGAATGAAAAATGATTTAAATGAATTTAGAGCTCAATAATAATTAGATGGAATCAAAATAAAGTCCTACAAAATTTGTTTTGGGATAAATCAATACATTGTTTGCATTGTTCACTTTGACACATCTACACTGCTGAGATCACTAGATGCATCTAGTGGTCACATAAACAACTGCACCACATGCACGACATGCCAGACAAAGTATATTTACAACTCCACAAAAATATTGCAACACTGCTCATTGTCAGTATTTCGCCTCATAGTACATCATGTTATTTAATCTTATACTTTATATAATATAAAGGCTTGTGTACACATATGGACGTGAAAAGGAAGCAAGTACTTTTTTATAGTTAAAAAATAATGTAATTTTTTATAAATACGAGGTTAAACAAAAAGTTAATGCACTGAGCCACTGAAAATCTTATTTTAATTATTCTGAAACGGGAACATGATCATCCACAAAATACCCTCACCTTGATTAAATGCTTCTTCCATTATTGGAACCAGTGTTGCATGTCTATCAAAGTTAGGCCCTTCAGGTGCCTCGTCGTTTCACATTTTACGTTTTTTACAACCTCAAAATATTCACACCCGATAATCGTTTTTATGTTAAGAGATCAAAAAGTCACAGAGAGCTGTGACAATTAAATCAGGTGCATAAAAGGAGGATGTTATGTGATAATCATGTCATTTTTGGTATAAAAAAATAAAAAAAACCCACGCCAATTATCACCGAGTACAAGGATGCATTGTAGTGATGCAGGATCCAGTTTTTTTCCACCCACAAATCAGGTTGTGCACGTCGCACATATTCATGCAGGTGTTTCAAAACTTCCACATAAAATGAAGCACTCGTATTTTAAAATCATCTCCTTTGCATGAAATTCACCCACTTTTGCAGAGTTTAACAAGAAATTTGATGTTGACTCTTTGCTCAGTTAAAACAAAACTGTTTTGACTGTGCCAAAAAAAAATTGTTTACAAATACTAGCACAGAAAAATATGAATGTACTCGAATATGAATGTATGAATTATGTGAATGTAGGACTTACGACTCATAAGACTTCCCTCTAGACACCAAACCATGGTAGAAGCGTACCGTGTTACTACTTCAGCAGAAAAAAATTCAGTGCACAAACATTTTGTCCACACCTTGTATGTGTATTTTAGTGACTTACGTAACTAAGAAAGTGTCAAGTGTAAATAGCGTAATGTAACTAAGTAATACTATTATTGTGAGTCCACATTTTTTGAAAAAAAATTACATACGCTTAGATTTAAGGGATTTTCTTTGATTTGTACCTGTTTACACATATTATGGGGGTCCCACATGTTCGAGACAGTGCAGTAATAGGGAATAACATGCGTAGGCAAACAAATGCATTTTACAAGCTTTTTAAAGTATTTTATTTCTTACACTTTCTAAAATTTATAAATTAACAAAAATTTTGAACTTTGAATGGACTAAAAAGTGGTAGTATGCGTAGCGGCAAATTAGTTCATTGTATTTAGGGGCCAAGAATTAATTTGTACATCTAATAATCATATCACCAGTTATGTGTACACCTAATAAATAATGTAATTGTGTCATCAGTCATGGCTTAGCGGGTTAAGGTGTCTAACTAGAAATCAGATTCTGTCTGGGAGTGCAGGTTTAAATCCTACCGATTGCAAGTTTTTTTATGAGAAGTTACAAGACAATTTATTTTCACATATAGCCAAGACACAAACCACTTTATTTGTACTGCTGATGAAGGCCTGGCGATGAGACTCTGAATTTATTCAAATGGCAGTCAATCTGAATTTATATTTTTTCGTTTATCGTTTTCAGCAGTTAGTTGCACTTTGACTGCCGCCATTACACAATGTGTTTTGTGTTATTCTGATGACTATACATACAAAGAAGTAATTGGAATTTATAAAACTGAAATTTAACAACCCTATTTACAATGGACCAATTTCTACCAAACGAAAAATTTATTTAAAATTTGATGTTATATCATAAGTAGCATTAAAAATATTTATAATCTACTGGGATATGTTATGGATGTTTACAAGTGTCAAAGATGGTTCACAAAATTTTGATCAGGAAATTTTGATTTAAAAAATAGCCCTGGAAGTGGAAGACCTATTAAAGTGGATGACGTCATACTGGCTGCCTAAATTGAAAGCAATCTAGCACTATCTATTGAAAAAATTGCAGACAAACTCAAATACTCATGGACAAGTCAAGCATTCAACTTTATCACAAAATATAGGCAAGATGTGGAGACAAGGAAAATGGATACCGCACAAACAAAGCGAAGAATACCTAGGCGATCGAATAGACGCATGTGAACAACATTTGGAAATGGAATCAAAAATGCCATTTACAACATCTGATAACTGGAGACGAGAAATGGGTGCAATACTCAAACCAAGGATGCAAAAGCAACGGCTTTCGAAAGGTCAGGTAATGAAACCCATCACTAAGCCCGGCCTCACAATGGAAAATCATTGTGTTTGTTTGGTGGGACTGCAAGGCCATTATTCACTTTGAAGCTTTCAAACCTGGACAAACAATAAATGCACCATTGTATTGTGAACAACTGGACCGTTTAGCGGCGGAAATTAAAAAATAATTATAAGCATTCAAATCTTTTATTTAAAAAACGACATTCTTTTTTGATACCCCTAATATTATTTTCTGATTTATTAATTCTAGAAATGTTGGCCATGTAGTAAATTATTTAAAAAAACTTATACGAAAAATACTGCAAGCAACCATTTGATAATGAGTATATTTAAAAATGATAAAAATTCTATTTTCATATAAATATTACATATGTACAAAATGTAATAAATTAAAATAATCAATACGCCATATTGAATTATATCTGATGAAAGGATAGATTGGCACACAAAGTAAGGACCAACAGTATCATATAAAACCTGACTATCAAATAGACAGACCAAATTTAATTAGGGCTGTGTTAATGCTTGAACCTTATTTACACATTTTAGAATGTTCTTGTCGGTGCAATGTTAGTCAAGTCCCTGTCCTAGACCTAGACATAAAAATAAGAATGATAGCAAAATAAGAATATCTGTACAAGAATGATACCCCTCCTACAAGTATGGTGTATAATTAAATGTTTTAAGTAGATTTAAATACAGTTGAAAAAAGGATACCATCCCAAAAACTAACTTTTGCCTCCTCTTTCCACATCTTGTCGTTCGTTTCCCGGTAACATCGACACCGAATAACATCGATAAGACATTTCAAATGGTCTTGTAATCTCATGGAACATGTTGAACCCAAATTGAAACTAAAAACATAAAATTTACACATCACTCACTACATGAACAAAGAAAATATTGTAATACACTATGACAAAAGAATACCATTGTTATTTTTTTTTTTTAAATCGTTTAGAATTCGAAATACTGCGGTCACACGATATATTTTTTTAGAACTTAATATATTGTTAAAGAAATCGTGCAGATTGTTTTATTATGTCCCAATTATGTCTTCTCCATAGATAATTTCTCTTGGTTTGACCATAGATAAGATTTTGACATTTCTTTGGAAGTTGCAAGTAATGATGATCGAGTACAATTTTTTGGTGTCTTAAAATTTAGTGAGGCACTTTTAAGTTACGTGTTACTTTTAAGGTACGTGTCACGGTCGCATCTCACGTGTGACGTTCACGTATTACGAATATTATTTACGGCGCAAATTTTAAATGAATGTTTAGCTTTATTCAAATATTGCTGTGCGGGCCGCGCGCCGGGCAATGCAAGCCCCTCCTCACCCCACTCCTAACATGCATCCACAGCGGACGAAGGGTCGCTACTTCCTCCCCCGCGCATTTGGCCGAGGTGGGTTTTTGCCAAGCTGAAACTACTCTCTCTCGCTCTACGCCTGTCGAACGTACCGGACCTGCTCCGGGGCACCGCCGGCTTTGTGGCCGACAGCCGGGCAACTCCATACTGACCACCATCTTGCCTCGAGACGAAGCCGCCAGGAAACTGCGATGTGCCTCCTGGAAGCATCCGAGGACCCCGCCATGGACACGAGGCAAACGGCGGATATTCTCGCCGCTCACAACGGAGAACCGGAGGCCACCCAACACGAGACGACCGGACGCGGCCACAGAGACCACATGGCGAGCGAAGCCCGCGTCCGTTAACTGGACGCCGCTTGTCGCACGTACCAGTGGCGGGCCACACGTGGCCATGCAATTGGCCACAAATGTGAAAACAGACAAAAGTGAGTGAGAAAAACAATTAGTGCGCCCGCGTTTAATTAAGGTTAAATATAAGTAGCAATAAGAATTTATATTTTTTTCATATTTTCTTGTGTTGTAAATAAATGTGTGAATTTGTATATAGAAAGACGTGTTAATTTAATTTACATTCCCGCCATCTCCTTGTGACCACCACAAATGTTGATTTCGCAACGACCAGAACGGTGCGTTTATATCAGTAAGTATGACAGGGGGGTTTTCTATAAAATATATTTATCGACTTAAAATAAGTTTATTATAGCGGCCCCGTACTCTGGCGCAATTATTTCCAGGTATCACATATTTATTACGCTGTGAGTATGAGAATGAGATAGGTTAAAATATAAACACGGAACACAAAGATCAATCATTTCTTTTCTGCCACAAGTGAATGAGCAGGTATACATTTTTAATACTAACTTAAACTAATTTAATTCTACCGTATGTTATGCGCGCTGGTCGTTATGTTGGCTTTTTTCATATATCACTTTGCGCTCTGTCTTATCACATAGTTATTTAAAAATCCCAAGTAATTAAAATAAATCAACTAATAATGAATAAATTATTTTCACTGCTTTATATTCAATGCATCAATAATCGTGTCGACTATTTTGGTATAAGACTTTCTCGAATTCAATTTTTATTAGATTGTATGAAATGGTGTTAATGGAGTGATGAAATCGTGATCTCTTGTCTCCGATACTTCAAGTGTCAAACCGAGTGATAAAAGTGAAATCCTCATGATCAGGTGGTATGAAACAAATCCAATAATTGGATCAATAATTATACGATTTATAATTCTTAACAATCGCATTGGGGTAATTTTTTTACTACGCGTATGATTCCTTTAAAACAATATACTTTAATATAGTATTTTAAGAAAAGTGTCTTAAAATTTTTTCTGTATAAATAAAATTGAAGTGATATTTTTAACTTTGTCCAATTCTTTTAATAATACCATAATAATAGGTTTGTTATAACAAATTGTTAAGATGTTATAACTTTGACTGAAATAGGCGTTTTAAAATCGCATTAGTTATAACAAAATTAATTAATCATTTATAACAAAATCCACAGATTATTTATTATTTTAATGTTTTTAAAATTATTTCCAACATCCGACATTTTCCGCATGAAATGGTACTGGTACTAGTAAAAGTATCTGGCTACAAAAAACTACATTTTGTAGCTTTTATTCAATAATTCTTTCGCTGTGTATGTGGCATCCGCTAACGAATCCTTTTGCAATTGGGTGTCGTGTAGTCGGCCGCAAGTGCCCGTTTATAGTATTTATAAAGTATTAATTTCACATTAAAAAACCGATTTAAGGAAGTTCGTCGACTATCAGTGTTAAAAATATTGACATTTGTTAGGAACTATTTTCTCTTGTTATGTGCGCCATGTTGGGTGGCCGCTGGCATTTGCGTGAAGTTTGTTGAGTGATTTGACAGTTTTTTTAGTATATCTAGTTATAAGACAATTGTGATTATAATTTGAAGTTTATCGTTTTTTCGTTGTGCAATCGGAGCATATTTTTAATATTCCACCATGACTCAAATACTGCCTATCCGGTTTCAAGAGCATTTACAGGTATGTACGACAGATTCCGAAAGCCGCATAAAAATTCGCGGAACAGCGATTTTCTTGGAGTAATTCCAATGGAAAAATTATATTCCTTAGTAGATTATGAATCGTTTAACATGTTTCTAATTGTAGATTTTCGCTTGCACGCGCAGGGTTTTGTATTATTGTCATTGCGCAATGCCTTGCAGATTTCCGTTGACAGATGGGATCCACCCCCTACTCACCGCTTTCTTTACGTTCGCATTTTGGGAGTATTGATTTGTTCCACATTCATTACCCGAACATATGTTTTCTGACACTTAAATTTTAAAATAGACTTCCTTAGCTTTAATGTTTACTTACAATTTTACCGGTCATTACCGTGCAAACATTTTCTTTGTCGGTTGGTCTCTCGACCGGAACTTGTGCATCGCGGCTCTTACACGAGTTCGTTATGCGTAAAAATGTCGAAATAATTCATTAAAAGTACAGACATAACACGTCACAAAGTAATCTCTAAATTTCTCCTACCTACTTTATTGTAGTTTGCGGCTCCATTTTTCAATATTATCGGAACCGACAATTTTTTATCGCTTCTTTCGGCCCTATCCAGCTTTTGTTTTGTAATCTTTTGACAGGGCGTGATGATATTAAGTGAGTCATACACAACTATTGAAAATTTGTAACAAATTATGATAAGTCATTAACCCTGTATGACATCTCAATTCAATAAATTGATTCCTTAAATATCAATTGACATCATTATTAACTTACAACATTTGATATGATGTAATTTTTCCCAGGTATACAGGCCTTTTAATACCCCAGTTGCATTGGAAAATTAACCTTTTTGGTGCTATTTTGTCATTTAAAATTGCATTCTACATTTATTTATTGAATTTGTTTTCAGTGGCATAAAATACTTTAAAAAATATATTATAAAATTGGCCATCTACAATAATTTTCAAATAATACTTTGCATTTCTGGCTGATGCAAGTGATTTTTTATTTTAAATTTTATATTTGATTACCTTTGTGGTTCCAAATTTCATTAAAATGTTTCCAGGTCTGACCAGGGGAGAGAGATGATAATCTGAATAGTGTAGTTGAACCTGCCATAATTGATTTTAGAAAAATTGAGATTAATGCATCATTTTGTACGGTCTTTATACACACCATTTTCAAATTTATCTTCATTTTATTGTGTACCTAATTTGTATTTTCAGTATTCTGAATAATTTCAAGTGATTAATTGAAATTACAGATATCCATTTGATGCAGAGCAATTATTCCATAGGCATTTTTAACACTATTACATTAGTTAACAATAAGATTATAAAACAGTTCTAGAAACATTAAAATAATACATTTGTTTTAAATTCACATTCTATTTTCCTTACTTGTGCACAAAAATCTAGAACATGTTACACATTGTGAATTTAACTTTATGTATCATCAAATAATCTAATTAGATATACAATCGCATACTTCTCAAATTACTTTACCTAAATTTTTATTAATTTTACGGAGAAACACCCACAATGTTCAAAAACACATTTTGTAAAGGTATTATTGTAATTTTTGATTACGTAATTAACAAAAAAAATATATCACTGCTCTAGTAAAATTGTGAAATATGTATAGTGCTAGAAATCAGGCACCTATCTGATATGATCAATTGGAAGAGATTATGAGGAGGGTAATGTCTCTAAAATTAATTGAATATTTGAAATATGATGCACTTCAGCTTAAAAATGTGTGGGCGTTTCGTCCTTAGCTTAATCCTCAAGAACTCAAAGACTAAATTGTCTGGGAATATGTTAACCGAGATGAGAAAAATAAAAATAATTTGATACAGAAATGGCTGCAAACATTTTTTGAGATTTTGCTATTGCATAAGAGGTGCGGTTTGTTTTTTTCATATCATTTATTACAAAATTACCTTTTGTGACTGTCCACACATAATGGTGTCATGTTTTAAGTAAGAGAAAGAATAAGTTAATTTTTAGTGTTTGATTTAATTTTTTTGTGATTTTTTAAAAATAAACTGCACTCACACGGGTAGCTCCCATTTATGCAACTTCAGATGAAGCAATGTTAATACAAAAAGCTGAAATTCTTGAGCATATGACATTGCAATTAGTGCATTGACTAGATTTTTTTATTAAGTTTATTCATTAAAAGTATTTATGAAAAAACAATCTGAATTATTACAAAATCATTTTATATAAATCACTTTTAAACACATTATAGTTTATCAACTCAAATTTATATTTTTTTTCTGAAAAAATATCTTTGTAATCTGACAGCATGACGGGGATATCATATTTACTACATTACATACGTTAAAACAACTTATTTATATGGATTTATCGCCACTCATTTTGTTACTGTGAAGAAGAGAAAATAGAATGCCACACCTTTCTGCGCTGTCATGTAATGTGTCCAGTGTTTAGCTAACATGATCACGTCATATTAGGTTTCCATATCATCCTCAAAATGTCTGCCATCTTTACTCTTCATTTTATTTGCTCTAAAACAACTGTTTCAATAATATATCATGGATTTTGTAATGTTTTTAAAACTACTTGCCTAATTGAAAACTGCTAAGCATCAGCTATTTCAAAATTAATTAATGCCTTAGAGAAGTGTCCCCTTATAGAGGAGAAAGAATGTGAAGATATAAATGAATACCATTATGCTAAATGACATATTTCTTTTTAAAAAGTCGACACCTGTTTTATTTTAACATTTTATGAATGCTGTATTCTTGTTAAAATTTCTGATATGCCTTTTTGGGTCAGATTAAAAAAAAATTATTATACAAATAATATTAGGTCAGTAAAGTTATTGCTGTTTTATTATGTAAGTTATAATTCTTGGAATTTGTGAGACCTATTTAATGACTGCATGGTAAACAAATTGGATTATAAAATCCACTCTCTGAGTGAGTTTCATTCAATGAGTTCACCTTGAGCACTTATTCATGTCAGTTTGTATTTTGTTTTACCCATTTAATATGGCTGACCGAAAGTAAGTTATTATAAAAGTTCAAACTTGGTTCCAACATACCAGAGACCTGCCAAAATATTAGTACGACATTTGGAAAAGACGCAGAAGGGAACGGAGGATTTGTTACTGGTTGCATTGGATGCACTCTGAAGGATTCCCAATTCTGCAAAAATCATTCACCACGAGTTTCTAAAAGTGCGAGAAACCATCATTGCTTAGGAGGGATTGTTAAAAAAACAGGCAACACTGGCAAACAGGAAGAAAATTTTGTTTCTTCAAGACAATGCTCGATCTCATGTGGCAATGATGACCCGAACAATGATTACGGAGCTTGGATGGGAACGTCTACTCCATCCACCAGGCCTTTTACTAGCAGATCTCTTATTTTGATTCGCTTGCATCAAAAATATAATACAGTTTTAAAATCTGGTCTACATCAGACAATCAACTTTCTATGTTTGGTAACGTTGCTGGTCAATATATAAGAATATAGAAATAAATAATTAATCAAAAATAAGTAGAAGTATTTTTGTTGATAGACAATGCTATGGATATTTTTACTAACACTAATTAATTAACAATTATTATACAAAATAAATTATGGAAATTGGAACAAAAAATATATAGGCCAAACTGAGAAATCTTATGAGAATAAAAGAAAATCGTCATTGCTTAAAAATAATAATTTCCCAGAATATCTAATCACACAATTGAAACTAACCACTCTTTCGATAGTCACAATTTAAAACTTCCCCACTTGGTACTCCATAAAGGATTAATAACGATCAACTTGGAAACTGTTGAAATACAAAAAAATCTAAGAAAACATATAAACATCACATTTTCTAAAACCTCACCCCTACTGTCCATCTTCCACGCCGCGCCCCTCTACCCAAACAAGTCAGCACCTAGCTGAAATTAGATTATTTATCAATTACACCTAATGATGAAAGACGATAGAGATAAACCTCGCAAAACTATAGAAGTAACCAAGCTCAAGGTGTGTATTATAAAGTTTAGTTTAGAAAAATTAAAAACATTGAGATAGTTATTATGTGGTTGCCTTTTTAGTTACTTTTGCAATTAAAACATAAATATAGAAAATACTATTCTTATAATTAAAACAGAGTTTACAATTTTTAAATCATTAAATTTGATCACAACATTGTGCTCATCAAAATTGTAAATGTTATATTGAATTTGCGAAGCAAGATTTTAAATCACTGGAAAGTTTTGCTTGCAGGTTTTTTTTTTTGCATCATTTAGTCATTAACACAATGAAGTTTTTGTAATACTATTAGTGTTATTGTAAGAAATAAAGACTAAAGTAAAACGTGAGAATATATATATTTCTAGCAGATAGTTATACTTTACAGTATATGTATGTCCTGTAATCTAGCTCCTTAGATTCCAAGCAAGGGCTGTCAACCGAAAATGTCAACTCTTCAAAATACAGCCTCTCTTCAACTTAATTGATTTACGGGCACGATTGAATGAGAAATAACACATTTGTAACTAAAATAACACTGTAGATCTATTATTTATTTATTCATATGGTCTTTATTATTAAATTATTTTATATTTTATTTGTTACAAAAAAGTTAAATAAAAGTTATGAAGGGCTTGATATTCAATACACTTCACTTAATCGCAGCGCACCGCGTCCATCAGAGAGCTGCTATAGCAAGTAGAAAGACCAATAATAGAGCTTGGTTGCTATGCAAAGCGGGCCGCTGAGGCGAGTTATCGACATTCGCAACATGCCTATTAATAAATAATGTTTTGTACCCTTGCACATTATAATATGTTTTTTATTATGTTGACAAAATGTAATTAAATTTTTTCTAACTAATTGGTTAATGGACATTGGACGTCTCATTCAATGTCTCAAATCATGAAATTAACATTTTTTTCAAATTTGGAATTATAAAAGAATGTGCAAAATTTACATACCATAAATTTTATTTATTTTGACACTAAACCGTCTCACGGGAGCTAGATTTTATATTTTTAACATTTGTTATTCTCGGCTTGACCCCATTTTATCAGAAGTGCTTTTTTTAAATTCTCTCCACGCATAAAACGTTATAATAAACACAATTTCAATGATACACGGGATTCACCTAAAAAGTTTGACAGCCTCAGCAATCAGAAACATTTGTGCAATTTTTGACATATTGATCATTCATCGATACTAAAAATGGTTTAGAACATTTAAATAGGGAGATTTTATTACTGAAGACAAACCTCGAAGTGGAACACCTAAAATTGGCAATGAAGATTGAATTTCTACTGAAATTCGGGCCAACCCAGTGATGTCAATTCAAGAATTAGCTAACACAACTGAATTCTCATGGTCCAGTGTCCAAAGATACGTTAAAAATATTAGAATTTTTGAAAACACAGGATTTAGGTCCCGCATTAATTAAGCGACATGCCATGCGTACGTACGTTTGACACTTTGGGAGCACAGGAAACAAATTCATATTTTTTGCATCATACAGTAATGGGATAAATAGTGAATACTGTATGATAACAAACAACGCAAAATGCGGTGGCTTTTGACCAAGCGTGTAGCAAGTACAACCCCAAAACCCGGCCATACTTTAAAAAAGGTCCTATTTGTTAGGCAGGACATTCATAGGTCAATTCATCATGAATTACTTAAATTAGGCGAAACAATAACGACAGACAAGTACTGTGAACAGTTGAATGGATTACATCAAGCGTTGAAAACAAAAAGACCTGCTTTAGTAAATCGAAACACAATCTTTTTGTAACATGATAATGCTAATAATAGTTACATGATAAAAAATTTGCGCACTAGGATGAAAAATTGTGAATCGCCTCCCATGGTAACCCCATCTGATTATCATTTGTTTAGATCCATGCATAGTTATTTAGATAGAAGAAGATTTGACCCGGCGTTGGTCGCTCGTTTTTTTGCTTATAGCGAATAGCTGCCTCTCAGGTCTTTACGTTTTTAACCTAGAATATCGAATATTTATTTACATCTTTTTTTTTTTTTATCTCTGGTGTATTTGTAAATCAGGGTTCGCCATTTTTATCTAAGGGATCAAGAAAATATTTCAAAAAAGTTTTTTATATTATACATCAAAAAAGTTAACAAGAAAGTAAATAATAAGAAGAAATTATCGAAAAATAAAAATTGTAGCTCAGTTTAAGCCCACGTGAAAGATGTCCTCTCTCCATTTTTAGTATAAAACTACTAAATGTATACAAAAATAGCAAATATGTTTTTGAGCTTGTAATACATGAAAAAAATATAATTCTTGGAAATCAGTTAATATGTTTCACACAAAAAAACTGTCTTGAGTGAACGCTGCGTTGCCACGATGGGAGAAGTATTGTGTAGAGAAGTAAGTACGTGATTTGCAGATTTGCCAGTCGCAATGAGTCACTGGTCGGGAGGGCACTGTACGTTCACATTTTGTACTCACTTTAATATTCATTAAGCATGCAACTTATCTAATGTTGTGTTCAAAAGTTCAGACAAGAAGGGACAATGGTTAACCAAACTCCTCCGGGACCATCAACGTCAGCAGCAACGCCAGTACTGTGGCTCAAGTTCGACGTGAAATTATGCGCAATCCGCGTAAATCTGCAGCCTGTACTGGAATAAAAAATCAACAGTGCACATTATTTTGAAAAAGAAACTACAGTTTCACCCATACAAACTGCAAATCGTGCAGTTTATCAACGAAAATGACTATTCATTACGTGAAACCTTAGCCAGAACGATGCTGAAATGTTTTGGAACAGCACGAATGCTTGGAAACGTACTGACATTATTGACGAAGCACATTTTCATATCGATGGCTATGTTAATAAACAGAACATGAGATACTGGTGCCCCGACAATCCAAAGGAACGCCATCAAAAACGTTTGCATTGTCCAAAAACGACAGTGTGGTGTGCAATTTCTGCCCGAGGGATAATTGGCTCTTGTTTTTTTAACCAGCGAGTGACAGTCACTGCTGACGTGTATTGCCGAAAGATCAACGAGATTTTTGTACCGCAACTGCAGCTGTTTCCCGGGTTCAATAACAGAACACAATTTCAACAAGACGGGGCCCCTCCACACACAGCTAGAGTTTTAGTGGAGAAGCTGAGGGAAATTTTTCCCAATAAATTAATTAGCAAGTACAGAGACATACCCTGGGCTCCTCGGTCACCGGACCTTACACTGTGTGACTTTTTTCTGTGGGGATACCTAGGTCGAGAGTTTACAGCAACAATTCAGGCCCTACAAGAAAATATCCGCCATGAAGTTGCTGCCATTGAACCAATGCTTTGCTCTCGCGTGTTCGCAAATTTAAGAGACGGCATTTAGACGATATTATTTATAAAATGTAAAATCCACATTGTTAAACTCCATTTTGTATAAATAAAATATGAGAATAACATTGTAGTTTTTTTAAATTTAATATTAAACTTGAAAATTTTCCGCTGGGCACCCTTTAGTATAAAGTCTGAGATGCTTGGATTGCAAGTTCTCCAATATTAGGTACACTGATACAGCGCAACAATACATTGCAAAAAAATAGCCAAACTTCTCCACAGGGTTGAAGAGAATGTGCATTGAGACAAATAGAACCAAAACCAAAGTCATGATTGGCATTTAAGCTGGAGCATTACCCACAATCAGGGAATATCTCTGTTTCGCATAACCATAATGACAAAAATGTGTTGTGTAAAGTGTCTCATTTTTTCCCATCTGCCTTTAAGAAGTAGAAACACGAACATTGAGAGCAAGCGTGAGAAATAAATTTGACAATTTGAGATGTGGTGTCAGGTGCTGGAGGTGAATGTTCGCAATCCCTCTGACAGCAATGCATTCTATTGCCTTAAATTTGGAACAATTGAGGATCCAATATCCACCATCTTCCAATTTCACACGGAGAATGATAACCTAGAATAATTAGTGAGTGACTGATGAAGGTAGAAAACCAGAGAGATAAATATCTTGTTGCAGCGGCTCTTCAACTGCAGGCTGTAGAGGAGAATTGGCAAGGTCATCAACAGGTCAATTCCTGGGGGTCACGATTCTCAGTAATTAGAGGAACCGAAGAAAAAGATCCAATATAAGGAAGAAAAAAATAATACAAAGCTAATCCAACCAGCAACCTCAATATGTTTTCTCAAGTGCTACTTGTGACATGCCTAATATACGATTGTTCCATCAAATAATAATAATATTGGATAATTTTTATAGTGTCATTTTTGTAAAAAAATTCACTTCAAAGGCGCGCTTTACACATTAATTGTTTATAGTCATTATTTATCACCGATATATTTTGATTTTTTGTGTCCAGTTGTATTATTTAATGTCGCAATAACTATTCTGTCCATGTCTTTGATTGTCTGTTATTTTTATTTTCCCATAAAAATTATGAATTGCAATTATCCCTACAGATTTTTTCCGATTATTGTTTTCGGCTCCGATTTTCAATACAATTAAAATATTTAATACAATTCATTGCCTGAATTACTTTATTTAAATAAATAAACTTTTGTATTACAAATTGCATTCCTTAAGCTGCATTCCGTACCATGCTGATAATAAATAATGGTCTCAATCAAAATCTTGAAAAGTGGTACAGACAGCTCCATAGGTCATAAGACTGATACCCATATCATATTGAGTATTAGTCATTATCATTTGCCAACCAGTTATTTTAAGATTAATTTATGCTAACATTATCATTATCTGAAAAGAAGACATATTATTTACTTCCATTCATTATATATTTTTCATTCCATCTGCCATGCAATTATTTTATCAAGTTCATTGAATTTTTCTTTCAATATACGGTCACAATATTTTATTCATTGGTTTAGTTTCATTCATGACAAATTAGAGTGACCCTTTTCCTTCTGATATTATAAGCATTGGAAAAAAATAATTGTGAACATCCTGTCAATCATACAGTCAGCGCCTTGAATATCTTGCCCTTGATATTGTTGAAATAAATCATATTGGTAGAGTCTGACATCATAAAATTAAAATGGTGTCATCGTGTATAGTTTTATTTATTTCCTTTTTTTTGTTATTGTTTTTTTTTTTACTTTTTTGATAGACAAGTGTTAATTAACTAGTGCAAGTGGATATCAAATTTGAAAGGTGTGGTTTCTTTATTAGGCTGTTAAATGTTTGTATTGCATCTAATAAAATGTTCACCATTTGAATAATACATATATGCTGGACTTTTCTGTAATAGACATATATTTTGATATTGTTAAACTTCTTTCTCGCTCTTTAATTATGTGGTCTCAGATTTCTTCTTAATTCCCTATTAAAATGGGTGATTTCTCCATTGTTTGCTATAAAAATGTAAATCAAGTGAGTTAACCAATTTCTAAAATATACTCACAAAATTATATGGTACATCCCAATCTCTCATCAGTTGCAAAAAGCAATTATTTAGATATTTGTCATATTTAGGGATAAATTTGTCCCATACGATATTTTACAAATTTTTGTTCACTAGCATACTTATTATTTTAACATTTTATGTCCTAAAAATCAAGGACACAAGTGTAAAGAGATATGTAAAGTGTTCATATATGTACTGCATAAAATTACATCAAAATAGAGTAAATATTCTGACAGCTCCAACCAGCTTATGAAAAGAATGATGTGCTTTGAGGCCTTTTTGTTGCTATATTTCTTGTTTTGTGCTGTATTGGAGATATAAGTAATAAAATATTTTGTAAAATTATTGAAATAAAATAAATTTCTAAAAAAATGTTTTTTCAACATTTTTGTTTTTATCTTATTTTTCTAAAATTCTTTTAGTATATTTATTTATCCCTGTTACTAATAATTTGAAAAACGATGTAAAAAATATAATAAAATGATAGAAGGAGAACGAAAACGAAATGTCTGCATCACTGAATGATGTTTCATAAATTATTGCAGAAGTGGGCGGCGATTAAATGTTTTAACAACTCAAAAATTAAATAAACTAAATTGTATATTCATTTTATTATTTAAATAATATTATTTCCTCACATAAACACATGTATTTAAAAGGTTTTAAATAAGACTTCTTGGAAAGCTGATATATATTGATCCAAGAGTATTTTTTATAAGGGTTAAAGTTGCTTCAATTCATATTTATTGAAACTGTTTTGTTTTTTTATCCTTTCAGCTCACAAATGTGGGGATCAACCAGGCCTCGGTATCCTTCAACACACTCACGATGGAGTCTGACAAGTTCATCTGCGTGCGCGAAAAGGTCGGCGAGACTGCAGAGGTGGTCATCATCGACATGGCCAACCCGACCGAGCCGATCAGACGACCAATCAGCGCAGACTCTGCCATCATGAACCCTGCTAGCAAGGTGATCGCGCTCAAGGGGAAGGCGGGCGTCGAAGGTGGTTAGGATTCAGGAATATTTTATACTCTCTCTGTGATTATACATTAAATTTACATAAATATTTGCAAAGGTATAATTTATATTATTTGTTAGTAAAAATACCAAAAGATTGTAGTCTATTTCATGTATTAAATATCACTAAAACATTAATTAATATAAATTCAGAAATTATAATGTAACGAGTCGTAACATTGGATGTTTAAGGAGGGGGGCCTTTCAAAACTAATTTTTCGCATTATTAATGAAGTTGTGGGTTTTTATTATTCATTTATATCAGAAGTTATAGACCAGAAGACCATATCTTATAATGTAAAACTAATAAACTAAATATTATTTGCCATAATTAAAACAATACAAGAATTATAAGAACGACCACAATCATTTTTATTTTCAGTGTCACAAAATTGCTTTAATATGGAAAATTCTTACATACAATATAGACTACTGATTATCTGAGAGATGGTGAAAAAATCCCAGATTAATCCAAAAATTACAAAAGTCACACAATATGCGCGCGCTTACTGACCAAAAGTCGTGCATTTGTGCTCGATGCAAATGCTACTCGGGATGTTGCAAGGTTGTCAAATAACTTCCACCATAAATATTTTTGCAGTCATTCTTCGGACATTGTAAAATATCTTCGACATTAAATACTTTATGGTCAGATACACTTTCATCTGAACTAAGCCAATCACATACTGTTTGCTCATTAAAATCCCGCACCTGTTAATGCATCGCAAATTTTGTGGCACTTATTTATTGTAATATTGTTTGAATTCGATTTGTTCTGACCTGTTCTATAAATGCTTGAAACTTGAAGAGGTCAATTTACACGCAGCTAGTTCATCACTACTAACCAACAAACAAAGTTTTTCGCCTTGAATGGCAATTTATCCAATATCATGCCTCTATTTAAACCATGTTAACCATTAAGAAGACGCATCAAAATCATCTTGCAATTTTAATTCATCACAAAAATATTTTGCTTTAGCAGCGCAAATAAATAAAACCTATGGCACCCCTGATTAGGGATTGAAAATCTGGAGCTATTTTGGAAAATCTGATTTTTAAGTTTCTTAAAAACCAAAATCCGGATTTAATCTGCATTTTTGAAAATTATTTAATATTTTGATATTTTTTTAATGAGCACATTCGGCTTAACGTTAAAGACATACTGATTCCATTTCTTTGATTAAAACACTGGCAGAAAATAAATAGGTTTTTATTTTTTAAAAAATCATTTCAAATTAAATACTAGTACTACTAAAAACCAACCATGTATATACAATCATCTTATAATATATCGTCTTTATTATTAAGAGCTGTATCAAACCATCTAGGTATTAAATGTATCTTTTAAATCTATTAAAAATCAACGAAAATATATCTTTCTCATAAAAAAAAAAACAAATTCTAATCCTTTTCTTTCTTATGATCATTACAAAACTACAATAAGTAAATGAAATAAAACTCAAATCAATATCTATGACTTATAAATGTCTAAATATTAAGTGAGGAGGCAGAGGGGCTTCAATACATTTGTTAGCTTGTTGAACGCGTTTCATAGGTCATTATTACATTGCAAATAACATGTTTGGTTTTTTAAATTCGAAAAATCCGGATTCATATTAAAAAATCTGAATACTGATTTCATTATAAAAATTCCGGATTATCCAACTCCGAATTATCAAAATTATGGCAAACCCCACCGCCGTCATAAATTACCGCGCTATGCTCTAAGGCTTCCGCTACTATTTACAATTCAGTTTTACATCAAAAACAATAATTAGTTTTTATATAATATATTTTCAGTCTTATTTTAGTGTTCATTTGAAGTTTAATACGCTGCTCAATCCGGCAAAAGCGGAAGTGGAATCTGTCACTTTTTGGGTAAAAATGCCAATAAGATATATTTTCCCGCATATTTTAGCTATAATATTAATCAATATTGTAGTTATTCACAAAATAAGTTGTAAATTTCGTGAATTCGACAGCTTTACACTGATCTTAAAAGAAAACAATATTTTCTTGAACATATATAACATTCTATGTACGTCATTTTGTAAGGTATCAATGTTTTATATTCCATATGTATGTTTAGCACTGTTATCTTTTAAATATAGCAAAATACTTTATAATAATGAAACAATCAGATCACAAGACGGCAATGTGATGTTTCCACCAATCACATTAAACAAAAGCAACAAATGAATCTGACACAATAATTTTGAATGTCGATGTTCCTTTATGGTGTCATTCTAGATATATAGGAATTTTAACTGATCTCAAAACATATTTTTTAAATATGAAAAAATTATTATTAATAGATATTGAAAAACTGAAATGATTTAAATATAATTAAAATAACACCTCATAAACAAATTGAATGAAGAAGTTGCCTAGATATTTATTTATAAATAGTTTTCTCTTCAGAGATCTTGTACCAGTTTATAAATCCTGTATGTAGGTGTTTCATTAAATTATTTAATTTTCAATCGATTAACTCGAACGCCAATACACTATTTCATTCTACAATATTATTATGATAAAACTCTAGAAATTAGTTTTTTCTGACAGCTTGTATTGAATGCGAGAAAATCAACCATTTTATCATATCTTTTTATCAAAACCTTTCTCTGCAAGATTTACATATCAAATAACATCCTTTAGTGGGTGATATTGGAAGTAGATTAACTATTAGTCTCTATTGAAAGAGTATGTAATGCGTATAGACAGGGCAGGGACTACAGTGTATACAAGCAAAAAAGCTATGCATTATTAAATATAAATTAAATAATTTGATTAACATAAACGGGAACATTATTTTTCAATTAGAGCCATCTGTGTACCAGTAGAAACTTTAATTGCTTTTTTCTAAAAACGACCACGACAACTCACTGCTGTACTGATGGCGCTCTTGTGCATTCACTGCATTGAGCTATTATACATATATACATTACTCAGTTCTACCTTAAGCTAGTGAATTACTCAAGTCATATAACTGACTAATTACTGAATTGAAAATTCCTTTCGGTTGATCCATTGTGTATGGAGTCGTTACCTATGCTGTTTTTTTAACAGAATAACATTAGAAAGGTTTACAACTGCATGCAAATCATTGAAGTGTCTACTTCCTCTTTTACTAATTCGCAAATTTTACTACCTTACTGTTTTTAACGTGTTGATTTCATGGCCGTTCTTTACGTTCGAGGTGCATTTTGTGCATGAATTTGTTTTTGATTTGGGAAAAACAAAGCAATTGGCAGAATTATTTCCTATGTTAACTTTTAATAAACATAATTATTTTGTTTAGTTATTACGTGAAGGATTTTCAAACATTAAAATAATCATGTTCAGTCATAAAAAGTATTCTTAAAAACGTCCATACATTTTTATATGGATAAGAAGGTATTATTTTACGTTAAAAACTTACTTTAAAAACACTATTAATAATACTCGAAAATTACAAATAAATACATAGGGTCGTTTAAACGACGGATACATTTTGTCTAAAGACGTTGGTCAAACGAAAGTTCATAGTCATATGTACAACATATATTGTAGTACATATCAGGCGTGGTCGCTTCATACATGCTTTGGATGCTCCGCATCCCTTGTGTTATAGAGTCTAAGAGTCTTGGACTTTTTGTTTCTGGCTGAAAACAGTTCTGCTGGAAATAAATCCGTCCTGTTCTTTAGAGACCAGTCATAACACACTATGACAAGGCACGCGTACGGAGTGAGTCAAAATACATATACATTCTCAACTTTCAAACATTTATAAATCGCATAAACACATCGATACTAGCAACAGTGGATTTTATTATTAGTTCTGAATTCACAAAGTTTGAAAACGTTTGACTTTCGCGCATGCGCATTCAGTTTTGCCTGTTAAGGTCTTTGAATACTGTATACACACTCGTTAACAGCATCCAATGTACAAAAAATGACTTTAATGCTTATGGGTATAATGCACAGAATACCATACATATTACGAAACTAGCGGATTGTTTTGATGAATTTGTTTGTGTGATGCATTTTTGACAGTTTAACTTGAATACTTGAAACCGAATTATTGAAACATTCAATATCTTTCAATTATCCATTAATTCATCATTTAAATAAAAAATGAATATAGAAAATAATATGGATTCTTCACTAATGTGTTTGAACGCTGTAAACGAAAATAGTGAATTGTATGAGTGTATAATTGAAACATTAATGCATAAATGTTTTGTCTCTCGACCATTTGCGGAAAAAAAACACATTCTGGAGTACCCCTCAGCATCCCTTCTGCAAAACGTCACCGACCGCCACTGGTACATATATTATATATGATTGTATGATATCATCGGTAACAACATAAACTAAATCTATACCTACTGCACGCCACTGCGTGTAGGATTTCTCGAAATGAAAGAATAGCATTACCCAGGATGCTCACACAGACAGTATCGCGAATTGGAAAAGGACAACAGAGAACAGATTGAAGTGGCGAAACTGACTATTGGGCTGTTGCACCATTGATGATGATTAATTTTATTTTCGTTATTTAATGAAGTAACCCAGTTGGAAGTTCATTGAATATAAATTCTGCTTATTTAATATTTTTAATGACACTTATAGATTTATAATTGTTAAATAAGTAATTATATTAATAAGTGATTTGTCAGATCAGACATACTGCTAATGAGATTTTAATTTTTCTCAAAGCTGCCAAGTACCTATGATTGCTACATGGCATGGCCCACAACATTTCAGTGGCCAGCTACTAGTTTTCTTATCAATTCAATATAACATTTATTTCCATTATTGGTTTTCAACAAAACATTTTACAAGTTTTACAGTTATGAAATTGGCACAACTGCAATATGGCTACAGATTGAATTTTTTGACATTTTTACATAAAATTAACTTGAACTGCTCTATTACAACAGGTTAATTATTTGATTGTAGTTTCTAGAAGGCATTAATTTATTACAATTTCTACATAAATTATTATCCCATCCCGGCGCCGTTTATATCTGTTGCAAAAAACTTTCCACCGTGGCCAGCGACGTATTTATCCATCGTGATGTAATTTATTTATCTGATACATCTCTTATTTTATCTTTGCTTTGAATAGCGACACCTATCACCTACCAGAGACCGCATTTTTATTTTGTTCCTGGCCTGGTCGAAACAGCGCTGGGTTAAGGGCGAGCTTTCATTTTCCCAATTTAAAATTTGAAAAATTATTCACAAATTAGATGTGCTTTCAAGACGAGGTTAATAGTTAGATTCCTATAAGTTCCAGAGAAATAATTAATGACATTATTTGTTACGTAAATCATGCGAGAGAGGAAGGTTTAAATAGAAAAATAAGACAATAAAATTGTTGATTTTCTCCCATTCGATATAAGTGTCAAACATAACTCGTGTCTAGAGGCTTATCCATGACTTATCCAAGTTTTTCATATTATGGAATGAGTGTTGTCATTTAATTAATCTATCAAAAATTAAATAAAAAATCAGACAAAGTACCTACATATATTTAGATGATCACTTAAATCAATGTTCTAAATTTAAAATTATTATGACATCCTCAATTTATTATTTTGTTTAATATTATCGATTTAAAACGCCACATTGTCGTTTTGGTGATATGGCTATTTCATAATTACAAATTATTTATGAAACATGCAACTTGTGTTTAAAATGTAACAGTGTTATATGTAAACAAAATATTTAATTGTGATATACA
Organism: Eubasilissa splendida; assembly: GCA_031772225.1. Classification (NCBI taxonomy): domain Eukaryota; kingdom Metazoa; phylum Arthropoda; class Insecta; order Trichoptera; family Phryganeidae; genus Eubasilissa; species Eubasilissa splendida. Next base: position 2,183,958 of record CM062868.1, read on the forward strand.
TAAAATGTTTACTTTGTTTTCCCTTCGAATCAGTAAAAAATAACTGATTTATGAAATTTGCTACTAATTTGAATAAGTTTAATATTTCAAATACTAATTTCATGCATTAATTATAAATATATACATATAAAATCAATTTTGTACCACGCTACCGGGATTCGAACCTGGATCTCTAATTCCAATCCGGGATTAAATAAAATATTTATAATTAATACATTAAATTAGTATTTAAAACATCACAGACCTATATTCTGAATAATTACAACTTCACAATAGGAATGTGTTATATAAATGTAAAAACATATATTTTTGGCATTTTTAAACTAAAATAATGATAGCGCGGATTCGATGACCGTCATGACCAGATCGAGCAGCGTATTGAAGTTCGATGGATAATTAAAATTATTAATTTTTAATTATTAGACTGAAAATGTATTATTTAAAAACTGATTATTGTGTTTTTGATATAAAACTTTGTTTTAAATAGTAGCTGAAGCCTCAAAGCATGTGAGTAAATATAATTTAAAAACATATATTTTCACTAAAAAATAGTATTTTTAAAATGTCAAAATTGGTAATATGTCCTGCAAATTGAATGGTTTATAACATTATTCATTTTTAACATTTTGTTATTTTGTCTCAATTGATATTTGTCTCCATAATATTGGCTCCAAGGTTATAAGAAAATATATTTTGTTTATGCAATAATTTACCATATTAACACAATTTTGTAGCACACAAAAAATGCATCTAATGGTCCCGGTCTTTTTTATAATCCTTGTCTTAATTATGGCATTCAGTTTATTAATTTTAAATTAGTTTAATAATAAGTCAAATCTACTGTATAACTTCTGATATAAGTGAATAATAAAAACCCACATTTTCGTAAAAAATGCAATTTTTTTAATTGTTATTGAAAGCGCACCCGCCTTAAGAAAATATTTTCATTTAAATTTTGTAACAAACTTGCAATTTTTAAAAAATAAAATATATCTGACTCATAGTACTAGCGCACACTGACAACTTTCTGTTGTACAACAGTCCTGTTGTGATGGCGTGGGCTATGAGAATGTATGGCAGTGCATACATTGACGACTAAATTTTCAAACGATAGAACAGTCGGTAGCGAATCGTCGTATGACTGTTTTGTCCTGAGTGTGCGCTTACTTTTATGGATAGAGGGTTTTATTAAATACAATTAAATTTGAATAATTTTTTAGCCGAAAGAAATCTGTATTAAATTAAATACAATTAAATACATAATTATTATTTCAAATATAAAAGATGAACATAAAAATGTAAAAAGGAATGTGGTTAAATTTACAGTGAGCTATATATTGATGTTTCACAATTCCACGGTGTGCTCTTACAGCCCAGAAGACCCTTCAGATCTTCAACATTGAGATGAAGTCTAAGATGAAGGCGCACACCATGCAGGAGGATGTGCTGTTTTGGAAGTGGATCTCGCTAAACACACTGGCACTGGTGACGCAGACCTCTGTTTACCACTGGTCCATGGAGGGAGACTCGACACCCGTCAAGATGTTTGATCGCCATTCCTCCATGAACGAGTGTCAAATTATCAACTACAGAACTGATCCCAAGCAGGCGTGGCTGTTGCTTGTTGGTAAGTGAATGATGATGGATTTATTTTGATATTTTTACAATTTTATATAATATATGAGTTACATAAATCTGTTACAAAACTAAAGTTACATATTTTTGTGAATCGCTTACCTCTCCAAAAAAGAGACTCTTGTTATTATTCTTATTATTTATATCAATTTTTCTGGCGTATTAAAAAAAACCAGTAGAAGATTTAGTATCATTGAATGGCATTTGCCAATATCATCATAAGTAACCAAATAATGATGACGTAATATGGTGCCTATGTATACAGTAGTGAACTAACAGAAACAACAATATGTAATATTATCTATTTATATTCATAAAAACACATGTTTGTACAGGCTATACAATATTGATTATTAGAAATCTACATGCTATATTGTCCTACACTGACATGTGTAACGTGCCAGCATATGGTGTTGCGCAGTATATATGGCAGTAATTTCTACCCACTCTGGTATTTGTAGGCTATTGTAACTCACGCATGTGATGAGCATCTTGATGATCACATTTGTGGTTGACATAATCTGCATGTTTTACAATATATATTTTTTAAATATTGACTCATCTACGGTTGTGGCATAGTGAGTTAAGACACCGATTCAGAAATCAAAATCAGATCTGAGAGTGTGGGATCTAACCTCGTCAAAGCTGTCCGGTTTAAAAAAAATTATCTTAAGACTTGATTTAACAAAATCCTTAATCTGCCGCCTGTGTCACAATACATTTCATATTTAACCTTTTCCCTGCTGGCCATACCATTAAAAGTATACCCTGGACACTTTTCTAACAATATATTTTTAATAAAAATATATATTGTGATGTAAAAATGTGAAAACTCATGAAATCATGATTTTTTTCAAAATAATGTTTTCTTCACTAAAATCATTCAAATTGTTTTATAAATATGTATGAACAGGATTGTCACAAGTTCACAAAATAACACAAAGTGTATGTGTTGTCCAATTGTCCAAATTATTATTTGTTAAACTGTTTTTTTCAACACACAGAGCTACATCATACTGTGATTTTCTCTTTTCTTTATTTTTGATAAACGCACTACACATCTTTTGGTTGCTGTTTATTCCCGTGCAGTAATTTCCCTATGAAATGTGTATACTAATTTCGATGGTAAATCAGATTTCCTTTTCTTTGAAGATCCTTCTTTCAGATCTGAGGATTGCTGATGCGTATAAAAATATGTTGAACACGTGGACCAATATTATCATCAACATTCACCAATTCAGTATTCAGTAGTTCAAACAGTGGGCTCATAAATCTCCGGCAATTCAAATTCCACATCACCGTTATCAGATTTGGCAGTTTGAATGAGTATATAGTCATTACATGGAAAAACTGCCATTGTAACACGCTAAAAGTAAAAATAGTCAGAAAAGCTGACTAAATGGAACAAACATAAAAGCCACATAATAATCGATGAAAAACTCACTAATAATGTTGAAAAGTTATTTATCTCATTACTGTACAGGAACATAAAACAAATGTGAGAAAAAACCGATAAAAACTTAATTTTAACTAAAAACTTCCATCACAAAATTCTCGCAATCTCCGAACAAAGATGCCGCCCCTGTAAATCCCCACCAAAAATCATAAAAACATTGAATCGCGGAATGCTTAACAAAAATGCAGATCTTGTGATTTTTTAAGTACAACATACATGTTGTTGATTAAGGTCTTAGGATTATTCTTCATAGATGGCAGTAGGAGATACAACATGTAACAATTGAATTTCGTGTTTGATTGCTTGTTTATAATGGTACAAAGTTGTTCACAGATGTGTCCGCTCTCGGTGTAAGACCTACAAGTTAGTCACTTGCGGCAGAGAAAAGGTTGTCATTTTTAAGATTGTAAAATAGGTTTTTGAAAATACTAACCACAAAAACAGGCACTACCAACCTAGCACATAATTTTATATGGCTAGGGGCATGGTGTACATATCTTGTTGCTCGTTTATTGTTTGTCAAAAATGAAATAATATAATCATGTAAAAAAAAAATAGCCTTGCATTTATGATAAGTTAGAAAAAATATTACAATTTTAAAGTTGGATAAAATCTTGGGCAAAAGGAATCAATGATATTGAAGTGTGAAATACAGTGGAACCCTGATCTTACATTGACTCACTGAGTTAAATGTTGTAAAATTAAATGTAAATTGAGGGTAATCCCACTTTTCTATAATGTGGCAAGTCTTAGAAACTGAAACATGTACAAATACAAATGGAACTATCTGGCACTCTGGCTTCTATCTAAGAATTATGCCATGATAATACTATTATATTACAATTGAAAATATTTCTTATGAAAGATTATTCACTGGCCTTACAAAATGCAATGTGATTTTGTGCATATATGTTCTTTTAACATAAAACAGAAACGTTTAATGTGAAAAGATCAGCATCTTTGAAGAACAAAATGCTGCCACATCATAACCAAATTGTTTACTATTTATGGCTTTCAGTCTATACTCTCTATCGACTAGTCTGAAATCTGATAATAAACAAGAAAGGGAGGTGTGTCGCTTGCCATTTTTAATATTATCTATCAGCCGTGTCATCACCGAATTGTTTACTGTTTATGACTAGGCCGCAACCTGTAATTTCTTTTAACATGAAAATATATTTCAATCCCCGTGATTTTAAGTTTAAACGATTTCCACTGTACATGTTTAAGAAGGCTATCCTCATAGATTTTTCATTCACCCTACAGGCATATCGGCCCAGCAGAACCGTGTGGTAGGCGCCATGCAACTGTACTCCGTGGAAAGAAAGTGCTCGCAGCCCATCGAGGGCCATGCGGCCTCCTTCGCCACCTTCAAGCTGGAGGGGAACCCCGAGTCCTCCACGCTCTTCTGCTTCGCTGTCAGGACGGCGCAGGGTGGAAAACTACACATCATCGGTAAAATGTTTCATACGAAAAGGAGCATGATGGAATCTGTTGACCTGTATTTGGAAATTTCCCAAGAGAGAATGATAAAACGCAGCAGCCAACAATTCTAAATGATAATTCTCGATGAGAAACTTCATTGGAAAAGTAGAATCTGACAAAAGTTTGATTTCTATTTAATTATTGGTTTATTTCTTTTACGCATTTGAGTTTATACCTGGAATTGAAGTCTATGTTTATGTGTCTGTATTTAAGTCTGTAATAAGCTTTAAAAATAGTAATATTATATTACAGGTATTGGAATGTATCTTATTGACATACATTGTGTAATTCGGTTCTTTTTGCATCAATTTTTTCAGTAGTAACGGAACCCCAGCGTAAACTGAGGAACCACCTATTTATACATAATTATACATTTATGTATTTATTGATCTTTTTTCTTTTAGTAATTTTTTTATTTACAGCTAATACTGTAAAATTGTATTTATATTTTGTTTATATTATTAAGGAATTTCGCATGCAGTCTTGTTATTTGGAATAAATACCTAAATATTTTCTTTATAGAGAAGTAATTTACTCTAAGTAAAAAAGCGTTACATTAACTTAATTTTAATTGACAATTCTTTGCTCCGCAGAGGTGGGCCAGCCGCATCCGGGCAATGAACCTTTCCCAAAGAAGGCTGTGGATGTGTTCTTCCCGCCCGAGGCTCAAAATGACTTCCCAGTAGCCATGCAGGTGTCGCCCAAGTACGATGTGGTCTACCTGATCACCAAGTACGGCTACATACACATGTACGATATTGAAACTGGCACATGCATCTACATGAACAGGATATCATCAGATACAATTTTCGTCACGGCCCCGCACGAGGCATCAGGAGGAATTATCGGTGAGTTCAAATGGCAATTTGATTGACGAATTAGAAAAGTAATTCTGATGCCCTCTTCCTTCTGTAAATGAGATCAAATATACCGAGTCAAATACATCAATCTGAAAATGTTCAAAGAAATGCTTTGAAATAAATATATTATTCATATTTTTTTATTCTCAGGTGTGAATCGCAAGGGGCAGGTGCTGTCTGTTTCGGTGGAAGAGGAAAATATCATTCCTTACATCAACACGGTGCTGCAGAATCCAGAGCTGGCTCTCAAGATGGCTGTCAGGAACAACCTGGGCGGAGCGGAGGAACTGTTTGTCAGGAAGTTCAACATGTACTTCCAGAACGGCCAATATGGAGAAGCTGCCAAGGTAACACTATGCTTTATCTGCTGCGTATAGGGAATAAAATGTTTGAAATCTCACAAAGGCAAATTCCCAGCTTTCAACAACACTAATTAAATTAAATGGAAGCCTCCAATAATTTTTTTGTATTATGCTGATTGTCACAGTCGTTGCGTATTGTGGAGAATTATTTTTAAACATGGGTCCTTGATTTTATTTATTTTTCCAGGTTTTGAATGGATATCGTAAAAGACAACGCATCTGCTTTTTTTAGTACTTTATTTTTCTTATCTCACAAGAGCTACTATCCAAGTAGATCTAAATTTACTGGCCCGTAGAGGATTCACAGGATTTGGGTTATGGGTTTTAAATTAAATTATTTATTAATATTTTTCAATTTTACTTTTAGCATTTAATAGTCTGTCATACATTGTGCGTTGTAAATTAAATATATATTATTAATAATGAATAAAATATTTTGCATTGTTATTTTGTTTTGTCATTCAATTTTTTTTAACAAATTACTAAATTTGAAAAAATGATATTTGTTTTGTAAGCATTATCTGTTCTATAAAAGTGCATGGGAATCTTATAAGAAAATAATAATCAGTAAAAATTTGATTAATCTGTCTTGCGACAGTAAATATGAGATATCTATTAACAATATGAAAACATGAAACCGAATCTCTTATCTTATCACGCTTCAGCTGTCAGATCGAGGAAAAAAATCCCCGAGCCATAGATATTTATACACTACGCAACGTAGAGGCCAATCATCAGTGAACATTATTGATTTAAAAAAAGTCATACCTAGATTGTCTCTGCTGTCAGAATAGCTTTTGATAATTATAATTTCAAGAGATCAGTGTTTAAAATTATTAGTTAATTCATTATTCAGGGCTGTGGATTTGTTTAAAATTCTTCCGGCCCCGATTTCAACTCCTAAGCGATTTTATGAGAGCGAAAAAGAAATCTTCTTCACACATAGTTTTAAGGCATACACTTTTGTTACTTTCTGAAGTACCCTGGACACCCTGGTTATAATTAATTTTAATTGAACATAATTTTTCAAAAAGTAATCAGAGTTGACCAATTTCTGACTCCGCTTTAAACAGCCCTAATATTATTATGTATATGTGACTTGATATTAATAAAACAATAATATTTTTATAAAATCTGTATACATATAATAATTCTAAATAAACTTTGAAATATTAATTTTCACAATTGTATTGGTGTTGCACCTAAAATCATTATCCATAATAATAATCCAAAATTTATTTCCGCAGGTTGCGGCACACGCTCCGAAGGGAATTCTTCGCACACCAGCCACCATCCAACGTTTCCAGCAAGTCCCCACTCCGGCTGGTCAAACATCACCTCTGCTCCAGTACTTTGGTATTCTGCTTGATCAGACGCAGCTCAACAAGCACGAGTCTCTGGAGTTGTGCAGACCAGTGCTGGTGCAAGGTGAATATTAAAAAATTATTTTATCCAATACTATTATAGCGGTGGAAAATGTTTAGCAGAAAAGTAACCGAATCATATTTGTTGTAACATTGTTCAGGTCGCAAGCAACTGCTGGAGAAATGGCTGAAGGAAGACAAGCTGGAGTGTTCTGAAGAGCTGGGTGATCTGGTGAAACAGGCTGATCCGACGCTGGCCCTGTCAGTGTACCTGAGGGCCAATGTGGCCAGCAAGGTCATCCAGTGCTTCGCGGAGACTGGGCAGTTCCCTAAGATTGTGCTGTATGCTAAGAAGGTAAATAACATGCAAGGCTGATTCCAAACTCGGAATAAAGTGGAAACTGAATGAATTATGTAATGTTTTTAATGTGTAATTATTATTATCCACATCTACAATGAAGATTTAAAAAAGTTTTCTTCAGAATTATATGATATAAAATAAACCATTTTCTTTGTAAACTTTACAACATAGACTATATTGTTTTTAAATTCACCTATATCACTATCGTCTTAAAATCATTTCATTCACTTTTTTTAAGTAACGCACTACACTTAATATTACAAAGGTAACAATTACAATATCCAGACCGGATACAAGATACAAAACATATTTAATCTAGCAAGTTGGTCCTATTTTCATACTCTAAGAACTTAGTTTTGTTAAAATAGGAAGAATTTAGAATAATTGATGCATCTTTATTTAAAAAAATACATATCATATGACTTTATCTTATCCATACCTCAGGTTGGCTATATGCCCGACTACATATTCCTTCTGCGCTCCGTGATGCGGACTTCTCCCGAGCAGGGAGCAGCCTTTGCAGGCATGCTGGTGGCTGACGAGGAGCCATTAGCCGATATCCACCAGATTGTGGATGTTTTCATGGAGCAGAATATGGTGCAGCAGTGCACCGCTTTCCTACTGGATGCACTCAAGAACAATAGGCCCGAGGAAGGGCCACTACAAACGAGGTACATAAATATTTTTCCACATAATCTTTTTCATTCTTTTAACTTGTGAGCTGCCCAGAAAAGTCCTAGGTGAAACAGCATCATACCACCAATTGGCGCCAATATTCGTAAAATTCAAAATTCATAGACTAACTTTTTACGAAAAAAACATGAAAACGTTGGTATAACTAAAAGAAAAAACATGGACGTGGTGCCGTCTTTCTTGTCTATGGTTTAGTACTAAATATTCGATGTTTATTGCTGTCCCTTGGACTGCGATAGTCGACGTGGGCCTTCTTGGGGTTAATTTATATCTATTTATTGATTTTTTTAAAAATATTATTGAAAACATACATTTGTCGTGTCGTTTCATTGTTGTTATTCCTAAACTGGCTTATCTTTTGGTCGTCTATCGTCAGCCACAATTTGTGAGTAGAAATCATCGCACACTGCCTTGTATTGTCTCAAATCACAAGTGCCAAAAAAAAAATCGGCACTTTAATCATAATATTTTAATTATTTGTATGCTCCATTTAGACTGCTGGAAATGAATCTGATGTCGGCTCCTCAAGTGGCAGATGCTATCCTCGGCAACAATATGTTCACACACTATGACCGACCGCATGTGGCGCAATTGTGTGAGAAAGCCGGCTTACTGCAGCGGGCGCTGGAACACTTCACCGACCTGTATGATATCAAGAGGGCTGTTGTTAGTATTCTGGCTAATTAATTTCTCTAATAGGGTTTTTTTTGTGTTAAAGTTCAATTTAGTTTATTACTAAAAATATGACATAATCAAGGGTTTAGGGCAATGAACTATTAGTTCAACAGGGCAATAGGTCTTTCACTAAGCATAACCATAACCAAGTTTGTCCCTTACAGCAGTGACGGAACAACCTATGCCGACATTGCCGGAAACTTAAAGTTTTGTATTTGCCATAATGGCAGGATTAATAACTACACCCTGTATTAATTGAAATAGTGTGGATGATCATAAATTGATAGTTTATTACCATTGTTCTTCATGATTTACATCTCACATTTAACTATCAAATCTTACAGAGCAGCTTCTATGAAATACAAACACTCAACAATATTTTTTTGCTAATGCAATGCTGTAACTATAGGGCAATCTGTCTACTAAGCTGGGTTGGGAAACTATATGGAAGAATTTTAATAGAAAGAGCAAGAACGTTAACAAAATAAAAATTATGGGACCTGCAAGAAGCCTATGTGGGTGGAAGAGGATGCATTGATTAGATCTTTTCTCTATGAGTAATGACAAAAGTTTTTAGCGAAATAGTTTTTTTGGTTGGATGCTGTTTATTGTACGCCAATGATGCAGAATTAATGGCAAATAATGAACAAAAATTACAGAGTCTAGTGAGTAGAATGTACAATGTATACAAGGAAAAAGCCACCTTATTATGAATGTCAACAAGTCAAAAGTGATGTTATTCGAGAAGGAGGAAAGCAAGACACCGTACAAAAACTTGTAGGTAATAAATGTTTGGAACAAGTAGATCAGTTTGTGTATTTGAGAAGTATGTTTGATAGAAACTGAAAGGCTGAGAAAGATATCGAAAGGAGGGTGAGTGCAGGGAATAGAGTGAACAGCGCTTTGAATGGAATTATATCTAATGCAAACTTGTCACTGAGGCAAGACTAGCGGTACACAATGGAGTCGTAGTATCGACACTGATGTATGGAAGTGAAGCCAGTGAAAATGAGATCACTTAGGCGTATATGTGGCAGATCTATGTAAAGAATGAAGAAATAAGGAAAAAATGTAAAGCTGATCTTAGTATAGTGAGATTAAAAAGATTAAAAAGGGATCACTTAGGTGGTTTGTGGTCATATGGCACTAATGAATTAAGAGAGAACGGTAAAAAAGATATATGACGCAAGTGTTGATGGCACCAGAAGTAGCGGACGTCCGCGAAAGACTTGGCACGACCAGGTAAACCAGATACTGGAGGATGGTCCTGTTAGAAACCTCAATAATCGACGAACTTGTATGAGAAGATGTATGAATGTGGATGAGGCGAGAATTGTATATCAGGACAAAAGAGTGTGGCACTCTATCCTCTTTACCTACCCCTGTGGGGAGAAGTATGTAAGTAACAATAGTTTTTATTTCTCTCAAATGTAGCTGTAAAATATAATTTCAAATATAACTATTGATTTATTTTATTAATAGATACATCTTTATATCAGGTTCATACTCATCTCCTTGCTGCTGAATGGCTGGTCAACTTCTTCGGAACCCTGTCTGTAGAGGACAGCCTAGAGTGCCTGAAAGCCATGTTGACTGCCAACATCCGGCAGAACCTGCAGATCTGCGTCCAGATCGCCACTAAGTACCACGAGCAGCTGACGACCAAGGCTCTCATTGACCTATTTGAGGGCTTCAAGACATACGAGGGACTCTTCTATTTCCTAGGATCCATCGTCAATTTTAGCCAGGATCAGGAAGTGCACTTCAAATATATTCAGGTATTATTATTGATCACAATTATTGAATACATTATTTTTTCAAATGGAAAGGAATTTTTGTTTGAAATATGAAATATATTCAATTTTTATGTTGCGTGGAATTTCATAAAAACTTGAGAGACAAATGCAGCATTACACAACTTATGTGCAATTTCAGACTTGCACTTTACAAAGATATTTTTTGGCCATTATTTGTATGTAATCGTAGCTGCAATTTGGATCTTTAAAAATATTCTTGAATCTAGTAGATGAATCTGCACCTGTTGACGATTGACATCAACATATACTACTTACTACATTTCCATGTTTCCAGTTACTAGGTTTATAATTTTTAGTTAAGTAGATTGGTATTGTTATAATTGATATATAAATCATGAAATATATTGTCCCACTTCCCCTTATTTATTTAGAGCTAGTTTATGTTTATTCACTTAAGAAGTTTCACTGTACTATTTTTTATTTGAGAAATTGAATATATTTTCAAAATGACAAATACTGTGAGTGCTGTATTCTGACCGCAGGCGGCGTGCAAGACGGGTCAGATAAAGGAGGTGGAACGCATTTGCCGAGAGTCCAACTGCTACAATGCCGAGCGGGTGAAAAACTTCTTGAAGGAGGCTAAGCTGCAAGATCAGCTCCCACTCATCATTGTCTGTGACCGATTCGACTTTGTGCATGACCTGGTGCTGTATCTCTACAGAAACAGCCTGCAAAAGTATATTGAAATCTATGTGCAGAAGGTAAGAATTTATTTCATTCCAAGCTTGCATGACAAATTTGAAAAGATTATTTTTCCAACAATTTGTTACAAAACGTTTATTAAATTTAAATATGTGTTAATTATCCAATGTGTTATAAATTTCTCATCATTTATTGAAAGGTGAATCCGTCTCGTTTGCCCGTGGTGGTCGGTGGTCTTCTGGATGTAGACTGCTCCGAGGACATCATTAAGAATCTTATCCTGGTAGTCAGGGGACAGTTCTCAACCGATGAGCTGGTAGCCGAGGTGGAGAAACGGAACAGGCTAGTTGACATATATGTACTATTTCTCTTGAATTTAGACTGAATTTTAATATTTTTCATATTATTCTCTGAACTTTTCAATGATAATTGCGGCGTTCCAAGTGTTATTTTTAGCTTTTTCTTGTTTAAAATTGAATGTTTCCTCTTCAGATTGAAACTACTTCTGCCCTGGTTGGAGTCCAGGGTGCACGAGGGCTGTGTGGAGCCCGCCACCCACAATGCACTTGCGAAGATCTACATTGACTCCAACAATAATCCCGAACGCTTTTTAAAGGAGAATCAATGGTAAATTATTCAATGATTCCTTGGATTTCCTTACTTTTTTTTTGCTTTTAATTGTCATTAATGTCTTTACCTATTCGTTATTCAGGTATGATTCCCGCGTAGTGGGACGCTACTGCGAAAAACGCGACCCGCATCTGGCGTGTGTGGCTTACGAGCGCGGACAGTGTGACCGAGAGCTGATAGCAGTGTGCAATGACAACTCACTATTCAAGTCGCAGGCGCGCTACCTCGTACGTCGCCGGGATCCCGAACTGTGGGCCGAAGTGCTGGCCGACCCCAATCCCTTCAAGAGGCAGCTTATTGATCAGGTCGGTGCAAGCGGTATTGTGGAAATATTGAAATATTTGAATGTCTACAGATCTTTGATTAAGAAAACAATGCATTTGGCTAATCTAATGCACCATTCTAAAAAACTACACAATCTCCGGTTAACTAAAGCATTAGACGAGTGACAGTTGCTGTTGGATTGGGAGGGACATCTATACAACATTTGTGTTCATATATGATGAGAAATTAAGGCTCATACATGTATTACTACCGGTATAAGATACACACAGTGATGAGCTCTAAATCACGATTTGTGAGACAATATGAGTTGCCTAACAGTAATTGTATACCTGAAATTATTGTCAAGTTGAATAGAATCTATCTGAATTTTTCAAAATATTACTGGTTGCTGGTAACTTATTTCTATTCTGTGTTTTACAATGTCTTTTAGCATGTAGGTGAGTAAAATGAACTGTCGACTAGATTCAGCTTATGATTTTATTTCAGCATACTAGTTTTGAAAATAATGTTGAAAGTCTTAAATGTTAATATAAACGTCTTTAAATAATGCATTCTATAACTAATAAAAGGCTGAATCAATTAGTATTTTTTTTATAGCTTGAAAGTTTTCGATCTGAATTTTCACCTGAGATATGATGGACAGAGGAAAGCAGATTGGAAGCACGGAGTCATATTACTTGCTTTATCAAGTTACCTACAAACATGTTGATTCCCTCAGTTCTACAAACAGTAAATGTTTACAGTTTACATATAAGTAGTAATAAACAATCCTGCCACCTAATATTTTTTACATATATAATTATGTATTTTGTTGTATAATCTGGAATCAGTTATAGTGATTGTCTAAGAATATAATTTCTTAAGATGATCACATTTGAGTAGGAGCAATTTAATCATGGTTTAAATCATTCCTCAGGTGGTGCAAACAGCTCTATCCGAGACCCAAGATCCGGAAGATATCTCAGTGACAGTGAAAGCCTTCATGACCGCGGACCTCCCTAACGAATTGATTGAGCTGCTTGAAAAGATTGTCCTCGACAGTTCTGTGTTCTCAGACCACCGCAATTTGCAAAATCTGCTCATCCTCACAGGTACTTTGTGAATTTTATAATTCTCCCTAAAATATTAAACTGCAATTCAGATCAACATTTTAAAATGTCACAGGGTCCATCTTTGTAATGTGATGCATGCTTCTCGCTGTGGATTGATACGCTAGTGATTTTGATGAACCGCAGTGATGTTTGTGATTATTGGATTTTTGTTGATTAGGCTAGATACTGTTGGCTTCCTCAAAAAATTTCTAAGCATTATTCTGTCAATTTTCTATTAACTCTGAAATAACCCATTTGCAGCGATTAAGGCCGACCGCACGCGAGTCATGGAATACATTAACAGATTAGACAATTACGATGCTCCCGATATTGCCAACATTGCCATCAACAATCAACTGTACGAGGAAGCTTTCGCTATCTTTAAGAAGTTTGATGTCAATATCTCAGCTATTCAGGTAAATAATATTTTTCATTATCTTGCAGACAGAATTTAGTCCTTACTGTGCTACGATGTCTATGATTCTCATTAGACATTATTTGAACAGGATAAGCTACAAAGAGCTGGCGTCATGGATTCTGTCAATTCTGTCAAATTGTTATCCAAAGTTATTACAGTAGTATCTCGGTATATGTCCTTAATCCGTACCAGATTTTTGGACTTATACCAAATGAGTTTTTCCCATAAGAAATTAATCCGTTCCCATGAAGAAAAATCCTATTGTTATTGGCATATTATAGATTGATGTGGTTGTATAAAATATATTAAACACAGCTTAAGATGCGACTTTTGAATTTCGAAATATTTTTTGCATTTTGCATACCCTTTCAAGATGAGACTAATAGTTCATTCTTTTACAATATCAAGTAAATATAAAAGTGCGTTATTTTTTATGTAAATATTGCTAGAGCGAAAGGTATCAATAGAAAAGGACGCGTATACAATTGTTGGTTTTCTTAAATTCCTAAGTAATAAAGCTATCAGAAAATAGCAATTTCTTCAACATTCATAATACATATGTGTTGCCATTTGAAATTATCAAACGAAAATTAAATAATTTGTTAAAGTTCTCATCTAAGAATTGTTATGTTTATGATAAAAACCATTGTTTGTGTTGATAAACATATGATTATAAAATATTACAATTTAGCCCCGATTTATAAGGAAAAAATTAACGTAAATTCATACTGATAAATAATATTAATAACTTTTGAAGCAGCTGTATTTGGGAAGAGAAAACTATTTATGCTAATATTATATAATAATCATACTCCGATTGTAATAAAAAAAACTGTAAAATATGACAAAAGTATTATTATTCACTGTTAAATAATTAGTTGTTCATCAAGCATATTATCGTTCTTCAGAATTTCGTTGTTTTTTCTTTACATGTATTCAAAACAAAATTTGATCCACACATATTAATTACACTTTAAACTGAATTTAGAAATAAAATTTTATGTTCTTTCAATATTCGTTCATGTGGACCCAAACATCGATTTGTGGGAGTAAATTTGATTAATTTGAGAAAAGAATTCTTGGTGTATGTCGACCACTCTTTTGCCATCCAATTTAGGAAGTTCGCAAGAGTCAAGAGTCCACACATTCAATGCTCAGTTCGGGAACATCCTGAAAATAATTTATAGTATTATTATTATTGTTATCAGTATTTTTATGTCTAAAATATTAACTGATCAGTTGACGCATGTTTTATGTTGAAATATCAAAATTATAATCTGTTTTCATATAAAAACAGCCCAAAACCATACGATTTACAAAAATAAGCAATTCGTATCAGAATAAGTTTAATATTCATTCATATTGTAGTAAAAATTAGTGTTAAAATGTGTTTTATAGGCAAATTTAATGGAAATTCAACGGAGTGCGGATTTCACGACCGCCGTAGCCGGTTCAAACGGCATATTAAAACTAAGAGAGATAATTAAAATGATATATATTATTTAAAAACTGATTACAGTAAAACCGCGATATAACGAAATCCAAGGGCCCAAAAAATAAAAATTCGTAATAACGAATTCCCACATATAACGAAATAAATAAAAAAAATCCTACTATATATTACGCGCCGTCGCAAAAAAATGTTGCGCGGCTTCAAAAAAGATCGCAAATTCTGCAAACAAAGGAGGAAGAAGGCCATAGGGAACTGAATACCTACATATTTTTAGTAGTTTTGTTATTAAAACAGATAAGCAAATGGATAATCAAAGGAATTAAATTAAGAACAGAACCTATTCAACACCAATTGGAAGATATTTTTGTAAATTCCAGAATATTGCAAACACAAAACAATATTTTAATTGTGTTTAAATGTAGAACCGCTTCAAACATAGTTTTGGGCATGAAACATAAAAAATAATTCAAAAATAAAAATTTGACAATTGAATCGCGGCATTTTTATAAAATGAGTCGTATATAAATTACGAAGGTACTTACCGGTAACGGCGGCAACCACTTCAAAATATGATACTATGAACCCAAGAAGAAGTTTGAATTGTTTTACTACCTTGTCGGCAGACCGCCGCGCACCGCCGAAAAGGCCGTGCGCGGCGTTTCCGTTCGCATACGGCAGATGCAGTGGCGCGGCTTTGTAAGTGCGAAATAATATTTTCATATTTTTAATTTTTTTTATTTCGTTATAAATTTACGTAAATGTATTGGAATTTTTTGTACGGGACAAAAATGATTTTGTTATAAATATTAACGGGATTTCGTTATATAAATGCATTTTTGTATGAAAAATTGGTTTTAGGGACTAAATTTCGATTTTTTTTTCGATATACGTCATTTTTCGCTATATCGGGTTTCGTTATATCGCGGTTTTACTGTATTGTGTTTCTGATATAAAACTTAGTTTTAAATAGTAGCTAAAGCCTCAAAGCATTTAAATAAATATAATATATTATTTAAAAACGTATGTTTTTATTAAAACAAAGTATTTTAAAAACGTCGAAAATTGATCAAATGTACTGCAGATTGAATGCTTTATAACTTTATTAATTTTTTACATTTTGCTAATTTGGTTTAGAACAGATTTGTCTCTGTAATCTTGGCTTCAAGATTATAAGAAAATAGATTTAGTTTATATAACAATTAATTTAGCGTATTGACTCAATTTCGTACCATGCCTAAAATGCATCTAATGGTCACTGTCTTTCTTATAATGCTTGTATCGTCTTAATTATGGCAAATAACATTCAGTTTATTAGTTTTATATTAGTGTAAAGGTCCAATCTAAGTAATACAGTAAAACCGCGATATAACGAACCCCGATATAGCGAAAAATGACGTATATCGAAAAAAAAATCGAAATTTAGTCCCTAAAACCAATTTTTCATACAAAAATGCATTTATATAACGAAATCCCGTTAATATTTATAACAAAATCATTTTTGTCCCGTACGAAAAAATGACAATATATTTACGTAAATTTATAACGAAATAAAAAAATGTTAAAAGATGAAAATATTATTTCGCACTTACAAAGCCGCGCCGCTGCATCTGCCGTATGCGAACGGAAAGGCCGTGCGCGGCGGTCTGCTGACAAGGTAGTAAAACAATTCAAACTTCTTCATGGGTTCATAGTATCATATTTTGAAGTGGTTGCCGCCGTTACCGGTAAGTACCTTCGTAATTTATATACGACTTATTTTATAAAAATGCCGCGATTCAACTGTCAAATTTTTATTTTTGAATTATTCTTTATGTTTCATGCCCAAAACTATGTTTGAAGCGGCTCTACATTTAAACACAATTAAAATATTGTTTTGTGTTTGCAATATTCTGGAATTTACAAAAATATCTTCCAATTGGTGTTGAATAGGTTCTTTTCTTAATTTAATTTCTTTGATTATCTGTTATAATAACAAAACTACTAAAAATATGTAGGTATTCAGTTCCCTACGGCCTTCTTCCTCCTTTGTTTGCAGAATTTGCGATCTTTTTTGAAGCCGCGCAACATTTTTTTGCGACGGCGCGTAATATATAGTAGGATTTTTTAAATTTATTTCGTTATATGTGGGAATTCGTTATTACGAATTTTTATTTTTTGGGCCCTTGGATTTCGTTATATCGCGGTTTTACTGTAGTTGAAAAAAAAGTCTAATCTATTGAATAACTTCTAATATAAATGAGTAATGAAAACCCACATTTTCGTAAAAATGCGAAAATTTGAATTATTATTGAAAGTCGCGCTTAATACTAAAATATATAAATTTAATAGCAATTAAATTTAACAGGTTGAAGATCATCAGGTTTGATGTTTAAGTACTAAAAATCTCCAAAGAAATTTGCTTCTGCCTTCTCCTCAGAATGTTTGGGAAATGTGATATTGTCTGGTCATTCCAGACAATGTCACATTGCTTGTTTGGGCTTTGTTGGCTTCTCATTAACTTTCTTAGAACTCATGGTTAATGAATTTACAAAAAAAAAACACAAAATCATGCGAAACTTACAGAATTATAGTCGTGGTAGAGATGCCTTCTCTCCAAAAATCAAATTCAGCTGAACGAGACCAAGGATACGAACAGGACATATACCAAGTTAGACCTATACCAAAGCAGATGTATACCGAGGTACCACGGTACTAATAATTATCATACTTTTATTATACATATCTTTAATCATATTAATGTCATACCCAGGATTATCTATCAGGGTTATCAATGACCTATTGATATGAAATATAAAAAGTAAAATAAAATAGCTCAACGGCTAAGTAGACTTCATCAATATGTTAAGTATTGATTCTACTTGTGAAAATTGTATTTCTTAACACCGATGTAACGACATGTGATTCAATCTCCATTTCTTTATTCTAGGTTTTGATCGAGCAAGTAAATGACCTTGATCGTGCATATGAATTTGCTGAGCGCTGCAACGAACCCGGTGTTTGGTCACAGCTGGCTCGTGCGCAACTACAACAGGGTCTCATGAAGGAGGCCATCGACTCATATATTAAAGCAGATGACCCCAGTGCGTACATGGATGTAGTCGCCACTGCAACTGCCTCGAACTCCTGGGAGGATCTCGTTAGGTATCTCCAGGTTAGTGGGATTTCTCTTATTTGTTTGATATTTTTCTAAGCCTCGTCAATGTGGCCATGTGCGTCGTGGTCCTCTAGTCTGCTTCAACAAACTGCTTGCCTCCACTCTTCGTGATTCTGCACTTTGTTTAGTGCGATGTACAGCGAAGCTCTGATCGTATCGCGTGCTTGATCTATTAATTTGTTGCAGATCAACCTCTCACCCTCTTGAACTCTCCCAACGATCACCAGTTTTTCCAGGCTACCAGGCTTTTTAAGCCATCTTTAGTTTATTTCAGTCATTTTCTGTCTTGTGCAAACACATTATATTATTTGAAGTTGAAATTGTCAAACGAAAAAAAAATAATTAAAAAGCAATAAATGCATCTATGCTCTTCGAGTGAAAAACTTCTAAAAATATTAAAACCATATACAGTAAAACCGCGATATAACGAAACTCGATATAGCGAAAAATGACGTATATCGAAAAAAAAATCGAAATTTAGTCCTTAAAACCAATTTTTCATACAAAAATGCATTTATATAATGAAATCCCGTTAATATTTATAACAAAATCATTTTTGTCCCGTACGAAAAAATGTCAATACATTTACGTAAATTTATAACGAAATAAAAAAATGTTAAAAGATGAAAATATTATTTCGCACTTACAAAGCCGCGCCGCTGCATCTGCCGTATGCGAACGGTTTTATGGCCTTTTCGGCGGTGCGCGGCGGTCTGCCGACAAGGTAGTAAAACAATTCAAACTTCTTCTTGGGTTCATAGTATCATATTTTGAAGTGGTTGCCGCCGTTACCGGTAAGTACCTTCGTAATTTATATACGACTCATTTTATAAAAATGCCGCGATTCAACTGTCAAATTTTTATTTTTGAATTATTTTTTATGTTTCATGCCCAAAACTATGTTTGAAGCGGCTCTACATTTAAACACAATTAAAATATTGTTTTGTGTTTGCAATATTCTGGAATTTACAAAAATATCTTCCAATTGGTGTTGAATAGGTTCTGTTCTTAATTTAATTCCTTTGATTATCCATTTGCTTATCTGTTTTAATAACAAAACTACTAAAAATATGTAGGTATTCAGTTCCCTATGGCTTTCTTCCTCCTTTGTTTGCAGAATTTGCGATCTTTTTTGAAGCCGCGCAACATTTTTTTGCGACGGCACGTAACATATAGTAGGATTTTTTTTATTTATTTCGTTATATGTGGGAATTCGTTATTACGAATTTTTATTTTTTGGGCCCTTGGATTTCGTTATATCGCGGTTTTACTGTATCACAATTTATACATATTATCAATAGTTTTAGATACTTCTCTTCTCACCGATAGTATTTGATAACATTCAATTAGGTCATTATATTAACAAAAAAAATTATCTTTAGAAAAAACGCTCTATCTTCCAAACCGTTAATTATTTTTTAATGAAATTTGAAATACTCACTTACAAATAATCACTAGAATGGGCAGATAAATTATCCACAAATATTTCCTTTGAAAATTTTCAGAAGTAATTTATTCAAGTTTAAAAAGAAGCAAAATAAATATATTCTGTTAAACAACAACACACCCGTTTTATACACCGTATTTAATAACTAAAATTCGAAGTGACTGAATTTCAAAAAAGAATCCACTTATGATTTATTCGGCGGAAGGCCCGCATACCCGCGTTGGGTTACGCACCTCACTTCAACAACATATGTTGCATTCTCACTCATTTATGAATCAATAATCAAGTATAAGACAGACTGATATAATATACCTATAATACATTAGTCATAAAAAAACACACCGCTTATCTACTCTATAAAGATTTCGTCTGCCTACTAATTTATTCAGTAAATGGGTGATTTTTCTAAATTTCTTTATCAAGTTCTTACATTGAAAACTTAAATATAGTGTTTTTTTGTTTAAATATTCATGTACAGACAAGCTCTTATAAGAGCGGTGCGTGATTATTTACTACATAATAGATACAAATACAAAAGGGTACATTGGACATATATTGGAATTTTTTATTAATGTAGATGTAGTTTGTACCTTTACTAAGAGATTGGTATACAACACTTATATAAACAGATCGGGTAGTTCTATCTTTCCCGCCGCCTTTAAAGTAGGGTCAGCTGAAAAGGTAGAACTACCTATCCCGCATAAAATGTGTTAATAATAATACAAGTAAATTATTTTATTGAAATTTAACATTTTTATATTTAATGTTGGGTTCTATATTGCTCAACTAAATAATTTATTTCCGAGGACAGATGGCAAGAAAGAAGGCCCGTGAATCATACATCGAATCGGAATTGATCTACGCTTACGCGCGCACTGGCCGCCTCGCCGACCTCGAAGAATTTGTCTCCGGCCCGAATCACGCAGACATCCAGAAGATCGGCGACCGATGCTTTTCCGACGGCATGTATGATGCGGCCAAGCTGTTGTACAACAATGTCAGTAATTTCGCCAGACTCGCAATCACACTTGTCCACCTCAAGGAATTCCAAGGTGAGATTTACTATTCCTCAATGAATTTGGAGTTAATTTCTAATTAATTCAATGGAACCTGGATTGGAATTTGTCAAAATTTGCTAATCTCGTTTCAATTTCATACTTTTGATACTAAAAAAAATAAACTTGAAAAAGTATCCTATTAATGCTAAGAATAATTGATGCCGGATACTTGTCACATACGAATGCATTTAGCACCGTGCACAATATCATACATAGTAGGTAGTAAGTATTAATAGTAGTAAAAAATAATTGATTTTACTTCCAAAAATGTTATAAAACACACAAGTGTTTGTGCTGCTTGTAAATATTTGGAAAAGCAACTCTCACATTTAAAAGTTTTTTTTTTTTATATAAACTTATAATTCTTAAATAGATTTCCGTGTGTCATGGTTACCTTTTATACAAGTTTAGAATTTTCAACAAACTATAATTGGTTTTATAATGCGTTTTTTTCTAAAATAACTTTCACTATATTCATGTCAATAAATAAATGTGATTCATTTTTCAATTCAACTGTAAAAGGAGAAAAAAATGCTGATGGTGTAGAACTCTGCCTGTGACACTTCTGGAGTGAAATGAAATTCTGTTAATTTTTTAGGCGCCGTGGACGGAGCGAGGAAGGCTAACTCAACACGCACCTGGAAAGAAGTGTGCTTTGCCTGCGTGGATGCTGGAGAGTTCAGGCTTGCGCAGATGTGTGGGCTGCACATTGTCGTTCACGCTGACGAACTTGAGGACCTCATCAACTACTATCAGGTAGGGTTTGTATTGCGTGTCAAATTAATTCATGGAAATACAAATGATAATATACTTAACAACATATTATTAATAAATACTCACTGTAAATGTCTACTTCATTATTATATATATATTTCTGTTGCCTTAATAATAATGTTTGTTATTTATTTTCATAGGACCGCGGTCACTTTGACGAGCTGATTGGCCTGCTGGAAGCCGCGCTGGGTCTGGAGCGAGCGCACATGGGCATGTTTACCGAACTGGCCATCCTGTACTCCAAATATAAACCAGCCAAGATGAGGGAGCATCTCGAGCTTTTCTGGTCCAGAGTCAACATACCCAAGGTCAGCTTCACCTTCTATTGTAAATATCTAAAGCAATACAACTTATTTTCAAAGTGATGTAACCTTTTCCTTATTCATTTTCTAATGAAATGTTAGCTGTACAATGATTTTATTAGAGTCCAAATACTTTATCATAATACTCAACTGTTAATGTATTTACTGCACCAGGTGTTGAGAGCAGCTGAGCAAGCTCACCTCTGGGCCGAGTTGGTGTTCTTGTACGACAAGTACGAAGAATATGACAATGCCGTGCAGACCATGATGAATCATCCAGGAGAAGCCTGGAGGGAAGGACACTTCAAGGACATTATCACTAAGGTAATAAATACATTTACATATATCAATTCTTCAAATGTTTTATTATTAATGTGAAAGGTTTTGTTTAGGTTTGTGATTTAAAACTTGTTTTGTATTTTTATCATAATAAAAACGTATGTGAACCCTTTGAGGGTGTAATATTTAAATGTTTGCTCAGATAATTGATGCAGTATAGTCAGATAGTATATAAGGCGAGAGTGGATGGTATAAGAATTCAGATAATGTATTAATTTATTTTTATTATTATATATTTGTAAATAAATTTTTAACTTTTGGAAGAACTTGCGGACTAGTTCCAGGTTGCCCTTGGGTTATTCTGAATAATATTTTACTTTTAACAAATTGAAATGAAAAATAATATAAAAAGCAACACTTCATTAATTGATTTTACTATGAACAGTTCCCCACTCTTATATTGCAGGTCGCCAACATGGAACTCTACTATAAAGCCATTCAATTCTACCTCGACTACAAACCTCTCCTCCTCAATGACATGCTTTTGGTGTTGGCTCCCCGAATGGATCATACGAGGTCTGTGGCCTTCTTCACTAAAGCGGGACACCTGCAGCTCGTCAAGGCCTACCTTCGGTCTGTTCAAAGTCTCAATAACAAAGCCATCAATGAGGCTCTCAATGGACTGCTCATTCAGGAAGAAGATTATCAGGTGAGAATGCTAAATGAAATCATGTCTTAAATGATCAAAATTATTACATTCATTTTCTATTATTTTATAAATGTCTGGTTATTTAATTTATTTACTCCATTTGGATGCCCATATCAAACATTGCAAAAATTCTTTGTTAAACAGTTCTTGGACAGGTATTTTGATATTACGGTTCTTAAATACACTTTTACACGCTATATCTGGAAGTCTAAATGTTGACAGTTGCACATCTTGTCAAGTAAAACATGATAAAATGATTGGATGTGTTCTCAGACAGAGTTTGAATCCATCCAGTTTTTATCACAAATTACCTTTAATATAAAATTTCCTTAACTTATTTTATATTTGTTTTTACAATTCCAGGGACTCCGTACATCAATCGACGCCTTTGACAACTTTGACACAATAGCGCTGGCACAAAAGTTAGAGAAACACGAATTAACGGAATTCAGACGTATCGCTGCGTACCTTTACAAAGGTAAACAGTTTATTCTTATCTCTTGCAAAGTACTGCTTTTTTAAAATTCATTATTAAATAAATTGGCTACCCGAAGATAGCTGAAAATAGCTCATTGAGATTGAAACAGTTTATTTTACATGATTTTGCAACCCCACAGGAAACAACAGATGGAAGCAATCAGTTGAGTTGTGCAAGAAGGACCGCTTATTCAAGGATGCCATGGAATATGCAGCCGAGTCCCGACAGCAAGAGGTGGCTGAGGAGTTGCTGGGCTGGTTCTTGCAGAGAGGCAACCATGACTGCTTTGCTGCCTGCCTTTTCCAAGTATGTTTCTATAAGATTGATTCATATTTATCTTGTTCAATCATTGTTCATGAAGGAAATAATTTACGTAAAATCTTAATACATAATCTTAATTAGAGTAGCTTATTGGTGTAGTGGTCAAGACGTTGGCCTAGTGATTTAGTGGTCGGGGGTTCGCGCCTCGTTCTAGGACACCAGCAAGTTAGTCCTATTTTCATAGTACAAGCGTTTAGCTGAGTTTGAAAATAGTAAGAATATTAATGTGACATGTATTCTGTGTACGCATCTTTATTAAAAAATTTAAAAAATAATAATAATATGTTAGGTGTTTGTTAAAACTGAAAGTATACTACAGTAAAACCCCGTTAATTCAAACACCTTTTTTTGAAATTTGACATAATTTGAAATTTTTCAACAACTTCAAGACCCAAATTTTCAGTTTCATACTTGATAAACCTTTTTAATTTGAAAATGGTAATTTGTGGTATGAAATAATTTCCCTCGGGCCATAAATCAATACATTTTTACATCACATTATTTGAAAATTTTGAGTATGTTACAAAAAATTAACTATGTGTGCAGCTTTTTGTAAAATTTTATATTGCAGAAGTCCCAAAAAATAATACAAGGAAAAATAGATGATTTTTTCAAGCATGCCAAAGTAGGATCTTTACTTATTACGAGAAATAAATCTAATATTCTTAGTAATTATTAGGTTGTTAAAATATATACAGGAAAATCCAGTTTATTTGAATTTGAGGGGACCGAAAATCAAGAAAAAAGTTTGAATAATGATTTAGGATAATGAATATAAAAATTTCAAAAATTCAATTCGTTTTTACATACTAACTTTTTTCATAGCAACTCGAAGTAATTATATACTTCCCTACATTTAAAAATAACAGACAAGTTGTCAAAATACAGTGTAAACAAATCACAATATTATTTTTAAAAAAACACAATTATAACGGACTGTTTTTTCACGCCATTTTTAATAACGACATAATATTTGAACTTGTCAACCCGCCATTTCTCCGCTGAAGTTAGCTACAAAAGTTTCCAGTGCTTTTAAGACTTTTGTTTTGTGGTGGTCGCGGCGACATTTAGCACTCGCCTTTCAACGCCAAAGTTTTTTCTGTCATGTTTAATATTGTTGACAACCTCATTAATGGGGTCACGTATTTTTCTGTTAATTTTGTTTTGGATAATATTTTTTGTCAATCTCTAGTATTAATTCGATTTTTTAGCAACTGTCGGCGTTTTGTACGAGTTTTGCATTGTTGCTATTATCGAGAATATAAAATTATCAGTCAAAATCATAAAAATGTTTTAATTTAAATTTAAAGTCTAAGGAATGCAAACCACGCATTCGCGAATTTCAAAATGTCTAACACGTAAATATTAGAGAAAAACAAATAATTTTCTTTACATATAAGATAATGGCAATAAAATAATTAACAAGCTACAAGAAAATCTGAGAAATGCTAACTACACATTCTTTAAAATGCCTCGACACTAAACTTAAATAGAAAGAGAAATGTCTGTATTAAAATGAATACAAATTAAATTATTTATAAAACACGGAAAAGTCTGAGGAACTCAACCGCGTACTAGCATTTGTACAACAAAATATACAAACGCTACATAAACAAAAATAATTATGGTAATACTACGGAACAGAAGATTGGCAAGCACTGACATTCGCAGCTAGCAGTTGGGAGAATTAGAGAACTGCATTGCCTATAATGGCGCAAAGATAATATTTGCTGTCTTTTTCTAATGTAAAGAAAACGAGCGAGAGAAAAAAACATTCAACCTTAAGTTAATGCGTCGCGGTAAGGAAAATTAATATTTCAAATCAAGGACGCACAAGATATATTTGTCATCTTTTCTAGTATATTGAGAGTGAGTGAGAAAACAAACAATGCGAATTAACTTTATGCGTCGTGAATCGGTATAGGGCCATAACTACCCATTTTGATGGTCTTGGACTTTGAACAGGCACATTGCGTAGCGCATGTTTATTTTCCAGATTGCTGACATCTGACAAAAAAAATCGAATTAGGCGAAAAATAGATTGACAAATTCATCTGACAAAGAGTCCAAAAATAGCTTTGAATAACGATATTCGATTTATAAATACAATTTAGTATGAAAACTTTCCAGAGGGACCACATTCTGCTCTAAAACCTTGACTTGCAGCGAATTTCGAATAAACAGAATTTTACTGTATTTAATCAAAATAAGTTCTACCCGCTTCTATGGTCTTCTCCCAATGAGAAACTATGCTAAAAATCTTCATTTTCGAACAGTATAAATTCTTCAAATCCCATAATTATAAATTCGCCTAATTTTGAAACGTTTTATTCCTTAAATTTAATTCCAAGTGGATGGGAATAGGTGGGTCAGCGAAAAATTTAGTTTACTAATAGTAATTGTGATGTATGCGTTGAGTGCGTGCAGTATAATTGTTGTATTAATTTGTTTGCTAATTGACTGGGTTTTTTTTTCCAATTTTTCGTTACAATATTAATTTCATGACAATGTGAATTGGCTTTAATTGATTCACGGGGTTTCAAAAAAGAATAATAACAGTTCATCTAAACCATTCCTCTAAGCGTCAAAGTTTCTGACTTTCGGTCAATTTGCGTGGTACCCACTTGTCTAGCCTTTTCACTTTTTCTATCGCAGCGGGGTGGCAAGAAACAGTTGTAAAGCTAACTTCTAGATCACACGCGGACACTCGAGTTGTCGTATGTAAATTAGCTTCCACTATTGTGTTTAACTGTTCTTCAGTTACAGCACTCCTTGGTCTTCTCCGAAGCTCATTTTCGAGATTCATAGTGCTGAAATTAAATTTTTCGAAGCATAATCGTATTGTTCTCTAGCCAGCAGACACTTTTCCAAATACCTTTTTGATATTTTTACCTGCCTCAGCTGCAGAGGTGTGCAGTGCATACAAGCAAAAAAGCCATACATTACTGAAAATTTTTGGAAACAAATATTAATTAAATAATACATATATTATAAACGGACGGTTTATTATAATTACGCTGGCGCCATCTGTGTACCAATACAATCTTTAATTGCTTACTTCTAAAAACTACCACGGCTATCCCGCCACCGCGGCCGGCGGTAGTGTCGTCTTATGATTTATTTATCCCTACTAAAATTATTATCCTCTGTTTATAAGCTATCATTCCATTCAAGCCATACAATTGGCTATCTACTGAATTAAAAACTCCATTCAGCTGATCCGTTTTGTACGGGGTCCTTATGCTGTTTCTTAACAGAACAACATTTAAAAGGTTTTCAGCCTGGCTTACAGCTTACTCATTAACAGTACGTAAATATATATTCAATTTGAAATGAAATGTACATTGTAAATCAAAACATTGCAAAATTGTATGAATTTTGACAATGCTGTCATCTCTCTTATCTATGGTCATCTCGCGTCATAGAAGCCGTGAATGACGAAATCGTTCAAATTTTTTCTATGGTCGCATTTGATGCAAAGAATAATGCGACGCTGACAGATTGTAATGTTTACGTGTGTTTAATAATCATTTATGTAAACATGATCTCAGTTTTTTAAGAATGTCTTTAAATTAAATAAGTTGATACGTAATAACGCCATTTGTACAATTAATTCCAGGGTGGGCAATACAGAATGCACTAGCAGAAAAGCAATCGGCAACAGCAGCAAAATGGTTAACTAGCATCAAAAGCTTTTTGCTGCTAGTTAACTTGTATTAATCCAAGATAAAGATAATTATTTGATGCCTTTAAAAGATTGAACAACTATTACTTTAATATGTTTATTTTCTTTTTATCCTCAGTGCTACGATCTCCTCAGGCCGGATGTAATTCTGGAATTAGCGTGGAGGCATAATATCATGGACTTTGCTATGCCTTACTTAATTCAGGTAAGACATTTATTATTAAGGAGAACACATTCTTATTGTGAAGTTGTAATTATTCCGTAAAAACAATGGCTTTCAAATAATGGAACGACAGATGTATTAATTTGAAAAAGTGTAACATATAGGTTCGAAAATTTGTCATGAAAAATACTGGCGCTATAACACAATTGGTAGTGTACTTCCTTGGATTGGAAATAGAGACCCAGATTCGAATCCCGGTAGTGCAAAAACAATATTTTTCGACAATTTGATTTTATATGTATATATTTATAATTAATACATTAGTATTTAAAACATTAATTATTGAAGTTCTGTCAAATGATTTGGCGATACAAACAAAATTGAATCAGTTTCACTGGTCCACACTTATTACTCACTGGTGTCATCTGCAATTTTTATTTTATGGAAAAATAGATTTACCTCATTCTCAAGCAAAAATTTTAGTGTAATAATTTTACCTGCAATATTGAGACAGGTATACACATTATCGGTTCTTAAAATTAGATTAGATTGGATAGTTATTTTAATTTTCACCATTACTTATTTTTTAATACACCGGCTAAAATAACCGTTGTAGGTTGTGTAAAATCTTTTAAGATTATTTAATTTATTCTTTAATAAAGAATAATGGTTTACAATCTAATAATATGTTAAAAACATAGAATTAATTGTAAATATAAGAAACATGTTTTAAATAAAAATAATAATTAAACAATACCCATGGTAAACCAATTTTAAATAAAAAAAATTATAAGTTTTTTAATTAAAATATTTTGAGTATGCAGTCCTTGCTGTGTACTTCATTACCATCTTTCGATATCATTTTTTCAAAATAAAAAGGAACTTAATATATAATAATAGCAAAGCACACAGATGTGTCACTCCCGGATGAGCGTGAATTAGTTTTGACTCGTCATAAAAGCATTGGAAAAAAATCTATGTTACTAATATAATCTCCTAACATGGTTACCATTTTTAAGAATTTAATATGTGGATAATTTTATAATGAATATCCATTATTTAAAAGCTCGGATGGACTGGGTCAAAAAAAATTTTTGCTTCGCAGGTCACCCGCGAACTCTCCACCAAGGTGGACAGGTTGGAGCAAGCTGAGGGACGGAGGGCGCAGGAAGGAGCCGAGCAGGAACACAAGCCCATCTTGCTGGCCGAGCCGCAACTCATGCTCACAGCAGGTAACACTCCCTTGCATTCCTTGTGAAGTCACTTCTGCATCCACGGGTCTGATAATGGCAAGTTTTAAAAATTGTATATTTTTCCTCCAAATTTCATTCCATGTTCAATCTCAACTGGCCGACCTTTTTTCAGGAAGAGTCAGATTTAAATAGATGATGTATGTAGATAAATACCCCATTGATCAGGGAACACTATATAAAGGGTGTCCAGTGGGAATTTTTCTACTTTTTTTTAACCAGAGACAAATTGTCACTTCTGGGGTCTATTGCCGTATGATTAATGAGTTTTTAGTGTCGCAATTCCAAATGTTTCCCGAATACAACGATAAGACGGGGCAATTCCACACACACTGTTAGGGTCTCGATGGAGAAGCTGAAGGCAATTTTCCTATAAAAATTAACACGCCAGTATGGAGACATACCCTGGCCACCTCGGTCGCCAAATTTAACGCCTTGTGATTTTTTTCTTGTGGGAATACCCGAAATCTTAAGTGCAAAGTAATAATCCTCAAACAGTACAGACCCTAGAAGAAAACATCCAGCATGAAATCGCCGACATCAACCTGCCATTTTTTTCTCGCATATTTCCAAATATGAGGGTTCAGTTAACAGAGAGCATTGCAAGTGGACGTAATCTGTAAATATTGATCTCTTACCTGTTCAAACTAAAATAAATATAATAAACTTATTTGTTTGTTTTTATTTCAATTTCTACTGGAAGTACCTGGTGAACTAATTGTCTTTGTAAAATTTGATATGCTGGTTATTTAAAAATGTTCTGTTGATCTTAAATTACAATTTCTATCTTCCAAAAAAATAATCACTAACGGGAAGTTGATAAACAATTTACAAATTTTTTGTTTCTTACAATATGAAACTTTTTATAATTTGAATTAGGGCCAACCTCCCAAAATTAACTCTATCTTTAGTGAACTCTTGTTTGACGTGTATATTCCACAAATAAATACAAGATCTATTTATGAAATATAATATGTTCACCACACATGCTAAGAGTCTTGGCAGTTTAGCAAAAAATAATTTTCTTATTAGAATACTCTATTTTCATGGATCATATTTACAAATATATTTTGCAGGTCCGTCGATGGGTTACCCCGGAGTGCCCGGCCCCCAACCCTCCCCGTACGGGGGAGCTCCCTATGGATACGGCATGTAAAGCCTGAACAGACCCCAGCGGGGCCCCTACAGTACTGATACACTATTCCTAAGCCAACCTCCCACATTGTTTTAGACAGCGTCGTGTCGGCGACACTGTGAACTGTACCGCATGAGGTGTGATGTCTTCTTGACCACAATTTTAATTTAATATCAGTGCAATTCATTCAATTGGACTGCTATTTTATTGCTACTTTTTATCTGATGTAGTTATGCAAATTTACATCTAGTACAATTATTTCACTGTCAAAATTGGCGATTAGTCACAATGTAAAGGAGTGGAATTGTGTAAAACTAATTTATTAAGTTACAAATCTGTGTAAAATACCTTTTTAATTATAGATTGGTGTATGTGGTCTTGTGTACAGTCTTAGGTAAAATTCGTACAAAAACATGAAGGTAGCACCAACCGTAACACAGTGCCGTTGTCAATACAAAAGTTTATGACAAATCCACTTTACTTTTGGGAGGATAGAAATCGCCGTTTCAGTTGGATTTAAATATAGATACTATTTTTTAATAATAAGTGTTACAAAATAAAATCTCCAATCTTGTGCAGAGTGTGGGAGGTTTTTCGGACATATAATGCTGTTGTACTGTTAAATGATAATTTTAAGAAAATTAAATAAATAAACGCTGGCTGTTGTTCATCCTCCATAACGAATCAGGATTTCGAATTAATTTCTTTCATATTTATTTATTGTTTATTAGTTTCATCGATTGAACCGTTTAACAACACTTCTAGTTTACCCATTAAGAAATTGACCGAACATAACGGAGTAAATATTTTTTTATACGAATCATCCTGATTCTTTGATGTGTTACTTCACGGCTTAGTGTTATACGACAGGATGAGATGAATATGTATAGAGATTATATTAGAGCTATTAACATTTGTCGAGGAATACTATTTGTACTAAAAACGGTATACATACATATTGTTTATTTAGAAGCATCTCTTTAATACGATGGTGTCGCGTTTGCGGGATCGCGTAAACTTTTGAATATTACATTTATTTAAAGTTTGTTGTAAAATGAGACTAATTAAATATTAATTTTATTTTTATTTGAGGTATTAAGAAAGAAATTCAATGCAGATTTGTACACCGAAATGTGTAAATAATACACAGGCACACAATTGAGATAAACATGCATGTTTCCAAGATGACCCTTGAATATCTTAGGAAGGAAGGAATGAATTGAACTTACGGACTAAAATAAAAAATTTAATTAATTCATTTATAAATGAATGTACTAATATACTGTATTGTTTCTTGAATAAAAGATATATTTTATCTTGCGAAAAAATTGTTGAAAAATAATTTGAATCACGGAGTAAAATTATTATATTTAAATTTCTTCAAAAAAATATCTAAAAAAATTAACGTAGTCTTATAAAACTTTGCACATATAAATGTATATACAAAAAAAATAATGTTAAATTGGGGGATACTATTTTTTTGTTATCAACATTTCATCCAAATTTGTAACTGTTTCAAATTACTTAAATTGCTTGGTTCTTATACAATGTAGCAAAATTTTTGCAAATGTTTTAGATTTAGCTGTTAACTAGACCTAACAATTTATACACTATGGTCAAATAAAAATAATTATACTGGTTCTCTGTAATGTGTATAAAATTGTAAAATACATAGCAATAACAGTATTTGAAATAATATTTTTTCCACTGATAATTGTCACAAATCCAAATAGGAATTTAAAATCTTTTATTGGTAACAATATTTTGGAACATAACAACGTGATCATAACCTTAAAATATATATTTTATTTGATCTTGTTTTGAAACTTTTTGATAATTTTATAGTTTATTATACGTATGATTCAATTTATTTTTTTTGAAAAATTGTTTAATTAAGTTAACCCCAGTACATATATATATTATTAAAATAATTATGTAAGGTGCTTTATTTTTTGTGGAAACTTGTATTAAAATACATTTGTACAAAAATAAATGCTAGTTCTCAAAACATTGTCGGGTTTAGAACTCTGGTTTCATCCATATTAATCAGCTTACCTCAAAGTCAGCATCGATCAGGTTAGAAGTTTTGGACTTTGTGTTAGGTGTGTGACTGACTCTTCACTCACAAATAATGTACGATTAAGTAACGTTAAGCGATTAGTTTCTTATTAAGCCACGTTACAAATTTTAAGAGTTTTACTTCAAGTTCTTGTGCTGCAAAGTGAAGTACGGTTCGTCGAATGCAATTATTCCGCTATGCCAAAGTATATTGCAAATAAATTCAAACTATGTTACTTCTTTATATTATAATAACGCTCGTGCGTTTTGATTAGTAAATAAAATAATTTAGGATTGTGTTTACAAAACAAAACTCGCGTTGGAGCACGAGAACTTGTCTGGACTCCTTGTAGTCTAGTTACTTTTATCGTGCAATGAAGTTGGTATAATTTGTTATGTTACAATTTTGCACCTTTTCTTCGCCTTTCCTAAAGTTGATTATTCTCTTTATTATTTGTTAATGTAAATCTATGTCATTGTATTTAAAGATAAAAAATAACATATTTTATAATGTTGTATCGATGCAATTCATGCGTTGATCCATTTAAAATTTATTTTTATTATTCATTTATTATTATAATTTTTATATAATCATTATAAAATTGATATGTACGCGCTTAGATCATTCCTTTTGTTTCTCATTTAGGTTTATGTCTATTGTTTGAGATAGTACGTAACAAATAGATTGTACTAGTATTGTATTTATTCCTGTAAAAATGTGCTTTCTTGGATTTATAATAAAGTATGATATATGAACATTAACAATATGTGTATTCTTTTCATCTGACAATCTATTTTTTCAAATACGGCAGCGAATAACATCCAGGTCATATAAAAATTATTATTTTTACAAACCAGATCTAACCCACATGAGTACCGTTTTGAGATAATTTCATTTTTATGAAAGTTTCATTTGTAAAATACACAAATTCATTTGGAAAGCACGATGCCACCTCCTGAGCCCAGCGGTCTTTTACTCAAACATTGCAGAAACCTAAACCATTGAAACGAATGTGGATGCGCCAGATATGTATTTGTAGAAAACAATTTTCATATGTGTACCTGGTAGAGGTAATTTTTTTATAAATCAAGCAATGGTTTCAGTATTAGGGTCAGTTTTTGCTAACAAGTCACTCCTCGTTCTGTAGACTTCCTCAAATCATGATATTTCATTTGTTCAGTAAACAATATAGTAACGTAACATTTCTGTCTTGTAAGGCAAATGCATTGCAACTTTGTATTTCATGTTGCGGGATAGGTACAAACTATGTAGGATATTTTTTTTATATTATTCACACCAAACAGTTAATTTTCTTCAGATATTTTATTCCAACCAGCTTCAGTAATTATTATATTACTCTGTGTTCAAATTATACGGCAATGCCTCAACTGCGCTAACAATATTTGATACAATTGGATTTCTACAGCAAAATCAATAAACACCAATTGTCTTAATATATTAGTGTGAAAAGATCCATGTACCCTTAATCTATTTGCAAGTTGCTTAGGAAGCTAATTTTTATTTTTACGAACTGAATCCAAATATTGTGAAATAAAAATTGGTTATATTCCACACATCTATATTTTACTTATAAAATGCCACACAGCATTGGCATTTTTTGGAGAACTTTTTCTTTTCACATGGTTTTTTCTAACTGTGGGTTGGATCTTATTTATAGAAATACATCCAAATATGAAAAAAATCATTTACACGGTATCAAAACGTTTTTGTATTAATTTGTATAGAGATTGAATATATACACTATTGTGTGTCTATATTTAATTCTCGAAATAAAATAACACTTAAAAATGATTGTATTATTTCTTAAATTCCCAATTTTTATATGTTTTTGAAATTACACCAAATTGACTAAGCAGTGGATTTAATGTAATCCCTCACTATATCTGCAGCATGTGCATCCACAATTTTATGTATTAGCAGTCGTTGATTTATTCAAAAATATACCTAAAAATAAATGCAACTGATGCAATTCAGATGGATGCAGATGAACTAACAGTAGAAGAGTTATATGAATTGGTTACAAAACTAAATGACAACAAAAATGTTCTTGAGAATGAAGAATGAATTATAGACCAAAATTAAATAACATATTCACCCTCATCATACATATGTCAAAGAAAATAATAATGTTTTTACAATATAACCTTAATTCACAATGTCTTCTCTACTAGTGGACTGCAGGTGAATTATTTAACATGAAAAACATGTCTCCATATATTCAATTAGTGGTGTATAAAAAAATCATTTTTTCGTATTCTACATTCTTATTTTTGTACAGATTTAGAGATATGAAATATAAATATGTGGTATGATAAATGTACAAAAATGTATTTTTTACTGTTGGTAACGTTTTAACATGATTTTCTTATAATATTAAATTGTTGAAAATATAATAGTTTGCCTTCTTCATAAGGTAGATAACGTAAACAATTTGGATTGTTTTACAGATCTCTCTGCGGGCCTTCTGTTGATGTGTTTCCCAAAAATGGTAAAGTCCACAGTATCCAAATGAAAAACAAAAACACACTGTTCCTTGGGAATTGTCCTCACAATGTCATCTTTACACAATATTTTTAATGTATTCTTCGTGTCGACCACACAAATACCTGTCACACCCACCAGCGACGGACATTTCGATCGGGAAACGGTCAACATGGCGCCATGAAAATCAGATTTAAATATTGTCTGCGAAAAAATTTCCCAGGCCTTTTCTTCTATTGAAGGAATGGATTGCAGGTCCAATTGCTGTCGCATATAATCGTTCCACATTCGATGCATCGGAAGCGCGTCATCATACTTCATTCCTTTCCTTGGCAGGTGAAAAAGACCCAATGACTTTTTTTCCTTTCTCGTAATATATTTAGATTTTTTGGTCCTCTTCTCGTTGATTTGCTTTTTGATCTTTCGTTTAGCCAGCGTTAACGACTTTTTCAGATCCTCTTCTAATCGGGATAATTCGCTGCTGCAAACATTTTCTGCAAGGAACTGCTTTACAGACGCAATACTCGCTTCCATTCTTTAGTAATTTTCACACATTCACTTGTGTACACCTCTTATTTTTACTAAAACTCAACGATTGTTTACGACATATGAAAATTGAGGTTAATTTTACTTCTGACAGTAAAGATAATAAAAATTATCTATGCCACTTCTAAATAGCATAGAGATTATCTTCTACCAATGCTATGCTTTGACAAATGACAAGGTTATGGGTGGTCCGTGGATCAATTATTTTTTTAAAAAGAAAATACTAGTTACGTATTTACTACTACAATTCTGATGTTTTTCTGATCCAAAAAAATTCACAAATTCACTTAAATAAATAAAATTAATATTAAATCTCGCTAGCTGGGGACCGAACCCCGGACTTTCGTGTAACGGGCTGGGATATTTTTATATTTTTTAATACAAATAAAGTGTAAAAATACCAGTTTATAAATATCTTAAGCACTTTTTTAATGTAGTTCACCAGGGGTACTATTTTTTTAATAAATTTAAGTATCAGTACAAAAATTTTAGGATGGTTCTCCGAGGAAAGTCCATCAGTTAGCCTCGGACTGCAGTTCGTCACAGAATTTGAAGGAGTCCGATGTTCCTCGATCTGTCATTTCTTGATGTTGCACCATCCCACGCGTACAAAGCGGAAACGTTCGAGGAAGGCTGGACTGCGCCGCCCGGCAGGCATGACACACGTGCACCACAGATATACACCAACACATGCAGCAGAGGAAGCGGTCGGCAAAACAATCGGCGACCAGTATCCAAACCGACCGGACCGCAGATGCACATCCCGAGTCTCACCTTTCACTAACCGTGCATCGTTTTTCCATAACCTTTACATATTCTGTATTGTTTCTTGCTCTCGGTGGCTTCTCCCCGATGAGAACAAACATCTTCGGATAAAAAATGGTTTTCACCAGAACACCAACCAACCTTCCACATTAATTTAAAATTCGCGCCGAAAATAATATTCGTAATACGTGAACGTCACACGTGAAATGCAACCGTAACAATATTTTAGTACTTTAATTTGAAGGAACAAAAATTCTAACTAAACTCTACCTTTTTTAATTTTCTCTAAACCGACGATGCTTTAAGCCGCTAGTCAAAGCAAAATATTGGCATTGACACATAGATAAGAGAAAGCATTGACAACACTCTTATCTATGATTGACACGTAGATAAGATCATAGGATAAGATATACATATTGATATACATACTCTTTATCTATGACATACTGTATTGACAACTGTTGACAACAATATGACGTTTAAAATAATAGGCGATCACAGATTTGCGTGGGAGGCAAGATATAATAAGTGTTTCGCTAATATATTGATATAAAGAAAGTCATTTTTAAGCGACCAAATACCTATATTTTCTGAAAAAATGTGAAATATTTACGGTTTTTGCGTAACACATTAATTTATTACCAAGTTTCATTGGATTCAAATAACATGATTGGACAGATGTTCGTCCTAGTCCTGCAGTCGATAATGCATCTTATGTCAAAAATTGGTTCATACAGCATTCAATTTTTTAACTTTTATTTTATCCAATATGTAAATAATACTCTTAATTTTTTTGAAGGAGAGATGGAAATTGTAAGTTGAACGTGAAAGCTTTTATTTGCATGTTTGTAATAACAATATGGAATGAGAATTCTTAACAAATTTTAATATACTCATAATAAAAAATATTAAATTTCATACAAATATAACAATTGGACAATATATTGGCTCTAAGCAAAATACTCCAGTAATATATTTTATAAGGTTATTTTAACCTTCATGCACTATTTTTGCACCGTTATACCACAGGGCGTGCATATTATTTTTAAAAAACATTTCAAAATGGCTCCAATCTATATAAAAGTTATTTATGCAGGTGTGGATATACAGTGGTACCTCGGTATAAGTCCTTAATCCTTTACAGATCCTTGTAATTATACCAAACGAATTTTTCCCTTAAGAGATAAAGGGAAAATGATTAATCCGTTCCCATGAAAAAAATCCTATTTTTATTGGCATATTATACATTGATGGGGTTGTATAAAATAATTTAAACAATTCTTAATACTAAAATACATAAAACAAAAGCAACCGCAACGAGCAACTGTCGTTCTCGGCATACGATATGCAGCAGCTAAGTCCTGTATATGCATGCCACCGTTATACTTTTCAACAATCTCTTTTTTCACCTACATGGTGATCCAAACCATTTTCTTCATTCCTTGGCTCTTATCATTAAGTTTATTTGGAACTCATGGGTGAAAAACACAAAATCACGTGAAAATGTATAGTGCGGGTTGTTCAATGAATTTGTAGAAAGAGTAGTACTGGTGTTCGTGGGCAGTCGTGGCAGAGATGCCTCCTCTCCAAAAACCGAATGAGAAAGAAAACATAAGCGGGCACCAATTGTCGCACGCGAGTTATATTCCAATCAAAAATTTTCACATATATTAAGTTGGACTTACTCCAAAGTGGATGTATACCGAGATACCATTGCACTTTAGTTATAATTTTAAAAAGGTAGATAGAATGTTGGAAGTGTGTTATCCAGAGTAAGGTGGGTGGTCGACTATATGTATTTTATTCAGGATCTTAAAGTGCAATTGAATAAAATTTGAAATAGATAACATTAAATATAATACACATTAATATCACGGGGAGGAAGTGGGTGGCCAGGGGGAAAGGGAGAGGTGACTGTAGTTTGCTAGGGGTCCTAATGAGTAACTGTGCAAAATTTGGTTCACATTGGTAAAAGGGTGTAGGATTGTACATGATATTATGATTGTGGATTGTGCATGATACACAATAGACTTACATATTTGTAGACCCACTTGATCCAAACCCAACCTTTCCTAACTATATCAAAATATGTTGCTGTAATTATTACAAATTAACATTGTATTTACTTTTAGCCTAAAGCTTCATTTAACACAACAAAATTAATGCGAAATTTGTAAGTTATTCAAATTGGCAATATGGGTTTCTTCATTTTAAGAGACTATTTATTCAGTCAATCTTTAAAGGTAACACATTTCTTTAAGTAGGTTCCTAATAATATATTTAGTCTCTCCTTTGAATTAGATATGTCCTCTATCTTTAATTAGCTTTTAATCTAGTTATTGAATTAATGATGTACTAAATGTACTAATTTACTAATTATGCCTTGTGTACTAAAAAAAATACCCCTTCCGAAGTATTTCAATTATATATATTTATTTTACTAACTCATTCGAAATTTTTTCAGCTTTTAATTGTTTCTTACTAACAAAATTATAATGTTACTAAATTCAAAGTTAATAATATTTCTCGCAATGGTGAATTAATTAAAACCAGGAATGCCAACAATAATTGAAGAGTGTATTTATGCCTCTGAGTGCCAACAGTTGGATGTTAAATATTTGAAATGCTGAAATGCACAACTTGAACCATCTGCAAGCCAACACAGTGCATTTTCAGAAAATGGACAAAGGTAAAAGTGTATGTCCAGTGTATTGACAAATTATGAAAGAGACATTTGCAAATTGATTCAAAGAAGTGTACATATTTTATTATTTATGA
Organism: Eubasilissa splendida; assembly: GCA_031772225.1. Lineage (NCBI taxonomy): Eukaryota > Metazoa > Arthropoda > Insecta > Trichoptera > Phryganeidae > Eubasilissa > Eubasilissa splendida. The sequence goes on from CM062868.1 coordinate 2,222,590, forward strand.
TTATTAAGATAAAATGTGTATAATACATGTCTAATTAAACTAACTAACTTACCATCACAGCGTTTTTTCCGCGAGGATAGGCAGAGGGGATAGATCGCCACACTCTTCTGTCTTGAGACATAATTTTCGCCTCATCCACATTTATACATCTTCTCATACAAACTTGCTAATTATTGAGGCTTCTAACAGGACCATCCTCCAGTATCTTGTTTACCTGGACGTGCCAAGTATTTCGCGAACGTCCTCTATTTCTGGTACCATCAACACTTGCGTCATATATTTTCCTTACTATTCTCTCCTCGTTCCATATGACCAAACCACTTGAATGATCCTTTTTCAATCCTATTCACTATTTTAAGGTCTACTTTACATTCTGTTCTAATTTCTTAATTTTTTACTCTGTCATAAATGGTTCTGTCACATATACGCCTAAGTGATCTTATTTCTATTGCAATCAGTCTACTTTCATTCTTCTTCTGCCAGCTTTAGGTTTCACTTCCATACATCAGTTCCATACCAAGACTCCACTGTGTACCGCCAGTCTTACCTCAATTGTCAAATTCCCGTTAGATATTATTCCATTCAAAGCACCATTCACTTTATTCTCTGCAGTCACCCTTATTTCGAAATCTTTCTCAGGCATACTTCCCAAATATGCAAATTCATCTACTTGTTCCAATTATTTATTTCCTACTAATATTTTGCAAGTTGACTTACTTTCCTCCTCGAATACTATGACTTTCGACTTGTTAACATTCATAACAAAATCTCTTTCCTTTCGTACAATCATTGATAAATCCAGGAATTATACCAGGGGGGGGGGGGGGGGGGGCTAAAAAACGAAAAAAAAACCTCAAAAACTTAAATAGTACATTTATTTTTATATGCACAAAAATTAAGATTTCTTAAACTACATTACATTTCTTATTAAACCTATTTAATTAAAAAACACATTGTGGGTTTCGTACAATAAGTACAAGTTTGTCTGAAATTTGGATCGTGGGGTAATTGAACTGTAATATATTATTCTATAATATGAATCCAATTAAAAATAGAAATATAATTTCAATAAACGACGCATTTTTTTGCTGACTTATAATATAATGTGCATACACACACGTATGCATATACCTGACATCATTAAAAATGTTATATCAACACGAAAATTATGAGTGTCGCCATTATGTTGGTCCGTCGGTATATGGAGTATTTTTATTTTAAATATGTAGTCATGTGTGCAGGGCGGTTATCTGATTGTAAGTGTGGACTCTTTTGTTTTAACTCCCCTCTTTTGAAATTGGAATTATGTGAACTGTTAGTTAGGACTGAACAAAAGTGCGCGATATTTGTTGAAATCGAAGAAGCACAAGACATATTTGTCATCTTTTGTTAGTATACTGAGAGTGAGTGAGAAAATAAACAATGAGAATTAACTTTATGCGTTGTGAATCGTTATAGTGGTGGATGAACCCATTGGATGAACTTTGACATTTGACAAGCACATCGCGTAGCACACGTGTATTTTCTACATTATGGACATTTGACTAAAAAAATTTTGAGAAAAATAGATCGATAAATTCATCTGATAGGGTCCAAAAATAGCTTCTAGTAACGATATTCGATTTATAAGTACAATTTAGTATGAAAGCTTCCCAGAGGGACCACATTCTGCTCCAAAACTTTGTCTTGCAGTGAATTTCGAATAAACGTTCTTCAAATAAACGGGATTTTACTGTAGTAATCGCTAGTAACTATGTTTCACATTAAAAACAGGCAGATTGACATTCAATGATTAATTCTGTAATTCAATACAGAAAGGCACTAAAAGAAATGTGTTTAATTTTGTCCTTATTAATGTTTTAATATACATTTTAAAGATGTGAATACACAAATTAAATTTGACCCTCCAAGTTTCCTAGATTTGGTGGTAAAAGTGGGTATACGTCAGTTGCTACAAAAAATTATAATAAACAAATAACTTAGTACGCTTCGCAATAATGTTATACTGTCCTTTGAGTTTCCAGAGAAAAGTTTAATCTGTGTACATGCACCCTAATGTTTTATAGGGCCATCTTTAAGCTCTAGATAGAACATTAAAAGTAGTATGTATATATTTCGCTCTTTTCTTTATAACAAATCATATTTTTGAATTTTTACTAACTTACAATCTCGCCGTTTCTATGCGGGGGGTAGGCAAAGAGGATGAAGAGCCACACTTGGAAAAAAACTGAAATGCTGACACACAGCTCTCGCCTTATCCACATTCACACAAGCTCGTCAAATGTTGATGCTTCAAAGTTCTCTATTTCTGGTGCCATCAACGCTTGTATCATATATCATTATTTCTGTTCTCTCCACATTCAATGGTTCTACAAGACCAAACCACTTAAACCACCCTTTTTTAATCCTATGCTAACAGCTACATGCTTTTCATACCTTCTTAATTTGTTCACTTTTTACTCTGCCATAAATGATTTTTAAATTACTTTCATCGAATTAAGTAATTTTATAAGATTTATTAATATAGGTTTACTGCACAAGTCACAAAATTAATTAATGTAGGAGTACTAAATAGTCACAAGCAATGTTCCTGCTAATTTCTGATCGCTCTGTGCGCATAAAAAAACATATTGTGCAATTTGAAGAACCAATGCTATGATTTGTGCACTAACTAATAACATTGATAGTTACTTGTTAGTTGCGAAGGAAATCTGAAAACTTCGGTCACATCCTTTACAATGAGAAATGTGATTTCTTACAAATCGGGGAAGATAGAAGGCAGCAGAGATATAAGTAGAAATGGTTTATTTTGGCTGCGTAACCTCAGGAAGTGGGTCAATGTTCAAGATGCCGGTGATCTTGTACAGGATAAATCATCATACTGCAACTTGGTCGCCAACCTTTGATGATAGAAGATTACACATAAAGAAAAAGTGTTTTATTAAAAATCGTGTGCACACTATATTTTTTTGTGTGCACTATGATTCCAAATCATGTGGCGCGCACATACCCGCAACCTTAGGAGGAAGATTGGTCACAAGTGCCATTTTACACATTTTATGAAAAAAATTGTATCTCTGTTAAAACTATGAATATTGATCATAGTTTTATATAGGTATCTAAATAATTTCAAAGTATTCAGCATTTTAGATGATAAAACATCATCTGTGAATAATATTAATAAAATAAAAATATATTGCATAGATGACAGTATATAGATTGTGAAGACTGTTTTCCACAAAAATATTTAGACCTAGATTAGGATTTCCATCTGATGAAATTGGGAAATTTTAATGTGTAATCATTTTTAATAAAGAAAATATTTCGGTGAGTATTTGTGTATATACTTACAGTTAGTTTATTTTGAAATGTATATACATATAAAATTATATGTTCTTTCATTTTCTCTGTAGAGCAGTAAGCAGTATAACCAGTGCTTTTTTTATAAATAAAAGGGCGCCAGAACTCGCATCTTGTTAATGTTTTATTTAAAAAATTATATATTCAGTTTTTAAGATAAATTAAATTTATTGTATTTAAGGTTCATAGTATATTCCAAAGTTTTGTCCAATTTAACAGGGTGATTCAAATTCACGCAGACCAAACGTCAAATTTACAAAAATTACTTTAAAAACTTGGAAAATCTGTCGAAAAACGGTGCCGAAACGCCGTTCTGGTGCGTTCTATGATAAAAAAAGCACTGAGTATAATCAAGTATTATAATATTCTAGCGCCCTGGTCTGTAATAACTTTAAAAGCATTAAAATATGTATGTACAAAGTTTTATTACAAATAAAGAACCAGTTTGTATTTAAGAACCTTGTATTTATTTACTTTTGTGGATTTATATATTGTTACTTTAAATTTATTGTATTGTAGTTTTACATATTTGGTTTGCAGTCAGCTAAATTATCAGCAATGATTTACACAATAATATGTCAGAAAGGTAAATGTTTTCAAATAGTGAAGTAGTTGCACTATTCATCACACCAGTACCTAATCATTTCTGTGAGCATTCGAGTGTAATGTATTATATAAGCCATATGTGTGTACAATGTAGGTGTAAATAGGAATGCGCTTATATAATATTCTTCTCATGGCTATTCTTGATGCAATTTCAATCATAAAATAAAATATTATTTCTCTCCATCCACTTGACTAGATTCAAAGGTAAGTGGGAAAATTTGAAAAACACTGAAAAATATTATTATTTCCACAAAATGTTCAATTGTGATTAAAATACATGAATAAGAAACCTTTATAAGCTGTGAAGCGATATGAACTCTAGTTTCTATTTTATTGGTAGAATATTTTCAAGAGATTGATTAACCCTTCAATCAGTCCTTACATCCAACACTCCAATAACATCTAATCCACAGATTACCTCGTACTAACAGGGATTGAATCAAAATATTGGTCTCTAGTATATATAAGATAACAAAAATTAAAAACAAGGTACATGTATCAAACATACGTATTCTAAGCTTTGCATTTTGTAATTTTTTAAATGAGTTAATGTTCCTAGCATAGACTGCAAGAGTGGGAACAGAGCCAGCAGCGGACATGATTAACATATGTATACATCATCACCATAAACAGATTTTAATCATGATAGAAGGTATATATGTATTTTTTTTTATGGAAGGTATACTGATAGATTGAAAAGTTTCTGGAATTGCTGCTAGGGGATTTATTTATTCCAAATATGTTTTGTCAGTGAGAATGTTGAGTAGTCTAGTTTTGACCAGCATTCAAGTTAAACATGTGTTTTCAATTATGGATAGTTGGTAGAGTGATTATTGTTTGGTCGGCAATTGGCTCTGGCTCGGGTAATTTCACCAATTATATTTCATTTCAAGGACTCCAGTTCTCGGAAGGTTATTAAAGGAGTACCAGCATCATGGGTGTTTAAATAAAAGGAAGCAGTACCTTATTTTTGTTTCGTTGTTTATTATTAGTAGATAATTGATCAAAATTTATAGATAGATTTGATAAATCTTTCCACATCTGCCGTATTTGCCTCATTTATATTTTTCAGACTTCTACCTCTTCTTGAAACTAAAAGATTCCTGGCTGAAAACAGATTTGGGTTAAATGAAGAGGTGATTGAGGCTGAAAATGGTTATTTTGGGGACCTCAAAGAAAGTCACTTTTAGAAGGATATCGAGAAGCTAGAGAAACATTGGACTAAGTACGTCGAGCCTCGATGGGATTTCGTTGAAAAATAAAATACAACTTCAATCTGATTTATTTTGTTTTCATTTTTATTTCGGAAAATATTCAATCCACCTCGTAAATGCAAAGAATTTTCATAAACTTTATAAAGCAACAAATTATTTCTTATTGACAAGGTTGTTTTTAAATAAGTACTTTAATTATTAAAAAGCATTTTGCTACATACGTATGCTACGGAATACACATGTCACCGTTTGATTTTTCTATGGTCACGGATAATTTTCTATGACGGAGAGTGACGCAGAAATTGTTGCCGAGGGGGGATGAATGAATTAATGAGTAATTGCCGTGGAACTCATTTATGTCATATTGTTTTTAATTCCATGTTAATCTTAATTTACATGATTTCTACGTAGTGAATATTCGCGGGATCGTACCATGGCTCGGGAGTACGACCACCTCTTCAAGCTGCTGATCATAGGCGATAGCGGTGAGTGGGCGAGGTCTACAGATACTATATCCCCTGATATTAAACCCATTCGCTTTCGTCGCGAATGCAATGCATAGAGTGCAGTAACTCCAGCAATTTAGTACTTTTCTTCTTTCACTTAAAAAAATATATTCTTTCACTCAAAAAATACTGTTTGACATTTCGGCAAACGTATTGGATTTCACTGTTGCACTGTACAGTGAACGTGAAAATTAAACCTCTGCTTCCTTTCCGATTACAAAATCGTGTCCAAAATTCAAAAATCGTAATTATTTATTTACATTCATGATGTAAACTTTTGAAAATTGTCAATAAGTTTGGTGACACCAGAATCATGTAGGTAAATTTGTGGTTTCCGTTACAAATACGACTTTCTGACTAATCTGTGTGTTGTAGACATAAAACCTTGCAACCGATTGTTAGTGGGGAGGCCGCAAATATTTTTAATCTGAATAAATGATGAAATATTTTGTTTCCAACTCAATTTATTGATATAATTGTACAGCTCTTTTTCCTCTTCATTCTCTTATCACTCACTTGATCCATATGTCTAGTATGTATGTACTAGACATGTGGAATGTATGTCTGTAATTTCTACAATTGGTACATATTTTAGAAGGTCTGTCCGTTGTCTGGTCCATGTTTCATAGACATTAAAAAAAATTAATATCCTACTTATATCTTAAATATAAAATGCTAAATATGTCATTCAGTGTGTAACATTTAGGGATATTTAAAAGGCAATCAATTGGATAAGAATTATGTGGATTTGTATTCGCTTTTGAAAAATATCAGAAATTTGATTTTTTTTATTTAAAAACAGTAGATATACACATAATTTTTATCATTGTTTATAGATTTTAAAATTTAATATTATTTTAATTCGTGTCATAATGGTTAAACCGTCTAGTAAGGTATAATAATAAACAAATATATTTTCTTCTCAGTATACTGTCCAAAATTGGCTTTCTAAAAGTCTGATGTGTCTACACTTAAGTCTTATTGTTTCATAGTACTATAAATCATGTTTAATTTGCTTGAAATAAAATTTGAACATAGGCATATTAACCCTTAATTACATATAAAGTAATGTCATAAGTATTTCTTTCCAGGTGTTGGAAAGAGTTCACTTTTGCTCCGATTTGCGGACAATACATTCTCCGGTAGTTATATCACGACAATCGGTGTAGACTTTAAGATACGGACTGTTGAGATCAATGGTGAGCGTGTAAAGCTGCAGATCTGGGACACGGCCGGTCAGGAGAGGTTCCGGACTATCACCAGCACGTACTATCGGGGCACGCACGGCGTTATCGTAGTTTACGACGTGACCAGTGGGGATTCTTTCGCCAACGTGAAACGATGGCTGCACGAAATCGAACAAAATTGTGATGTTGTGAACAAAGTTTTAGGTGAGTCCACTGCAATATTATATTTAATTCTCTTTAATATTCTATTTATTTATGGAGTTTTGTAATATCAGATCAGTCTAGTTTTTATTTTTTTAAACGTCAAATAAGTTTAGAAAAAATAATCATATGTTACTTATCGGATATATAAATCCTAATAATCCTTATAAGATATTTAAATATATATCAACAAATTCAAATAATAAAGAATGTTCAAATAATGACTGATGATTTAATTACATTTAGAGGTGAACTAATGAGAACTTTCTCATTTAAATATCAGTGATGCAATAATACATAATTGTAAGAATATTAAGTGGGAAATTTATGAATTATTATTTGCTAATGAATTATTAAATTAACCTCTGCACGTCCAGAAGTCCTTAAGGACTGAGGATTTGGGAATATTCAATGTCCGGCTGTATCTTGAGAAACCGTCGAGTACAGGGAATTTAGAGATTGGATTACTCTGACTAAACTCTGCAATCTAAAATATAGAAATCAAACCATATTAATAATCCTAAGATTTCTTATTAGTTACCACATTTATTTTGTCAATAAGCTTTATGAGTTACATTTGTTTGTGTTTCAAGAATATTCACTCCCCTATTTGCATTTCATTGACGCGGTTTTTTCATAACAATAATAGATGTAAAGAAATGTGAACTGACTGCATGCAAACCCCAAAATAACAGCCCCTTGATTCCCCTATTTGAGCCACTATATTTATTTAATTTAATATTAAATGCATTTATTTGCCGCTATAACTGATAATAATAATGCAATTGCAACAAAAATAAACACTCTAAACCTCATTTTAACAAAAAAGATTAGCATACTAATCACCAGACACAAGTAAAATAAAAACTATATTTAATATTTATTTGTTTGTTTGGTAAGGAGAGGTTTTAAGGAAAATAAACATTCTAAAGAGTTTAATATTCACGATATGTCTTGGGCCGGTTGTGTGATCAGTAGTAAATTTTTACTAATGTCTGTGGTTAAAATTGTTTGCGGGCTGTTTGAATAACATCGTCAAAGCATAGATGAGGTGTCTATAGGCGCGACAAATAATCATGAAATATGCTTTATTTTATGCTTTTTCTATGGATTTTTTTTGCCTAGGTTCAGATTAACTCTCATCACTAAAATAGCAGGATATTGAATAATTAAATGTGGTATACTACAACTTTCAAAGTATCAATGTGTCAGATGACTTTTGGAACAGCTGTGAAGAGTCAGCCATATTTAACTATCAATTCTCATTTTTATTATCGAATATCGGAGAGTACTTGGAGAAGTACTTTTAAGAAATAAATACAGTAAAACCGCGATATAATGAAAAATGACGTATATCGAAAAAAAAATCGAAATTTAGTCCCTAAAACCAATTTTTCATACAAAAATGCATTTATATAACGAAATCCCGTTTATATTTATAACAAAATAATTTTTGTCCCGTACGAAAAAATGCCAATACATTTATGTAAATTTATAACGAAATAAAAAAATGTTAAAAGATGAAAATATTATTTCGCACTTACAAAGCCGCGCCGCTGCATCTGCCGTATGCGAACGGTTTAATGGCCTTTTCGGCGGTGCGCGGCGGTCTGCCGACAAGGTAGTAAAACAATTCAAACTTCTTCTTGGGTTCATAGTATCATATTTTGAAGTGGTTGCCGCCGTTGCCGGTAAGTACCTTCGTAATTTATATACGACTCATTTTATAAAAATGCCGCGATTCAACTGTAAAATTTTTATTTTTGAATTATTTTTTATGTTTCATGCCCAAAACTATGTTTGAAGTGGCTCTACATTTAAACACAATTAAAATATTGTTTTGTGTTTGCAATATTCTGGAATTTACAAAAATATCTTCCAATTGGTGTTGAATAGGTTCTGTTCTTAATTTAATTCCTTTGATTATCCATTTGCTTATCTGTTTTACTAACAAAACTACTAAAAATATGTAGGTATTCACTTCCCTATGGCCTTTTTTCTCCTTTGTTTGCAGAATTTACGATCCTTTTTGAAGCCGCGCAACATTTTTTTGCGACGGCACGTAACATATAGTAGGATTTTTTAAATTTATTTCGTTATATGTGGGAATTCGTTATTACGAATTTTTGTTTTTTGGGCCCTTGGATTTCGTTATATCGCGGTTTTACTGTATATTTTTTAACAACGATTAAACAACCCGTTAGTTTGTTTAGTGATAATTATAGTAATTATTCTGATGATGTTCCAAACTCTCACAAATGTTTTTTTTGTTTCTCATTAAAATAATATAATCTCTGACCGGTAATGAAACACTAATATAATGCTTTTATGACCATTCTCAATGTAGCCTGTTGTATGTAAATAAGACTAACATGAATCGCTAGTGGGATTCAAATACCCACATTTTGACACAGACAGATATTCTGATGACCAGAATACGCAAGCCAGATTTGTGTTAATTAATTTACTGAATTCTCGGTAAAGTAAAGCGATGATTGTTTATCTCCCCCGGCATGTGAATGCACTGTATTTTATATTGTAGCGCAGATTACTATATATTGTTTTACTTCTATGCTAATTTATGTATTTATCATCTGTTCGGTCACAAAGGTCGACCATTCAATAAGTTGATAATAATTTTACTCAATGAGTCATTTTATCTCATAAATGTTTGCTAACGGATGTTAAAATTTTAGATATACGTCAAAAGTGTAGTTGGATATTTAAAAATATGATAAAGGATGAAATTGGCATTTAAGTAGTTTAAGAGTAAACTTTGGATGTATAAATAATTACTACCTTGCGTTGCGGAATGCCTTTAAGAGTAACAATGTGTATAACATTTGGCCCTGGCAGGGGATGGATGAATTGTCTGGGGGGGGGGGGGTGTAACTATATTATCCCCAGGATCCTAGAGTGTAACTGAGTAAAATTAGGAACGGATGGCAATTAATATAATACACAGTTGTCATGGAAAGAGGGTGGGGTTGGTCAGGGGGAGGATACCTATGTTTTGCACAAGGTCTTAAAGAGTGACTATAAAAAATTACCTTAGGATTGCATAGAGAATAGATAGACACATTTGCTTGTATATACAGGTAGCCCTCGGTTTACATTTACAATTCCGTTACCAAAACCATAACAATATATGCTTGTGAAGTGTAACAGTATTATATTAAAAACTTTGAAAATAACATGTAATTCAATTATTAAATGTATATAATTATAAAAATAAAATATATTTCTTAATACTAAAAAAACAAAATTAAATTCAAAAAATTTCGAAGGGTTGTATTTCTATATATATTTATCTATATCTTCAGTTGTTACATCATCCAATCCCACCTCTTGTACAAGTCTGCTAATATCTTCAATAACATTCTTTTTTAACTTTCTTCGAAGTTGAGTATAATTTCTGCAAGAAGTTTGCGCCACACTCCATTTAAACATTGTTCAAAGGTGCCTTGATGCTGTTAATGCCCGTTAAAGTATTGAATAACCGTCAATAGTCTTTATTTCGTTACCTAAATGACAATACCGCCTATCTTAATTTTTTACGATATTGAGGTGGATTCACGAGCCGGCGTATATTTGGAAAGCTTTGATATTTAACAGTATTTAATGGTTTGCCAGTAAAACTGGACATTAAAGGGTTGCCACATTAAAGAAATGAGTATTGGAAGTAGCATCAGTCATACATAAAAAACAGTTTTATTCCTCCTTAAAAGTGATGAAAAATTAGATAGCCGGTGTTGCCACTTAGGTAATGATTTATTTTTTCTGAAGTCTCCAAGACTCATCATTCCATAACCTATAACCTCCAGATTTGTTGGTTGCAAAAAGGGCGTTATTATGAATCGGTGTAAATGGAACCATCGTAAATCGAGGGCTATCTGTGTAGATAGATATATATATGTTATATTTGAGGTTTTCACAGGTAAAAGATAACAAATTATTTAAAAGGAATATTTGACCCAGGTTCCCTCAGAAAATAATTCTTTATATATATACATACATACTTACTTACATATATGGCACCCTGACAAAGCCGCGCAAGACAATGCTGCGCAAAAGTAAATGAGGACATTTATTCCTTTGATATGTATCATATATCCAATAAAAATTAAAACATAATTATAATATGAAAAAATCGTGAATTATATAAACAAAAAATTTATTTGAATAAATTAAAACATACTCAATAGACAGTTTAAATTTTACTAATCTAACTTAACAAAAAGAACTTGTTTTTTCCCATTAAATTTAATTTAATTTAGTTGGCGCTGCATTTACAGGGTTATTCCATGCAGCAAATGTCTTGGGCGGCTTTGTCGGCGCATTGTCTTGCGCAGTTTTGCCGGGTCACCATATATATACGATCTTGGGCCTCGTTTAGTACGACATGTAGCGAGTCATAACAAAATAAATGTGTGGTCCACGCTCTGCGCTTGAGAAGATGGACAGATGTCACTGAACAAACTGCTGTGCGATAAATTATCATAAAATAATCCAATGCTTAGTTAGCCTGTGTCTCCCAAGAACAGTGGTCAATGGTCTAATTTGCTTTCTTGTTTTCATTGTAGTGACGAGGACAAAAATAACCCGTAAACTTGTTCTCTGTCGGTGCGCTGCAGCAGGAAGTCACCTCCCAGTGACAGCGCACCCCCTTTTATTTCAGAATTTAGGCTTAAAGAGCACTCAGACCCCCGTAACAAGACCGGGCCAATGGGGAGAGGTTTACAGTCCCCACCCCGGCCCATTGGCCCGCCCCTCGATCCCACCGCCACCTAGCAGTTAGTGGGCAAAGCTATAACGACCCCAACTGATGAGAGTACAATACTGGGTGTCGCTTTACAGATACAAGATTTTATATTTAAAAAATACGAAAGGAAAATAAAACAAGTTTGTGGTATATCACGGGCATCAAATCATTTATTATAAATCTTGCCAGGAAAACATGAGAGTAGGGCGAGACCGCCTGAATGTATTTATTTATTTTAACAAAACATAAACATTGTTTTTGAATTAGCCTGCTGGTATCCACGACATATCAAAACCAGAACAAATTAGAACAATCAAATAACAATATAAAACATTGAATAGCATATCGCGGTTGACAGTTTATTTAGCTGCTGGCCCAGCCGACGATTGTATATCAAAGCATGGGCAGTCACCCGTAATCATAATATTAATATAGTTCTAATAATATCAGCATCACCGGCCCTCAGCTAAAATCGCTCGCTGGGCTGTCTGGTGAGCTCATTAGGATTCGCTGGCACTTCACGGCCTAAATATTGGTCACCTCACGGCAACTTGGAGTTTGTACAGGGGTGGGTGGCCACTTACCGGACCGTCAGTTGTCGCGAGGTGAAACCTGTGCGACATGGCGTGCTAAAACCAAAGTATGAAAGGATTCTTTTCTCGCACGTTGTAGAGAACCTTTCTTTACTGCAAAGTTCCTGAAGAACGGATAATTCATTAGTTTTGCAGTTCATGTGTGTGACACCGACACTAAATCTCCAAGGCATCGAGTGTGTCCCTTTCTTATCTTCTCAGGGTCCATGTTTCGACCCCTACAGAGCTTTAGAGAGCACCAGGGCTTTAACCAATCGCATTTTTATATTTCGTGAGATGGCAGACTTGGCCATTCCAATTCTCCTTCGGATCTCAGCCTTACACTTTCAATTTCTTGAAAAAAATAAAAAATCTCAGGTAAACAAAATCACTGACCTCTTCGTGGTCATCAAGAACATTAGTTCTCTGCATTTGGTTAAAGCGATCATCATTCTAATATTCTAATATAATTAAATATTATTAATTTTTTAATTAATGGAATTTGATAAATTAAGTAATGTAAACGTGTTTGTTATTTATTGGAAATGACATAAAAGTTTTTTTTTCATTTATTAAAATGTATTAGGGGTATCCAAAATCATTTAATTTTTGATATGAGAAATATTTTTTTTTATTAATGTTATTTTTAATATATTCTCTGTTTATCTTGTTATCTTATCTGTTCAATCCTCTTCTGCCAGCTCCAAGCCTTCACTTCCAAACATCAGTGTTGGTATATTGTGAACCGCTAGTCTTGACTCAGTTTACAAAGTTCCCATTAGCTATAATTCAATTCAATGCACCATTCACTTTATTCCCTGCAGTCACCCGCCTTTCGATATCTATCTCAGTTTTTCTGTTTCTATCAAACATACTTCCCAAATACACAAACTCATCTACTTATTCATTACCTACAAGTATTTTGCGCGCTGTCATGCTTTTGTCTTTCTCAAATACCATCACTTTCAACTTGTTGACATTCATAATAAGGTCACTTTTCTTGTATACATCGTACATTCTAAATAATGCTGCATAGATCTAAACAAATGTTATTCAGGTGGTGCTAGATCTGGGCTATAAGGAGATAGATTCAGAATTTTCTATCCTAGAGCACATTCATTTTTTCTCTTGTGAGTTTTGCTGTTGAGGACAAGCATAATCATGTTGCTAAAACATAGTGCTTCAATTTATTAAAGTAGGTCTTTTTGTTGCTGTTCACAGTACTTCTCTGACGTTATTGTTTCTCCTGGTTTGAGTAACTCAAAATGAATGCTTCTTCGATAGCACGAAATAAACACTTCTGACAAAAAGACATGCAGTCAAGCCGACAAGCAAGTCAGGTAAAACAACACTCCTTTTTGGGTGGTACACCCCTAATATTTGTGTTTGTTTGAAGGTGTAGAATTTGAATATTAGACAATAAGCACATTCAATTGGTGCTTGCAATATTTACATAACAGTCTTAATATTTATACAATCTAATCCTGATATAATAAATGATAAACCAAACATTGGGTTAGTTGGCATTTCATATCGCTATCACTTTATCGTAATAAGCTATTTTTTTATTTTTTTATCATGTTTCTGATTTTGGTATTTTCAAGGTTTGTAAGGTAGGTACCATCACAACATGTACCACTAAAACTACACATTTATTTTCTAACATGCGTCTTTTGAGTCTATTACAATGTTCTACGTTTTCTTCATTTTTCAGATTTGACATTACCCACACTCAATCTATTTGTCCATGCCAGTTTTACAAAATTATCACAAGTATGAGTCAGATATGTTAGTTTGGATTTAATAATCTTCAATCGAGCATAATAGAATTAAGAAATGTCTGTGACACAAGATTTTTTCACCAAATTATAACTTATTTATCATTCGTGTATTCGTCAGTTCCCAGCAGATCAGAAAATTATATTTAAATATACAGTGGTACCTCAGTATACATTTTTAATCCGTTCCAGATCTTTGGAATTTGTACCAAACAAATTTTTCCCATAAGAAATAAAGGGAAAATGATTAATCCGTTCTCATGAAAAAGATCAAAGTGCATTAGTTTTGCATTTTTGCAAATCATTGCCCCCGATACACTATGGCCAGCACACTGTTTTTCTGTTATCCAGATCACATGCAATTTCGCAACATGCTCCAATATCCTTGATCTTTATTTGTTAATCGATTTCACCCCTTAATAACATCTTTGTATTTCAAACGTAGATAATGTCATTCTCGGCATACGGTATGCAGCAGCCAAGTTCCGGATATGCATGCCACCTTCATACTTTTCAATAATCTCTTTTTTTTACCTCTATGGTGAACCTAACCATTTTTTTTTTTATTGTTTGTCTCTTCTCATTAACTTTCTTAGAGCTCATGGTTAATAATAATAATGTGTTTATTCCAGCGTGATTAGGTTTTTTTTAACCCGATTCGCCATAAAGATAATACATATTATGTTATACATTAAAGGTTATGAAATAAATATAATGCTATGAAAAAGAAAATATTAATAAATAAAAAATAAAAATAAATTTAAAAAGTTAATAAAAGTAAAAAGTTCACACAAAATATAAATATTACATATATAACTACATCAGTCATGGCCATTGTTGTATATGTAGCTATTTTGTAGGCGCTGCCATTCTCTGGTCAGGGAACCAGCTTTCCATGAGAGCGCCGCTTGCACCAGAGAGTTGGTGCCGAGCACCAGCCGCAGCTTTACGCCAACGACTCGATGTCTCGGAAGCGGAACGAATCCATGTATACGGCCTTCGGTAAACATTGTAGATGTGCTGCAATAACGCGCCAATCCGAACAGTATTCTGTATGAGTTGTTGTACTGAATTCGGAAACGGTTATACGTCACTTGCTTGTATTTCGACCAGAGCTCGCAGGTATACATGCTAGTGAAGAACGATTTAAACAGGATGCTCTTCATCTCCTTACTGCATCGGTAGAAACGCTGTGACAGCATATTTGCACGAACGCTCAACTGTCTCCTTTGCCATTCTATATCATCATCGTCTTGTCCATCTTCATTGAATATATGGCCAAGGTATTTGACCTTATTTTGAACACTATTTACATATTGAATTTACAAAAAAATCACGAATAAAGACAAAATTATGCGATATTCACAGAGAATTATAGGGCGTGTTGTGCACCGAATGGTAGAAACAGTCGTTCTGACGCTCGTGGGCAGTGGGGGCAAAGATGCCCATTCTCCAAAACTGAATTGAAATTTGACACACGCGAGTCGTCGCCAAACAAAGGTCGTATACCAAATTAAAATTATTGTGTCCAAACAGGACTTATACCAAAGCAGACCTATACTGTATCAATGTTTTTTGGTGAAGTTCTGATGTCAACATGGCCTAGCAAAAACAATCAGCATTAGTTAGTTTCTGTTTGTTTTAAAAATGATTCTGATTTTTTAAAATTAATACGTTTCCTTTCATTTTATAATCATGTATTTTGCTTTTAGTTGGATTTTTTTCAGTCTCTGTCGTCACCTTTTGTTTTAATGTGTTATTAACAATATTATTTATATTTATTATTCTAAATGATAATATTTATCTATTATGCAGGGTTCACTGATTCAGTTCAGTCGAGTTTTTTTATGGATTGTATTGTTGTAGACATCAATTTTAGAACAAGTGTTTTAATAGATTTTTGTAGACAGATTCATGTTCCATTATAATTGATAAGTTTAACATGGACTGTGGTAAAACAAATGATTTCATATATGTATAACTAATTTGCTAACATAAATTACAACTGTAAAGAAGTAGTGAATTATTTTTTTTGTAGTGAATTCACTAAGTTAATTAACTAATTACCGTTGTGCCATTTATATATGGGGGTAGGCAGAGTGAGTAGAGCCCCATACACCTTTCACCTTATTCACATATCTTCACATGCATGTTTGTTGATAGTTGAAGCATCTAACAGAACCATCTTCCAGTATCTGGTTCGCCTGGTGAAGCCAGTATATCCTCTATTTCTGGTGCCATCAACACCCGTCATTTATTTTTCTTACCACTTTCTCCTCATTCATTCGTTACATAAGACCAAACC
Organism: Eubasilissa splendida; assembly: GCA_031772225.1. Taxonomy (NCBI): domain Eukaryota; kingdom Metazoa; phylum Arthropoda; class Insecta; order Trichoptera; family Phryganeidae; genus Eubasilissa; species Eubasilissa splendida. The sequence continues at coordinate 2,239,081 of CM062868.1, forward strand.
ACCCAAGTGAACCTTTTTTAAATCCTGTTCACTATGCACACTCCTGATTTGTTCATTCCTTCATTTACTCTACGAAATTTGCCACAAATATTCCTGAGGAATCTCGTTTTAATTGCATTCAGCCTACTTTCATTTCTCTTTTGCCAGTGCCAGGAATCCACTAAGTACCGTTAGTCTCGCCTCGGCTGACTATCATTACATTCAAGGCACCATTCACTTTATTCCAGGTAGAAGACAGCTTTAATAGTTTGGTTTAGGTTTGAAATTGAAATATGCAGCTTCAAGAAGCAAATGTGTCTTCATTACCGCTGTGATGGATTCGATGATTCCCTACTTCTCTAAGATCGAGGTTTAACGTAGACGTCTTCTACGAAACCTTAATATTAATTTGGCCAAATGATCATCTAATGATTACGAATAGTCCCCATGTCATGTCCGTAATAATCCTAGTTCTTTTAACCCGCGTTTTCAATTATCAAATATCCAAATATTATAGCCGTTCAAATACCTATAGAGCAATTGTTAAAATAATTATACCGATTATCTTATAGTACGCGATTAAATAACGGAACCCTCTGATCATGCAGTACGATACCCGAACGCACTCGTTATGGCATTAATTCTACTAGTCTTCAATTTATTATTCCTAATTCTGAAATATAAGAGTGTGGAAGGAATTAAATATAGGACACCAACCTTGTCGTAGGTTTATCCTCGTGACTGTGGCCGCCTCGTGGCGTCACCTAGCTGTTTATAAATTATGTGGACATGTGAAACAACATGCGACATGCTAAATGCCTCGCTTGGCAAATATGTTCCGTGATTATGATAAGTTCTCTAGACACCGGTCTGTTGCGCTCGCTCGGCTCCCCTATCCCCAGATTAAGATACCCATACGCCTGGTGCCTATTCGCGGTAGACGACGGGTGCTTAACCCCGAGCCCTCTCACCCACGCGTTCAAAAGTTAATGATGATGATGATGATCCAAAATTTAGATTCGGCCGATGTCTCAGTGAACAATATCATTTGTTATGACTCATTCAAGATGCATGGCCGAGGTCCTTGTATCTCCAATATGCTGCTGTTCAGTATCGGTAGGAAAAATGGCCAATCCGTGGCCGCGTCCACCACTGAAGGTAATTAATTGTGATTGATTGTGACATAACAGTACGATTCTCAAGAAAATTACCATCCTTTAGGTGCGTCTGAGGGCATACGACATGTGACAGCGATGAATAGTTTAGTTTATCTGCAGGATGATCCTCGGTGTCTCGAACAATGCATCTCGAATAGAGCCAGGAACAAATCGGTTAGGATTGTTATCACTGCATACTGGTGCGGGTGTGTGCGTGTTTGTGTAATTGTAGATCGTTTCAGGAACACTGTCTCTGGGTATTAACCTCTAGAGATCCTACTATCATCCTCCTCATACAACTGAAGTACGAGTACCACGGCAACCACACAGGAACCACATCGATGCAACCCAGTGCGGACTAAACTGTTTATGCCAGGTTATATATCGGAAAAAAGATCATGAACGGTAAACATACGTAAGGTTAGCCTGTAGCCTTGTGCACCCTACGCAGACCGATGATGTTCAATAACTCTTTCATTTTGGCTATTCCTACCAAACCAATATAACCATAGCTAAGCCCGTCCACACTTCATGCTCCCGAATGATTCTGTTCAGCCTCCAAAAGCACCTTTCCTTCCAATCAAATCATCTTAGGAAAATTACAATTCACATAGGCGTTGAAAAGTGGTGGAATGAAACACCTGGTTTCAGCTTGATAATCGGAAGGATAATTATATACATAATGCAGGGATAAATATGGAGCCTTACTTGTGAGATGTGTCGTAAAGTAAAACGTTCAGTGAGTTGTTAGTACAATGCCAATAGTAAAAGTCAGTATGATTTCCATACGCATGCAATCGTGCGTTTTCAAAGTAAATAAACCCACAAAGGTTCTCGGATATATTCAATCGTTTCTACCTACTAGCCGTTGCTTCGGATCAACAATGTAATTTATATAATGTACCCAACAATGCCTTCGTAGAGAGACTGTGAATTTCACGGTGCCGGCAGCGTGTAAATGAAGTGAAATATCAAGTAGTCTAGCGATTACGCCAACCCCTTTTTATGAATGAGTAATTACATAATGATCCGAATCACACTTCAGTATGTGTTAGCGGTTTTAATTATGTATACAAGCATGCAAAAAGATAAACTTAGTATTTCGGCGCGGCTCTGGTCCTCAGTGTCTGCGCCGATCCTGGTCAGCCCTCCGGAACCTGGAGTCACTACACTCGCGATTTGAATTCGAACACGACCCCGCGAACCCGGAAACCCACGCGATCACCCCTAAAACACTCGCGACGTAAATCTCGAAAAGGAAAATCCGATTTCGTACCCCTAACAACGTTTATGTATACGTCCCTTTTTCCGGTTCAAAAGCGACTCTCACACGTACAACCCCCTAACCCTCCCGAAACCGACTGTCGGAGAAGCGTTCGCCACCCCCGCTCATACTGCTCTCCTTCCCCGCCCCGCTACTCTCACTCCTAACCGACCCGCTCTAGAAATTTCGTAGAATTCGTATTTTTTTTATCATTTTGTTATATGTGGATCATCACACCGCCTTCGGTAAATATTAAGTTAGATCCTTCAATTTGATCACGGATCGATTATTAGTATAGCTGTATTGGCATAGTAACTCGATTAGGATGAATAGTATTAAAATATCTTTAATGGCTAATTATCCGAAACGATTTACTGAAATAGGCAATTGCATACGACAATATATTATTTTTGACATCTGACACAAATCATTTGAGTATTATTGTTATCTATCAGATCAGACTATTCACTGTCACTGTTCACTGCTGTCCTTGAGAGCAGATGAGAACCTTTGATTGCTGTTTGGATTGAAATTGAATTAAGGGAGTGAATTTTATCTCACTTTGTTTCAAACCATACAATACAAATACTAAGTCAGAGTACACTTTTTATATTTAATCCTGTACAGAAAATTAAATTTTCCTGTATCCCTATGTTATATTAAATTAATTATGTACCAAATAATCTCTCTTAAATAAGCATCATTAGAGAAGTAGTTGTTTAATGTTGGCGGACCATATTGACAAAACAACTAAATCTTAATTGTATCGTGTATTAAACAGAATAACTAAGTACATCAAAGGTATACCAAATAATTAATATTACATGCTCCACTCCCTTAAACATGTCTCCCTACACTGGTGACCTAATTACGAAGTTCATAAACCAAGAACCAAGTGAATCCAACAAAGTTACCGAACTCTGAATCTATAACTGACTCTTCTAACCTTAATAATTAGAATGGTAGACGGTCTGCATATCTCAGTATTATGAATGTCTTATTTATTGCTAGAGTGAAAGGTATCAATAGAAAAGGACAAGTATACAATTGTTGGTTCTCTTAAATTCCTAGGTAGCTATCAGAAAATAGCCATTTCATAATACATATGTGTTGCCATTTGAAATTATCAAGTGAAAATTAAATAATTTGTTAAAGTTCTCACCTAAGAATTGTATATTTGTATACTATGAAGAATTATTATGTTTATGATAAAAACCATTGTTTGTATCGATAAACATATGATTATAAAATATTACAATTTTGCCCCGATTTATAAGGAATAAATTGATGTAAATTCACACTGATAAATAATATTGATAACTTTTGAAGCAGCTGTATTTGTGAAGAGAAAATTATTTATGCTAATATTATATTATATAATATTCCGGTTGTAATAAAAAAAAAGGTTTTTTTTAAAATACATTACATATATATTTAATTTAAAAATATGACAAAAGTATTATTATTCACTGTTAAATGATTAGTTGGTCATCGAGCATATTATCGTTCTTCAGAATTTTGTTGTTTTTTCTTTACATGTATTCAAAACAAAATTTGATCCACTCATATTACATTTTAAACTGAATTTAGAAATAAAACCAATCTTACATTCTTTCACATATTCAATATTCGTTCCTGTGCACCCAAACATTGATTTGTGGGAGTAAATTTGATTAATTTAAGAAAAGAATTGGTGTATGTCGACCACTCTTTTTATTATAATTGTTATTAAATTATGTTATGTATTTTAATAATATACAATAATCTAAAATTGAAATAAGGTTTGATTAATAATAATTAATTAATAATATAAGATGCCACCATTGGTTAGATATGTAAACCATGTCTATTAACATAGCATACTCCACCATATAGTTGCAATGTTTTGTCCACAAACAAGAAAATATATTAAGTAATGTTGAATGGGAAATGCCCACAACTAAATCCATTTAAATTAAACATATCCAATAATATTTTACAGCGCAAGATTCGTTATCATGATAATATGTAAAGAGATAAAATCAACAGACTGTACAAAAGAATTATGTACTTACAATGCTGGTTGAAGGAAATGTCAATGGATACTTTTTGTCCTTAGGCATCTTGAGTCACAGGAGACAGTAATTTCAGAACTATAATGTATAATAATATATTATTAACTTTTAATGAGAACCAAACCCAACAAAAAAATCTTCGGCTTCGCAAATTTCACGGCAACATTGCGTAAATATAATGTTGTCATTTTAAAACATGACAGCGCATGCGCGCTAGCCGCTTCTAAAACGTTACGAATGGTGACATGAAGTTTGACGTATGTTTAATATTTAAATGTCAAAATTATAATCTGTTTTCGTATAAAAACAGCTCAAAACCATACAATTTACAAAAATAAGCAATTGGTATTGAGAATAAGTATAATATTCATTCATATTGTAGTAAAAATTTGTATTAAAATGTGTTTTATAGGCAAATTTAATTAAAATCTATCGGAGCGCAGATTTCACGTGGCCGTGTTCAACGGCATTCTAACACTGTGAGAGCTAATTAATAATATCGTATTTCATAAGACTGGAAATATATTATTTAAAAAATAATTATTGTGTTTCTGATATTAAACTTAGTTTTAAATAGTAGTTGGTTTCCTACAGAATTGTCTCCGTAATCTTGGCTTCAAGATTATAAGAAAATATATGTTGTTTATGCATTAATTTAGCGTATTAACTCAATTTTATAGCACGCGGAAAATGCATCTAATGGTCCCGGTCTTTATTATAATGTCTGTATCGTCTTAATTATGGCAAATAACATTCAGTTTATTAGTTTTATATTAATGTAAAGATCCAATCTATGTAATAGTTGGAAAAAAAGTCAAATCTAAGAATAACTTCTGATATAAATGAATAATAAAAACCCACATTTTCGTAAAAAAACGCGAAAATTTGAATTATTATTGCAAGTCGCGCCATAAATGTTTATAAATGTTATAGCGCTGTAATGATTGTATCCAAGCTTCTATTTTGAAATCATTTAAGTCATTTTTCTTGTTATGCATTTTCAGGATAACTTATCAGTTGTGAAAAAATGTGTCAAAAATTAATTCTATACTTATGAATGTTTTTGTATTGTATCTTTACTGAGAGTCTACTACTTCATTTTTGCCATAAATAATTACCATTCAATTCTAGGCCATAAGATATATGTATTTCTGCAATAGACTACAAAATTTTAGTCTGAAAACAGTATTTACATAATCTTTAATTTGATTTTATTTTATGATAATTATTTTAATTACTTTCCAGTTGGCAACAAAAATGACATCCCAGAGAGGAAGGTGGTGGTGACGGAAGATGCCCAGAGGTTCGCTGACCAGATGGGGATACCCCTATTTGAAACCAGTGCCAAAGATAACATCAACGTAGAAGATATGTTCCTTAGGGTAACTAAAATGGTAAGTAATACTATTTTTTATTGCGTGCCTACAAGTAAGTGTGCATGAGGTGTAGCCGCTCGCTGTACATGTTCATTCGAGAGACGTGTATGTAATTGGTAATAATTATCATCTTAACAATAACAAAACTAATGGGCTTGCGGTAGAAGAACTTTGACTTATTCATTTCTCCTGGAACATGAATGTTCTTAGGTTTTCTGGGCCAATCTGCCATGTATATCTGACCTATATATAGCATTTTGCATTTGAGCCGAAAATCCTAGAAAAGCCTGAGAGTCATCATGCACGTCTGCTTAAAGATGCAATTGAAATATACAAACACCCAGTGAACATTAATAGGGATGACGACCTAAAATTAAAAACCTCGTGGTATCCGGCACTTCAAAACCATAGGAGTCGAAGAGCCCTCACAGATAGTGATCCGACAGTAGATGGAATTTAACATAACACAACACTACTCACTTCACAGACCTGTTTTCAACACGGTAGTGCAAGCCAGTACCTAATAAACGACAGACCTTGCTTTCGACACGGTACTGCAAGTCGGTACTTAACAACAACACTAATGGTCATACATCACATTAGTCCTGATGATGAATCCTGCGATGGGATCCGGAACATCGACCAGAAAGGTCAGATATACACGGCAGATTAGCCCAGAAAACTATACACAGATGAATGTGAATGTTGTCCCGAGTGACCAATAAAATAACGGCAGCTCCAGTGGTGACAAATCGGTACAGCTGGGGAATCTGGTTCTATACTGACATCACAAATCAAGTGCTTTATCATTGTTCATATCAGAATTCATTATCCTTAATAATCGATTAATGTTCCCTCTAAGGTGTGCGGGTGCGTGCGCACATGGTTTGGCATCATAGTACACACAATTTTTAACAAGACTTTGACAATGTTGCAGTATGTTGATATGGTGACCCGTCAAATGCGCCCAAAACAAATGCACCTGACAAAATAATACATTTTTTAATCGCATGGTGAATTGTATCTCAATGAAATTATATTTTTACTTATCTTCCTTGTACATACATAAAGCACTCGCAAAAGTATTATTTTAATCATTTCTTTAGTGAGACAGATTTTTTAATGCTTTTAAGGAAATTTGTACAAACCAGCTTCAAAAACAGTGTTTATTGTTAACACATTGAGTTTATGTAACCATTGCCAAATAAGTTATTATTAATTATAGAGAGGAGTATAATCTATAGTTTCCTTTATCTATTCTCATTTCATTTATTAATTTGATAGACATGGATGATGTCGTCGCGTTGTGTCAATTTTTTTTTTTAAACATTTTAGTTGCATCATTTATTGGAGCGCATATGTCGGGGACACATTTTTCCGGGGCACATTTGTTGGGTAACCGTTGATATATCCTGTGTAGGATCGCTAACGTTTCGGATATTGAACCACTTTCTGAGGTTATACAGCCAAGATAATCGTTTCTATCTACGCCTCTGCTGCCTTCTATCTTCCCCTGCATAATGAGTAAAATATAATATTTTTAATTGCGGAGAATGTGTTCTCAGTGTGCAGCTTCCCTGCATAGTTGTTATTAGTTCTCTTGACTTATTTATGCTTGATTAGTAATGTGGTCAACCCAAGGCCAGGACCTATCAGTAGCTTTATACTGGTAAGGTAATGTTTATCTTATTTTGTCCCTCAGCACATAAATAATAGCATTACTCCTTAAAATTACACTTTTATGCACATATTGTGATCCAAACTTAGAGAGAACATTGCTTCCGACCCTGCACTAAGAATTTACAAGGGAATGTGTTATATTTATATAGAGATGTGTCACATCAATATTCTTAGGGCCGGTTGTGTGATCAGTAGTAACTTTTAAACTTGGTAAACTTATTTTACTCTCCGATAGTAAAAACAAGAATTGATAGTTAAATATGGCAGACTTTTCACAGTTGTTTCAAAAGTCATCTGACACATTAATACTTTGAAAGTTGCAGTATACGACAATTAATCAATCAATATCCCGCTATTTCAGTGATGAGAGTTCATCCAATGATGATCTCGTTGTATAATATACATTTGCACATAATGCAAAAAAATTCCACCATCAAAGTGACAAATTTTGAACACCTAGGCGAAAAAATCCACAGATAATGCATAAAATAAAGCGTATTTCATGATTATTTGTCGCGCCTATAGACATCTCCATCTACGCTTTGACAGTTGTAAATTTGATGTATCAACAACCCGCAAATGATTTTTACTACGGGCGTTAGTAAAAAGTTACTCTTGATCACACAACCGGTTCTTACTATTTTCAAACTAAGCAAAATGCTTGTGCTATGAAAATAGGACCAACTTATGGCCTTCTGGAACGAGGCTCGAACCCCTGATCGCCAGATCACTAATCGAGTATCGTAACCACTAGACGACAAGCACGTCAAATTTTGTACAAATATGTACTTGGATGCAATAGTATTGTATTCCGCCGGATAAAACACCCATTGTTTGTAATATTTTGCAAGCACACTTCAATTACAGTGTCCCGGCGGACAATTTTACCCTTCAATATTTATGAGTCGTGACATAAAATGTATTTAAATATATGTGAATTCTCTTAGCTATTTCAATAAGTATGATGATTTGAGTTCTTGAAAAAATTCACATTACCGTCCCAGTTTTAAAAATAGTTAACTGACATAAATCAGTGTGTCGTTTTGTTGAATACCAGAGTATTAATGTTTATCTATCTTGCAGTGTGGCAGTAATATACTTTCACGTATCACCTAAAGTTGCAAATGCAACAAGCTGCCTTATACCGGGATGCATGCTAGTGACACATAATCGTTAACGTGGGCAGTCCGAACGTTTTGTACTTAATAACAATTGATGATGTGATTGGACTGCTCAAATTAAAAAAAATTACTTGTATGAGGAAAAAAATAGAGCAAAAAATTCACAGAAAGTGACTTATTCATTATCCTAGATTGATAAATGAGTATAAATTTGTTGACATCTGTAATTCATATTATTCACGGCAGTGCAGAATTATATTTCTTCATAGTAATATATTAGTTTAAATTTAACCCTACTCGTGTGAATATGGATTTCGTCAAATTTGAGGTATGGGTGATCATTAAGTTTCATTTAAATTTATTTGAAAAATATGTGACATTATAAATGCTACAATGAAAATTTACAGCGATAGAGCGTCAAATAAAACTGCTTCGTACAAATGGATTAATTCTTTTGTTAGCGGACGAAAAGACATTGAATACGATGACACTTATTGTGGAAGACCGTCAACTTCAAATACTGAAAAAAATGCTATTATAAAAAAATACTTTTCTGTCCTGACATGCAATTCTCGCCTCATCCACATTCATACATCTTCTCATACAAGCACGCTGATTGTTGAGGCTTCTAACATCATCATCATCTAACATCATCCTCCAGTATCTGGTTTACCTGGTCGTGCCAGGTCTTCCGCGGACGTCCTCTATTTCTGGTTCCATCAACACTTGCATCATATATCTTTCTTACCATTCTCTCCTCATTCATCCGTTCCATATGACCAAACCACCTAAGTGATCCTTTCTTAATCTTACTTATACTAAGATCAGTTTGTATACCGCTAAGTCTTGCCTATCAACATGGGGTTAAAAGCAATTTCTTCAGAAATATACGGGTTACAAGATCGCTTTTACACATTTTCACCTATCTGCATTCTCACAGTGTGAAATTTCAGCCTTAATTCTTAGCTTTCGTTTTAAAAAAGTCCCATCTTCTCTTGGATATTTTTGTAGGGAGGGTTAGAGAAATTCAAAGAAGTCAAAAAGGTTGGAACTAGTTGTGCTCACACACCAAATTTGAACCCTGAGACTTACACCCCTTTTGTTTTAAAAATTATCAATGTTTGGAAATTTACAAAAACAGCACTTTTCAAGGCTAAATATTTCTGGTAGAGGACTAGATACAAATCTGAAATTTCAACCCAAAACAGTACTATATGATGGATATTATGCACCAAAAATTTGGAGTTTGAGATTTGACTGCGAGCACAAAATGTCAAAAAAACTTCACACGTCAATGGGTGTACATGTTTTTATATTGGTAACCAATGAATATTTGATTAGTCTACAGCAGAATGGGTATTTTAAAGATACAAAAACATATAAGGTACTAACTAGTATACATTAAACAATTTCTTTAATGATATTCAACTAATACGGCAGTATATATTTTGTTCTTGCTTACTGTACGGAAGAATATCATTCACTTTAATTTTTGTCGAAATTTTAATAAATTTTAGACATAAATGGCGGGAAAACAGAATTTTGAATATACTAAAATGACACGGGACTGCAGAAATAATACACAAATAGAGGGAAAATGTGAATTCCAGGCATGTAAAATTGGGGTTCCACTTCATATCTATCTATTTTTAAATACAGTGAAACCCTCTTAATAAGTTCCCCTTTAATAGGTTTTCCTGCCTAATAAGATCACATTCTTCGGTCCCGAAAAAGTCCCATATAAATTACATATTTTTTATGCTTAATACGTTTTCCAAATAATAAGTTTCCCTCCTAAGAAATTAAAATATTTATAACAACTCAATTTATCTGTACAAAAATACCTTTGTAATACGTTTTTCGGTACAAGAAATGTTGTTTGACATTCAAAAGAGGTATTCATTCACAAAAACAAAACAAACATATTTGAATAGGCCAATAAAATTTACTGCCTTGCTTCCAGGAAACAAGGATTGCGGCCTATAAATAATTTTTTGCATTTGTAGATAATCTTGTTTTATTTTTATTAATTTTTATCTTTAACTAAGCAAACATTCCTGACCGAAAAATCCAATTCTTATAATAGCTTCGATTAACAGTTGTATTATGGCAAGCTTACACTTTCAGAGAACAAAATAATGCATTGACTTCTATGTATTATTCTAATTGTACACTGTTCTGCATTAACTTAACCTTCAATATGTTTCCGGAATTTAAAATATTGTATTGTTTCATCAACATTTTTTAATTGTATGAATAGATTTTGTATAATATTATGTATTTATAAATAATACACAACTAATCAACAATTTTTTTGCAAATTACTTTATTTCTTGTTGTAGTTCATGGAATTGTTAAGAATAATAATATGTTCATAATCCGATAATGTAACATTTTCGGAGATACTATACCCCATTTCATTAGGAGCTTCAATCATTTCGACTATATATTAAGAATACGTAACTTTTCAGATCTTTACAAAAAAACATGTTTTCCGGTGGAAGCAAATTCGCAATGGCGAATACGGTTGCTTTTCGAATGGTACAATGGCAAATAGAATCTAGAAATTTTGAATTCAGGGCACACAACTCTTACTGAAAAATGCATTTTGCAAAAATCAGGAGTTACAGTTTTATCAAGTTTAGCCGCATTTCTTAAAAAATAAAATTACTAATACGTTTCGCGACTGATGGTTAGCGCTTTTCTTTCAATTACTGAATTAATTTTAAAAAAATACCCGGCTGATTTTTTTGTTTGCTTGAACTTTTTATTATCCTATTAAAGAATGCTATGTCTATTATATTTAAAAAAAACTTTATAACAAAAAAAGTATTCTAGGTATGTTGGGAAGTTTTGTAATAAAATTTTCAAACAAAAATCATAAATAAAATTATGTATATTAAAAAAAAAAAAATATTGCATTAACAAAGTATAAATTTTAACGATTAAAAATTTTTTTTTTTTAAATTTTCTAAAGTTTGCTGCCTTGTATTCGGTTTAGTAAAGATCTTTATAACACCAAACATCATTAGTGACAGCATTCGAAATACCTCTGTTTCGACTTTCATCATTATTATGTTAGTTCAAATTTCTATAACTTTGTCTGTCAACAAAAATGCTTAAATTTTAAATTAATTATTGCTTCTCTAACTTCTTCTGTTTGCTTTTAGACATAAAAACTACCACATCATGCGTATAATTGAATGTTTCGTTGCTGGTCTATCCACAGTATGAAAACACTTTTTATTTTCATAGCTCAAGAGACTCAACCGCACATGTAAGGCAAGGAAATACCTCATTTTCAGACCTCATTATAATTTTGATACAATGCAAATCAAAACAATGCACATCGAGTCAATGCTTATAGGACACTAGTGCATGTAGATCTCTACATAATCTTGGTATGCAATTAAACAGCAGCAAGTGTTTCTCAACAATTCATTCAGTAATTTTAATTGAATTAAATTTTATATTTATTTTTCTATATTCGCACTCAGATTCTTCCAGCATATCTTCCTTAGTGAACGATTTCTTCATTGTTTGCTGTAAAAATACAAAACAAATGAATTACCAACATTTAAAATATACCTACACTTTTTGTGCGGTATACCTCAATCTTGCATTAATTAAGGTAAGTGGTAGTGCGAGACCAATTTTCCCCTGCTAGCTTTTTCCTCCTGATCACATTATTATGATAATGCCGGGTGTTCAAAAATATCAATTTACCGAGGACGTTTAAAAAAATGTGTTTCACTATGAGCTATGGAGCCGGAGGCTCCACACCTACCAGTTAGTTCAGTGGCAAACATGAGATGTGGATCCCACCGAGTCGAACCTATCAGAACTCCCTTACCTTATGAACGATCTCCCAAATCTGCATTCGTCCCTCGAGGCAAAAGAAGAATAATTTGAAATAAAATGATAAAGGTGCTTTTTTCATAATGAATAAAAATTTGATTGTCAAATGAATAAAATTTAATACATTGAACTTTGCTTAGCAACAACTATGAAATTGTGACCAATTGACCAGTGATCATTGGTCACAATTTCATATCATCATTTACATTTACAGTAGCTTGAACAAAGAAAACGTGGACAATTATATTTTCAGACCAGACAATCCTCCTTTCCATATTGCATGATTATATCTTCATCCAATGTCGCACCGAGGTACAGAACTCGGCGCGGCTCTCACCGATGTGTGGTAGTAACATCAGGGTGTTCCTCTTTAAATTTAGGGACTCCTCCGCTAGTCAGAAAATATCCAATGTCTTGCCGGGCAGGACCAAACCCTCTGCCCAGCCAGACACTATTCAATTTGGGTCATCATCCAAATATCCAAATCCAATCATCCGTAATCCAATCATCCAAATATGCAAAAGACCCTGGCAGGAATTAATCGTTTGCAAGGATCAATGGTACACAAACCCGTCACATCGCCATAGAATACTAGCTCAGCAGTCCGGCTTGACAACTATTCTCCGTCCAGGTAGCGGACTCCTTTTACAGATTTTAAAATATTCTCACCGCGACCGAGCGACAGATATAACTGCTGCCTCACTTGGCCGGCCCTCGATCAATTTATTTATTTATTTTATTTGTAACTATATAATACAACGTAAAAATCTGTTTGGACTGTGCCCGTCTCACTAGAGAAATTCTGTGTCGAGATGGGCAGCGCTTTACTTTCCCGCCGCCCGGGCGGGCAGACATTTTTAAATTTTATAATCACCATTATAGAATAAAAATTTCCTACATGAATTTAATTATCGGGGCGAGTACTATACTATTACAGGCTGTTTTTAACATAGAAAGATACTAAACATAAATAAATTTCAAATAAAACAAATTCTAATACAAGTGAATTTTTGGCATACACTAAATGCGGAAACAATAATAAAAACGTAAGATAATAGCATAAAAAATGTAAAACAATACAAATAGAAATAATATATGTTCAACGTTAATACGATTTAATACAAAATACTATTATTGCTGGACAAACGCTCCTCAAGTTACGGTTATCAGAGAAAGGATGGTTCATCTGTTTATCAGAAATTATATTTCTGGTCATTCACGAATCGAAAAATGCTAAAGTTCTGACTGATGTATCAAAAGTTATGAATCATTGTAACTATGTAATACAACAAAAATATTTCTCCATAAAAATAATTCTCAAAATGATCATTTTTTTGTTTCTGTTTATTATTAATTTAACGAATCACTTATATTTAATTGTCCATTTACTTTTCCAGGTTTTGAGATCGAAGAAAGAGATGAAAGAAAGACAGAACGTGAACGCGCCAGACACGGTGAACCTCCATCGCTCCCGCAAGCAGAAGAGAAAGTGTTGCTAATATTACCTGCGCGCGCGCAACGTTTGTGCAGGCCGCGTGTTCGCTAACAATTCTTAGATTATTGTTATAGGTGGGTGCCGCCGCGTGTAGGGAATGTGTGTCATTTCGTTCAGTCAAAATAGAATAAGAATGATGATATCAAAAAAATTGTAAGAAATATTAAGACCGTGCTCTATAATTTAGATATTTTGATAATATTATTTGATTATATGGACCAACACTTTGTATTAGCAATAATATTTCGATTTTTTTAAATGCAGATTTTTTGTCAATTACTTTTCATCAGTCTTCAAGAAACTTTATATTATTAAACTTTATATATTTATAAATAGATTTATCGATGCATTTTTCATTGGCGGCGGCACCATAGCATAAAGATTTAATCAACTAGTTGTATATTGTCTTTCCTATTACTTTCAGTTTTGATTGATGTTGAAAGTTGAAAGTACGAAACAAAAAAATATATAGGCGCTCTTAAACCAATGAAATATTTGTTTAATGTTGAACATTATTAGGTAGAATGTTCTCGATGGAGTGGTACCAATATATATTAGTCGTGTGTAGAATCAGCTGTTTGTTCTGAAATTTAGTTTTCTGTAAGCTCTTTACAAAGATTGTTGTAATAATATAAATAATCTTTTATTGTATTCTTTCTATTACATTTAATTATAGGACTGATAACAATAGTTTAAAAATTGTATGAAATTTGTTAAATAAATTAAATGTTATTTAAAACAAAGGATAGTTTAGCGAGCGATCTCTCCAGTGTACACAAATAAGTTTACAAAAATGTCAAAATGAAATGTAAAAACTAAATAGAACAAATTGTAAATTTTGCATGCTGTGCTGTTAACGTAGATTTTTTTTAGTTTAATATGTATTGCTCAACGGAGTCATAATTCTTTAGATATTTTATTTATTCCCACTGCCAGACATTCATTCAAAATGGAATATTTAAAATTTCCACCTATTTGATTACAAATAATATATTTTTTAAATTTAATCTTAAACACTGCGATAAAGTTTTTCTTCAAACATCTTATTGCATACACGTGAATCTTTTATTCAGAATTTTGGCAAGTCATACATATAATATATGTTTACAAAGTCTTTAAAAGAAAATAGATTTTTTTATAATTTCAGAATTTGTTGTAATTTTTAAATTTTTTTTTTTTAAATTTATCAATTTATATTTTTTCTAAGATCTTTGAACTTTTCCAGTTTAACGATAATTGAATACACAAACTCTAAACTATTTGAATGTTGTATTTCGTATACAAAATAAGAATACACGGAAATGATTGATTCCTCACTACATTATACATATCTCGAGGTAGTTTCTGCCTACTAATGCTGAAAATGAAATGATGATTTATGTTGTTGATTTGCCATATATTCTTCTTGTACAGATACTTATACTAAACCTTGTTTTCTGACTGCTCTTATATATCTGCTGTTGTCGTATTTCAAAGATTATATTGTTAATAAATAACCTATTTCAGTACATCATTGTAAAGCACTCATCCAAGTATTTCTCATAAAACAACCTATTTATTTTGTTACTATATATTTTCATAATCATACTGTTGAAAGATTGACTGAATAAATGTAAGAAGTGTGTTGTAGAGTAGAGAAAGATAAATAATGATGCTATTTCTCGTTACAACAATTTCATTTCTGAGAATGTTAAGAATCATTTGTTACTTGTTTACTGTAAACTATTTAAGTAATAACTTAACTTTGGCTCGTCGCATTCCGTACAAATCTTTACTGTTTATATTTAGTCAATTAAATATTAAATGGAAACGTACTTGTAAAACTACTGGATAAATGCTAGTGCACTAAATGTTTTATTATTATGTTTCTACATATTGTGGGCAAAGTGCAGGATGTCTAAACTAAAAACTGCACACATTTTCAAATTTGGTATAAGTAGAGCTGCGCTGTTTTATATCTCATTTAACAAAATTACCTTTGGAAAATACATTTAAATTCAATGATTTAATTCAATCATTTGAAATAACAGTTTTCTAATAGATTTTTCTAGTCTTGAACAGTATTATAATACAAGAATAACACGTTTCACTTTTGCCCCCAATATGTATATTTAATAATTCTATTATTTTACACACGTCACCGACGCTCTGTCAAGGTTTTTTTTTTTAGTTATTTTGCATTGTTTCCTGGAAATTATAATTACGCAAACCAAATGAAGCAGTAATTAACAGAAGAAGATCTTGGATGTGTTTTCTTTAAAACTAATATTCAATTACGCCTTTTCTCCACAAATATAAAATGCCACACTCTTCTGTCTTACCTTGTTCACTTTCATATATCTTCACATACAAACTTGTTGAATGTTGAAGATTCTGACAGGGCCTTACTCCAATATCTGGTCTATTTAATCGTACCAGGTCTATTTCGGATGTACTCTGTTCTTGTTGCCTTCAACACCCGCCCCGTATATTTTCTATACCGTCCTCTCCTCACTCACACATTCACATGCCAACTACTCTAAAGCCGATCTATTGTATATTTGTTTCTTAAATTCTTTTATATTAGGCAAGAAACATAAAAGTTGATATCAAAATATCAACAGACTATATTGTTGCATTCCAGAATGCACGCACGAGTTATGGTTTTCACGGTTCCTGACATTCCCTCTTTCAAAGGTTGTTCAGTTTGATTGAGTCAAATGTCAAGTAGTCACCTTCGTGTTCCGTAAATGCTCTGTTTGATTATCAGTTTTTGTCTGAGTGATCTTACGTTGCCCCATCACAGAATTTTATTATTTTCAAATTTATTGAATTTGTTTAATGTATGGTGAGTGAGCCAAGATCTGAAGGAGAAAATGTATTTTATGAACCCGGAATAGGAAAGTTTCGCTGCATGCAATGATTATCATTTTCACATGAAAAATAATAACTTTAATATGTCAGCGTAATTAATAAATTCCGGTGGTGTCATAATTTATAGCTTTTGATATCAAAACTTAACTAACAAAAATGCCACACCGTTATGGACAATGTTGGACAAATAATGTCTCGAATACATAAAAAAAATATTAAAAATAGCGATTTTAAATATAGTGGATTAATTTTTCAACAGAATACTCATTTTATAATATAATAATCTTCCTTTCTATATTTATAATTTTGCAACTGACAGGGTGTCAAAGGTATTTATTGCCTTTTTATCATGTAGATTTTGTTTTCTATTCCTTTACTACAATGTTTTTTAATAGAAAAATAAATACACATAATCTAACAACATTTGGATAACTTTGTACTTTTGAAATAAGTAAATTTCTCGTATACACATTAACTTTAGAAAATGCAGAAATATAACTTAGAAGAAAATACCTTAGTATTTATATGAAGATCATTGATATTTTTTATTATTTTCATAATGCATTAAATATGAAATATATTTGTACATGCAAAAAATTTGTTGTTTACCTGAAATTTATTTTGCAACCATTCTCGTTATTCACAATAATTAGTGTTAATGTGTAAATCATCTACAGAGTTAAACTAAGAATGCGACGTAAGTGTGTCTGTCTTATTGAGATACTTGCAGCGTGACCAAATAGAACATATTAACTATCCAAAATGTCAGAGATTGATGAATGACCTACTTTTTACTGTTGTTAAGCTGGTGGAACTTGGTTACATATTATCTGCATCGCTACTTGCAATATTTCATGAATCATTTTACTGAGAAACAACCAAAAAATTTGATAATTATTTTTTGCCACCCCATAAAATTACATAATCTGTCCAATTGCCGTATTGTTTTGCAGTCGCAAGGACGATATGTATACGGAGTGCAAAACAGGTTATATATTACGTATGTTTTAAAGTAGCCCGTTTTTTATATTGAGCAATATTTTGTAGTACTATTTCCTTTTGTAAATATATACATCTTCTAAGAATCATTTTGTCTTGTATATTTCTTTGTTTGACTTTTTGAAGAAAACTTAATTATTGACATTCCTGGAGAACTCTGGCCTAGGTGAGGCAAATACAATAAATTTTCAATAATTGATTGGTATAACACAAGTTATTTAAGGAAAGAGAAGCGGTATCCGTCTTCCTTACAGAGATTAAAAATGACAAAAATAAATGAGCTATCGAGTAGAAAATAATTAAATCAACTGTAATATTACTTGGTATATGTATTTCTTGAATAATAGTCCCACAATTTACACAGATTTCTGCTTATAATATTGAAACGAGTACCTGTTGAAAGCCGGCGCATATAAAGACTGACGATACCCCATTTGGCCTCTGAGAGTTGCATGGCAAATGTTTCAGATCACACGGTAATGTGTATTTTTGTATTTGAATTACACCAGTCATTCTTAACCTTGCTTACAAAAACACTTCCTGAACTAATTACCGCATTTCTCAGAACTCATTTATATTTATTTGTATTAAATCATTATGTATTATATTAAATTCATTACCGAAAATCTGTTCTTATTTATTGACTTGTACCTTTTAATACATCATTAACTTAATATTTGAAATATTGATAAAATTAGTGCTGTTCTACATAATTCCCATTGTCTTTCAAGAGAAGAGGAACAAACAGAAGCCACACCTACCTAAATCCAGCAAACCAATTAGATGCCATAAATATGTAATAAATAGGATCCGGAATCGCTGTGGATAAAGCAATGTGATGCTGTGGCATAAATTAATAAAATATTCAAATATTTTAATTTTATATTCATCATTCGACTTTGGAGACTTTGGCCTTCAAACATTGTAAAAATATTATCATATGCAATTAGTAAGCCTACATTTGATAAAAAGACTTCTGGGCACATATTACATACACATATTCATTTTACCTTCAAAGCTACATATATATAAATTAGTAAAAATAGAACAAAAAATCAAGTTTCATTTTGTCCAGAGAATATTACAACATATTAAAAACATTACTAAACCAGAACAGGTTAGATTTTAAAGTGTCATTTGTTGTTTTTTTTCACCTGGATTTCACTGTTAAGTCTGTTAATGGAAATTTTTTCAACCGTGTCAGTTGAATTTTGCACCCATTACAATAAATTATTCTACAGTCAAATGTAAGTTCTGAATGATTTAGTATCCACTCGTTAACCTGATCTGGCACAAAAGATGATTGGACCATTTCTTAAATTACTTCCTCAATAAAAAGAAAAGCTAGTTGGAAATAGCCAAACACTCTTAAACTCTCAAACTGATGATTAAATTCACATGTTTAATTTTGAATGTGGAACATCGTTGAGTTCCTCTAGTATGTAGGTACTTAGATAATTTTAACTGTTCTCAAAACATATGTAGGTAGGAAAAAATAATTTTCATAAAAAAAAGCATTTTATTGTTTAATTAAATCATGGGTGGCCAACCTTTACAGCAGCCGGGCTAGATTTTAGAAATGAGATTTTCTACCGGGCCGTACAACAAAATTTATTTTATTATTCAAACCAAACGACGGCGTTGCGAGCTTGCCACAGACTGGCGGTCGCACGACGCATCCCGCCCCGCATTCACGCTCACGGTTATCCACACAAAAGTGGCGTGCGCGCTTTTTGTAATCAGCTTAACATTGTGATGTTAATACAAATATACCATAGAAGAAATTGTCACGATAGTTGAATCAATGTACTGAGATACTTCCATATATGAGATATGATATGAACTACACACGTTGGAATGTTTTTTGGTGGTTTTATGTACACTAAAAGAAAAAAATGTGTACATATGCTCCGCGCGCCACAAGTAGACACTCGGCGGGCCGCGGGTTGGCCACCCATGGTTGAAATAAACTAACTGTTGGTATCGGCTTGAAAGAGTATGAAATATGCACCTATGAAAAAGATTTCAAAATAAAAATGTTCAATATATTTACAACGATGCGGCACTGGAAATAATAGTTTTGCCGTGAGAATTCCAGATCCTGGTAATAAAGTTTAGCCCTGATTTCAGCTTTTATGATTCAGTATTATAAATAGTCCAAATATCACATACCTAGCACAATGCTTGATTAGTGCGCTCAAAGCAGTACATAT
The DNA here is from genome assembly GCA_031772225.1 of Eubasilissa splendida. Classification (NCBI taxonomy): domain Eukaryota; kingdom Metazoa; phylum Arthropoda; class Insecta; order Trichoptera; family Phryganeidae; genus Eubasilissa; species Eubasilissa splendida. Next base: position 2,259,130 of record CM062868.1, read on the forward strand.
TAGGAATTACTGGTTAGAGACTTGTTTATGTCGTAATTCATAAATTCAGAAAATTTTGATTAGTTTTTTTGTGATAGTTTGTGACGGTCAATATTTGTCAAATTGAATACATCAGTTATTTTCAAAGGACAATTGGAACCACAGGGATATCAGACAGAATGAAAAAGAAGTACCGAAAGTATTTGACAACATTCCATCGAATTCACATTATATTGGTACTTTTTTATGTTGTATGATTAACTTTTGCATGAAACCTGGTTAACTCTTTGATAAATACGAGTATGTGATGTTATAATTTATGACAATCCTTCTGGCATAATAACCTAGGCATCTTTCAGCTTCATTTTTGTCTTTAAATGATAAATCTGTTTGCTGTCTGTGATTGGAATAGTAAATGATTGATCAGTGTTCCCTATAAGTTGCAGGGCTGCACAGCTCATGAAAAATGTTGCTGCACAACTATGTACAATGTACTCAGCGCATTATTCTGACAAAATAAATAAACATTGAAAGATCTCCCCAAATTTTTCTAAAAAGATTTATGACACAAAATAAACAAATAATAATAATGTGTTTATTCCAGCGTGATCAGGGTTTTTTTAAGACCCGATTCGCCATAAAGATAATACATTAAAGTTACGAAATATTATGAAAAAGAAAACCAAGGAAAACATAAATAAATAAAAAGTTCACACATATATATAAATATAAATACTTCAGTTACAGCCATTATTGTATCTGTCGCTATTCTGTAGGCGTTGCCATGATTTAGTATGAGTATCTTGACCCTGTTCCATAATAATCAGTACTTACAACTGAACAAATCGTTTTTTTTGAACAACTGTTTTTTAAGACCAAGAAGAATGAAGTCCGTTATTCAGAAAGAATGGATTTTTTGGTTCCTTTGGCTCAGAGTCCGAGTCCTTTCAGCGTGTGTGTGGCGGCATCGGCGAATATGGAAAAGAGACATGATATGGTGGAAGGGAACATATTTAAGATAGTACTGTAGGTTAGATTTTTTTGGTTAATTATGCATTCATTATTATTTATGAACTTCTTGATTTCTAAGGCCCCCAAATTATCTAAGCGCTTACCTTTATTATCAATGTGGATAATATTGACTCCTATATTTTTATCGAAGCTATGGTTAATTTCAATGTGATTGGGAAATTCGGAACTTCCCCATTTTCATCTGACATAATGTATAATTGCCCATATTCTGTAAGCTAAGTTATTATCTTGTACACCCTGAAGAAGGAACGGTAGTTCTGAAATCGGTTGGTGTTAGCATAAATAAAGTGGTGTTTAAACTAAGTGAATTGTTTTTAATTATATTTATAATAAATTACCTCAAAGTTATAGCGGAATACAGCAGTATAAATATTTTAATTTTGTTAATTTGTTTCTTTTTTGGACTTATGATTTACATTTTGTAAATGAACTACAATAATACTTAAAATGACATTCTATTAAATTAATATAAAAAAATATTTAAACCACTGAACGTATTAAATCCTTTTACAACCAAATCAAGAAATTTTGTATTGGAATAATAACAGAACAAATATATTTTAAAATTTAGCAAGATTTATCCAGTATCATTTTGAAAAGCTTGCTTAAATAGCGCTGAGTATTTGAAAATATATGAAGCTGTTGACAAAAAAAAAGTGAAATGTAATAAATGTCTACAATGTCATTCGGAGATTCAGTTGGAGTGAAATTATCTACTGGCGTGACGCACTCTTTGTATAACCCGATTCCCAACTACCCAATAATTCGGCAAACGCTAAAAGAATCTAGCATCGGAGTCAATGATTCACCATTCAAAGTAACAAATCAAGAGAATCGATTCTTTTCAACCGAGTAGCTCAAAGATCTGATTCCATGAGAAAAATCCTAAACAACAGCATGTGCCGCGCCATGCAAATGTTTGGGACTTTCATTCAAAATATGTTAGAGATTCGATACCTAATACAGTTATATTTGTTTATTTCATTGGTAAGCCCAAAACTATCCCTCAAAATATTCGGTTCATTTTTTGCATTCGATAAAAAATTGGTTTTCCTTTTTTCATGAAATATTGTTTTCCTTGCAGCAATTACAATGTCATGGCAGATATATAAATAAAAAATTAAAAAAAAAACATAATTCAAAATTTAGCAAAACTTTTTATTAAAATCTTACACAATAATTTATTTAACAATCCAACATGATGCTCAAGTTTTACTAAAACTACATCATTAAACTGAGTGACAATATTTCTTACATACGAGTAATAGCTAATGTTGGGGGAAGGGGGAGGTGATATTCTTCTAGTACAAACTACTACATACATGTCAGCCAACTTATAAATATATACACAAACGATTTAAATAAATTATAAAAATGTGACAAACGGGACAACAATACATATCATCTCGTCGTCCATTCCTAGGCAACTTATTGCACACATTTTGATAATCAAATTAGTCAAAACATGAATAAATTAATTTAGCTACAAGTTTCGCATAGACAGACAAGAAACATTAGATGTCATATTAAAAATTCTGCAATTACTCTTTACTAAACCACGTATATAAGTTTCATCACGTTTTGACTAACCGGTCTGAAACTGGCCTATAATGAGCGAGGGGATAGAGGTCACGTGTACCGAGATTACAATTGTAAAAAATAAATAAATATTTTGATTTTAAAAATACATACTCATGTGTCAGGTTTGTTTCAATATTACGTAGTATTATACAACTCTGCGAAAGAGGACACTACTACGCAAACGCATCCCGGTGTTACATATTATCGGCTGGTATTACCGTCAACCCTTTTGCTCTACAACATAAATGTGCAAGTAAATTGATTTTATCATCAAGATGAGAAATCTGTTGCGACGTATGACAGCATCACAATTCACAGCAAAAGCCGTCATGCTATATGGCAATTTTGTGTTAAATGTTTATCGGAAATAAAAACCTAACATATACTTGCAAAAAATCTAGTGTTGAAATGTTAAAAATAAATTGAAGACTTATAATATTTTATATTTAAGATTGTTTCAATAATTTCATAAATATAACAAGTAACCAATTCTATATGTGATTTAAATGAATCAACTAGAAATATATAATAAAAATATTTCAGTTGCTACTGTAGAACTATGTTCTGAAAAAACTGCAACATCACAATAATAATGTGTTCTTAAAAATTCTATATGTAAATATGGAACATACATATTATGCATTAATATATATGTAAATTAGCAGATAAAGTTTTCTCATATAACATGCCTTTTGCATGAGCTACATTGGCTCCGGTTCCCTGAAAGAGTTGAATTTAAATTGTGCCAATCGATGTATAAGACGACACATAACATGGGGCCTCTATATCTTCAAGAGCTTTGTATCCCAGACAATTTGAATAGCAACTCAGGTCAGCCTCTACTCCAACTGAAGGAAGGGTTGTAGAACAGACCAGCCATTGCCAGAAGTCTAAGTTCACTAAATAGGCATTTGCAGTGGCAGGCCCAAAAGCGTGAAACTCTTTGCCCTCCATTATAAGAAACAGTGCATCAGAGACTTTATTTAAGAAACTAAAAATGCACCTTTTCAAAAAATCATTTCCATAAGTTCAAATAACAATTTTTATTCTTAACTACAAAGATAATGTAGAGAATTATAAACAGTTTATGTGTAAAGCGCCCTTGAGGTGAAATTTTTTACGAATATGGCGCTTAAAAGTTATCCAATATTATTATTTTATTAAAGTGTCCACTCTCACCATGTTTTCACAAATAATGTAAATACTGTTATTTTAAAGGAAAAACGTTTGTGCTAAAAATATAGAATATCTTCGGATGTCTTCGCCGAGTGCAAGCATTCTATTGGTCAATTTCAAAATTTGAATGCGCCAATCTATGCGGCGCGTGTCGTTCAACTGAAAGCGCCAAAAAACATTTTTTGAAATGATTAGCTCATACGCGGTATTGAATTTACATAGACAATATGTAATAGAGTAAACAAGTTTATGGATAATTATTTATATTTCACACTGCCATGTCCTAGTTTGTGATTACGGGAGTAAAGATACATAACCGGGATGCAGTTTGAGAAGGTGATTATCACTATTGAAAGTAAGTTTTCAATCTTGTTAGTGAAAAATGATAATTCCGGTTAATTATAATATTATATATTAAGTAACCTGTATGTTTTGAATATTAACATGATGTATATACAAATGCTGCGTTTGCATTCTACTTTACAAAATAGAAACAAAAGTATTCTATGTACAGCATAACCATAGATTTAGGAACATATAAATGTAGCAAATCTTGCCAGTAGCTTATTATATAAATAAAGTGTTGCTCCAAGATTTTATGTCACATATTAAATAGTTCAAGTCATAATTGACCAACAGTAACCAAGATAAACATTGTTTGGTACTAAAACGACCACTGAGAGAAAGATTTCAACGACATGATCGCCACAACTGCAATTCAATTGCTTCAATTGTGTGGATAATATAATTTTAGGACACCAAAATATTAACATTAATGATGTTATATATTGTATTTCAATTTATAAAATTAAATAATTTCCATACTTTGTCCCAACTGTAAAATGATTAAAAAACCAAGTGGCCTTTATTAATATAATCCTGCCAATTGTTTAACCATAGTTAAATGATTTTTATTAAAATTTGTACAAAGCATTACGAACCTAGTTGTCCAAACTTCAGGGTTAGGATAAATCTACTAATTTTGAACAAACATGTACATAAATGTGTAGTTTTCTGTGTTTTGTTATGAATCAACAGTAAACAATTCAAATGCGAATTTCAAACATTTTAACATATTGAAAAAACATTAATCATTAAATAAATTACTTCAATTATTGTCAAATGTTTTATAAAAGATAATCAAAAAATATTGAAAAAAAAAATGCAAAATTTGAAGTGTTAGAACATTTTTTATTCAAGATATTTCCTCAAAATTTGGACAAATAGCTATACAAGGCTATCATTAAGGACACCATTTGTAGAAAAATCAAGCGGTATAAATTAAACTATACATATAATTATGCTTTATTTTTATTCATAAAAATTTACATTAATTTTCTATTACAGTAAAACTCCGTTAATTTGTGTACCCATATTTCATATTTTCACGTAATTCACACTTTTTTCAAAAAATTTTGCCACTAAAATAATATTTCATACTAATTTGTACCGATAATTCGTAAAATCTTATTATTTGTAGTTCATATGCATTTTTATACCCAAAATAAATAATTTGTTCATGTAATTTGCATATTCACGTGTTTTTAAATCCAAACTCATGCGACTACGCTTTTATCATCCCTACGTACACATCTGTAGCTAGCTCTACCCCCTAGCCAATCATGGCGCCGTTCCTTATTGTAATAGATCGGTGCGCTTAGAGCTCGGAAAAATGCAACTGAGTGATACCAAATTCTGCCATGCGTTTTATAAGATTTGATTGTAGGCGCATTGCGCTCTACTCACCCTTGTAACCCCTAATTAAAATAATTTGTATTTAGTAATTTATATATTAAGGACGCGCTTCAAAAATAATTCATATTTTCGTATTTTTTACAAAATGTGGGTTTTTATTATTCATTTATATCAGAAGTAATGCACTAGTCATTTTTTTTTTAAAAGTATTACTTAGATTGAACCTTTACACTAATATAAAACTAATAAACTGAATGTTATTTACCATAATTAAGACAATACAAGCATTATAAGAAAGACGGCAAAAAATGAAAGCTCGCCGTTAATTGTGTGCAACAGTTCTATTGATTTTATATCCAATTTTTTATTTATAAATATATTTATTTATAAAGAAACTGATGAAACCTTTGTATTGAAATACACAACCTACTTTATAACTTTTTTGTTTTGTTTCATTTTCTAAAATGGCACGAACATCTTGTAATTCGTGTAAATCCTTGACCATTTGAGAATATGGAACTTATTTTAAAAACTGACAAAAATTGATGTCAAAGATAAAATTAGCGGGAAAATTTTAATTCCGAATACCTTTCTGAGTTCAAACTTGAAAAATTGCAGAAAAGTTTTTCATTATTTTTCACGGGCTTTTTAATATTATATTTTCTTGCCCAATTCTGATGGAAAAGGCGAGTTTGATTGTTAATCAAATTCAAATGTCCGTAACTTTGATACATCAAGTACTGGTTAATCGTTTGAAGAAGCCTGTTATTTAATATATTTGATAAACATATAGACATAATAGACAGTCTCCATGTTGACGGCGGCGGCGCACGCAAAAATGCAGACGCATAAACTGATAAGGCGTTTTTTCTAATGTTGCCTACAAAAAATTGTTCTCATTATTCGTAATTCGGATTTTTTTTAAATTTCGGTCCCGTGAGTTACGAATTAACGGAGTTTTACTGTATTGATTTAAAAAACTGATCACTAAACACGGTTCAGGAAGAACTGTGTAAAATAACTCTAAGGGTGCGTACATATGAATCAAAACATGTCTTAAAACCCGCTTACAGAATAAATGTACATCATGCTGTTAAGCGTTCATAATCACAATAGATTTGAGGAGTGGTCGGTAATTTAATAAATAATCAATTTTAATGTAGTTTTACTTGCATTTTAACATGATATAAAAAACTCTGAATAGTACGAATTTTTCAATTATCTATCATAACATGGTAAGGAAAATTAAATTAATTGATGTGAAATCATAATAACAATCAGTGACGGGATTGCTAGAATGAAAATATCGACAATCGAATATTATAATCACTCAAAAATTTATCTTGTGTATACAGTTTTCTGGGTTAATCCATTGTGCATGTCTGACCTTTCTGCCCAATGTTTCAAAATTTCGTTATTTTGACAGAAAAACTAGAAAGCTAGTCAAAGCCTCTAGTATTCCAGTTAATTTACACTACCAGCTGTTCTGCAATCGCCCAAAACACCAGCGTTATACAGACTTCCGAAAATTCACAAGAATGAAGATCCATTAAGACCAATAGTGAGCGCAATAGGAGCGCCAACATACAAATTATCACAGCACTTGGCGGATCTCTTACAGATACAGACAGGGAAAACATCCTCTTGAATGATGAAAGATTTAACATATTTTGTTAAAATGCTGAAAGTATTGAAGATTGAAAGTGATGATATTTTACCTTCTTCACAGATGTGCCTGTGGACGACGCAATGAGTTTTCTAGAAAAAATTTATGAAAAAGACATCTGTCCACCATTCCAACATTGCCTGGCCTGCGGTTATTTTTCTTTTCAGAGTGAACTTTACCAATAAGTAGAAGGTGTAGCGATGGGCAACCCATTTACTTCGGTGATTGCTAATTTTGTAATGGAGAAATTTTAAGAAATAGCCCTGGAACAGTATCTTTAACCCCAAAGGTTTGGTTGAGATACGTCGATGATGTATTTGCAATCTGGCCACATGGTGAAGACAAACTGCGGGACTTTTTGGAGCACCTCAATACGCTACATACGAAACTGAAGTTCACCCTGGAAATAAAGGACAACAAGCTCTCATTTCTCGATGTGGAAGTTAAGAAGAATACAGATGGAAGTCTCGGGAATAAACCTTCAAAAAGCCGACCCACAAGAGCAGTTACTTACATTCCCAAAAGAGGACTTTTAATAACTTAAACAGGATTTGTCAAGAAGAATATCTGCAGAAGAGACGAGCACTGTGTGATGCGCTGGAATACAATGGTTGCCTAAGGTGACAGATACAGCACATCATAAGAATAAAGTCTGACCGCCCCGGAAAACATACAGTAACTGGAGTCAAAAGCATCGCCTTCCTGCCTTTTGTTCAAAATGTCACTGACAGAATTGCCAAGACGGTATTCAGGACAAATATCAATGTACAGGACCTGCTAAGATCAACAAAGGATCCAGACCCCTTGGAAATGGACGGTGTTGATAGACTCGACCGCCAAGACTGAGAAAGTATATGTAGAATAAACAGCGTGCACAAAAGAGTTGACAAGCATAAACGGAAATGCATACTCGGTCATCCAGGAAAATCGGCATTAGCTGAACACTTTCTGGATACGGGCCACGATTTTGCATTTGAGCAGAAAAACCTAGGAAAACCCAAGAGTCATCATGCACATCTGGTTAAGGAGGCAATTGAAATTTATAAACACCCAGTGAACATTAATAGGGATGACAGCCTCAAATTAAAAACCTCATGGTATCCAGCTCTTCAAAATCATAGGAGTCGAAGAGTCCGCACAGATAGTGAGTAAACTGATAGTAGATGAAACTTACATATAACATAACACTACTCATTTCACACACCTGTTTTCAACACGGTATTGCAAGCCAGTACTTAATCACAACACCAACAGTCATACATCACATCAGCCCTGATGATGGACCCTGTAATAGGATCCAAAACGTTGGTCAGACACGCCAGATTGGCCTAGAAAACTGTACACAGAATATTTAGAATGGCCGTGAAAACCTAAAAACATTTCTTTACTCATAAATGAGTTAATATATAATAAAATAATTAAATAAAATAAAAATATTTAACTCACTCGTTATTTTGGCTGTTAATTGGAAACTTTTTACTATACACAATGCAAATTGTCATGTAGTGTTTGTGAAACTATACATTCACAAAGCGTGAAAAATGCAATAATTTTAAGTGGCAGCTCGGATAGCAGCAGTCACTTTGTGGTTACTCAATGTCAGGCTGCACACTACAGGAATATAATAAAATATACAGTGGACCCTCAATATTCGTCCATGTTTTTTCATTGAAATTTTTGTTTGATATTCGTCCCACCTGCAACGTGAGTCAGTCTGATAAGTTCTTTAAACAAACGAGTGTCGGTGAATCATCTGGAAATGCTGGTGAACCATTAGGACATCAATCACCAGAATTGACATTACCTGATGTCATAATGGAAGGTGTACCCCCCTTTCCAAACAATAGCCTGACCTGTATAAAATAAAAACTCTTAACAATCATTGTATTTTTTCATCTAAAAGGTAAATTTCTGGTAAAATTTTTATTTATGTAGGGACTACAGTATATTGACGGCATCATGACGAGTAAATCTCTGTCATAATAATAAAGCATTAATAAGTAGTGGTTAATGCGTCATTAAAATATATCTGCGATTATTTCCCAGATCGACTTTTGATTGATTTTTTTTTTGTTAAACAATAGATAAGCGAAATTTGGGGCTGGGAACGTATTAAACTATTTTTAGTTAATCCCTATGGGGAAAATTTGTTTGATATTTATCCTTGACTCGGGAACGGATTAACGATATATGTATTATTAAAATGGTTTAAGTAATTTCAATTAATGAGAAAACAGAACAACTCAATGATAATTGAATACAAATTATTAAAAAAATTAAAGATTAATAATATTATTGTGACGTTAAGAACAGAATGTGAAAAAGTTTCACATTCATTCTACCTTTTGACATTTTATATACGACAAACAATGATTAAATTATTGTACTGCCACTAGAAAAAATTAATGAAAAACATTCAATATCAATTATTGATTCCATAACAAGATTGACAAGTAAAAATTATTATTAAAAATTTTGGAAATGGGCGGTGACTTATGAATTAGGCGATAATATTATTTTACATAATACGCATTCGTTATTCATATTATACAAAAATGTTTCTTTCATTATAAAAATATTTGAGCTTGACAATTTTCCAGTTCCTTCGATAATTCAAATCCCCAAAATGGTTCCAGTTGTGCCACGACTCGAGGATACCGGGATGTATTCTGGAAGAGGTAAGGAAGATATTAAAATGTTGGCAATTTCAACAATTTTACTTACACTATGTAATAACAAATGTTTTGATTGTTTGTATTGGAATGGAATTGTGATGGAAAGCAAATATCTAAAACAAGAATACCTTTTTTATTCATCATGGTCATTGTAAGACTGGCGAGTTTAGCCCATTTCAAGATGGGATTACACTGATTTAAAACAATGCAATCTAAAATATGGATATCAAGACTACACACAGATAATGAATGACAATTCTTATCGGTTACCCGATTTACTTTATAAACAATCTTTGTGAGTCACGTTTGAACGTGTTTTAAGGTCAACAAGAATCTATTGTATTTAATTACCAATTTTTGTCAAGAATGGTGAGATGCGATATCACTCCATTGACAGCATGTGCGCATCCGTGATGGAGAATACAAACATGAAGCAGCCAAACTGCAGCAAAGCACCGTGGGGCAACAGGGCTCCCCCTTCCCACCCCGCCACCAGCGCGCCGCTGTCCCGGGCCCGCCCGACACACCGGCACGCCCCTTCCACTCTGGCTGCTCCCACACTAGAAACATACTCACCACGGTACATTCTCAGGATTCTGTGGATCAGGACACTGTGAAGACTCATTAGCAGTACACGAGGTTTAATCAAAAAATATGTGGAATTTTATTCATCAATATTAATTTTGTCCCCTTCAAAGTAGTCCTCATCAGACACAATTAGGGATTCTGTGTCGAGACAACCTGGGAATATATTTCCAAGGCTCTCGACTTTTTATTGATGTTATTAATTTGAAACAAGTTATTTGAGTTAATCCCATCTGACCATTATCACACAGCAGGGAAGTGACCCAGCGACGAGCGGTGAACGTGTAACGTGTTTCCTTATTTCTTCATTATTTATTCTGTCATAAATAGATCTGCCTCATATACACCTAAATGATCTCATTTCAACTGCATTCAGTCTTATTTCATTTCTCTTCTGCCAGCTCCAGGCCTCACTTCCATACATCAGTGTCGGTACAGGTACTGTTGACATTATTAAACGACTAAATCAAAAACTTACGGGACATGGTCACGAAAGAGGTAAAAAGAGTAATAATTGAAAACAGCCTGCTGTAATTTTACACTACCCAATGATATTAATGAGTAAGCGCAATCAAATAAAATACATGATGGCAAGTCAAAACTCTCACGTTGGTCCGTTCAGCTCGACGATAGGCCCTTTTCTCTTAGCCGCTATGGCTCTGAGGGCGGCGGCTTTCTCTTCAGCCCCCGCAACAGCCCCATGGGTGAGCAGTCCCGAGGCGCCGCGCGTGAAATCGCACGAATAGAGCTGCCCGTTCACCAGGCTGCCGTGCTCTGAATAATTTATCAGCTCAAAGTGGTGGGTCACCTTCAAAAAGAATTAATTTTATAAATATATAACCCCATCAAATTCACTATTTTATTTCCTTTCCATTGATAACATCATCAACCTTACTAACTGCTAACAAAAGTTTTCAAAATGTGGACTATTTTAAAGTATGTATATATTTTTGTACACGGCAGGTAAGACAATATGTCAATTATAAAGTAATTAAATTTTATATAAAAAATAAATAAACAAATATTGAAAAATGATTCTTGTTAATTCTTTATGCCGCCAATAGTTAACCTTGTTAGACCACCAATGTTAAACTATAACTGTTTGCTCACCTCGTCGTAGAAAATGAGAGCATGCCGCTCAGAAACAAAGCCACAGCTTCCGTAGCGGTCGAGCTGCAAGTCACAACCACCGCCCGAGCCCACGCTGAGGCGAGACAGGCGCATGGGCACAGGACGCCCCAATCCATCGCCTAAACCATTCCTGCAAAGGTGCACAAAATTGAAAATCACTTCATTTGCCTGAGCTTTTTCAGAAGTATTGTCTCAGAGAAAAGCTACCAATATTCAAATATTTCATTTATTCCTGCAAAGAATAGCAGACAGAATTTCTGTGGTGACATATGTGACCACTATTATTATTAACCTGTTAGCTGCCTAGAAAAATCGTAGATGAAACAGCATCATGCCAATATGGTGCCAAAATTCTTAAAATTCACGTTTGTGTTTTTAATTTTAGTTGAATTATATTATTGATAATGGGAAAATGTTCCCGAAAACGTTCTAAAGTTTAACACAATAAAATATAATAGAATAAAATAGTGTCAAAACTCAATTTACAAAATAATCATGGAATTCCACAAAGTTTCACCAAAAACCTTTGAACAGTTATAAAGAAATAAATAAAATGTTGACATTCTTTCACAGATTTTCAGTTTAGTTCCAACAAACATAAAGCTGAAATATATTTTTTAATTTTGCTTGCAATTTATAATATTCAGTGATAGAATATCAACTTTTCTCTTGCATTCAATTAAGAAATGGCATCATGCCACCAAAGATTCTCAGAATGTAGCGTACCTTGCGGGTCTCTCTATGGGACACAGCGTGGCTCGAACCGGCATGGCCGTTAGTGAGGGCGCAGGGGGCAGCGGGGCGGGCATGAGCAGGGCTGGTACAGGATGCGACAGTGCAGGTGGCGCAGTGCGCAAGCGCTGCACCTCTTCACGCGGTGCCACCGCACCACACACCTCTCGAGCTATGCGCTCCATCTGATGATGGTTATATTTCAAGTTTAATTCAATTGGTTATTTTCGTCGATTTAAATGAGATGAATATAATACTAATTTACCGACATTTTAACAATTTTTCTTAAATCATGTTAGAAAATTGAAGTTAAAAGAAAAATGCAAATTATAAATAAGGTAGTGTAATCATGTACTTATTATAACTTCCCAAAATGAAACATACAAAATAAATGCCATACACTTGGTTGCATCATCATTTAAAACAAAATATTTCATTTGTAAAGTTTTTTTTTTTATTTAAATTTATTTTACACTTGAACATATATTATATATACTTAACATAATTAATTATATTTTTTTTTTACAGAAAATAACCTAACTCAATAGAGAAATCAATTCTCTTGTATTGAAGTTTTAAAATAATGTAAAGGTAGGTAAAGAAGTAAGATATAAATATAGAATTAAATTATTAAAATCATAATCAAATTAGAACTTGTAATTGCCGTCGGAGTTTTCTAATATTTGTTTGATTTGCGATTTTTTTCATTTTGATTTTATATGGGAGGGCATTAAAATTTCTTAAACCTTGATAGGAGCAATGGTGTTGAAAAGCAGTAGTTTTAAATTTGGGGATTTCTAAATTGCCACGCGATCTTGGTCGGTCGGTTACTTATTTTTGTGGAAATTGTTGAATTGAAATGGTCTTTGTGAATTTGTGCGTTCTTTTTGAAGATTTTAATTAAACTGAGAACCTTTAGAGAGTTAAATAGTTTGAAATATTTATTATTTTCGAAGGACGACTTTCAAAACCAGCCTCTGAACCTTTTCTACAGGTAAGAGGTTAGTCTTGAAAGTCCCCCCCCCCCCCCAACCGATTATACCGTATTGTAAGATAGATTGGGCAAAAGAGTAGTAAATTGTTTTAATCATACTAGATGATAGGATATTTCTCAATCAAATGAATATGTAAATAAGTTTTCTTACTCTGGTGACTAGATTTTGTACTTGTTTGTTCCATTTTAATTGTCTGTCTACTGTGACACCCAAATACTTTACACTATTTTTGCTTTTTATGGATAAACATTTGGCATTGTTGCATTATTTTTATTTACACACTGCGATGAATGTACCTAGATAATATTGTTATCGAAATTTCTTTCGTTCAAAGAGAATGGGATATATGTTTTTTCAGAGACAGACAATTTTGGTCGAACCGTGTTTTAAGTATGTTTACATTGGTATTAGCTGTCCTCATAATATCCGCCCACAATTTTCCATTTGTGATCACTACTGTGTCATCTGCTAAATATGATGTTTCACAATATCTTCACTAAAAGGTTGTAAAAATATATGAATAATATTAAAATGACATCACAATTACCCAAAGAAATGCCGCACCACTTGGCAAATACAAATAAAACACATTGGATACTGGCCACCACCAAGTAGATTTCCTTCCTAAAATAGCAGTTCTAACATCATAATTGGTCATTAAATCTTTTTTGTAACTTAGATTTATTGATTTCACACAAGCACCCAGCAGATGACATCAGCTCCTCAGTGCGAGCACACACTGACCACTTTTTGTCATGATGGCGAGGGCTACGAACGAGAGTGTATGGCAGTGATGGCACTGATGACTAAATTTTTAAATGATAGAACAGTTGTACAACTGTTTTGTCCTCAAGTGTGCCCCCGCTCTTAGGGTTTAAAATAATCAAGATGTGCAATAATATTTGATAATGGAACGACAGATGTATTCATTTGATAAAGTGTAACATATAGGTTTGAAAATTTGTCATGAAAAATACTGGCGCTATAACACAATTGGTAGTGTACTTGCCCGGATTGGAAATAGAGATCCAGGTTCGAATCCCGGTAGCGCAAAAACAATATTTTTCGACAGAATTGATTTTATATGTATATATTTATAATTAATACATTAAATTAGTATTTAATAATATTTTATTTCTTAAAATAGTCCTTAATGTTTTATTTCATAATTGTTACTCGCCTACCCGGCGCAGTAGGTAATACAGTAAAACCGCGATATAACGAAACCCGATATAGCGAAAAATGACGTATATCGAAAAAAAAATCGAAATTTAGTCCCTAAAACCAATTTTTCATACAAAAATGCATTTATATAACGAAATCCCGTTAATATTTATAACAAAATCATTTTTGTCCCGTACAAAAAATTCCAATACATTTACGTAAATTTATAACGAAATAAAAAAAATTTAAAATATGAAAATATTATTTCGCACTTACAAAGCCGCGCCGCTGCATCTGCCGTATGCGAACGGTTTTATGGCCTTTTCGGCGGTGCGCGGCGGTCTGCCGACAAGGTAGTAAAACAATTCAAACTTCTTCTTGGGTTCATAGTATCATATTTTGAAGTGGTTGCCGCCGTTACCGGTAAGTACCTTCGTAATTTATATACGACTCATTTTATAAAAATGCCGCGATTCAACTGTCAAATTTTTATTTTTGAAATATTTTTTATGTTTCATGCCCAAAACTATGTTTGAAGCGGTTCTACATTTAAACACAATTAAAATATTGTTTTGTGTTTGCAATATTCTGGAATTTACAAAAATATCTTCCAATTGGTGTTGAATAGGTTCTGTTCTTAATTTAATTCCTTTGATTATCCATTTGCTTATCTGTTTTAATAACAAAACTACTAAAAATATGTAGGTATTCAGTTCCCTATGGCCTTCTTCCTCCTTTGTTTGCAGAATTTGCGATCTTTTTTGAAGCCGCGCAACATTTTTTTGCGACGGCGCGTAATATATAGTAGGATTTTTTTTATTTATTTCGTTATATGTGGGAATTCGTTATTACGAATTTTTATTTTTTGGGCCCTTGGATTTCGTTATATCGCGGTTTTACTGTACATCAGGCTCAGATATTTGAGGTTCTGCTGTAATTAACAAATAATGTTTACTTACCTCTACTCTGCTAAGCAATTCACTGGGTAACGCAATATGCTTGAATCCATAGCGACTGAGACTGCTCTTATCTATACTCCTCGTGATGATCTCTGCTATGCTGTCGTCTAAATCCGCATTGGCCGCGTCCATCAGCTGCTGCAGCCTCTGGAACGCCAGCAGCTTCACCAGTCGACCGTCGAGCTTCTTCAGCTGCTCTTCCACAGAGAAAAGGATTTCCTTGATTTCTTTAGCGTTGTCACTCACAATTCCCAATATAACATCATTATTTGAGTCATTTTTTATCTCCAGCTTTCCTTTGTTTAATTGTCCATTGCTCGGTTCATCGGATTCTTCATCGGCTAATTTTCTTCTTTTTGGACTTATTGTTAAAGATTTTTTTACAGATTCTTTGGAATCC
Organism: Eubasilissa splendida; assembly: GCA_031772225.1. Classification (NCBI taxonomy): domain Eukaryota; kingdom Metazoa; phylum Arthropoda; class Insecta; order Trichoptera; family Phryganeidae; genus Eubasilissa; species Eubasilissa splendida. Next base: position 2,274,900 of record CM062868.1, read on the forward strand.
GGGGAATCTAAAATATTATCTTCGCTTTTCCGTTTATTACAGATGCTTTCAGACTTTTCCGATATTTCCTGTAGGTCTTTCATGGCGCATTTCTCTTGCTCCTCGACACTATCACTGTCTGATTCCGAATCATGCTCGCAGAGGGAGTTTTTACTAAGATATCTCGGACAATGGAGATTCATACAAATCACTTTCTTTCTACTATCCTCCTTCTCATCATCTGATGTATTGAAGTTTCTGTTGGTGTTTAACACTAAAAACAATCCAGACAAGAAATATTTATAAATGCTTTTAAAACAGTATGAAATATAATATCTTCAAAAATATCTGTAATATTATACATTTTCAAATCATCAGAATGGTCTATTGTGTGCTGTATCAGCTCTGAATAAAGTGTGGCATTACCGGTGTACCAAGAAATAAACTGATGATACATTCTTGTAGCAGTTTGCGTACTCATGTTAGTATATTTTTTTGTACAAATTATGAAAAATGTTGGAACTATGAAGTAGTTCACCGTTGTCCAACCAAACTTACTTCATAAATGAATCTCTAGAGAATGGTTGTACAGTGTACAGTGAAAAGTTTTTTCCACAAGAGTTTAGCTGCACATGGCAAATCCACAGCATTTATTCCCCAATATATAAATTTAGCTGCAACACGGACATCACACACGTTCAATATCATCATCACTTTTTGAAATAAAATAGTCACTACTAAAAGAGCCAAAGTCAATCCTCCGCACATTTTACTGACAAAGAGAGAGAAGCGATCGAAACACATAAAAATTTACAATATGCTATGATGCTTCTATTGTCGCCAATTTCCAGACAATGGGACAAACCTTTTAGAGGTGAGTACATACGGCGAACAAACGGGTCAGAATAGTGGACTAGAGATACAAATCTCAAATTTCATTTAATCTAGTTCGCGAACTAGACTCTTCTGTCATTCCTTATTCCTCCTCTCTCTGTGACATTTCTTGCCTTTCAACGATACTGTCTATCATGTTTAATATTGTCGACAAGGTCATAATAGGGTCGCGTATTTTTCTGCTAATTTGGTTTTGGTTAATATTTTTTGTCAATCTCCTGTATTCATTTGATTTTTTAGCAACTGTTAGCGTTTTGTATGGTGCTATTTTTAAGGATATAAAATTATAAATCAAAATCCCAAAAATTTTATAATTTTAATTTAATGAAATACGTAAAAGAGTCTTAGGAACGCAAATCACGCACTTGCGAATTTAGAGAAATACTAATAATTATCTTTACAAATAAACCAATGGCGATACAAGACAGAGAACATCTGAGGAACACCAACCATGCACTCTTCAAAATACCTATTAAACATGTATTATAAAAAAATGTCTATATTAAATTAATAAAAATAAAACACGCACTAGCATTTGTATAACAAAATGTCCAATAATACTAATACATAAAATATGTGTTATCTTCATAGTGGAAACAAAAAGAATTATGATAAAACGGAACAGAAGATCAGCAACCACTGATTTTTGCAAATCCGCAATGTGCAAGAGTAATATTGGTTATCTTTGTTTAATGTAAAGAAACGAGCGAGAGAAAAAAAACATACGAGCCAAGTTGACGAAGAAAGATTTAAAGTCGTGAACGCACAAGGTAAATTTGTTATCTTTTTTTAGTATACTAAAAATGAGTGAGAAAATAATACAAATTAACTGCATGTATCGTGAATCGGTATGGGGGCAGAACTACAGCAAAACCTCGATAAAACGAACCCCTATATCAAAAAATTACATATATAGAATTTTTTTCAAAATTAATTACTTCCATTAATTTTTCATACAATAATGAAATAAAGCATGTGTACTTTCGTCAGCTACCTGCTAATCTTTTCTTGTTAATTTGTAATGCGTATTTTTCAAATTGCGGACATTTATCATTTGACAAAAAAAATACAAATAAAGCAAAAAATAAATTGACAAATTCATTTGATAGGGTCCAAAGTAGCTTTGAATAATATTTGATTAATAGGTACAATTTAGTATGAAAACTTTCCAGAGGGAACACATTCTGCTCCAAAACTTCAACTTCGGCAAATTTTGAATAAATGGGATTTTATTGTACTTAAATGGCTGGTTTTTAAAAAACTTTTGAAATAACCGAAACCTCTGTAATAGCCAAGATAATTTTTTTTCCACAGCCTGTATAATCCTAAATCCTACACATCTATCTAATACAAACCTAAATAGTAACAGTCTGTTGGTACCTCTGTTGCAGCGCTGGTGCTCGCGGCGCGAGGGCATCAGAGGGGGCGGCCGCCGGTAATGGTGACGTACCATGTGAGGCACGGCCACCCGCCCTCTGGGTGGCGCACCCTGCAGTCGCACCCGGAAGGGTGGGTGGGAGGTGCGCGCTCGTCTCAGGAACTCCACGCGAATAGCATTCTGGTCCACGGGCCCGCTTAGCCGCTGCCAGAGGGCTACGCGCTCTGTAGCCGATATGGAGTTCACTAGCTGCCAATCCTGAGGAATGTTAATTCATGTTAATCATGCAACAATTTGTATTCTCATCGAAATGGGAAAAAATAAATCCCAGCTAATAGATATTTGTCAAAACAATTTGTGCAACTAAGTACTTTTATAGAAGAAAATCTCTTTCATTTAAAATCTGACTACAAAAAATACAATCTTCACTGAATGGTAACTGAATAAATATTATAATAATATTGGATAATTTTTATAGCACCTTTTTCATAAAAAATTTCACCTCAAGGGCGCTTTACACATAAATTGTTTATAGTCCTACATTATCGTTATATTTAAAAAAAAAAAAATTATTTGAACTTATCGAAATTATGTTTTGAAAAGGTGTATTTTTAGTCTCTAATGAAATGTTTCTTGTGGCGGAGAGCAGAGTTCCACCCTTTTGGACCCGCCACTGCAAATGCCCGTTTACTAAACATAGACTTCTGGCAACGGCTGGTTGGTTCTACAACCCTTCCTACAGCTAAAGTAGTGGCTGACCTGAGAGTTTGATGTCTACTATTAAAATTGTCTGGGATATACGGCTCTTGAAGACACACATGTTATGTGTCGTCTTGTACATCGATCGGCACAATTTAAATTCAACTCTTTCAGGGAACCGGAGCCAATGTAGCTCATGTAAAAGGCATGTTATATGAGATAATTTAGAAACTCCATATATTATATGTGCTGCCGCATTTAGAATGGATTGTAATCTATCCAGCTGAAACATTGGCAGGCCAGCATAAATGCTGTTACAATACTCCACACATGACACCACAGATGCATTTATAAGTAGACGGGCTGCCTCAGGTGGAAGATGTCTCTGAATACAGTTTTGCTGATTTGTATATTCACTGAAAGATTTGAATCAGTGTGCATGTGCACGCATAACAACTTAACTTCAGATTTAGCATTCGCAGACATTGATTCCTATATTAAGTATTGCCTTCTAGGTGTTGCTGTCAATCGTAGCTCTGTTAACATACTGATACTGAATAATATTATATTGAATAATATAAAAGTAAAATAAAAAGTACTGTATTTTTTATTATACACTGTAGATAATAATAAATCAAACAATTTACATTCTTGCAACATGAGACACATAAAGTGGTAACCTAATACAGTAAAACCCAGTTAAAACGAGCCCCGTTATACCAAAAAACGACGTATATCAAATATTTTTCAAAATGAATTATACAACGAAATTTCGTTAATATGTATGACGAAATTATTTTTGTCCCGTACGAAAAAATACATAAATATATTACGAAAATTTTTTTTTTTACAATGTAAATATTTCAAAATATATTTCAGTCGTTTACGATCATATTTGTCAATTGTTTTATTGCTTTTGCGCAGCGGGCCGGTCGGCACGGGCGGCTAGCTGCGCCCTTGTAAAACTTCTTGGGTTCATAATAGGCCCTTATAAAGTCATTTGGCATAATCTCCACGTTATTCAAGGTTGGGTTTATTGTCCATCGTCAAAATAGGTTAGAATGGCACCCTTCCCACGCTCTGAAGGGTACACGTATTCACGCCTCTAAAAACAGGTCTTATCTAGACCAGCTGGAGAAAATAAAAACCCTCGAAATCGAAAACCGAAGTCACACTTTAGGTCACGCGCGCTTCAGCTTTGTGTATGGTATCGCCCGCAATGCTCGAGATGCCTACAATTCTGCGCATTATTCTTTGATCTTCATTATCATTATCCACTTATGTCACTTTTTACATTATAACTAAACATTTACATCGATTCCAATGAACAGTAATATTGCGTACGACATTTTCGTTAATGTGTTTATTTGACAATTGTTTTCATGTGTTTGTTTACTAATATTTATACGTACTAGTACATATTCCGTAATTTATTCTTTAAAGTACATTTTTTAATATTTTGTGGAACCCTAAAATGGCTTCAGGTTGTGATAATTCCCGCAAAATTTTAACCTTTGACAAAAAACTATGATTCCGAATTCGTCTCTACGATTTAAAGAAATATGAAGATCGATTGACCGATGCGAAACTCTCAATGCTTGTAGCGGCTCTATAATTAAACACAGTTAAAATTTAATGTTGTTTTATATTTGCATGACATTTTGAAATTTCCAGAAATATTGCCGAATTTTAGGCTATCTTATATTGTTTTGTAAAATGTTTTTAATTTAATTTCTTAATTATTATCAATTTGCTTATCTGTTGAAACAAAACTAAATAGATTATTCAGTTTTCTTTATACAGAAAATCCTCCTTTGTTTGCAGAATGGCTTATTATGTTATATCCCATATTAATCTAAAAATGCGTGTCTAGTTTGCGGAACTTACAAACTTTTTTAAAGCCGCGCACATTTATTTCTACGGCGCGCACGGAATATTCATATATGTATTAGAATTTTTTTTTTTCACTATATGTGGGAATTCGTTATTACGAAATTTTTTTTTTGTTCCTTGAATTTCACAATAACGAGGTTTTACTGTATGTCGAATTTTTATGGAATTCAATTTTCTCTAATTTTTTTACCCCGAAAATAACATTTTATAATTATTTCTACCGATAATTCTTAAAATCTGATTATTCGCAGTTCGTATGTGTTCACGTAATTTGCATATTTGCAAATGTTTTTAAATCCCTAAATTCGTACGACTACACATTTGACCTTCATCCCTTCATAAACATCTGCAGCTAACCCCGGCTAATAACCAATCACGACACCGTTCCTTATCGCAATAATGGCGCGATAAGGAACGGCAATAGTTTTGCCATATGTACACCAAATTCCATAGTGGATTTTATAAGATTTTTTATTATAAAAATAACGTTTTCGTGGAATCACTTGATCTGGTTTTTATGTTTATGAAACGTTAAGATTTGCATATGTAGGTACTAAAGAAACTATATCTTTTATATTTAAATATGTTGACATATTTTGTGTTTTTTTCACATTTTGTTCTCTAAAATGGCACTAACACCTTGTGACATTCACCGTACCTAATAGTGATAGTACTTGATACTCACAATGTATTGTTCCACGTGATTGGGGCACATCCACCTGCCAGAAGGCAGCGCAGTCAGCGGAGGATCCAAACAATCCTGAAATCAAAAATCCTGTGTCAAATATTTTGAAACTTTATACAAACCTTGATCAAGAGATTATAAGAATATAATAAGAAGTCGTTACTTGTCCCGGTGCGAGAGATGACAAGTGTTACCTGATGGTACAGCAGGGGACAGTAGTCACACTGTAGCAGTGGAGCGGCCCGGCAGCTCTGACGGCAGTGGAAGCATAGGCGAGCGGGCAGTGGTACGCAGCCCCACGAGTCCTTCACATGAGGCAACTGGACTTTACCATTGCGTTCCACTGTAAATAATTGCAGTAACCATTGACATAATTGATCAAATTATCACAAATATTCTTCAAAATAAATAATATTTAGATACTTTAATATATGTAGTGTTATGGTTTGTCAATGTACCTACATACATCAAGATTGTTTTTGTTTCACAACACAATTATTTTTCATAAATAGTTTTCTTTTATAGGATTACGTTTCTCTTGAACCAAAATAAAAACCCATTAAAAATTATATTCGCTCGATTATATATAGATTATTGGATTTGCACACAAATACACTTTTTTTTTCATAAAAATGTATACACAAAATACATGTTACATCAAAATTCTTACTATTTTCAAACTAAGCTGAACTAACTCACTGGTCTCCTGAAGCAGAGCGCGAAACTCTGACCACTATAGATCACTATGCCAGCGTTAACCACTAGACCAACAAGCTACTCTGTGTTCCACATAATATTATTTTACATTTATTAACCTTTATCTGTGCCAGGAAAAGGGCAGTAGACTCTCATCTCTCGGGGCAACTGAAACTGCGTGGGGTTCATGATCTTGGCGGCACGCACCAGCGTCTCCATAGGAGTGAGGTCCTCGGGCTCGGGCTCCCTGCCCTCAGGAGGTAGCTCGCGATCCGCTTCGCGTTCACGCTCATGCTTGCTACGACTCGAGCTGCTGGCCGAGCTGACGCAAGAATTGGAGCGGTTCACCCGAAGAGACCTGAAAAAGTTGAATGCAGTAACCTAAAAAAGAATTATTCTTAAGTCATCTAAAAATCACATTTTTTTAAACTCTGTTCTAATAAATGAACAAAGATAAATAAATATTAGATAATCTAAACTGATTTAAAAAGACCAATACTCGGATAAATAATATATCGTAAAATATGTAAAATATATAAGAGTATCTAAAAATAAATTTAAAAAAAGTTATATTATAGATCCAAAGCTTGGTTAAGCCATTTGAACAATTCACCGGCATACCTAGACTTCTTGTCCCCTTCAAAACTGCGGTGACTGGTAGTGGGGGAGCCTGCACGGCGCTCTCCAGAGCTGCGGCACTCCAGGCACAGCCATTGACCCAGCGGGATATCCGCCTCTTCCAAGGGTGGGTCACTATCACATACAAGCAAACTTGTTAAATTATAAATACATCTATAGCAAATAAGACACCTGTATAAGTTGAATTAATATTATTTTTCTAACATTTTGTCTCATAACTATTTACCTGTCTAATAGCTATTATCATAAAATGATAGGTTTTCAAAATTCTTCGAAAGGAAGGACTTACATTTTTCGGGTTTCAATTTCAAATTGCATACTGACTGACAATCAGGGTTCAGTCGTGCGGCGATTTTAGCAATCCTTCTAGTCTATGAGTAAACGGCAATAGAATTAATACTGCTACTATGATAATACTATTATTATTTAGTGCTGCTTTATAAAATGTTATATTGAAGATGTAAGCTTTTAGAGCTCCTCTAAGCTCTAGCATATTCTCGATAATGCTAACGCTTGAAGATAAATTTTTCTATTCAGTTCTACTTGGAATACCACTAAAAAATTAATAACAAAAAAAAACTTTAAAGTTATGGCAACAACTTAATTACTAAAGGTCACTGTGAACATCGGCAGGTAGAACAAGTAGAAAACTATAAATAACTAGGAAATGACACCCAACACCAGAAGCTCGTTTGATACAAAAACCAGATTAATAATTTTAATGCAAAACCTGAGAGAAATAGGCTGGAAATATTTGAGATGTGGTGCTAGTAAGGATGGAAGGAATTACAAATGAAGAGGTTCAGAGAGTGCAAGAAAAAGAGGTCCTTAACGGCGCCATCGAAAATCCAAGGGCTCAATAGATAGAGCGTATTCTCAGACACAACGCATACCTCAGAAATGTAATTGAGGGAAGAAGATAGACGAAGGCGCAGGCAAAAATGAGCAAAGTGAATGCAGACATCTACAGACAACTTCTGGATAGGGTCCAGGCCAGAGACACATAGCGAGCATTGCACTGACAAGAGCACAGTTCTATAACATGAAATATGTTGATTCTGCCGAGAAATATCATTCACTAATTCAGATACCTAGTAATGCAGTTCCCTCTAATAGGTGCAATTCAAAATATATTTAAAAAAATATCCAATGTTCCCTCTAAGTTATGCATATTGTGTGCGGGCACAATTTAATACATAACATGTACAAATATCAGATAGCTATCTTCTTATTATTACATGCTTTGTACATGAACAAACTCTAACAAGCTTTTAACTGATAATAAAGTTATATATATTTTCATTTCTCCCCCAGCATACAAACTCTCGAATTCAAATTCAGCAAACAATGATTCAAAACAGAAGGTTGCCAGCAGCCTTAATCCTGAAGCATATCCTTAATGTGAGCAGTCCAAATGCAACACAGAAATAAAACTTTACAGTGCACTCAGACTGCTCACATTATCCATCTGGTACACTAGGGTACACTGGTACACCAGAATACAGCTGCAGAACGTGGATTGTCCATCTAAATGGCATATTACTGTTTTATATTCCAGTCGCCTAACTTAATTTATTGGCCTGTGAAAAATTATGGAGAAAGGGAAGATTATGAAAGAATAATAAACAAAATATTGAACACTGCATATACTGACTGGCAGCCAAGATGGAAACTAGCGGGGCAGCGGTCGCAGCAGATAAGGTCGCCACCTTCCTGACAAGCATCACAGCAGTCCCGATTGTGCCCTTTACCCGGCCGACGGTAGTAGGGATGTTGGGTCCTCTTCTGTTTTGGGGGATTGGGGTCTTCATCAGGAGGTTTTATGAGGGCCCGAATCAACTGGAATATTAAAAATTCTCCTTGAATTAAAACATAAAAAAACTTTTTCTAAGTTTCCAAGTACATCCATCCTACTTAAAAAAAAGTAATTAATCTACATCTTAGATTATCTGGATTACTGTTTTGAATTATTCTTGAAACCCTGTGGCCTAATGGTAAAACGTTAGCTTACTGATGTCAAAATTACAGGTGCGAATTTGAAAAAAAAATTGCATCTGACTTCGGTTAGCTTTGTTGTGTGTAAAAAAATCCTCACTTAAATTACTGTACTGAGTTCCTTGATATAAATAAAATTATCCAAAATACAAAAGGCAAGAGTTTTGATTACAGTGTAAAGACCTGCGACTTATTTTGGATGTAAAAAAGAGAAAGTATTTTATTTTGTTTACAAAGATGTAAAAAATTTTTTATCTGCATGCTAAATGAACAGAAATGCACCCATCAAATACAAAACTCTTCAGAGTACACTCGGAAGAATCGCGTGTGCCCATCATTAAATATTCAAACCAATGGGTAATTATGAGATTGTAATTTTGCACTAACTAAAATAATTTGTCCCCTTCAGATTAATCATTTAGAAATTCTTTATTACATAATAGTTCACACACATGGTCACTTTCATTTCAACACAAAAATTGCAGGTGCCATCGGTCAACGAACCTATCTTTTAAAAAACTATGTTTAAGTGTATCTAATAATCATTCATACATTGTTTCCGATTGTATTTGCAGTATAGCTTATCCTCTAATAAATCTGAAACCGATTATCCGGAAAGATTCCTATTATTAAATAGGTTTGACATTTTCATTAACTCAGTGAAAATATGTATTTTACAAAACATTTAAACAGTCATACTCAACCAAATATAATAATAATGGCCTGGACGCTTTTGTTTCTGTGCAAAATCAAGATTGTTGATTCAATGGCGTTATCATTAACATAAGGACAAGACATTTCGTGCATACCGTGGGTCTAAACTGACAGGAATATTATGTCTCTGAGCTGAGTTTGTAGCATATCCAGAAGGTTTATATCCGTACAAAATGCTACACGGATATATATACTTACAGGCATAAGGCCTCCAGACGTATCCAAATCATAGGCGACTTTCGACATTGCAAAATTGATGGCTTCTCAAAATCAAAAGTCTAGAAACATATCATTGTAGAGCGAACAATTATGTGGTGGATTTCAGCTCTATTTTGTTAGATTGTCAGATTATTGGCATTGCACTTTCATAGATTGGGAATTTTGCTAGGCGGCAGAAGTAACTAAAATATAAAATTGTCAAATCCACTAAGAGTAACAATAATAATAAAGTATGTGTTCGCGCCGAATAAAACTTAACATGGCCGCTTAGCGTGGGGTTGTGTCATTTTTTTACGTTGTCTATGGGTAAGTACGGATGAGATATTCATAATCGGTCTCTTAAAAATCGTACTTTTAGTCTCCCATACAAGAGACACGATTAAAATGATCCGATCGTATTGATTTTTAAAAACAAAAGTTTATTGGGTAAAGCTTTATTTATTTGTTTCTTAGCACCATTATTTGTCTATTACATATTTCATAACAAATTGAATAGTCTTGAAATTTTATTAAGGCGGAAAAAAAAATAGATTATCGATCATATATTTTTTTTTAAAGTACGCGAGAACTAGAGTGATATTTTAAAATAATTATTGAAAACAATTTGTTCTAAATTTATTACAAAATACTTCATATTTGATAAAAAAAATTACTTGTTTAAGAAAATTTGAAACCAGTCATATTAGAAAATCATAAAATGATCACAAAATTTTGACACGGGAAGAATTATAGCTCGATCGAATCTAATTATTAATTCAACGATGCATTCTACTGGAGAACCTGTATTTAAATCCATTTTATGATATTCTATTTCATGTCATTTGATCATGACGTAACGACTGAGAAAGATATCGAAAGGAAGGTGACTACAAAAACTGAATAAAATCTAATGGGAACTTGTCAAAGGAAGCAAGACTAATGATGCACAATGGAGTCCTGGTACTAACACTGATGTATGGAAGTGAGGACTGAAGCTGGCTGAAAAGGAATGAAAGCAGACTGAATACAGTAGCAAATTCGTTTATGATAAAGAATGAAGAAATTAAAAGAAAATGTGAAGCCGATATTAGCATAGTGAATAGAATTTAAAAAAGATCGCTTAGATGGTTTAGTCTTATGGAATGTATGGAAACGGTATGATGGTAAATTAGTAATTTCATTTAGTTAATAGATGTTCCCAGGTATGATAATTTTGTTGAGGTCTAGCAATCGTTCTGATAGGATAATTAGTTCGAAAAGCAACCAAATAGTAACACAAAAATTCTTACATTAAAAATATTAATCACTGTAATTATATTTCGTCTTGCTTATAAAAACCAGGAGATAATATTTCATTTTTTGTCCCTTGTGCTCCAACTACTAGCAATGAAAGAGGACTAATGCGTACCCATCAACAATACAATTGTTGATTAGTCGCATGAAAATAAATATTTACTTTGATTATTCTTGGGTATGTCCGTTCGGTTGTAGAAATATTTTCTCAAATTGTGATTTCTCCTTCCTACAATTTGAACTTTTCAAGCCTCAGGTTAATCCAACCACTGCTGTCCTTTTTCAGCTAATATTCAAGCCGCGAGTGGGTAAACAGATAAAAGATAAGGAGACAATTTTATTTCAATTTTAAAACCAATACATTTTAAATATCTCAGTAGCTAGTCGCTGTCATAGAATATAATTTTTGATTTCGTAGAACTAAACTGTACTGATTACATCTCATGACTAACCAGACTAATGTCCAAAAAACCAATACGTATGGTCACCTTAATAAAAGATTATGTTAAGACAAGTTGATGTGAAGTTTTATGCCTATCCAAATATGATAATGACTAGATAATTTAAAGCAGTACATAAATAACTTAATTTTTACCGCTCGTAAATTTCGAATTCTTTAGTTTTAGAGGTTTAGCTTTTAAAGATTATAATAATTTAAGATATAAATTAATCTTCAAAAAGTGCATTATTTTTATGGTTTGGAAACTATTATTTTGCATACCTACCTTTCAATAGTTTTTCGCCTTGTATTGCACAACCCTTCATACACTGCTGTCAAAATTATTCAGATTTCTAGTTCATAGACAATATTTAATATAATTTTTAAAATATTTTTTTTTATCAGGGCATTCCTTCACTTTTCTAGTTTGAAATTTGCCATATTCTATGTATATTTCTTACCTTTTCAAGAAATAGATCTTTCAACACGAATAGTTAATTTTTAAAATACTAATTGAATGTATTAATTAGTATTAAAACATCACAGACCTATGTTCTGAATAATTACAACTTCACAATAAGAATGTGTTCTTAATAATAGTTAATTTATTTTTAATATTAAACAATATGATTTCATCCATAGATAAGATTTCAACCATAGATAAGATTTCAACTTTTTAACGTAAATGTTGCTAGATGGAAAAGTTTTGATAGAAAAGACGAGACTAAAATAGTTGGTTCTCTCACATTTATATTTGTTGAAGTACCTATGTACAACTAGTGGCATTTTGATTTTAGCGGTGAGGATTTTTAATTCGGTTCAAGAGATTGATATAAACGCAGACACTCCGGTCGTTGCGCAATCAATATTTGTGGTGGTCACGAGGAGATGGTGGGAGGGTAAATTATATCAACACGTCTTTCTATATACAAATTTACTCATTTATTTACAACAAAAGAAAATATGAAAAAGGAAAATTTTTATTGCAACTTATATCTAACATTAATTAAACGCGGGCGCACTAATTGTTTAATTGTTTTTCACACTAACCTTTGTCTGTCTTCACATTTGTGGCCAATTGCATGGCCACGTATGGCCTGCCGCAGGCGCGTGCGACAAGCTGCGTCTGGAGCCCACCCCTGGTCCAGTTCACGAACGCAGGCTTTGTAGCTTCACTCGCTATGTGGTCTCCGTGGCCGCGTCCGATGATCTCGTGATGGGTGGCCTCCGCTCTTTTAACGTGAGCGGCGGAAATATCCGCCGCTTGCCTCGTGTTCAAGGCGGGGTTTTCGGATGCCTTCCAGGAGGCACGTCGCAGCTTCCTGACGGCTTCGTCTCGAGGTAAAATAGCGGTCGGTATAGAGCTGTCCGGAGGCCGATCGCAAAATCGGCGGCGCCCCGGAGCAGGTCCGGTGCGTTGGATAGACGTAGAGAGGCTAGCTTCGGCTTGAGCAGCACCCCACCCCGGCCAATGCGCGGGGGAGGAGTTAGTGACCCTTCGTCTGCTGTGGACGCATGATAGGAACGGGGTGAGGAGAGGCTTACATAGCCCGGCGCGTGATCCGCGCAGCAAGATTCAAGAATATTAAAATATATATTTTGAATTTCGCGCCGAAAATAATAAATGCAATACGTGATCGTCACACACGGATGCGACCGTAACAAGATATTTTGAAAGAAAAACTATTTGTACAAATTATTTATACAATTTCTTCAGTTAGGTTTTTATAAAAGGTAATGTTGGGTTGTTATTTTAATTTTCTTTAAACCGCAAAGCTTTTCCATATAAATGTATTTTTTCCATCTTTGAACATGTTTTGAATATGTTAAAACTACTTACCTAGCTTGATGTAAATTTTCTACATTCAAAATTATTGTAGCAGATTTGGTGTACACAGTATTTAGCTATTTTTAAAAGACTAGATAAAAGGCTAGGACATAACAAATTGACGAACATAAAATATTTTCTGGAAATTGTAAAACATTGTTTTCCATCAAAATCAGTGTCGAGTCAAAACTAATTTCCAAAATTTGCTATTATTTTGAAAATGAAAAATATGAATTCATATTACAGCCAAAATATGAGTAAAAATTTTTTTTTCTCTAAAAAAAATGACCCATATATTTGTAAACCAATAAAATTGTAAATCAATAAAACCATAAAATGGACCCATATATTTTATAAACCCAAAATTCCAATAAAAAATACGCAATTTTTATAGGATCGACAAAAATATTGCTTAGTAACATTATTATTATTGTACTTTAAATACAGAACATAATTTTAAATAGTAGTTGAAGCCCTAAAACTGAATTACTGCTAAAAGTATTGATATAGATAATTAATATTGAAAGTAAGTAATTAATCAATTAGTCATCGAAACAAATGCCGCTGTAATTCACCTGAAGACCAAAATCTTAAAAAAAATCTACCTACCGTGGCTATAGTCCGACCAAAGCTTCGACTTCAACCACCTTCAGCCAAAAATACACCTTCGGCTGCACATTCTGTGTTTTAGCCGAAGCCGAAGCTTTGTATTTAGCCGCCGAAAACACACGAACTGTTATGAATGAAATAAAATTCAGTTTATCAGTGTAGAATTTGCATTGTTATGTATACTTTCTAGCCCCATAAATGGGATCAGTACCAATATTATATTTATTTATAGATGAAACAATGAAAATTATATAAAACTTTCCTTAAGAATGTCAATTACGACTTACGACAGAGCAGACCCATCGAGAGAAACTCAGCAAGAGTAGAGGACGATCATAATCGGATGGAATTACATATTTTACAGAAACAGCAGTAGAAAAATATTAAAAAAAATACATAATCAAAGACTGACTTGCATGAAAACATTGAAACAACTGTTTGTATGGTAGTTTTTTTAGTTTATTTTTTGTGTTATGTTAATTTTTAAGTGAAATAATAACAACATGTTTCATTAATTTTCCTTCTAATGTTTCCTTCTAATTGAAGAAAAAATAATTAAATTAAAATGGAAAAATGATATAGCACTGATTTATAATTGGAAGTCAAAACCTGTCTTGGTTAAAAAAAACACAGCAAACATTGAATAAGTATTTAAAAAATATATAAACATATTTATTTTACCCTTCATCTTTATTTAATAGTTCATCATCATGTAAAAGTATACAAAGTTTTGCTATTTACAAATTAAGGAGCAGGCTTAGATATTTTATGGATGACAAAAGGAAGTGGTCACAAGTCTGTACATTAATACAATCATACTGGATGGGATATGTTTATCTTCTAATGGTGTCGGCAGATTCTCAAATTTAAATTCTAGTATTGATAGAATCGGCGTTAACTATGTAGAGTTTCATCATAAAAATTGTAGTTATCAACAAGCATCACAAAGATGGAAGATTTGAATGAAGCAAAAGCAATGGATTTATTAGGAAAGCAGCAATGACGTCATATAAAATGGACATGCCATGTCCTTTTCAAATTATAAACTGTGCATACTCTAAGAGATTCACTCTTCTCGCAGCCACAAGTGTGAGAGTTAGCATATAATCTGCAATGTCATGAGCTGTGATTATTTTCTAAGAATGTTAATATCAAACAATGCATAATTGTTCTACATACAACTTGTAAGTCTTCAGTTGTAAAAAAGTGCCTAAAATTAGCATATGGTGTGTGTACATGGATGAGACTTGTCTCGAAAGTCACATAAAGACTATTGCATTTTGTACTTGGAGTAGAATTACCAACTAATACATACCATCCTTTACTGCCAAATATACGAGACGAGAGATCAAAGTCTCATTAATGAACAGGCATCATTAAGCTTGCATGTAAAAACATTTTTCGATCCGACATGCGTTAATCTGTTTTGCTGTTCCAGTTTTAACAGTAGTCAAGGAAACATTACAATGCAACATATCTTTTCCAGGTTTATGTCAGAATTGTGATCAAATATCATCTAAGTACCAAAATTCACATTTCGAGACAATCAAACGAAAAGGTATTAAGTCTATTAATAATTAAATTTTGTTATTTATTTATTTTGAATGAATAATACAAATACGTATATATAAAATAATTTATTTAAGAAACATTGTATATAACTTGTAACTAATTTACCATCACACCGTTTATCTGCAGGGGTAGGCAGAGAGTATAGAGCGCCACACTCTTCTGTTCTGACACACAATTCTCGCCTCATCCACATTCATACATCTTCTCATATAAGCTCACCGATTACTGAGCAGGACAATCCTCCAGTACCTGATCGTGCCAAGTCTTCCACGGACATCCTCTATTTCTAGTGCCATCATATATCTTCCTTACCAATCTCCCCTCATTTATCTGTACCATATGACCAAACCACCTTAGTGATCCTTTTTTAATCTTACTCACTATACTAAGATCAGCTTTACATTCTTTCCTTATTTCTTCATTCTTTACTTTGTCATAAATGGATCATTGATAAGTTCCCATTAGCTATAATTCCATTCAAAGCGCCGTTCACTTTGTTTCCTGCAGTCACCCTCCTTTCGATATCTTTCTCAGTCTTTCCGTTTCTATCAAACATACTTCCCAAATACACAAACTCATCTACTTGTTCCAACATTCATTACCTTCAAGTATTTTGCACATTGTCTTACTTTCCTCCTTCTCGAAAACCATCACTTTCGACTTGTTGACATTCATAATAAGGTTGCTTTCCTTGCATACATCGTACATACTACTCACTAGACTCTGTAATTCTTATTTATTATTCGCCATTAATACTGCATCGTCGGCATACAATAAACAGCATACAATCAAATCGTCCATTTTCGCTCCCACATTCATACATTCCAGTTCTTTCGCACAATTATCCACATACATGTCAAACAGCCATGGAGACGTTACACAACCCTGCTTGACACCCTTTGTAATGTCAAACCGTGGTGTGAATGATCTATTAATCCTTACACATGCAGAACTTTCTTCATATAAGTATGCGATCACGTGTATAAGTTTACTATTCACCCTGTACTCAACAAATGTAGATATGTACTCACAACTAGCATCATCTTTTAGAATTATTTTAATTTTTGTGGTTGAGATGGGGCTTACATTTTTGTTGAAATATATTTGTTCAAAATGGCACTTAGATGATACATATTTGAGTTCCATTCTTAAATTTGTTAAAATTCTCACAATTTTTCTCATAAATTTTCAGACATGTTACAAGGAAAAAAACCTTTTTGACATTTATTTATGTTAATATGAAAAATGCATATTCTCGTTGTATGAAATTCATACATAGTGGTCCAGATATAGTGTGTTCAACACCATAACAAATCGGTAGTACCAGTCTACATAATATTCCGTCAATGGTAAGCAGAAAGGTCACTCAATTATTTTTTATTGCAACAATCCTAATTGATGATAAAACAATTTAATTTATATTCAACACACAAATACTGAGCCTAGACGGTGCCTTTAATTGTACAGTTATAAATACAAGATGTCATCTTGACAACTCAAGATTAAATTACTCATTTCTTGAACAAGACTAATAATGTATTTTTAAAACAGGAGTGATATCTTTAGTAAAATATTCCCAAGCCAATAACATCACAAGTAAATATTAGTAATGATAAATTTTCAAAAAACCTACACAAAGAAAACATTAAGTTACAATACAAAACCATATCCAGCTTGTATTTATCATCAGGTCACTCCTGTGTGTCCGCACATCTTGTCAACAGTCACCACACATGCAAGTAAGCTAATGCAATTTCCAGACAAAAATTACCAACAAAATAAATGCATATAATATAATTAGTTACCTTCATACCGTGCTTCTGCATGGACAGGATGGAATGGTAGGCATTCACACACTTCTTTCCTATGCTATGTATCCTCCAATGACATTCCTCGATTACTCATCAAATGTTGAGTCTCTTTGAAAAAACTTATTCATTCATATTTTTGAATTTAAACCTATCAGTGTCAATTTGAATTCTAGTATCACCATACACAGAGATACAGGTACTGAAATACAAATTCTTTCCAACGATACGCGTATAACATAGAACTGCCAGCTTTACTTTGCATTTGCATCTGCAATGTATCACAGTTATTACCTCCTTTACAAGTTAATATCACATCTTCACCAAGTCTGATTCGCTCATAGTTCTCATTTTAACACCGAACATAAACTCTTCATTCTCTTCCTCACAAGGGGAGTCCAGCGTCGGATCTACCTTCTCCAGCAGGTTGACTGCCACAGCAGCAAATTCTTCCCAGGCCATGTGAGAAGCTACAACATCGTCTTCCATTGATTTTGTTGACGATGATGAGAATTTGTCCAATGTTTTATGAAAGTTTTCCACGTTTCCAAATACCTGCTGTTCATCTATCAGAACAATTAACAAATTAGTTAAGTGGATAAAAATTGTCATACTATGGCCACATTAAGAATTACAATAACAGATGAGGAATGGACCACCCAACAATAGCAGTGTTTTCTGGGTAAATTTTTTCAGAGCACAGACAAACACTACTAATGTAATGAAACATATTACAATATACAAAATATATTTGAGACATAAAATACACAAAACTATCATCTTCAGTTATTAACAATTCACCGCTGGTTGAAGGACTCTCCATGATTCTGCCACTCCTTTCGATCCTCCGCCTATCTTTGCTATAGAGAAGTTGGGTTAGATCATTTTTTTGTCGTATGGATATCTTGTATTGATATCTCTGCGTCTTGAAATATTACCCGTCCATGGCAATTTACATTGATATTGACATCCTTCACTTTGGTTTTCACTGCAACCCAAGTGATTCACATCATACTATCTTCCATACGGTGCAGTATGGAAAGAAGTATAATGGGAATCATTAGAAGAGCTCAGAGTTTTCACTACCAAATGTAAGAATGGGAATAATGCACCCGTCTAAGACACAGTGGCATGTTGCTTTTAAAAGAGACTATATTCAATCTTTCATATGCACTCCAGCTTAGTTTTGTTCTCCTTAAAATAAGCAACATATTGTGGCAAAAATAAAGCAATCACTGTTAATTTGTAGGCTCAACTGTTGAAAAATAATAGGACCAACCAACAATAAACAATACCTACCCAACATATTGAGCAGTAGAGGTGACAATAAAGAAGTGTCTGTTTGATTCAATGGGGCGGCGTTCCAGAGTGCTTGGCTCAGCAGTTGCGCCTGGGCCCAGCTATGGTGGGAGGCGGCATTCTGCAGTGCTATGATAGCACTCCGTACTCCCCCGAGAGATAACCAGGCACTTCTAGCACTTGGGTCAGCAGCCATGTTTACTAGTACACCAGCTGCGGCTAGGGACGTCTCCTCATCATCTGTTAAATATATAAATCAATATGTACTTATTAATAATGTATAAAATAAAAAGGTGCCATCTATTGAAGGGCTTACTAGATAAAGGTGATATGTTACATGTGTGCTTATAGACCGTTACTATTATATGGAGTTTGCTAAATACATACATAGATAGTCTATATAATTGAGAAATTAACATTAAAATTATATGAAATTATGAATAAATTCTATCTACAAATGGCGTCTGTATCCATATTTAAATATAAATTATAAAACAAAGAAAATTTTCTCACTTACAAAACGACTTCTGTAAACATTTCTCTAGTATATTATATCTGCACTTGATTTAATCAATTATTTTAATGAGCGATTATCCATTTGTTAATAATTGAATATGACAAACCATGTACAAGTAATCTGGTAATGTTCATCAGTGCTCCGGTGTCCACGATGTATTCTCTTGTAACCTGTGTACGGGACATGTTTCCCAGGACCCTGACTGCTTCTGTCACGCATGGACTAACATCCAGCGTAAGCAATCGACAAAGGACTGAAAATCAAATGTAATGCTATGTTTTAAACAATTTTTATTTGAATTTTTACATATACATCGCAGTAATTGTGTATTGCATATATGGAATAAAAAAAATCAATTTCCTGTATTTGTTTAATGTATATATAGTATAACATTACCATTTATGTTATGACATTTTACGAGTAATTCTTTTTTAAATATCTTTTAATACAAAAAATACTTCAGATCTCATGGTTTTATATTTCCACTATAAATCAAAAACTAATATGTAGTATTGTTTGGGACTCGCTGGGAGGCTTTTGCTTTAATATATTTTCATTATTTATTATTTATTCTTTTAAGATTTTCAAAAAATGCAAAATAAAACAATTAATAAAACATATAAAATTTAACATTAAGTTACCTTCACACAGATCAATCTCCATTTTATAAAAAGCCTCGCTGTCGCCTCCCTGGTGGTAATATGTGAGGTTGTTGAGTGTTGCCAGTGCGCTGACCACTAGTTGTGGGCTGGACATTGAAGAATGTGAGCGCAGACAAGCCAGTAGCCAAGCCAGCAGTCCGGTGCCTCCACCGGGCTCTAACGCCAGGCGGGCTCCCACGCTGGAGTTCATACACATATTGGCTAGCACTCGGACTGTCTGAAAAAGTGAAGTAAAGGACAAAAATTGAGATTAGAAATAAGAAAGTGTTAATTCTGGGTTTTATTGACTGCTCCTGCATCAAGTAATGTAACTACAATTGGTTATTTCTAGTAGTTCTAGTATTTTACATGTATTTGATAAATTTTTAAGTGGCAGTAATTGTTTTATATGTATTGATTTGTGGGAAGGTTGGAGGGGGTGCGCGAGTTGGCGGGCACGTTCACTTTAATTTTCACATTAGTTTTTTTTACTGTCGTCGCGGTCTCCACTGTGGAAAGGTTGGTTGTGTTCAAGTAAAAACCATTCTTATCCAAACTTGTTTATTCTCATTGGGGAGAAGCCACCCAGAATACATGAAAGATAATGGAAAAACGATGCACAGTCAGTGGAAGATAAGAGTTGGGATGTGTATCCACGGTCCAATCGCTTCGGGTACTGGTCACAGATTGTTTTGCAGACCGCCTCCTATGGTGCATGTGTTGGTGCCCGCCGAGCGGTGCAGCCTGGCCTTCCTCGAACGCTCTCACATTGTTCGCGTGGGATGGCGCAATACCGAGAAATGACAGAACGAGGAACATCTGGACGATGCGCGCGAGCCGCCACATATTTAATTGGGCATAATAAAATATAATTTTTAAAAAACAATTGCTGGCGCTTTAAATATATATCAGATGTATTCGAAAAACTAGTATGACTAAAAATTATCCATTTATGGTTATAATACTTTACGTAGAAAGGGTCAATGTGTCAGCAATATGATCGAAAATTATCTTTACAACACCGTGTCACAATTCTAGTAATAATCCTAGGTTATTTTTCTTTTCCTAATCAGCCTTTTAACCTCTATGCCTCCATGTATCTATGCCATCAAATTTCACAGATAATCCACCAAGTCATGATTAAAAACTCTTCATGTTAAGTTGCATAGTGAGAATTTGTGGCCTTATATTGTATTAAAATACATTAAAATTTTAAAAAACGTTTTAAAATAAATACATACTTGTCTACAAAAATTATGATCATAGGTATGTAGCGATCATAATTCATATCCACCGCCATCTCAGTCGACATCGACGCTAGCGACAGCGTTGCTGTTTCCATTCACCGCCAAGCAGTCTCTCCAGTTTCATCGTTTCACGACGGCGGTCTTGCCAGCTCGCGCTCGCCGAGCAAGACCGCCAATTCGCTTCATTTCATTTCATAAGACACGTGCACCTTCTTCACTCATTCATTCTTTAATTCTATCTGTCTTCCTTGTTTTTATCATACAGACAATAAACACCCCTCAACACGCCAATCACATTTATTTCATTTAACCACCGTCCTAACCCCCAAAGGTATATATTTTTTTAACATATTGTCATTATTTCATAAATTATTGAGTTTATTTTCATGATAATTTATTGAAAAAGTAATTTATATGTATCAACATTCCATTCAGTAAACCACTGAGCAACTCTAACAACATGTTGGGTGGATTTGTTTATGAAACATAACACTATTACTTATCAAAGATATAAACCACAGTAACCAATATAATTTGTAATATGAAACCACAAGTAATTTATTAAATAAATTCATCAAATTACCTTGACCATTACGTCTTCATCAGAGCCACTGGAACCATCCAAATCACTGCCTATAATAATGTTTTCAGCCGTGTCAAACTCACCCCCCGGCCAACAGCGCTTCAAATAGATCTCCAGCACATTTAACAATGTGTCTGTCGCACCTGGCTCTTCATACAACTGTAAATTTAAATAAATAATACTTTGCATAAACCCAATTGTCAGCAGTCCACAATATAATATCATCTTATCATTTTTAGTTTAAAGCAGATTAAGTTTATTAATCCTAGAAAATTAATACATGTTTGGTAGTGATGAGCTCAAAATCACGAATTGTGAGTCAATCACTGATATATTTGAGTCACACTCACTACCAATCATTAAATATCTGGGAATATCGTGATTCATGAATCATTTTTTTATTTTATATATATTTGACCATGATTCGGTGCATGTGCATATGAAACGAAAATATTCATGAAGGAATGGCGTTATAACTCGTAATAAGTGTCATCTAGTAGATTCTGCCAAAACGTTTTACGTATTTGACCCGAAAAATAAACTGACATTTTTAAGGGTTTTCATTATATTTGTAATGATATTAAATTATATATGTTTTTTACGCAAATGAAGTTTGAATAGTATAAGTAAATACGCTCAGAATTATGTTTTCTTAATTATTTCGTCTATTGTGATATTGTGCGGCGCACGCGCACGCGTATTAGTAATGAAACTGTGATCACAGTCATAGTTTTCATTCACTGATATTATTGAATATCAATCACAATCACACGAGTGAGTCAAGAGTAGCATTTTTTCTCATCACTAATGTTTGGTAAATGATACTTTCTTTATTTGTCTTAAGGCCCGTGTTCACGACGATCTCTCAATGAGTTTTTAATCTCTGAGTCGGTAAAGGTATTTTAATTTTTTTTTATATTCTTTTTATTTTTAAAACCCACAAAACGCCTTGGTAGACGTTTGTCTGCAGGTACATTTAATATAATCAAAACATAACTCATCATTAGTCACATAGTGCATATTGCTTATCCGCACGCAAAATATATAGGATGATGATTCATAAACCGCTACATGCCGAACGTTGAACTGTTCTTGATTCAAACTCGAGTCGAATCTCATTCGTGGACACGGGTCATTACAGATAACTTGTAAGATGGTTTGTGGTTCTCCCAAAGCTACAAGTATTACTGAAAGCATAACTCAGCCAAAAAACTGCGGAAACTAAGACAGGCCAAGAAAAGTTATCCATAGGTCACCTCTGATGTATGGGCATGGAAATACAATGTGAGGCTTTTATATTGCCTGAACAGATATATTGTAATTTTTACCTGCAATCGTGTGCTGTCACTACAGGCAACCATATTACCCAGTATGTAGTTAAGGCGAACGACCAGGGGTGCCCGTTCGGTGTACCGGCCTAGCAATTTGACTATAGAAGTCAGGAGACCCTTCTGTTCACACAGCACGACGCAACAATCGTAATCTGCCGACAATACACTGAAATATAAACATATTCATAAGATAGATATCTTTGAGGTAACTTTAGAACTGAAATCATGGCCAAACAGTATATAGTTATGTGTTAAAAGAAATATAACAAAAGCAGAACATTTATATAAATGTGTCCACAGTACTATGGCAGTTTTTAATAAAAATTGCATGTCTTAAGACACATGTATTGCATCATCCATGCATAGAAAATCTTTTCTGCTTTGCTCCACATATATCGATCATTGTTTTGGTTTCTTCAAACATTGTTTGAATTTTGTTTAATGTTCAGATGGCATTCTTTTGTTTTGTGGAATATGTACATTTTATACATTTATCATAATGCTTATCATTCTATAAAATGTTCACTTTTTATTACGCTTTTTAAAACTGTTTTGTGACACATTTTAGCCAAAAAAACATATCCAATGTTTAAAATAAACAACATATCAATTTTTTAAATTAGAAATAAATCTAAATAATGACCTGAGCGTTCTTGAAACATTGGTCTCCACATCCAAATCATCAGCAAAGAGTTTGACAGTCCGGCACAGCTCTACCATGGCCCCAGTGTCCAGGAATTCCTTGAGTGCTCTGGCTTGTTGCATCTCGCTGGCCGGAGACAGGGCCGCTCCCTTTACAATGTCTGTATGGCCGGCCATGTTCCTCAGGGCTCCGGTCAGCTGGTACAAGGCATGGCACCCTTGTTCGCCCACAGTACTCACGTCTTCTAATCTCTATAATAATGATGATGGAAGTGAGCTAAGATTTCAATGAATACTAGAGATTATTTTTGATTGAAATTGTCTAAAATTTTACAAAAGCAATTTTCTAAATATACTTCTTATATTGTCATGTATAAAATAGAATCTTGAAGTACCGTACAATGCTACACCTTTGCCTTTTATACATATTGTCTAGAACAGTAAAATGTCAATATCTTTTGTCGCTGTGATGATAATAATTTATAAATTATCCTAACAATATTTGAATATGCCCAAGAACACACAATTACTGGATTTTTACCTATAAAGGCACTGTTATTAAATAAATAAATAAAAATATATAGGAGTACGGGGTGATTATCAAATTTGATCCATAGAAGGCGATGGTGTAGTGGTACTCGAAGCAAGTCCATATATTAACATATATACAATTTTCAAAAATTTGATAGATGTGGAGATTGATGGGTTGAGAATGGTGAACGTTATATTTATATAAAGTGATCACTTAAGGTCGTAAGCCCTGAATTACCCCATACTCCTATATATTTTTCAATAGATATAATAAAAATAGCTTTGTCTCTATGAGATATCTGATATTTATTTTATAAATTATCCCATTAAGAAGTTTTTTTTAAATATGGTAACAACCCTGCAAAATTTTAAAGCTAACTTCATACCCAAGTCGACATTTAATATGATCAAAAAGATATATATAGATTCAAAAAAGTGTAGTGCTAGTTCTATGGTCTAATTAATCTTCAGAAAACAGGCAATATTGTAACATTATACGGTACTTGAATTTTATCATAATTTCATAATTGTTTCTGTCTTGAGTGTGAGAAGACATGTCACATATAAACCATAATATTTAAAAAATATCTAAGTCTTACTTTTTTACAACACATTATATTTCAACAATAAGATTCTATATTATGCCAATAATGTATAGGTAAATGATTAAAAGGGAATAAATCAAGAATTCTGAGACAAGTCCAAACTCCCTAAAGTGAGACAAAGCTAATACGTATGTTTAATAACGATTTAAACATACTACATAGTATACGTAGGTATACTAGTATGTACATATAATAGTAATAGTAAATATACTTAGCCAGGTATAAGAATTTGATAAATTATCTATATAATACATGTACCTATTCAGTATATACATAATACAATATCAAAATTATATTAGAAAAAGTAAAGTTTCTTTTTTTAAATAGAGATGCGTACACGGAATACATGTCACATCAATATTCTTATAATTTTCAAACTAAGCTAAATGCTTGTACTGTGAAAATAGGACTAACTTGCTGATGTCCTGGAACAAGGTGCAAACCCCCGACCACTAGATCACTAGGCCGGTGTCTTAACCACTACACCAGTTAAAGTTAGCAAAAGCAAGAGGCGCAAAACAAGGTGGTCAAATCAATTAGAAGAGATGCACCTCACTGTGTGCAGCACTCAACGATACTTAGGACTAAGGGTAGTGGAGGCAAATACTCCGCAGTTTCATTGAACCACAACACTTAGTGGTGAGCTCAACGACCAAGAAAATTATCAAAAGATAAAATAAGTGTCTTTAAATGTATAACGTGTGTGTAAATGAGCGCGTTATTGTGGATAGGAAATAGTTTAATATGCAGAATCTAAAATACTTCAGATTGGATTTTATGAAGTATTGTAACATTAAAAAAATATGTTAACATGAAATTTTCATCAAAATCATCTGATTAATAGCACTATTCTTTCCATAATTTTATTGGTTCGAGGAACCGTACAGTAAAGGAGCTTGAGATTGGCCTGTAATATTTGCAACAATACTAGGAATAATTTTTTTATAAAACCAAACCTAATTACGCCATACTGTTGCAGTGTGTCTTTCTTCCAATATTTGCATTCTGTGGCACTTTGCAGATTTCTAGTAATTGAGAGACCTGAATTTCAGAAAATCTAATATGTTTTCTGGAATCCAAGTGTTTGGAAGTAGAAATTGTGTATAGGTTCTATTCAGTTTTTGGATGAAACTCTACAAAGTTAACGCCGATTTTATTAATAATAACAGTTTTTTATTGAAATACTTCTTACAGCTTGGTTAAACATTTTCAGATGCAATGCCATGAGTGGAAGCGCACCAATTGGTTTCATTCTCTCCAATAAAGTGGGACTCATCCCCAGGAATTTGAGGGCTCCATAGCCGTACACGAGACATTCTGCATCGTACAGTGGTTCGGCACTACCCAGTCCAACCATGAACAGCTCTGAAAACAAAAATTTAAGTATTTATTTAAAATAATATTAAAACAAAATAGATGTATCACTTATGTCGATTCATATGTAATATAATAAATAATATGTTTTACCAAATAAACCATGATAACCTTATCTTTCTTGTCAAATTTTATCATTATGTCACTTTTTTATTGAGATAACTATTTTTTCCAATGGGTCCCACCCTATCCCGGAATCGTTTTATGAGTTGTTTATTCTTGCTTCAATTCCATTCAACAAAGTAACGCATGCAATATTTTACAAAATCTTCAAAGCTTTTTTAGATTATACTTTAAAGTTAGAATAGTTAGATTTTTCCATGAATTTATTAGAATGTGGGTCTGCCGTTGAGGGTTTCTAAGATGGACGATGCCGGGAAAACCGGTGGCTAGAGAGACCTAATGGAGCATTCCACTAGATCTCTCTCGCATCCTCTTGCGACCTGGACAGGGTGTATTTCTGCCGGACTGAGTTTTGCGACTTCAACGCATAAATGTGACTTTTACCCTCCCCTTTTGGGGGTACATGACTTCTATAGGTTTTCTCTGGCTGCCTTCTGAATTTAATATGATAACGAGTCTCATGTCAAATTGACACATATTGTACAGGTATGGCTCTGGTATGATGATACCGGAGCCAACCTATGTTAGTTAATGACAATGTAATAATGCTATATAATAAAGGAAAAGAAAAAAGTTAACTATGAAGGAAAGCCACAATGTTTTAGTGATTAACTACCGAAATGTAACTAACTGTTTTCCAATTAGAAGCAACTATCTTTTTGACAAGCTCGACAAGATTACCATATTCTTCTGTATACAAGAGTTTTCAAGAATGTGTATCCAACCTCTCTGGCTGACGTTTCTGATTCCATTGCAGATTCATAGTGCAGTAAACTTTATAATAGAAGATTCTGAAAGGTTGTGAAAACCTGAGAATATTTTTAAGGTTACCACAGTTTTATTGATAAAGTGTTCTATTATATTTTGCGTACATGAAGCATCTAATTTGTCTTAATTTTCAGGAAATTATATTCTGAATATGTGATTTCATTTAAAATATAATTTAGATTTATTTGTTCTATGTTATGTTATGAATATTAATATACGATGTACGAACCTAAAGTATTATCTATAAAAAAGAGATGATCATTCTTGTCATTGCGAGCCACTTTGAATATTAGCTTGCAGATTCCTGATAAATTGCTCCCAGTGACTCGAAGCTACAATCAAATTTGTGTAATTATTTGACATAACAATTTATACAAGCATGAAAAGAGTATAATCTTTAGAAAGGTAAACATAGATTTCCAGCAGCTCTCATTTTGGATATCGCACTAGCGTCGCATACCATTAATATGAGCAGTTCAAACGTCACATATGTAATAACAATAGATACCGGGCTCACATTGTGCGAGACCCGGAATAAGTGACCAGGTAAGTATCATAAAGCTTTCATAAAATAAACACACACATTAATTCTCATTTAATAACTTCGACTTGACACTATTTATATAATTAAGAGTTCCTTTGTAATTTCTATAGGATTTCCTTTTCTCTTCGATGTGTTCATGAGGTACTTTAATTTTTATTCGCAATTAACACTTTGTTAGATGCATATGTAAATTTCCTACATAAAAACACATTTTCAAGGGTCCGTGCTAGATTCCACAGTTGATGTGCAAAAATATAATACAGCTTATTACTCCACTTCTTTAATTTCATCGTGGAATTGTGGTCATAAATGTTGGCTTCTACTGTAACATATGTATTGTAAACGTGTTTTATGAAATAAGGGTCCCAAATAAAATAAATATATTAAAATAACACTCCAAGGCTACCAAGATACAAGACGACATGATAAAAATACAGCATTCTAGTAAGATAAATGATTACTCACGGAGAGAATTATTCGTGCTATAGCCATTAGCAGTTTCTCATTAGAACTTTCTACATATTTATACAATGTCTTCAATATAAAGGCTTTCTCATCCCTTCCGATGTCTTGCCACGAGCCTTCTTTCTCCAATGCATCAAACAAATGCTTCAAATCAGTTATTATCACATCTTCACTAAATTGTTTTGGACCTCCTTCATTCAGTCGGCTTAAAATTATCTTGGATTCCTTCAGAACTTCTGGAGCCTTCGGGGAGAAATCTTTAAATGTGGACATGTGAAACCTTGGTGTGACTTCGGTGCTATTTAAATCTGGAGAAGGAATTTGAAATGCTATCTTCATTGTGTTAGTCCTTTTGTCCACAGAATCTAAAAGAAGAATAACACATTTTTTAATAATTTGTATCAAATGATTGCATTAAACCAAATGAAATTACAATTGATTTCATGGTATACTTTTGTTTTCATAACATTCAATAGATGTTATGGTTGTTTGAATTTGAACTATATTGGCTTCCCTGAAATAGTAGAATTGAAGTTATGCTAATTAACTAGGGTTTATAAATTAAAGTCAGTAAAATGTTCAATCGATATCAGTTAACCAGTAATTTAAGGTATTTTTTGCTACAAAAAATGACTATTATTGAAATATAAGTGTAAAGATTACACAAAACATTTTATT
Organism: Eubasilissa splendida; assembly: GCA_031772225.1. Classification (NCBI taxonomy): domain Eukaryota; kingdom Metazoa; phylum Arthropoda; class Insecta; order Trichoptera; family Phryganeidae; genus Eubasilissa; species Eubasilissa splendida. The sequence goes on from CM062868.1 coordinate 2,303,567, forward strand.
CAAAACTAATTGAGCATTACAAAAAAAAATGCAAATAAAATTATTCTGAACATAAAATATTATATAAAGAATTAAAAATACTTTTATTCCGAAAATAAACCATTTTTAAAATCTCTAGCTAACTTATTTTAATATGTTAGTTATAATAGGCGATACCATTCAGAATCTCTGCAGTAATTATAAATAGGCAGAAGCAATAAAGGGATTAAAGAGAAAGTAACCCATTTTATTTCATTCAAACCCTGAGACTCAAACCAGATCCAGGCAAAGGATCTAACATTGTGATCAAATACATAAGGAATCTTTACAATTTAATTCAATTCCTGTAACTCAGACAAGATCACTTATTAAATTTGGACTTTTCACCAAAACAATCAGAAAAATCTTAAATTACTTGATTATTTGACAATACGCATATTGCGGAATGTAATTTACCAAATTACTGGTAAGATAATGGAGAATTACCAGTACAAAATTAAGAAAGTATTTTGCCATTTACCTGTAAACTGGTTTTAATAAAATTATTAATCAGAAAATAAATAAAGTAAACTCACTGTTATCACCAATACTCATGTCATCATCCCGGAGATTGTCTCTTATCTGAAAATCACCAGAACTTTTATAATCTGTTTTTTTTGTCGCACTTGAATTGTTCCTATTGATTTTATTCTCAAATTGCTTGAACGGCACGTCTACTTTTGTATCTTCACTCTTGGACTTGAAGTCACTAAACAATCTTCTCTTATTAAATATATCCAGTGTTATGGCCTGTGTTGGACCCGAAAACATTTCAATGCTGTCAATTCTTTCCTTAGATCCGTCCGATGATTTGGATTCTATGGATTTTGGTGCTGATGGGGAATACAAGCTTTGATTCCCCAATTCTTCCCTTTCTTCTGACACTAAAAATTTAAACATTAGTCTACTTTATTAATGTTTTTAGGTAACAATTTGCTGGACTCACATCTTTCAAATAAATAATATATAACTGAAATGCAGTAAATTAGGAAAAGAGAAATTTGTAATTTTTCCAGAGAAGCATTTAAATTCTAAAAAGAAAGCTCTATCAATGCAACCGAAGCAGTGCATCGGGGCCCATGTTAGGTAGGGGTCCGTCCGTGACATATCATACTTTTTGAATCGATACTTTATCCAACGCCAATATGTACTAATAATAATACACCACAGCAAGAAATATAACTATAATATTTAAAAAACCATTTCATAGGAAAACACGTGAAAATGTCATCGATGTATACAATAGTACCTACCCAGCTAAAATGTCTGGTTAGGGACCAGACGAAGCAATGATTTTTTCTTTCCTCTTTTCACACAAAACACATTTTTGTTTTCTTCAAGAGTGAATATTAAAGGAAACAAGAGTCCAGTATGATTCCATTATTATTACCGCGTAGTACTTCATATTCATAGTTCTTATATACAATACATTTATAGAAGGGGGGCCTTTTTTCCATTTTATATGGGGGCCCAACTTTTATAATTACGCCACTGATTAAGTGTGTACAATTTTCGGAGTTTACATATATTTCATTTGCTTAATATTTTATTTTACATTAATGGTTTTAAATGCAGCTATAAAATATTGACACTAACTATACTAACTATTTTCCTAACTATACTATTTTTAAGGTACTAAATCATGAATTTTTGATTTTTTTGACACCCAATTCGACCGTTAACCATATTTTATCAATCATTGTTGTATACAATATTTTTTCAACCAATTACTATGAATAGTGAGTAAAAAAAACCGCTTATTACATGTCTCGGATACACGTATCATACCACCCCTGCATATACTATGTTTTTTCCTACATATTTTTTGATACTAAAAACCTGTAACAAAATTATTCAACATTCAAAATTACAGCCTGCCTACCTGCAAACCTCCCATAAAAATCTTCCAAAATTTTCTAATGCATTATTTCAAATGTTCTATATTTAATGCTCTTTCAGGGCATATTTTACATGAAGAGCCTTCGATAAAACATATTCTATGTTAAAAATGTATTTTTATTATACTTTTATAGGACAGAACCTTAAGGTCACGTGTGGACTATTGTAACAGCATCTATGCTGGCCTACCAATGTTTCAGCTGGATAGATTACAATCTATTCTAAATGCGGCTGCACGGATAATATATGAAGTTTCCAAATTCTCTCATATAACATCCCTTTTACATCAGCTACATTGGCTCCGATTCCCTGAAAGAGTTTAATTTAAATTGTGCTGGTTGATGTACAAGGCGACACACAACATGGTGTCTCTATATCTTCAAGAAATTTGTATCCCAGACAATTTGAATGGTAGACGTCAAACTCTCAGGTCAGCCTCTACTTCAGCTGCACGAAGGGTTGTAGAACCGATCAGCCGTTGCCAGAAGTCTAAATTTAGTGAACGGGCATTCGCAGTGGCAGGCCCAAAAGCGTGGAACTCTTTGCCCTTCGTTATAAGAAACAGTGCATCAGAGACTTTATTTAAGAAGAAACTAAAAATGCACTTTTTCAAAAAATCATTTCCATAAGTGAAAATAACGATTTTTAATTTTAAAAAACAAAGATAATTGTAGAACTATAAACAGTTTATGTGTAAAGCGCCCTTGAGGTGAAAGTTTTTACGAAAATGTGGCTATACAAATTATCCATTATTATTATTATGTTATCTAAATTGTAATAATAATATGATGAAAATAATTCTAGTCAGAATTTTGAAGAAGATTGTGTGTTATCATTTTTTAAAATAAAAACCAATTCTAAATAATGTTTGAATACTTACAGCTATGCAAGGCAAATGGAGATTTAAGTTGCCCGGGAGATTTTCTTTGATGAAGTGGCTTAGCCAACCCATTCAGACACGGCAGTTTAAACTTTGAACCGTTTCCACTTGAACTACTGTCAACTTCCTGTTCCAACTCTAATTGGAGGCTTTTAGTCCGCCTCCCCCCATCACTCCTCTTTTTCCGCACCCCAGAAAGCTCTGGCTTTTCATCGATGTTGTCCAGCAACAGACGTTTGAACACTCCTTCATCTAGGCTAGAGCTGAGTGTGGCCGGCATCGGTGAGAGCTGGACCCGTTTAACCGAAGGAGAAGTGGACATAAGACTGTCGGTGCTCTGTAGTTGAAGATAACGTAAACTGTTAAAATGAATACAATACATTGTTAATTTAATCCTAAATGATTAAACAAATTAATTTCTGAATCTAGGAATTATCATGTAGCCGAATAGCCCACCTTGACACATGATCATCCTAGTGTGGGGGCATTACTAATAACTGTTAAAATATTATAGAAAGGGAAAAAAACTATGAAAACAATTTTTAGTTGTGTGCTTTACAAGATAAATAATTGATCTGCTCGCTGTATGCGAGAATAGTGTGAAGACAATGTAGGTTAAGTCAAAAGATAATTATGGTTAAGAATTTCTGGCATTTATTTACCTTTAATTGTTTCAAAACAATAATATTTATTTTTAGACTTGAGTTTAGTGAGCTTATTTCTTCCATTTCATTGACTACAATTATTTTCACAACGTGCTGCGTGTCTCAGATAATTTATTATAAAGAGACATTTTTTAAGGAACAAACTACTGCTAAGAGGTAATTTTGTATTGTATTCAAACATTTAATTATAGGGCCAATCGAATATAATTTAATGTGTTTTACAAATTGATGATATGACAACCATAATTTTAACTTGTGCAATTATGCACGTATATATTTTTTGTCAAAATGTACATCGTATATGAATATGTCTCAACAGAATCTTTTCTTCTGTAGAGGTATCGTAATAATTTATATTAACCTGACAGCACTGGGAGGTCTACTGGCTTTCCCCGCTTTCCCAAACAAGGTTCTCTGCCTGTCTCGGGGAGTGAAAGGCCTTTGAGTGACCAGGGGGCGCGGGGCACCCGACACGCCACTAGGTCCACTCTCTGCATTGCCTGGAAATCACACAATAATCTCAACAGAAATGAGAGATAATGACAAAAAAATTTGAAAGGGTTATGGTTTAAGAATAATTGGAACATTAAAATTGTTATAGGAAAAAGTGTAATATTTATTTGAAAATAATTAAGTATCTAATATAAGACATGTAATAACGATGAGCGATGATGATAAACCATCAAAGCATCTTGTCATTGATTAAATCTAGGGGATGATGAAGCGGCAGGTGACCAAAATTTGTCAGATGGACAGTGTCAGCAAAAATGCAATCATTTTAATCATCCGGAGTTGGATATCAACCTCCAGGGAGACAGACTATAATGATCTCATGCCAATGATGATGATGAATGATATGAATATCACAACCTGTGGATTCTAATGATATTTTCAATAGTTAATTATGTATGTAATATTTTGATTACAAACTATAATACTGTCAAAAAACTTGAAGAATATTTCAGTTGTCATAAGTGGAGAGAAGTGATATGCCTCTAAACATATCTATGTACGCAATGCTGTGTCTTGATACTTCTGTATAAATTATCAATATTTACCAATATGAATGTGTGCCCTCGCTTCTCGGATGATTTCCGCACTAGTTTTACATTTGGAAGGGGTAGCGTAAAAGGGCATGGAGCCCGTAGGATCCTTCTGTCCTCTCCTCATTGTGGTTGATTGGATTGACGATAAATTACGCTTTATTTTTGCAATATACCTGGAAACGCATTTAGAAACAGTGGAAGATATCTTAGAAATATACATAAATGCATTAAGAGTTCATATAGATTCTATCAGAGGCGGATTTAAGGTCTTACTGGACATTTTAGGAATCCTTGTCTTGAGTCCCAAAATATCAAAGATGGTGATATCACATCACAATGTGAACTGCGAATATCAACACAGACATAGACATTGTTTCAGGTTAAACTATCAATAATAATAGATCTGGAACCTAGAGCTCTTGAGCCGACCCAACAAAGACTGAACATGTGTGTGAATATCTGACGGGAATTGAGCATAATCAGATCTGCCACCATTTTTCAAGTTAAAACAGTGTTTTTAGGCTTAATTTTTTTAATTCTTTTTTTTTTTTATTCTCCTGGTTTTACTTCCCTTTTCTCAGTGATTTGAGGGCCCTTTGGAAAGCGGAGCCCCTCGCAAGTTGTAACTTGCGCAACTCTATAAATCCGCCACTGGGTACTATTTGAACTTTTTGAATTGGGCAGTGTAAATAATTTAATAACAAATATTTAAATCATAATTATAAATACAGAAGAACCTCGATTATCCCGCTCAAACAGTATTAAAAGTAATCAAGTAACACAATACAAGATTAAAATCCGATGGAAGTCTATTTTTGTACAACAAACATAAAACACTTATTTAGGAAAATAAATATTAATCAAGTATGTATAAGTGAATTGAGTAAACCAACATGTAACTAAACTGTCAATGTTATTTAATAGATATTAAATGGTCCAATATTGCAATAGTAATTGGATAAAATGTGGATAATTGAGACTGCCTCAAGGTGAAATCACATACAGTCAACAACGTGAGACCTTTATTATAAAATTTTGCTAGGTCACCACAACTTATACTTTTTAAGTATTATACATTTTCACAGAACTGTGGCCCAAATCAACATTTTAACACATACTTTTGTAAAATATTTATTAATGATTTTCATAAAAAATACATTATCTTCAGAATTGAATAATTCATTTATTGAATCAAATTAAGCACAAAGTTTTATTTGCAGGTTTAAATCTTCCAAAATCGAAAACACTAATTTAAATGTAATTAAAAAATAATTAACATTTTACGAGAAATTTATGAAGAAATTAAATTTAACCAATATGTATCAAGGGTGTATAAATAAGCAACATTTAAGTAATAAACAAATATATTGTTAAATCTAAAATATATTCACCTTATTTTAAAATGTCACAATGACAAAATATCCACACAACCCCATCTCAGAGAGTAGACATTTGAAATTGGTATCATGCATAAAGAAGTATTTAACATACTGGTTGCCATGTCAATCATATCACCAAATACCTACACATCTGCATATGACAACTGAACACTTTTCCATATTTTTCCATTTGTACACGGGTTTTCACTCACACAGGAAAATTTCAGGTAAGGAAAAATCAATATGAAAAGCTTGCATGATGTTAGTAACAGGAAGTAAACTTTGTGGATAGCCATTATTGATTATTTTCATGTACTGAGGGATTTGTATGACAAATGATCTGAGATAAGGAGATGGCCAAAACTTTGAATGGAATGGAAAATTTTGCATTTAAAATTAAACAGAGTTAATTTTAGATTGGACTTTTACATTTCAATTCAGTTTAATAAAAATAGAACACATAATAATTTATTGAAACCTACTGAAAATTTTAATAAACAAAAAGAAAGATATTTTTTGGAAGTATTTTTAAAATAGTTATTTAAAAGTATTAATGTTGATGAATTAAATATTGAAGGATGTATGAAAGATAAAAGAAAACGAGATCTGGCCACGAGTTTGACAACTGATTTGGTTTCATGGTTCTGTAAGAATTGAGGTGTGTGTGTTGAAGTTAATTAAATATATGTTTCACTCAAGATTGTGTTAGAAGCTCCTAACTTCTTCTTGTCTCATGCGTGTCGCAATGTAGGGTATTTATTATAACTAGAGCAGGGTATATAAATGAAAGAGCACTTACAAGGTTTTGTTTATTGAGATGAATTGCTACAATTTAAATATGCAGTTTGAACTCTGGAGATGATATCGAGTAGCGATGCTGGTGTTGGGACGGCCTACGAAGAAGTGGTTGGTAGATGTTTGGCAGTTAAATTGCGTCGGCTGATTGGTTGTTCTGGTTCGGACCCTATATGGTTGATGGGTGCGTTCCAATACAGCCATGTAAGTGTGGTGCGTGCAGGGTCGCCACAGTTCGCATCTTGATAGATAAGCAAAACGATGCAGAATCAGTAAACAGATAGGTAACCATGGCCACTTTTTTGCAATCATCAATTTGTTAACATCACAGATACTCTGTATCAAATTTCTTTGAGTCTATGATATTCCGAGTGCTTTACATGCGGCTCTTCCACCTAATCTACTTTTTCAAGTGTTATCTAATTTGACTGACAACTTTCTGTCTGTGAAAATCTTAAATATTTAATGAATACATGAATTGGAAAGGTAAAAATTCTAATAAAAACTCTAAAATATTTTATCGCTACTTTAAAGAAAAATTTAAATAAACTATAATTTTTATATTTGTAATATTACATGCGGACACTTTATCTTAGTGACCATATTCTAGAATCTACTCTTATAATAACTTAAATATATACTCCAGTTACATACCTATGATTAATTCATTTATTTACAAAGCTTCAGGTAGACGCCGTCCGCTAATTTGCATCTCAGTCCAGAGGATCAGGCGTGTTGTTCTCCTTCAGGATGTAGTGACTGAACAATGTGTTTATATGTACTTAAATGTCGTAAGACTGATATTGTGTTCATGCAAGTTGAGATAACTTGTGCTATGAATAAAAACACAAACTTGCTGGTCTACCAGGATGAAGATTGAACCCCTAACCAAGCTAATGCCCATAGTCGTACAAAACAAGTACGTCAAGTAATAACTTTGCATGTTTAGTGACTAGTTCTGAACATCCAAGTTCACCTATTCTTTCCTACATTCATCCATCTCTTCTCTTTCTACATAATAGGGATCTTAACTGATTAGTAGACCACACTGAATGGTAATCTTGTCCCAGGATAAAACAGAATATCGTTCACCGTGTTCAAATATATATTTGGTTACTAGAGGTAAAATAATAAATGGCCTAAATCAATTTATAGCTACATATATCGGCTGACATACGTGTATACATACTACACATATAAAGTTAAGCACTTTTAGTTGATTTATTAATTAATCATTTATCACTTCACATATGAGGGCTGTATAATAAGTACCCGTGTTTAACGAATGATGGTGATACAAAACTGTATACCACTGTTTAACGCCATCTTTCGAACGACGCCTGTCAAAATTTCTGACAGATTTATCAAGTAGTTTTGATTTGATAGCTGTTGAAAATGGGCAAGTTAGTGTTTGTTTGCTACAATGGAAAAGAGCAATATCGGTTAGTGATTTGATTCCTTTTTTTTAATAGGAAGATGTCTGAGGAAATCAAAGTGAAGTTGTATGCCGTTTATAAGAACTATGCACCTTCGATGACTACTATTAGATATCGGTTAAATGAATTCAAGCATGGCCAAATATACATTTTTGATAAAGAGCGCCCAGGCCGTCCGATTGAAGTGACTACGGAGGATATGATCAACAAAATCTATGATATGTTCATGTTTAAGCGCAATCGCAGTGTTTAGACATGTTCAAGTGCAATCACAGCGTTCAGACATGTTTAAGCACAATCGCAGCGTTTTATACATGTTGACGAAACATGGATCTACATGCCAGAAATAAAAGAACAGTCAAAACAGTGAACTTCAAATTCGTGGCTCTTTGGTCATAAAGATGACAGAACTTTCTAAATACTAATTAAATGTATTAATTAGAAAGATATACATATAAAATCAATTTTATTGAAAAATATTGTTGTTGCTACCGGAATTCGAACCTAGATCTCTTTCCAATCTGGGGAAGGTGCATTAACCGACTATGCTACAGCATACAGTACTTTTGACGAAATATTTTCGAACCTATATGCTACACTTTTCAAATTAATACATCTATCGTTCCATTATTTGAAAGCCATTTACTTTATTTTTACGGAATCTCAAATATCTTTAATAATAATAATGTGTTCTCCTCAATAACAGAACTTTCTGTTTTGGAGAAACGTGAAGCAGTCTCAGATGGAATCACCTAGATAATTATTTGAAAACTACTTGTTTTCTTGCACTGAGAATTTAGCACTCCTAATAAAAATTAAAAATATATTAAAAGTTAAACACATATTTAATTTCATATATTAGATTTATTGCATAGGCATAATGTACACTGTGATGTTTAAAATAATTTACAATAATTACGATAAGTTTGTCATTAAATTCTCTGAATTGACATGTGGTAGAACTTCAATTATCCGAGTTTCTGTATTGTATGCTGAATGTATTTTTCAAATTACGAAATATTGTAGTAGAAAAACGAGAAACAATCATGAAACAAAAATATGTAAAGAACTTTAAGAAATAAAATATAATTTGTTTTTTTCTTGTCTATATATGCGACCACTCTTGCAACAACACTGTATATTTAGTTTTGGGCAGATCTGAGCTATGAATTCCACAACGTATATTTTCTTTGCATTCAATGATATATTCAACTGTATAAATGAAATAAAAACACTATTAAATACAATTTCTAAGTGAACTTCCTTGCGATAACACTGTGTCATTCAAGATGGCCGACACTGTCTATCTAGCGACATTTGTAAAAACCGATATACAGTGTTATTGCAGGGGGGTCTCGTATTTAAAATGGCATATTATAAAGATCATTTTAATCGCAACAAAAATAACCAATGTGTAACAGCAACACTGTCTGCATTATCCAATTTCTTAGTTATTGTACGTCAGCTCAGCCCACATTGCTCATCGGATAATTGGAATTCTTTGTAATCGAATTGTTACCTAGATATAAAATTATACAAATTTACAAAACCATATCGACCATATATCAACATATATAAAATGTTTTTACTGACAGATGGATCATTTTAAGTCGTTCCAGTAATACTAGAACACTTAAAAACAATCTATTTGTAAGCTACAATACTTTACACGTCATTAAAAGGGTCGATATGCAGATTTTATCTAATTTGTGTAGCCACATCGATATACCAATATTTTAACAAAGATCTGTGTTGATATTCTACTACCAGTCATTTGAGTAAATCCTATTTTAGAACAAAATAATTTTTGTATGACCATTTTAATTAAATACAATTAATTGCTTTATATTATTCCATAATGGTTGATGTAATTTTTATAATATCTCAACGAGACATGTTTAGGTCATTAGTTATTGTGGTTTCACTATAGTGGGAAAATATAATTTAATAATCAACATTAAATTTGTAAGTGACATTTTGTATTATTACTGATTAAAGTAGTTCAATCAGTCTCCTACAATAAGCTTTAACAATTGACAAGCATGCACGAGAAGATGCACGATATTGGACGAAGTAATATTGGTACCTTGTGTGTGTGAAATCAGTCAAGATTTGTTGGATAACTTCGAAAGGAAAATCTTAGCGGCGTATCTATGGACCCGTGAATGGAGGAGCGTAGATAATCCGGTAGTGACAAACTTTACAGACTGCACGAGGAGCCTAGACTGACACACACATACACATTTGACTAAAATGGGTAACGGATAATGATTCGCGAATCCCAAAAAGGATTCTTGATGGAATTTCAAAGGGGAAAGGCTGATTGGAAGACCAAGGCTCCACTGGGGAGAATGTGATGTTGGTGAAGAATTAGAAAAGAGCGGCTAAAGACCGAGTTCCGAGGAAGCTAGGGCTTGATTTAGACTATAACGCTATTGAAAAAGAAGGTGAATATATAGTGATGTGCAACAACAGAAGCATGTAGAGTTGTATCCTGTTTGCCTACACGTGCGGCGAAACAGCATCATGATGTATTAGTTAACAGTTGCATTTCACATAGAAATACAATTTATAAATAATCTAATAATAATAATAAATCTAATACAAGATTGATTTGAAAAGTTGTGAAATCGTGCTACTTATGTCAATGCAGAGTCAATGATCCCCTCCTCAAAATAAATCTCTGAGATTTTGGAGAAAATGTAATTCTAAAAAAATAATGATTGCTATTATCACAAGAAATTTGTCAAACTTTCATTAATACAAACATGTTAAAGCGTTTCATTGATGCACAATTAACACCAATGATAAAATCAGAACTAAATTGTAATTTTATTGATTTACAAATATACAGACAGCAAATTAACAACCTTTTTTTGACAGCGAGATGAATGATGAGATTTTTGATTAGAGACAATCGAGACAGGAATTACGCTCCCATGAGATTCTTTGTAGACATCTCTCGGCTTTCGAAGTCCACTAACCACTAACAAGTCTCGCTTTCTCGCTTCACTTTTGTTGTACATCAAACAACATATAATTGATGTTTTGCTTGTCAAAATTCGAATCTCCCCAGCAGCAGTTAAAACAGAATAAATGTTTATAATTTTATATTTACTGTTTCCGAGGTAAATTTGTAGAATTCCATAATCACATATATGAAAATAAAACTCTTGCTTTTTGATTCTACTCGTTTAATTTACTTGAGATGTGTCTGATAATGCCCTTACAAGGCGAAATGCAAGAAAAAACAAGTGTTTTATTTTCACGAGTTAATAATTTCAGTCTAACTTTCAGAATAAATAGTTGTAGGTATCCATGGTTCTAGTTGATGGTTCGTGTGCACATGTTGAATCGTTCTGTCAATTTGAACACCGTGTTTGAGTTTTTGTCCCTCTGCCATTCTCAAACTGATTCCCAAGTTTATCTCAAATTTTAATGCATGTACATAGTACCAAAGATTTCTCAATTAAATCTTTAGACATTTACCTCTGTGTTTCATTCTACAAACACAGGCCATTAGATGAGATAGATAAGATATTAAAAAATTTAATGAAAATGTTAAAACTTTAACATATGAACTGTTCATGAATGATGATATTGGATAAAAAAATTATGCTTTTGTATTCTTAATTATTAAGGATCGCTTATTCTATTTGAATTGGAGTTTGAGCATCTTCAGGATCTAGTCGTCTTTATTTGGTTCTACTGTTGTGTTCCCAATCAGTAAATCATTTTTTAAATATTTTATTTTTAGTTTGAAAAAGTATTCTCTATCTGAATGTCAGTTGGTGTCACAATGTCGATTTATTTTTTTACGAATTATTCATCGTAAAACAGAAACACCACTACCCTTAGTGCACCCCCATGTAACAAGGGAAGCAACAAAGCCATTACCACAACGATATGGTCAGGCTTCTCGTCATATCATATTTCTATATCTATATCCATTGCAGTTTAAATTCTTTGATTGAAGTTAGATATAACTATATCAAAAATGGAATCAAACTATGGACATTTTGTTTTCAGTAAAAATACATCCATAAGTGTGAGCGCACACCGACATCTTTCTGTCGTGATGGCGAGGGCTACGAGAGTATATGGCAGTGCGCACACTGACAACAAAATTTTAAAAAGATAGAATAGTTGGTGGCGAACTGTTGTACAACTGTTTTGTCCTCAGTGTGCGCTCGATCTTATTGCGAGAATGTCAATATATATTTTGTAAACCAAGTAATATACATATATATTTCAAAATATTCCAAAGAAGTGCGAAGACCATGGAATTTTTAAATTGAAATTCTTATAAACCGAGTTGATAAATTATTACTAAATAGGGGAAATTTTGCAATGTTTGCTTTGTTGTTTTCCAATACATATTCGTATTTCACAGTGGCAATAATATAACAAAGAAAATTTAAGTGAGAATATAATTGTATTTTCATATTTCCTATAACCGCAAAATATTAATAATTTCTAAATCGCATAGGGTGTGAATTGATTTTAAAAAGTTCTATTGTAATTGCCAACAATTGCATTTTTATAAAAATATTTAATGCGCCATTTAGAAACATTGATTAACGTAGTATTTAAATTAAATATTAATTAATAGTATATACACAATTTGGAAAATAAATAAACAACAAGACCTCAATGAGTAACCAGAAATAATGTGAAGTTTCACATGTTATAAAATTATGAACACGTTAATTTAACCCTCGACTGTAATACCTACTAGCTATGTTGTAACACACACTTCCAATAGCACCATAGGTTATGAAATATATGATTAAATTAAAATATTTAGGTATTAGGGTATTTTTCTTCCGTAAGTTAGAAGATTTCTTGCAACCACATTTTGAAGTGTTCAATTTGAGTACAAAAATTCAGCACCGTTAAAACTATTGTATTAATTAAATTATTGATACTTTGTTATAAACTATTGATTGTTATGACTATTAATAGTTTTAACTTTTATCCAGAAGTAGGACCCCAAAAGAATTGTCTCTGATGGGTTCGATTAACCAGGTATTTTTTTCATAGATTGACACATTTCAGAGACAATTTCATAACAGATATCGATAATGGAATTAATGTGACCCGTACCAAATGCATTGGGGTGAAACAACAAAATTTTAATAAATAATATAATTTTTGCCTAAACCTAAGACTGTTATTGATAATCTCCATTGCGGCAGCTGGCATCTGAAAAACTGCCCTCTCCTGACTAATTGAAGGCACTTCTATTGTTTCTCTACTGATATTTTGGGAAAAGCCAGAATAATCGGAATCGCGGTTCGCCACTTCGCATCAAAATCAGCTCATTGCCGCAATAGCTTTCGCATATTGTGGGAAGACTGCCTATCATCTTGCGAAGACGAGTCACTAGAGTACGATCTGCGCGATCGTTTCCCTCTAGCCTGTTTTGATCGACGGCGTGGTCCGGTTTCATGTCTCGAGCCGACGCTTAGGTTTAGAGCCAATACACCACGGCTCTCTGATCGCGTTTGAATATCATCAATATAGCGATTTGACATTATTTTGTTTTAATTTACGCACAAAAACAATTCACAAGGTTTCCATTATGTGATCGAGCGACGAAAGATCGATGTCAATTGAAACAAAATGGCTTCCACCTGTCTGATGCCAAGGACGCACCAGACGAAGCAGTGCTACCAATTGGGTAAAAAGGGAGGGAAAAGTACCTACACACAGTACACGCGGCCGAAAGAAGATGCTATCTCAAATTTATATTCTGGATAAGGAAGGTAACATAATAAGAGTTTTAATGGTAGGTAAAACTCCCATAATATAAGTTTAGGTAATTGAGTTCCATCTTGAGTCCAGTTGTTTTTGTAATTGTATGTGTGCGAATACCAAAACAGATCTAAACGAACCTAACAATATATGTTTTAAGTCTTCATTAGCAAAAATGACAAAAATAAACCACAAAATCTTTTGTTTTGCATTTTGAAAACAATTATGTCAAGCGGCACTACCGTTAGTACATATAAAACTTTAAGTGCGAAGTGTGTGTTGTAAACAATTTATCTATATTCAAGACAAGTTTGTTTTTTGAATAAAAACGTATGTTTAAATGGTTGTCAGATATAAGCACGAGTTTGCCATGACGTTACATTTCAACAGTAGTCAGTACTGAAAATATTAAACGCTTCAAATACTTTCAGTCAAATAAAAATAAAATATATTAAATATTAAAACACAATTATAAATGTTCATGAGCCGTGGTAGAATACAAAATATATTTACAAAGTGCATAAATTAAAACATTATATACATTCACTACATTATAAAGATTCACAGCATTAAAAATAATATTTCTAGCAAATGTAAATCTAATTAAAATATTTGTACAAAAGTCTTTTCACAATTTATAAATTATTTACAAAAATCATCCTAATAGCACTTTTGACTGCAGCAGACATGTATGTACGGAAACATCATCATATCAATATCACATAGAAACTGTATATGTTAAATGGTTTACCATAACTTGGGAGATGTAGGACAATATTACCCTGCCCTAGAATAATTGGGCTGAACACCTTAACCAATGACACGATCGTCGGGATAAAAGTGCTAGACTGGAGACTCCTTACTGGAAGCTGAATTGTACATCAAGCAGTTGAGAGCATAAACGTCATGAATGTCTACTTTGGTACACAAAAAAAAGATTTCTTACACCTTCAGGTACTCATGTCGATCATCTCATATATAGACCGGAATGAGGATTTTTAAAAGTGAACATGTAAAAAATGAGTAAAATACATTATTACATACGTGATAAAAAGGCAGTGTTGACAAACTTTCACATTATTTAACTCACTACATGGCTTATATATTGAACAATTAAGGCATCCTATGTATTTAAAAAATCTATGATAAACGTGGTCGCGCACAATATTATCATATGTTGCTGCAATAATACCACGTTTACAAAAATAAATATGTATTTTAAATGAACACTTTTTATCGCAACAACAGAATGCTAATACAGTTCACTCTAAACTGTTCTTCTCCACATTTGGATTGTCGATAACGAAGTAATATGCCGGCGGATTCTGCAGCACAGTCTCTCGCCCACTCGCGCTTTGAAAATTACCTGACAGACCATTCATCTGAGATTGTTGAGGCACCTGCACTACACACAGAGGCTGTCTTTGAACGAGAACCTCGCGCGGTGGTGCCGCGCTAATCTCCGGCTGCAAACTGGCGTAAACAACGGGCGATATTTGACTACTGATCTGTGTTGCATTAGCCTGCATAGAATTCAACACACTTCCGTCGCCAGCGTTGCACTGCGTGCTTTCGTTCAAGCTTTTGTCGGGCGTAATTTGCGTAAACCTTTCCTTCATCAAACTCTCGTCACAGTTATCGGATGAGATTTGTCGATATTCATCCGTGCGGACGTTCAAGGCTCGTGATTTAACCGTGGGGGTTGCGGGGGGCACTCCCTCACTGGGCCTCCATCAGTGGTGCAGGTACATGGGATGCGGCGGCTGGAGAATAATGCGATGAGCGATATTACCGACTGACACAGCCGACAGCTCGTGTTGTTGTAAGCCTCCGACGGACACGTGTGCCGGTTGCACCTATGGACCAATTAAATGTAAACATCATTTTTGGTACCATTTATATATATTGCATATTTGCAGATTTTAAGAAAATCGACCAAGAGCAACATTTGACCTTAATGTAAACTAAACAATTCTTGACAACAGTAAAATTAGTTACTTTTTATTCCTCACTAAATATCATTACTACTGAAATAAATATGGTAATAATGTAGTTAGAAATCGATTTTATCTTCTCCTACAAGCGTATTCAAAAGTCTAATGTTAAATATATAACTATGCAAGTTTGAGAATCAACACATGATTTAATCATGTGCGCGTTGCTGTTTGTCTCAAATGTGAATAGAAAGAGAACAAATTCAAACATGTAAATTTAAAAAAAAGAGCATTTTTTCACAATTTGTCTTTAATCAAAATAATCATCGACTAGTTTTGCCAGAACCCCTCTTAAAGAATATCATCAAAATGAATCTAGAAAATTTTACGCATACTTTAAAATAACAGGATTTTGTTAATTTTATTTCTTATTATTCATTACTACAAGTGAATTGATTTCTGCCCTTCTTGTAAAATGGTGGGCAAAAATGGACAATTCTTTAAATTTCAAATTAACACGTTATGTATGTTTACCATAATTTCTTTAAAAAAACCCAAACTAAATGAATTAGTATTGTTAAAGGATCAAGTAAGAAGAGTTCATTTTGTTATTATATTTTTTTAATACCTGAACAATGTTAGGTATCTGTACAGGCTGACAAGCCGATGCAGCCACGTGGACCTGCTGCTGCTGAACTTGATGGACACCAACAGCCTGCAAAAGACACACGTAAATCATCAGAGATGTGTACCCCTTTAAACAAACATTTGGCTATATGTTAAAATAGGCTTTTTGATATTTCGTCAGTTGTATGGCAACGGTATCTATCAACAAAAATTGTTGTTTCAGAATCTCAAAAATTATATTGTAGGTAATTTAACATTTATTTTGGGCTGGCGAAACTACAAAGGCAGGCGGAACCAAAATCAAAGAATAATTGTATTACCCTTACATGTATCTGAATAGGCTGGTGTGTGGTTACATGCTGCGGATGTATCTGTATGGTCTGCACCTGCAGCTGCTGCTGCGGTTGCTGTTGCTGCTGCTGAACCAGCTGCTGCTGCAGTTGTTGGTGCTGCTGGAGCACCTGCTGCTGCTGATGTTGTTGTTGTTGCTGCTGCTGCTGCTGCTGTTGTTGTTGTTGTTGCTGCTGCTGCTGCTGCTGCTGCTGTTGTTGTTGTTGTTGATGATGCTGGATGACTTGTTGCTGTTCCTGCTGGATGGTCTGCAGCAATTGGTTCTGCGGCTGCTGCTGGTTTTGCGTCTGCTGCAGCTGGGCGTTGGTTATGGAAGTCAAGGAATTCTAAACAGAAATTAAAAATATTAGGATGCATTTATAATGAAAGAATAATATCAGGCAAACTTTGGTTATTAACCGGACGGGCTATAATCCGATGCAATCATAAACATTAGGCCGCTACTTTCAATAATAATTCAAATTTTCGAGATTTTAACGAAATTGTGGGTTTTTATTATTCATTTATATCAGAAGTTATACACTAGAGTTGACTTTTTTAAAAACTATTACTTAGGACCTTTATACTTATTTAAAACTAATAAACTGAATGTTATTTGCCATAATTAAGACAATACAAGTATTATAAGAAAGACTGTGACTATTAGATGTATTTTTCGCATGCTACAAAATTCTGTTAATGGGCTAAATTATTGCATAAATGAAATATATTTTCTTATAACCTTCAAGCCAAGATTACGGAGACAAATCTGTTCGAAACCAAATTAGCAAAATGTTAAAAATTAGTAGAGTTATAAACCATTCAATTTGCAGAACATGTTATCAATTTTCGTCATTTTTATAATACAGTAAAACCGCGATATAACGAAATCCAAGGGCCCAAAAAATAAAAATTCGTAATAACGAATTCCCACATATAACGAAATAAATTTAAAAAATCCTACTATATGTTACGCGCCGTCGCAAAAAAATGTTGCGCGGCTTCAAAAAAGATTGTAAATTCTGCAAACAAGGGAGGAAGAAGGCCATAGGGAACTGAATACCTACATATTTTTAATAGTTTTGTTATTAAAACAGATAAGCAAATGGATAATCAAAGGAATTAAATTAAGAACAGAACCTATTCAACACCAATTGGAAGATATTTTTGTAAATTTCAGAATATTGCAAACACAAAACAATATTTTAATTGTGTTTAAATGTAGAGCCGCTTCAAACATAGTTTTGGGTATGAAACATAAAAAATAATTCAAAAATAAAAATTTGACAGTTGAATCGCGGCATTTTTATAAAATGAGTCGTATATAAATTACGAAGGTACTTACCGGTAACGGCGGCAACCACTTCAAAATATGATACTATGAACCCAAGAAGAAGTTTGAATTGTTTTACTACCTTGTCGGCAGACCGCCGCGCACGTTCGCATACGGCAGATGCAGCGGCGCGGCTTTATAAGTGCGAAATAATATTTTCATCTTTTAACATTTTTTTATTTCGTTATAAATTTACGTAAATGTATTGGCATTTTTTCGTACGGGACAAAAATGATTTTGTTATAAATATTAACGGGATTTCGTTATATAAATGCATTTTTGTATGAAAAATTGGTTTTAGGGACTAAATTTCGATTTTTTTTTCGATATACGTCATTTTTCGCTATATCGGGTTTCGTTATATCGCGGTTTTACTGTACTTGGTTTTAGTGAAAACATAAGTTTTAAAATAATATATTGTATTTACTGACATGCTTTGAGGCTTCAGCTACTATTTAAAATCAAGTTTGATATCAAAAACGCAATAATTTATTACTAAACAATATTTACATCGATCCTAATTATGTGTATTTTTATATTCATTATTAACTTCAGATCGCCGATCGACAGCGGCCGTAATGACGTCTAGTCCACGCTCTCGTAAAAAATGCCAAAAATATATGTTTTCACGCATATTTTACCCACAGTATGAATTAATATTGAACTTATTCACAGCATTAGTAGCAAATTTCATAAATTAGACGTCGTTTTACCGATTTTAAGAGAAAACAACGTTTTCTTAAACAAAGTATGTTAGTCGGAATTAAATATTTTGTTTATATATTTAATTCCGCTGTTAATAACACTGTTGCATTTTAAGGAAAGCTGTGTGTTTCATAAATAGTATATAATTATGAAACAGACATATCACCAAAACGGCAAGGGGGCGTTTTAAATCAGTAATATTAAACAAAATAATGAATTGAAGCTCTCATAAAAATTTTAAATTTAGAATTTGATTTAAGCGACCATATAAATATATGCGGGTACTTTGTCTGATTTCAAAACATATTCATACATATGAATTAGGTACCTAACAAATGATTTAATTTTCAAATGATTAATTCAAATGACAATACACATTTTTATTTCATTCCATATGATTGATATGATTCCAATATATCAATATGAAAAAAGGTGGAAAATACTCCTGATACGAGTTATGTTTAAAACTTGTATCGAATGCGAGAAAATCAACAATTTTATTGTCGTTAAATCATTTGACGTTTTTTGTTTGTTACAGCCCTGATCTCGTTATAAGTGCGCTCATTTAAGTAAAAAAAAAAAAAATGTGTCTTCAAATTGAATTGATATTGTTTTAAGATCAAGTGTCCGTATCGTCCTGAAATGGTATGAAATACGTACACAAACAATATCTAAAATTTCATACTGGAAATGTAAAAAATGGCACTTCACTATAATCATGATTTACAAGATTACATTTTTGATATCTCCCAAACTGTAATACACTGTCAAGCTAATCGGAAGAAATCAACACATATTATATATCTGTCAAAAAATTGTCTGCATGTCTATTGCAATCGGTTAAATATCGAAGTTAGAATTTCAAAAAATCTCACCGGAAGACCGTGCGACGCCATGTGCTTCTTGAGATTCTGCCCCTGCGTGTATGTTTTGGGGCACAGTGGACACGCGTAGCCCTTGCTTTGCGGCTGAGGTGGCGCGCGGGGACCAGTGAGCGCGGCTTGCGCGGCACGCCTGGCCTCGGCCGCCTCTATCTCGCCACGCGTGTGAGTCCGGAGGTGCTTCTTATAGGAGCCAGACTCTACGTAGCCTGAGAAGAATGATAATTTTGCTATCACTATTATAGATTTTACAGAGCAGTTATTTATATATTGTGAATTTAATATTATTCTAAAAATTAATAGCAGTTTACCATTATAAAGTTTCCAAAAAAAGCGTTACCTTTCTCACACGTGGCGCAAACATACTTTTTCTCCCCACTGTGGTGGCGCCGGTGCACGGCCAGGTAGGAAGCTGTGGAGAAACGCTGATCACACTCAGTGCAAGGGAACAATTTTTCGCCCGTGTGCTTTGTCATGTGGATCCGAAGTTCTGTGCGGTTGGTGCAACCCTTGCTACATATTGTACAAGGGAACCTGAAAATAAAAACATATTTTAACATACAATTCAACTTGTTTATTGGATAATAATATAAATTAAATCTTAAACAACTAAGAACCGGTTATGTAATAAATAGTAAACTTTGACCATGGTAACTTTTTACCATCGCCCTGTGGTAAAAAATGTTTGCGGGTTGGGTTGTCGGTATGCCACGTTTACTATTGTCAAAGCATAGATAAGAAATCTCACCTCACAGTGTGGCAAGACAAGACTTTTGTAACAGCTGTGAAGAACCCACTATATTTAACTAACGATTTTGGGTTTTTACCATTCGATATTCGAGAGTAAAATTAGTTACCCATTGTATTTTTTTCGCTTTAGTAACTTTTTTTGCCATAGTAAAAAGTTACCAACCGGCCTTAAGAGGAAATATATTAATTATGTATATGATATTACAAACTGACGTATTATATTTTAATATTTTTTGGGGTGAGTTGCAGTGGGCATCACCTCAGCTAATTATTTAACCTTGTTCTGGCAACTTTGCTAGACTGTCACCTGTGTTAAAGTAGCAGTAAGTGTATTAGATTAGCATATGTCTGCTTGCCACGACGATGTGCCTAGAGACCAGTTAAGTAATAATCCATACATTTGAATATCAAAATGCATAGTAAAAATTGGAAATATTAAACTGTAATAACATAAAATATTTGCGACCCAATCATTTTCAGAATTTAAATTTTTGAAATCAGGGCACTTAACTCTACCAGAGGAGAAAACCGGCGAACCACCCCTGCATAGAGTTCTTGTTTTCCTGTACGGAACAGCTATGAACTTCAGTAAATGTGCAAAAATTATAATATTGTACACGTTTAATAGGACTTGAATGATTGACCGTAGAAGACAATATTTAACGGTAAGAAAGAGAATGGAATAATACTGACTTCTTGATACCCGTGTGTGTGACCATATGATTGTTCCGGGCAGAGGAGGTGGTGAAGCGAGCATCGCAGATCTTACACGGGTAGGGCTTCTCGCCCGTGTGCGTACGTGAGTGGTAGATGAGTGCCGACTGCTGTGCAAAGCAGCGTGTGCAGTATGCGCACTCGTATGGTTTCTCTCCTAAAAATAATATTCACACATTATACAGCGATACTACCAATTGTTAGATAATTATAACTGCTAGGTCTGAAATGAACAATGTATAATAATATTAATATATTATCGTTGATGTAAAACAAATACAGTGGTACCTCAGTATACGTCCTTAATCCGTTCCAGATCCTTGGACCCATACTAAACAGAACGTACACCAAACTAATTTTTCCCATTTTCCCTCTATTTCTTAAATTAGTCCGTTCCTATTAAAAAAAAAACTCTTATTGTTTTGGCATATTATACATTAATGGGGTTGTATAAAATAATTTAAACACTGATAAATACAAAAGCAATTAGATAAAATAAATGAAAATTTAACAAATTGGTTGAGGAGGATCATCAGGTTTGACGTTTATGTACTAAAAATCTATCCAAGAACTTTGCTTCTGCCTTCTCCTCAAGATGTTTGGGAAATGTGATATTGTCTGGTCATTCCAGACAATGCTAATACGGCTTGTTTGGGCTTTGTTTTCTGCAAAGTTTTTGACATCCATCCATTTGACAAAGATTTCCTTGATTCATCGCCCCATTTTCAAAAAACGGAATACAGTCAAACAAGAACGAGGATGTAAGCGCACACAATTTGACGCACGCGAGTCGTATTCCAAACAAAGGGTCTCATACTAAAGAAAAATTTTTGCATCCAAATAGGACATACGAGTATATCAAGTTGGGTTTATTCGAAAGCGGACGTATACTACATATATAAACACTATTATATTTGTAACAAAAACACAGTGTGGAATTGGTCTAATTGAATTAGGTAACTTCCAGCTCACCTGTATGCACCCTCATGTGCGCCGTGAGCTTGGAGACCTCAAAAAAAGCCTTCTCGCACACCGTGCACACATGGTCCCTGATGCCGCGATGCTTCTTGATGTGCTGGCACAATGTAGAGTGTCTTCGGAAGGTCTTGCTACATTCTCCGCACGTCAGTGGCTTCTCGCCAGTGTGCAGTCTAATGTGGACCTGTCCAGAACAACAAGGCACTGTTAAACGTGGATTTTCTAAAAAATTGATGGGAAAATACATTTGGATTAAGAAAACAGAAAAAGTCTAATGTTGGGATGTGTGATCAGTAGTAAATTTTGACCATGGAAGTTTTTACTATAGTAACTTTTTCCATCTTCTTCCACTGGTCTTACGGCTTTGGGACTCGTACAATACTGTTAAACATGAAGTACACTTGAACAACGCCTTACAATATACAGCAACAATGCACAATATAAAGGTTTCAAAACAAACACAATAAACTATCACCCCCACACAACTGGATGATAATTCACAGCAGTCAACAAACCCAATGGTAATAATACAATTCAAAGGTACAACTTCAACTGATAGCCATAGAGAACACACCATAGAAATAGGTCATGTTCTGGTATAGGAGGGGGTAGTGGGTAAGTACTGGATAGGAATTATATCTACGCGTTCACATGCGCGAAAGACGGCGATCCATACATCATAAATACCGAACAACATCCGACATTAATGTGTAAAATTAGTTGAATTAAAAAGTTAGAAATCTTTTCTATAGTACCTTGAGGTCAGTAGTGTTATAAAATGTCTTCCCGCACGTGGCACAGCCGTGCGGCTTCTCCCCGCGATGCCGAGCCAGGTGGGCTTGCAGCGCATAGTTGCTGATGAAACTCTTCTCGCAGATTGTGCACGGGTGGGTCTTTTGCTAAAATATGAATAATTATTAAACGCACATGAGGTGAGTTAAAAAGTGGTGAAACTTAAGTTTATTTATAGTAAAGCTGATAGCAGAATACAGAAATCATTATTAACTTTTTCCATCTCCCATTTTTTTTACAATCTTGTTCTAGTGTTACCCTCTTGGTTTGGTGCCCCAGAGGCATTAAACGGGTTACAAATAATTAAATGATTATATTTCAAATGAAAAACAAGGTGCAGCGGAGCCTCGATTTTAAGTTTTTGAAGAGACCAACAAAAAAAAATGTGAACAGAAGGAAAATGTAAATTGGGGGTATTGATAATAATGCATATAAACGACAAGCAAACGATCAACACACTGAATAGCAAATTGGCCAGACAATTTTAAATAAATTTTAGATGTAAATTGTGGGAAAGACAAACGTAAAACATAATTTGAAATGTACTAAAATGGCACAGGACTGCAGAAATAACATGCAAATGGAGGGAAAACATGAATTTCAGGTATGTAAAATCGTGGTTCCATTGTACTTGTATTCGTTCATTACCTCAAAATGTGTCTGCCGGTGTCGGTACAGGATAGTCTTGCTTTTGAAAACGCGATGACAGATGGTGCAGGTGGGCTGGCGCTGTGGCCGCTCCTCGTGCGTTTTCATGTGCAGGCGCAGCATGCCGGGTCCCTTGAAAGAGCGATGGCACACCAGGCACGTGGGGGGCTTCTTGCAGTTGGCCTGGACAAACAGCACTTTTTACATTTGTCATAAATATTTTTATGTACATTTCTAAATATTTCCCATTAGACTTGAATGTTTTAACTTTTTCAACTATTACTTAGATTGGACCTTTACACTAATATAAAACTAATAAACTGAATGTTATTTGCCATAATTAAGATGATACAAGCATTATAAGAACGTCTGCGACTATTAGATGCATTTTCCTCGTGCTAAGAAATTGAATTAATATGCTAAATTATTGCATAAATGAAATATATTTTCTTATTATCTTGAAGCCAAGATTACGAGACAAATCTGTTCTAAACCAAATTAGCAAAATGTTCAAAATTAATAGAGTTATAAACCATTAAATTTGCAGTACATTTGATCAATTTTCGATGTTTTTAAAATACTTTGTTTTAGTAAAAACATACGTTTTTAAATAATATGTTATATTTACTCACATGCTTTGAAGCTTTAGCTACTATTATAAACTAAGTTTTATATCAGAAATGCAATAATCAGTTTTTAAATAATTTATTTTCAGTCTTATGAAATATGATAAGTTTAATTATCTCTTGAAGTTTTAATACACCGTTGTGAAATCTGTGCTCCGTTAGATTTTCATTAAATTTGCCTATAAAACACATTTTAATACAAATTTTTACTATAATATGAATGAATATTATACTTATTCTCGATACCAATTGCTTATTTTTGTAATTCTAAACCTGTTGACCTAAGAAAACCGAGGTCCATGGATATCAACGACCCGCAATATATAATTTGTATTTTTTAAATTAACTGGTGGTCTTCCGGGACAAGGCTTTATTTTTAATTCAGGCTTTAATTTCAAACATTGATAAACTGATATAGAAATAAAAATAAAGATAATTTGTTGGTGCTGTGGCATAAGGACCAATAATGCTCGCAACAAGTGAAAGAGTTTGTTTCTCAAAAGTATACCTGAGCGAATATAAGGAAGAGAAGTAATATTGATTGAGAGAGAAAGGACATCATGGGAAGTCCGGTTTTTATATACCTATTGGGGATTCTTTCCTGTCATTCTTCATAGTATAAACATAACAATTCTTAGGTGAGAACTTTATCAAATTATTTAATTTTCGCTTGATAATTTTAAATGGCAACACATATTATGAATGCTCTAGAAATTGCTATTTTCTGATAGCATATTACCTATGAATTTAAGAAAACCAACAATTGTATACTCATCCTTTTCTATTGATACCTTTATTGCTCTAGCAATATTTACGTAAAAAATAATGCACTTTTATGTTTACTTGATACTGTAAAAGAATTAACTATTAGTCTCATCTTGAAAGGGTATGCAAAATGCAAAAAATATCTCTAAATTCAAACAGGAAAAATGAAAGTCGAGCCTTAGCATGATTTTTCAGAATGATTGTAATATAAGCCCTTCCCCAAAAATAAGCATATCGATAATGATAATGAATATTTATCGAGGCATCAACTTTTCTAAATACCAACTGTCCAACATGATTACTATGAATGAAACTGCAGTGTTTATGGGCCAAGGATCTTAAATAACAATTGATCAGAGGGGTGCCTCGTCAATCTACATTCCTTCCACTCAACGGTTAAGTAAGTGCACGTGTTACCTGTATTTTGGAAATTCAACTAGATGGAAAGATTATTACTCTAATTATTACTAAGGACAAGCAAGATAAGATTGAGGGTGTTTCAGGCATTTATATTCTTGAAACTGAAAAAACCTAGTACACACAAGCAGTTATAAGGAAGTGAGTCAATTTAATGCTGCCACTTGTTTTGAGAGGTGGCCAAAGACATATGCTGGCAACTTCCTTGCAGAGGGAAGAATAGATCAAATAATGATTCCCGCAAGAATGAAGAATAAACAATTCACCATTCAAGGACCTAAGATCGCCGCATAGAAATCACTGACTACATTGAAACAATAATGGAGAGTAATCAGCGAGGAAACTTTGTGAAGCCAGCCTGCAAGAGGTTGTGACTTGGGTGAGGAATTTATGGGATAAAATCACTGACAGTGTTGCCAATGCACTACGAGCAAGCTATATGGACATCAAGTGGTCATCTAATGAGATCAGGGCAAATGGTTCTACAGAAAATGGAGTCGCAAGAAATTCAAGCTGGAATTTGTA
This sequence comes from Eubasilissa splendida, assembly GCA_031772225.1. Classification (NCBI taxonomy): domain Eukaryota; kingdom Metazoa; phylum Arthropoda; class Insecta; order Trichoptera; family Phryganeidae; genus Eubasilissa; species Eubasilissa splendida. Next base: position 2,329,467 of record CM062868.1, read on the forward strand.
GTTTGGAGATTTATGTTGATGTTCCAGAAGATTAAAATTGAACATAGGTAGATTTTTATACTTGAAAAAATTAGGCATTCCTGAAATTAAGCCCTAAAGCATTATTAGAGCAAAAATTAATACAAGACCTGGTCTTATTTTCGGGAAAACACAGTAGTATAGTAAAAACATGTTAATTCAAGTTCAAGCGATCAAAAAATAAATTAATTACGAGAAACTGTTAATTTAAAATTCCAGAGACCAAAACAAGTTTTACTGCACTGAACTGATTGAGTCGATCGAATTAATGACTTCGGAATTAAGTAAAACATTATGAAATTAGTAGACATAAACACAAATTTAAAAAAATCTAAAAAAATATGTTTATACACATATTCACGTATTCTGAAGAAACATCTACAAAACGCTATATTAGTATGAGTAATTAGCACAAACTATGCTCGCAGATCGAGACGAGAACTTTTAATATTGATCTATTTGATAATTACCGGTGTGCGGTATTGGCTAGTATCGATCTATTGGACGACTATCAACGTGCGGTGGCAGCTGAGACCGAGACATGTAAAGGAGGGCTCAGGCACGCGTTGTGTCAGTATTGTAGCACACATACCGCCTCGACACAGAATTTCTCCAGTGAGACGGTCACAGTCCAAACAGATTTTTACATTGTATTATATAGTTACAAATAAAAATAAAAATAAAGGGGGCTCCACTCGGGCAAAAAGCCATACGCATTGTCCCTTAAAAAACTTTAAAATGTCCCAACTTAACATGTGATGTAAAAATTATATCGAACAGTGAATTACTGCAGTTTTAAAATTAACGGGGCTAATCAACTATAAACTTAAAATTTGAGTCTTGTGTGTTAGAAAAATTTCAAATTAAAAGGTTTTTACTGTACCAACAATTTGCTTCACTTTAGGAAAGCATTGTCATGAAGGAAAAAACTCACTTTAATCCAATTGGAATGCAGCCTCATGTGGGATTTAAGCATCTTGGCGTGTTTGAACTCTCTCTGACAGAGGTTGCAGATGTGGCGGCCAGGAGTGATGGAGTTGGAAGCTTGGAACGTTGCCAATTCTGTAAAAATACGATATATCAGCATCTTAAAAAAGTAATATGGGTTATAAAATATCTTGGCTTCTTAACAGTTGTATCACATATAATATACAGCGACAAATAATCAATTAATAATGAAGGGAAATGTTTTTTATAACCTTAATTTATTTATTAAGAAAATGTAATTTACTTTGAATGACACGATAACCGCACGTAATAGAATTGACGACGTATCTTGTTTGTTTTGTTTTGCCATGCAACATGGACAGTCAGGACAAGGTAGGAGTGTACCATATACATAAAACACCAATAATTTGAAGTTGCCAATTCAAATATAAATTACCAAGAAAGTCTTCATCTTCCCCTTCACTGGGAGGTTGCTCCTTGACTATGATACCAGCATCCAAGTCTTGAGATCTGTCATTAATTTTTCCCGAAGTGTCCTTGTCATCTTCTTTTAACTCTTCCGGATCCTGATCCTGATGGAGAAAGCATTATAAGCAATTTAATCCTAATTACAAACATTGTAGTTAAGAGACCCGGGACTGGTGAAATCATCAAACTCTGCGGAAATATGCGGCAGAGTACAACAAGGGTCAGACAAGACAAAGATACTGGAATGTTGTGTGAATTGAATTTACATGAATTTCTACAGTAGTTTAAAAATCTTAGGTTTTTTCAACTTGGATCAAAGTAAAGATAAGCCCGATACTAAAGATTACATTTTAACTGGGTTTAAAGTCAGTCTTTACTTTTCTACAGAATCGAGTTGCGCCAACTCGGATAAAAGTTAGGCAGTGAAGTAATTACATAGGCCCCATAAAATCCCATGTAATTTTGGTTATGACAACACATGAAAGACGCTCCATTTGAAACGATGAATGACGATATAAAGTATTCTTGTGTTTCAACAATATTTAAGAGTTTATGTTGAAAATTATGTATTAATAAACACTATTATTAATGTTTATTCAGAGAATGTTCCTCATATTTTTCTCCCTTTTTAACAAATGCAGGGGAATATTGCTGAACAAAAAAGTAGTTTTGTCCACATCAAAGAAAAATAAGACTTGAAACGCGCCCACAAAGATTCTTAAAGATATGTAAAAAAATAAAATACAGGAGTTTTATACAGCTGATGAACTGTTTTATTATATATACAAAATTACATAATTTGTCCTGATGCATATATTTTGTAATACGGTAAGCTGCATGCGGTCTCCCCCGACATAATAATTATCAAATTTGGTAACTGATACCCTCTTCGATATGGTTAAAAATATTGCTGCCATGACTTATTCCTGACCAGAATCTTTATTCCATGTCAGTATTGATGACAACTTGAATAATGTGAGATATTTTAATCTGTCAAAGTTGTATGTATATATGTGTGTGTGTGTGCGTGGTCACTTGGAGACAGAAGTGAGAAGGGTGATCGGTATTTAGTGGTCGTGGTGGAGGGAGGAAGCCGGTATGGCGTTAAAAGACGCTGAACGCGCTCTCTTTCAATACTTTTCGGTTCTCCAGATAAGATATCAGATTGTGTAAATTATATTGTTGTAAAGTTGTAAAAATAATAATAAATTGTTACTATCTCAACATTAGACTCTTATTTCTACTACCGACATCTCACTGAACCTTCAGGGAATCTGTAAGATTATTCCCATGGCACAGACAGTATAAAGGACAATACAGTGTCGTGGCCAATTATGTTAGATAATATGAAATAAAAAAATGTATTTTCGATTTCTATAGTACTCTCCGCATAAAACAAAATGTGATCTGAGACGAGCTATTGCTCTGCTCATTACTCGCCTTGTCCACCTTTCATTGATTCTGCAGTATATAAATATAAAGTTATCAAAACCCATAACGTAATATTGTTAACAAGAATTGAAACCAGACGTGACCTATTTCTTCCTGCAAAAGATGATGTGTCGAGGTCCAAGTTTTACTTTTCCTGTTAAGGATATACTGTACGATTAGTTGATCATCAGAAAAGTCTGTGATATCACTGCTATCCAACATAATATTGTACATTTTGATACAACAGTGTCAAAAATTGAAAAAAAAAACTTGGATTTTTATGACATGATGTCAGGCGGCTCGCGCACAGTGCGCATGTGTGTCAACAAAGTTTACATTTAAGCAAAGATCCATGGCAGGTTAAAGTAAAGGTAAAGCCTAATGACAAATCAAGATGACCCAACTCGTTTTCGAAAAAAGTAAGGATTAATGTAATCTTTACTCTGATCCGAGTTGAAACAACCGGACCTTAGTCAATACAATATGTAGGTAATTAAACTTAAAGTTAAAATAACCATGTTAGCAAAATTTAGCTATAACTGTAAATTTTTTACTGTCTTCTGGGCAGTACCTATAAAATATTGAATAACAAAAATTGAATTCAATGACAAAAGAACTTCCTTATAAGTTGTAAATTTCTTCATGTTAGACAGTCGCAAAGAAAACATACCTGCAGTTGAACAGTAGGGGTGTTGCCGTCACCCGAGTGATTGGAAGTAGTGATATAGAAGGCTTCCAGGACCGGCCCGGAGCCCGAGGAGTCATGGGAATTCTGGGAATTGGCTGAAAACAAAATTACATTGTTATATGGAGAAATACTTAAAATCATTACATAAAATAATTCAATTTTTATAAGTATTTAGCGATTCACTGTTCTCTCGCAGCAAAAAATAAATTCAATTAATTATCCAGCGATGAATAGTATGCTATATTTTTGGGGAGAATAGCTTTTATACATTTGACTGAAAAATATTCAAGATGTGTGTGAAAAATGTCAACCCTGGATATTCGAGGGTTTTGATTGCTTTAAAAAATTTATTTCATTCAATCAAATCAAAGCAGAGAAGATACTTTAATGACCAAATGGGATTGTTGTATTACCGTAGTAACCCGAATATAATGTAATACTTTTTGACTATATTAGCTGTAAAAAAAATAAACTCACGCTAAATTTGAGACCTAGGTAATGGAATGTTTTATAAACAAGCCTTCTTGTTTTACGCCTTTGTATCTGGCCACCCACGTTTGACCATAGACACTTGTCTGGGATTTGATGCGTGTGGTTGACTTTTTTATTGACTATTGTCAATTGTATGTTTTCTTATGCAACAGTTACTTATTTTATTCTTTATTGTCCATAAAAAAATGAGTTTGAGTAATAATAGTAGTGCTGAGAAAATAGGCTCATCAAAAAGACAAACAAGTAAAGGTATCAGAAGAAGCAATGATATGAATTTTAAAGTGATGGTTGCAATTGAGGCAGAGAGAACGAACAATATGAATGCTTCAAGGATATATGGAGTTCCAGAAATAAACGTTCGCTTATGGAGAAAAGATTAAAAAAAAAAGTAATAATACTAATTCATTTCTATTTTTCTTCCTCTTAGGTATCTTGCAATCTACATAATTTTGTCTTACATTACTTTATTTTGTTAACATGTATGTAAAATGAGTTATTTACTAATTAAAAAATAATTGCTTATGCGATTGTTGCACACAGGATTCCACCTCACGACTGGCTTAGAGCAGTATCTTGTGAGGAGTCAGACTCGGGAAGGCCCGCTTGGAGACGATATTTGGAATTTCACTGGACGAATTCCCCCATCGAGAGCCCCGAAATGGGCTCCCATTGTGTTTTACGGTTCCGCGGCCCTGAAAAGGGCCTTTTCTTATTCGGTCCAGTGGCACCAAGTGGGCCGATGGGCGCTGAGCGCCAGTGGCGGGCTCCGTAAGGGGCCAGCCACCACGTACCAGCTCGCGGTGGCGGAGCTACCAGCGAGCGGTACAGGAGCGGTTTGTTGCTCACCACGGTGGCCCTCGGTGGGCCGCCAATTGTATTTTGTATGGGGCGGCCGTCCACCAAATGTAACTGTTTTGTGTATTGAGATTTCGAACGGTCGCCCACATTTTTAACTATTTTGTTGTGGATATCGCGAGCTTGTTTTGGTAATTAATGTTTAATGCTCGCGATATCCACACTTGTATTGTCTTTGTATGGGGTGATCACCCACTGAAAATAATTGTGTAAATTACGGGTGATCACCCCCACCCCCTGTTTATTCCATGTTTCGTATTTTGTTTTGTAAATTAAATGCCTTGATTATGTTGTGGATATCGCGAGCTAGGTCTTGTTGGTATTTGTTTATTGCTCACGATATTCCACATCTGTTTCATATGTTATTTACTTTTGTGTCTGGAGCGCGACTTTAGCACGGTATTAAGACCGTGCGGTCAAGTGGTGGGGGTTGCGAGCCTCCCCCACCACTGCTGGCCATGTCTATGAAATATGCAATAAATAAAGGGGGTACCGCAGTTGAGAAGTTGAGTTCTCTTCTGCGGCCTTCCAGAGTAAACATCTCCCTGTGTTTTACTTCTCTCCTGCACGCCTCGCATCTATACGAAATATAGCAGATCGGAGTATTACCGCCGGCGATTTTGAAGCAATCGGACTAGCCACGTACTTTTCAGTGCGTTCGGCGACATCTTGGTGTTCCCTAGCGGCGGCGTAACTGGGCGACGATTTTTGTGTTATCGTTGGAGCGTACTTGTGCCTAACGGTACTTGTGCGTAACAGCGATTGAATTTACTTTCTTTATTTTCATTGTGAAAAAAATATATACATATAACCTATAAAAAAAACCTATTATATTCCCTTTTCAATAAAGTCTTAAAACACCGCCCCATATAAAAATTACTATTCATAACGACAACTGTAACAAAATGACTTGTAACGACTCTTGTACAAATTTAAGCCCAAAAAAAGAAATCAAATATCTTGGTGTAATTATTGATCAAAATTTAAAATGGCACAGTCACATTAACGAATTAGTGAAAAGAATAAGAAAATGTATTTATATATTCATAAGATTAAGGAACATTCTGAGTATAAATAATTTAAAAAAGGTATATTTTGCTATTGTTCACTCACTACTCCAGTATGGAATAATTGGGTGGGGCAGAGCATATAATAATATAATGAACTCAGTAAAAATAATACAGAGGACAATTATGAAAGTGATATTAAAAAAATATCAACTTTTTCAACACAAACACATTTTGCAAAATTCCCAGTTCACAAATAGAAAACATTTACAAAACAACCTCAATTAATCAAAGAAAATAACACTAGAAAATTTGAAACAAGCACATCATTAAGGTTTAAAAATAACTTTAAAATCCCTAAATGTAACACCAAACACTATCAGCAAAATTCTATATATTTAGGGATAAAATAATTCAATAGCCTCCCTACACAAATTAAAAAAATAAAGGATATAAAAGAGTTTAAAAAGAAACTAAATGAACACTTCAAAAACACATAATTGGACAATAAACAATATCACAGAATACTTCAGAAGCACACAAATGGACAATGAATAGAATATGTAAGGTATTATATAAAATTATTGTAGTGTAACTCCCTCTCCAAGCACAAGAGCGAGCAAGTAAAAACTATGTATGTATGTAACCATATATTTAAAAATTGAATTTATTTTGCCTTTGTATTTTCGCTAAAATAAATAAATAAATAACATGTAAAATTCAGATTTATTTTTTTCTAAATATCTTTATTAAAAAACTCAGCGTCGCTTTATATTCGGGTTAATGCGGTAATTTGTCTATGATTCAATAATGTTATGCATCAGTGTTCAAGACTAAACAAGGTATTATCCAAATTGGTTAAATATTTCAATGAAAAGTGTAAATTTTATCTTAATTATATCAAAACAATACGGAACTTTCGCACACAGCTTTGATATTTTTTAGTCATCCTAGATCTTACTTTTATAATATACACCAGCAGAAAATAAATGGTTTTATTTGTTGAGTTATGTTTGACCATATGGTGGTCACTAGCGGGTTTTTCCGTTAAGAGACTCACCCAAATATAGGTCCATCTAAGCCTATATTAGGATTTTGTTTTGCAGATAGAACCCCATGGGCTTTTATTGAGGACAAATAATAACGCACTTTCTCGTAAAGTATATTGCACTCTATACATGCCCGAAATGTCATTGCAATAGATGTGAACTGTATGTATGCATCTTTACTTATTGTCAAATTATTTAACCCTAAAAATGGAAAATAAAATGTCTAGTAAATGAAAATCGTGTACTATCCAGGAAAAACTACAGTTTGTGACACGTTTAAAAGCGGGGGAACGTTAGTTGTAACAATTTAAGATAATAAGAATAATTTTTAATTTATTGTTATTATAACAATTTTAAAATTAAAATAACCTTTCATTAATCAAATAAATATTTAAATAGAAATTATATGCATCAATTAGAAAGATATACATACAGATAAACTCAATTTATCAAACAATTATTTTAGCTGCCACCAGGATTTGAACCAGGATCTCTTCCTATCTGGGAAAATGCGATAACCAATTACACTATGTCAGCCTTGTAAATAGACGACAAATTTTCGAACTTATATGTTGCAGCTATTTTAAATTGATACATTTTACATTCCATTTATTTAAAAGCAATCACTTTTTTATTGTGAATACTACACTTCCCCGGATAGGAAGATATCCTGATTCAAATCCTGGTGGCAGTTAAAATATGTTTTCGATAAATTGAGTTTATCTGTATGTATATCTTTCTAATTGATGCATTTAATTTGTATTAAACTATCACAGAACTATGTTCTGAAAAAATTACAACTTCACAAATAATAATGTGAATAAAAAATATTTCAAAATAAACCAGTTCCCGTTAAGAAACCCATGGGCTTCTATTTAGGGACAACATAAGAACCTTAAAAATACAAAAACCAAATACAAGCCCGTGGGCTTCTTAACGGAAAAACCCGGTACAAGGCTAGTGTTTTTGAAATTAGAGAGAAATCTATGTTGTGTCTTTATATCTTATGTATCTTGTGCACTGTTCCGTGAAGTAGTTATTTTAAGATAATTTTTTTTTACTTACAATTATCAATATAGGAAAACTGAACTTCATTATCTCCCACCATATCCTGGATGATGACCTCATTCCTCGCCAACGACTAAAATAAAACAATAATCTTTGAGATGTACACATATACAATAAAAACAAAAAGTTACCTCAGTTAAAAACACCCCTACTAATACATACAGAATAAATCAAACTGATTCATTTTCTTGTCATCAAAATTGAATGACTAACTTTCTTGCCATTCCACATTCATTTGATGACACATGAGCACATATCTCCTTACGGTTACAAGGTTGTTTAAAGTGGCAATCCAATGGAAAAGTAGAAACGATGCAAATGTCACATTAAACAAGGGGTTTTAAAATGACAGCCATTTTAAAACCCCATTAAGTTTGTTTTGTAGGGACTAGGATTGCTGGGATTGGATGGAGACTAGTGTTGCTTCATGGAGATAATCCCCCAAGAGTAGATTGGATAGATATCCACAATGTAATTTGAGGAATTCTGAACTCAAACAGGGATTCCTTGAGGCAGCTTTGGATTCAACTAATACTGCGTATACTACTAATATCACCACTTATCAATGAGTATTAATTATTCTCCCAGATAGGCTTACGATGAAGTAGAGGAGACACACGGGAATAAAATTCCACAACTCTATTCAAATTGATATGTAACATGGAATGCGACATTAACACTAACACTAACAAAAAATACAATAATTAAAAAGTAGTAACTTAGTTTCAAAAAAGATAACGAAGGACTACATTGCATAAAAACATCTTCAGGACCTTAAATGTAAGAGTCAAAACAGTCAAATATCACTTGTTTTTCTATTTAAGAACACTCAACTAACCTTCTGTGGGTTTTGCTCCAAAAAAGAGTGTAGTTGTGAATCAGATCTCTCCACTTGCTGCTTGAAGGCGTAACAACGGGAGACTTGATGAACACACTGCAAGCACAGCTGGGACGGTAGTCCATCATTGTCAGATACCTACGACAGCAACAAGAAATTACGCAACTTTTTTTATCAATAAATTATTAGGAAACAAATTAAATAAATTATTATTTTTAACTAAAGGTACCCTAAAGGACTCTCTGGGCGGTTGACAGAGATGAATTCGCAGACTGTTGTATGCATAACCAACGTTCCCTCTAAGGTGTGCGGGTGTGCATGCCACCATACCCACCATTTGGCATCATAGCACACGCAAAAAATACAGCGCGCACATAATTTTAATAAGACTTCTTTAAGACGCCTTCTATCAAAGATTGGCGATCATGTTAGAGTATGTTGATTTATTCTGTATAAGATCACCAATGTTTTGAATATTGAGTCACTTTATAAGGTTACATAGCCAAGATAATCTCTTTCTACCTTTACCTCTACTGCCATCTATCTTTCCCAGCATGAGTTGTAAAATATCATATTTTTCATCACGGAGAAAGTATGCAGTTTTCCTCGATAGTTATCTCGACTTATTTATGCGTCTTAATTACTAATGTGGTCAACCCAGGCCCTACCAGTAGCCTTAGCGTGGCCTGTTTTTCTTATTTTCTCTAAGGTAATGTTTTTCTTAATTTTTTCCCAGCGCACAAATTGGTCCTTAAAATTACACCAAAGATTTTTTATGTGCACACCGTGATCTAAACATAGAGGAAACGTTGTACATAACATCCTCCTTTCCAAAATCACTCTCCCACTCGAGTTCACTCGCTATATCTCACTCGAATCCATTCTCTCATTATCTCACCTGAATTCACTTTCCCCTATAAATTTACTATTATATCTAAATCCAATGCTTTTGAAAAAATTGGTATTTAAATAAGATGCATGAAAGATAATATTATTAAGCTACTCTAACTAAAAATAAGGAAATTGCGACTAGTACATTCACAATATTGCATTATTACCATGCAAGTCAGAAAATCAAGAATATTATAAAGGTAGAACGAAAGGTGACCCTTGCAGTGCAGTGGGAGTGGCACTGACTACTCATACTGGGGGCTCCGGGTTCAATACATCAATGTCATTTTCTCAAGCCTGGGTGTTTCTGTGATGTGTTTCACTAGTCATTGGGCCTCATGGCCTGTGTTAGTGTAAAAATTAAAAAAAAAAACAATCAAATTGAATGCTGTGGAATTATAAACAATAATACATGTACACGACTATGAAAGAAAGACATATTTAAATATTTACTACAAATATCTGATAAAAGTAGTCATAAATAATAATTATAACATTAAAAAAATTATCAATATCTTTAATCCAACAATAGAAACAAAATTTTAAAGTTGTATTAGATGATTTTCTAAAAATGTGTTTTTTGACATTTTTAAATAAACTGATCCAATGTTTCTTATTACCAGAGGTAAATAAATAGTTCCATGCTTTTGGACCTGCTAAGGAAAACGCCTGTTCTCTGAACATAATCTTCCTGCATACTATAAAGCAAAAAGCAATTAATTAATTCAAGCTCGGATGCACTTTTCGTTACTCATTGCGCCACTGTATACATATATATGGCAGATGTGGAAATTAAAATTAAAAAGTACGCCTATACAGCACTGGATGCAGGTTGGCAGAAATAGAAGATTGAAAAGTGCTTTAGAATGATTTTAAATGCACAATAACAAAACTCTTGCAGCTAAGTCAGGATTAATACAGCACAATCTTAGACAGTTAAAATACTGCATTTTAAGCTATCAATAGGAATAACACATCATTCATTTTTCTATTTCAAAAATGTACCTTCAGAACAAAAAGATCATATGTCTACCTAATTTTAATTTTTTTTTAAATTAGCACTTCACTCTGATGTAATGTTAACAAAAAATATTTTTTTTTTTACCAATTTTCGTACAAAGACATGATTACTATTGTAAATATACATTTATTTAAGGTATATGTTTTTTTATTTTTAACATTTGGAAATTGAACTTTGTGGTTTATTATGTTCATGTTTTTATAGAATATTTAACATTGTATATAATAACCACATGATAATTTTAAAATTGGTTCCTGAAGAAGGAAATTGTATTTTCCGTAACCGCTTAGTGTTTTAAAATTATTCATTAAGTGGTTATTATAAACAAAGTTAAATAATTTATAAAAAGATATATATATATATTTGTTTTTTACCAACATTCATTAAATTCTGAGGGTTTGAATTAAAGATTAACCTTTTTTAAAATTTATTTTATAAGTTGTATTTTCACAATTCGCATTATATTTTTCATGCATGCATTGCTGTTATATTAATATAAAACAAATGTAAAAATAAAAAATGGAAGATAAAAAATGAATATTCTGCTTAACACAATAACCTTGTATGACGTAAACAGTATGAAAATGCAGTAGTAAAATTGTCAAAGTTGTATATAAAAATGTTACGTAGAAATAAAATAAACATTTGACATATCGAATGTGTATTCGAACATCTGACGTTTATCAAACAAAAACAAGAATTTTAGCAAATTATAGATGAGGATGAACAGATAGAAAAAATAACACTATCTTTTCAAAGGCGTCTCTTGTTAAATGAAAGAGACATCACTATAAGCTACGGATACCGCGGAACAATGTTTGACTACGAATACAAGCGGTATTTACCTGAATTGAGGCACACGACATGAGCATATCAGCTATTAACTCATTAAACAACGGTCTCATGTCCTTTTTAACGAGCAAACACGCTCTACAAATTTTGTCGAGCTGTAAATCGGTGGGAGTAGCCATTTTGAAATGGAACAACAACTTTGCTCTGTCCTTCTTCCATAAGAGTGTGAAAGTTAAAATGTTCTCATGGCGGCGTGAGCGAAATTTTCACTAAAAACTGTGGAACAGAACCATAACAAAACAGAAATCAGGACAGATTTTAGCCGCTTCAATTATCGCAAACTGGCGAAATATCACGGGAAACGTCAAACCTTGCGCATAACCAGATTTCACAAAATAAAGTGCAAAATTTCTAATAATTTTCTATGCACAAAACATCAAAACAGAGAACTAGTAAAAAATGAGAAAGTGTGTGTCAATGTCATGGATAAAAGTGAAGCGGACATCACTGTACTTTTCGCGCTTTTTTTCCACATAATTTAAATGTTGTAAATATTTAAGAACCAAACTTTATAAAAATTAAATTTTAGTACTAAAATGAATATCCATTTTCATTGAGTTAATAATATATTTTTCTATCATCGTTATTATTATTGACATCCTGGCTGAGTAATAATCTCCTACAGGAATATTCTTCATCTCTTCGTCTTGCGCCAATATTTTTCTAATGAATTACTTATACTTTGTTTTATTATTATTACAGATGTATATAAAGTATTTGTATTACCTTATCTCTTTATACAGGAATATACATATAAATATAATATTATAATAAAAAATAATAAATGAGTAGCCTGTTGGTCTAGAGGTTAAGATATTGGGCTAGTGGTTAGTGTTTCGCGCCTCGTTCCAGGAGACCAGCAAGTTAGTCTTGTTTTCATAACACAAGCGTTTAGCTTAGTTTGAAAATAGTAAAAATATTGATGCGACACGTATTCTGTGTACACATCTCTATTTTAAAAAAGAATAAAAAGCAACAACAAAAAGAATTGAGGCAATGTATACAAGGTAAATATTTATTTTACTGTCATACTTCCAACTTACGAGTATGTATGACATCATTGTTTTGAGCTACTTACAACATTTGCAGTGAAGTTTTTCATCTAAAAATATGTTATGGTGACATGCATTCATAGTGCCATCTATAGGAATGCAATATAAAGTTTCACCACATGACGAGCAGTGTGCCCGCTAGCGCCGCCTAGATGCTGTGCGCCGCTTCAGTGGCTGCAGCCCTCGTCATTCCTTTTCCGACCAGGTAACAGCATCAGCACAGAGCTTCTCTTCACCAGATTGCGTTAAATATTGTAAAGTTACTAATCGCATATTTATTGTAACCATTTCTGAATAAACCAAGTGAAAAACTGTGAATATCTTTTAGACATACATTACCTAGTCCAATTACCTCATTTCCTCTATGTTGGGTCGATGCTGAACATTTAAAAATAATGATGGATTGAAAATGGAGGTAATTCATCATTATACTGCCTCAGTGGCAATTCCTTTCCGATATCTGATACATCATCATATACACAATTATCCTCCACAATGTCTACTGGAGCACCAAATATCTGAAGATTATATTACATGCACAAGTAACCCCAGTTGATCACGGTGGTTACGTTTTGGACACAATCACGATAAATTAATATTCACAATATAAAAAATTCAATTTAAATACGAAACATTTTAATGAACTAAATAATAATTACAAAATAAATGTTATGCAAAAATATATGAAAAAAAACTTTAAAAATGCACACTTGGTGATGTGTTACAGTACCATTTTTGAAACATCGGCAATATCACCTGAAATCATTACTTTAGCTCATGAAATTGGTGGAGACTTTTATGATGATTACCTTTAACCAAAATAATATTGACGAATTAATTACGGATATGATCATATTACATATATAGTGATGATGATATTATTGAAATACAGGAAAATCCCGTTTATTCGAAGTTGAGGAAACCGAAAATCAAGAAAAAAGTTCAAATAATGATTTAGGATAATGAATATAAAAATTTCAAAAATTCGATTCTTTTTTACATACTAACTTTTTTCATAGCAACTCGAAGTAATTATGTACACCTGTATCCACACATTTAAAATTAACAAACAAGTTGTCAAAATACAGTGTAAACAAAAAACAATATTATTTTTTAAAAAACCACTATTATAATGGACTATCTTTTCGCGTGCCATTTTTAATAACGACATAATAGTCGAACTTGTCAACCTGCCATTTCTCCGCTGAAGTTAGCGACAAAAGTTTCCAGCGCTTTTAAAACAATTGTTTTGTGGTGGTCGCGGCGACATTTGGCACTCGCCTTTCAACGTTTTTTCTGTCATGTTTAATATTGTCGACAACCTCATTAATGGGGTCGCGTATTTTTCTGTTAATTTTGTTTATAATATTTTTTGTCAATCTCTTGTATTAATTCAATTTTTAGCAACTGTCGGCGTTTTGTACGAGTTTCGCATTAATGCTATTATCGAGAATATAAAATTATCGGTCAAAATTATAAAAATGTTTTAATTTAAATTTAATGAAATACGGAAAAGTCTAAGGAACGCAAACCACGCATTCGCAAATTTCAAAATGTCTTAAGACGTAAATATTAGAGAAATACAAATAACATTCTTTAAAATCTGAGAATCACTAACTACACATTCTTTAAAATGTCTTGACACTATACTTAAATAGAAAGAGAAATGTTTGTATTAAAATTAATACAAATTAAATGATTTATAAAACACGGAAAAGTCTGAGGAACTTTACTGCGTACTAACGTTTGTACAACAAAATATACAAACGCCACGTAAACAAAAATAATGATGGTAATAATACGGAACAGAAGATTGGCAAGAACTGACATTCGCATCTGCAGATGGGAGAACTGCGTTACCTATAAGGGCGCAAAGATAATATTTGCTATCTTTTTCTAATGTACAGAAAACGAGCGAGAGAAAAAAGCATGCGACCTTAAGTTAAAGCGTCGCGGTAGAAAATAAATATTTCAAATCGAGGACGTACAAGATATATTTGTCATCTTTTCTAGTATACTGAGAGTGAGTGAGAAAACAATGAGAATTAACTTTATGCGTCGCGAATCGGTATAGGGGCGGAACTATCCATTTTTATGGCTTGGACTTTGGACACGCACATCGCGTAGCGCATGCGTATTTTCCAGATTGCCGACATTGACAAAAAAATCGAATTAGGCGAAAAATAGATCGACAAATTCATCTGATAGGGTTCAAAAATAGCTTCGAATAACGATATTCGATTTATAAGTACAATTTAGTATGAAAACTTTACAGAGGGACCACATTCTGCTCTAAAACTTCGACTTGCGACGAAATTCGAATAAACGGGGTTTTACTGTAACTTTAAATATTGTCAAAGAACCAGAAAATGGAAGAAAATCCAGTCCCTTTCACTGTAAATGTAATTCAAGAAGGTTTTCAATTTTGCAAAATCATTTTCTTCTTAATAACACTAATTCTGAATGATCTTTTCATTTCAGGCGCCCATTTTAATGTGAACTTAAGAATTGTATGTGTCTGGATATCACAAATTGCATAAAAATTAGTCATTGAATCAAGAAAGTCATCAAAATGTTTAATCACCGGTAACTTCTAGTGATGAAAGTGATTTCCAATTAAATCACAAATCGTGCTGAGCAATGTCATATAGCGATAATAATTTTGATTAAAAACTGTTACTTTTAAACAAATTATATGAATAAAGATTTTGGAAGGAATTTTTTAGGCCCTATTATTTTCCTAATTTTTCATAACCTCTGTGCGATTCTGGGTCACTGCTTTAGAGTTATGCAGTTTTGGAAAATTATTGAACACATCCCTAATTTTTCAACTTAAGCCAAGTTTTTTTATGCAATATTTTGTAGAATGCATCTACTGCATAAAAGAGGATCAAGGGTACCTTGCTTTATCTGTCTACATTCATTAAACTTTCCTGATAACCATAAAATAATCTGACACAAGTCTCACCTTACCATACTCACTCATTCTCTTCTAAGAACTGCATTGGTGGTGAAGAGAAGGGCCTTTTCCAATGATTTTCACACTTAACTTTCGCACGGGAACAGGTTGTGAGATGTCATTTTCTTGGGAAAAATACGATAGGAGTATATTTTAGAGCGAGAATGTATATGTGGCGCAGCGCATAGTGGCGTAAAATTAAATAATTATTTTTGAAACAAATTGATCACGATATAACAAATTCGCACTCGGCGGGGGCGCAATGAACCCGGTTTACCTCAGTTACCCGATGAATTTATAAAATTAAAAGTGAATGAAAATCGTCAATAATCGAGAAAAGTATTTATCTAGTATAAAGTTGGGCAAGGATCACAAAGCTTTATCCGGCACAAAAAAGAAATGATTTATTTTTATGAACAACAAATTAATATAGAAGTATCAGAGCCAAGAAAAAAAAAGATAATTACTTTTATATTTTTCTACCCATATACCAATTATAATAAACATAACCATAACAAATTTTCTTACCAATTATTGTAATTAATTTGGAAAAATAAATAGAGGTTTGTATCTCGGATAATTTTTTTTTGCCCTAAATGTTGACAATTTCATTTTAATAAAGCATATAATCTTATATTTTACTTAATACAAATAATATATACTTATACATTTAGTAATTTTGTGCTGAAATTTAAAAATACTCATAATTTTTTAATATTGCACTATATATATACATATTATAATATTGATTCACCATTTTAAAGTTGTCCAACAACTCCATAACATAATCATATCACTTTGCACAGACTTTCTGTCAACTTTCCTTTAACCCGATGGGTGCCGAAAAATAAAAGAATCGATTGTCCTAATCTTGGTTTCAATATAAAACACAAATACTGACCTAACCTAACCTAACACATTTTGTCTTCATTAGAGATTGAAAATAAAAATAATATATGACAATTTTAGAAAAGAATGGTGATATAAAGGCGTCAAGACCATTCTGAATGTTCTTACATAATCATTAAATCATAATCCCATTTTACCCAACTAAGTTTATAATTTTTTTTGACTTTTTACAGCAAATGATGAACTGAATATCAATTCCTATTCAGTAAATATTTTCCAAGACATTGCTTTACCAATATCATCCAAAATATTTAACAATATTTCATGGAGCGCTGAGCCACAAGAAAACAAGGGTGGTTCAGCGATCTCCGCTACTCTCAACTGGCGATGATGATGATGAGGTCAGAAGAAATGAAACACAGAAATATGTTCCTTCTAGGGACACTGCGGCGAGAGAATCGAGTATGAATTCTTACCTGCAGAATATTTCCTTTTATTTCATTACAAACAATACAATTATTTATTGATATTTTTCCCACCATCTCATTGAGCTTGAACAGGCGCCAGCCAGATGTACAGAAAACTATCCCACGTTTGTATGGCGCTCCACTGATGGTTCACCGTTTTTTATATTTTTAAATTACTGTAATGACTGCTTCGTGTCTTTATCACATCACTTTATTGGCGTCATTTCGGCGACTTCTCAATCGTGTGCGGTATAATGTCATATTATTTTTACAAGACATAATAATTGAATAGACATATCTGTTTATATCTTTTCAGGTATCGTTGCATTAATGGAAATAATGCTGACTGTTGAACCATTTTATCAACTCCTCTCATACCTTTGTTGTATTCGATAATAGGTACATAGTGGTTTCATCACTGTTCCATGCATGGAAGATAAAATATACACAGGTTTCTTCAATACATTGTATTTCTTCTGACAAATTATCGCTAATGGATTTAATCATTTTTTATTGCATCATGATTTTGGTGGGAACGTTAGTAGGTGGGCAAACGGTTCCATTTCCATTGACCCAACATGTTGAATTCTTCTCCCAACCCTGAGTTACCCAAATATGTGCTAAATCATCCAAATAGACCATTTAGGCATGATTTATCACCACATTTATAAAAGGTTATGTTGTTCAATATGAAACCAAATCCATGGTTTTAAAAACTCGTAGGATGTTTATAAATTAATAAACATAAATTCTATACAAAAAACATATGGCTGTGACCGTGCAATTCAGGCGCTCATGCATGCTTAGACCACTGCATTGATAGGCAAAAGTGGAAACATCATCACTTGTGAATATAAACAAATGGATTGTTTATGGGAAAAACACTCAACATCGAACATCATTTAACTGTCTCAATGATAATAAATATAGTTTTTTATACACACTTATGAATCTGAAATAGATTGCTGTGTACTGATGTTGACGTTGTAGGCTGATGTCTGAGAAATCTCCGGTTTACGTTTCTCACCAAGTTGCATGATGACTGTCAGTTGAAAATCAGCTAACGGTTTTATTCCAGTCACTTGGGTGTAAAACGAATTTGAATTATATGTGATGCAACTTTTTTGTACCACTTTATAGTTTTTCTCATACACGATAAACTAGTTAGCATTGTGTCTCCTTTGACAATTGCTCCCATTGATTAATTGTAATCTATGATACTGGTTGGCTTTACTATAGGTTATTTTGTCTTGTGATGAAGATTTTCGGTTTCTTTAAAGGATTTGATTCGTCACGCAAACTAGTAAGTATGTGAACATCCCTCTTATCACACCATTTTAATGCTAAGAGAAGACCACTGCTTTTTGACTCGAATTTGCCTTTTTTGAATTTTGGCATTCCCTTCTGGACTTTTTTTTACTGTTCCACGAGCATTTGATTTTTCTGTGTGCAATAATTCAAATAACTTTGGGCTAGTATACCAATTGTCACAATACAAATTGTGACCCTTCCCAAAATAATGATTTAATCATGGTGGCAATGGTACTGGTTAGTCCTAAATTATGATCATATGTTTAGTCAGTACCCTTTCCGCAGTAAATTATAAAATCTAAAATATGTCCAATTTTCACATCATAAAACACAAACATTATAATTCCAAATCAATATCATTTTGTAGGAATGTATTGTTTAAAAATTAGCCTACTTTTGAACACAATGATGCTTTCATCCATATACAGATCTTCATAAGGTACCGCAAAGTTTTTCAGGTGTAAAATATTGTATGAAATAGGCGCACTATTTGATCGGCAATCAAAATCAGCATATCAACTGTCAATTTAAATTTATACCTTCTGCTCATTTTGATAGTTTCGATCGTGTCAAGAAAAGTAACCATAATGTTTGGCAACTGGTATGCAGCATTAAATTTCATATAACATAAATTTTGGCAGCTGTTATGCCAACGGGTTAAATCACACCAGCTGAGAGACATAAACCATTATATATTCTCACATTACTAATTACCAAAATAGTATTATATTTTTGTCATATAATATGATACTACATTAGATATCACCTCTGATGATGGACTCTGCAATGAAATCCAGAATCCTAGAAACACATTAGAGAAATGGCAGAATAGCTCATAAAACTTTGCACTTTATTCTAGATCAGCTGTCCAATATTTTTGCATCCTGCAAATCATAATTTTTTTAAAAAGAAATATCTGAATTCCAACTACTCTTTTTTTTGAGCTAAACTCACAAGCGCTGGTAGGAACTCGATATTATGGAACTGGAAGCAACTCGATAATAACCATCGAAGCAAAAGTATAATTTACTTACTTGTATCGAAATATCCCTAGTTGTGATGCACGTGTGCAACAAGCCTAAGTCTATGATGCACCGTACTCCCATTAGATTTTTGATTCAGATATTTTGTTATATATTATTTTTGACTTTTTCATTTAAATAAAATAACTTTTGAGGTGACATGAATCGACTACTCAAATACCTATTTTTTTAGCCCGCCTGCAGCCTAAGATAAGTTAGACAATGCTGCTCTAGATGAAGCTTTTTACAGAACATTTATTAAAAAATGTTTTTTAAAATTCATGAATGCATCTTCTTTTCACTTGTTTTCACACATATATAATTAGAAGAACCCGCATTACACAATGTATCCTTAAATTTTGCCTTTGACTCGAGGTTTCGGTAAACAACTTTGACATTTTCTTTCATGAGCAGGAAGTACATAATATGTATTTTAATGCAATAACATAGCATCTTCAGGCAGTTTTCTAGTGGATCTTTTTTTCAATTTTTCCACACTTCACAACTAGCGTTTTCGTTTAAATAATTAATCTTTGGACTGCGACCTGCGTCCATTTTTTTTGGTTTTAGAGCTGTTGAGATTGTGGTGGGACCTTATGTGTACTTTGAGAGAGGTGGTCTGCACAAAGGCCTGACCGCAGAGCTCGCACTTGTGGTTTCTGATGTTGTTGTGGATCTTCAAGTGCTCCGCAAGGTTTCTGCTGGTTTTAAATGCTTTTCCGCAGTGTTCACAAGGGAAGTTCCTCACGTCTGTAATAAGAAGATTCAATATTAAGCATTTTTATACTTCAAGAAATACAAGTTGAAACCAGCTAGACATTTTAAAAAAACGACATTCAAAAGTAATTACTCTAGTTAGCGTTAGTACGTATATAGTTTTGTGATAATCAAATGTAAAGTCAAAATAATTAGAAGCCTAAAAATTAATAAATTAGTTTTTCATAAAGCTCTTCTAAAAAATTATGTAAGATATGTATGTAATACTCAAGAACCCAAAACAATAGTATTTATCTTGTGTGCCTCATCATTAAATAGATTTTAACAAATAATATCTTTGTAATAACCAGCTGCGCCAATTACACAGCTCTCAGTGGTTAATTGTGCACTCCAGTTACGGATTTGCCAGGAGACAATTGTATTCTTGTATTCCAAGTTGTGGGTTGAATACTCAAACTCTTTGTCCGGTGATAATATGCAATATATTATATACTTTAATACAAGTTAATTATTTTACGGAGGAGTAGTGATGAGTCCGCTCCCATAACAGCGGCTCCGTATATCATTATCCACACACCTGTCACATCCCATATTGCGCTTCCGTAGACACACACACGCATACTAACACTCGGACCTCACATTAAGCAAAGCAGGAATACACATTGATGCGATGGTGCATTAGCAATAATGTTATTAATTTTTTTCAACATACAAATTAATATTCTTGCAATAACTTACCAAAATGCGATACCATATGCAATGCTAAAGATCCTTTGCTGAAGAACATCCCGTCGCACTCCGTGCACGGCACATTTCTTTCTTTCAAATGTATTCGCCTCTTGTGGACATTCAGTCTATAGGCGCTGTAAAAGTTTTTCTGGCAAATGCTGCAGGGATGTTGATTGTACCACACGCCATGCGCCACGTACAGGTGCTCCAGCTTGGCATAGTTGCTGTTGAATCTCTCCCTGCACTTGTGACACTTGTAAAGAAACTTCTTCTGATGGTAGGTGGCAGTGTGCTGTTTCACACCGTTCTTGGTAGCGTATGTTTTGTCGCACAACTTGCAGGGGAATCTCTGCGCTTCGTGCGACTCCATGTGCGCCATGTAACTCGTTTTCTTGAAATAAATTTTACCACAAACGGCACACAGGTATTTCGGCATGTGACTTTCGTAGTGCATGGACAAATCTTTAGGATCTTTGTACACTTCTTTGCAAACGGGACATTTGTCCGAAGATGGATCTAAGGTGGGAATTCCGAAACCGTCTGGTTTTCGGAAAGGTTTTTGACTGACCCACACTTTTTCTTGAGGCGTTTCTTTTTCCTCCGTGTTTTCCGAATCCTCCTCCAACGCTTCATGGTCAAAGAACGAGTAAAAATTATCATAATCAGTTTGAGTGATTGCACCAAATGAAATCTTGGAGTCGTCAGCTTTTTTCTTCAAATCTTGAACTGATTTATCTAGATAAAATATTAAGTGAGTTATAACGATCTTCATTATCTAATTTTAATTTCACAAATAAAGGATAAAATAACCGTTAAAGTTTGACGTAGGTAGTAATTATATATTTTAATTCTACTTCCACCATTAACCTAAAAATTTAAGAAATATATTGAATATTTAAAATAAATCAATTTTGGTAAAATTCGTAGATTATTCACCATGCCACACTATTAGGCGAGATTATCTTTGACTATAGTAAATTTGACATAATAACCTGCAAACGTTTTTTACCACGGGCAATGGTAAAAATCTAATATGGTCAAAAATTACTACTGATCACACAACCGACTTTTATAACAAAAAAACAGGATTTTTTTTTATTCAAGATCAAAACACTCGGAGGAAGTGCAATAAGATGACAAGATGATAACTGAAAAGGAATTAATAATGTAATAGAATAAAAGCTTCATAAATTGTTTCCTCTTCAAGGGTGTACTTCCATTTTTCCAGTTTGAAATTTGAGAAATTCAATGTGAATTACAGTCTTTCAAGCCAGGACTAATAGTTAAAGTTTCTAATTTTGAAACTGTTCATTCTTGGTGGAATTCCATTTTAATTATTTAATTAATTGCAGTATTAATTGTTTTTTGACCATTACCGGTTACAGCCTGTCAGGGCCATCTTCAGACTAGTACATTTTTCTCTTAAGCTAGGATATTTATACCATTTCAATACTGCGAGTCTATATAATGTTTATCTATTAATAAGTGTTTAATGATTATATATAATTTTAAAATATTGATGATAATTTGAATCTAATGTTAGGATTTTTCTCTTATATGTTGATAAGCATTATTACAGGAATTTTTACAATTTTGGTAATTACTGAACTATTAGGTTAAATTTTCATTTATTGGTTAAGAAAATATTGTGTTTTTGATATAAAACTTGATTTTAAATAGTAGCTGAAGCCTCAAAGCATGTGAGTAAATACAATATATTATTTAAAAACATATGTTTTCATTAAAACAAAGTATTTTAAAAATGTCGAAAATTGATAATATGTCATGCAAATTGAACAGTTTATAACTCTATTAATTTTAAGCATTTTTTTAATTTGTCTCAGCTCAGATTTGTCTCTGTAATCATGGTTTCAATATTAAATGAAAATATATTTCGTATATTACAGATTTGTCCATATTAAAGGCAATTTTGTGGCACACGGAAAATGAATATAATGGTCGCGGTCTTTCTTCTAGTATTATTGTCTTAGTTTTTAATTAGTGTAAAGATCCTATCTATGTAATAGTTTTAAAAAAAGTTGAATCTAGTGTATAACTTCTGATATAAATGAATAATAAAAACCCACAAAAATGCGAATACTTGAATTATTATTGAAAGTGGCACCTAATAAGTCTGACAATATTAGGTGTATAAAGAAAATGTGCAAATATAATTACTGGTAACATTGAAAACATGGTGCATTAAACTATTCTCAAGCAACTTAATATAATTGCGAGCTGCATTTCCACCATGGTGGTTAATTAAGGGGCACGCGAGTAAACTGTCTGAAATAATAATCCTCGGTTATTCAGATCCAATCAAAATGATGCACATTTACAATTGTATAGAAGTGTAGGACATATTACATACTCTCATACTATTGAGGGGTAAAATCAACACCTTCTACAGATATCAATTACATGTGCATGTGCATGAATGAAATATTGGTTCTAAATTCACATTAAAGACGACACAGTACCCAACTGATATATACCGACCACTACCAAATCTCAAAGACTCTAGAGCAAAGTTTCGTCCATGTACAGGTATCTTAATTGTAATATTAAATGCATTACAGAGAAAGTCGGTACATTCTGCATTCATTTCAATGTTGATATATAAAAATATTATTAGTACATGTATTTGAGTTACCTCGGTGAGCTTTGATCTGGTGAAGACTTTCATCTGCATCTTCCACTTGCTTCCTAAATACTAAGGCATCCTTCAAGCGTGACACGCATACCTCACAAATCTCTCCCGACCGATGTTCATCTACCACCTGCAAAAAAAATGGTTTATGCTTCAAATAATAACTGTAATCCTTATTATATATTACGCTTCCCCATGACATATTTCCATGACTTTCTGGATGTATTGGACGTAGCGTCATTATGGCTGTATAGTGCTTGGTTAAACGGCCAAGTCTGTGAGACGCAAGCAGGGCAAAAACGAATGTTTTTAATAGGGAGAAATCTTACTTACCATAGAAATTGTTTATTCGTGATTCTTATATGTCATTTTGTTCGTTTTGACAGCTAACTTACGAAGGTGGAATAATTTTAATTACATCAACATTTTATTTACGTGCGGTTTATTTTGGGGAAAGCTGGGAGACCCTGACACCAATGTCCGCATAGCGGCCACTATCACTGATTGCTTAGCTGCTAGTATTATTGTATTACAGTAAACTCTAAATATAAGGCTTAATGTTTATTTAATAGTCTGTCCAGCTGTGTCAACATACACCAACCCAAGTGCTGTTTACCAAATAAAAAAATTTAACTCTCTTTGGCCACATTACCAAAGTGCAATGAAATGAGATGCACGGGAAAACAAATGATCTTCCCCATAGTTTAAGGAGTTGAAATTATTGACGACAATAATGTTTACATAGTTTGAGATGGCAAATCAAACTTGTCAGTTGGTTCTGGCAATAAGAATAACATATTTAGTCAGGTATTTTAATATAAATAAAATTAGTTCTAGAACCACATTTGTTATAGCACCTGTTCCTTCAGATTCAACTACCACAGGAAAATTAATTTTTATTTTGTAAAAATTCATAAATAACCAAGCAGGAAGTCCCTGACACGTCATTCACAAGCGGGTGCTTCATTAGCCAATGGTATATTCACACGCGGTTCATTGTAACATCCTGATTTTATTGCTAATAACTGTTAACAAATAATCACTTGCGGCTTCAATCACTGAACTTAAAATTATTGAAGTCAATTGTATACAAATATCCTTAAGGCACGACTTGCAATAATAATTCAAATTTTCGCGTTTTTTACGAAAATATGGGTTTTTATTATTCATTTATATCAGAAGTTATTCAATAGATTTGACTTTTTTTTTGACTATTACTTAGATTGGACCTTTACATTAATATAAAACTATTAAACTGAATGTTATTTGCCATAATTAAAACGATACAAATATTATAAGAAAGACCGCGACCATTAGATGCATTTTAGGCATGATACGAAATTGAGTCAATACGCTAAATTAATGCATAAACAAAATATATTTCCTTATAATTTTGAAGCCAAGATTACCGAGACAAATCGGTAGGAATCCAAATTAGCAAAATGTTAAAAATGAATAGAGTTATAAATCATTCAATTTGCAGTACATTTGATGAATTTTTGACGTTTTTAAAATACTTTGTTTTAGTAAAAACATACGTTTTTAAATAATATGTTATATTTACTCACATGCTTTGAAGCTTCAGCTACTATTAAAAACTAAGTTTTATATCAGAAACGCAATAATCAGTTTTTAAATAATATTTTTTCAGTCTTATGAAATATGATAAGTTTAATTATCTCTTGAAGTTTTAATACGCCGTTGTGAAATCTACGCTCCGATAAATTTTCCAATAAAACACGTTTTAATACAAACTTTGACTACAATATGAATGAATATTATACTTATTCTTGATACCAATTGCTTATTTTTATAAATTGTATGGTTTTGGGCTGTTTTTATACGAAAACAGATTATAATTTTGATATTTCGACATGAAACATGCGTCAACCGATCTGTTCGTTTTAGTATCTGACAGCGCATGCATGGCTAACGCATAGCGGCTGGCGCATGCGCGGCCAGCGCATGAAATCCATTCATTCACAAGGTTCAACGTGAAATTTGCGAACCTGTGATTTTTTTTGTTGGATTTGGTTCTCATTAAAAGTTAATAATATATTATTGTTCTGAAATTACTACCTCCTGTGACTCAAGATGCCTAAGGTCAAAAAGTATCCATTGACACGCTCTAGGAAATATTCCAACAAAATTATAAATGTTTATCTTCTTGGAATAAAAATCGCAACGTAAGTTGATAATTTTTACTATTTCTATAACAATTATCTATTTGATTTAACAATATAAATTACACAGTTCAATATACATATATTATGTAGTGCAGATAAATTATTTTTTATTGGAAATACATATCCTTAAAGATAAATAATCTTATCCAAAGAATTATACATGACAGTCCTGTCTGATTGATACAAATGTATTTGTTATAGTTATATAAATGAATAAACACGTATTTTAATATTTTAGACATAAAAATACTGATAACTAAATAACAATAATAATAATATTATTAATTATTTTTAAGACGTTCCCAAACTGAGCATTGAATGTGCGGACTCGTGTGAACTTCCTAAATTGGATGGCAAGAGAGTGGTTGACGACATACACCAATCGACAAATTATCAAGAATATTTTTCGTTCTAAATTACTTGATTTACCTATTATTGAAGTTTGGACAACTAGCTATGAGACACCTGTATTTATCAAAATTATTTATATTTAATAATTGTATAACTTTTAAAATGGCGGGCCGTAGTCTGGTGGAGGAAGAAATTTTAGAAATATTTTTAGATGTGGACTCCGATTTAGAAATAAGTGAAGATGAGCAAGATTAAATAATGAATAAAGATGTCAGTTAAAGTGAATCTACTCTTAATGTTGATAATTGGGATAGTAGCCTTCACTTATTTGATTTTATGCACAAGAAAAATATTAATGCGTGTGGTGCAGTGCGTAAAACACGGAAAGGTAGGACCACATTTCGTAAATTAAAAAAAGGTGAAATGGACATCAAATATTATGGATCTCTTTTGGCATTAAAATGGCGCGATAAAAGGGAAGTTCACATTCTAACAAACTTGCATGACGATTCCATGGAAATGACAGCCGAAATACATTGGTCAACCTATTATTAAACTGAAATGTGTCAATGACTATAATAAGTATATGGATTCGGTGGATAAAGTGGACATGATGTTGAGTAGTTTACGATACAATAAAGTTTCCAAAAATGCTGGCCTCAGAGATGTCCGCTTATGTAATAAATAATACAATAACGTTGGTACTCACCCGCTATAATATTTGTATCTTAATGTTTACATATTTCAGTTGTATCTGTGCTCTTTTGTTTATTTATGTATTCCAAAGGACTTTATGAGACTTTAAACATTGAGATCGATTATTTTGTTCAGTCAATATTTACATTATCTTAAGGCATCTCAAGTGATTGTTTATATTAACAACATTATCTGTGAAATCTTAACAAGTAATAAATCGTACACAGGATGCATTTATGGATGTCTAAATGTCGTTTTAAAAGTGGTGTTCAACCGAATACACGGCTTTCGAAAAGAGCCCCGCCTACGGGGTATACTTGGAGTACATTTGTTTAGTTAATTTAGTTAATGTGCTGTTACTTTAATGTTCTCTATACTCTGTCCTTATTTCTTACATGTCTTTAGTCTGTATCAAATTTTTTACTTTGTTCCTATTACTTATTCTCTACTTGTCTCTTTTTTGATTTTTCTGTTTTCTACTATTTAATTTGTTACTTTACTTCCTACTTATAATATAGCTTATGGAACCTAATGGCTACCCATCTCAGGTACTAGCGAGGCAGGAAGCTTGCATATAAATAAAATGGAATATTAATACTTATTGTACTTGCTAGTGTATTATAGTTACTTAAAAATGTTTATATTGATGCAAGCTTTAAAATAATGTTATTTTGAAAATAAATGCCAATTTATCGGCACTGAAATCAAAATTCTCGCCTCATTCACACTTGTAAATTGTTGAGGCTTTTAACAGGATAATTTACTAATATCTGGTTTACTGTTCTTGTGTCAGGTCTTTTACAAATGTCCTCTATTTCTGGTATTATCTACATATGCATCAAGTATCTTTTTTAGCATTCTTTTCATTCATTTGTTTAACCCATTCTTAATCCTGTCGCTGCAATGAACTTTGCATTCACTGTTTGTCACACACACATTTTAGCAACATCATTTTCAATATTGGGGTTTGGGGCATGTATTCTATTCTATAATTAAGTTATTCACCATTAAATGAATATTTATAATTTCAAGAAAATTAAAAAAAGAATTTAAATTAAAAATACTTGCATTAAGTGCTTCATAAATTGTAATATTCCACTGTGATTAGAGTATGTTTCTAAATGAGGTTAAGTTAAATCAACAGATTTTGGGCGGTTAATGCGTTATAAAATATACAAAATGCACATAAACTAATTAAAACACGCAATGGGCACATTTAACAATTATAACTACCTTTATGTGAAAGCAAGATGAAATCATTTCTAAATAGTTTTCTGATTTTTCATCCAAAGTAGAATTTTCATTCAAGTTTCTTAAATTGTTGGAAGTTTTACAGATCATGCAGGTGCCTCCAGTCTTTTGCAATCGTAACACCTCTTTTGGTATTATATATTTGCCTTCTAGTTCAATTTCTTCGGTGTAGCTAAAAAAAAAAGAATTTTATGAAAAGCTCTTTTACAAATAATTTATACAATAATGTATAGGTTTTCCGTACCTTTGGACGAGTAGCAATTTATAAAGCTTGTACAAATATGAATAAGCCGACGTCATATTTAAAGAATACAAGTAGAAAACAATAGTAATAAGTTTATTGTTTATTCCATGATTTATTTTACAATATCAAGCTGTCAAAACCGTTCCCCACACTACCATAGAAAAGACGAATGGAGACAGTGTATCTTTTTATCTATGATGGATATAAACATAATACATAGATAAGAATATAATTATAAATAAGGACATAATACAACACTAATGGACCGCATCTATGAGCCATAGATAAGAGATATGTAGGACTTTTTAATTATGCCCTAATTGTGCCCTTTTTGTATGTGAATCATTTTTATGCGATTTTCGAGTTATGGGGTTCATATTTAATACAATTCAAACAAACAAACTTTAAATGCATACTTGATAGCAGAATGGCCTGGATGTGTTACAGTCAGTGAAATCATTGAAGCGTCGGCAATATCAGCTGAAATCATTACTTTGGTTCACCTTTAATCAAAATGATATCAACAAATTATTTATGAATAATTATTTAAATCACGATGATATGATTAATATAATTTTAATAAAATATGGTCAGAAAACCAGAAAACGACAGTAAAGTGGAAGAAAATCCAGTCTCTTTCACTGCAAATATAATTCGAGGTCTTTAACTTTGCAGTAAATTGTAAAATTATTTTCTTCTTAATAACACTAATTCAGAACGAATCTTCACATTATAACGTACTTTATAATTGTATGTCTGGATATCACGAACTGCACAAAAAGTTAGTCATCGAATTATGAAAGTCATCACAAAAATTTAATCACTGATTACATTGTTAAAAGAAAAAAAATCAACACAAAACGATGGTGAAATTGACTTTGTATTTAACATGTAGTAGGTTTGATACGCATGCTATTTCTTGTGATGAAAGTGATTTCGAACCAAATCGCAAATCGTGCTGAGCTATATCACATACCGACAATAATTTTAATTAAAAAATTGACTTTTAAATTAAATTACATTAATAAACATTTCGTTTTTTTATGTGATATTCTGTGGAATGCATCTACCGCATAAAAAGAGGATCAAATGTAGTCAAAAATTTATTAAAACTTTTTAGAAAATTTTGAGTAAAAAAACATTTAGTCATCATAATCAATTACTAAACTCAGTAGCGTAAATGTCCGTGCCGTATAATATTTTTGCACGTATCGATATTTTTCCCAGCGGTAATATGGACTAATAAATTTTGATTTTTTGTGAATTGTGATAATATTATCGATATTAATATGTCGGGTTAATGGCCAGACCATCGTCGTAAAACGAAGCAAAGTTTTTTATAATTTACTGCATGTAATTTCTTAAAAACGTGTTTGTGAATATTTAAGAGGCTTATTTTGTTATTTCTATTTATTGGATAAAACCGCGTAGTACTTATTATTTTATGCGTGTATGTATATTTAAAGTAATACCCGACTTGTTAGGAATTTTTACAACAAAAACACCGCCATTGTGGAATGAAACCGATGTTTCGTTTATTATTAATTATATAAAGAAATATTTGTTAAACCTATCTAGAGCGCTTGAAACTATGAAGGGATCGTATTATTGCTGTGCCAATGTTTATATTATACTAATAAACTGTAATGTTTATACTAATAGACTATATTGTTTGTTCAACGCAACTAAAGTCTTTTGTGTGGAAATGTATCGAAGCAGTATTTACGAGATAGTTGTATAAATAAATCGTATTTCCTTGCCCCGCGCCTTGCTAGTACAAATTGATACTTGCCGCCAGACCTGATACCAGCATTGTTAGATTGCGTATGATGAATTATCCGTTATATTATCATGTTTATCAATATTTGACTTTAAATACAAATACGTAAAAAAATTATAACTATTTTACAGCCATTAAAACTAGTAAAAGCGTTTTTTTCACATTTACAAT
This sequence comes from Eubasilissa splendida, assembly GCA_031772225.1. Classification (NCBI taxonomy): domain Eukaryota; kingdom Metazoa; phylum Arthropoda; class Insecta; order Trichoptera; family Phryganeidae; genus Eubasilissa; species Eubasilissa splendida. The sequence goes on from CM062868.1 coordinate 2,359,528, forward strand.
GCTTACAAATTACAAAATTTCTTACGGTAACATGAGTTGACATTATGGCTGCGTGAGCAAATTTTCTAGCACGGTATGCTGGGGTTAACGGGTTAACAAACTGATTACTATTAAAATCCATGATGAAAATTAGTAATTTGTATTATTTCTGCATAAACTATAATTGTTTAGCTACTGAATTTCTACATTTTATGCGACATTATGTATTTTCTTATCTATGATCATAAAGAATGAAAATATTAAATTCTCTTATATATTATTGGAACATAATTAGTGTCTATGGTTTAAAATAGACGACGAACACGTTCAGAGATACCAACATTGTAATGCTTAATGTAGTGTGAAAATATTAAATTCTTTTATATATTCCAATAATATATAAGAGAATTTAATATTTTCATTCTTTATGATCATAGATAAGAAAATACATGTGCGTACAAGAGCTTAGTTCATATCTAGTGTATATAATTTATTTGATTTTAACAGAAATGGTAAATGGCTTTAGAAATATTAAATTAAATATTGTATAATCGCCTTAAATATTTATATATTGCAAAAAACTTGTGTGTGTTCGACTATATAACCTTAATATTAGATTTTCAGGAAAGAAGATTAATTAATATACATGCCTTGCACAATCTGGCACAAGAGAATATCTATGTGCATTTACTTGAAAATTCCACTTTATGCAATTCTGACGCTAGTCCAGGTAATTAATACTTATAATAGTGATGGACGGATATTGATCATGTCCTTTACGCCTTCATATTGAAATATAGTGGCCCCAATTAGGTTAGACATGGATTTCCAAGTGAGTAAACGTTGGCACTTTTTATGTAAAATTTTCAAGGTCATTTGAGAAATGTTATAAATTCTCCAGTTACCTTTACTCAACACTGACCAAAATTATATGTTTAGTTCTTGGTGCTTTATGTGGGCAGATATGAGTTCACTAAGGAGAATTCAATTTCCCACCATACCAATACGTCGTAGGTTGACTTCAATTATTGCTTCAATATGCGGATATTTTGCACCACAAACATAGTGATATAAATAAACTTGTCCATCCACCACCACCGGAGTACTCGGCCCTCAGTGTTCTAATTTTTTCAAGAACAAGTTAGATCCGCTCAATAATATTACTAGGAAACATATTCATTAGGTACAGAATAAAGACTTTATTTATCTTTTTTCTTGAATTTCTTATTCATTATTCTCTTTCATTATAATTTTGAATTCAGTGAATTTTTTTTGATCCTATTACTACAGAAGCAACTGTCACACCTTGATTATTTTGCAAAATTAGGGACTCCCAGTGTATGTAATGTGAACTCGACATGCGCATCTTTTATAACTTCTTGTAAATCACTCATAATTACAAATCTATTATCAGCCCGCTCCATTGGGATGAATTGTGAGAATGATGGATTAAAAGAGCGGTAAATAGGCTATTAGTTCCGCCACGATCTTTAGAATGCGCCACTGAACCGGAACTTCCGGATCTTCCATAATTACTATTTGCTCTGGTCTTATTTTATCGTCAGAATTCCTTATCTAGTATATCTCTTATCTATGATCAATCTGAGATCCTTGCATCCGTAAGTAATGTTGTAAATAAAATAAAATCACAAGATAAACTCCGTATTTATTTATTTGTACATACATAGCTTGGATATTTTACGTGTACTATCTAACACTAATTAAAATCATTAAAAATACAAATAAATTAATAATTAATCTAAGTAAAAATTTATTATTAATTTTAAAATGTACCACAACGTAATAGCAACGTATGAAGATACAAACAAATCAATTATAATGATAAAATTTTATATTCAGCAATCATTTGCAAATATTGCACATGAAAGAATAATCCACAGCCTTTGGAATAAAGCACGTTACAATTATAAGCAGCTCATGAATTAACCATTTTATTTTCTGAAAAATACAAATTAAATCTAATTATATTCTTATAAATTATGCTTTTATCACTAATATCTTAAGGTATGTTACAGTAGACACGCAACTTACCTATAATTCACAAAATATGTAAAATAAAATAAGACTCGGCAATATTCAATAGTATTTCACTAGCGTTTGTTTGGTTTTTGCCCTAGATCAGCTGTTTTTTATGTTGGCTCGTTTTGACGCTTGGTCCAGTAATATTGTATTATGTCTATGTGTTATATACTCTCTGTCATAGATAAACAAGTTTAATTTTATCTGTCAAAATGTTCTGTATTATTGTGTATTTTGGAATTTCTAAATACTTTGACATTTAGATCTGCAACGTTTTTTAATTTGCAATTTTACAATGTTAATGCTGCTTAGTTTCTAACATTTTATTTTTCTTAGTCTAAATGCCTTGCTCCAGGGAAGACATGGAACCGATTATTACAGTAAATCAGCCAATGAAAATTTTCAAATCAAAAACCTTACCCGGGCTGTGTGCAATATGCAACGAAGGTGGTGATCTCAGGAATATGGAAAGCGATCATATATTTAATGGGGAAATAGAAAATTACACAAAGATGCTAGTCAAATGCTATAATATTAAGGTACAATTTAATATTGTTATGAGGTATTGATATTTATTAGGAGTACAATAGCATTTAATCGAAATGCAATACAGCAATCATTATTCAATGCGGCACCGACACTGCTTGAAAAATTGCATTACTTAAATACTTGAGCAAATTTAACGTTATTAAAATTATTTTATGGTATTTATTTCTAAATGCTTTTACAGCAGATCGTGTATAGCAAGAAAATTCTCATTAGTTAAAAATATCTATTAAATCAAATTCATGACATTGAAACTTGCAGCGATTGAAGCTCTAATAAATATTTTATAATTTAAGTATTTACATACTGACTTTATAAGTAAAATAGTATATGTACGCAAATATGAGTCACCGGTATAGTAGTCTGTACGGAGCCAACGGTTAGGGGACATCGCTAACAATTCAAAATTCAACAGTTTTTAAATTATTCAAACTTGTTATTTTCAGCTAAAAGATAAAATAACTTTTAATTAGCTAAAAACAAATTTATTTTCTTAATCATTTCTAAATTTATAGGTTTTAAGCTGAACCCAGACAAGGGTCAAATTACCAAAAATGTAGTAAAAATTTATTAATTTGAATTTGGTCTTGTCTTTATTTTTACAGCTATTAAATTTGGCAAAAGATAGTAACTACATAGAAATCTGTGAAATGTGTATTTCGCGTTTGAGAGATGCGCATTCCTTCAGGAAGCAAGTTGAGGCTGTCGATGAAAGCCTAGGCTGCAAAACACGGAGCAGTGGTAATACATATTTGTGTTCTTCTTACAACATATTCAATTAATGTTTTTAATTTAATTTCAAGAGTGTTAATTATCCTCATTAGTCATCTAAATTATGGGGATATAATAAGCATTAGAAAAATACGCAAGTTAAAAATAAAGCCTGCTTTGTTATTTTAATGAGTATATTTCTTTCAGAAAACAGTAATAAAATGATGAAAATTATATTAAATAAATATAATTGTGACAGCAAAAGAAATGATGTGTTGAGAAGAATATTATCAAATAAAAGAATCAAATCTGAAATATTACAAAAGTTAAAAATGTCCAATGAAATTAGATATAACGATTGTTGGATTAGGAAAAAGGTAAAGGAAGAAAAAATAAAAAAAATAGATAAAATATCAAAAAAGAAAAAAAAAGAAAAGAAAAAATTGAAAGCTGACAAGGTGAAAAGGAAGGGACTATTTAAAAAATATGATTTAGAGCACCATATAAAAACTGAAGACACTGATAATATAATCGAAAACAATTTTGAGGATTTTGATGCTTTTTTCGAGCGGGATATCAGCAGCGGAGATGAATCCAATGACTCCACCAACATTAAGATTGCAACTGGTTTTGTGAAGCAGACAGATTTGAATGTCAAAAAAAAAGAAATATTTTTAATTCCAGCTTTGGAACCATCTTCCAAGATGTGTCCAATCTGCGAGATGGTACCGAATTCTCGGCAGTCACTGATACGCCATTACTACGACACTCACTTTCCGAGCTTTCTCTGTCATTTGTGTGGCTACGGTACCACCCTTCGTGATAGCTTCACTGGGCACATGAAGACACACAAAGGTGTGAAATATCCCTGTTCTTCATGCAGCAAAACTTTCTTCTCCCCCATATCCCGGTATCACCACGAAAAGGCCATTCACAAGAAAATTCCCCTGTTCAACTGTTCAATGTGCAAAGCGACCTTTTCACACAGTGTCACAAGGCGGAAGCATATGTTCGAGAAGCATGGAATTCAGTGTCTGACACATCCGTGCACTGAGTGTGGGAAGGTGTTCTACAGCGGTCACAGACTGTCAGTGCATATCAAGAGATCCCATCTGCAACACCGCCCATTTGCTTGCAGTGTTTGTGGCTACAGCTTCTTCCAAAATTGCGACCTCAGGGATCATATGACAAAACACACAGGTCAGTTCAATAATGTTTTCTTCATAAATATAATTGGTTCTGATTTTAATCTCCCTCAGGAAAATGGAGAAATCTATTCTCCATTCATTTCCATATGTTTTAACACTGTATACAGAAGTATGTCACATTTTTCAAAATAATGTACGCTTCTGTCATTGAAACCTGTTTACCAACCGATTGGTTACACATCAAATTGTGTTATGTATAATTTTCAATTTAAATAATACTTAAAATAAATATGTAGCTTCTTCATGGTAGAGTATTTTTCTTATTGTAATGTGCCATTACTCTTTGAAATTCAAAATTCCCCAGGTGCAAAGGACTTCAACTGTGACCAGTGTGGCAAGTGTTTTTCTCGCCGCGCCTGTCTGATGGAGCACCTAAAAATACACGCCAACATTAGGAATTTCCGCTGCGAGATCTGTGATAAGACCTTTGTGCAAAAGGTGTCCCTGAAGGGTCACATGAAAACCCACGAGAGAAACCCTAAGTGAAATCAGCTGTAGATGTAAATGAGAGCGTGATAACTTTCATTTGAACATGGATTATTCTAATTTCATACCGAAATTAATCGAAGTAGGTATAAATTATGAGCCAATGTATAATTTGAATGGTATCTAAGAGTGGTAGATACTCATCTATTTACATGCAATGGATAGCTAATTCAAAATTCCTAAGCTATCAGAATCGAGGTGACTTCAATGTACAGTAGAGTAGCGCTCCAGGTAGCCGTGAAAAATGCAGAATTACTCAATCCAGTATATTATATAGATCAGTGTTGGTAGCACATAGCATTTTGTGAATATGACAATGATATATAAATTATTAAACAAATTGTTGAAGATGTGATCAATTTCTTATATTATTAGTTTATTTAAAACACAAATTTTTATTCATAAAATAAATTGAGAAATATGAGAATGTTTTATTTTTCATTCTTACTGTGGAGCAAAGGTATGAGTCAATCCAATTTTGGACTCAATACCAAGCTAGTTCAATCTTAAAAAAGGAAAAAATGTACCTTGGATTACAGAAAATATGTATATTTTATAATGACATCGTTCGTGCCTTTTCACTAATTTCCGAATCCATTAATTGATTGACTGATTGATCAGCTCTGCGCAATAATTTTTTTTTTCTTTTAAATTTAGTTTTTTTTTTCAAATAGGGGTTTTACACATTTAGAATTTTATTTTTTTGTTCCCTTGTATTTTGAATGAACATTTTACTGTATAATATTAAATTTTTTGAGCCTTTATACATATATATGTACATGATACATACTGAATGTGATAGTTCAATATTGGTGCTGTCAAACCCAAGACATTCATTTGATATCTGATGCGAGTATATATGTATGTAGTAAATTATTCTAGTGCAGGGAAATGAAGATTATTTTGAATAAATAAAAAATGTTTTACACTTTTTTTAAAAGTTTTATTGCAAATAAATACACATTAATAATATACTTGTTTCTCTTCTTCGGAAGACTTTGACATTGGATTACCCACGAGTGCCACCACACTTTTATATATACATATAAGTATGGAAGAAGTGGATGAATTGAAATACTCCTATGAAAATAATACAACGTGTATGATGATATCAATATTCCCTTTAAACTGAGTGTGCACGATTTGCCAACAAAGGTCTGGTTATGTGATCTGGAATAGTAACTCTTTACTATAGTAATTTTTTTTTGCCAAAACGGGTTGTTTGATCGTTAGTAAAAAAATATTTACTTTTTGAAAGTACATCCCGTAGTAAACTCATTTATTATTCGATTATCCGAGAATAAAAATGAGAATTAATAGTTAAATATGGCGGACTCTTCACAGCTGTTCCAAAAGTCATCTGACACATTCATACTTTGCAAGTTTCAATATACGACAATTAATCATTCAATATCCCGCTATTTTAGTGATGAGAGTTTGTCTGATGATGATCTCGCTGTTTAATATACATTAGCGCATAATCTGAAAAAATTTCACCACCAAAGTGACAGATTACGAAAGCAGAGGTGAAAAAATGTATCTATATGTATATATTTCATGATTATTTGTCACGCCTATAGACATCTCATCTATGCTTTGACAATAGTAAATTTGACATTCAAACAATCCATAAGCAATTTTAACCATGGGCGTTAGTAAAAAGTTACTAAAAAATTTACTACCGATCACACAACTGGCCCATAGCATACACAAAATAAATATAACGCGCATACAAATATTAAAAAGACTGAAAATTTAAAATTTCAATGTCTGTTTGCACAAGGGGGTCAGGAATCGGGATGTAGGATGGATGAAATGAATTTGGTACAAGGACAAGACAGGATGGGCTCAAGGATCAATCGGTATTATATAACACAAGGTGTTCTTCCTGGTATCCGATTGGTTCGGAGAGAGACTAAGACTAAAAGTCTGACAAATGAAAAATGTGACAATTATATTTTCAAAGAATCTTGTTACCTATCTTTCAGACGGAATTAAATTATTTTATTTGATTCTTTATTAACCTACATTAAGCGCTTTATATAATATATATATATATATATATATAGGTGTAATCTGGATCTGATTAAAGTGAATCAAAGATTTAAATCATACAATCATACCATTCTTCTTAAGTAAAGGAATGTGAAATCTTATCGAATTAACAACCAACACGACAGCTAAAAAAACAATTATTTGTGAAAGTTACAATTTGGTTGATGTGTCATTTTAAATAAAATATTAAACATTTTATTAAGTGTGTACTATTTTGACAATGTTTACTTAAACTAGCAGGCAATTAAATTAGGTTAATCTGTACGTGCACATTTTGAAAAGTTTAGAGCAGAGGTTTCCCAAATGTGGGGTCGTGAGCCAATTTTTTGGTGGGTTTTGATAAATAATAAAATGTGGAATTTGTATGTTAGTTAATGTTACTTCACTCAGCTGAATGAAATTTAACACAAAAATGGGTGGCTCGAAGTGAATTTTAAACTAGAAAAAGTCAACACACTTCAACAAATGAGACCACCCCTGCAACAACACTTATATCGGTTTTTGGCAGATCTGAGTTATGAATGCCACAACGTTGTATATTGTCTTGGGCATCAAATGGTATACTGAACAACCATATAAAATACTATTAAACACAATTACTAAGTGAGCTTCCCTGCAACAACACTGTAAATCATCCAAGATGGCCGGTGCTCTGTCTATTTGTCAATATTTGTAAAAATCGATATGCAGTGTTGTAGGGGGTGTCTCGAATGTATTTAACTCTTTCTTCTCGTGCTTTGTAGATGGTGCCGCCATTCGTGACATCGTACATGTGTGAAGTTGATTTATGAGCAATATTAGGAATCAAAATAAAATATAATTAACAAACTCATTGTATGTATGTATGTGGCTGTCAAAGCCGTCATAAAAAAAAGGAAATAAATTTGTAAAATTATGTTCATTTAAAAAAATTAATGTTGTAAAGTGGTATGAAAATATAATCATTTCACCCCCATCCTTACACATTAATCTAAAATATCAGAATAGAATTAGGTGAGTTCTGGATGTTTGCCGTGTTAAAAAGTGAGTTGTGTGGATCCGTAAAGCCCTGGTCTAGAGAGTTTTAATAATCTTGATTTAGGATAATTATTTCAGATACCAGGCAACCAAGTATTTGTAGATCCCTAGTTGCATCTTATAAAAAAAAATAATATCAAATATTAAGAATTTTTTTATCTGCCGATTTAAAGCATGTATGTGTAGCGCTTGTTGGATTTAAAAGTCTTTAGTATGGATCCTGACATGTGACTTTAGAGCGCACTTTTGGACAAAGGCCTTCTCGCAGACATCACACTTGTGCTTCTTGATGTTATTGTGTATCTTCAGGTGTTCCGTGAGGCTCTTTTTCCGACAGAATGCCTTTCCGCAGAAATCACAGTGATAGTTTTTGATACCTGAAACAGCAGAAACGCGAGTTAGAAAATATTACCGATACGTCTATTCATTTTATATATGTATTCAATATATTAACTATGATAATATGTAATACGATGATTATTTATTGCAATGTAAATTCTAACCATTAATATAAATGAAATTAATCAAATAAAAAGATATACCGAAAAAAAAAAATTTGTTGCTACCGGGATACGAACCTGAATATATTTTTTCAATAAATATATTTCTTCAATATATGTATCCTTCTATTTGATTAATTTAATTTGTATTAAAAATATCACAACAGAACTATGCTCTGAAAATGCAACTTCACAACGAAAATGTGTTCTCTTTAAAAAACACACCCAATAATTAATTACTATAATAAACAATTATCAGTTAATTTTTTAGTATGTATTGTTAAGTTTGAAGGTTTGTATTATTATGGTGAGTTCCTTGAAAAATAAACGAATTGATGTACAGCAACTGACCTGTGTGCTTGGCCATGTGATCCTTTAAACCTTGCTTGGCAAAGAAGCGCTGATCGCAAACAGGACAGGCGACATTTCTAAGTTTTTGATGGAACTTTTGAATATGAACTTTCATTGTGTGTCCGCTGTAGAATATTTTACCGCAAATTTTACAAGGGTGCGTGGCGCACTCCACCCCGTGCTTCAAGCTCAGGTGTCTTCTCCTGGTGACCGAATTGGAGAACCGCTCCTTGCACTCGTAACAACTGAAGAGCTTAAGCTTCTGGTGGTGTACTTTGACGTGCTGGTAGACACTGTTCTGCGATGCGTATTCTCTTTTGCACAATTTGCAAGGGTATTTAGTTCCGGAATGTGTTTTCAAGTGTCCGCTAAAACTCGTCAACTTGATGAATGTCAGGCCACACACGTGGCAAAGATAGTTGGGGAAGTGATTCTCATAGTGTGGAAATAGCTTCATGTGAGTTTCAAATGTTTCGTTGCAGATGGGACATGTTTGGCAGGAAAAATCTAGACGAGGCACGACGAATCTTGTCCATTTCTTACGTAGTTCTATTTCCTTCCAATAGCCAGTTGCTATTTTGATTTGTTCAGAAGTTGTTGAAGATTCTCCATCACTTAAAAGTTCAATGATGGAGTGATTATCAAATGTATTATCTTCAAAATTGTTTGAATAGTCTGCTTCTTCTTTTGAATTGGCAACGCCTGATAACCTTTCACTTGTATTGGGCAATGACAGAGTTTTTGCAGAAATTTGAGTATTTTTGACTGCATCCCCTAAAAATATTTTTGTTTTATTCAAGAAATCACATAATTCTACAACCAAAATTTTGACAAGTGGAAATACAGTATAACCCCGTTTATTCAAAATTCACCGCAAGTTGAAGTTTTAGAGCAGAATGTGGTCCCTCTGGAAAGTTTTCATACTAAATTGTACTTATAAATTGAATATCGTTATTCAAAGCTATTTTTGGACCCTATCAGATGAATTTGTCTATTTTTCGCCTAATTCAATTTTTTTGTCAGATGTCAGCAATCTGGAAAATACACATGCGCTACGCGATGTGCCTGTCCAAAGTCCAAGACCATCAAAATGGGTAGTCCCGCCCTTATACTGATTCACAACGCATAAAGTTAATTCTCATTGTTTGTTTTCTCACTCACTCTCAGTATACTAGAAAAGATGACAAATATATCTTGTGCGTCTTCGATTTGAAATATTTATTTTTTACCGCGAGGCTTTAACTTAAGGTCGCATGCTTTTTTCTCTCGCTCGGTTTCTTTACATTATATATCTCTGCGCTCTTATAGGTAACGCAATTCTCTAGTTCTCCCAGCTGCTAGCTGCGAATGTCAGTGCTTGCCAATCTTCTGTTCCGTATTATTACCACATTATTTTTGTTTACGTAGCGTATGTATATTTTGTTGTACAAACGTTAGTACGCGATTGAGTTCCTCAGACTTTTCCGTGTTTAATAAATTATTTAATTTGTATTAATTTTAATACAGACATTTCTCTTTCTATTTAAGTTTAGTGTCAAGGCATTTTAAAGAATGTGTAGTTAGCGTTTCTCAGATTTTCTCGTATTTTGTTAATTATTTTATTGCCATTGTTTTACGTGTAAAGAACATTATTTGTTTTTCTCAAATATTTACGTGTTAGACTTTTTGAAATTCGCAAATGCGTAGTTTGCGTTCCTTAGACTTTTCCATATTTCATTAAATTTAAATTAAAACATTTTTATAATTTTATATTCTCGATAATAGCATTAATGTGAAACTCGTACAAAATGCCAACTGTTGCTAAAAATCGAATTAATACAAGAGATTGACAAAAAATATTATCTAAAACAAAATTAACATTAATGAGGTTGTCGACAATATTAAACAAGATGACAGAAAGAACTTTAATGTTGAAAGGCGAGTACCAAATGACGCCGCGACCACCACAAAACAAATGTTTTAAAAGCGCTGGAAACTTTTGTCGCTAACTTCAGTGGAGAAATGGCGGGTTGACAAATTCGACAATTGTGTCGTTATTAAAAATAACGCGAAAAGATAGTCTATTATAAGTGTTTTTTTAAAAAAATAATATTGTGATTTGTTTACACTGTATTTTAACAACTTGTTTGTTAATCTTAAATGTGTGGATATAGGTGTATATAATTACTTCGAGTTGCTATGAAAAAAGTTAATATGTAAAAAAGAATCGAATTTTTGAAATTTTTATATTCAATATCCTAAATCGTTATTCGAACTATTTTCTTGATTTTCGGTCACCTCAACTTCGAATAAACGGGATTTTACTGTATACAAAAAAAATAATTATATAATGATTATCATCAAAAGTTGTTACATAAAATGAGAATACACCACAGACCACTAAATAAAGAAACATAAACTAAAACAAATTCCTTGTCCCAAAATGTTCTTTTTGGTGGCATCCACGTAATTACTTTGGTGCCATTTACGCAATCAAAGAGCTCCACGACTTTAAAAAAAATATGACTCGATTGGAACGAAAATTTTAACGCTGACAATATAATAAGCATTAATGTAAAAAATATCTTTAGTTTACACAAAGATTTAATTTTTGAAGAGTAAATACTTTTACTGTTGCATAATCTATCAGATTTATGTTTTGTTGGATATATGTGTGTAGAATACCCCTCACCCCGCAAATAATGTTTCAAACCCCTCTCCTATATATACATTTCATATCATGTCTATTCATTTACTATAAATCAAAGTGGTTCATACAGACTTAAAAAAAATTCATTAAAAAACTTACGACTTTGTGTATCACTCCCTTTATATTGCCCGACCAGGCTTCTAGATTTGCTCAGTAGCTTTTCATTTGTCTTTGAAAAAATTGATTTATTTGTAGAAATTTGACTATTTTTGACCAGCTCCCCTGAAACAAAAAACACAATTAAACTTACAGAAGGCTTCTAGCACTGGCCTTACGTGATATCACCATTTAATAAATCTCTACCGATACATTGCCTTCAATGCAGTTTCTGTATCATCTCTGTCTGGTAAAATGAGTATAAAATGTACATCTAATTGTATTATATCTCACATATGACACAATTGTGCAGGGTTGATGCGCACAGCATCATGTGACTCCAATCGAGTCAAATGATGTGCGCAGTATCATCAACATTGCACCATAAGAGCAGTACAACTCCAAAAATAATAACAATAATTATGAATTAAAATTCAAAGCACCTATTAATGAAATGCCCTAAAGTGATATATACCTGTATATACTTACTATTTTTTAAAGACCTGTGATAGACAGACTTGCCGGCTGCCTCGACTTTTTTGCGGAAGGAATAAGCATCCCTCAAACGACTGATGCATGGTTCGCATATTTCTACAGCTTTCCCACTGGAATTAAATAACTGAAAGCACATAGAACCAACACTATAAAACAAGAATCTAAGAAATCTAACATTAAGATGAAACTTAGATTCATCAGATCTTCTGTCTTCAAAGTCCATACAAGTCAAAAAATAATCAAAATGAGCTTTATCAAAGTTCTTAATGAGTGAAAGAAGCTTCTTTACATTCAGCCGTTCTACAAATCTATTTGATTGGTGATTGAATAGTTTGTGATTTTGAGATCATCGCTAATCCCAAGAATACCATAAAAAAATTAAATTAAATTACTGAGAGGTTTACTTACTTTACTGAAAGTCTCAGTGCATATTAATCACTAATCTAAAGACTCAATTATCTTTTTAAAAAATTGCTTGGTTTACAAACTCTTAATTTAAATTTTACATAGTACATGTATTCCCATACATTTAAATTAATGATAGCACTCCCACTGTTCAGTCTGCTTCCATCCTTCTAGCATTTCAATGACAAGCATAAGTTTCGGTACTAAAATACCATGCCACATGTATTCAATTTTGAATTCAAAATTCAGTATCGTGTCATATTTAATGAACCATTATTATATTTCAACTTCAACAAAAGTACCCTAAAATATCTCACCCGTATATTGAAGCACGTGAGTAACATTTTTTTATAATTTTCAATAACACCATTATTAAAATAATCTCTTTGAATGTTTCTTAAAAATATCCTATTTTTATTGCATATTGCACAAACGCCTGACAGAAACTGCGATTTTATAATCCTAGTACCATGGATTTCTGGTCTGTATGACTCGCTCATAATTACTGGATTAAAAACGAGATATTTTCTTCGGTGTAAATCAAGACTTAAAGAATGAACTTAAGTTTTTATTTTGACACAAAGCAGCACAGTTGTCAATAATGTCAATTGACAACAATTGACAGCTAATCCATAGATAATAAATAACAAAGTAAAGTAACTAGCTATCATAAACATTATTAGAATACATCTATGGAATACATATAGGCTTATCTAAAAAGGTAAAAAATTATTATTATTATTATTATCTAAGTTAAAAAAAATCGTGAAACCCCGATTTTCACGATAGCAGATAGATTGATGTATTGTAAAAATGTAGAGTTTGGGCAACGTAAGAATGCGGCTGGGATTTATGCCACGCATATCCGGCTGATTTAGTTGAATATATTAAAAAACGATCTTATACAACAAAATAATCTACTCGCTTGCAAGCCAAGCGGTGAATAGTTTAAACAAATGCTGATTGGAGTTATATTGGACTAGGCGACATCTCTTCTTCAAATGCGTTTCTGCGCAGATTATTTTAGCAGCATTCTTGCACTAGCCTTATTCCAGAACATTCTGCTGGGTGGGACAATGTTGTATACGAAATCGAAAGAAGGAAATAATATGTCGGTGAATTCTTAATTCTGCGGTGTGGAAGTTGAAGTCGTTTGAGAAGCTGTGTATAATACTGAAAAATTAAGACGGTATCTTTGCACTCATAACCGACGATGAAAGAAGAAAAAATAAAGGAAACCAGTGCACGTTTTGCGGGATTGTTTTATTTCTGAGTTTGTTTATCGATTTTTTTATGTTTTAAATTTGTATCTCATAGAGTTTAATCAAATGAGTCGAATACCATTTATTTTAACCAAATCGGATGATGCAAATCATAAATAGCGAATTTAATGTATTAATTATAAATATATACATATAAAATCAATTTTGTAGAAAAATATTGTTTTTGCGCTACCGGGATTCGAACCTGGATCTCTATTTCCAATCCGGGGAAGTACACTACCAATTGCGTTATAGCGCCAGTATTTTTCATGGCAAATTTTCGAACCTATATGTTACACTTTTTCAAATGAATACATCTGTCTTTCCATTATTTGAAAGCCATTAACTAGCGCAAAAACAATATTTTTCGACAAAATTAATTTTATATGTTTATATTTATAATTAATACATAAAATTAGTATTTAAAACATCACAGACCTATGTTCTAAATAATTACAACTTCACAATAAGAATGTGTTCTCCTTAATAAATAACGAAGTTATTGATGAAACGTTTGATCGTTACTCACCAAACTACTGGCTCAAACGTCCACAACAGTTCACAATCAAATTCTATGCGGTTATTCGTTCTTTAAATATTTCGTATCTTGAAGAATTTGTTGGTTTTTAATAATTTACTCAACTTGATGTGCTTTAGAATGTTTCAAAAATATTTTTCAACGTATGTCGTGGGCTATGAAATCTTATTATCTTTGTATAATATTAAATTCAAACAGTTTTTTATGATTTAAAATAAGAGATCGTATACAATACAATGTTTATAAAATTAATTTATAATTATATGAATTACAAGATTTTCCTCATATTATTATATATTTAATATAAATAAAAACCCAGCTTTGATATCTTATAATATTTTTTATGTAGATAATATTGAAAGTGAGATTATGCAAATTTAATTTAATTTAACGCATTTTGGTAGGTAAATTTGAAAAAATAAAAATGTTCTTAGGTTTTCACGCCGTTCAGAATCTCCTGTATATAGTTTTCTGAACTAATCTACCGTGTATATCTGACCTTTTTGGACGACGTTTCTTGCAGGATCCATCATCAGGGCTGATATGATATGTAATTGTTGGTATTTTGATTAAGAACTGGCTTGCTATACTGTATTTAAAGCTAGGTGAGTTAATTTTAGGTACTGTCTTGCAATATCGTGTCGAAAACAGGTTTTGTGTGAAATAAGTTGTGCTGTGTTATGTATAAGTTCCATCTACCGTCGGATCACTATCTTTGCGGACTTTTTTTAATTTAAAAAATCTCGTGGTATCCTGTAAAGTCGAAGAGTACAATGCAATCAAAATAAAACTGAATGAACAATCAAAATAAAAATACAATGATCTGTGTACAGGATGAGGCAGGGCGAACTAAAAAAAATAGTTTTCATGCAGGGGTGGTATGCTACATGTGTTTGAGATATGTAACGCGTTTTTTTAAATTGTCTTTTACGTTTAGCTGTCATATTTGTTGTTGGGCAATATCTTTTATCTGTGGGGTGTAACCATAGATAAAAAAGATATACTGGTGACACTGGTATGATTGCTGTTGATTAGCAAAATATTATGTAGTAATTTTGTGGAACATTTTACATTAATTCGTAAATTGAAAATAAATCAAAGTCTATTTAGTCTGTCATAAGCTGTCAAATACTCTAAAAGTCATGGGTGAGCGACACAGATCCGAAATTCACGGAACGAGGAATATAAAATCGCAGTCCTTGTCTGGTGTCTGTACAATTTGTAACAAAAGTAGGATATTTTTAAAAGACATCCAGAAAGACTATTTTAATTATGGCGTGATTGAAAATTATACAAAAATGTTGATCACGTGCTTCAACATACGAGTAATATTTTAATTATTTAGTTATTTAGTCTAGTTAATAATGAATTAGAACCGGTAGAAGTGTATGCTTGAGAAGTGTGTATTTTAGTGCCGATGTATCAGATAAAGTATTCAAAAGTGGATGAAAAAATAAAGTTTTTATTCACAAATGACTAATAAAGCCACTAATTACATATTTATTGAATATATTAATAATTTGTATTATTACATTTTATTTTCATCCTGTTTTTCTAAAATATTGCCTGCCTGATGTGCAGGGTGACCAGTTTCACCAGGAATCTCAGAGTTTGAACACCGTCTCTCTAGGCTCCGAGTTATACTAATTTTATAATAATGTCTAAGTTTAATTTAACCGTAATTCGGTTATATCAATGAAAATATAACATATTTCACTAAATACCTACAATCTATTTCTTTCTATCTGAATTCTATGTTTAAGTTTACATAAACCATTTTAGGGTTTACATAAACCATTTCAGGGTTTACATAAATAAACTCAAAGTTTACATAAACTGAAAACTGGTCACCCTACTTGTATGGTGGAGATTTGATTGTGATCAAAATTAAAATTGATGAATGATGATCGGGAGGGAAGTATTTTTTAACACTAATATTAAAATAAATAAAAAGATTATTTTTCAAATTAAATTAATTACTTATATATGTCATACGTAAATCCCAGTTATGTTGAAGTGGGTATTATTTAGTGATGAGATAAACTGTGATTGTGTGGATGGTAAATGATTTAAAGGTTATATTTGGTTTCTAGTTCAATGCTAATAATCAAAGTTACCAATCATCATTAATTACGATCGAACATCAATTATATATCCAAATTTTCAAAATTAAAAATCAATTAAACTTTAGAAGCGAATTCCGATCTACAAGATTTAGAGACCAAATTGATATTCCAAAATTAAAATATACCATAATCCAAAATCACTATATTTATCAAGGCATCAAATTTTTTAACAATTTTCCTATTACAATTAAAGCAATTACAGAATACTACCAATTTGTATCTGAAGTAAAAAATATATACACAGACTAACTGAAACATAAATTATCTCATATATACTCCTTCTCTATACACAAGTCCTACTCTCATAGAGAAGAAATAAATGTTAAATGAAATATAATTCTATCTAAAATGTATTATATTTACTAATAAATAAAAATTTAAAAAAATGTATAATCACAGTATACCTCATCACTAGTAATATTGTTACATTAATAAAAAAATTTGTATAAATTATTTAACTTTATGTAAATATTAAAAATGATTTTATTCCAGCGCAATACTGTACCGCTATACCAGATTTATCGTGTGATTACACAATTTAAGAAAAATACTTTGAAAAGTTATAAAATATATTTTATAATGTTTCAATAAAGCGTAAAAAGAAAATATTAAATGATGCAATATATTATGATTACGAATGATTTCAAAATAATAATATTCAACACGTGTATTAGATATAGAAAATTAGGCGTGTATGTCTGCAATTATTGTCATTCTTTGGATAAGAATACAAACTATATAAATATTACATGAAATATTTAGACTGTTCTGATAAAGTTCCTGTATTATTTTCAGTTGTTCAATTCTGGTGGTAAAGCCATAGAAATATGTGAATCATGCATCAGACGCCTGCGGGACGCGTGCTCCTTCCGCAAGAAGGTCGAGGCAGCAGGGAAGACTGTTTACCAAAAACCTTCAAGCGTCAGTAAGTTTATTACTTATTGGACATGAAATGTAGGGATTGTTAATATCCACAAACATCGACTGTCTCAAGGTGTTAAATTGGATATGAAGCCTGGCGTGTCATCTTAACAATCTTCATGTCTTCAATCCTCAGATGAAGAAGAAGTCCTGTGTCCTATTTTTATAGTGCAAGCTTCTGCATCATAGCTTAAAATAGTAAATATATTGATGCACTTCTTTTTGTATTTTATTTTCATTTCTGTATATTTTTCAAGTGAAATTATTCAAGTTTAATAATAGGTAAGTTTTGCTTGTTTCGTTGTGAAATAAAAACAATGTTTTGTTTCAGATCAACATATCAAAACTAGCCATGTTTCTACAAATAAGACTTCTTCTAAAATAAATGAAAACTTATTATATAAAAGCAATAATTCATTGGCTCGCTCTAAAGAAAGTCTTCCTCAACTTCGTAAGCAATTTAAAAAAATAATTAATTATGTATTAAAAAATATATTCTTAGACTTCATGTTTAAGACCTTTTTGTAGTCTAGTAGAATCTAACAGTTGAAGTCCTATAATGATTTTGTTGTGAAATAAATTTGTTTTGTTTTAGGAGATCCAGTTAAGAGTCGCCACATTTTTGCACGTAAGTCTTTTTTGGAACAAATGAAAAATGATTAATTAACACTGGCTCATTGTAATGATTTTCAGAATTATTAAGGAAGTACATTTTTACATTTTTCTAAACTTAAAGTTGATTTTCTGAATTATTTATCAGTTATAATAATCATAATAGTCAAATATTGTATTATAATATATATGCAATATTGTTATTTTAGGAGAGAAATCCAAACTTGATGACATTTCTAAAAATAGGCCCTTGCCACTCTTGGCTAAGTCAAATGAAAAGTTATCAAATGAAGGCACTGTTGTCGCTCAAGCAAAAGACAGCGCATCCTATTGCGGAGGTACGGAAGACAATGATGTGAAATTTAGTGACGATATCATTGAGATTTTAAGCGACGGAGAATCGTCAACAACTTCAGAACAGATGAAAATTGCAACCGGATATTGGAAAGAAATAGAAGAACATAAGAATTGGAAAAGATTTGTCGTGCCGTTTCTAGAGTTTTCCTGCAGAGCGTGTCCCGTTTGCGGTGAAAAGTTTGAAACATATATGAAGCTGGCTCCACATTATGACAATCACTTCCCCAACTTTCTTTGTGAAATATGTGGAATGGCATATGTCAAGTTAAAGACTTACACTGCACATATGAAAATGCATTCCGGTGTTAAGTACCCTTGCAAACTCTGCAACAGACAGTACGCATCGCCAAACGGTGTCTACTCGCACATCAAAGCTCACCACAAGAAGCTCAAGCTCTTCAGTTGTTATAAGTGCGATGAGAGATTTCACAGTGCGATCACTAGGAGAAAACATCTTTCCACGATTCATGACGTCCAGTCCTTAACGCATCCTTGTCCAAATTGTGGCAAAATATTTTTCAGCGCGCCCATGATGAGAATGCACATTAAAAAGACGCATCAGAAACTAAAAAATTTTGACTGCCCTGACTGTGAGATGCAGTTTTTTGACAAACGAGCGTTAAATGAACATGTGACCAAGCATTCAGGTCAGTTTTTTGTTTTATTTATTTTATAAATACACGTCTGTCATTACACACATTATTTGTAAAAAAAATTTGCACCATATTATATTTACAATATAATACACTATTTTACGCATTTTTTACAATATTTTTATGCTCACTATTATCACTACAACTAGGTATGTAGGCATGTAGGTAACAACTGTTCACATTTACAACCGTTATCGTTACCAACACTCCACCCTCAGTACTATCAAATCTGCATCCCACCGTCATCAGCAAGGAAGAAATAATTAACATTATAAGATATATCACGTTGTCTACCTCTAGCGTCAAGTGAGCAACTGTAGAACTATGTTGATAACAAACTATGCAGAAATTATAAAACTTTACATATTTCATTCAATTAATTCAATTAAAATAAACTACAATAGTGAGGAGATTGTTTACCAACCAGTTCACTTTATGACCAAGTCAGTGAAATGGAAATGAGGACTGTGTTCACTTTGTTCCCTGCTGTCGTCCTCCTTTTGATATCTTTCAATGTCTAAATTGCCTTAAATATAATAATGTTTGCGGGCTCATATGATATTGTTTAAATTTTTACTATCATAGATTCTTATCATTAATTTTTTATTGTATGTTTAATATTCAGGCCTATTCTCAAAATTGCAATATTGAAATGAAGGTGATTGTTACACCAACCCTCAAAAATAGTGTTATATTTGAATGAGAGAAAGGGAGATAAACGTACCATAATCTGTCAAAACTATCCGTCTATTTTTGAGGGTTGGTGTAACAATCACCTTCATTTCAATATTGCAATTTTGAGAATAGGCCTGAATATGTTATGTATGAATTAGCTAACGCTGGACCCCATGTGTTCACAAATTTAATAGTTTTGGAAACCAAATAAAAAAATCATCAACAGTATGTATCCGAACTGCCAAATTTTTTTTATATGAAATTAATTTTTTAAGTTTCACGTTTGGTATTTAACATTTAGAATTTTGTGAAAGTGAGCAAAATAAACTAAGAAGACAGTTAAAAAAATATTTTTATTTCCAGTTTTTGTATTTTTTATGGTTCCGTTATCTTAAATACATAGTCAGTCTGTATATATAGTATAGTAATTTATTACTATAATAATAAATATCTGCACCTACTTTTATTTTAATTTGAACACTTGCATTAGTTATTTGTTTTCCGCAGGTGTTTTGCTAACTTCAACATGGTTTTCCGGAAGTATTAAAGTGTTAACATGATATATCGTTTGTATAAATAAATTATAGCGCTTTATAAAACAGATTACTTATTTTATACAAATTATTTGTTCATTTATTTCAGGAGTCAAGAACTACCACTGCGATTTCTGTGGGAAGGCATTCGGCCGCAAAAAAAGTCTCACGGAGCATCTAAAAATACACAACAACATCAAGAAGCATAAGTGTGATGTCTGCGAGAAGGCATTCGTACAGAAGTGCGCTCTGAAGTCACACATGAGGATACACACTAAAGATTTTTGATTCTGATAATATTGTGGATTTCTTTGTTCCCTTTTTTAAATCTAATAATCCATCATCATTTTTTCAATTCAATCTATAGTTTTTTTAAGGTAATTTTGGGTGTATGGATGTGGGTGGGGATCTAGTCTTTATTCTAATGTTACCCGTTTTCCCGGGGGGGATTGGTTTTACACCGCTGGGTGATGGATTTTAAGTGGTCCAATATGTAAATTTATTGTATATAGCAGCGGTTCCAAAACTTTTTCAGTTCACGGTGCCCTGGTGCATCAGGATTTTTCAACAATGCCCTAATTGTGCTTATATGAATGTGTTTCATTCCCTCTGCGTATCCATGCGAACTTGTCGATATTATCTCCATGGAAGTATTTTTCAATCTAGTTGATAAGGTATGATAGATGCTCTTCAAAAACAAAATTTAAGTCACAAGAGAAATCAACCGCAGAGGTCACAAACTGCCAGTATCTGTTAATTTTTCTTTTCTGTGGTTTGTTACGTTGTGCGCTGTCACCAGTGGATGGTATGCCAGCGCACCACGCCACCAGCTAGACTCAGTCTGTGGGTTGAAAAAACATTGATGTTGGAATGCCTGTCTCAGATGGATGTGGGTGGTCAGAATAATGCAAAACATTTTTTCACTAAAAACAATTTAATCATATAAAACATAACAACCCGACATTCTAAACACAATAACTGTCTTTGGCATCTTCTTTCTTCATTTTAAACTCTCCTCCTAGTGAGGACACACAATGTTACCGATTTAGCACACCTCGATTTCTACCCAGTTAAGTCACGGGGTCCAGGCGCCACGCCCTGTACCAGAAGTGATCTCTTCCTAACCCGTTACTCCGATACCATCTTGTCACGGTGGAGTCCGTCGAACCCATCCGTCTACCATCGCTTACATGCAGTCTCCCCGCCAGTCCCAGCAAAGAGATTGTTCTCACGCGCGGGTAGATCAAGGCTTCGACCCGCTTGGATCCACCACGCCTTGTTCAATCTTATCTTTTCGATTTCTTTTCGCCATTCTGCCTGGCGAGACGCCGTCCGGTGCTCCACCTCCGCCGCGCGCTCGCACTGAAGTCCCCCACTACTCTCCCCACCGGCCGCGCCTACTCGTAACGGTAGATGGCGCCCTCGTTCTTCGCGCGCTCATTTTGAAATGTCACAGGTTATAATTTTAAAATCTCAAACAATTAAAATTATTAGGATTCTTATTGTGAAGTTGTAATTATTCAGAACATAGGTCTGTGATATTTTAAATATGAATTAATTATATTAATTAGAAAGATATATATATAAAATCAATTTTATCAAAAAATATTGTTGTTGCGCCACTGGGATTAGAACCTGGATCTCTTTCCTAACCGGGGAAGGTGCATTATCCAACTATGCTACAGCGACAATTTTCGAACCTATATGTTACCTTTTTGATATACCAACTATCGATATTTTTCGATAAAATTGATTTTATATGTATATCTTTCTAATTAATATATTTAATTCATATTTAAAATTAAATTAGCAATATTTAAAATCTTCTTGATAAGCAATTTCAAAAGATGTAAGGCACCCGGGCGCCGCAGTGCACATTTTGAGAACCGCTGATATAGAATGTTAAATACAAATTTGGAAGTGGGTAAGCATTCAATAATAGGAAATAGCCTCTACATTTTGGGGCAATTTGAAAAGCTTTTTAATTCATCAAATAATTCCTAAAATATATTTCATGATTTAAATTAAAATTTTAAGACTTATGAATGAACAAGGTGTTACAAATATTACTTGAGAAAGAAAATTGATAACTAATGGAGAAAGGGTTAATTAGGAGAAGATCCAAAACCAAGGCGAGGAGATCAACTTTATGAGTTCACAAATTTTAATGTGTTTTTTGATAAACGGCAATAAAATAATAATGATAAAATATATTTTAGATTAAATAAAACACAATCACTTTGTATAAAACCACAAATTTTATTAAACGCCAAACAGCTTCGCTTACCCAAGCTTCGTCAGGGCGTATTTAAAACTAATAATAATAATAAATACAAAAAGAGTGCACATAAGTATAACAAGACAGAATACATATACATTTAGAGAACATCAAAGAAGGGGAAAGTACAATGTTGATGGATATTAAATTATTTTAAAAGGAGACATACCTAATATGGGGCTAATGGATAAATTTATTTGGTTATTAAGTTGGTGTTTAATAAAATTTATAGTTTTATACAAAGTGATTATGTTTTAATTAATCTAATATGTCAAACTATAAAGTGATTTCTTTCTAAGAAAATATATATTTTTTATTTTACTAACTGAAACATCAGTAGTATTTAGAGCCGGACTTCACATCTTGTAAACTTCTATGAAAAATAGTAGTCATATTATGAGATCACTATTTTTCATTAAAATAAATATAGAATTTCAATCTGCTTTCACTATAAACAACTTTGTTGTTGATGTAAGTTCAATAAATTTATTTTAATGGTTAATTGTTTTTTATTTTTAAATATTTGTGACAAAATCATGATTTTGTTGTCACAAGAACCTTCATGAGTTAACAGAAATATATCTTTTGAAATGTAGTGAAACGACATATTACATATGTGATCAATAGCCATTTTACTTACTTACTATACTAAGATCAGAAAGGTAAGATGAAGAAAGGATTTGGTCATATGGAACAGGTGAATGAGAAGAGAATGGTAAGAAAGATATATGACGCGAGTATTGATGGCACCAGAAATAGAGGACGTCCACGAAAGACTTGGCACGACCAGGTAAACCAGGCACTGGTAGATGGTCCTGTTAGAAGTCTCAATAATCAGTGAGCTTGTATGATTGTAGATGAGGCGAGAATTGTGTGTCAGGAGAGAAGAGTGGTGGTAAGTTAGTTAGTTATCAATAGCCATCCTTTAATACATTTTGTATACGCCAATGTCACATTGGTACTAAATACATACTCATGTTTTGTTTAATTTTCGTTAAAGTTTTGCTCCCCAAATTGACTTAAAGACCAAAATTAATAATTTAACTGAAATTAAGAACATATATTAATTAATACAAATTAAATGTATCAATCAGAAAGATATACGGATAAAATCAATTTATCGAAAAAATATTTTTGTTGCCACCCGGACAATATTGATTTTATCTGTATATCTTTCTAATTGATGCATTTAATTTGTATTAAGAATATCACAGAACTATGTTCTGGAAAACTACAACTTCACAATAATAATGTGTTCTTCTTGAAAAAAATTACATAAATTATACATTTATTTTAAAGTCTTCTTCGGCGGTCTCTCATTGCTAGAATGACATCTGCCATCCGCGGTTTATGTGTTATGTGTCGTCATATGGCTGAGGAGCCTATTTCTAAACGATGGATTTTCATTCTCTTCCCTTTTACTCAGTTAAATTAATTCCTCTTCCGTTCATATATTTCCCCGGCACAGTGACAATTGACGCCATTGCACTCAGTCATGGGTTATGGTTTCCCCGTTATTAAGGTCTACATCACTTTTTTCATACTGAAACTTTTTCCCTGATCCACTTTCCATGGACTTATTCTACACTAATTGTACAGTCACTTATTGAGTCTTCCTCTTCGTATTCATGTCCACGTGAGACCAGCTGTGGTTTGGAGCCCAACCCTGTTCCAGATCATGGGGGCAGTCTCTGCAGCTTCCCTATGCCGCCAGCCACATGTGCTCCTTGGGTGCGTCCAGTCATTGCGTTTGCCATGATGGATAGAATGCCGTCACACCCTTCTCGGGACTGTGGCGGAGAGTAGTAGTAAGGCGGTGGTGGCTCCTCGAATACCTTCTACCTATGAGGTACTTGGCAGCCTCATGTCAGAGGCTTGGCAGTGTTCTACTGTCACTCAGAGAAAGCAGGTGGCGCTGCCAGGAGACTTGAAAAGAGATGTTCTTAGGTTTTCACGGCTGTTCAGAATCTTCTGTGTATAGTTTTCTGGGCAAATCTTTTAATGCTTTTAATGGACCCTGTAATGGGATCCAAAACGCCGGCTAGAAAGGTCAGCAGATTAGCCCAGAGAACTATACACAGAAGATTAAAAAGAGATACTCGAGAGTAGAACTTTGTGATTAGTGACTCAGAGATTAGATAGAAGAGAGTTGAGAGCGCTAGGTAGGCGGCATTTGTTTTTCGATTTTAGCTCATGGGCCTCTGCGTAATCCTCTAGGCGGTTAACAGTTGAATTACTGAAGGTTAAAAAAGCCCAGGTGTGTACGTGTTCCCAGCAACAGATTATTTCCAAGGTTCCAAAGGCTAGTGAAAACAAAATTCAGATTAACTGACAACACAATAGGATCACCACACACATGGGGCACTTGGGTAAGGGCAACGTGTTGAAACATGGACCCTGAAGGCAAGAGATGAAAGATGCCATTGAGATGTAGTGTTAGAGACTCGTATTATGTATACTGTGAACAGCAAGACACAAATCTTTCCATTCTGCAGGACCTTAACTTCAAAAACAGACTTTCAACCATTTATCAAAGACGAATCCTTCAATTTTTTGAAGAGAAGATACTTGGAGAAACTTGTTGTGATGGGCCGTGTCGAACGATGGAGAGGAAGAGGAAAACCACTCCAGCCATTGAACTGACCGAGTGAAAAGGCAACAGGCACTTCTTTGGTGACGGCTCGAAGATCTGCTGAATGCCGAGAATTGTGGAAGAACAGGGCGGGAGGTCATGGAGATCACGATCTTCAGTCATGAGGGACTGACGTGGACAGCGGCATAAATTAAAAAATTGGGCCCCAATGCAAAATGGAAAAAAGGTTTCTCTAGATATGTATGTTTTGTATACAAGAGAAACACCAAATGCATACATAACTTTGAAAAATAAATATAAACATTTTCATTAAAATTACAAACATAAACATGGAAAAAGTCACAATATATCGTAAAAAAGTAAAAAGATTAATGCGGGAATTAATTATTCAAATAAAGCGTAAGGTGTAAAGTGGAGTACATGGATAATAAGTAATATATGATAGTCATAGAAAATCTTTTTTTTGGAGAATAAGTTTAGGAATAATAGTACTAGTAA
This sequence comes from Eubasilissa splendida, assembly GCA_031772225.1. NCBI lineage: Eukaryota > Metazoa > Arthropoda > Insecta > Trichoptera > Phryganeidae > Eubasilissa > Eubasilissa splendida. The sequence goes on from CM062868.1 coordinate 2,385,152, forward strand.
ATACTGAATATAATAGAGATAACTTAAATTTTTTAAATAATAACTCCGAGAATATTACATAAAATTACGTAGCACGCACCGACAACAGTTAGAGAGATAAGACGCGATTGAAACACACTGTAGCACGCTCGGCGAAGAGAAGAGATCTAAGACGCGGCTCATTCAAATACGTACGTCATATCTGCCGTTACCTAATAAGGGGAATTACCTTATAAAATGGTCCCGATTGTCTATGGAAAAACATCATTTTCTCTACTTTTTACTGTCTACTATTGTTATATATTTGTTGCGCATTGCATTCTTTGGGTTATTTACGAGAATTACATTGAATATCCGCTCAATATTATTAATATTTTATAAATAGTTTTAAAAATTTAATTTTTGGGGTTATGTTGTACCCCGTTCCGGAACGGGAGCGTTAATCATTGGCTAATCTACAAAGTGCAGTCATATCTGTGATATTTCGAGTGAAGAAAAAATTCTAATTGTCTATGAATATTAGCTGTCAAGTCTGTCAACTTTGCTTTCGCTCCTTTATGTCAAAAAGGAAAAATTTCGGTGTTGACGTTATTTTTATATTGAATGATTTGTTTTACAAATCATTTAACACCTTTTCTTTTTTAATTGTATGTACTATAAATCATGGCTGAGCCGTACAAATCCGAAATTCATGGAACGAGAATTATAAAATCGCAATTTCTGTCGGGCGTTTGTGCAATTTGTAGTAAAACTAGGATATTTTTAAAAAATATCCAGAAAGATTATTTTTATAATGGTGCAATTGAAAATTATAAAAGAATGTTAATCACATGCTTCAATATAAGGGTAACGTTTTAATAATTTAAACAAGGTTTATTTGTTTATAATAAATGATTAGGCGATTTGGAATACTTGGAAAGAATCATTATAGTTGTTGTTATCAGAAACCTGTCCAGGTTTGGTCATGTGAAACTGATGAATGAAAAGAGGATGGTAAGAAAAATACACAGTGCAAGGATTGATGAACAAAGCAAAGACCTGGCAAGACTAGGTAAACCAGATATTGGATCAGCAATATATGTTTTCTACTAAGGTATGACAGCTCACTTACTGAGAACAGTCAACCAGTAATAAAGGCTCTAATGATAGGTGTTTATTTAAAAATTATAATCTAATGAATATTTACTATTATTTGAAAGTTCATGTTATTACTTTTCTTTGTGAAAGCATGCATATGAAATTTTTTCTAATGGTTGGATAAAAGACGGATATTGAATCACACAAAACACATGCAAAACGTCAACACAGTACAAGAATATTCTAAAACTACTACATAAATCCAATTGACAAACACACTAAGCCACGCACAGATGTATCAAACATTACTAGCTTTAAAACTTGTCTAATTGAAGACGTTGCCCGAACAACGATGTATGGCACATTTTGGTGATTTTACAGGAACTGAGAAAAACTGTTTATTTGATCTAATAATGGGGGAAAATAATATTAGATATGTGTTTTTAATACATTATAAATGATAATAATATACTTTTTATCAAATGAAAAAAAGAGGATTGAGGCACATACAAAACTTTTTTTCAGTAGAACAATGCTGTACGGCATGTGCTTGACAATGTTGTTCCATAAGGTGAAAATAAAAACAGATTATATTATATGAAAGCTGTGTTTATTTTAAAAGAACAAAGAATACATATCACTCGCTTGCTAGATTTTTATAAAACAAAAAATGTAAGAACAATATAATAATTACATTCAAACTGATGTTTGACAAAGTTTAATGAAAAAAATGTGGTGTACAGCATAGTTCTACTCACATCAATTGAAGTTTTTTTTGTAGCAACGGCTACTCCTCTCTTCCAAATATGTGGTTGGCTACAATCTTTCTCTTGATATCTCCAGTTTGACATGTTATTTTTTCTTTTCCTTTGTTTATTTAATCTCCGAGCATCATTCGGTGAGAGAACCACATCTGATAAGTTCACCATCTTGGGTGGTTTACAGCGTTGTTCTACCACAGGGCATATTTCAATATGCCGTGACTCCATCAGGTAGTAGAATTTCGAACTACAGACTACACCAAAATGTGTGTAATTCGGCATACAACAATGTTATCTACTTAACTTAACACAGTCCAAAATGTGCCGTACATCGTTGTCCGGGTGACATCTTCAATTGTAGATGTTATTTTTTAAAGCCTTGTCACATGTAACATACCATTCCTGCATAGAATATTTGTTTCTGGTTCTTCTCACCTCACTACATATACAGATCATTGTGTGTATTATACAGTAGAAGCCGGTTATAATGCGCATTTGGATATACCGTGGGTATTTTTTGTGCCATTTTTGTTTTAAGGCACCCAGCGTAAAAAACACATACATGTACGGCAAGGTAAATTAATATAGATCTTAAAAGAAATAAAGAATGTAACTATTTACTAAAATAATTTATTATTGTGGACGGGTTCATAAATAACAAAAAAATTTGTTATGTGTTAAAATTCTTACAAATCGTTATATTTTCATTCCTAAATATATGTGATAGTTAACAGAGATTATTCCTTTTTTAAGTGCTTAATATATTATGTTCATTAAATTTAAATATTTATTTTAAAAGAATTGTTATAATTTATGAATTATGTGAACAGAATTGATTTTAATTTATATTTTATAAAAATAATAAAGAAAATTTAAGAATGTATTGTTTTTCATTGAAAATAATCATCATTTTGAACAATTTGTTTATACTACGGTTATCATATAACGCGGGTCAGATATACCCCCCCGCAAACCATCATTATAACCGACTTCCACTGTATTTTGTTTTGGTCTCTTCAAACACGATTGAATTTTATTTTAAATTCAGATTCTTTTGTTTTGCATAAGTATTTCTTTGTTGTTGGTGTCTACAAAGGTACTAAATACCTGTAACAATGTTCGTCCCACCTGCCAACCTCCTATAAATGAAACACACATTTAAAAAAAAAAAAAGTTCTGTGTAAAATTGATAAATTTTGATGAAAATATGATATATGAAGTGATGAGTGTGTATATAGAATGCACTTACACACATATTGAATGTTTTGGTCACCAATGTAAGAATATTAGGACCGCCGTGTGTTGGAGTTCTTACATTGGTAATGCTTTCAGTTGTTCAATTCGGGTGGTAGACCTGTAGAAATATGCGAATCATGTGTTGGTCGCTTGAGGGAGGCTTGTGCGTTCCGCAAGAAGGTCGAGTCAGCAGGGATGACTGTATACCACAAATCTTCAAAAAGCAGTAAGTTTATTTGAATTAATTGCATATAAATACTCCAGAAAGGCATTAAATACATCAATACCGCCCCGACACACCAACTGACTGAATTATTACAGTGCGCACTTCACTTTATTTATAAAAGTGAAAATAATTTGATATATGTTATTATTAGGAATCAGAACTATCCAAATCGACAGTGAACTATTGGGACGACATCTGTTTTTAGATTTTTGAGGTTTTGCAATACATATTTGTTTTTGATACTGTTGAAGTTCAGAGCATTGTGGACAGATCTGGGTGTTTATTATTATACATATAGTAATATAAGTATATAATGTTTTGTTTTAGGGGATATTGTCAAGAATAACAGTATTTGTGCAAACAAGACAATGTGTCCTAAAACAAATGAAAAATCACTAAATAAAACTGGCAAACTGGTAACTAGATCTAAAGAAGCTGTTCCTCAACTTTGTAAGTATTTTTATTAAGACATTAACATTTCATGGTGATATGTTTTAATCAATCAAAGGTTCAAAAATGTACAATTAAAATCATTATGAAAGCTTCGAGCTAATGTTTCTATTTGTTATTCTACCTCTCAAAAAATTGAAACTATTTATTTTAATTCATATCATGCCTAAATTATTCATGAACTCACCAGTGGCGTTATTTACGCATAATATCACCAACTGAAAGCTTCAGTCAATATACTAGAGCTCTATGGTAAATTTTCCGCCAATCATTGACATTTCTAAAATTAGTTCAATTCAACTGTTTTTATTTTTGCTACTGGTTTTGTTTTAATCATAAAATACTGATATTGTGAAAACTGTTCAACATATATATTGTCTTATTGTCATTATAAATGTTCTTATTTGACTGACAAGATATTTCGATTGAAGAAATATACATCTCTATGGCCGGAACAGAGAGTTGGAGTTTTGCTAGCATGGAGAAGCATCAGATTTACAAGCTAATATTAGTTATCTGAAGTGATTGGTGCTAAACCGACCTTAATTGAACTCGCTTGATTTTTTTCTATGCATATTGATTAAATGGGATTCATAATCAATGTGCGGATGTGCGTGCGCACATGATTTAACATCATAATGCACACAATTCTTAACAAGACTTCTTCTTTATGTGCGGCCTTCTATCATAGGTTGGCGACCAAGTTACTGTATGTTGATTTATCCTGTGCAAAATGTATAAAAACATTTTAGACATTGATCCACTTTCTACACCTCTGCTGCCTTCTATCTTCCCCCGCATAGTGAGTTGTAAAGATCATAGTTTTCATTACGGAGAATGTGATCAAAGTATGCAGCTTTCCATGATAGTTATTAGTTCTCTTTACTTATTTATGCGTTTTAATAAATCTTCATTAGTAATGTGGTTGAGCCAGGCCTTACTAGTAGCCTTATACTGGTATGGTAATATTTTTCGTATTTACTCTCTCAGTGCAAAAATAATGGCAATGGTCCTTAATATTGTATAAAAGATTTTTTATGATCCAAAATTAGAGGGTACATTTTTCATAATCATAATCCAGAGTGTAATATAATAAATATGAAATGTTTGCTGTTTTAGGGGAGAAAGTCAAAAGTTCTATACACAAATCCTTGCCTAAAGTACATGAAAAAGTATCAAATGTTGACAATATTGCCATCGCTCAAGAAAAAGAGAGTGCATCATATTGGGGCAACTTAGAAGACAATTACACTTGTGACAATGACTCCATAATTGAAGTTTTGAGTGATGGAGAATCATCAACAACTTCAGAACAGATAAAAATTGCAACCGGTTATTGGAAGGAAATAGAACTACGAAAGCAATGGTCAAGATTTGTCGTACCTCGCCTAGATTTCACCTGTACAACATGTCCCGTCTGTAGTGAAAAATTTGACACCCACATGAAGTTGTTTCCGCATTACGAAAATCATTTCCCGAACTTTGTTTGCCACGTTTGTGGACTGGCTTATGTTAAGTTGACGAGCTTTACCGCACATATGAAAATGCATTCCGGAATTAAATACCCTTGCAAGCTTTGCAACAGGCAATACGCATCACAGAATGGAGTCTACGCACACATCAAGGCTCACCATGAAAAGGTCAAGCTCTTTAGTTGTTACGAATGCAAGGAGAGGTTCTGCAACTCGGTCAGTAGAAGGAGACATCTCACTACGGTCCACGGCATCGAGTGTCCAACACATCCTTGTCCGTCTTGTGGCAAAATATTCTTTAGCGGGCACACAATGAGAATACACATCAAAAAGACGCATCAGAAACTCAAAAATGTGGACTGTCCCGACTGTGATATGCAGTTCTTTGATAAGCGAGCTCTTAGTGATCACATGGCCAAGCACACAGGTCTGGTTTGGTATAATTTTGTAATAAATCATTTTGTAAACAAATCATTAAAACAATTTCACAAAATATAAAGAAATGCAAAAATTTTTAATAATATAATTCTGTATCAATGTTTTCAGGTTTTCATGGCTGTTCTGTGTAGTGTTTTCTGAACTATTCTGTTGTGTCTCTCTGGCCAACTTTTTGGAACCTATTACAGAGTCCATATAAGAGATGGTGAAAAGTAGCATACAGCAGAAAAGTCCAGAATTGGAAATTGCATTTTATCATCTATCATCTAGTAAACATTTTTTGTATTTTTATACAGAAAATTTTATTTATTTTTTAATAAATAAAATAATAATTTTTCATATTTCTGCAAATCTTATATGGCATATATGAAACTTAATCGTCTTCCTTTTCATTCTCTTATGTCAGTAAAGACACAGTGACCTCAATCAGATAAGACATGGCTCATAATGCACCCCCACAAATCTCAGTCCTCGGTAGCTCTTACGGCTGACTCAAAGCAGATGCAACGCATACATCCCCCATTGTGGTACTCTTCCAGGTCTTCTTTGTCCTAAAATTGCACTGCATATTGACACATATTTAGACCAAAACTTAAAAAATCATTTGTCTATCGTGTACCATAGATAAAAGTTTGGCATGGTTGAGTTTGTTGCAGGATTGAGGTATTTGTATGTCGTGTTATCCACGGGATACGTAATGTTATTCTTAAATATAGAGGACACTAAACGTACAAATAAAAACTGTTAGCTCAAAGAGATTTTATACGTAGATATTATGCATGAGGTAGAAATAGCAATACATATAACAAGATTGTTTTCAGATTCATTGTATTTCAGGTATTAAAAACTACCACTGCGATTTCTGTGGGAAGGCATTCTGCCGGAAGAAGAGCCTCACGGAGCATTTGAAGATACACAACAACATCAAGAAACACAAGTGTGATGTCTGCGAGAAGGCCTTTGTCCAGAAGTGCGCTTTAAAGTCACACATGAGGATCCACACTAAAGATTATTGATTCTAATATGAATTGGAAGGGCTATTTTGCTGATTCGGTGTAAATTATACACGCAGTCTTACTAAGGCAACTGAATATGGGTCAAACTAATATTTTTCAACTCGGGAAATGAAGTGCGGCATCCAGTGGCGTAACTATGCCAATGCAGCCAATGCGGTACATTGGGGACCACGATAGAAAGGGGCCCAAAAGTATCCATACTTTACGAGTACCGATAATTTTCACAGCGCTAATGTGGACATATTTATTTAAAACCATCACATTAAGAAAATGAAATAAAATTTAAAAAATCATTTCTCACATGTATTACGTAAATACATTACCGATGTGTACAGTGACATTCTGCTAATATGACGGTTATGGAATTGCCAAATAGCGAAAATCGTTGTAAAGCTATGCAAGGATTTTTTATTTTTATTATTTTTTTCATGACAAATGTGAATATTATAGAAGAAAATAGACCAATTTTAACCATATTATTTAATGGATAAAACCGCACAATATTTTTATATTTCTTTTACAGTACATGTTATAGAGGGCCCTTTGTTGATTTTGCTTTGGGGCCCAATTTTCTTAGTTACGCCGCTGGTAGTAAGACCTGACAAAAATTATATTTGCAACAAGCAGAAAACACATTAAATATGTATAATATATATATAATTAATTTAAGGTTTCTGCGAGCACTAGTGTATGCAACTGGTGTCTCTTCTAGGTTAGATCATGTTTTTTGAAGATGGTTTCGGCACGGTAACATGTACCACTGTCAAAGCGTTGCCTGAAAAGTTACGGTACAACTGTACTTGTTCGCGGGAGATATGAATCGTGAGTTGAGTTAAACTCAAATTGTGGAGGAACTAATTGTTTATACTATGAATAATTAAACTGACCTTATGAATTATGAGGGTATAGAGGATGCCCTAGACTAATGACGTGATAACAGAGTATTATTCATAAGAATTTGGCACGTATTCCGCAATTGATCTATTTCAAAATCTCTAATATCTTATATACAAGTCTTTTAACAATTTACTATCATCACTAGTCCTACGTTCTAAAAATGGTATTGGTAATCTTATTTGTATAAAATGTAAAATGGACAACTCAATCCTTCAAAGTTCCATTACAATGTTTCTTCTTCCCCTACTATGCCGATCGAGGATTTAATTTGGAAATTGTGTATCTTAAAATAAGATATATGTAATAGTACCAGGTACATTTCACATTTATTTTTAAGATAATTTAATGTTTTGTAAATATATATCTCAAGATTTATTGTTGACTCTTATAAGCTTCCATTTTTCATTAGGTAGAGGTTCAAAGTGGCAGTTCACACCAGTATAATCAATTTTTAAAATGTGGGATCATTTTCATCAAAAAATTTCCCTTAATATTAGTATTTCATTTGTTTCATTGTATTTATATTGTAATAAAGCATGTGGTTTTATAACATGAATTTAGGGGCCATGGTGTGGCCAAATTTTTTATAAAATTCTAATATTCGAACCTCAATTATTTATACATAATTGTAATTAATTAATACATATACTGTAAGTGGTAACAGTACAATACTTACATGGGGAAAGAAAAAATTCACTTTAAGATTATAATTGGGATGGTAGGTGTCAGTGATTATAAAATAAATATATTTCGACAGCATGAATGTAAATTTAACTAAAGTAGAAACCGGTTATAATGTGTCTTTTATAACGTGCATTCAGATATACCGCAGATATTTTTTTGCCATTTTTGTTTTAAGGCGCCAAGCGTAAAAAAACACCTACCTAATTAAAATAGATCTTAAAAAAAATAAAAAATGTATCTTTTACTAAATTAATTTATTATCGTGGACAGTTGCTTGTAAAATATAGTCTATGATAACAGATTCCTAATTTAAGTGTTTAATATGTTATGTTCATTAAATTTAAATATTTATTTTCAAAGAATTGTTATAATTTATCAATTATGTGAACAGAATTGATTTTTATTTATATTTTATTAAAATGTATAAAAATAATAAAGAAAATTTTAAAATGTGTTTTTCATTGAAAAGATCATGATTTTGGATAATTCGTTTATATCATATAACGCGGGTCAGATAAGCCCCCCGCAAACCCGCATTACCGACTTCCATTTCAAATATTATGTATAAAAAAAAATCTTTAAAAGTTATGTTAATTTATTAAATAAATAATATATATATATACAATTATTACTATCACATTATTCGTGTTGACTTTCATTGTGGATGAGTTCAGAACTGGAAAAAACATTCTGAGTGTCCCCAAGATCAGCCGTGGCCTTGAGCTTCGTTCGACGATTCCTCTTTTTGGCCATGGCGCAGTCCAGAGAGATTTCTGGAGCTAGGGATACTCCATGCACGTTACTCTCGTGATCATTGCGGTGGGCTTTCCTCCCAAACTTTGTGCCGCACACTCGGCACTCAAAGTTCTTTTCCCCCGTATGCGTAAGCATGTGGTACACCAGATTACTAAAATTATAATTAATTTATATTCCAAACGTGGGACGCCATTTTATATTGAAACAGATCTGCTATGATGCTATATAGGAATAGAGGATGGGAGAATATAGGACCTGGCTCATCATATCTTATCACTAAATGTAGCAAAGCCGTTATTAATAAATGTTGCATACTCAGTGACGTTGCTCCGAAACAACACATAAGTATTTTCCACTTAGTTCAACCAATTGAGTTTCAAGACGGATGATTAGACTGATCCTTCAAATACATATTCATATATTTTTTTATTTTATTCAATTGGTTCAACTTTTAATTCCATTTTTATCCCACTGGGTACATATGTTGGAACTTGCCTCAAAAAATATATAATATTATAAAAGGATACATAAAAATATTAATGAAGATACAAAATAAAAGTTTTTATAAAGAAATAACAAAATCAATTGAATACTTGGTATGAAACAGAATGTCTTGTCAAGACATTGGGTTCCCCCAACTCTCAAGGATATGTATATTGCGCCAATATGACCGTACTTATTTGTTTAGCTAAATAATAAATTGGATTTTATTTCTGGATTGGTTGGAGAATTACCTTGCATAGACAAATGATTTTTTGCACAGTTTGCAGTGGTAATCCCTGACATTTTTGTGTCTCTTCTCATGGTTATATTTTGTGTGATATGAAACAAATGATTTTTCACAGAAAGAACATTTGAAAATCTTCTCCTTTGTGTGACGACATCTGAAAATAACAATCCATCTGTAAGTTTGCAAATTGTACTTTGGAATTGACTGCGCTTAGGCATCGTGATATGCAATTTTTGTTCAACAGTATGACTCTTCAAAATTAAATAGTGGTAATAAATTAGAGTATGTAAGGCATTACAAATTGTATTGTGTTGGTTCTAATGGTAAAGCAGTTTTAAAAAATTTCTTTATTAATTTTTAACGCTACAACAGGTCACGGGGCCCTGTAGCGAAACACCCAGGCTTTAGAAAATCACATAGATGTATTGTGACCTCACCGGGAATCAAACCCGGAAATGGCCAGGGACTTGCCTACGAGATTCTTATGGGTTGTAACTATGAAGCATATTAAAAAAAAATTAAATGCATTATATATCTCAGATGTTTTTCTTGTTTGAAAATATATTCATAAATTCAGTTAAATAAATAAAAATCTTGATGGGGGGTACTAGTCATTGTGCTGCCGAGAAATCAATGAAATATGAAAATAGTAATTTCCAAATACAATCGATTCCGCTTAACTGGGTCGCCGGTTATTTGGGCCAAATCTCAAGGAACGGAAACCAAACTGAAGAATTAACAATAATTTACATTGTTTAATTGGGACACTAAATTTAAGATCACAATTTGTCTTGAATAGTTGGCGAGCTATAAAAACCAACACCATACAAAATTGCTTTGCTGTTTGCGATTTTAAACCTTTAGACATTCCCAAAATTCTGAGTAATGGGGATATGTTTGAATATATATGAATTTTTGACAATAGATAACAATAATTTATTATGTTACAATGAAAATGAAGACTGAGAATACAATTGTTAAAATCATTAAATAGAAACATCAAAAATTAGATGATGATGAAGATCCACCTGTGTCTGTGACTAATCTTATAATTTATATTTTTGTTAAGAATTTAATAATGTATATTTAAAGAAAAATATTCATTGTTTAATTTTACATCGCTTCAGTTAATTGAGGTAGCCCTGCTTAATTGGACCAAATATCCTGGTCCCAATTAAACGGAAACAACTGTATTTCTCTGTATTCTCTATTAATACCATTTTCTTACAAAGTTTGACAGGGGTAACTATTTAGAAAAAATATATATATAAATGTAATATATAATTGTATGTATAAATAATACAGTACACAAAAAAATATAAATCAATGCAAAAAAATTCATATATAAATATTACTACTTGAGACCGCAGTTAGGGAAATAGAAAGATGATAACAGACAGCTTAGTATGTAGGAGTTAGCGGGATTGATACTCAACGCTTTCAAAATATTGTTGATTTCAAAAAGGTTTTAGAGATACCTGGTATCGGGAAAGGTGAAAATAAAACATAAGGTAAAAGTGAGAGTATATAGAAATATTGCGAAATTTTTTAATGCAGTTTTCGTAACGAGTTTTACCGGGGTATCTGCTGAATTAAAATAGTCTATGTTAGAATAAATCTATCACATCAACTTGGTACCACGTATATTTGATTAAAATTGATCATTCATATCTACATACCTGATGTGTATCATAAGTTGCTGTTTGGTTCTAACTCTGTGGGAACAGTATTGACAAATGAACAGTCGTTCGTCTGTATGGATTGTTCTGGAAAGAAGAAAATATAATATAAATTTTACTTGGATATTGTGGGTTGAATTATTTTAAAACTGGGTGAAGACCCGTCAATAATGAATAATAATGTGTTTTTAAATTTACACAGAATAGTTGGTAGGTACCTTACATACCTTCTGGTTTTATATTATGTATGCAAACTGCGAACACCATATGAAACACAAACTGTGAAATGATGTTGGAATACACCATGAAAACAAAATGTTTAGTCTGTAGAATTAGTAAAAGGTGTCATCATAGCATGCAGTTTTCAGTTAAGAAAATACCTTACAAAAAACAATATATTAAATGAAAACTACAAAAAATTGGCAGACATGAAGGTGTCCCTAATATTCACAATTTCAGTAAGAAAATATTAGTTCAGTAAGATTGCTATATGGATCGTATTAGTAAATTATCTCACAGCATCATTGTAACGTTGCACACAAACGACTGTCACAATGTAAAAGTCTAGCCATGGGTTATGCTAATCCGGGTAATAATGGCTAGAATTTTATTGCCTTTTTATAAGATAAGGATTATTTAATTTATATTTATTTCCCAAAACCTTTAGTAATCACAGCTTTTTTGCTTGTATGCGGTGCACGCCCCCGGTACATACCAAGCCACCTACCTTAGATACACAAATTTTCATTTGAGTAGTGATAAAAACAATACTCAGTTGTGCGGTTTATTTAAAAAATGAAAATAACATTCAGTGGAACTAACGTATGTTGTTTAAGCATGCTGGGTATGGCGTAGGCCTTGCCACACCCTGCATGGGGACACACGTGGGGAAGGTTGTTGTCGTGTTGTCTCATATGAAGTGTCAGGCTGTACGGTTTGAGGAAGACTGCGGCGCAGCGTTCGCACTGCATTGGATTCCGTTCGCTATGTATCCGCTCCTTATGAGTTTTTTCATTCCTGAAAGCTATGAAAATAACATAAAAAGTATGCAATATCGATTTGAAATAATTTATTTAGAAATATTATTTCTAAATAAATGATTCTGTAGTGATTCTAGATCAGATGAATCTAAATAATTAATTTTCTCAAAGTATTATATATTATGTTTCAATGCTTTGTGTTTACTTGTTATCTTATGATACTCATTTATGGAGACAGCATATACATATTTTAAATGTTCCCAAACAGTTAAACATATGTATGTACTGAAAGATGTCTATAAATGAGAAAGTGTATAATAGATCCTCTTTGTAGAAAGGAATAAAAGATTTTCATTTTTTAAATATGTTTGACTAATACATTTTCCTTTTCAACACTTACATTTGAACTGTTTGCTATCACTTGATATCTCAATACAGAGCACCTGTATGATTTGTCAAAGACCCCAAGAAGATACACACCAAGATAAAGATGTTGCATAATGCTATTGACGGATATCGAAATTGAAATAATTAAAAAAGTTTTAACTTAAAAAAAGGCGATCAAAGAAAAAATCTGATAAATATTATAAACATTTTTTGTTTATATTTAATACATTTACCTAACCCTGAAGCATGAACAACTGGCTGTGGGACACCCAGTACAGATCAAGACATTGCTTAATAGTGAAAAAAGGATGTTCAAGTGTCTAATAGTCTTTCTTTCTTTCTGCGACAAAGAGCTGTTGCAAGTATAATAATATGTAATATTTTCAAAAGAGAATGTACATATTATCGCACTTGAGGACAATTTGAGTACTGTATTCTTACAAATATAAGTCACACTTTTTTCCCCAATATTTTTTTAATAAAATAAACCACTGACACTGCAAGTTATAAAATATTCTCACATTGTTTAGGTACTTATAAAAATATTTGCTTTTTTATCTTCTATCCAATTTATGATAAACGACTATGGACGGACGTAATACTAGATACTAGTATCGAGTGTGATGGTTGGGCATAAGTATTACTTCATACTTGTGCAATTTGATCATTTGAAAAAGCTCATTTCTCGAAAAATATAAGCATTCGATCGGATAGCACCGTATTTGTTTAACTATAAATTATAAATACATTTTTAACCCATAATGTCTGAAAAACAAAGAACATTGACAATGTTCAGTAATAATGCAATAAGTTCAGTATTTTTCCATAAAAAAATTTTGTTAATAAATTTAAGGTGCGACTTATACTCGTAAAAATATGGTATTTGATTTTGTTGTGTCAACAATATGCCAAATAAACTAAATACAACATCTAACAGTTGACTTTAGTGATGAGATAAATTGAGATTGTGTGATTGTGATTGTTTGATAAATCAACATTACAACCAAACAAGAATCACAGTATATTTTATCACTTACTTATCTGAGCAGCAATAAATTGGATACATACTTTTCTGGCATGGTTCGCAAAAATATGGCACATTTACTTTTGGTGATTTCTTCAATCTCTTGATTTTCCTTTTCCTTTTGCAGAACATATCTGAATAAACTTCTTCTTGAACACAATCAGCCTCATTCTCCGTAATGTCATCCAAATTTTGCAACTCTTCATAACCATCAGACGTTTCATTTGTTACATTATTGTTGGCTGGTATTTCTTCTATTGAGGTGACACCCATTAAAAAGTTAATTATTTTCAAATATGACGCATTACATAACTTTTTGAATTTATACGCCACTCTTAGATTGGATATACATTTCCTGCAAATCTGCTGCGGCAATTTATCCGTTTCTTCTACCTAAAAGTAATAAAACATTTTTTTAAATTGCTTAACAAAACTACAGAAGACATACAAAAAAAAAATAGATGTGCAATCGGAGTCAATAATAAACATGAAGAAAGACAAAGAATAGGTAAAATGATACAAAAAAAATTTGCCAATTTCTTAAGTCATATAGGCATCAGAACTACTAAGAGAATTTACAATATTTTAAAACAATGTACTAAAGTATTGTTAGTGAACCATTTTCGTATTACAAATAAAAATATCTCATGAATGATCAATATTGACTAGCGTGATGGTGGCTGCGTAGGCGCTAATTTATTAAAACACTATTTAAAAACTTTAGTTCTGTGAAGTTAAACTCACATTTTTATCAGAACAAAACTGAAGCATTTTTGCGCAAGATAAACGCTCGTCTATTACTAAACATTTAGTGGTAAATAAAGGTTTTAAAATACCACTTTCCAAACAAATTCTACAAGTTGAATCAAGCTGCATTCTCATTTAAATAAAATGACGTGACATAAAGTAAAATCCCTCATGGACAAATAATTTGAGTTATTATTAATCGCGGATTTATCACACGATCTTTGATTAGGCGTTTTCTACATGTTTTATTTTGTTTTCATTCCGTAGACGTCATATATTGACAGATGAAGTTTGAAACATAGTTAAAAAAATATTTTTTATATAATTATTTTGCCGGCAAAAAGTACCTACGTATGATTGGAGGATAACGGGAAGATGTACCGTTAAAGTCAAGACGGGCAGGGAGATTGTGATATAAATAAATAATAATGTAATATAACTGGGCAGGTAGGAAAATTATGTATTATGTATAAGTGTAGTGCATATAGGTAACAATGTCATGTAAAGTTGTAACAAAAGAAAAAATAATATATTATTAAATGTAATAATTCTGGTAAGGAGTAAGCTTAATGTGGAAAATAATGAAGATGTATAGGATATACGTTATTCATAATTTTTATATAGGTCGATGGATTATTGTGGGGGTTTTTAATAAATAATTTAAATAAACAGTGATATCGTTAAGTTATTATATAATAAATCAAACTGTAATTAGTTACGAAGAGAGTGGGGGGAACCGAAAATTAGGTCTACAAGCGAAGGTGTGACGTTGAAGCCACAGATGGACCAATGAGGCATCGCCAATTCTGTGAGAACGAACCGACCTCGAGCGAGAAGTACGCCCTCGCCACAGGGACTTTAAAAGGGCCAGAACGCCATTTTCAGATGGAGTTAAACACAAAACCTGGAAATGGAGAGTAGTAACCAAAATTAATTGAATACGAGGTCCGGGAGAGTTAGTTGAAAACGAGGTTCGGGAGAATGAGTTGAAATCTAGATTCGGAAGTTAATGTACGCAATTGAATACGAGATTCAGAGTTGGAAACCACAGTTGAACTAGGCAGTTGAATACAAGATTCAAAGTTGAAAGCGTCAGTTGAACAGGGCAGTTGAATACAAGATTCAGAGTTGTTAAATAAATGTTAGAGAAATCCGACCGAACGCAACAGGGAACCGGAGGATAGACAGTCACGGTCCACCGCTGTCTATCTAGGAGCTGCCGTTCAGCAGAGCAATCAGCAGGATGCTAACGGCATCACTTCGCCGGCCTGAGACCAGGCCGCCGGAAGAAGACCCGGAAGAATATCGCAAAATAATCCGAGGTAGAAATAATTATAGATTAAGTTCGTGATAAATATTTCCACCTGCCCATTGAGTATAAACTGTGATAAATAAATCTCTAATTTGTGCATCTTCCGTGTGTTCACATTCACCTATATCTTCTTATAACCATGGTACTAATGAAGGCGTGATACCTGATGGATGGGTCGCGAAGCGAACATTCCATTAAAGTGCGGGGTGTCGTTCCGACGAGCGATCAGGAGCATAACACGTGTTCGATTAATTGAATTATAACTCCTAAAGAACCCTGACTTATATCACATGGCGCCCAACGTCATCATGGTATGTAATATTATCAGGGTATTTCTAAATAAATTACCCGATATTACCCGAGAAACATTTTGTCCCGAATTGTTTCAGACGTTGTCATAGATAAGTGTATACCTATTAAGTTCAATTTAGTTTATCAAGTTTTTCTATGTCGTTTCCGTCAATTTCATAGATAAAAGATTGTATTGATGGTTATTGTCAATTTTGGTTTATTTCCATAAACGTCAGATAGGTATTCGCAATAATCGTGATTGGCAAAAAGTTTTTTTAATTGATCCTTTACCGCCAATGCTATGTCATTTTTTCTTAAGGAATTGTGGAAATAAACAGTGCGTTTTGTCTTCTTATTAAATGTCAACTCTTGTTTCATTGTGTATTATTCGACTTGAAATGGACGACGAAACGGGAGAAGGATCTCGTAAAGGTGAGTAATTCTTTGTTTTTTTTTGCAGTCGAAGGAACGGAATTAAAATTACTCTAAATTGCATTCATTATTTTGTCGACATTGTTATTGATGGAACTCCGCGTAGAGCGAGGTTGTCACTGCAACTAGTTATGTATATATTATTATTTTTGGGTGAAAAAACAGTATCTCTAACATTACTATTTTTTTACATCAGAAAGTCTCTCAGTAATAATATACAATTATCAAAGTTTTAGTAGATTCACGCTATCTACACACTTTATACAACAACTGTAAAATCTTGTATTTAAAATTTCTTTGGTGTCATTTTGATTTTAGTGATTTGGTAAAAAAAAAATCTAATTGCATTAATTTGAAGATTCGTTCCGCACCTTAACTAACTTTTTTTATAATCTTGTATTTCACTTAATGTTTTAAGACACAGGTGATGTGCGTTCCCCCCAGAAGATAACCGTAGAGACGTATGCCAGTAAACTTTCGGGGCCTTCAGAAGTGGGCCTGCTTCCCACTGGGTCTCGCGAGAGTTCTCTGCCCCCCCGCGAAAGTTTACTGACTTCCCGCGAAGGTTCCTTGGCACCCCACGAGGGTTCTCTGGGCCCTAGTGAAGAGGGGCGCTTGCGGTGCGGGCAAGAAGATGGCATGGACAGCCAAGAATTGGATTTTTTCTTCGGAAACCCACTGGTGGAGGTCACTAAAGGAATTCTGCATCTTTATAAAGAGAAGTGTGTTTCTGTTTTAAATGTATACACATTCATAATTTAAAAAAATGTAGTATCCTTTTTTAAAATTGATATATTGACCTCTCCTACGTAAAGTATTGTAAATAACAAATAGATCATTTTTAGTTGTTCTTCTATTTCACATGTATTAAGTGGAAATAATATATTTTTATTATATTGTCTTCAGTAAAACATAATAGATTACAATAGGTAAAAAAAATACTGCCATTCAAAAAAGTGTCAAATATATTAGGTAAAGCGAAAAGAAATGTTGTTTTTATATCGTAGTGAGTAAAAAAAATTTACAATAAAAATACACAATATTTATTCCGAAAGATAATTTTCATTATTATGATGTTTTGCCACAAATTGGGTAATTTTTCGATGCCTCTTTTGTAAAATTCTTGTGGTTTTGATTTAAAAAAGGAATCTAGATGTTTTATTGAATTGAAATATTCTTTTCGAAGTGAATGTTCCATAGACTGGAATAAATGATTATCCGACGGTGCTTTGTCAGGAGAATAAGGCGAATGTGGTAAAAGTTCCAGATCCAGATCCTTTATTTTGTCCTGTGTAATTAATGCTGTGTGTGGTCTCGCATTATCGTGTTGTAAGATGCGTCATTAATTATTAACTAGAATTATTTTTTTAATAATCCCACCTTTAATCTCTCCAATTGTGTATAATAAAATTCGGCTGTGATAGCCTGACCAGGTTTTAATAATTCATAATGAATAACACATAAAATATCCTACCAGTCACTTAAAATAACCTTTTTTAAGGTCAATGATGATCAAGGTGTTGAAACTGGTGTTTGACTTGGGGATAGTTTTTTTTTTTTTATGCAGATTGCTATAAAAGATTAATTTTTCGTCTCAGAAATGGATTGGTTTCATACCTGCTTAGCAGCGAAGGACAAATTGTCACACGTTGATCCAAGGCTGACGGCGATAGACTGTGCAGAACCCAAACTCTGTCCATTATTTTTGCCAAGCCTTTTCAAATGATCTATTTCCATCGACCAGGGACAACTGATCTCTTTGATAATTCCTTAATGGTTTTGCGCTAATCTGATTCTACCAGTGAGTTTAACACACTGTCATCGATTTTTTGAGGTATTCCTGATTTCGGTTTATCTTTTAGATTCCAATCACCATTTTTGAATTGTTTAAACCAACATTGGTATTTCCGAATGTTCAAAATACCTCTGTAAGTTTCATAAATACTCTCAGTAGCTTTTTTAGATTTTCAACATAACAAAAATTTAGATTTTTAACATAAAAACAACAAAATATATCGCAACTGCTTCTCCTCGATTTCTGGCCTGGACATTTTTACTATGGGTGAAAATGAAAAAAATGAAGTGAAAATAGTAAGAGTATGAACTTATTGTGATTTTGTTTAATAAATGTGTACTGACTGTGTTTGGGCAAATATGCACATTAAAAGACTAAGAATAGTAAAGATCAACTTTAAAGGAATAATGATTTTAAAATCTAATGAAATTAATACTAAAAGATAATTTAATTATATTAATTATTATTATTCATCAAATGGGATTATATATTTCTCAATAGTGAAATAACTGACGCCTCTGTAGAAGCCCCATCTCGCACTCTATGCCTGTTGGCTGTCCCGGCTACCGTGAGCTGCCGGGATCTGCTGACCTTCACGGCCGCCTGCCAGCGGGACATACAGCATGTGCGGGTGTTGCGAGATTCCTCACCCGATAGATACATGGCCTTGCTTACGTAAGTGTTTTGATTTTTTACACAATTTTTTTCATTATGAATTGTTTCTATTTAAATCATTGTTATCTTCCTATATTCTCTCGACCTGCTCAGATAGCTGAAGCATGAAGCTCTTCTATTGAATTAGTTCTGAATTCACCAGGCTGACTTTTCTTACAAATAACAAAGAAAAAGAGTTAACATTGAATTCTTTTCGAAAATAATCTACTACACAACTTTCGCAACAGGTTTCGGAGTCGCGGTGCTGCATACGAATTCCGTGAGACCTTTGGCGGTACTGCCTACAGCAGTCTGGAGCCCGGAGCTGTGTGTCACGCTGCGTGGGTGCGACGTGTGGAGTGCACGCGCGGTGCCACACCTCCTCCGCCAGCCGCTACAGAGCTGCCCACCTGTCCCGTGTGTCTCGGTGAGTCGGTATCCCATTGCCATACATATTTCTTTCTTTGGTTAAAATGTATAAAAATCAGCAATCGTTACTATTAAGCTGTAAGAAAAATATAAAGTATAGCGCAAACTGAAACATAATATTATTTTGTATTTAATGCTTGAGAGTAAGAATCTAGGCTACTAAAATGAAATATCTTAGGGAAACAACCAGACTGTCATCAATGGATCGATAAGTTCTGCTATAAGGGAGACTCTCGGTATAGACTCTTCCGAAATGCTACATACAGTAGAACCGCGTTAATTCGAAATTCAATGGATCAAAAAAAAATTTATTCATATTACGCAGGAATCCCCATTAATAAGAAATTCAAAGGACCAAAAAAAATTTGTTTTGCAAATTTCGCGATGTGATCGCATAAAAAATCTCAAAAGTCATGAAGAAAACCACTAATTTTGTGAAAAGCATATATATTTTAACAAATTTCGCGAAATCATCGCGAAAATGCAGTATTTATTATACAAACACAAAATCCTGATGTAATTTATTATACATATGTACTACTGAAACTAATTAGGGTGAATATTAGATCTATTTTTCGTAATAAGTAAAGATCCTACCTTAAAATGTTCTCAGGAAATTAAACAATCATTAAATAAAATACACAATAACTATAACATAATAATAAGAACAAATTTAAACATTTTTAATTGTTAGACATGTTTTGGCTTGAAAAATTCATCTATTTTTCCTTGTCTCATTTTTTGACATTTCCACAATACATTTCTGCAAATTATCTACGCGAATCAAAGCAGCCAACTGAAGAAAGCGTACTCGGAATTCTCCAATTTTATCGAAACATAAAATAAAGGAGGTTGCACACAAAATAGGCCCAGACACGCATTGTGTCGGCAGGTATCACGAAATACATAAAGATCACTTGATACGGGCGCGCGCGATCAAAAACCTCTCGCTTTGTTAATTTTTTATAACTTATTCACCATTTTCAAATTATGTGGCATAAAAATGTATTGGTTTATGACGCGAGAGTCTGAAAATCATTTCGTACTACAAGTTAACAGGGTTTTCGTGTTAAAGAGGTTGATTAAGTATGAAACTGATAATTTGGGTCTTAGAAGTGTTTGAAAATTTTGAATTTTAATTAATCGAATTTCAAATAAAAGGGGTTCAAATTAACTCGGTTCTACTGTATTGAAAAACATTAATTGAGGTGCTTCAGAAATTTCTTGTTGAGACTTTGAGCCCTCGAATTTTCTAGGATAAAGGGATGAAAATGATAATATATTTATTCCTTTATAATAGAAATGTTATTTGTACATAATAATGTGACTCTGAAAAATGATAAATGATAAAATGATAATAAGCATTATTATACATATATAGCTTGTTATATATAATATATCCATTTATTATAAAAATAAATTATATAAAATTTATTTCTATTGTGTGCGTATTTTAAACACCAAAGTTCTTATGCACTGTGAAGTGAAACTGTGTTAGGTGCAGTACAAATATTGTATTTCTATGTTATCGTTGTCTTTT
The DNA here is from genome assembly GCA_031772225.1 of Eubasilissa splendida. Lineage (NCBI taxonomy): Eukaryota > Metazoa > Arthropoda > Insecta > Trichoptera > Phryganeidae > Eubasilissa > Eubasilissa splendida. The sequence continues at coordinate 2,406,144 of CM062868.1, forward strand.
CAGGTGCTGATTATGTGATATTAATTGATTGATAATGATTATAGAGAGGTGTGACGGTCATGTATTCAGATTTCAGGATGCACTATGTCAATAAAAACTCAGATTGTTATACTTTAGATTTATTCCAGGGAACTGCACCTAAAATATTGTCCTTATATGGGCAGATCTACAACTTGCGTGCTATTTACTATTGTGGCGGACGTGACATAAATAGGTTGTTATACATTACCTAAGAACAGGTGTTCTTAAGTAATTGTGGGAATTCGGTCCCGGGTACGTAGCATTACAGTAGGCACGTCTTCTTTTGACTGTTTAAATCTGTCACATGACATGTGTGCACCATGTAGTAATTCATTTGTAGGTAAATGCATCATGTACACGAATTCTCGGATAATTGTTATTCACATTCGTAACAGACTGCTAACAAAATTGAACCTTTGGCCTTTTTTTGTCAAAGATGGATATTTCATTGTTTCAGCCAAACAACCTAGACAAAGTATTGATCCCTGCTTCACTCTCATTCGCAGAAAGAAAAATGTTATAAATTAATTTTCAAAACCATTTTTGATGCTTGATTCAACAGAACGCATGGACGAGAGTGTGGAAGGCCTTCTGACGGTGCAATGCGCTCACTCCTTCCACGCAGGTTGCCTGGGCGCCTGGAGGGACGGCTCCTGTCCCGTTTGCCGCTGCGCGCAGTCTCCGGACCCTCCAGCAGCTAGTGAGTGTGCTCAGTGCGCTGCACAAGGTAACACTTTAATTCATTTCAATCCTTATCTAGTTTGTATTACAATATCAACATTCTTTTCCTTTGCTTAAATTATAATGTACATATTATCTAGTGATGGTTACAATCTAACACAATCACAATAACGTTTTAAATCACGGTTTATGATGAGCTATACTTTTTTGAGATTATACTTGTTTTACAAATATAAATGCAGAACAATTTTTGTCATAATTTTTTAAATTTAATATTTTGTGTACAAATAATTACATGTTAACATTTTTCCAGTTAGAAATTCGAGAAACTGCTTCAAGATGAGGCTAATAGTTAGACTACTTATAATATCACCTAAATACTAAAGGACGTTATTTGTTACATAAGTCTTGCCAGAGAGCAATGTTTTGATAGAAAAAGATGACAATAAAATGTAATGTAATTATTACATTATAAGCCTGAAATAACATTATAAAATGTAATATTTAAATTGTAAAATGTAATAACAATTATATAACAGATCTTTAGTATATTTGCTCTTCTATTGTAAACTTAATTAATCGTAGTCATTGAAGTTCTAACATTAATTTTAGTTCAAAAAAGTGTTTAATAGAGTAGCTCGTTGGTTGGTAGTGGTTAAGACGCTGGCCTAGTGATCTAGTGGTCGAGGGTTCGCGCCTCATTCCAAGAGACCATCAAGTTAGTCCTATTTTCATAGCACAAACATTTAGCTTAGTAAGAATATTTTTTTAAGTACAAATTAAATGTATTAATTAAAAAGATATATGTACAAATAAAATCAATTTTATCAAAAATATTGTTATTGCTACTGGGATTCGAACCTGGATCTCTTCCTATCTGGGGAAATTACATTAACCGATTATGCTACGGTAACACTGTTTCAAACTTATATGTTACATTTTTCAAATTGATACATCTATTGTTTCATTATTTAAAAGCCATCTTCTTTATTTTTACGGAATCTCAAATACCTTTGAGTAATCTGATAAGAGATGCCAGAATTAATTCATTTTTATTAAATTTTGGACACATTGATATAACTTATATATTATTAAAGAGAACACATTCTTATTGTAATTATTCAGAACACAGGTCTGTGATATTTTTTAAATATTGATGTGACATGTATTCCATGTACTGTAAGAAATAATTTCTTCCTTATTCTCCTACTTTGACATAGTTATTTTTTTAATATCATGTATATTTGTATAAATCTTGAGCATGTATTTTGTGATGCAGTCCCACTTGTGAAATGGGGACCTTGTACATATGGATATTTAAAAGATGCCACGGGTTAGGTGCTGGTAGAGCGGATTCCATTATATCAGTATGGCTGTGGGCATCAAATCAGTAATTGGGTAGGGAGAGGTCACATCAAGTAATGAGAGGTTTTAAAATACAAGGACATTAATTGTTGAAAGAAGTTATTATTAATATTATTTCATTACAACCTATTATAGTTGGAGCTTAAACTTGTCTTATGTTACAATGATAGGTTGCCGACATTATAAAAACGGAGAACCCATTAAGATATTATATTGAATAACCCGAAGGTATAGGAAATTTCTTTTAATATTATGATTTAAGTATGTATATATAAAAAGGGTTCACTTAGTGAGTCACTCTGAAACAGCTGAGGCCGGCCTGTATAGAACAGGATAAACAACCAGGTGCGGAAGGCAGCAGTAGAGTGGACGGATGGCGGTGACCAATCATAAAGTGGATGTAGGATGATTGGTAAATGGTAGAGAGTAATACACGTAGTTTCGCTTAAGGGATGACCAGGTGGAGCATATCGATCTCGCTGTATAGATGAATGTAACCGACAGGATTTAGTTCATAAGAATTTACTAATTTCTCAGCAGATAGAAAATGTCTACAATGCGGTTATTTCACAACCAGATTTGCATATTAAAATCTTGCGAAAGTTAGGCGAATTACGAGCAAACAAACACACATTTAGAGTTAACACTTTTTGCTTGCGACATGAGGAAACACATAATGAAAAATGAACATTATCATTTTGACACAAATAAGGGTAAATTATAGACATAACGACCGGGTAAGCTGTTACTGTGTAAGTGGTTCAACGTTACTTTGAATGTTAAATTAGCGGCCGGAGAATGCGTGTTTACACCATTGCAGGTGGACAGGATCTGTCGACCTAGCCGGGCGCGTCCTGGAAGCGGAAACGCATGGGTGGGAGAAATTTAGATACGGGTGACTAGACACTGAGGGCCGCACTATATATTTCATAAGACGCATTGGAACTTATTTTAATTAGAAATACAGTCGAACTCGCTTATATCGAGCACGGTTATAGTGAGATCACAGTTATAATGAGGAAATACTTATTATTATTTTGATTCAGGCCTCTTCACTGTTATAGTGAGCTCGCTTCACTCATATAATGTACAAAAATATTATTAACAAGTGAACAAAATACACTACACGGTCTAAAAACCCTAATTCTTGAGATGTCATAAAATCGAAAGCAGCGTCTGCCGACAAGCTTCCTTATTGTTTACGATTCCTTTCAAGTTTATGAATTCTTAGAAAAAAACAATGCGTGTTTATTTTGTGTGCGTAGTAGTAAGTTTTAAAATTTAACACAGCAGTATTTTGAATTTTGTTAAGAAATAATGTGATTGAATGTAGTCATTTACTTTAAAATGTTTTTGTTCATATAATTATAGATTTTTGATTTTTCATATGTATTTGACTTTTATTTTTATTGGATATTAAATGTTTTTTGTAATAACGAGTAACGTTTATAATGAGCAACTTTAGCTGGTCCCTTCGTACTTGTTATAACCGAGTTCGACTGTATATATGACAGTAGGCATCTTTATTTTCAAAAAAACTTTTAGTTACACTCCACTGATTAATTGATTGTTGCAGATGGAGATGGGGAGGCAGTGGAGGGTGGAGCCTTATGGATTTGTTTAATTTGTGGCCATGTCGGATGCGGAAGGTATGTTCCTCATTTTTTCTTACATACTCACTTCTGATTCTTAGGTTTGTAAATACATTTATGGAATATCAAATTATATTTTGGTTTGGGTTTGTTTTTTATGAAATATATTGGGGTGTTGCGATGAATCACGAAGCACAATGGCACAAGCTATGGCAGAAAAACTGAAATATTTCAAGCAATTGTGTATATTGTTACATGTATTTTTTCAGATATCAAGCTGGACATGCAGCAGGACATTTTAGGGACTCCAATCATACGTATGCTATGCAGCTGGGAACTAACCGAGTATGGGATTACGCAGGTAAATTTAGTAGAAAATTCAGTATGTGCATGAATTCATAACTCTGTTAGCATTAAATATTTTTAAAATTACTTTAGTACAGTTTTATCTCTGAAATGTTCCTATTGATCGTATAAAGCAGGGGTCGCCAAAATTTTTGGTCCAAGGGTCACAAAGTCGGGTGAGCCAAGATCTTACACACCGTAACCTAAGTCGAAAATAAAACACATTTTTATAAAGTTGGTATACATTTATGGAATTACGCGGTAACTAACAGTGCGGGAATTGGTCGGTGGCAGGTCTCGCATGACACAAGAAAGTGACGAGGTAGTCAATGACATGTCAGTGTTGCAAAGATAACCGAGTGATTACATGTACCGTGCGTATAAGTGTATAATTCTTTTTGTTCCGCACAGCTACGAGCCCGCGGGGCGCGATAATCACGGCCTGAGAAATGATAAAGACAAAAGTGCATCTTTCACGCTTTACGGGAACATTTCGCCCGGCGCTCCGCGCCACTGGAAACCCTACGCCTCTGCGCTCGGCGGACCGCCAAGTGGAGGGGGGACCGGGCCGCCGCGAGACTCCGCGAGCGGGCAAAATATTGTTAAGCTTCTTTCTATTATAACTTAAGTTAGAAAAATGTCATAGACTTAGGATATTATATAATAAAAAGAGCATGGAAGGGGCGATCGCCCGGAGATAATATTACGCACCTTAAAAATCGTTTAGGCAATAAAAATGGATTTAGTTTAAGGTGCGATAATTAATTCCCCGGGCCATCGCCCCAGGGGAGATTTAGATCTGTAAAATAAAATACTCGCGATGTCTGAGAGATCGGGCATAACAATATGAAAGACGAATTAGCGGAGGAAACCGCGTTTTGCTGTCCCGGACGGGACGACGGAATAAGTGATCCGAGTTTGGGGGGTGGCTGCGCTGGACCGAAACGGGGTGGCGAGGGGACTGGCCTCGCCATCTCATTAGATCTCGGCTTTACGGGGGAGTCTTGCGCTCCAAATAACTTTTTATATTAAATAAATAATGGTCCAGCGGCTGCAGAAAACATTCCCATTCTGATCTCGCACCGCTGGACTCTCCAAGGAAAACTGTCTTTCATTTATCTCCGCTTGACCCTGCTATTACACTGGACTTTCTGGCTTCTCGACTTTGCTACGACATTTGGACTGAACCTGGAACTTTCTTTTGACTTTGGCCGCTACACTGGACGATGATTTTGGACCCCCCTGGACCACTGCACGCCGCTGCAGACATCGATGTTTGAGATACCAGAGCGAACCGGCGAATCACCCCTTACGCTTCTACAGTCTTGTTTCCTGTGTGGAACAAGTGGTCCTTCGAGCCGGATTGCCGCTTCGCTTTGCGACTAGCGGACAGATTGCGTCATGTCTCGATCAGGACTACGATCGGGACACGCTGAGGAGCAGGAAAGGAGGATGGAGAGTGAGGAGCAGCAACACGAGCCGTCGGACTCAGACGACCACCAGTCTGAGGATGACCGAGGCTCTCAGAGGGAATCAACCACGACCGTGACTGAGGATACCATCCGCCGACTGAGGGCGGAGCTCCGGCGTAGTGAGCGACAGCATCGTCGTCTCATCAAGGAGCTGCAGCGCGACCACGGAGAAGCGCTACTCCGAGCACAGGCAGTCACGGCCGGCGCCGAGAATCTCGGCGGAGAGGCGGCAGGAGCCGCCGCTCGGGACACCGCGGCCCCGAAAAGGGCCGTTGCGCCGGGCGCAACACTGTACGCAGCGCCGAGCGCGGGACCGAGCGCAGCATGGCCCGCCGCGCGGGGATCCGCTTGGGCAGCGGGACCGAGCGCCGCGCCCCTCGCTGCGCCGGGAGCGGGACGGACCGCGCCGCCGGCCGGGGGTCAGCAGGCGGTTTCCCCGCTAGACATCGAAGACATCGGGACCATGGGCAGGACGCCGCGGGCTCACTCGGACGACATCGGCGCACGGACAGAAAGGGCGCCGGAGCGCCCAAGTGCACGCCACTCAAGAAGAAGACAGCGACCCCGAGGCGAGCGCGGTCGCGGGCCGCAAGGAACGGCAGTGCGCGGCGTGTAAATCGCCGCGACACGGGACGGCCGCCTGCACAGATTTCGCACAAAAATCATATGCAAACCGATGGGCCGTAATAAGAAGAAACAATGTATGCTTTGTGTGCCTCGAAGCAGGACACAGGGCTCCACAGTGCCGGAGGACGCGATGCGGTGTGAGCGGGTGTCGGGCGCCGCACCATCGCCTGCTACACGGGGCGCCGCGAGCCGCGGCCGCGCCCGGCGGGACAGTGCCGGCCGCCGCATTGAGTGCGCGCCGGCGATCGGAGGGATACGCCGGCCCGAGCGGCGGCGATCTAGTGGGTCTCACCGGAGACCGCCGACACCATCGGGTGCTACTGAAGGTGATCCCGGTACTAATGAGTGGCCCAGGGGACAAGTGAGAGTGCACGCACTACTGGACGAGGTGGCCAGTGCCGGGGCGAGAGGGATGGGCTCGTCGGATGCCCGCTCGCAGTCGGTGCACCTAACCGTGTCGGGCGATGACGGCGAGTACTCGCTGAGGGCACTAGCTAGCGCTGCCCGCACAATGGACTATGCCGGTCCGAGAGAGAGACGCGCGCGCGGGCCGGGAGGCCGCGAAGCAGGTGGTGCCGCAGCTGCTGATCGGACAGGATCACGTACACCTCATTGTCACACGCGAGGTGAAGCCGGCGCGCGGGTCAAGAATCCTGTCCGGTGGATTCATTGGGGGTGACCGCCGCGGCCCGGGTAAATACTGAGGATGGCAGCAACTACGCGCCAGCTACCTTGCGGCTGCTGGGAGACAGGGCTCCTGTGGAGGCGGAGTGTCGCCGGTCTACCGAATAACCGACAATGGCTGGCCGGCATCGAGAAAAGACGCGTACGGGGCAAAGCTGGCGGAGTACCTCCAGAGAGGTTATGCCTAGCGAGTGGAAGATAGTGAGGTGGTGCGGCTGAGCGGCCGCCACTGGTATTTGCCTCACTTCGCGGTGTTCAACGCGAAGAAACCGGGAAAACTGAGAATTGTCTTCGACGCCGCCAGCCGGTGCAGAGGAGCCTCGCTGAATGACGCCCTACTGACGGGGCCCGACACGCTATCCTCGCTCCTCGGAAATATTTTTCGGTTCCGGGAGGGAAAGGTGGCACTGGCAGCCGATGTAAAGGAGATGTTTCTGCGCATCCAGATAAGACGGCAAGTCCAGGATGCGCAGTTATTCCTGTGGAGGCAGCCGGGCGAGACAGAGCTCGGTACCTACCGAATGACATCGATGATATTCGGAGCGACCTGTTGGCCTAGCAGTGCGCAATATATCCGAAACTGCATAGCCGACGCCAGTGCCGCGACGTATCCCGAAGCCGCCGAGGCCATCCGGAGGAGGTTCTACATGGACAACTATCTGGACCCGGTGGACACCGCGGAACAAGCATTACGAATGTCGCAGGAAGTAGCGGAAGTGCTCCGTCGAGGCGAAATGCACTTGGCCAATTGGACCTCGATCCGGAGGTCCTGAGGCACCTCCCCGAGGACCTGAGGTCGACTAAACCGGTGCAGATTGTCGGGAAGGAAAAAACGACGGAACGCGTGCTCGGGATCACATGGGATCCGGCATCCGACAAGTTCGTCTTTAAATTTATAAACTTGCCGGAGCTGCACGGAGAGGACCGCCCGACCAAGCGCGCGCTACTGAGCGCGGTGATGCGGGTTTTCGACCCGGTAGGCTTTGTCGCCTGTCTGCTAGTGAGGTCGAAAATCCTGCTGCAGGCGGTATGGCGGTCGAGGGTCAGCTGGGACGAGTCGATCCATCCCGAGCACGCAGAGAAATGGAGAGCGTGGCACCGACTAGCCAAATTTAGCCAGTGTGCGGTGCCGCGACAGGTAATCAGAGGCCGGAGAAGCCGGCTGACGCTGCATGTATGCAGCGACGCGTCGGAACAAGCGTGCTGCGCGGTCGCATACTTCGTCGAGGCAGGAGAGGGCGGCAATTACGTAGCCTTCACCTCGGCGAAGTGTAAGGTGGCCCCGCTCAAGCCGCTTTCTATCCCGCAGCTTGTGCTGCAGGCAGCATTAATGGCCGCCAGATTAGCGACCACAATAAGGCGAGAACACACATGTGCAATCGCGAGGACTGTCATGTGGACGGATTCGACAACAGTCCCGACCTGGATCAGGACGGATCCCCGGGCCTACTCGGCCTTTGTGGCCAACCGACTCGGGGAGATCGATGACCTGACGGACGCCGCTGACTGGAGATGGGTGCCCACAAAGCACAATCCCGCAGACTTGGGCACCCGGGAGAACGAACCGCTCGACTTATCCGAAACCGGCAAATGGTTCCGCGGACCGGCGTTCCTCAAAGGCCTGTCAATTTTGATCCTTAATCAAATTGTTGATTAAAAAATTTTGAATTTTGATTAAGTACAGGATTTGATAAAGTACATTTTTGTTGAATATTTCAGTGTAATTAGAAAAGTGCTGGTGCTATTTATTTTGTGCCCGAAAAAATATAAATAACGTAAATATCGCAGACAAAAGAGCATTGATTATTAAATCGAGCAATGTAAAGAATGGAAAGTATTAAATGAATATGTATGCAAAGTTTGGAGACCGCTGGTATAAATCATTATATTCTGTATTTTTACTCCAATTGTCCATCACTAGGAAGTTTTCTGGTACACTAAAAACAAATTTAATGGTCCTAGTTTTTCAAAAAAAAACTGGTATTGTCTTAATTATGTAGTACAATTTATATGGAGATAATTACATATAGCAGTACATATACAGATTTTATTTAAGTTTGTGTTATAAAATAACTTTTCCGAGTACTGAAAAATCACACAACTTTGTTCCAAATTCCCACATTTTATTTGAATTGATTTAATTTGTAAATGAACAAATAAAGCTAGCATGCTCTGCAATCACTGTTTATAAAACTGACAATGTTATAATATAAACAGATTACTCTTGATATTTAATGATAAAAATAGATTTTTTGTATTATTATACTTAACAGATTTTAATATTAATCTAGCTCTTGCGTAAAAATTATCCTTAAGTTAGATGTTTTTCCTTTAGAAATAAATGAGTATTTGGAACAATCAGTTTTTATATTACTATTCTCAAAAATACTGACAATACACAATGTTTTTGTGATAAATATTCAAAATAAAAATACTGATCCAATTTTAATTTTGTTAATTGATTTTATCATTGTAACTAATTAAGAATCTCAAAGCAAGTAATTTATCTTTCTCAATTAAACAGGAAAAAGATATACAGTAAAACCGCGATATAACGAAATCCAAGGGACCAAAAAATAAAAATTCGTAATAACGAATTCCCACATATAACGAAATAAATAAAAAAAATCCTACTATATGTTACGCGCCGTCGCAAAAAAATGTCGCGCGGCTTCAAAAAAGATCGCAAATTCTGCAAACAATGAAGGAAAAAGGCCATAGGGAACTGAATACCTACATATTTTTAGTAGTTTTGTTATTAAAACAGATAAGCAAATGGATAATCAAAGGAATTAAATTAAGAACAGAACCTATTCAACACTAATTGGAAGATATTTTTGTAAATTCCAGAATATTGCAAACACAAAACAATATTTTAATTGTGTTTAAATGTAGAGCCGCTTCAAACATAGTTTTGGGCATGAAACATAAAAAATAATTCAAAAATAAAAATTTGACAGTTGAATCGCGGCATTTTTATAAAATGAGTCGTATATAAATTACGAAGGTACTTACCGGTAACGGCGGCAACCACTTCAAAATATGATACTATGAACCCAAGAAGAAGTTTGAATTGTTTTACTACCTTGTCGGCAGACCGCCGCGCACCGCCGAAAAGGCCATAAAACCGTTCGCATACGGCAGATGCAGCGGCGCGGCTTTGTAAGTGCGAAATAATATTTTCATCTTTTAACATTTTTTTATTTCGTTATAAATTTACGTAAATGTATTGGCATTTTTTCGTACGGGACAAAAATGATTTTGTTATAAATATTAACGGGATTTCGTTATATAAATGCATTTTTGTATGAAAAATTGGTTTTAGGGACTAAATTTCGATTTTTTTTTCGATATACGTCATTTTTCGCTATATCGGGTTTCGTTATATCGTGGTTTTACTGTATAACATTTTATTCAAAACTTAGAACAACATTGGCTGATTTTACAGAATATATTTGCTAATATAAATTATTATTCTTCTTCTTCTCCTTCCATGGCACTATATCCCAGGATGGGATTTGGTCTCTTCCACAAGTGCTCTCCACCGACTCCTATCCTTGGCCATTCTTGTCCAGTTCCCAGACCCTCCCATCCTTCTCCAGTTCTCTTACACACAGTCAGCCCACCTCTTCCTTGGCTGCCTCTAGGTTGCTTCCACTGGGGTATTCACTTGGTCATGGCCTTTGATGTCCTGTTACCTGGCATTCTTTCGACATGGCCAGCCCATCGCGGTCTTTGGGACCTACAGAATTTTACAATTGTTTTTTGATCAATCAAATTTTCAAGCTCATGATTCATTTTCATAAATCAAAATATCAATTAGTATTGAAATGAATATGATTTTAGGTGATAATTTTGTCCATCGCCTGCTGCAGAACAAGACAGATGGCAAGCTGGTGGCTGCCGGAGGGCCCGCAGACCCTGACGTGTGTGCTCCTGCCACTCAAGAGAAGCTTGACTCCATACAGCTGGAGTGTGCACACCTGCTGGCCACTCAGCTCGACACTCAGAGGCGGCACTATGAGGAACTGCTTGCCAGGTATATTGATCCTTTACACAACCCAACCTACTACAGCACTGCCCTAGTGATGAACCATTTCTGGTCTAGTCAACAATTAGATCATGTTATAATTATTAAAAATCAAATATAATCGCTGTGTTATTTATAATACAGCAATTTCTAATACACCCATTAACATTAATCATTATATAACTTAGTAATGTTTTTTATTTTAGAGAAAAGGCTGCAGCGCAAGCAGAAGCTCAACAATTGGAAGAGAAGTTGAAGGAAACAGAAAAAACTGTGAATCAGCTAAATAAAAAGATGATCAACCTGTCGTCTAAGTATGTTTTTCTTCACTTGTGTAATTCTTACAAAAAACTTTAGGATATATTTAGATATGCATATGAACAGTGAATATGTATACATATTGAGCTTAATAAAAAAACATGTTTAGTTATGCTCTTAAATAGACAACAATTTAATTTTGTTTGTATTTTTAAATTTCTAGTAAAAGCAACGATAGCATAGATAAATTATGAGTTTATAAGAAATACTAGCAGAAAGCAATTGGCTGCCATTTGAGCAAGTTTGGGGCGGTTTGTGTCTCGCTGCCGGTCTTTTATTAAAGCAGTTTGTACTGCACCACCAGAGGAAAAGTCAAATGCCATAGGCCATTCATCCACGTCCGGTTGCATGAGATGCATCAATATTACCATATACTTATGTCTCTGTTAAGTGTACACCAAGATGTGGAAGCGGTGTTTTTGGTGTAATTGTAAATTGGTGTATTCATTTTAGAGTATCAACCCTCCAGGCCAAGCTATCGGAGGAGAAGGCGATGGCAGATGCCGCGGCTCAGGCGCGCGAGGAGCTCGCCGTGCGTGCCAGTGGCGGTGAAGCGGAGATTGCTGACCTACGCGAGCAGGTGCGAGACCTTGCCTTCTACGTGCAGGCGGCCAGCTCCATCGGGGCTCGTCCCGACTGCCAGGAGCTGCAGGGCGGGCAAGTCATCGTCAGCCCACCCCAGCCTAAAGGACGCCGGGGCAAGAGGCCCAAATAATACATTACGGCTTGCAATGTCGTCAGTTGTGCGCATTTTATTACCTGGACTACCGCCGTAACCTTGGCTCATCACTCCAGGCTTCTGATACAAAACTGCTTGAGGATAAAATATTCATTCATATTCTTATGGCTGGTTCAGGCTATGTCTTCTACTCATAAACTGCTTGCAGATTATTAGCGGCTGGATGGGTAGTTTAGTCTGACTATACATGCAGATTAAGATGGTTCCATCAGTGTCCAACCATGTTTTGAACCCAACGGTTGTTCAATTTTAATGGCACTATTTCCTGGAGGATGTTTCTGAACAGTTGTGTGAGCATGATTGAGTTTGCGAGTTGAAAAAGTGAAGACATTGAGCAAGCTGCTTTTAAAAGTCATGGTGTGCTTGAGATTGAGAGTACATGGTCATTTGAAGTTTATTTAATATTTTGAGCAGACGGCAATGTGGTGAGAAATTATGTTGACTACAACATGACCAGCGCTGAATGTAATAATAAACCCTGTTAAAATTTCTATTATTTTCATAATCCAATGATTAACATTTTTTTAATGTTTAATCATGCAATCAACATGTCCTATGTTAGGTGGAGTCCACTTTTCTTGAGGAATGTTGTACAGGATGAATATTATGTTCTAGGAAATGAAACACAACTTTTAAATTTTGTTTTTATTTATTGTTCAAGTGGCCGCTTCTGGCAGCAGCACAAATGCGTGCTATTTAACCATATTTTTCATAACATTCTCACACACTTCATGTGTTATTTCAGCAATTTCATTTTGAATACTGTCCAGTAGCAACGGAATTGTTGTTGACTTATTGGCATAAACCTATCCTTTCAAGTACCCCCATAGAAATTAGTCGGGAGCCGTCAAAACAGGTGATCGAGGAGGCCGGTCAATATCATCACTTTTTGTGGCCGGGAAAAATTTCTTGCAAAATTTCAAGCGTAACTCGAGCTGTATATGAGGTGGCACCATCCTGTTGAAACCACATGTGTTGCAGACCCAATCGACCCAATTCGGCCACCAAGAAGTTTTCCAACATGTAACGATAGCGATCACCGTTAATGGTTACAGCATTGCCATTATTATTTAGATAAAATGTTTTAATGACTTCAACACTTTGTTGAGACGTTAGATGCTCCATAATAAATAGTAACTCCTCTCTACGACTACCAAATGCGAACTGAAAAATGTCTGCCAAACCAAAATGGCGGCCAAACATAATACTCATCCTGTATGAGAACATTTTTGGATTGTAAAGAGAAAATCAATTTGTTTTCACTTGATGACACTTTGCACGAATGTCGAACATATGATCCACGTCAGTCTTTCATAACTGAGGATTGTGATCTTCGTGAATTTTTCGCCTATCTCTACTCACTCCTCCACATTTTTCGGCATTGCAGATCTGAGGGCTGTCAACAAGCTTCACCAAACTATCTTCTCTTTTTGCAAGATGTCCTAAAATGTTAAGAATTCGTCTTAGGCAAATATGTTTGTCAAGTTTCTTCACCATAAACTAGAGAGAAGAAAGTGATGCAAGTTCCTATCTTGAACAATTAGTTAATCAACACAAAAAAACAATTTTTTTGGTTCTATATTTAATTTTTCGAAATGAGCAATTAGTATTTCCTTTCTTATCTTCGCTTGCTGTAATATGTTGCTACGATAACCTAAACATACTAATCGTAAAAGTTGGATGCGTGCATCACATAACTATCAAATTTTCATACTAAATTAGTACTAGAAGTACAATGCCGCCTAGACAACAATGGAATCACTTAAATGTATACTTCCAAAGTAATTCAAAATTAAATTCTATTTCTCTTTTTATATCTCTTTGACAAGTGACAAATCTCGTCTCATTAAATCTGTCACTGGATTCTCATCTCATAGTAATGCCATTCAAGCTCTGGTAAAAAATGACTAAGCGTTCTCCTCACCTACTTTTTTGTGAATGCTCATTTAGAATAGTTTCTCACTTTGACGTGTGTGCACTTACTAGGAAATCTGTTCATGTTATGTATTCGTAAACTCAATTTTTTAATTTTTCAAAGAAAGCAAACACGTGGCTTGTCATTATAATTAAATAATAGAATATTTAGTTTTAAACCACTTTATTATGTACATACATTAAAGTTAACTAGTTTCAATTGGACCTAACCTTTTTCAATACAATATAGTATAGACTAACCTAAGTACAGATATTTAGATAGAATATAAAGAGGACAGAGCAACAGCATATCAGAGTGGGACAGAGTATCAGGTAGGGGGTGAGAGAGAAGGGTAGAGATTACATAGGAAGAACTTTAAAATCGGACTGTTAGATACATTTATTTAGTATTATTTGGTCATTTAGTATCCCACTCTGATATGCTGTTACTCTGTCCTCTTTACCTTCTATTTAAATATCTGTACTTAGGTTAGTCTATACTATATTATCCTAAAGAAAGTTGGCTCCAACTGAAATTAGTTTACTTTAGTGCATGTACATAATAAAGTGGTTTAAAACTAATCATTGTATTATTTAATTCAAATTTTTAATATTATTAAGGAGAACACATTCTTATTGTGAAGTTGTAATTATTCAGAACATAGGTCTGTGATGTTTTAAATACTAATTTAATGTATTAATTATATGTATAGATTTTATATGTAAATATTGTTTTTGCTATCCCAGGATAGCAAAAACAATATTTTTTGATAAAATTGATTTTATATGTATATATTTATAATTAATACATTAAATTAGTATTTAAAATTTTTAATGTTTATTAACTTACAATGCTGAACTGCCTTTATATATCAGACTTAAAAAATATGATGTGTGCTCTATGCAACTCTATGGTCTTCCGAAACCACTACTCATTACTGCAGTCCACAGTACGCATCCCCAGCACCACACTACTAATCACCCTGTACTCCCGTACCTTAAAGTAACAATGATCTCTCAGATTTCATTACACTTTGAGCCATTAGACCTACCTACCCTTGTCATTATTTCGACTAAAGATTCAGTCTAAATAATACATATTTGAATTTATACTTAAATTTCCCAGTGTTTTTTGACTGCTCTAGCTTTATTTGTCTGTATGTATTTTATTTAACATGTTTTCATGTTCAAGTAAATTTTTTTAGAAAAATTATAATACGTATATAATATATTGTCTTATCTTCAGTTGCATTAAATGATGGATTTTCAAATACATACTAACTTAATTCATCATCCACATTGGTTCCTTATGACTGAGGATCGTGATCTCCATGCCCTCTTGACTATGCTCTTTCGCTTTTCACGGCATCCTGCAGATCTCAGAGCTGTCACCAGATAAGTGCCTGTTGCCTTTTCCACCACAACAAACTTCTCCGAGCTATCTTCCATTCTCGCAAGATGCCTAAAAAATTGAAGGATTTGTCTCAGACAAATGGTTGAGAGTTTATCATTGATACATCAGAATGCAGACATGTGCATCTCACCGTCTATGGTATGTGCAACATGTGTCTCCAGTACAACATTTCAACATCTCAGAGGCATCAATCTGTCTTTTCTCTCTCGCCTTCAGGGTCCATAATTCCTCTTATTTCTCCCGATCTCTTAATTAATTATGACAAATATTAAAATATCCTGACAGTTGTAATTCATTAAAAGTTTTGTGATAGTTAAAATAAAAATCTGCAGGCACTTTCGGCTATTGAATATTGTGTGATATTAGAAACTAAAAGTGATGTTACCCGATTAACTAATATGAAATGAAATATCTTGCTCTCGAATTGCTAATAAGATTTTAGTAAAAGTGCACATCTTTTCTTGATGTAGATAATTTTATCTATGAATTTTATTTGTATGAAGAATGGAAACACGCACTAGGGAGGGATGAATCTATGGTTTTTAATCAAAAATATCAAACAAAATAAATTATTATGATTTTAGAACTCGAATCAATTTATATCTGTAGCTTGAAGCTTACATCTGAAACTAATAAACAATCTGTTATTATTTATAATAGTATTATAGTTATTTGGATTATTCTGCCAGTCAGTTTTCGTTATAGCTGATATTTTATGCATCTTTTCAGATCATCATTAGGTTTGATATAAGGATGAAAAACTTATTGACGGCAGAACAATCTAGAATCTATATGTTTTATTTTTAGTTTAATGTTTTAGTGCTGAAGCAAATGTAATAACTACTATGTATTTATTTAAAAGTATAAAAATAAATAAAACATTGTACGACAGTTCGCCACTAACTGTTCTATCATTTGAAAATTTTGTCGTCAGTGTGTGCACTGCCATACATTCTCATAGCCCTCGCCGTCACGTCAGAAATTCGTTGGTGTGTACTCACATTTAATGATGACCTGGGAGTGTAGCCACACACACATTTTAAATAAAATAATCTGACACTTCATTTTAATTTAACTGGATATGAAAAAATATTGCTATCATTTCATTTTAAAAATAAATTAATCAACAGATTTGCATCATGGAAAGTAGGTGCCTTTTCAACTTGGGTAGGTACCATATCCAACCTATGTAGGTATCTTTTTCCCATGACTTCAATGCATAATAATTTAATTTATCAGAAAGTAGGTACCTACCACATATTCCGTGTAAATTTGAAAATAAAATGTTTCTGTCATTGTTGTCAGACTTCTAGTCTTTAATAAGTGTTATGGCGTTTGAACTACTGTATTTTTATGAACAATCTACAATATTTTCTTGTTCAAAATATTATTTGCACGGCATTCTGTAATTATTATTGTGAACGCTACTGTCCATAGCTTAATCATTTTTAAACCAAATATTGTAGTATTCTGGCTTCTTAAAAATTATATAAGCGTGTTTATATGTTATTATTATTAAAAAGTTTATTAAAACATATTCTCTTGTTTAATTAAAACATAATGATTGCCTGCGTGATTTTAAATATTTGTTAATAGCGACCAGATGTGTACCAGTAACCTTTATATTTTTACATAAATTCCTTTCAGAATTGAAAATTTTATTATTCACATCCCATTTTCTAATCCGAAGATTAGCAAAACTAGGCTGATTTATCCTGTGCAAAATGTTACACACCCATGATTCATTTCTTTCTACCTATGTCTCCGCTGCCTTCTATCTCCTCTGCATAATGAGTTTATCATATTTCTGTCTGAAGTATGCAGGTTTCCTTATTAGTTCTCTTGATTTCACCTCTCCATTGGATGCTCAGACTTATGTCACAACTACAGAAGAGATTCTTCATTTTCACAAGAGTGCTTCTTGCCATCTCAATTCTTATTTTAATTTTGAAGTCCTCTAACCAGCAGCTAAGGTACTTTTATATTTTCTACCATTTTACAACAATCAACACGTAAAATTCTGCATCTTTCGCCTACTGATTGTATTCTGAATAGTTTTAAATATGTACATATATTAAATTAGAGTGAATTGAACAATTTTTTTATTATAGTTTTATAATTTAATTATAAATTGTATACAAATTTGAATAATACATACTGTGTTTTGAGCTTCTTATATATAAATTAGTTATCCTAAATTAAAAGTAAATATTTTTAACACATATTTGTATTATGTTTAATCCACTTTTTTTGACATGTTTTATATGAAATGTACTCTATGCAAAATGTCTGGTACTTTTGGATATTCTCAGGCTAAATATCTTGAACTGAATTTAAAAATCGTTATTTTACTAAGTTAAATATGAATTATTAAATATATTAATTAGAAAGATATACATATAAAATCAAATTTATCGACAAATATTGTTGTTGTGCCACCGGGATTCGAACCTGGATCTCTTTCCAAACCGGGGAAGGTGCATTATCCAACTATGCTACAGCGACAAATTTTCGAACCTATATGTTACCTTTTTGATATTAATACATTTAATCGTTCCATTATTTGAAAGAGCCATCTACCTTATTTTTACGGAATCTCAAATACCTTTGTCAATTATTTTTTATTAAATTTTGGACACATTGATACAACTTTAAATATAATAAAATATCACAGACCGTCTGTTCTGAATAATTACAACTTCACAATAAGAATGTGTTCTCCTAATAATTTTACTAAGTGATACATACTCGCAGGTTCAAGTTTTGTAATTTATAAAAAATTGACAACATATTTATTACAAAAAATAAATCTTATACATTTACCTCGTATTCAATAATACTTCTGTGATTTTAATTTCAAAATTTTGATATAAACATTATTTAAAGGTCAGACAGTGATTTGATGATTATGAAAATCTTATATTTTTATTTGATCAGCATTTCTTCAATAAAAATTATGTGGCTTTAGCAGTTTTGTATGAAAAAGTGTCTCTGAAATGATTGATTATAGCAAAATTGGTATATTTTTAATTTCAAAACTGTTTTTACATAGGCCATTTTTAAAGTAAGAATAATTTGGGGATATTAACAATATAAGTAGACACTTTGGACTGGAATGTTAACAGGAATTTGCCATAATTTCTGAGTGCTATTTTATTACTATTGTGTTCATCATTAAGCCCGCCGTCCTAATATTGCTCGAAACACAGAAATGATGCAGAAGTTTGGTTGAAAACTACTAGACCATCCTCGTCCATCACAGTCCGAACCTGATGTTATCAAACTTTTATTATTATTTTTTCCTATAATTGGAGGATTTTTTGGGAAGAAAATGCAAGCAAACCCGAAACTGTCAACAATTGGGTTAAGAAATAGGCAGCAGACTTCTTCAATGATACGATCATCAAGCTCATCTCCCGGTCTCAAAAATATTTGGACTTCAACAGGGATTACATATATTGAAAAGTAATTTAAGAATAATTTTCATTGTATTTTATTTTAATTATTAAATTGTTGTGAGTTTACGGCAATTCATCGGTTTTCTCAGCAGAATGTTGGGCAATTAAATAGGCCTTGAACATCTGCGTACTCCGGAACGTCGATAGGGCTGCTATATGCTCCAACTCACAAGCAGCTCTTGAATCCCTCTCTGCTAATATGAAAGTTTGGCTAGACAGTGAGATAATCTGTTCCATCAGAAGATGTCTATTTAATTTGGACAGCAATAATAAACAGGTGTCATTCGTTTGGATTCCTGCACATAAGGGAATTCATGGAAATGAATGTGCTGATAAACTGGCCAAGGAGGCCACTCTTTCCAGAGTTTTCCCTCATCAATTCCATATCCCGATGTATGACAGACTTAATATGGTAAAAAAACGTACAAATTCTATTTGGACTGCTCAAAGAATGGATCCAAATAATCATAAGGGTAATTGGCTTAAAATAATTCAAAGATCTATTCCCTGCACCCCCTGGTTTTCCAAAAGAACAATATCAAATATCTCTAGAATAAGAATTGGGCATTGCCAGGTAGCTTCACATTTATTCAGATTGAACTTAATAGATTCCCCAATGTGTGAGTGTGGTGCTGAGGAGGAAACCCTTGACCATATTTTTTTTGCTTGTCCATTGCGGATCACAGGTTTTTTTACATTATTACCTGGTTAACTTGTGTCATCTTCTTTCCATTAACTCGCCACATTTAATCTAATAATAAATTTTTTGAACGACAATGGTAATATAATATTATTGTACTTTTTTCTATAAAATAAAGTTTTAACTTGATTAATGGCACATATCACTCTTGAAGGGTGAATTGCCTATTTAAAAAAAGAAGAAGAGTTTACGGAAAAATTATCCTTGCTTTAAAAATGGCCCTCGTACAATAGTCAACAATAGAATCAATATTAAAAAAATACATAGAATACACATATACAAGGAATTGTATAAACCATGAATGTGTCAAAGCTGCGGGGTATTGTATAAACCATGAATGCCTGCGGGGATCTATAATTGAAAATATGTCCTGAGCCCTCCGGTTAAAAATTATTTAAGTACATATTCATTTTTAAATAATCACGGTACTAAAGGCAGGTAAAAAATATATTTATTGAAAAAATATTTTAGTTGCTACCAGGATTCGAACCTGGACCTTTACCTATTCTGGAGAAAAGCGCTACAGAATATAAGTTCAAAAATTTGTCCTAAACGTACTTTGTTAATTTCCCGGAACCAACTAAAATATTTTTTCAATAAATAATTTTTTTTCTGTATGTCTTTCTATTGATTAATTTAATTTGTATTAAAAATACCGCAGAACTAAATTTCAAAATTGCATCTTAACAAAAGTGTGTTCTCTTTAATTTTTTTTTAATAATGTTGAATTCATGGAAAATGTTGAAAATAGTTCTGAATCTACACTTAGTAGGTAAATATTGTTTTATACGGTAAGGCAGGTCTGTAGCACTAATTTAATATTCAGTCATTAATCGGCTCGGACGGGGGGAAGCAATACAGCAGCGGGCGGCATGGGGGGCCTCTTGGATGGTGGTCGGTGGATCCCATGCATGCTGGCCTCGTGCTTCTCCTTGTGCGCTTTTCGGCTGAAGCGGGACTCGCACAGAGAACAGGGGAATCTCCGCTCGCCCGTGTGAGTCACCAAATGCTCCTGAAGGCCGCTGAAACAATCATATTATACAAAATCAACGAGTGCCCAAAATGATACATTTTAAAAGAGGTGAGTTTGTGCACAAAGATACGATAGTTGTGAAATCAAAGCAAAATTGTGCAGCACTCTCTTTTGTCCTTATGTTTAAAGAAAGTCTCCCAAAATACCCGATATCTTCTGAAAGGAAGAGATGACAGGGAGAACTGTCATCGCACGGCTGCCTAAATAACACTTGTATCCCCGGTTAAAATATTAAAAAATCCCTTCCAGCAATCTCTTTTTCAATTCAATTTCTCTGGGTTCAATATTAAATTGGACAATTTTTTTATGTTTTTGAACGGCTACCATTTTGAAACAAGGTTAGATCAACAAACTTAGCTGAGATATTTACCAGGTCAATAGGTATTTCATAAAAAAAAGTTTAAAATCTAATAATGGAAGTTGTTATAAAAACTGTTATATCCCATATATATATAAATAAGCTTTTTAAAGCGGAATAATTTTAGGGATTCTCAGCTATGATCAAAGAAAGTGCGTTGATATTTTCTGGAAGTTGCGTGATAAGACCCTCTGCAATAGGTAGTATTTCTACCGAAATGTAATATTATCTAAAATACGTTACAGTGTAAGCTTTAAAATCCATCATTACATCAAAATTTAAAATAAAATCCAAGAACTAATTAAAAATTATCATGGTTGCAACCAAGGCTCCAAGATTTACAAATACAAAGCTAAATTATTTAAGATAAAATTCATATTACTAAGTATGAGTCACAGACTATTGTTTTTCGCAATAATGGAAATTGAATCGGAGAATCTGCTCAGCGTTATGTAATATATACATATATGTATTTTTAAATAGTTATTATATTACAAAATGAATGGTAATATTATACTTACAAAGCAAATACGAAACTCTTATCACAGTGCGGGCAGTGATGGTTACGTACATTTTCGTGCCTCTTGGCATGGTAGTACCTGGCCTGCGGAGACACAAACGCTTTACCGCAAGATCCGCAGAGAAAGTTCTTTTCTTTTGTGTGGTAATATCTGTAAATAAATGGGAGATGCATTCAATCTCAATCTCATGACAATGTTTAACTAAATTTCATGGATGTGTAAATGACGCTGGGAAATTCAATTTTTGGGCAGAAAATACGTGCAGATCGATGACAGTGAAAATGTATGATTGATAATTTTAAGGATAAAATCATAAATTTGAATCTATCTGTTCGAACTTATTTTTGGAAAATTTACATCATTTTTTGATCTTTTTATGAAATATATCACTGACTTGCAATAGTGAGTTCATACCGAGTAGCTGGCCACTCCTGAGCCAACTGCTGGCACTCCGTGCCCAACAACTCTACCGGGGCCACTTGCTGGCACTTTCAGCTTCCGGTACCCCTTGCAGGGCCAGCTGCTGGTGTGTCGCGCCCAGTCGTAGCCGCTCAATGGCGCTTCCTCACGAGAGGCCGTCTACTGAGCCAGTCTGTCTGCCAGATGTCTTTTTATTAGTGTATTATAAAGTCAATGAATTATTTTAATACATTGTATCACTGATAGATGCTGTTGCCAACCAAACAAAAAGTGGTCGCCTCAAATTGCTAACGCTAAGGGGGCGAGCACATTTCGCTTAACCAAATAGCCAAGATAGTCGCACTCGCTCCAATTCGCCAGTGGTCGCGGATCCAAGAAAGTCTCCACTGAGCAGAGAGTGCAGGCTTGAAGGCGGCTGATGGCGAAGCTCCAAAGGAAGGGCGAGAAGAGAAACACTTGCTAAAGGTGTTGTTGCGGCGCGCTGCAGACGAGAAGTGGCCCCAAACTGCAGCGGCACGCTATTTATTTGATCCCGGGCACTCGCAGCACCCGCGCCCGACGCTGAGCCAACCGGAGCGCGCTTACAACCCTAGTTGCGCCCTGAGTGACGCAGCGGCCGTCGTCATTTACCAGCCGAACCTGAAAGCTATCGCTCATTTTTCGGTTGTACACTGGCAGGGGGCAGAAACATAATTTCGGAAGTAATTTTAGTATAAAAAATACAAAAACATCTAGGCGGGATATCACGAGTAGGGGGATCGGTAGATTATACCTTGACCCGTGATATCCTGTAAAAATAAAGGTCGAGCCAGCGCTTCATTTCTATTAAGAAAAATTAATTTGCCGACCAGGGAAATATCGGCATTGGCAGCCCTGAAAAATGCCGTTTTTGGACGCCGAGTCGTTAGCGGCTCCACAAAAGACCATTTTTGGCCGCCGTGCAGAAGACTTTGTTGGCAGTTCAGAATTTCCAATCAGTTCAGAACAGTTCAGAATTTCCAATCAGTTGACTTAAAATTAAGGCAATTATCCACATATAAAATATTGTGGATTAGATCTGTTCAATCTGTATAAAAAATACTGTTCACTTATTACTTGGACAAACACACCTCACTTGGCACAAACTGTCTATGGAAATAAAAGATACAACAAATGGAGCAATATAAGGGGTCCTAACAACGAGCAAATAATTAATTTAAAAAAAATAAAAATTCATCAATTATCCTCAGAAAGATTAACGAACACTTGAACAACCCTTAAACAATAGCCCACCTCGACACAGAATTATCTTAGTGAGGGGGCATTATCTTTAATAAATGTAAAATAAAATTATAAAAAGAAGAAAACAAAAAAAAGGAAATTTTATTTTTGTAACAAACTAGTCAAAGAATCCTGTACTACATAAGCATGGCACTTACTAGGCTAATAAGCCAGCTGAATATACAGTGGTACTTCGGCTTAAAAACTTAATTCGTTCTTGATTGTGATTCGTATCTCGAAACCCAATTTCCCATGACATCTTACGGGAAATCAATTAATCCATTCTCAGATTAAAAATAAAATAATAAAGGATGTCCAGTTGGAATTATTCAAATTTGAATTTCCGCCACTCAGATACTAGCGGGGCAGGGGTCACGGGAGGGGTAGCTTTTGTTGTGTGGTCTTTGCGGTTTTGTTAGTAGCCATGAATCATTGGTTGGGAGTGCACTGTGCGTTTGTGGTTGAGCAATATCTCAATTGTGGCGAATCAATAGTTTGTGCGCATCGTGCTTTTTGTATGCACTTCAATATTCAATGATTATGTGATGGGCCGAACACACAAATCATCTGATCGTGGGTACAGAGATTCAGAGAAGAGGGGACAATGATTAACAGAATTCCTTCATAACCATCAACATCAGCAGCAACGCCAGAACATGTGGCTCAGATGCGACAAGAAATCCTTAAGAATCCAAGAAAGTTGATAGAAAGATTGCAGCCACCACAGGCATTAAAAAGTCAACTATACATGTGATTTTGAAAAAAAATCCCAAGCTTCATCCTTACAAACTACAAATCGTACAAAATTTGAATGACGGTGACTATGTTTTACAAGAGACAAATACAAGAATTAAATGAATCAACTAGAAAGATATACAGAAATAGATAATTTGGTTGCTACCGGAGTTCGTACCTGGATCTTTTCCTATCTGGGGAAACATGTTAACCAATTTTGCTGTATCAAGCAATTAAGTTATCGACAAATTTTGAACTTATATTCTGCAGTTCTTTATAATTGATACATATGTTATTCCATTTTTAAAAGCAATCAACTTTATATTGCGATGAATCCCAAATACCTTTGAGTAATGCACGCTAGGAGGCGCAACCAAATATTTTTTCTGTATATCTTTCTAGTTGATTAATTTAATTTGTATTAATAGATATTCGCCTACCTTATGTGGGTGTTAAGTTGTTGTTTATCCCTGGCGGCGTGAGAACAATACTGACAGATGAAGTTTCTCTCATCTGTATGGACTTTTCTGCATAAAAAAGAAGTACACATAAATAAGTAAAACATATAACTGTAACTGCTGGACTGTAATATAAAAATAAATATTATTAAGACAACTCAAAGTTCATTGTTGGTAGGTGATGTTATTTAACACAAATTTAGCAAAATCTTCAACACATTATATTCTTTACCCAATTATGAATTATTTTCATATTTTTTGCCATCTCGGATAATGCATAGTCAACTGTAATTAATTTTACTTTCTGACTATTGATTGACTCACAAGTGCAGCTGAAGCCGACTGTTGATGGGGAAGGCCTTCTCGCAGCCGGGGTGCGGGCAGCGAAAGGGCAGAGGTCCCTGGTGAGACAGCAGGTGGGTCTTGAGGGCCCGGGGCCGCAGAAAATTGCGGTGGCACACTTCACACTGAAGGCGCCGGTCACCACAGTGCAACACGCTGTGAGACTCTGAGCGGAATGCTGGATGCAATAATGGGAAATATAAAAATAATTATTGAGTAATATAATTGAAGTGATTACTGCTGAGCGGTGTTACATTAAATAAATTCAGAGATATTGAACATTTAAGTAATTTGGTAGACTATTTTATTTCTTTTATAATAAATAGATAATATTTCAAATAAATATGTATTTGGGAGATAATAATATTTGACATCTTTATGCACCTGATAACTAAATGGTTTTAACACTGTCATTGTTGACTAAGTACCTGCCCGGAGAAACCATATTCAATTTGCCCCAAGATCAAAAGATTTCCAAAAGACAAACAAACCCAATATTTTTTTCCAAAACTTTTATATGCACACATATATCCGTGCACATTCAATATGTTAAATTATTTCACAAAAATAAGAAAATCTCATTCTGGGAGTGATTTATACCCAAATTTTTATTTATTTGTAACTATATAATACAATGTAAAAATATTTTTGGACTGTGCCTGTCTCACTAGAGAAATTCTGTGTCGAGACAGGCTTATATAATACGTTCACTAGTAATGAGAAAAAATGCTACTTTTGAACAAGTAATATTGAAATATGAACAAGTAATATTGTGACTGATCACTGTTTATTTACGCATGCGCGGAATCACAGCTAAGAATCACTGATATATCAAATATCAGCGCGGCCGCAAAGCGTGAGTCGTAAGTGTGATCACAATTTACAAAACCGATTTCGATCACGGTAGTCACTGTTAACAATTAATGATACATTTTCGAAATATCAGTGCGGCCGCAAAGCGTGAGTCGTGAGTGTGAACACAATTTACAAAATCGATTTCGATCACAGTAGTCACGGTAAACAATTACTGATATAATATCAACTATCAAAATATCAGTGCGGCCGCAGAGCGTGAGTCGTGAGTGTAATCAAGATTTACAAAACTGATTTCGATCACGGATAGAATCACTGATATATCAAATATTAACGACAATGTATAATACGATTATATATAAATTAATAAATAATTTATACAAAAAACATATAACAAAAAACTTAAAAAATTTATATTTTTTTTAATAACTTATACAAAATAATAAATAACTTGTAACACCCATAAATTGTTTGTTTAATAATGAAATGACTCATATAACAACAGAAAGTATGACTCCATAAAGAAGGCTTTAACTTAATCATTATTATAATAATTATCTTGTAAAAATTAAAAACAATAGTATTTAAAAAAATTTTGGGGGTAGAAAATTGCTGCACATATACTTACAAAATGTAAAATGAAAATACAAACAAAATAAAATAAAGTTTTCAGCAAGTTAGCAGAAACATTATCAACAACAGATTCCAATAGATGGCACTGATTCAAGTGATAATTGATTTGGACGGCGGCGTCAGAAAATCAGTTGAATATTTAACAAAAAAAAATTAATCACGAATCACGATATTACCAAATATTCAATCACTGATAGTGAGTGTGACTCAAAAACATCAATGATTGACTCACAGTTTGTGATTTTGAGCTCATCACTAAAGTTCACTACATCTGTTGATTAAAATTCACATGACAAACAATCTAAATGACGGATCTTGTCACGGCGCTCAACTGATTAAAAGTAAATTAAAGAGGATCATAGGATCATTTTGTGCTACTGAGTTTTTGAAAACAGCTCACGCATTGTCATCATGAAACATGTTAAAAAAAAATTATTATTTAGTAAGTCTTTCAATTATAGAACTTTATAGACAAATACTTACTTTTTTGACAAATATCACAGAAGTAGCCTTTGGTATCAAGATGCCGCTGTTCATGCTTCTTCAGTGAGTGCTTACTGTGAAAGAATTTTTCACACATGCAACACTGGTACTGTTTCGGCGTGTGTGATAGTTTTTCACTTAATTTTTTGTCTCCCATTGAATTTTCAAATTTTTCTTTGACTTTCTTAGGTTTTCTATGTTGTATATACTTTATATCCTCACAACTATCAACTATTTCAGTTTTAATGAGATCTGTTCCAACTACAGTCATATTTTCTAACTCGTGTTCATCACCAGACTGATTTTCACAGTGGCTCAGATCAAATAATGGAGAATTGGTTGTTTCTTCATCATTAACATCCTCTTCATCCTTAACTATTTTATCATTAAAGTCATCTTGAGATTTTACAACATCAATACAGATTTTTTCAGAGGTAAAATCATCTAGTTTTTGAATATTTTCACATGGAATCTGGTTGCTAAGCTTTGTGAAGGAATCCTCACAAAGAATTTTAAATTTATAAGCCGATTTCAACTTACTAAGGCACTTTTTACAGATATGTTTCGGGAATCTGTCATTCTCACACGCCTATAATAAAAATAAACATAATTAATTTAATTTATTAAAGAAAGCAAATACGTTTTGGCTTGATATTATAATAAAATAAAATAATGTTTTAGTTTAATTATAATTTATTTATTTTGTAAACTGAGTTGAAACACTGTTTTATTCCACCATGTTTTATAATCTTAAACGTTAGAACGTTTTCTGGAACATCTTCCCATTATCAATAATACAATTCAACAAAAGTTAAAAACATTTTTAGACAGTAATTAATTTGCGCCAAAGGACAAAAGTTAGACATATTAGAGAATTTAGAAATTTTTATAATAACAATAAGAAAATAATAAACATTCAAATACTACCCATCACATCCCCTCTCTTATTCATTTTAACTACACCCCAACCTCCCTTAACCCCAAACACACCCTTAATTACTGTCTGAAAATGTTTTTAACTTTAGTTAAATTATATTATTGATAATGGGAAGATATTCCTGAAAACGTTCTAACATTTAAGATAATAAAATATAGTGGAATAAAACAGTGTTTCAACTCAATTTCCAAAATAATCATGGAATTCCACAAAGTTTCCCCAAAAACCTTTGAACAGTTAATTTATCATCTTTTTTTTTAACTACTTAATTAATACACCAACTGGTTTCGAAAAATACAATTTCCTTCGTCAGAATGTCAAATTAACTAACCAAAACCATAAATATCATGTTATGCTAATGTTTTAAAAATCTATTTATAAAAACATTAGAATAACGTGATATGTATGGTTTTGGTGAGTTCATTTGATATCTTGGAGAAGGAAATGGTATTTTCCAAAACCGTTTGTGTAAATAATCTATATAAAAATTAACATTAACGACAAAGTTGAATTTGAAAATATTAAAAATATTATTTATTTACTTACTTTATTACTACATATTCTACAGTGCACAATTACCCACTTCGATTTGAGCATAACTATTACTTCTATAGACAAAAATATTTCCTAAACATTTTAAAATTATTATACATGCATTTCTTTTTATATTAATGTTATGTTATATTTGTTTTTATATATAAAATATTTTTGTCTAAAAATTGTCTCATAAATTTGGGGTGCATCTTATTGACCGAAAAATATGATATATTCTATACTAACACAATAAAAAAATACCCAAAAATGTAAAATCAACGATCTCCGAATAGTTCACAACCATTACGATTGCCTGTATTAATTCATTTATGTAAAGTGCGACAATTTGTCATTAACATTACTGTATTGTCTGTAGAAATTATGCTAAGAGTTAAGTTTAGTTAACATACCCATTTTGGTGTACATTATTCAGGTTAATTGATTACTATAAATGAGATATTCTGTATAAAATATGTATTTGTCTTAGTTCCGATTTATACGAGGTACTACATAAAAACTTAAGTGAAACTTTCTTAATACAAACTGTTTAAAATATCACGTAATTGTATGAAAAAAGCTTACAGTGACTGAAGATAACTTCATGATCGCTTCGGCGCAAGACATTTGAAGATGACTTAAGCAATTTGTTGTGAAAATTGGTTTCATTTCTCCAATTTCCAAACAAACTCGACATATTTCATTAACTTCCATATCAAATTTCACTTATCAAAACAAACACTAAACTTAGAAATTTGTATACACAACGACTCGTCGAGCGCGCGTCAAAACAAACCACGAAAACAAGACGATCGCAGTGTCAACTGTCAAAACAATTGGGATATGGGTTAATAGCACAAGAAATTACGAAATGAAGAGATTTTTCAAAAAAAATCCTAACCATTTGTTATGGTCGATACTTAACTTTATGAAAATACGGCGTACCGTTTTACTACATTGTGACTTGTAACAGACTAGTAAATTGATAAGTAAGCTAGCAAGTAGCTTTATAAACCGGTACCTACTTGGTATCTTGTGCTCTTTTTACACATTGCGCAAATTTTGGAAATGACTTCGGGGAAATTTTATACTTTTATACAATTATGCGTCATACTACTTTTTTATGCATCATAATATGCGGATTGTCATTATTTTCTAAATATTGGTTATTTATTTGAATTGATCAAAATTGCCGTATGAAATGGCAATACTTAATATATTTATCAAAAACATCTTAAAAACATGGATTGTGATTTTTTTTTGGTACTTTATTTTACTCGAATAATAAAATTAAGTTAGACAATAATTACGGTTGAGATCAATAATTCGAAAATTAAACAAAAAAAATTTCTTTCGAAAATAATGACAAGTATTGACTTGTGAATTGAAAAACAAAGTTATTCAGTTAATTAATTACAAGAATAGTGTGTATAATAATAATATTACCCATAATAACAAATTGCAATTAAATAAAAATATTTCCTCTCTTCTCATTTCTGACTAAATAGTATAAAAATGTACAGACGTAAGAAAATCAGTACAAACAAACTCAAGCCGAAGATAGTGCACTATCAGGGAAAGAGGGGATACTATTCGGAGATTGTGTCGAATCTCCGGAGTGTTGAGAGTTTCGATGAAAATTCTTTACTATGTGTTTTCAGAAGAATAAATCTATTTTTATTGGTAATTAGAATGTTTAAATTAGAATAGTAGTTATTAAATTAGTTGCACAGAAAGGAAACGAAATGACATTTTGAAAGAAATGTAATATAATAGATAAAGACAATTGTATTTATCTAGAGAATGAAAGCCAACATACATATAAAATGTTTTAGATCATCTTGTGGCTCATTATATTCATAACCACAGTGATAGGAAAAAGAAAACAAAAAGAACGAACAAAGAGAACTTTCATAAGCCAGTCACTGGAGTGGAGCAGATGCTACTAATAAGCAAAAGACCTGGTACAGAATTGGTATTGATGGAGGAATTACAGCAATAACGGAAAAGAAAAAGGAGATAGAAATAAGATATGCGCTTTAAGTTGGGCCTGCAGTATAATTAAATAAAAATATTTCTACCACCCAACGAATGAGGCATCTAATATCAATGGTGGAAATTACAATATACATATTTAGGAAATAACAGCTTAGAGTTACATATCGTTAGCGCTCAGGGTCGAAATAAGAAATCTGGTACCCTAAACAAAATTGAAAAATTAAAATAGCTAATTTTCCTATGTTTAATGTTGTTGTTCTTGTTCTTTATCTCCTGAGTTGGGGTTGGGTGGTGACAAGAATAATACACAGTTTGTATATGTGACAGTATACAGTATTTATTCCTGTATTAAAATTTATCTTATCTATCTACGGAGAGTGATGCAAAGTGAAAGAGGTTGCTGGCCCTACTTATACATGCTTTCCTGATAGGCGTCTTCATGTTCACTCAAACGCACACGTTTGACCCGAACGCGCATGCGCCCATCACTCAATCATCCATCCACAGACATTACATTTAATATATTAAATTTTTCATTTTTATGTTATCAAAATACAAATATCTACATACCTTTAGATTGGGTTTTTTTGTACAATATTTTATATAAAATGTATTATTTGAGAAATAAATGTATACTCATAAGCTTTCTTTTTATCATGTGAATATTTTATTTGCAGGCGCGGAGTGGTCGGTTTGCTACTCAAGTGGAGAGTTTACCAAATCCTTTACACAAATATCATTTTTTATTGCCAACTGGAAGGTGGACCGTGTATGATGATCCCAAAAAAACTGTAACTTTATTTTATTATTATTCTATAGGGTGTCCAGCAGAAAAATTTCAAGATTAAATTGTAATTGCTCGTAAACCATCAGGGTGAGGTAAGTGGGAGGGGTATTGTTCAACGCGCGTGATTTGCTAATTTGCCATTCGCAATGAGTCACTGGTCGGGAGCACACCGCGCGTTTGCGGTTGAGCAATATTTAATGTGCGGTGATTCATTGGTTCGTGCGCATCGCGCTTTTTGTACTCACTTTAATATTCGACACGATTGATGGATCAAGCACGCAACTTATCTTGTCTTGGGTTCAAAAGTTCAGACAAGAAGGGACAATGGTTAACCAAACTCCTCCAGGACCATCAACGTCAGCAGCAATGCCAGAAGATGTGGCTCAAGTTTGACGTGATAAGAAAGATTGCAGCCTGTACTGCAAAAAAAATCAACAATGCACGTTATTTTGAATAAGAAACTACAGTTTCACCCATGCAAACTGCAAATTGTGCAGTTTCTCAATGAAAATGACTATTCTTTACGTGAAACCTTAGTGAAAACGATGCTGGAACATTTTGGAACAGCACAAACGCTTGGAAACATTGTTTACTGACGAGGTTCATTTTCATATCGATGGCTATGTTAATAAACAGAACATAAGATACTGGTGCCCCGACAACCCAAGGGAATGCCATCAAATACGTTTACGTTGTCCAAAAATGACAGTGTGGTGTACAATTTCTGCCTGAGGGATAATTGGCCCTTATTTTTTTAACCAGCGAGACAGTCACTGCTGACGTGTATTGCCGAATTATTGACTAGTTTTTGGTATCGCAACTGCAGCTGTTTCCCGGGTTTAACAACAGAACACAATTTCAGCAAGACGGGGCCCCTTCACACACAGCTACAGTTTCAATGGAGAAGCTGAGGGGAATTTTTACCAATAAATTAATCAGCGAATACGGAGATATACCCTGGGCACCTCGGCCACCGGACCTTACACCTTGCGACTTTTTTTTGTGGGGATATCTTAAGTCGAGAGTTTACAGCAACAATCCTCGAACAATTCAGGTCCTACAAGAAAATATCCACCGTGAAGTTGCTGCCATTAAATTCCAAGTGCAAGAGTATCTTGAGAGAAATGGTTGGCATTTAGACGATATTGTTTGTAAAACGTTAAATAAGCATTGTTAAACTTCATTTTGTATAAATAAAATATGAGAATAACATTGTAGTTTTTTTTTATTATTTAATATTAAACTTGAAAATTTTCCGCTGTATACCTTTATATGTTCTTTGTTTCAAAATATAATATAATTTTTGTTATTCAAATTTTTCAATTTACTTTCAGGCATTTCCTTTTGAAAGCTTTGTACCCAAAATTCAGTACTTGAGTGTCGTGCCACCAAAGCAGATTCCCCGCTTGGTTCTGATTGAGAAAATGCGGCGAGAATTTCTCACGTGTGAAATCAAGGTACTAGTGAAAGAATTTTCTGCCATAATATTTTCTTTGTTGTTAAATGCTTCATGTATAAAAAATGAAAAAACTATCAATATAATGTAATAGCTTCATGTATGGAAATAAGTTTCTTTTGCCTTTTTCCTTTCTTTTTTTAATTTTTTTCAATTGCTAGCCGTGTTTTTTGCATTTGGTCATGTCTCTGCAAGGTTGAAAAGTTTGCCAATTTGTACACACTTATATTGACATCCTTGAATTTTCACTGAACAAATATCTATTTTTTTTTAAATATATAAGTAGATAAGTTATAATATATTATGTATATATATATATATATATTTAGGATTCTTTTTAGGTATTTCTGGAGGAGATAGGAGTACCACCAATCCTAATGTATCCGGTATCTACTTACGATTTCTCCCTTGAAGCCAGACAGGCTATTATGTATGACTATCCCCGTATAGATCTTCATTATTTTGACAATACTGATTTTGATCCGAGGTAATGTTTCACTTTATAATTTAACTTTAAAGTCTTTAACTTTAACTCACTTTTTAATTTAATGTTTAAAGACCTGTTTAGTGTTATGCAAGCTATGTTTTAGTTTCCCTTTCTTATGGAATCTACTAGAGATATTTGAAATATCAAATAACTCAACTGAAATAGCAGTAAAATAAGCTCTATATGTCATTAATAAATTAATACATCCTACATATATATTTGTAATACTCCAATGTCCTTTTGTATGTCATGCATAGGGAAATTTGAAAGGAAACTTGTTACATTATTTAGGAATGAAGTATCAATTTTCTTTGACTAACTAACTTACCATCATGCCATTTCTCCACGGGGGTAGGCAGAAAGGACAGAGCGCCACACTCTTCTGTCCTGACACACAGTTCTCGCCTCATCCACATTCATACATCTTCTCATACAAGCTCGCCGATTATTGAGGCTTCTAACAGGATCATCCTCCAGTATCTGGTTTTCCTGGTTGTGCTAAGTCTTCCGTGGATGTCCTCTATTTCTGGTGCCATCAATACTTGTGTCATATATCTTCCTTACCATTCTCTCCTCATTCATCCATTCCATATGACCAAACCACCTTACTGATCTTTTCTTAATCTTACTCACTATACTAAGCTCAGTTTTACATTCTTTCTTTATTCTTTACTGTCATAAATGCCATATGCACGCCTAAGCAATCTCATTTTCACTGTAGTCAGTCTACTTTCGTTCCTCTTCTGCCAGCTCCAGGCCTCACTTCCATACATCAATGTCGGTACCAGGATTCCATTGTGTACCGCTAGTTTTGCTTCAGTTGACAAGTTCCCATTAGCTATAATTCCATTCAATGCACTGTTCACTTTGTTTCCTGCAGTCATCCTCCTTTTGATATCTTTCTCAGCCTTTCCGTTTCTATCAAACATATTCCCAAATACACAAACTCATTTACTTGTTCCAAATATTCAAATATTCATTACCTACAAGTATTTTGCACATTGTCTTGCTTTCTTCCTACTCGAATATCATAACTTTCGACTTGTTAACATTCATAATAAGGTCACTTTCCTTGCATACATCGTACATTCTACTCACTAGCCTCTGTAATTCTAGTTAATTATTCGCCATTAATACTACATACAATAAATGTACAAATTAGATGAACGTGTGACATATTGGTTCTGAAGGTACATTTTTCAAATAGAAAACAATAAAATTAGAATACCGTAGTGTTGCTGTAGGTGGATAATTATTTTAATTATGTGATATCTACTTAGGTAGGTAATTATTTAATGGTGATCTTTTATCTATATATGTTACAGTGAATGTGTATTACCAGTGAAGTTATATTTTCACTGGTGTTTCAGTGAAATCATATCCAAATACATTTTCATCGGAAGAAATATATTTCTACTAGTTAAAATATTCACTATAACATATACATATTTATTGTTTCTTGTTTGATCACTGTAAAAATGAGAAATAACCTTTAAAAGGACTCCAGAGGAATGGATGGCGCTGGGAGATGTGGATGATACCAGGTGGCCTTGTCCTGCTGAGGCTTTTCTACCTCAAATGAAAACTGAGGAAGATCACCAATTGACAATATATGATTGGACAATTGTTGCCGTCACAGGGTATAATGAAAAGGTAAAAATTCAACTTTTTACACATTTATCTCTTAATATTAAATTGAACTTTTATAATGATTGAACTCTGCTATGTCTGCGGGTGAGTGACACCAAGCAATTTGTTTTTAAATATGTTCTCAGGTTTTCTGGGATATTCTATTTTGTGTTTCAAATCTCTCTAATGATATCAGTGACATTAACCCTGATTATGGATTCTGCAATAAATGTGATCCGAAATGTCAGCCAGAGAGATCGGAGACACATACAGAATAACCCAGAAAACTCTACATAAAAGATCTCAAATATATGTACTCATTTTGATTGATTCACAAGATGAATGTTTTAAGGACACAGAAAAGGACTTGCTAGTAATAATGTAGGTATAGAAAATTGATTGTTCTAAAAGGAATTTCTAGAAGCTTTGTGGATTTTTAGATGATTCACAATGGTTTTTGAAGTTAAAATTTTTTACCCATGCAATGCTGGGTACATCAGATAGTACGAGATGCATTTTTAAGTAAGTACTGTTGCCGGATATTTCCAGTGTGGCGCTGCGGTTACGATATTGCGCATGCATAATGGTTTCCTTCATCTGTTCACTCACCACATGCAAAGTTAGAGACATTAACATAGTGTGGCTATCTTGTAGTGAGTAGTTGAAATGTTCAAGACAATAGATCAGCCCACCGACTGTGAGATATGGTCCGTGATTCGTTTCTTGAATGCACAAATGAAACCAGGTGACATTCATCGCCAAGTGTGAAGTGATTTCTATCTTTTCCTTCATCTGAAGCGGTTCTTTGGTGGTAAGCATTTTGATGATGATGATAAACTTAAAGATGCAATACAGACATGGTTTACATCGCAGGCGGCGTCGTTCTATGACGAAGGTATACAAGAATTGTGGCGACTGTGTTAAGAAGTAGTTTAAGGTGTGTAGCGTCTAAAGAAAGTAAAGTGTTGTAAAAATAATGATGTGTTTCTTTAAAAAAATCCAATACTTAAAAAATGCACTTCGTATATAACATTATATTGAATAATTTGATAAGAGCTTAAGTCATTTGTATTACATTATAAATGTCAATAATTTGAACAAAAACAATTTTTTAATCAGATATATATTTTAGGTACCTAGGTAGCGTAAATTATTATTGAATAAGCAAATGAAAATTTTTGTTGAAAACTCAAATAATTTTGAGAAGTTCAATTTTCTGTTTTATTTGCATTTAAAGAAGTTATAATAGAAAATATTATAGAAATAAATTTTAATATTTTAAATGTTAGAGGCGCACTCATGATACTAATGGCTCGTGTACACAGTTGAGATTTCTCTTGGAGATTCGTCTTGAAAGCGTACAAAGGACAGTACCGAATTGAGCGTTAAGCGAGCTATGAATCTTTACAGATGTATTTTGTGCGCAGAGTAGAAAGATGCAATCGATACCTACATACTGAGAGATCAATGTCTCATTCGTGGACACAAATTATATCATTTTGTTTTAATTTTTATATTTTAAATATTAGATGTATGTTCTTTGGGTGTTTTTTCCAGACTGGATATTGGAAAGTTTCAGCATTATACGGCACTATGGAAGATTATGAAATACCTCGTATTCAATTACTGTTCAAAGCTGAAGATCCAAGGAATTTTGCCAAAAGAGTTAAGGCTGCCGTAGATCTTAGGCAGGAAGTCGAAAATAATATTAAGTACGTTATACACTTAAAAATGTAGTACATATATAGTATTCAAAAAATACCATCTATAATACTCCCTTCACCGCTTTATATGATTTTTTTAATCAAATGAATTACCCTAGATGATGATGATGATAATGTGTGGAGTATTATATTATTGTGGAGTGTGTATAGTACATCGACCCCTTCTAGCACAACTTTCAAATAGGTTATAGTATTTTGCATATATCGTTGTCCATCTTTTAAAGAGGCACATCTCGAATTTGTCAATTTTACAGCAAACGATATATTAGCAAATTGTGCGGAATCTTTCACTGTTGAAAAATTATAAATTTTTTTACCAATTCCTGTGAATATTTTTTGATTTACAGACAGTGTGAGGTGTATTTATTCTATAAATATGACTAATTACTATCATTTGTAAGAATGACATAGAAATAAGAGTGGTTATGTCGAAATGTTTTTATGTAATATTATTTCATTTGAATAAAATTCAGATATGCCTGTTTGAATGGATTATGGGCACTTAGGTGTTTGGGCACTGTAACCCCCACTCCAGTCATAACTCAATTTTAACAAAAAAATGAGATACGCCTTTTTGAAAGATGGGTGATGATATTTGTCTCAAATTTATGTGGCATTCATTTTTTAAAATATTTTGTGTTCAATTATATTCACATATGTGAAAATAAAACACTTGTTTTTTATTCTTCTCGTTATGTAAAGGCATTATCAGTCTAATAATTTGACTCGACAACTTGTATTTATATTAATCTGTAGTGAAGGACAGCTATATAATTTTATAACACGAGAAGACAATAAGGCAAGAGATACATTTTTGGAATTCTGGAGGTTATATAAATGTTTGCATGATTCTAGGTAATAATTATATTTAACAAGAATGATATTTTTCAATTAATGCAGCAATGCAGAATTGATGATCTTGTTCCACATCCTTGGTAGATCTATAAAAAGGTTATAGAAAAAATGTTTTGACAAAATCAAATACTCAAATTGTTTATAATTTATAATAGTAAAAAATAAAAAAATAAAATGTTTTGTAAATTTATGAGATTTTGAAAATGTCAATTAAAAGCCATTAATATTAACTTATCCATGTATCATGTTTTAATATTAATCATTTATCACGATAATCTAACTGTGCAAGTGAATTTAATCTGAAATTTGAATTAATTTCCCTCCTAATCTCAATAATCTTATACAAGACCGAAATTGCCCATCTATGTAAACACAATATGTATAAAAAAAAAATACTGCTATTTAAAATGTATGAAATACATGTGAAATATTATAACAACAAAAAATTACCTATTTGTGAAACTTACAATAAATTATCCATGTAAAAGTTGTCAATCTTTTTGGTTATAGGTACTATTTGTTTATAGACTTTACAATTCTAAACGGGTTGTACACGGTTCCAACTCATATTTATCAAAGAATCCTCAAACTAGTGTCGCATCTTGGCCTTCCTCGAGAAGTGAATCCTGATTCATTGATGCTACTCAGAACTGAGGTAATATTTAATATAACATAATATACAAAAGTAGCAAATTAAACAAAATGTTGTTTGAATATTACATGAAAAGGATCTTTTTTTTTTAGATCAAACTGAGTTACAAGAAGTTTGATGCCGATCTGAACTTTCGTTGGAACATTTCTAATAATCCGGAGAGGTTTAGGTATGTTAAAATACCTCCTCCTAAATGGAGTTTACCAGTTCCCGAGCAAGGTAAAATGTCCCTCGATTATAGAAATTGTTTAAAAAGTTACCAAAACATACATTGACAATTTTTTACTGTGGTATGTATTATTAGGATAGACAGATAATAAAAAAAATAGTTAATTGTTATAGAAAACAAATTAATACAGTAGAATCTTACCTTGGATAATCAAAAACTCTGAAAATACAGACAGCTGCAGCTGTTACATACTGTTTTTTTTAGGGAATTATTATTTTTTTAAATTTCAAATAGTATGCTAATTTACATTCAGTGGAAATGTTACTCATGAATAAATAT
This sequence comes from Eubasilissa splendida, assembly GCA_031772225.1. NCBI lineage: Eukaryota > Metazoa > Arthropoda > Insecta > Trichoptera > Phryganeidae > Eubasilissa > Eubasilissa splendida. The sequence continues at coordinate 2,444,124 of CM062868.1, forward strand.
TCAGGCATCTACAAAATGAAACAAAAAATGCTTAACATGAAAAGATTTCACTTCTTAGAAGACGAAAGTAATGTACCAACCACCACATAGTCATCAAATGGTTTAATGTTTCAGACATTATGACTCAACTTTCTATTGACTAGGCCGATATTTGATAATAAAGAAGGATGCTGCTTTTCTCACACTACCCTTACCATTTTAAACATTACCCAGATTATCTAACAGTATGTCGTCACCGAATTGATTACTATTTATAACTTTACGATATGACTAGGTCAGTGTCTGTCTGTGAAATTTGTGTAACATAGAAAAATATTTTGGTCACATGATTTAATGATGATTTTCAAAAATAATTACAGTTTATGACCCTTAAATTCAAATACACTTTTCTCAGCATTAGCTGATTATTAAATTAGCTTTATTAATCGATATATGCACTATTAGAATTGACATATTTTTGCCAATTCATTTTTTTATTCTGGTGGTGTAAAATTCTGAAGTTTTGAAGTTGCGCTCGACAATGACATTTAATTTCTTAAAATATCCTTTACATTATTTTGTTTCATAATTATTGCTCGCCTCTCTGCCGTGATGTTCCGCAGCTACCTCAACAATCATGTCAGGTGTGATGTCTTTCTGCTGTTCGATATACAAAAGTGATTTTTCGATAGGACTGAGACTATCCGTGTGAGAAATCTTACGTTGATTTTCTACACACTTCTCATCATCATCACTTTCATCTTTTTCTTTTCATTCAGATATGCCAATAACTTCAGCAGGCGAGTGTCAGTGACGTGTGCACTCCAGTCAGTACTCTCAAAGTGTGCGCGCTTACTTTCGTAAAACTATATAAGCTTATGGAAATTAAATTTAGATAATGCAGAGACTAATTGGAGCTCTAAGCGATATAGAGATTCTAATGTAAATATGTACTTGTATTATGTTGTTATAGTATATTTTGATATTACAGGATGCTTCCCTTGCATGTACGAAGACTTCCTTGAAGCTAGAACACTGTTTAATTTATTTTATCTGTATTCCGTGATGAGGGTTTCGCCGGCAATGTTGTTAGTCCAAGATGCTTGTCAATATGTGGAGGGTTTGGCTTTCTTTACAACCAATTACGGAAGGAATGTTGGACTGGATGAGTTTGAGAGAGTGCAGCAAAATTACATTGATATTGTAAGATATTCATTTTAAAATTTTTGGTTATCTCATTGGGCTATAGTTATTTTTTTTTTGTTTGGTCCTCTGTTTTTATTGGTTTACTTTAGTAAATAAATGGGTAGACGGTTTAACCAAATTGACAAATAACATTTTTGGTACAATATTACCCAACAACGGACACTGCACCAATAATATTACCATTTTTTAATGATGAACTTTTAACACAAATACATGTGCTTAGATCATTTTACAAATCACATTGGCCACTACGGATACTATTCCTGATAGTGGTGGATGCTGCATTGAAAACCAACTTTGGTCGATATGAGGGTCAGCAGAATAACCTATCATTGGATGTTTTCATTTTTAAAATAAGTGATTCAATTTACATTCAAATCAAGAAATAGTTTATTATTTTTATTAGTTTTATTATTGGATTGATTCACTATTTATTTGTTAAATTTTTTTAAATCAATTATGTATTCACCTTCACCAAGTTTTGATCAACAGTGGGCTGCCAATACGTTAACAAGGGGCTCGCTTAATCTCAGAGCTATCTGCAACCAAAATAAATGTGTTTTATGAGAAATTTCAAATGGCAACAAAGTCTTATGTTTCATAATACATTAAGACTATCTACAATTAGGTACTGATTTGATCTGAGAATATTAATTTTTCTTCATTTAACATGTCTATGTCAAATTTAACAAGGGGCTTGCGCGAGCCCCTCCGAGCCCCCTCCAGCCCACCCCTGGTGTTACGAGATGTGTTAAGATAAAAGAACACATTTCAGAAAGTTTTTCCATTCAATAATAATAATAATAATAATAATAATAATGTGTTTATTCCAGCGTGATCAGGTTTTTTTTTAACCCGAATCGCCATAAAGATAATACATATTATGTTATACATTAAAGGTTATGAAATAAATATAATGCTATGAAAAAGAAAACCAAGGAAAATATTAATAAATAAAAATATATTTTTTTTAAAAGTTAATAAAAAGTAAAAAGTTCACACATATATAGACACAAAATATAAATATTACATATATAACTACTTCAGTCTACATCTTTCATTGATCTTAATAGGCAGAAATCTATTGGAGGGTGTGGTAAAGTTTACCATAAAAGTCACAAAAAAATCTTGGGTTACTCTGGCCATAATTAATTAATGTTGATTTTGATATTTTTTCATTACAGACACTGAGATATTTAAACATCCGATGGTTAGATAACATTTGCCACTCCATCCGCATGTCATTTCAGGATATTAAAAAAGGGTTTGCATAATTTTAATTGTACAAACTATGATGATAAAACTTTTAGCGTATATGAGTCAGTTGTGTGATCAATAGTACATTTTTACCATGGTAAGTTTTTACTATGGTAACTTTTTACCATCGCCAGTGGTAAAAATCGATTTCAGGTTGTTGGTATGTCAAATTTACTATTGTCAAAGCATAGATAAGAAATCTCACCTCACAGTGTGGCAAGACAAATAATTATGAAATATGGTTGATCTATTGTTTTATTAGTCTCTGCGTTCGAGATTTGTCACTTTGGTTGCGAAATTTTTTTAGATTATGTGCTTGTTACGGCCGCATCTCATGTGTGACGTTCACGTATTACAAATATTATTTTCGGCACAAAATTAAAAATATTAAGGTATAAGAAAGGACGCTCTCTTGCTCCTCGCCCGTCCTGCGCTCCAGATCTAAAATCTGCCCCGGGGTGCCGCCGGCTTGCGGCTGGCCTCTGGGCAGCTCCTGACTGATCGCCATTTTGCCCCGAGATGAAGCCGACAGGAAGCTGCAACGTGTCTCCTGAAAGACATCTGGAGACTTCACCTTGGGTGCAAGGCGAGCGACGGATATTCCTGCCGCTCACACTAGAGGATTGGAAGCCGTCCATCACGAGATAACCAGACGCGGCCATAGAGGCCATGTGGCGAATGTGCATGGTCCGAGCGAAGCTGCAGAGCCTGCGCCTGTGCCTGTGAACTGGACCAAGGGCGGGCTCCAAACACAGCTTGTCGCATGCGCCCGCAGCAGGTCACATGTGGCTATACAGTTGGCCACGCGTGTGAAAGTAAACAAGACAATGAGTGTGTAGCGAGTGAAACAATAATAACAATGTTAGTGCGCCCTTGTTCAATTAAGGTTAGACATAATTAGTAATAAGAATTTTCCTTCTTTGTGTGTAAATATGTATAGAAAGCTTGTTAAATTAATTTACCCCCCTGCCACCTCTTCATGACCATCACTAAATGTTCATTGAGCAGTGTCAGTCAGCATTTATATCATGCTAATGTATATTAAACAACAAGATCACCATCGGACAAACTCTCATCGGTAAAATAGCGGTTTATTGAATGATTAATTGTAGTATACTGAAACTTTCAAAGTATCACTGTGACAGATGACTTTTGAAACAGCTGTGAAGAATCCGCCATATTTAACCATTGATTTACATTTCTACTATCAAATATCTGAAAGTAAAATTAGTGTACTACTGCATGTACTTTTGAGAAGTAAATATTTTTTTATCTAACTATCAAACAACCCGTTTTTACATTTTTTTTTAACTTTAGTAACTTTTTTACCATAGTAAAAATTTACTGCTGATCACGCAGTTGGCTCTATGAGTATGTGCTCTTTATTATTATTAATATATTTTCAGATATTTCAATATTCGTGAGAAGAATTGGGAGTTTTACGATGTCAGTAAATTATACAGGTTCATGCAGCTTGTGAGATTTAGAATGCAGGTAAGTACTGCAAACTGTGTAGTGATTTTTTCTTCACATCATAAAATAGTTTTCAATAAAAACTTAAACAATTATATTTATTTGCATTTGTCAGTATTTTATGATACAGTTGGTTCACTTAATATACTAACGATATCTCGTTCGTTCTTTAATTATTGGAGAATTTAAATAGCAAAAATGGGTCGATGGCATGGAACCCTGTAGTTCGCGTGTCGACCAGTGAGCATCGCGGTAACAATTTTTTTTTAATAACTTTTAAATATATGTTTATCAGGGAAAACAAGCGATGGGGTGCCGTGGATCATAACATTTGTTTAATCTGTTTAACTGTCCACGGCACCCAAAGTAGAAAAATAGATGATGTACCGGCGGGTAGGCGAGCATTTATTGTATTCCCAATTCCGCGGCACGCCACACAAAACCAGTAACATCATTTATTATTAATTAGGTTTGGCATCTCTGTATGCAACATATGTAGTTATTAATGAAAGGAAAAAATATTATTATGATAGTTTTTGTTTAATTTACAAGCTGTTGCATTACTGTTTAGTCTGATATGAATCTTGCATTACTTTATTGTAATAAATATATTTATTGTAAGGTATACTTTAAATGATTTTGAACATTGCTGAATATTACACATTTGAAATATTCCAGTATGCCCTCCGTTACCTCCTGGAGACCTCCATGGCTATGTACGTGACCCTGTGCGAGACACCCTGCCTGTGCACGTACAGCTGCCCGGACATCTACGAGTGGGACCCGGGCGACCTCATCAATTCTCCATTTGTATCCACCAGCGCCTTGTTCTATCTCACAATGCTTATGGGGGCCGATGGGCCCGAATACTCCACCCCTCCGGAAAAATTCATTGTTAGTTTTTAATGATTTTATATTTATTTTTACATATTAAAAGTAAAACATTCCATCTTTTTACATTTGCAATCTACATATAGTAAAACTCCCTTAATTCGAACCCATTTAATTTGAAATTCAACATAATTTAAATTTTTTCAAACAAACATGACAAAGGTTTTGAAATTTGGCATCATAGTGCACACAAAAACAATTTTAAACATGACTTCTTCTTCATTCAAAATGATCAAATAAATCAATTTGAGAATTTCTCACCTCGACCCGCGTGGATAGTTTGCTCTAGTTACTCATAATGTAATATAGTATTTTTGAAATGTTTCCCCGGAATACACAAATATATATATATATTCATTTGGTCTTACACAATAATTATTTTTTATTCCTTGAATTTAATGAAGTTTTACTGTATTTATATGGAAGTTACATTATGATTGATAGGCATGTTTTTAAAATTTTCTTGTTTCAGTTTCCAATTTAAAATCCTAATCGGATAATTTTTACACAAATAATTATTTAAAGACCCGGTACGAACATTTAGATACAAAATGTACATGTGTATTAACAATTACGAATCCCTATGATTACAGAAAGTGGTTCAAAAACTTTTCCGAGAAATGCTTTACAAATGTCATTTTATCTATCAAATCCATCCCAAGATCATGACAAACCTGCGTTTTGAAAAGGAGCTGTACCTCACTTCCATTGGGCTGATGGAGAGCAACGTAGTTGACAATGTGTATGTTTTTATTTTATAAGAGTAGTATAGTATCATGGATAATTTTTAATATTTAAAAATTTATTATAATTTTGATGATATATTTGATGCAATGAGTTGCTAGGTGCGTGGAATTTAAGTTAATTTATTGTTCTATCTATGAACCTCATAAAGATTTACCCACACTTCACTACGTAGCCCAGGCAAGTACGTACCCAAGCCACTGGGCCCTTATATGTCTATCACAATATATTATAACTTCTATAATCATCTAAAATAACATCAAATTACAGTAAAAGCAATACTGAATTTAATAAATTTAAAATCTTGCAAGTTAATGTACACATTTAGGTAAGATTTTAGCAAATGTATCAATTAGATATAAAAATTATTAAAGAGAACACATTATTGAGTTGCAGTTTTTCAGAACATAGTTAATACAAATTAAATGTATCAATTTGAGAGATATACAGGAAAATTTAATTTATCGAATAAATATTTTTGTTGCTACTGGGATATTTATTTATTATATTTTACTAACAAAAATATTTTTTCGATAAATTAAATGTATAGATTTTTTCCTGTATATCTTTCAAATACATTTAATTTGTATTAAGATATAAAAATGTCTAATATTCCTAGTTAAATGTATTATTTTACTAGATAATGCATACATTTGCTACAGTACATGTATTGTGGAGTCTTAACTTTTTGAAGTATATTTATAAAATGAAACTTTATTAAACCTATTCTAATTCTTTGCTCCAATTTATTAAAACTTATTTTAACATTAACAAACACCCGTGATACAAAATTTATAGGTTATATGGTTGGTGTGCACATCTACTAACAAAATTGTTTATTTAAATTGATGAATTTTTGTTTACACATACTTTTACTAAATTAGGTGTGAAAATATATCCTTTTACTAGTAAAACTTTAAATGTTATTTCTTGTAAATATATTGACTTATCAAATTAGCAAGTGTATACGTTTAATATTGAATTAATATGTATATAATATAGTAATATGTAGCCACACAACAAATGCACGAAATAACATTTTTTTTTATTCCAGTAAGAGATTGGAAACAGCTTATTACCAAGCCATAATTCCATTGAAGGCATACTGTCGCCAGTTTCAAATGTACAAAGAGTTCTATGAGCTTGATATTGAAACATATATAGAGTAAGTACAATAACACATTTTATGTATACACTATCATTGATTGAATAGAATCACGATCATTCATTAAATTCAAACGTTATATTATATTATATTAAGTCATATTCAAATCATAACCTTTTTATCATGGAACTATTATAAAAATGCCATCATTTTTGAAAAATTTGTAATTGTTTTGAAATAAATAAAGATTTTTTAAAATAGGTTCTTTAGTGTTTACATTTATTTATATGCAGAGAGTTCCACGAAGAGAAGCACTCCATAATAGAGATAAAAGATGAGATCCAGCAGCATTGCAATGAAAAGGAGCAACTACTTTTTAGACTTCCTCAGATCATATACATCGGACCATTCATCATCAACGTCGAAACATTGAAGGTTTGTCAATAATCAAGTCACAAAATGTATGTTTGTGTTCATTAATTGACCAAGTCACACTGTTTCCGTAAGGGTAGTGATTCATTATTGTTGATTAAACATAATCTCTTAATTCTTATTTTAAATTACTGAGACAATTGGATTGAAAATAATAAATTAACTGATAAAATTAATCCAAAACAACTAGTGTCCTAGATTTATTTATCGAGTTCAATAGAACACAATAGAATGCAGTATATAAAAAAATGATTGCAACTATATATGTGAAAGAAATTAGTATTGTGGCAGTTAAAATAGATTTTTTAATATGTCAGAACCAATGTTCCCTCCTTAAGCACCACTGCTATTATTTGTGTGCGGGGGAGAAAATAAGAAAAACATTAGTGTAAGGCTACTGGGTGGGCCTGGGTTGACCACATTACTAATGAAGATGTATAAATACATATAAATAAGTCAAGAGAACTAATAACAACTATAAAGGAAAGCTGCATACTTTGGTCATATTCTCCGCAATGAAAAATATGATCTTTTACATCTCATTATTCAGGGACTGATAGAAGGCAGCAGAGGCATAGGTAGAAAAATATTATCTTGGCTGTGTAACCTCGGAAAGTGGTTCAATATCCAAAATGTTTGTGATCATATACAGGACAAATCAACATAGGTAGCAACATGGTCATCAGCCTTCGACAGAAAGCGGCACATGAAGAAGTCTTATTATTAAAAGTGTGCGTGCGCTATGATGCCTAATTGTGTGCGCGCGCACACCTATTTACCTTAGAGGGAGAATTAATCCATCTAATTCATATTTTAAGTAAATTGTAACATCACTCTGATGTGATTCAAATTTGCTACAAAAAGATGGCACAAGACTTGTATGTAAAAACGATTGGCGAAGTTTCATCGGTGATGTAGTTACTTGACAGTATGGGTAAGTTACAATTATTTTTTCAGTCTGAATTGATTAAGAAACGATCAGATGCCATGAAGGCCCTCATTGAAATGTTGACTACAGATGAGAAGGTAATTGTTGAAGATGTCATAGCCAACTACAAATCCCTGGTAAGGCATTTAGGCGAGAGGCCCAACTCCATCGAGCACATCTTCGAGATTCGAGAGTGGATGGAGACCATACCGCTGACTGTCATGCAACAGGAGGAAGCCATCAAGAATGTCAAAAATGTTAGTAAATTTTGAACTAAATTACTGATCTAAACAAATATATATTTTTTCATTTGAATGTTTTTTAAATACAGTGTTAATTCAATTATTCACTGGAGGTAGTTTTTCAAACATACACAGGTATTTTTGTTCAATCATTGCCTTTTCTTTTTTTGATTTCATTTTTTCATTGACTTATGGCCAATGCCGTAACTACGCCAATGAGGTGCATTGGAGCCTTGTTAGATATGGGCCCAAAAAACCATTCGCGCTCTGCAGTACATTTTGAATCGATTCTTTTTCCAGTGCTAACATGGACTAACAATTTTTTAAATCTACTCAAACATAGTAAGATATGGAATTAAAAAATAATTTCTCACGTGCATTTGGAAAACACCCGAAAAGTTTATCGATGTATACATCAGTATCAAAAAAATAAATTATATGTCGGGTTATTGACCAGGCCATTGCCGCAAAGTGAATATCTCGGTAAAGCAAAGCAATGAATGCTTAAAAACTATTTTTTTTCATAGTGTGAAGATTATAGAAACAAAAGTTAATTTTTTTATTTATCAATATTTTAATGTCTTATATACAATACATATACAGGGGTCCTATTTTACATTTTACATTGGGGTTCAATTTTTATAGTTACGCCACTGCTTATGGCGCAAGTACATGGATGAGACTTCTCTCGTAAGTCGCATAAAGGATTTACGTACTCGTAAGTACAGTGTTGAATGCAGATCGAGCTATGAATCATTTTTTTGTTTTTTGTATCAAAATAAAATAACGGAACTGATACATACCGACCTGACAAATCTCATGAGAGAAGAGATCAAAGTCTCATTGTATTACGCACTATTACCTTATCTTTACATACAGAGTGTCTCGTAGCTAGTTGTCCAAATTTCAGCAATAGATAAATCAAGTAATTTAGAACGAAAAATATTCTTGATAATTTGTCGATTTTCCCCCTGCCTTTTGAGTTTTCTATTTTTCTTTATTTTTTGAACTTTCTATTTTTTTGTTTTTCAAAATTTGCATTCAAAAAGTTAAATATTACATAATACATACCATATTTTAAAGTTCGATGACATCAACACATACTGACCCACTGACTTAGAATTTGCAGTGTAGAAAATATATGAAATAAAAAATGACGGAATTGACAACATTTTTTAAAATTGTAACACGTAATGAGAGATAGTTTATTTTTTCTTTCAACAATTACCTTGTGCTCATTGAATTGAATATGTAAAAACGTGAAAAGAAACAAAATAGACGTAAATTTTTCTGCATCAAGCAGATGATTTGATTGTGAAAAGGATCATCTGAAATTTGTGAAAGTATTATGCTTATTAGCCTACGGTTGTTTAATTTGTGTTGTCAAATCGAGAGCCATTTTTGAAATTATTCAAAGCGCATTTTAAATAAGTACCCAATTAAATATGCTTTGATAAAAAAAAAATACTGTTAATAAAATCATGATAAAGACATGTCAATCAATATGAAGCTAAATATAAAGTATTCTTAATATGTAGGTATTTATCCTCACCCTGGTTTTTCTGGCTTAGGTTGGTTACCGGTCACCCTTGTTAAACAAAAGTACATAATTGAAACATGATTTAACACTAATAATTTCATTAACAACTTTATAAACTATTCACTTTTCAATTGTACATCAAAACTTATAAAATTCTCGCTATACATATACTATAACAAATGTTCAAAATTTTGGCCACAAACTCTAAGACATAATTCGGCTTTTTTGATGAACGTCTGGTAATGTTATAGCACTCTCACTGGCCACCTTATTGAACGCTTCAATTATGCGACCACGCATCTCTTCCTCATTTGCTGAAGATACTTTATACACAATTTCTTTTATGTGCCCCCAAAAAAAAAAGTCTAGCGGTATAAGGTCGGGCGACTTTGGAGGCCAGGGAAAAGTACCGTATCTTCCGATCCAATTCGTGCCGTACTCGGCTGTTAAGGCCCGACGCACTTCCACTGTTGAATGACATGATGCTCCATCATGCTGAAACCACATTCCTCGAATAATACTAAGTAGAGTATCTTCCAACATTGATGGTAAATCGTACTGTAAGAATGATAAATAATTACCACTAGTCATTCTGGGTGGAAGGAAAAATGGGCCAACTATTTTATCATCTAAGATGCCAGCCCATACATTCACCGACCATCTATATTGAAAAGACGAGGAACGCACAGCACGAACATTTGTCTGGGACCAATAATGACTATTTCGCGAGTTGAAGAGGCCAAATCGCGAAAAAGTGCATTCATCAGTCCACAAAACTTGTTTTATGAACTGATTATTTACGGCTTGCATTGAGTGATGCCATTGGCAATAATTTACACGCAATGTATAATCAGTCTCTAATAAATGTTGCACTTTTGTAAAGTGGTAAGGATGCTGCGCATCACTCTTTAATAATCTCCAGATTGTCGAACGGCTGAGACCGAAGTACCGGGCAGCCTTACGCGTGCTGACTTCTGGATTGCACACAAAGAAGTCAAGAACTTGATCCTCATATCCAGGATCGTGCACCGAGACAACACTATCCACCATCACCGACGGTACCTGCCATTTCACTACATAATTGTACACCGTACATAATTGTAATAAATTAAATAATCAATAAATAAAAATAAAATTAAAAAATTGTGTTTCATTTCCTAGTTATTCAAAAAAAATATCGGCCTGGAACATAATATTCACCTGTATTTGACTCATTCCTGCCATATCTTTCAAAGTTTAGCCTTCCTAAACTTAATAAAAAAATATTTTAACACTTTCAGTATATTCTAAGTGCACAATGCTTCAAGTGATTTATTATTATATTATATTATTATTATAATCTACATCGTGGAAGAGTACAAATAATTATTTCATTAATTGTTCATCCGTTTATAGAAAAGAGTCTTGAACATAATATCCGAAAGATGGCATCACAGATTCAATAGAAAATGTAGAAGAAAAAATACTATTAAAATAGATTATCCACCAAAATTAATTTTTTCTTCCTACTAAATTAAATTATATTATGTGTATGTATGTATTTAAAGAAACAAATAATTTTTTGATGAAGTTGAAAAACACTAGTGTATTATTAATTGCACTGTTTCTTTTTAAGGACTATGCTGTGTTGGACTATTTTTACTACAGTTTGGAAATGGAGGATTTCAAATTGTTCTGGGAGGCCATTGGTTGGCCATTGAGAATATCTATTTTGGTAAAATATATATTTTTCAGTTGATTGCTTTTTAAAAATGGAATAACAATAAGTTCAAAAATTTGTTGTAAACTTAGTTGATGTGGCAAAATTGGATGACGCATTTTATCAAGTCATATCGATAATCACGTAATTTGTACATCGCCGGTAACATATATATAAATTTAGGTAATAAACAAAACTGTATAGCCTTCTTTCCTTTCCTTTGCACAGATAGTGGTCCGATTGAATTGTTTATTTCTTAATATTTTTAATCATTTAATGTACATATTATCGATTTTCAAACTAAGAGTTTTGTTTTTCAATTTTTGTAAAATATTAAAACCATATTCATGAACGCTATGAAGCGCAAGAAAAATAAGTCACAGTGATTGGCTGAATTGAACAATAAGCATATTTTATTATTAATAAGAAATCCTTTTATTTCCTGGAGAATGATGCAACAAAATATCATATTGACGTAATGCAAGTTTTTATTTATTTTAATTTTAATAAAGCAAATTATTATCAACAAGCTGCTTGATTAATAGTTATGAATAGTACAAAGACGTATTAGTATTTATATGTAAAGATACTACAAAATATTCAATTTTATTAAAAAAAACTCACCATACATAGGCTTCTATTAAAAGTAGTCACCACTCAAAGGATTAAGAACATGTCACGAAGATTGTCACAAAAAAAAAATCATATGTAAGTCATGTGGTAAATTGAACTAACATTTTGGGGTTAGAGATAAAATAAAGTAATCTTTGTGCTTTAGTGGTAAACTAAACTAATCTATTATTGATTTTATTATAAAAGGTCGAGGAGACTGACCAGTTCTTGCTGGAGGAGCAAGACAAGTTTTGGAAGATACATCAACTCGATGAACAAACACTACTAGATAAAATTGATGTCTTCACAGGACAGTGTACGGGACTAACACTACAAAATGATTTGACAAAGGTGATATGGAAATTTTAGTACATGTTATTCCTGCTAAAATTATTAGAAATTTTTAGAGTAACATAAACATGAACACATTATTTTTTTCACAGTTTGATTTCACTTTTTGTTTCACAATAATCTGATTGAACATGTTGTATTATTTTATAACTAACTTTTTTCTCTCTAAATTGCTGATTTATTTTAGGTACACGAAGTTGCTAATGATATAAAGAAAGCCTGGAAGTTCATAAAAGAACAGCAGGAGTTTGGTCAGCTGCTAAATCGGAGACAGAAGCTTTTTGGCGTTCCTGTCACACCGTATGAAGATTTAAATAAATTGGTCAAAGAATTTGAACCTTATAAAAACCTTTGGGTGACAGCTTCAGGTAGGAATATACATATATATATGTAAAAATTAATTTATTGTCCAATTTAAAATATTTTCCTCAAATTATAAATATAATTGCCCCATACAATACAAATAATGTTTAAAAATCCTCAGATTTCTACAACTATTATGAGATTTGGATGGATAATCCTTTAATACAAGTAGATGCTGATATTATTGAGACGTTGGTCAATGATTTCTTAAAAACCATTATCAAGTGTGTCAGGACATTTAGTGAATTGCCGTTGGTGCAAAAAGTTGCATTGCAAACTAAGGTAAAAATAATGTTTGAATAAATCATTTTAATGTGCTTTTTTTTTTAATTATGTACAAGTGTATTGTTTAAAAATGTATTTGTTTTATGTAAAATTAAGTTTTAATGGCATGTTTCTTTTTTATCATCAATTCCAGCAAGATATAGAAGATTTCAAACCGCTTATACCAATATTAATAGCTGTTAAAAATCCCGGCATGAAAGAAAGACATTGGAATGAGTTTATGGAGAAAGCAGGTAATTAGAGATTTTAATCCCAAACTATTCACTTGTTTTTTAAAGTAAAAATGTTTGCAACAGTTAAAAATACCTAAATTCTAATCAAAGTCATATTTTCGTAATGCAATTTTTAAAAATTATTGTGTATTATATGCAGGCATTACTGTGACAATGAATGATAAACAAACATTTAAGAATTGCCTGAAGCAAGGCATGGCAGAATTTGGGGAACTCATAGAACAGATTGGAGAGGCTGCGAGCAAAGAGTTTGCTATAGAACAGGCGCTGGATAAGATGCAGTCTGATTGGGCTAACAAGATCTTAGAAATTTCTGCATATAAAAATACAGGTTTCATATTTATTTTTTAAATTTTTAAATTCTCTCTTCTAGTTTTATATATTTTATACAGTAAAATCTCGTTAATTCGAAATTCAAGAAAAAATTTATTGGGTAAAACTGATTGAGTCAATTGAATTAATGAATTCGAAATTTGCGAAAACATCATGAAATTAGTTCAAAATCGTGAACAAAGGTTCTAATTTTGTTAAATTATGCCAGAACATTATTGTATAGCTGTATGTTAAGATATGAATTGATTTTGGTGAAAACATTTTAAATGAACTTGTATTTAAAACTTTCAGATGACTAAGTATTTCTTGCAATTATTATTCTAGGCACTTACATAATGAAGATATCGGATGAAACCGCCCAGATGATGGACGATCACTTATTGCTCACGCAACAGCTGACATTCTCTCCTTTCAAGGCGGCATTTGAAGCGAGAATAACAGACTGGGATGAGAAATTGAGGCTCGCCCAGCATGTGACAGAGGAATGGATTGAATGCCAAAAGTATGCTTAATTCGCTAGATGATGAATTCACTAGACTAAGTATCATAATATATATTAAAGTTACTCATTAATAATTTTTGTGTGTTGGTTCATCAGGCAGTGGATGTATTTGGAACCTATATTTACGTCTGAAGACATAGTGAGGGAACTGCCAGTTGAGTCTAAGAAGTATCGGACCATGGAAAGGACTTGGAGACGGGTGATGCTCTCTGCACTGGAGATGCCTAAAGTGAGTGTACTTTGGATGATTACACCTATTTATGGTGGTGTATTAATAAGAATAAAAAGCATTTTGTCAAAAACTATACAATCCACTTTTTAAAGTTTTGAAACAATCTCAATATCTTAAATCAGTCAAATGGCTTAATGTATAAAACTTTTAATTAAAATTAAAATTTAACATTATAATTTCAAGATTTTTACAAAAGTTATATTGCAATACAAAATTCCATTATTTTTGTAACTCACATTCTCAGATCATGGTGATATGCCCCAACTTCCGCCTTCTGGAGAGTCTACAGGAAGCCATACATCTTCTGGAGGCAGCTGCCAAAGGCCTAGCAGAATATATCGAGCTGAAGAGGTCTCGCTTCCCTCGTCTGTACTTCCTGTCTGATGACGAACTGCTGGAGATACTGTCCCGTGCGCGGGAGCCTCTTGCAGTGCAGCCGCATCTAAGGAAATGTTTTGAGAATATTGCAATGGTAACGAAACATATATCCTTCCTCTGTTATAATTTTTTTGCAATTTTAGTGTGATCACAGATAAACTAACCATGATTCTGTTGAGAGATATTTTCAATTTCAAAGTCAGTAGCTTCGTTCTCTCTCCGCATTCCACGTAGGTGTTGCACATTTTTTCTTCCAATGCTTGGAAATTATAAGCACCAATAACTGCATCTTTAGCCTACATTTCATTAAGCAAGATTTGTTTCATACATACAATATATATATGAGGCGAGTCAAAAATTATCTACACTTTCACCATAACATCCCTTCAAAGTTGTCATACTGCATTCTGCGCATGCATGCTTAGAGTTGGTACAACGTGTGCGAAATTTGATCCCGATCGCATCATTTGACTTCCAGCTGTTACAGTGTAAACATGTCCGCTCTGCTAGCAGATTGCACCAAGAAGATATAACAAGCGGTGATCCGATTTCTTTGGTCGGAGAGTGTGAAAGGGTCTGAAATTTATCATAGACTCATCACAATACGGGGGCAGTGCTTTGTCACGTAAAAGTGTTTTTTGTGGATCGAGAAGTTTAAAAGTGGTCAGACGAGTGTAATGAACAAAGAGGGAGTAGGACGCCCGTTAACCTCCACCATGGACGACAAGATTCAACAAGCTCGAGAGATGGTTCAAGCGAATAGGCGAGTTACCATCGATGAGGTAGAGCCTTCTTTGATCATCGCTCATGGTTCTGCCCATCAAATCTTTCACAACGAGCTTGGCTTCCGTAAAGTTTGTAAATAAATTGTAGAATGAAAAATGTAGATAATTTTTAACTTGCCCTTGTATATATATATATATATATATACATATATAATATTAATATACATACATCAATATATATATATAATCATATATTAAATCATATTACAATCCTAATGAAAGTGTTACCTTTTCCAGTTGACTTTTGAATGGGATAAAAAGATAACCGCTATGCATTCTTCGGAAGGGGAAGTTGTCCCACTGCGGTACAAATTCTATCCGACAGGAAATGTGGAGAATTGGCTCAGCCTTTTGGAAGATACAATGAAGAACACGGGTAAACTACATATTATATAGTATACATGAGCCAATTGGTTATCATAAATAAACTCACTCCTAAGTAAGATAAATATTACTAATAATGATATAATAAACGTCACTAGGTATCTGCTACTAAATATAAGTAATATATAAAATCAATATTTTTTATAATATTAACGTATTTAAAAAATCAATAAAAATAATTGACTTTGTTTAATATGGTTTCATGTCGGATTGTGTTTGTTTTATGTTGCCACACGACAAGGACAGCTTTCAATATATGTTTGTTTTACGCGACACAGATATGTACAAGGAAATTATATTATATTTGTAGGGTTATTAAATTTCTAGGAAAAGTAATACGCTATTCAAGTACACAGACAAGCTCTAGTTTAATTAGTTGAAGAGCTCTTTATATCGTGAATTTTTATAAGAGTGCTATTGTTTTACTAAAGAAAAATGTCTAGTAGACTTATTCGTCACATTATTGAAACCAGTGACGGATTTATACAGTTGCGCAAACTCAATTGCGAAGACTATCCAGAGGGCTTCCGAATCACCGAAAAAAGGGAAGCATCACGCAGTGTCCGAGCACCGGGAAAATTACCACAGCATCTTGCTACTATCATACATTACAATATATTTCCAGTTCGCCTGGTGCTAATTGACTGCGTGAAGGACTTGCACGCAAAGAGTCGGCGCGAATGGGTGCTGTTGTGGCCCGGCCAGGCAGTAATTGCCTGCTCGCAAACGGCCTGGACGGCCTCCGTGGAGGAAGCTATCGTGTCCCGCCATCTGGAGAGATGCTACAGCATCTTGCTTAGAAATGTAAATAAATAATCGTATAGATTAATCACGCACTTCGTTTTTTTTTTTACAAAATGATAATTTGTAAAATTTTAATGGGTACATCTTAATGTTGCTTATTTTATAATTCACCAACAGAAAGCCTAATAGCCAGCGGCCTAATCCCCTAAGCTTCCTAGGGATGATTGCAATGTTACAAACCTCTGTGATTGATAGATATTACATTAAATTAACTTGATGATCATATTGTTTTTGGTTTTTTAAAAGTGTACACAAGATTTGACAGGCGCCTTCCAGTAAAAATACAAGAACTTATATATGGGGTACTCCGTAGCGCCTTGAGATATTTCTAATTTGTTAATATTAACCGTATTATACATTATCAATCTACATAAAATTATAATAATAATCACAAAATATTAATTAAAACATGTTCTCAACAATAATAGATCAGTACACATTTGCAACACTGCTTTGATTTTTTTACATTCGATTATGTATATGATAATATTAAAACAGTGATTTTTCCCAGTCCACGGTTGTACCAAAAGTACCAAATTTCAATTGATTTTTATTAAAAATTTTGATAGTTAAAGCATATTGTAAATGTTTGTAGAAATATTTCTTCTAAGATGATACCTCAAGTCATTAACAATATAAATCAACTTGTTGATTGATGAGAGTGTATATTGTGTTTTTTCAAAATTAAAAAATACAGATTTAGCGCTTTTTGACGGCGAGCTTCTCAATTATGGATGCAACATAATTTTTTTTTTTTTGCTAAAGTTGGACAGTTTGCGGAGTTTGGTGAGAGAAAATCTATCGTTCCTTCATAGGGAAATTTTATCAGCCCTGATCGTGATAGAGGTTCACGCCCGAGATATAACCAAATCACTTGTGGACACGCAGGTCAGAACAGTGTATGACTTTGAATGGATTTGCCAACTTCGGTTAGTAATATTTTAAGTAAACATTGATAATTCCCAAAGCTCATTTACTCAACACTCATCTAAAGATATATTTTTCTAACATGTAAGCTTTGTTCAATTCTATTAAAAATGTTCATCTTCTCATTTTAAAAGTAAGCTATAACAACAATAAAAAATGGGTAATATAAGTTAACCATTCTTATGTGTAATATCCCAATGTCTTTCTGCATGTCAGGAGTAGAGAGATTTCAAAAGAAATTGATACATTATATAGGAGTAAAGTGTCAATTTCCCTTGAAATATATGAATTGGGTGGACATGTGACCTTTTTGTCCTAAAGATGTATTTGAAAATTGGAACACTGCATTGCTGCTTATATAGGTAGGTAATTATTTCAATTATTATATTTCACAGAAACCCTTCTATGTAAGTTTCTTGCACCTGTCTGAGGATGGGTTTTATAATAATTTTATTAACTCGTAGCCATGTGTTCATTTACGTACATTAAATAAAATTAATTAAATCACTTGATTCTGTTGTTCATAGATGTTATGTAGTATATTTAAAAAATACAATGTGTATTGAAAAAGAGACTTATTGTATGATGGTATATTTTGTAGATATTATATTGTTGGTGAGGAGACTGAACCTTTTAAAGGTCCTATATCTTACGAAATTGAACAAACTGAAGACTCCCTCGACACTTCCATGTACTACGCTCAGTTCAGTCAGCAGGAGATGTTTGTCCGAGCTTTAAACACGTGTTTTCCGTATTACAATGAATATTTGGGGAACAGGTTAGTCAACTTGAAATATGTACATAATAATATAACGGTAGATGCGTGTATCCAAATACATAACAACATTATTGTAATGAATCTTTAAAATCTATGTCAATTCGTTCAGTGGCCGCCTGGTGATAACTCCCTTGACAGATCGCTGCTACCTAACGCTCATGGGAGCCATGCATCTCAAGTTTGGTGGGGCCCCTGCTGGACCAGCAGGAACAGGAAAAACTGAGACCACCAAGGTATTTTCTGGGTTATCTATGATGATGATGATGATGATGTTTATAACTCAAACGGTATATTTTTACTTGTATTGGATTGTCTAATAAGTCTGTGCAGTTTTGTTCAAATATTTATTAAAAAATCAAGTTTTTAAACAAAAATTACAACATTTCAATCAATGATATAGTCTTCATTATTGTTCAGGACTTAATCCCATCTTTCAGCCAATTTATCAATGCCTTTTCTATAAAAATCGACTGGTCTGATATCGAAATAGTTATCAAAACAATTTCTGAGGTCATCGTTGTTGTTGAACGTAGCACTACGCATTTGATTGGAGAGCGACTGAATAAGGTGATAATCTGATGGAGTGAGATTGGGATGTAGGGTGGATGGTGCAGAACTTCCCAATTGAGCTCCTGGATCACCTTGATTAAAGGTGAAAAAAAGTATGTGTCAAAAATGTTAATTTTTGTCAACATAACACTCCACTATTTAAGCCCAAAAATTAAGAAAAACGGCGACACTGACATTTTAGAGCAGAAAAAATGCTATCGAATAGTATGTTATTTTTTGTCACAATAAACAAAATAGCGGGAAAATAGCATTTACAAAAAACCACAAAGACTTATTAGACGACTCAATATTTATATGTAATGCGTACAATTTGTATATAACTCAATTAGAATATTTTTGCCTAAAAACTTGAGAGTGGTCTGACCAGGCAGTTGAATCATTCTTCTGGGCAGTTGTCTGTAGACCCAATATGATTCCAACGTCTGTCAATAGACGGCACTCAAAGAAGAATTATGTGCGTTAGTACAATTTTATTCTTGGAATACATATACGTTTTTTTTCTTTCTCAATTTGTTTATTTTTAGAAAGTTTTATGGAACACTAAAAATGAATTTAATTTAAAAATCTGGTTATTGTCTTGGTTATTACAAATTTTATAGAGTTTTTGATTTTTTTTTAAATCAACCGAGCAGATATATTCGTGGTTATGTGTGAAATGTTGTAAATAACTCACTTTTTTAGGATTTAGCTAAAGCTTTGGCCGTGCAGTGTGTTGTTTTCAACTGTTCAGATCAGTTGGATTTCATGGCCATGGGAAAGTTTTTCAAAGGATTAGCAAGGTATTTGTTATTTAATTACTCCAATTTAACTAAAAGTAGGTCCATGGAAGAGGAAAATGTTGAAAACCTTTGTATGAATGACAGACATTTCTGTATCACACTGTGCCTATCTTGTTACATAGTTATACTTGCCAATAGCATCATTATTTTATTTGACAATGATTTGAAACCATCCTTGCAACAACACTGTATATCGGTTTTGGTCAGATCTGTGTTATGAATGACAATGTTGTATATCTTCTTGGGCATCAAATCATATTGTACATATACAACAACCATATAAAATACATAAAAATACTATTAAACACAATTTCTAAGTGAGCTTCCCTGCAATAACACTGTATATAATCATAGTTGGCCGATGCTCTTTCTATCTATCTATATTTGTAAAAATCGATATACAGTGTTGTTGCACGGGGGGGTATTAAATTATCAGTTTTATAGTTGGTGTAGTTTTATTTATGAATACTTTAATAGTTTTAAGATTTTTTTAAATATCAAGAGTTGCTTTTTATAATGCTGAATTTATACAGTGCCGGTGCATGGGCATGCTTTGACGAATTTAACCGCATCGACGTGGAAGTACTGTCCGTGGTGGCGCAGCAGGTGGTCAGCATACAGCGGGCACAGATGCAAAGGTTGACCAGATTCATATTCGAGGGGACGGAGATAGGACTGAAGGCCTCTTGTTCTGTATTTATTACTATGAATCCAGGATATGCAGGTACAGCATATAATACTGCAACAACCGTACCAATTCTACTACTTAATAATCTATCCCAGATACACTGAGCCAATTTTATAATTTTAGGTAGAACTGAGTTACCCGATAATCTCAAGGCGCTCTTCCGTCCCGTTGCCATGATGGTTCCGAACTTTGCTCTCATTGTAGAGATTTCTCTGTTTTCCTATGGATTCACTGAAGCTAAACCTTTGGCTATCAAAGTTGTGACAACATTCAAGCTGTGTTTCGAACAGCTCAGTGCACAGGTGGCTTTATATTTATGTATTTCTAGTAGAAAATCACTACACATTACAAAGATTTAATGTGTGAAGATTCCGTCATTGTGCTGAATTAACACTATTAACTAGATGTGCGTTTTATGTCACCAATTGGAGATTATTCTAAATTCAGTGGAATTTATTAAGCAGAAAAATGTTTACAAAAATAATAAACAAGTCACAATGAGATTGTAGTACATATATTGATTTACAAGCAAATTGACACTGATTGATTAAGACTAATTGCAATCAGCGTCAACATATCCAGTGCTGGACAGGCCTGTCCATACAGACATAGTGCCTTGCATATGACACATCAGGCATGTTCTATTGATGTATGTTTATATTAAGAACTTATTTTTTACTGTTAAGTTGCATTTCAGAACGTAGAAACTAAATATTTTTTCGATAGATAGATTTTTTATGTATATCATTCTAATCTGTTTATATCTTCATGAAAATATTGCAGCACAGCAACAAATCGTATAGTTTTATAGGTATGTTTTATAAAGATTGAGATTAATACTAAGTGTACAAACTAAGATTGGAGGCGGCTCCTGGAACTGCCGCTCGAGAGATGTCAATATATAGAGTGGCTTGTGGCTCGACCTTTCCGGGTACAGACTGCCGCATGTATTGTTGCACGCAGCTGGTACTCTGCGTCTTTATGGCTGGTGGAAGTTATGTTGTAGGTACCACCTTGTTGGGTGCGTTCAACTTAATGCTGCGGTATCTGGATGATGAAAGTGAGGGTGATAGCCCACCACATATTCTAGACAGAACAAGGCATGCAAAATACAAAGCTTAGCGCCCTGAATGATATTTTTGATCAATCTGGCAAAACTGATTTTTATTTTCATCATCTTATGTAATGTACTTACATACTTTTTTATAATTATATACTATTTAATTGAGAAATTATAAACAGAATTTACTCCATAATAATTCTTTCATTATGTCTAGGATCATTATGACTATGGTATGAGAGCTGTTAAGACAGTGATCACGGTAGCTGGTAACCTCATTAGACAGCTGGAAGACACCTTGGATGAGAAGCAAATTGTTCTTCGGGCCCTCAGAGACGTTAATGTACCTAAGTTCCTTAGAGATGACCTCATTCTGTTCAACGGTATAAATAGTATTTTTAAAATATGTATTCTTCCTATTTCAAAAACGCTAATTTGACTACGTAATACTTTTGTATGTTTTAAGCAGGGTCCAGTGTAACATAATACACATTTATATCAGGAGGTAGAGAGAAGTACGGTGTCTAGGGTGAGGGGGGATTGGGTCTAAATAGTAACTATGCAATGGACAGCATTTATGCTCAATATTAGAAATATTTTAAAAATTTCGTGATTAACTTTGTGGAAGTCCATTGTAATTAACTTTTAAAAAACGTTTAGCAAAATTTTTTATTTAAAAAAATTAATTAATTATAAAATAAAATACATTTTAATTAAAAAATTTTAACATTTTCAACGCTTACTGTGTCATCTTCAGTAATAAACGAAATATTAAAACTAGAAGATAGACTATCGTCTACATGGGGGGGTGGGGGGGTATGAGAGCGGTGTTGGGGAAAGGGTAGTTTTGGTGACAGGAGAGGAGATGTAATTTTTGTTAATATTAATCTCTATTCTTTCTAGAATGTCTAATTTTCTCGCCTTTTTGCATATATGTAGTACTTCTACGTTGTCATAGGTGAAATGATGACCCTCTGATCTTGCATGGTCTGCCATCTCTGAGTTTATGCTGAAGTTCTGAAGAATATTAATGCATTGACATTTATCTCCAGGTATAATATCGGATCTGTTTCCACTTGTTGAAAATCCTGAGGTGGACCACGGAATCCTGGAGAAGTCCATCAGATCATGGATGGTCAAGTTGGGCTGTGACGAAGTTGATAGTACGTCACATAACTTCTTTTCATTACTGAAAATATTTTTAAAGTAGATTAGTTTCAGCTTCATTACATTAATTTTGATAATAATTGTTTTGACAATTCTGATTCTATTATTTGGAAAAAAATATGGTCATTTTATATATAATATGTACATTTTGATGATTCGGTACACAATTTTCATACCTTTTCCTCTAGTATTTATATAGTCAAGCACTCTCTTGTCTAAATCCCATTATAAAGAGATGTAGTATTATGTATATATAAAAATTAACCTGTCAGTGTTGCCAGGTTATTCCAAATATTGTCTACCTATCTCTCTAAACTAGTGTATATCATGTAAGAGAACACTTAAAAAATATTAACTTTGCCTTTGATCAATCCGGTTTCCAGAATTTAACATTAAATCAATTTTTCAGCCTATGTTCACAAGACCATTCAGTTATATGAAACCACGGTTGTAAGACACGGTCTCATGCTAGTAGGGCCAGCCGGGTCGGGGAAAACAAAGGTAATTAATTCATGGAAATATATTTACATAGATAGTTGTATTGTTTTAAATTGTGGTATATATATGTATATAGCTATAATTTCTGAGTTATATTTTTTCCAGTGTTATTACATTTTGAAAGCTGCGATAACAGCCTTGAAGGGGAAGCCGTGCCCCGATGGAACACCTTTTACAACAATACACACTTTTTCCCTCAACCCAAAATCTATTACCATGGGGCAGCTGTACGGAGAGTTTGACTTACAAACTCATGAATGGTTAGTTGCTTTGCCATATTTGAAAAAATTTAGATTTAATTAACAATTTAACTATTGTATATAAGTACATTTTTATGAACGCAATATCTCATTTTCATGACAGTATTGTGGTGGTAAGTCAGTAAATCATTTACGCCTGATTTCTGTTAAAAAAAATTATTGAATAAGTTATTGAATATTAGTAGGTTATTTTTGTATTTATCTTTATCTTAACAATTTGGATCAACATCAGAAATCCAGCCATTCGCACTGCCTAATTCAGTTCAACCTAACAGTTTGGACTGGCTAATCTGATACGACAATTTGGACCACTTAACCTAACCTCTCTCACATTTAAAATAGGTACTCTGTGGAGCTACAACAGAATATAACATTATTTGATGTTTATTTCATTTCACAGGACCGACGGAATATTGTCAAGTCTCGTTCGTGCTGGTATAGCAGCGGAAGATAAAGACAAGCGATGGTATGTGTTTGATGGTCCTGTAGATGCTGTCTGGATTGAGAATATGAATACAGTAAGAAAATTATAAATTTTATCTTGTTCTGTATATTTAAAATAGTTAAAGCAAAGTGGTTAACTTTTCTTTTGCACCCGAAACCGAATACATTACTCTTTATTATACAGCAAGGAATGGTTTCCAGGTACTGGATGACAACAAGAAGCTTTGTCTGGCGAGTGGCGAGATCATGAAAATGACAGAGCAGCAACGGATGATTTTCGAGGTGGAGGACCTGGCCGTGGCGTCGCCGGCTACTGTGTCCCGCTGCGGGATGGTCTACATAGACACTACTGTGGTGGGACTCAAACCATTGGTGAACATATGGCTCAAGACTGCTCTACCACAGGTAAAACTTTACTTTAACTTTTCAAGAGAACCCTTAAACTTATTAACAAGTGTAAAATATATTTCCAAAACCAATGTAAATTAATTAAAATATCATTCTCGGTAACTTTTTTAACAGAAAGATTTTACCAGTGGATTACACATTTCTTTCTTTCAGCTTCAAGTACGGGGCCTTCATTTTCTTTATGTGAAAATCGAAAAGTACAAAATTGTTCAGTTTGCGATTTTATGGTATTGATAAATGCTCAAAATTATGAATAAATGGATTATTCATGTTTTTTTTTAAAAACCAAATAACTTTTAATTAGGTTTTTTATTATATAGGATACATAAACATTGATTCTTCTATAAATAAGGGTGCTATGTAATGTAAATATTAGAAAATCTATTACATAACATGCCACTAATATTGTAAATATAAATCCACTAATATATCATTGTGTATCATGGTATTTATCAATGTTTTCGATGGCATTTGCAAAAACACAACAATATTTAATATTTTCATTATATGGCACTGTTTATGGTTATGAATACACCTTATTAGAATGTGTTTCTTTAACCTAGCTGGCAGAATTCCTCAAGGATCAGTTCAGGTCCCTGTTCAACTATTATCTGTATCCAGCCTTGGCCCTGTTGCGTTCAGACATGAAGGAGATGCTGGGCTCTACAGACCCTTCGCTGGTCATTAAATTCTTGGAGCTGGTCTCGTGGCGTCTGCGTCCGCTGACAGGAAAGGACGGCCGCGCACCGCCTGGACCAGCCCACCAGAAGAACATGGGTAAAACTGAATTGCATACTTTCAGTTTGACTTATGTTATTAATTGATCTGTGGATTTATTTAATATATGCAAGGTTTCAAGCAAAATGACAAAAATCATTAACTATTAAAAAAAAAACTTGGAAGAAACTTGATTCTAATTCCTTTTCAATTATGACAATTGTTAAAATATACATCGCCATAAATAACAAATGTTAAAATGACCCATACCGATAGCGTTATTTTTTGGCTTAAATTCTAGTGGTCCTGGCTCCTTGCTGGGTGACATGGTGTCTGGTGTGGTCTGTAGGTGCCACGTGTGACAGTGACTCACGCCACAAATTTTCGAAACATCTACGCGAAGCCATGAAGGAACGGCAAGAGAAGCTGTTGTTTCCATCAGAAGGCAGCGTATACGACTACAAGTAACGTTCTATTTTTCGTTGACATAATACTCATAACAGCTTGTCTGGAATGTGAGAAATCCAACTATTTTATTCTCATCAACAAATTTCTTAGATGTGACATCAAAGACTCATCCGTAGTTACATGCTACTAGTATCATCCTGAAAGTTAATTCAAAATGACACATATGAGATTTTTGAAGCCAAACAATTATACATTATATAGTACTTATTACAATTTATTCTTAATTTATATATTTCAACTTTTGTAATTAAATTATTATACAGTGGAACCTTGGTTCATGAACTTAATTTGTTCCGTAAAACTGTTTGAAAACTGAGTTGTCCATAATCCGAAACAATTATTACCATAAGAATCAATGTAAAATGTATTAATCTATTTTAGACCCCAAGATAATAGGGCCTTTATCATCTTTATTTTCAACTTGCTTGAAATCCTATAAAAGCAATAAAAATTCATGGTTTTAACTTAAATGGAATTGGAAGTAATAAAACAAAAAGAATAAACTTAAAAATCAACTTTATTTTAACTTACCTTACAAAATATGTAGTAAAGTGTTATTGTTGTGAAGGGGATTCTCCTTCCATGAAAACATTGGGTGCTTGAAGTTTATTAGGTTTCTGTCTCACAAAAAACCTATCCAACAATATTTGTTTCTTCTTGCTTCTTATAATGTTGCGGAAATGAGACATGACATTATCATTAAACAAATTTATAACACGATTTGATAAAGTTTAATCAGTAATCAATATTTACTCTGTCACCGTATTTTGCTGCTCATAAAGAAGCTGTTTTTTAATCTATGGAGCATGTGACTGCCAGCCTGCTCGGCCAGCGCCGGTGCATCTGGGGTTTTGTGCATTCACCAAGATCTAAGTCTATGGAGCATATGACTGCCTGCCTGTTCGAAAACTGAAATTCTGTTCGCAAACTGAAGAAAATGTTTTTTGTTCGTAAACAGGCTCGTTGGTAAACCGAGGTTCCACTGCAATGTAAACGTACTGACTAATAACATATTGCAGGTTAAACGATGGAGGCTTCACAGACCTAACTGATGATGGTGAGCCTATCCCACCGACATGGAGAAATTGGATGGAAGGAATAACAAAAATAACAGTTAGCCTTGAAACTAATTATACAGGTGTGATAATCAACAAATTAATATTTATCAGCTGACAAACGATTTGTATGAAAATTAATGGTGCTTTTGTTCTGAGCAGCCTAAATATTAGTCCGATTTTATTCTAAATTCAAACCCTGTGTCTGTTTAATGATAAGATTTTTGCGATTTTAGATATTGAGGTGCCCACCATCGACACAATCCGGAGTGCTTACATTCTGGGCTGCAAGCTCGCTAACAGCGAATCGTCCCTATGTGTCGGCCCTCCGGGTTCGGGTAAAACTCTAGCAGCTCGCTCTAAGCTGCAGAGAAACCCACCTCCTAACCTCATCTGCGACTTTATCGTGTTTTCAGCTAGGACATCGGCCAATGAAACACAGGTTAGTACCAGGGAATGCGATACTGTTATGGTTCAGACTTGATCTTCATTCATTGGGTACATTCGTAGATCTTCCAAGATTTTCTTAATAAGAAAATCATTCTCATTAGTATGTAGTATGTTTTTATATTATTTTATATCATCGTGTCAAAATCTCCGAAAGAGTAAACGATGATGATTAAGATGTCCATTATCTCATTATCCTATACAGCCAATGTGATGACATCAGGGAGAAGTAGGATACCTGTATAAGAGTGATTAAGAAGTTTGGAGTTTGTGCACATATATCATTAACTTTTCTACAAACCAGAAATATATGGGAGGGGGTTATCAGTAGAGAGTCTCTTTTATCTCGATGGGCTGTGAGTAAACCAAGTTTGATTATGAAGGTAGTGTCAAGGCAGAATGCTCTTTCAAATAAAAACAGGTTTAAGGAAAAATAAGATATATTTTATAATTGATACAGGTTTGACATAGATCAAATACAGGTAAGCTAGACATAGTTTATCATCTTGAAACTAACTAACTAGAGATGAATATTTAATACTTAATTACAAGTCTCGTTAAGCTCTTTTTAAATGGTCATAAAAAGGTTACAATTATCTACGGCGCACGGCTGTCCTTGGTCCTCTATAATTTCTACACCAATGCTTTTAGGATCTGTTCTCAAGATAGTTAATGTAACAATAATCATTAGAAAGTTAAATATCTGTTATTTGTATATATAAATAGTGTTAGAGTCAGGAGAAAGTACCTGGGAGGAGCAGGTGAATTCTGGCATCAAGTCGATTGACAGCACGACAGGACATGTAGGATTACGTCAAATGAATATACATTTCGCCAAGGATATGACGAATAGATGTCCGTAACGGCGATCACGAGGCGGAGTTAAGATGGAATCTGGGTCGCAAGGTATGACTACATTTGAAAGTAGACAGTGACTGACCAATGCTCGCAGCGCGTGAATCTTCTAGGAAAGAAACAGAGGCTGAGCTAAGAAATATTTTAATATGTAAACCTCTCAATAATAATTATCTCATGGCAATGGTTGATTTTTAATATTATTGAAATCAAAACATAGATAGTGGTGACATCGTTTGGTCTGTGATCAGATTTTCCTTGGAGACCTGTGATCAATTTGCCTTGAAGATTGTATTCACTATAAGCAATTGAACTTTAGTTAATATAATACATTTCAGGATCTCATTGAACTAAAATTAGAAAAACGCAGGAGAGGTGTTCTGGGACCGCCTATATCCAAGAAACAGGTTTTCTTCATAGATGATATGAATATGCCCGCTTTAGAAGTGTATGGAGCGCAACCTCCCATAGAATTACTTAGGCAGTGGATGGACTTCCAAGGTATATCCAAAGCATAATACATAATGATTTATCCTAAAATTCAATCATTTTTTCGTCATTCATTAAGGGTCTTGCATACCAACAAAATAAACACAAATGACAGAGATTGAAAATCTGAAATAAATTTAAACAATCAATATTTTTCTAAACTTAAAGATGAATACTGTTTAAAATCTGTTTGAATTAACAGCACAAGTGATCACAAAAAAAGGTTGTTAAACCTAGAATTTAATTAAACTTTTTGATATTTATGTACATATGTGGAATTATTGATTTCCTTTCAATTGTACATAATGTTGCAGGATGGTACGATAGACGAAATGTTGGTGACTTCCGTTACATGGTGGATATTAGTTTTGTTGGAGCAATGGGCCCCCCGGGTGGTGGCAGGAATCCTGTCACCATGAGACTGCTGCGCCACTTTCATTACATTGGTTTCACGGATATGGCAAATGAAAGCAAGGTCAGCGATATAACTCCATTTTGAATTAATTTGTTTTAATGTAGTAAAATTAAAAATGTTAATGTTACATCCATCATATTATGTAAGTCTATAACACTTGCAGAATTCGCTTATCACTAGCTACATATTCACAAGTATAATCTCAATAGGGCAGTTTCACATATTCGTTGGATATTTAAATTTGTTATATCGTCAAATATCACCACGTATCTCATTTTTTTTAACAAATTGAGATTAATATACCGTTAGGTTTGTATTTTTGCGCTAATTTTGTAAAAAACAAAATTCAGTACTTGCGTTAGTAATACAGAAAGTAGTATAAAGTTTTTAGTTAAAAAATTTGAGATACGCGGTGTTATAAAATTGTAAAAGGTTTTTATTTTGAATGACACTAAAGCTTGATAAACTTCATTCCTTGATAAAAGGCATTTTGCATTCATTAAAAATAGCCTGGCTTTGTAGGTAGTGTTGAGCTAAACTATTATTGTGACTAATTGTATAATTGGAATTTGATTGTGACTGTTAAAGGTTTAGTTTGTATCAGTACCGTAATTCATTGAATTACAAATAATTAGTTACCAAGAATTGTTACAATGGAACACAAATCACACAATTTCAGTTAAAAAATGGTTTAGTGCATCACAGGTAGAAAATTTTAACTACTTGAGAGCTAAGATATACAGTGGAATCACGTTAATTCAAACCCCTTTTATTCGAAATTCGATATAATTTGAAATTTTCAAACACTTTCAAGACCCAAATTGTCAGTTTCATACATAACCAACCTCTTTAATACAAAAACCCTGTTAACATGTAATTTCAATATATTTTTACGTCACATTATTCGAAAAATTTGAGTAAGTTATAAAAAATTAACAAAGCACGCGGATTATTAACTGCGCTCCCGTGTGATGCATTCTTTATGTATTTCGCGATATCTGCTGACACAATGCGCGTCTGAGCCTACCGTGTGTGCAACCTCCTTTACGTATATAATTATGTCATGATAAAATGAGAGAATTCCGGGTATGCTTTCTTCAGTTGGCTACTTGCACCGTAGAATAGAAACGACTTTTCGTTTCGTATTTATGAACTGTGTTTGATATGTTAATAATCTTCATTTTCCTTGAATGACATTATTGTTAACTTATCTTATTATTTCATGACAAATTTTTCCAATGTCAAAAAATGAAAGAAGGAAAAATAAATGATTTTTTCAAGCCTGACAATTAAAATGTTTAAATTTGTTCTTATTATTCTTTATTTAATTTAGTGTTATAGTTAATAGTTATTGTGTATTTTATTTAATTTCATGAGAAGATTTTAAGGTAGGATCTTTACTTATTACAAGAAATGTATCTAATATTCACCCTAATTAGTTTTAGTAGTACATATAATAAATTACATCAGGATTTTGTATTAGCGTAATAAATACAGCGTTTTTGAGATGATTTCGCAAAATATGCCAAATTATATATGCTTTTTATGGAATTAGCGGATTTTATATGCAATCGCATTGAAATTTTTTTAATAAATTTTTTTTTTATACTTGTATTTCTTATTAACGGGGTTCAGCATAATACGAATTCCTTTTTTTTGGTACCTTGAACTTGGAATTAACGCGGTTCTACTGTATTACAAATATGGATATGTTATTAATACCTGACTGTAACATTTCAAAAGATTGTGACTATTTTGTATTGCATGTCTCCTAAATAATATTTTAATGCTACAGCGTGAGATATTTGGCACAATATACCGCGCATGGATAGACAAAACTGTGGGGTGTGCGAATGCCATGGAGCCCGTGCTGACCGCCACACTCGAGGTGTTTTCCACTATAGTGTCGGACTTGCTGCCCACTCCCGCCAAATCTCACTACACTTTCAACCTTCGTGATCTGGCCAAAGTGTTCCAGGGCATGCTCATGCTGGACCCCGCTACCGTGCAAGTCAGTTCCCCTTCATTTTCCTAATTAATAGACAAAAATTTGGATGCCCATCCTTCTAGGGCCGGTTGATTGACCGGTAGTAAAATTATACCATAGTAAATTTTTACTATTGTAACTTTTTACCATCGCCCATAGTAAAAAAACGTTTGCGGGTAGTTTAAAAATCGCTTTTACAATTGTCAAAGTTAATCCTGCCCAATAATGTGGTAAGGCGAATAATAATCATGAAATATGCTTTATCTGTGGCTTTATTCACCCCTGCGTTCGAAATCTGTCACTTTGCTGGCGAAAAATCTTTGGTCTTTGTGATAATATAAATTCAATAGTGAGTTCATCATTGGACGAACTCTCATTACTAAAATAGCAGGATATTGAATGATTTTTTATTGTATACTGCAACTTTCAAAGTATCAACGTTCACCATGTTTAACTAACGATTTGCAATTTTACCATCCCATATTGAAGGGTAAAATTAATTTACTATTGCATGTACTTTCGATAAGTAAATTTTTTTTACTAACGATTGAACAACCCATTTTTACAAAAAAAATTACTTTAGCAATTTCTTTTACTGTTGTGAAAATTTACCACCGATCTAACAACTAGTCCTTAGTAGATAAAGAAGAATTCTAAATGATAAGCTACTTTTTACAATAACTAATGCAGTACATTTTTTCTGACATCATTTATGTATATTCATTACGAGTTACCACAGGGAGAAAATTTCTAGATCTTGGTGAAATTTCTTTAATGATGCAAAATTGATTTTTATAATAATTATTCATCATTTTTTACAGAGCTGGGACCAGATCGTAAGACTTTGGTATCATGAGAATTGCAGAGTATACCAAGATAGGCTCGTCAACAACACTGACAGATCATGGTTTGACAAGTGAGTCAATCAATTATCCAACATGCAACCTGGTTATTTATCCATATTAAATTGATAGATAATATACAGTAGAGAAAATAAATATGAAGTTCAATAACTTCTTTTTTCTTATATTTAGATTGCTACGATCAAAAATAACTAAACTATTTCAAATGGATCCTAATAAAACTTTAGGTGATGATGTTATAATTTACGGAGACTTCATAGATATTATGAGCGATGAGAGGAAATATGTGCCTATTACTAATTTTGAAAGCGTAAGTTTAACACTTTTTAAAATTAATTAAAATAATGGTCTGAGACATCATCATCATAACATTACATCAGTAAAGGTGACTCCGCTATTAAGCATTGGTGAGGGATGTGTTCCCGAACAATCCACATTTATCGAAAATTAATAACACAATATACTTCTTCAAAAATATCTTTAAGGGTTTAACCATTTCACTTGATTTTTTAATATTTTTCGTGATTATATGAACAGTCAACCCTGTCTAATTATTGTCTCGGCCTATAGTAGCATAATTGCCACCCGCTTCTACTCTTGCAATAATTTTGTTTCCAAACTTAGCACTTTGCTATATTTCTTTTTAACACTTTCACCTTTATTTACTTGAATTTAACCTTTTTGGCATTATAACGGTCACACAATAATGTATATAATATGAATTTGAAACGTAAATTGGAATCACCGCACAGTAGGGAAGGGAAGGAGGAAAACCTTGATACAGGATGAGGTCGGTGATGGGATAGGGATTCCAGTCGAAGGACCTGTTATCTTGGGAACCAGGATTCGGAGGGACTGCTCGTCTTACCTTGTATACGATGGCTCCGTCAACCCTGCAGTCGCCGCCGAGATCACACAAATTGTACGCGGATGAGCAGATCTCCGCTTCTAATTAAAGACGGCGATATTACAATTTCACCCATGACACAAACAACAACAAACAATACGTGATCAAAACACAATATCACAAATACAGTGCTGGTGCACTGGAGCTGACAAGTCCACACAGCGAATGCTATCGCGATGTCGAGATCGAACAAATATCGGTCGAAAGGTATGGATGGGAATTTGGATGCGGAAATGTGTCAATAACATGTGTTGTGACAAATTCGGAAGATAATATATTATGTAATTTTTATTTAAAGTTAAATCTTAATAAAACATTGTGCCTCATATCATGGGGGAATCACTGATTTTACAACTTGAAGTACCAATACGGTCATTAGTCAGGGGAAGACCCAATATCGTACTTTAGTTTGACACCTATCCGCACACACTTATACGCGTAATAACAAATCTGCGGCTCATTGAACCCGCATTAAATAAAGACTACCTGTATATTAGATCATAGTTCATTAAGGTATTTTTAAGAGTAATGCGACATTTCAGTATCTTTTCACTTTGATTTTGGTTATATCCAGCTGGAAGAAGTACTTCAAACATATATGGGTGAATACAACTCAATGACAACGGCTCCTATGAACCTCGTGTTGTTTAATGATGCAATTGCCCACATCTGCCGGATTTCCAGGATCATCAGGCAGCCCATGGGCAACGGACTCTTGCTGGGAATGGGTGGCTCAGGTAATATTAGTTTGGATCTGGTAAAAATATGAGTTTGACTTTAGTATGTTAGAAAGATTTTTTCCACTCATGATATCTTCACAGATTATTAAAATTTCAAGTTTCACCATTATGACAAACTCCAATCAGTAGGTCCTTTGAACAGTAAGTATCCGAATTAGACTAATTAGAACCAAATTATTTTTTTTTTAATCAATTATTAAAACTAGTTAATTTATATATTATGTTTAAACGTGGTTGCATTCCATTTGATTTCACATACATAAACAGCATACAATAAAATCGCCCACTTTTGCTCCTACATTTATATATTTCAGCTCTTTTATACAATTGCCCTGATTGACACCCTTTGTAATGTCAAACCATGGTGTAAATGACCCATTGATTCTTACACACGCAGAACTTCCTTCATTTAGGGATGCAATTTGTTTTTTTTTTTAAATAGAGATGCGTACAAGGAATACATGTTACATCAATATTCTTACTATTTTCAAACTAAGCAAAACGCTTGTGCTATGAAAATAGGACTAACTTGCCGGTGTCCTGGAACGAGGCACGAACCCCCGACCACTAGATCACTAGGTCAACGTCTTGACCACTACACCAACAAGCTACTCGATTGTGTTTATAAGTTTGCTATTCACCCTGTAATCAGAGAGTACCTTCCATAATCTTTTTTTTATAACTCTATCATACACCTTTTGCAGATCTACAAAGGCTCAAAAATATTTTTGGTTTTTTGTTATAAACTTTTCTGTCATCACTCGTAGAGAAATGATCTGATCCATGCATCTTCTTCCACTCACAATGGCCCCTTGCACGTTATTACGTCTATTAAAATCCTTCCATATAGTTTACCAACCGAGTTTAGTAGACTAATTGCCCTATAGCTACCGCATTCCATTTGCGACCCTTTGATTTGCACTCAAAATAAAATATTTTTATTATCCATATTAGGTCGTCAAAGTCTCTCTCGCCTGACGTGCCACATGGCAGAGATGAACTTCTTCCAGATTGAAGTGACCAAGTCCTACAGCAACACGGACTGGAGGGACGATATAAAGAAAGCCATGATGAAGTCTGGCTTGGAGAACAGATCTGTCATGTTTCTCTTCTCAGACACGCAGGTTATTTTTTAATATAGAATATGTGATTCGTGTCTTGCTAAAACTATTATATTTACCAAAACTGATCCAATTCTGATTATTGAATCTGGCAACTTAGCCCACAGGTTACGACTGGTAATGCGGAATGTGTCAATAATATTATATTTGTAATAAATAGGTTTTTTTAAGGAGTCACTCCAGCATGAAATGTATTTCTTTTATCTAGTCTATTGACAGATAATTTATAATATTAAATAGTATTAATCAATGTTCCCTCTAAGGTCTCTAAGGTGTACACACGCACACGATTTGGCATCATAGTGCACACACAAAAATATGATGCGCACATAATTTTTAATAAGACTTCTTCTTCATGTGTATCTATCGATGTTTAGCAACCATGTTGTGGGATGTTGATATATCCTGTATAAGATCACAATAATTTGGACATTGACCTAAGCCTCTACTGCCTTCTATCTTCCCCTACATAAAGAGTTGTAAAAAATCATATTTTCATTGCAGACAATGTATCCAAAGTAGGCAGCTTTCCTTGATGGTAGTTATTAGTTCCCTTGACTTATTTATGCATTTTAATATATCTTCATTAGTAACATGGTCAACCCAGTCCCCACCAGTAGTAGCCTTATACTGGTAATGGTTTATCATGGTTTGAAGATTTTTTATGCCCACACTGTGATTCAAACTTAGAGGGAACATTGATGTTTATATAGTTGTTCTGTGAGTTATCTTGGCAATAATGCAAATACAGATAACATACAGATAATTATGAATATGCTAGATATTCTAGTGTAATGGTTAAATGAAATAGTACTTGTACATTTCCGGAAGTATTGCAGTTTAATAAATTGTATTGATTGTGCTGTAGTTATTTTGTACAAAAACTATGTTGTTTTATAATCAAAGCATCACTTAAAATAATTCAATAATGTTTAATATAAAGAAGTATTTACATAATTTTATCTTTCATACTTATAAGAAAAAATATAATAAAAAAGTAAACAATTAAAAATGGAATGGAATATGCTGTGATAATATCTGGCTATTGACTGGAATTCCTGACACCCCCTAACTGGTTTTGTGGATTAATAAAAGATGGTAGTTTTCTACTGAAAAAAATAAATGTGTCATTGTTACAAATTTTACAGGATTAACGAGGCCGATTTAGCTCAGCTGTGAAATCATTCTACCGACAATAGAAAGATCCTGGGCTCAAAGTTCTTATTGCTTTCTTGTTGTTGAAATAATTACATATTTGATGATACTTTGGATTAATATGAATTTATTAATATTAATTTTGTTTATTTATTACATTAATCTATTTTAATTTTATTAATTATAACATTAATAAATTAAATAAAAATGAGCTGTTAAATTCATTATTCTATGGAACAACTAGGTATTGTTTTATTAAGGAGAACACATTCTTATTGTGAAGTTGTAATTATTCAGAACAGACAGTCTGTGATGTTTTAAATACTAATTTAATGTATTAATTATAAATATATACATATAAAATCAATTTTGTTGAAAAATATTGTTTTTGCGTTACCGAGATTCGAACCTGGATCTCTATTTCCAATCCGGGGAAGTACACTACCAATTGTGTTATAACGCCAGTATTTTTCATGACAAATTGTATTGTTTTGAATCACCTTTATAATACAACTTACCTCATTCACCCATTATTTAATTTTAGGATTTGTGATTCTTTCATTTTAAATTCAGCTACAATATTTAACTTTAACTATTTTAACAGCAATATTTTAATATAACCTATAAATTATGATTCTGTCATACTACACAAGGATCATACTGTATCTGAAATATTTTTTTATCGCTTACAGATTAAGATGGAATCCTTTTTGGAAGACATCAACAATATCCTGAGCTCTGGCGACGTACCAAACATTTACCAGGCAGACGAACTGGACAAGATCTACATGGCCTTGCGTCTTCCCGTTATGGAGGCCGGACTCCCAATAACCAAGTCCAATCTCTTCTCCTATTATCAGAAGAGAATCCGATGTAATATGCATATGGTCATATGCATGTCACCTCTTGGAGAAGTATTATTAACAATAAACTTAATACATTTATATTAATGGACTTGCTGGATAGATGTGCTAGTGAATATATTAAAAGGTATTGAGCATCTTCTGAAATTGCATCTTCACAACAAAAATGTATTTTCATTTAAAAAATACATTCTTTTCAAAAGTAGTACCTTCATCCAGTGCGTAAATTTTTACTTTGCTCGAAGTTGGAATTAAGAGTGAATTATGGGGAGTATTATTTTAAGTATTCCTTTATAAGGTGTATTTCAATATATTATATTCAAGAGCACACTCATTAAAATGGACATGTTGGAGCTATCAGTTGAATTAAAATGTTATCTCGGATCATCTAAATTTGACATTTTGATCTAAAAATGTTTCAACATTCTGGATGTTTCCATAATTTACTCGGTAGCAATCTAAAGAATAATAATAGTAAAAATTAAATCTTAGAGCCGGTTGTGTGATCAGTAGTACCTTTTTACTATCGCCCGTAGTAAAAATCCTTTGCGGATTGTTGATACACCAAATTTACTACTGTCAAAGCATAATCCAAATCAAATAATCCATAAATCCAAGGGACCAAAAAATAAAAATTCGTATATATAGCGAAATAAAATTTAAAAAAATCCTAATATATTAATATTCCGCGAGCGCCGTATTAATAAATGTAGCACGGCTTTAAAAAAGTTTGCAAGTTCCGCAAACAAGACACCCATTGTCAGTTTAATATGGAATATAACATAATAAGGCATTCTGTAAACAAAAGAGGATTTTCTGTATAAAGAAAACTCTGAATAATCTATTTAGTTTTGTTGTTTCAACAGATAAACAAATGGATAATAATTGAGAAATTAAATTAAAAACATTCTACGAAACAATATAAGATAATATTCTAAAATGTCATGCTAATATAAAACAATATTCAATTTAGCTGTGTTTAATTGTAGAGCCACTACAAGCATTGGTCAATTGATCTTCCTATTTCTTTAAATCGTAGAGAGATGATTTCGGAATTATAGTTTTTTGTCGAGAGTTAAAATTTTGCAGGAATTATCACGACCTGAAGCCATTTTTAGGGTTCCACAAAATATTTAAAAATGTACTTTAAAGAATAAATTACGTAATGCTAGTACATATAAATGTCGGTAAACAAACACATGAAAACAATTCTCAAATAAACACATTAACAAAAATGTCAATCGCAATATTACCGTTCATTGGAATCGATGTAAATGTTCAGTTATAATGTAAAAAGTGACATAAGTTGAAGATGGGGCATGGCACAGCTTAAATGAAAACAAAAAGAGCACTAAACTTTTTGAATACTCTCAAAAAACCCAATCCAGATAGATGCTCCCACCTCCCCCACCATCTATCCCAAAAATTGGAGAAATCCTGATGTCATCGACATCATAATTTTAAAGGATACAGCCCCTATTTACTCACTCCAAACAATCCAAGAACTCTCCTCTGATCACAATCCGATACTCCTCTCCCTCTGACGGAACCATCGCTACCAGCTCCCATGAGACCATCAAAGACAAAGTCCAGTGGCAAAAAGTACCGTTAATAATAGAGAAAAATATATCAATCCCCACCTCCATACTGGACACTAGGACCCTTGATAACGCAGTCAATAACTTCATGGTAACAATCAACGCCGCGATCAAAAAAGCCACCACCACATCCCCAGTGGTCATAAAATGCCCTGATTTCCCCGAAACGATTGAAGATCTTATTAGGGAAAAAGACCAAGAACGTAAAGACTGGCAAAGATATGGTGACCCCGTCGATCGACGATGTTTGAATCAACTCTCCTCTAGAGTAAGACTATAAATTAAAGCTTATTCAAACAAAAAATAGGAAGATTACATCATCTCCGTCAACGACGACCGCAATGCCTTTTAGAAAGTCAATAAATCTCTGAGAAAACCCAAGACATATTTAACGCCTCTTCAGGGCCCAAATAGAGCTGTGTACTCCACTGCAGACAGGACAGAGACCTTTGCAGATAGCCTTGAAGATCAATTTACATTTAACAAGGCCAGCGACACCGCTTTCACCAACATAGTTGACGAGCACGTAAAAAACCTCCTAGGAAAAACTCTAGAAGGCCCCAAAACTAAATTCACCACTCCGCAAGAGATCGCGCTAATAATAAAAAACTCGAACCTGAAAAAAGCCGCCGGTCCCGACGCGATCTCTAATAAAATCCTAAAAAGCCTCCCCCAGAAATCAATCTGTGCCCTCACAGCCATCTGCAACGCCTCCCTTCGCCTTAGCTACTTTCCCACCGCGTTCAAGCTTGCAGATGTGATTCTAATCCCGAGGCCAGGAAAGAATCCGACCGTTCTGCAGAACCACCGCCCCATCAGCCTCCTCCCTTGTATGGGCAAAATCCTCGAAAGATTAATAATTAACGTCTAACAGAATTCAACGACAGCATAGCTCTAATCCCAGATTTCCAACACAGTTTCCGTTGCAAACATTCCACGTATCACTAGCCAGTTTCCTATCAGACAGGAAATTTAGAGTAAAACTTGATGGAATTCTATCCTCCATCAGAGCCCTATTAGCAGGAGTACCGCAAGGCTCCATAATGTCACCCTTCTTATTTAACATTTTCTCCCATGACATACCACCCGCCCAAAATGCCAACACCGCGGTCGCCCAATGCGCCAATGATACCGCGTATTTATCTCAGCAAAACCCACTATTCTCAAGAAGGCGCCCTAAAACCAAACGCCATAAACCCAACATAAAAATGTTTGGAGAAAACATCCCCTGGACCAGCGATATCAAGTACCTTGGTGTTACGTTGGATTCCAAACTCACGTGGAGCAAACATATCCAAAACAAATTAAGCGCTGCTACACGTGCACTCTGCGCAATGTATCCACTATTAGGCAAGAACAGCAAACTTGTCGTTGACAACAAGCTCCTCATTTACAAGGCCATTTTAAGGCCTATACTCCTGTACGCAGCTCCCATCTGGGGTCACGCGGTCAAAACAAACATGATAAAACTACAGACTTTCCAGAACAAGATCATTCGATCAGCACTGGGCGTCCCCAAATGGATAAGAGTCACACAATTACATTATGATTCC
Source organism: Eubasilissa splendida (assembly GCA_031772225.1). Classification (NCBI taxonomy): domain Eukaryota; kingdom Metazoa; phylum Arthropoda; class Insecta; order Trichoptera; family Phryganeidae; genus Eubasilissa; species Eubasilissa splendida. Next base: position 2,483,694 of record CM062868.1, read on the forward strand.
GGCATTCTCCCCGTAAAAGAGTTTCTTAAACAAATCTCCAAGCGTTTCTATGCGGACACCGAAACCCAACTATAAACGTACTATCTAACTATAATATAACCGTTCCATCTCGTATTAAACGTCCCAAGACTGTCCTCATGTAGAGGATATAAATCACTGCGCCACTTTAGCAGTAGCATGCCCCATGTTTGCATAATAATAATAAAAAACTAAAAATAATATTTTTCAGGCCATTATGGCAAACAACATGATGAAGGAGCAAGGGGTCCGAAGTGACCTGGTACTCCGAATGACCTATTTTGATAATCGGCAATAAATCCAACCTTGGACAACGTGGAGATTATGCCAAATGGCTATATAAGGGTCTATTATGATCCCAAGAGAAGCAATAAAACAATTGACAAACATGACCGTAAATAGCCGAAATATTTTCGTTGAAAAAAACTTTTTTTGTTATATATTTACGTAAATATATCGGTATTTTTTCATACAGGACAAAAAAAAATTGTTATATATATTAATGAAATTTCGTTATACAAATTATTTTTTGTATGAAAAATTGATTGTAAGGAATTAATTTGAAAAAAAATTTGATATGTCATTTTTCAGTATAGCGGGGTTCGTTTTAACAAGGTTTTACTGGATAGTGAAAAGTTACTACTGATCACACAATCGACCCCTACATATTAATATTGCTGCATTTTACCATCTTTTTCAACTTTGTCAGTGTTCAGCGTTAATAACAGGCAGATTAAGAATAAGTCTATTTCAGATCTTCAGGTCCCGTCTGCGCCAGTTTCCCTCACTGATCAACTGTTGCACCGTGGACTGGTTCTCTGAATGGCCTGATTCAGCACTGCAGGGTGTAGCCAAGAGCACTCTGGAAGACATGCCGGATCTCGCTATAACAGATGCACAGCTTGCGGGCGTTGTGGTTTGTTGGCTCTTTTGAAACATATTTTGCATTCAGATTGAGAAATGATTTATATAATAACTTCTATACATATATATAATTTAAAGTGTATTACTTGCCTATGTGTATTATGGACTTTTTTTTGAAGAATTATCATTAATTGCTTTTAAAAGAGATTATAAATTATACTAGTTATTACTTTTTATTCATTCAAGTGATTGGGATCATAATTGGATCTGAGTTTGCTGATTCAGGATTATTTACATTGTGGACTTTGTAATACAACTACGAAATTAATACATTGGGCGCATGATATTAGACGTACGCGCGTGAAGTTAGGCACGAGGCTGTAGAATGTATTTTTTATTTTATAATTTTGTTAAATACATGTGCATATATTATTTTCTATTTATTTTCCACAATTATATGTTGAATTATACATAATTTCATTTATTTTTGCAGAAGATGTGCCAGTTTGCTCACCAGAGCGTGACGCATGCCAGCGAACAGTTCCTTCTGCAGCTGGGCCGGCACAACTACGTGACACCCGCCTCTTATCTGGAACTATTGGGAAGTTTCGCTGACTTATTTGCCAAAAAAAATGGCGAAATCAATAAGCAGTACAAGGCATTGAAAATAGGTGACAACTTTTGAAATTTTACTACACACTTTAACCCATGGTAATTCGCATTCGTATTTGAAAATTGTTCTTAGCACTTATGCAAACTTTTTTCTATACTTTACTCATGTTCACTTATTCAAATTCATTCTTACTCTATTGATTTAACTTAGTAAGGATGCTAAGCTCATATGCATCTGCTATAAACCGAAGCAGACTTGCACCCCATAAACTTGTCTCTACATACCTAGAATACATATTTAGAACTGAATACATAATATTTTTGAGACAATATCTGAGTTGCACTGTTTTGTTTTTATTTTAATACTTACTCTCACATAGGTCTTGATAAACTATACGAGACTGAGAATGATGTGGGGATCCTGCAGATCGAGCTGGCCAAATTGAAGCCGGTGATGGAGATTGCCGCTGTGGAAATGGCTAAAGTTATTAAACAGATTGAAATTGACACAGTGAGTTGCATCACTACGTCCTACTTTATTATGTTAAATCTTTGTGAGACCGGCATGCCAATTGACAAATAAGTGGTGATTTTCATCACCAATTGCTATTGCTATAATATAATATTGGTGACCATAAGAAGTTTTGTACACTTGTAATTGATTTCATATTTTGCACTGTATATCTTCATTAGTATTGTCATACATACATTGTACACATCCAATTAACAATTCTCAAGTTTTCAATATTTTTATCTTTGACAATAGTAATTATTTATCTTGCACTGTCTAAATAAGGTAACATAGATGAGTTACCAATTAGGTCTGATGTGCTGTGTAGAAACCAGAAAAAGCAATTGCGGTCTGTGGAAATTATTACTGAATTAATCTGGTAGAAGACTGTTACAATGCTCGGTTAATTTTACTTGTTTTTCTTACCTTTATTGTATTTCCTTTTATGGTTTTCCATGCAGAATCTCAACAATTAAGTAAATCCAGCATAAAAAGAATATACAGTAAAACTCCGTTAATTTGTGTATTCATATTTCATATTTTCACATAATTCGCACTTTTTTCAAAAATTTTAGTCCCAAAAATAACATTTCATACTAATTTCTACCAATAATTCGTAAAACCTTATTATTCATAGTTCGTATGCATTTTTTATACCCAAAGTAAATAATTTGTTCACTTAATTTGCATATTTACATGTTTTTAAATCCAAACTCGCGCGACTACACATTCATCATCCCTTCGTAAACATCTGTAGCTAGCTCCACCCCTCGCCAATCATGGTGCTGTTACTCAGTGCGACCGCAGCCGAACTGAGTAATATCATATTTATGTATAATAAATTCTATAGTGCGTTTTATAAGATTTGTTGTTATTTCAATAATAATTGTCAGCGCGTTGCGAATTATATATTTCTACTTACCTTTGTAACCCCCTAATAAAAATAATTTGAACAATTTTCATTGAATCTTGTAATTTATAAATGAATTGTGTGCAACAGTTCTATTGATTTTATATCCGGTTTTTGGTTTATGGTTAATAATAAGCTTCAACGAAGAAAAAAGATTTAAAAGTTTTTCAAATTTTTCACGGGCTTTTTAATATTTCAATTTCTTGCCCAGTTTTGATGGAAAAGGAGAGTTGGACCACTAATCAAATTAAAATGTTCATAATACAAAAATACGGAAGCGTAAATTGACGATGCGTTTTTTTAAATTTCTTTCTGTTGCCTTCGAAAAAATTGTTCTCATAATTCGTAATTTGGATTTATTTTTAAATCTTACTTTTTACTGTAATGGCCCCTATCAACAGAGATGCTATATATTTTACTGTAAGATGTGGAAATAGATGTGTGTTACCAAATTATTATCACGTTTGCGGTTTATTTAGGCCATAGCTGAAGAAGCTCGAGTGCAGGTGGAGAAGGAGCAAGAGGCAGCAGAGAGGATTAAAGATGAAACCGAACTATTGGCCGCCGATGCTCAGAGGGATCTCGGTGAGTATTCTAAATATTTATATTTGTGATTCCATTGCAAGATTCACAGAAGTGTAGATTTACACTTGTAACAATAGAAAAGTGTGAATTACTCAAAGGATTACTTACTCTTAAATGAATGATATTTATTTCACCCTAATATTAAAGCTTTGGAGCTGTATGAATAGACACATTCTAACATCTGCACCTCGTTACTAGACGAGGCGCTTCCTGCCCTCATTGCGGCCGAAAACAGCCTAAAATCCCTGAATAGGAATGACATAGTGGAGGTAAAGGCCATGAAAAGTCCCCCCGCTGGTGTGGTGATGGTCATCGAATCCCTTTGCATGGTGTTTGATATCAAGCCTAACAAGGTATATATAATATTAATTTTTTTTACTGTAAGCACCATTACACACCTTTTATGATCACTGTAAAAAGTAATAGCCTAGTTCACACTATTTATTGTATTAACTGAGAATAAAATATATCCATCATTATAAGAATTCTAAATCCTTTCAGATACCTGGAGAAAAGCCTGGAGAGAAGATATTGGATTACTGGAAGCCGGGCTCCATGATGCTTTCGGACCCGGGTGCATTCCTGGACAGCCTCATGAACTTTGACAAGGAATCTATTACGGAGGCCATGATCAAAAATCTCAAAAAATATGTCTTGGATCCGAGATATGAACCAGAAAAAATTAAAAAAGTAAATAAACAACTTATCAAATCATCTATTTTTTCTTCACTTTATATGATTGCAAGCTATATATGGAATAATGGTGTTTTACAATGTGATTTATACATAAATGAACAAATAAATAGCTATCACCAAATTATGTACAGTAGAACCTCGTCAATACAAAATTTTAGGGACTGACAAAAATTTTTTTTGAATTTATGCAAAACAACGCTAATTTGAAATTTGAAAACATCGCAAAATTTGTGAAAAAAGAAAAGAAAAATGAGAGAAAAAAAATTAATCAAATAATTCGCGAAATTGTCGCGTTATTTTGTCCAGCAAATAAAAAACTGAATGATTTTTCAAAATTGACTCAAATTTTTTAAATTTTCACATTTTATAAAATAGCTAAAATACTAAAAATGATAGATTATTTATAAATTGAAGAAATCAAGGTAATGAAATTCTCTATTAGGATTTTTATTGCAATGGTTCGTATGTTCGGAAATCGTTTTTGTAAAAATTGATGCATTTTTTAAGAAAAATTAACTTAGCTCGAAAGTAACCAAAGCATTTATCGAATCTGAACACTTGCAAGTTTTAAATAAGCTAAACTGGTTGATATATTAAAATGCCCATATAGATCACAGTGATAAAGATGCTATTGTAAATTTCATAATTCAATATTTTTTACCTTGTTTATCAATATAAATTCGCTCTAACAAGCTATTGTACATTATTTTAGAATACATGCTTATTGAATTAGGACCTATGTGAAATCTGAGCCAAAACAGCACAGAATTCCTACTTTCGGATATTTAGGAGTAGGCGCAGCCGATAGATAATTATTACATGTAGAAAAAGTTATTATACAATACATTGTATGAAATTGTTAATTTCAGACAATAATTTTGATTTATGCCATATTTCTAATGAATGTAGTTTTACTGTATTTTGAATAATTTTTTTATGTAATTGAAATGAAAATCAAGCTGAACATTAAAGGTATCCAAAGCTTGTCAGTCCCTGTGCCAGTGGGTCCATGCTATGTACAAGTTCTATCATGTAAATAAGAGTGTGGAGCCCAAGAAGGCTGCACTGGCGCAGGCCAAGATGGAATTAGAGGAGACGGAACGAATCCTGAACGCAGCTAAGGCCAAAATGCAGCGGTTGATTGACGGGTTGGAACAGCTCAATCAGTACCTCAAGCTTAAGGAGGCTGAGAAGGCTAAGACCGAGGACGAGATCGAACAGTGCCTGGCGAGGATGGATCGAGCAGTTAGGTTAGAGCTTTAATTATGTAAATGTATAATATAATCATGGTCGCTCTGGTTACCACATAGTATGTCGTGTGTAAAATTGTTTGAAAGGTTCCTCATATGCGAAAGTAACGAGAAGATACAAAAATGAGAAAATCATTTACAGCTTAGGGCCGGTTGTTTGATTAGCGGTCAATTTTGACTATCGTAAAAAGTTGCAAGTAATTTTTTTTGCAAAAACAGGTTGTTCAATCGTTGGTATATTTTGACACGGTATCGCTAATTTTTTGAGAGAGACATACGTATCCAAAGTTGCTGCTTTTATTACTGTATAGCAAAATGTTTACAGACACATTTTTATGCAAATATAGGTTAGCTTCAACACTTCTGTTTACCAGAACATTCCAACATTCATTTTTCAAGTTTTGCATCAGCTAATATGTAGCCCTATGGTGGACCCCGGAATCCGAAATGTTGACCATCAAAAAGGTGGGAAGTGTATACGGAATACTAATCCAATAATAATTATATAATTTATTACAGAAAATTCTGAATAGCTACGGAAATATGAGAACACATTTCAGATCGCCGGAGATGCTTCTGTCACTATTCATGAGATAAAATAAAAATGTTTTCCATCCATACAGAGACTTGTCAGTGCCATAAATAATTCAATTTTAAATATTTCTTCTACTTGTCAGTTAATACATAATATTATATTAATTTTTAATGAAATTACATATTATTTGTGAAGTTACAAATATAGTCCCTTCCCTTGATTATATTAAAGCAAATTATATAAATCACTTTAAAAGATACACTAAAAAAACTATCTTTTAAAAAAATATACTATAAATATCACCACTAGGACTCAAATCCGGAGCAATAGACAGCTTTACCATGCTGCAATTGGACCCTACAGATGGTTGTCAGATTTCATTTACATATGTTTTATTAGTGAGATATATATTTTTAAGTGACCATATTTAGTACAACCTGCTATTAATATATGTATAAATATTTTTTGATAATATTATAATTTTTCAAAATTTCAGATTAATAAATGGGCTGGGAAGTGAAAAAATAAGATGGATCAGCACCATCGCCACTCTGGAGCAGGCTTTACTCAATGTGACTGGAGATGTTCTCATCAGCGCCTGTAGGTCAACCATTGCAATACCAACATACTAAAGTACAAATAAGCATCTACCTTGTAGTTTTAATAATCTCCACTCTATATTTAAATCTGGTTTCATTGGTTTGAAGGTGCTGTCGCCTACATGACACCCTTCACAGATCTCTTTCGTAGGAATTTGTTCATCCAATGGAGTGAAAAGATTGTGGAGTGCAAAGTTCCGCACACGAAGGGGTGCAATCCTATCTCCACACTTGGTGATCCTGTGTTGATCAGGTATGTCACTGCTTTTTTATTTTGTTAATTTATCTCTAGGCTAACTGCACCTGAAGAATTTAATGTATTATATGTCACTATAAATATAAGAAATTGATCTAACCTCAAATAATTGTAATTGATGATGCCACAGTGTAGTACATATTTCATACTTTCACTATTATACAATGCTTTAATAAATTATCAATAAACTTCCACAAATCTTGTACCTATCCATTCCAATATAATCCTCTCATTGTAAATCTCAGCTCTTATGAGCACGATATCAGTCTCATGCCTTTCAGATACAAACATAGACTGCACGGGCATTACTTTCTGAAGCAAAACAACGCTCTTGATCCTCCAGACAGAGAAGCACACAGAAGCGGACAGCGTCGACTAAACTCTCTAATAAATGACTTTGTAAAAATAATATTTTAAACGTAGTAGTAATTTATTTTAGTTATAAGAATGATGCTAGAATAAAGCAACACTGTACATAAAGTGGTATGCCTAATTAATTGGAAGCACTTAACTTCTAGTAATTTGTCTAGAAGGTTTTTTATCAGAATTTTTCACCCTTCCAATTCATGTATTAATATAAAACACGTATGATATTTATTACAATAAGGTAGTGACAAAAAATATGAAAAACCTTGGCAATCTCGAGATGAACATTAATCTGTAAATAATTTAGTCCAACAACATACAGGGAGTGTGCAATGCAATGTTCTCCATATATTTACAAATATAATTAAAATAAATTTATAAATAATAAAATAATTTTCACAAAATTAAATAAATCTCTATTTTTCATGACGGTAGATACTCCTTGAACATTTTTGACTCTTAATTTAGTCGAGTATCCACCATAAAATATTGTGGACTAGGTCATTACCTGAGAAGCACACCTGGCTGCAGGTGAAAATGTAATTTTCAATATTTTATAGTCTTGACATGTGCGGATAGATAAATTACGCATTTCAGTGAAAACCGGACGAAAATCCGGCCAATATCGACCAAGTTACAAAGTATTAAAAATAATTGTATTTTTTACATCGCACGCTCGCCCCAGTCGCAAGATCACGGACGTAATTTTAGCAAATATGTATACGCAAAAATATTACCCATCATTGTTATTTGTTATTCAGGTAGATATGCTAAAATAATTAATATGTAAGAAGACCGGAACAAAATATATTGCACAGTTTACAAATTAGAGCAGTTTAAGATACAATTACTATTTTTTATCAGTTTTTGAATATAATAATATTTTCATGGGCCGCTTTCAACTGACGAACCCGTGCAAGCGCGCCCCGCTCCAGTGAATGGACCAATAAAAAGCCACGTTTAACAGCATATAGATAAATGCACTCACAAATGAGATAATTTCTTTTACAAATAAAGCATTAAATAATTAATAAAAAATAAGCGTAGTTTGTTGTAATAAAATGGCCAGTCGAAATATCTAGGAAATGTCTTACTGGTATAAAATAAAATAAATTGTGTATGAAGTCATGTCTAGTTAAGTAATAATATAAGATATTTTGCCATAAAAACCATGTCTAGAGTGTAAAATAAATTTATAAGGATCTTTTATATGGTTAATGTTAATCGTACAATGTATGTAAAGCTACCAGAAATCACGGGAAATCAGCACTTGCAGGAGATCATTTCAGTTACCACAAATATTTCTCTATTAAAATTACAAATTGGAGTAATAAAATAAATGTAAGAATGAGGCGTCTGGAGGGCCATGCCCCATGTAAGTTATCTTAGCGTATATATAGGGGTTCATTTGGCTCAGAGAGGCAGATTCAAAAAAATATCAAGATTCTTCGAAATATGCCTGTATTACAACCTTCGTCATCTTCTTCTACCAAGATAAACAGGTGCTGAGTTCCTGGGCTTCTGATACCTACAGATGTATCTGTAAAAAGAATAAAACTTGACCAATCCAGGTCGCTACCAGCTTCCGAGAGTTCTTCTTCTTCTTCCTTTTATAACAACTGCTGTTCTACCGAGTTTCCGTACCACAGGAATAAATATTAAATATTATAAGAAAAATTAATTTATAAATAAAAACCTTTTTGATAACAGTGAATTGAATTTATATCTTTATGATAATCGACCCTTTTATTCTACTAGAGCCTGGCAGCTCAACCAGCTTCCCCAGGACACCATGTCTACCGAAAGCGCTGTCCTCGTGATGAGCTCTCGTAGGTGGCCGCTCTTCATTGATCCCCAGGGCCAGGCCAACAATTGGATCAAAAGCATGGTAGATGTTTAAATATTAATTTCACGAATATTGAGAAAACCTTAAACTCAAATTACAAAATTATTACCGGTCACACTTATTTTACGTTATTTTAACCCAGTACCCAGAAATATGTAAAATCAAGGTTTGACTATAATATTTTTATTATTCTAATATTCTATGTACATAGTTAAACCATTTATTTTCAGTGCAAATCTGAAGGTCTTTTGATTGGCAAACAAAATGACAGAGACTTGCTGCGTTTATTTGAATCAGCTATCCGCTTTGGGAAGCCGCTTCTTTTAGAAAACATTGGTGAAACTTTAGACAATTCACTGGACCCCATCTTAAAGGTATTTAGAATTTTTTTACTTTGAGTTTTTGATTTGTTTATATTTTTTATCATTTAAAATTAAATCTTTATATTTCAGAAACAAGTGTACATGCAAGCTGGTCAGCTGGTGATCAAGGTCGGTGATTCGGTTATACCATACGCGGACCAATTTAAACTGTTTATCACTACCAAGCTCGCCAACCCACACTACAGTCCTGAGGTGTCCGTCAAACTGCAGATTGTTAACTTTGCTCTTGTACCAAGGTCAATAATATTTCATACTAGCAGTCATAAATAAATCTTAGCTTTCAGGGTGGATGATAAGATGTAGTTAAAACTTTTAGTGACTTTATCCCGCACAATCCACTCTTCAACCTAAATCTACCCACCCTTCTACTTGTTTATGAATTCTCCCTCCTAACCGAAAACACTATCCTTTGATAGATTTTTAAAGTACACATACACATGGTTCGGTTGGTAATCCTCATTTTTTTTAACTACATGAGTATGTACATTCCTGTTATGCGGGTAATACTACAAACTTGCAGCAGCCAGAGCCAATCGGAATGCTCTTGGTCACGGATCTATTAACAGCAGAGAGCGCGAGACACAGATTGCATTTTATTATCAGTTCAAGTGTCGGAGACTGGCTAGCCGGAAGTCCATGAAAGACCATCAGGAGATTGCAGGCATAGGTTTGCCGCCCAGCAGATTGTAAGCCAGATAAACCAGGTGAGTGGTTTTATTTTACATAATTTGGAATTGCATACTATGTATATTACCAATCGAAAACCAGGACCTGACTATCGAAGTAATTTCACAGATACACACAGTATTTGTTCATCCGCATTATCATATATATATTTTAAATGATATTGTACGATTTGCACTGAAACATTGTAGCACTAATGATAAAAAGCAATGTCTCTGGCCAATCGATCAGTGCTAATAATATAAACCCATGGATCCCTGTCCAGCGGTCTCCAGGAGCAGCTGCTCTCCATAGCCGTGGCGGAGGAGAGAGCAGAGCTGGAAGAGCAGCGGGTAATGCTGGTGACCAACAGTGCGCAGATGGCGGCGCAACTGGCTAACATGCAGAGCCGTATCCTCATTGGTTTATGCGAGAGTGTGGGCTCTCCTGTGGATGATGTGGAACTCATTGAGACGCTGGAGGCCATCAAGATCAAGAGTGAAGAGATTTCAGTGAGCATACTTCACATAATGTTGTTTATTATTAGGACACAGTATACATAAATACAGAATAAATACAGGCAATGCTTCAAGAACCAGAATGTAGTTGATTTTTTTTGAATTGTAATTAACATAATCACATAATCTTAGTTTCCGGTATATTATGTGGCTTTCGACACTAATTATTGATTTTCTTATCGGACCGAATCATAGATTAAAGTGAAAGAATCAGAGGAGACCCAGAAAGACATAGACTTGGCGAGGAAGGTCTACATTCCGGTAGCGGAGCGAGGAAGGGTCCTGTTCTTCTGTGTGGCTGATCTCTCTACTGTAGACCCCATGTACCAACATTCGCTCACCTGGTTCATCAGGATCTTTGTCAAGAGCATGACTAATACAGAGCCAGACAGTAAGCCTTTACACACACATTAATAAATAAACATCTTCACATTTAGAAAATTTTAACATCTTTTATTTATAAACTTTTTCTGAAAATATTTTATAAATATAAATTTTTGCAGATCAAATATCCATCCGCTTGACAACGATAATCAACTACATGACATTCTCCTTGTACAGCGAGGCCTGTCGGGGGCTCTTCCAGCGACACAAAATGCACTTTGCTTTTCTGATGTGCATCCGTATTTTGATGCAGGAAGGGAAGATCGACGGGCAGGAATACTTCTACTTCTTGAATGGAGCACAAGCCAAGAGCGTAAGTAATTTGTGTCATGTATTTATTAAGAATGTATTTCTTGACGGTGTTGCATTTTCCAGTAGCAACTGACAGTTCCTAGCTTTGCGATGCCCAATCCCTTTCTCATTATTTAGTCAAAACACTCCTTTCTCAGTCTTCTGATAGTCTTTCTGGTGTCATCTTTCAATTCTTCCTTCTATAATACTCTTATTGTGGCATCACTTCAATCTTCCTCTTCCATTTTTTATAGTATTCGTTATTTTTCAATTTACCCAGCTTACTTTTTTTATCAGCCTCCAGCACTGTGTCGTAAATGCTTTCAGTTTATTTTTTCCTTTTGATTTATAATCATCACTTACTTCCATACAGTGCTATACTCCAGATAAGTGATTTAATTAACTATTAATTAATAACTTTATTAATTTATTGTATTATAAATGAGACATTTTAAACAAATAAAATGATTATCACTTGTAGTTTTATGTACTGATAATTTTTCTCTCCTAAAATGTCATATTAATATAACGTTGATCATTCTTGAAGTTGAATTTAAATTGGCAACTTAATTCCTCTATCACATTTATACATAACAATATATAATATGTTAACTTCCAACTATATTTTGATAATTTCACCATCCATTTTTAAAGCAGCTTCGTTTTATTTAATTCTAGACTCTTCAAAATCCAGATCCTGAATGGATCTCCTCCAAGATGTGGGAGGACATCCTCTCTCTAGAAACACTGCCCAGCTACAATACTTTGGTGGAAACTTTTCACAAGTATCTGAAAGACTACAGGCAGATTTATGATTCTCCCGAACCACACAGGTTCACCTCCTTTCATTTAGCACATTGAGTAATGAGTCAATTGTATTGTTTAACCTCTAAACGGGTGAGTTTTTATCAGAAAATGTGCAAAATGGAGTGTTACTGCTAAATGTATGTATTTGGGAATACAAGGTGCGGTAATGTATGACGACACTCTTAAGAATTAAATGTTTTCACCATACATCATAAGGCCAAACTCTTTTAGAGGTTAAATTTGATCTCTCTTGCTAATGGTATGAATGATTAATATCAGTCAACTTACAAGTTTGGATATAATTTAAAGGTAGAATACTCAAGTAGGATTTATTTATTATGGATCAGATATGTAATTTATTACGTTAACAATAAGGGGTTTGGTGGCTCTGTGTTATTTATTTATTATAGGCTGGAAAGGGTCACCAGTATAAAAATTGTATTTATGAAGTATCAGAAGAATCAGTGAGAATCGAGGCCCTATACCTCTTCGAATTCTGCCGTATGTATATGAAGTGTTACCAATATAGAGGCTGGAATTTGTGTGAGTGTTTGTGACTAAAGCGGGCGTATTACAGATGAAACAGTACTTGCGTTTATTTACAGAAGAAGCACAATTTAAATTTAACTGTTTGTTACACTATATAAAGTTCAAGATAAACATAGTTCATTGAAGACAGTGCCAAGATGCGTGCGAGAAGATGTGTCTGAGGAGCTGGCCAAGAGAAGACAGAAGAGTGCCTGCAATTTGGCGGGTACCAGGCGGACTGTATGGCTGTTAAATATTAATTTATGCAGATCTGTGAGGCACGAGCAGGGTCACCGCGGGGGTTTTACATAAATGAATATCGTCAGAAATCTCCTAACTCTAGCTCATCCCTAATAGGTCTGATACTTCAACACAGAATGTTCCATATAGTTTCCTCCCACATACATAGAGAATGCAATCTGCAATGTTTTTGACTCTGATATGTCTCACCATTTTAATTGAACTGATTGTTTACAAATTAGCTGATCTAATTAATCCACTGCCTCTATCTGAATTTGTCTAGGAATTGTCGAATTGAACAATATTCTCAGAACTTTCTCCAACTACACATTTTCAACATACCTTTAACTGTTAAAAATAATTATTGAAGTATGATGTTATCAAAAATATATATAAAGTAGAGAAGTTAAAAAACTTTTTATCTAAAATGGATGGTATGAGTGACTCAGATACGAAATGCCTCTATATTGTAGAGACCATAATACAAAAGTCAATGATAAGGCACAGTTAAAATAAAACATTTTTCATTAAAAACTAGTCAATAGGTACAGTAGTCTGAAACGTAATGTACATTTTTGAAAATAAACTTTGTACATATTATGTACGTACATAAAATAATGTGCTGCGTTACATGTTCCCAAATGGAATGGGTAGAACATAGTCTCAGTAGTCTGCATATTCATATGTTTACTGTATACGTATATTTGAAGTATATGAAATATATTAAAGTATATCAAATTATTTAAAGTTTTATTTCATTATTAACAATTTTTATTTTCATAAAAAGTCAATTTTTTATACATTTTTAATTTCCTCAGTTTAACACCGTTTGTTGCTGTTCTCTTGAAATGTTTAGAAAAGAGGTTTTACTGTATGTTTGACTATGACAATTCAAACATTTATCATTCTATCTTCGAATAAATTAAAAATCATGCAGTTAAAATAAAATTCCAAAATTAGAATTTTTGCAGCAGAGATAAAATGTCACACGGTTAACCTTTTCAACTATGTATTGTTAAATATACCCATTCTAACATGTTTCAGAGTACCACTACCCGGCTTGTACGCCACTAGTCTCACCCCCCTGCAGAAGCTGTTGGTCTTGAAAGTGCTCCGTCTGGACAAACTGACCAATGGTATGCAGGATTTCATTGTGCTCATGCTGGGGCAACGCTTTGTAGAGCCTCTGACCAGTGATCTATCAGCCATGTACGCTGAATCCAGTCCCAGCACTCCGCTCATCTTCGTCCTTTCAACGGGGACCGATCCCGCTGAAGGTATATTTTTGAAAAGAATTATTACAAAATTTGTTGTAGGAATCGTTGTTATAAGCATAAAATTAAATCTTTATTAAGCACACAAATTATCACTTGATACAATACAACACATTTTCACTAAAAAATGTTACTTCCTTTTACAACCCAGGTACAATTACAGAATTATTTTCAGTGCTGATAAATCGGCATTTATTTTTAAAACAACCTTCCTTGCATCAGTATAAAAATCCTTAATGTAATCAAATACACCAGAAAGTACAAGTATTAATGCTACATTCCATTTACATGCAAGCCTGTTGGCCGATATCCTACCTCACTAGGTACATGCCTGTTCTGATTCACGATTCAAATAACAACTTTATTAATATAAAGCCTAGTAAACTACAGATATTCTCATCAATTTTCTACCCACAAATCATATAAATATATCAGAAAACGGCTGACAACTTGTCTTACAAAGCACAATGATTTAATTCCTGTTTTTAAAGGTTTAATGCATTTTCAGAACTATTCAAGTTTGCTGAACGCATGAAGATGTCCAAACATCTGCAGGCCATCTCGCTCGGCCAGGGGCAAGGAGTAAGAGCTGAAGCCATGTTCCGAGTGTCTTGCAACGACGGCAACTGGGTTTTCTTTCAGGTTCATTATCATTCAATTACATAATATCGATAAAGGGTATTATCTAAAAGAAGCAGAATTTATTTTATAAAAAAAATATTGATATTAATTCTTAAAATAAACATTTTTACTCATACGCATAAGTAGGTATTTTTGTTTACTGTGTTAATTGTACTCTACAGAACTGCCACCTGTCCCCGAGCTGGATGCCCAATCTGGAAATGCTGGTGGAGCAGATAGTTCCGGATACAGTGCACAAGGACTTCAGGATCTGGCTCACCTCTATGCCTTCTCCTGCTTTCCCTGCCGCCCTCTTGCAGAATGGTGAGATTTTCATAACATTCAGAAAAGTCAAAAAACGATTTTAAATTTAATTAAAAAAAATTTCAATTGTGTTGTTGAATATATGTAACGCCTAATTCCAAAACCTTCTAAATGGATTTTGGATAATTTGAGTTAAATATGCAGTTTTGTAGATTTTTTTGTCAGCTACATGCAAAACACATTGTTTCTTGCAAAAGCTACTTAAATCCATTAATATTGCATGTTCAAAATCAGGGTTAGTTCCAAAATACCCCAAAGCAGACAGAGTATAAGTTGATGTTCCCCCTAAAATGAAATTAACCAATTACAATGCTTGTTGATGATCACGTAATCTAAAATCCAGTATGGCTGCCAGAACGATACATACAGAAAGGAAAAAATTACATTACAAAATTATGTCATTAAAATATGCTGATAAAAAAACAAAAATTTTATACATTTACTTTCAAAATATATGTTTTCATCCATAACTCAAAAACACAAAGTCGTTTTAGGGGGTTTTGGAATTAAGCGCTACATATGTACAATAATTTTACATACAAATTCTACATACATAATTGTATCTCTTTGTTTGGCTTGGTATTTAAATGGGTTGAAGTTAAAAATCTCCAAAGAATGCTAATAATTTTATACAAATTCAAATAATATATATTTTACTGAAAACGATACATAATTGTTTTTACAGATAAATTCCTAAATATGTAATACATTTAATTAGGTACTAGATATTTCGTTTATTTTTTTTTAATTAAATTTATAGAAAACTTGGTTGTAAAGATTTTTTTGCAATATTTGTTGTTTTTCAAGGAACCAAAATGACAATGGAGCCTCCGCGGGGGGTGAAAGCCAATATTCAGAAGGCGTATGCAAGCCAGGTGGCAGACATGGCCCTTTACTTTACAGGGGAAGATCAGAAAACTGTCAAATTCAAGGTTCTTTCACTATTCTTGCGTATTTTTATTTTGTTCTTAGCTTTTAATAGTTCAATGTAATCATCGCAATTATTTATTTGTTTAGTATGTGTTTATTTTATCTTTCTTAATATGTGACACTTTTGGATTAGTTAGTCTTTTAAATAAATATATGTATATAACCTGACCAAATTTGATTTCAAAGTGCAAAAACAAATCAGAACATTTTGTGACTCAGTGGTTTTTCACAATGTTTTTCATTTGGAATTGACATTAATAATCATTAAGGTTATCCCGCAAGATAGTACTATGATAGAATTTGTTAAAATAAAGTTATCGCTTCTGAGTCTCTGTAAGAAGATAATTTGAGTATTATTTTCAATAATAGTGGCTCATCTTCAGTCTATGTCTCTTCCATGCTGTAATCTTGGAGCGCAACAAGTTTGGGCGTCTGGGCTTTAATGTACCCTATGAGTTCACCGACGGCGACCTGAGGATCTGCATCCAGCAGCTGCAGATGTTTATCTGGGAGTATGAAGAGATACCATTGAAGGTTGAGATTTTTTGTTGCATTTTATATTTATTTGTATTGTTAAACTCAATCTAAAATTGTCATAACCCCCTCAACAAGAGTTATCTTCATCAGATATTTTATTTTTTAGATGTTGACGTACGTGACCGGCCACATAAACTATGGTGGTCGTGTGACTGACGAGTGGGATAGGCGGTGCCTGCTGGCTCTGCTCTCTGACCACTACTCTCTCAATGTGATGAACAGCAATTACAACTTCGATGATGATGAAGTCTATCATCAGGTACTTTTTATATAATTGCTAAATCTGATATACATGCATGATGCTGAAAAATTTAGTAGACACACAGACAAAAGGTTATTAATGCAGCATTTATTTCAGCCTTAGTTTGCGAGAAAATCAGGAATCATTTTGAAATTTGCAAATTTTTTATTTGATGTGAAAAAAAATGCAATTTTAACACATTTTAAAATTTTTTTGTAAATAAATTAACATTTCTAATAGGAGTACTCAAAAAAATGACTTTTTTAACTGACTGACCTAAGGCCAATCCAGAGATGTAAATTCAAAAATTAACTACCAAGACTGGATCAAAGATACATTAAAAAATCAGTAACATTCATAATCACGGTGTATAGGTACCACGTGAATTAAGTAAAAAGAACAAAGAAGCACGTGTACAAACGTATAAGCCATGTAAGAAATAAATTCTCAATTTTTGTATCATATGGTAACAAAATACGCAAAATGCAATGCCTATTGAAGAACCAGGTGTACAACCTTAAAAACCAGCTTTACTTTAAAAAAGGTCCTGTCTGTTTAGTAGGACAGTCATTGGATAATTCATCTTGAATTACTTAAACCAAGCAAAACAATTACGGCAGAGAAGTACTACGAACACCTGAAATCGATTATGTTCATTGTTGAAAATAAAATGACCTACTTTGATAAATCGAAATGCAATGTTTTTGCAACATGATATATAATGCTTGTCCTTACACAGCAAAAATCATGCGAGAAAAAATTATCACACTAGGATGAAAAATTGTGGATCACCTTCCGTGTACCCCTGATCTAGCAGTATGCAATTATCAATTGATTAGATATATTATGCAGCATTATGTAGATGGAAACAGACTTTTTAATAATGTTAGTGAAACAAAAACAGATCTAACTGAGCAGTGTTTTTATAAATAAGGTATCAAAAACTTGCTCGAATGATGGAGGTGGTCGTATCTATTGAATAAGAATTATTTGTTATTGAAAAATTGTTCTTCATTATATATTTTTTTTATAACTATCGATTACATTGAGATGTGCGGAATGAGTACATTACAATAACCCTATTGTGACCAAAAGGTTATAAAACAGTGAAGGAGTCCTTGATTATCAAACTTTTATATAAGCATATCATCTTATATTTTACACTTTTATTAGAATTGTTATTCATGCTTAGACAATTTTATTGCTCAGTGAGAGCAACTTACATTGTCAATTTCCACTTATTTAAAGCCACTGATCAAATTCATCACTGTTATCATTTCTCTTTGATACAGCTCCAGCATGAGTAAATATTGTGTTTGTAATATTTTAAACTCTTACATTCTAGTTACCGTCAGATACTTTGATGGATGGCTATATTACCTACATTAGGTCACTCCCCATCAACGATGACCCCGCTATATTTGGTTTGCATGCCAATGCGAACATAAGTTATGCTCAGTTGGAATCAGTCGCCTGTATCGGTAAGATTTTAATCTAACTATAATTATGACATTTATAATATAATCATTTTAATAATTTGGAATGGGGGTGGGTACACTCTTCCATAGCTGAAATGGAAACAATTTAACGGAACGTGGAATGAGATTATCACATAAGGTATGAGGCATTATTGTAAATGAAAAAAATTCAAGAAATGAGTTATATTCCTGAGTATTGAAATAACACAACATCGTACGTAAATAATACATTGTTTTTCTCAGAACAGGATTGCTTAATGAGACGGAATGTAATAAAAACTTTTGTTTAATTAATAAAGGGTGGAATAGGTTATGGAATCATGTAAAATGCGTGTTAATTTGGTTTAACTGCCTTTAGTTTATGTTATCTGTGGGGACAGCGATTCAAATTCACCACCATTCCCAACCAGCATCGACACCAGCGACATTTGTATTTAGGATCTAGGCGGCGGCAGAGTGCTGCTGCCCGGAGTCTGGCCTGATCACTCGCCGGCAACACATCTTCCACTTCGTCGCTCCACCACGACGGGTCTCGCCTGATTGCCGAGAACCGGGTGAAACCGAGACCAAACGCCGCCGACTCACTCCGCCATCTCCTGTCTTCTTCCTGCTCTGTCCTCTAACACAATAAACAATTACACTGACCATCCACCCCCCCACATATCCATAGGTTTAAATATGTCTGTCTTTGTAATGTTATTCATTGTTGGTTAAATTCACATATACACACATTTAAATACATACATGAATGTAAGTGAATTTGACCAGCAACATAAGAAAGAAAATAATTAGGTATTTTATAAACAATATTTATTGATGTGCTCCATAACATTGTTGGTTTTGCATTAATAAGAATTTTCTGGTGAGTCGTTTGTCGCTCTTGACAAGTTTAAATAGCATTCAGGTATTGTACAAATTCAAAGTACAAATTAATGGAAGAAGCGAATTTAAAAAATGCTAATGGGACAGGGACATGTGCCCTAGAGCAGCCAATAATGAAGCAGCGAGCTGCCTTACAATGCTGCAGCTAACGTTCATTACTATAGTATGGACATCTATGGACAGTGTTGTCCACTAAAGTGTGAAATAAATTGCAGTGGAAAAAGGATATTAGATATTATTATGGATTTTCACAATTATTTATCTTTTTTATTTACAGATACACTCAGACAATTACAAGGCCGTCAGATTGCCGGAGATGCAGGATCAATTGAAAGTATCATCGAGAAGTTTGCCATAGAAATTCTAGGCAAAACACCAGCATTGCTCAATGTTAAGGAAATTTCAGAAAAGTCAGAACTCAACGTACTTCTACTTCAGTTAAAACCCTTTTCAGTATCAGCACACAACATTTATTTACTTTCTATTTCAGGTTTCCACTATTGTATGAGGAGTCACTGAACTCTGTAGTAGTACAAGAGGCTATACGCTACAACAAACTCTTGGTCACCATCCAGTCGTCTATTAGGTAAATCTAAATAGTTCCAGTTACAAAAATTTCACATTATTAAATTGTGATATTGTGTTTTGCTATTTTTTTTAGTATGTTATTAAACAATTACATTTTGCATATTTTAATTTTATTTGATCAGTAATGATGTCTGTTTTGCATAATTTTGAAGAGACCTGCTCAAGGCGATGAAGGGTTTCTTGGTGATGTCAGAAATCTTGGAAGATGTTGGTAACAGTCTGGCTGTGAACACTGTTCCCGCCCTGTGGAGCAAGAAGGCCTATCCTTCTCTCAAACCTCTCGGTATATTTTTTAAATGATTATTATATTTTATTATTTCATATATTTTTAATAACTGACAATAATGAGTAAGAGAATGAATGTCATACATACAATGGTTGCCTTGCAAAATCTACAAGGTACTTAGAATACGTTACACTTGAATGTTTCTCAAAAACATTTTGTAAGATGATTATCTATGATGCTTGCAAGATTTTTAAAAATAGATAAACTTAGAAATTCGATGAAGTGAAAGAAATTAAATGACCATTGAGTGTGAAAGTATATATAATGTATACATAGGTCTTAGGTACAAGAGCTGATATTATATAGTTTAAATATTTGGGTTATACATATTACTTTTCAGGGTCATGGGTTACAGACTTGGTAGCGAGGATTGCCTTTATCAGAAAGTGGGCCGAGCATGGTATTCCAGTAGTGTTCTGGATTTCAGGGTTCTACTCCCCCCAAGCACTTCTGACTGGTGTACTACAAAATTATGCGAGGAAATATATCATATCCATCGATACAATTGAATATTATTTTGATGTGAGCCTTATACTTTGTGTGATTTATTAGTTTTGTACACAAAAATTACACATGATAATCATTTTCTTGAAAATAATATATTTATGTTTGTATATACAATGAAAACGTAGGTACAAAAAAACTTTCACAGAATTTGAAAATATCAAATGTATAAATAATAATGTGTATAAATTAATTACTCATCATTATTTATTACATCACTTAAATTAATGTGTTTTAACAAAATTAAACTGAATTTACAAGCAACCAATGTTTGCAGTTTGATATTTTGAAATGAAGATTATTATTGAATTATCAATCAGAAAGATTGTTTGATTAGAGAAACATAATACATTTGAGTACAGTGAGTGAGTAGTAGTGAGGAATAATTTAAAATGATTATAGTATAATATTATGGGTCCATAAAGTGTAATAAAATCGAAATTTAAAAACATTTGTGTAATATTTCAAGAGTTTGAATTAATGACAGGCATTAATTATTATTTCATATCCACATATATGTATATACAATACATAACACGTTTTCCAGGTTTTGACACAGGACCCGGTGGTTCGTGCAACAGAGGGTTGCTGCATCCGAGGTTTGTACCTGGAGGGAGCCCGCTGGAACGATGCCCAGCAGTGCTTAGATGAATCTAGACCCAAGGAATTACTTACTGGTTAACAAAATAGATATTATTTTTTAATATAATAAAAATATTTTTTAAATAATATGGTGGTAATAAACATCCAGCGTAATCTTAAAATTATCTAATAGGTCATTTTTATCACATAATTAAAAATGACACAAAGAGTTTTGCCAACAGATGGAGCACTGTGCTTGCATGCATGTGCAATGTACTCTCTTATTCTGTTTATAATTACAAACTGCTATTGATGAAGCGAAACTGCTAATTTACAAATAAAGGCAAATTCAAGTACCTCGGAGTGAAATTCTCTATGGATGGGAGATAGGACAATCTGTTTGTATTTTACGTTCCCTTTATAGCATAGTGATAAAGATATCTGAGTTACTGCTGTGTATAGACCCATTTTAATATATGGTCACCAAAGATTATGATCTTATGGCGAAAGTAAGATAAAAAATCCAGGCTACTGAATTAAGTTATCGTAGTAAGAGTACTATTATTGAACCGAATGAGATAAGAGAGACATGGAGCCCCTACTTCAGTATAAAAAAATCTCAACTAAAGTGGCTCAAATACGTCTTGCAAATGCCAGAGAAATGACCACCAAGTTGTATTGTCTCTCTGGAGAGAAAGTGGCTAGTGGGTCGCCCCAGACTAAGTTGTGATAAACAGCAACACAGACTGCATGAAGACAGCATTTAGTCTTGATTGGTTAACAAATACTTAAGAGACACAAGATAGGGGAAGATTGCAGAGACTTGTCGAGACTTTGGGCCCACGACCTTCCTAGAATAAGGGAACAAAAATGATTATGAAAGAAATATGTACACATGATTTCAAATTGCCCGCAATAGAATTAAAATACACCCATCCCTCGATGTATGCGGTATCTGTTTTACGCAGTTTCACTTCTATGCGGTTTTTAAAATCAAATTGGGTTTTTTTATTTCAAATCACCGATTAAGAAACAATAAAAAATACATTAATAGGATCAATATAAATATTAATTAGTATGAAATTGTGTTTTTAATATAAACTTGATTTTAAATTAGCTGAAGTAAATATAATATATTATTTTAAATAATTTATATTCATAGAGTGTTTTAAAAACGTCGAAAATTGATTGTATGTACTGCAAATTGAATGGTTTATAACTCTATTAATCTTTAACATTTTGTTAATTTGGTTCAATACAAATTTGTTTCTGTAATCTTTGCTTCAAGATTATAAGAAAATATATTTCATATATGCAAGAATTTTCTATATTACAGCAATTTTGTGGCATGCAGAAAATGAATTGAATGGTTGCAGTCTTTTTTATAATGCTTGTATTTTCTTAATTATGTTGTCACAGTTTATTAGTTGTACATTAGTGTAAAGGTTCTATCTACGTAATAATTGTAAAAAAAAGTCAAATCTAGTAAAAATAATAAAAACCCTCATTTTCGTAAAAACATGAAAATATGAATTATTTTTTAAAGCACACCTTTGAGCATTTGCGCGCAATATCAAGAAATTTACAAAGATATAATAAAACACAAAGATTAGATCGAGACTATTTAATCGGGATTAATACAGAAGAACCTGCTACTGGATATAAATCTGATGATAGTGGTGATTTCGACCCAACCCGAAAGAAAAAAATGGTTTCATTAGAAAATAAAGCAGCGAGGAATAATAAAATTACAATTCTGTTTTAAATTATGTATGTGTTATAAAATTATTTTGAATTAATAAAGCTACATATTTTATGATTTTTTTCTCTTTCTCTTATGTTGATATACATAAGAGAAAGTATACTCATTGTATGCGGTTTTTTGGAACTTATCTCCCTATTTTATATAAATTTTAAGTCTCGATTTAAGCTGATTTTAATTTTCTGGAACCTATCTTCCATTTTTGTTCGCATTCTATCCCTTGATTTACGCGGTTTCGCTTTGCGCGGAATTTCCTGGATCGTATCTACGTAAATCGAGAGATAAGTGTACTATTAATATTGTTCAATATTAACTGGGACAAGTCTGAATAGGCAACCATGCAGAGGACCTTTTTTTTAAAAATATTTTGTAATTTTTTTGGTAATTTTAAATTTGTTTTAAAATAATATGTACAGGTATGCCGAGTATATTCTTGAGGCCCGAGCTGTGCGGAGGTGACTTCAGCAAACTATACGAGTGCCCGTCCTACAGGACCAGGCAGAGGAGACACTTTGTACTGGCCATCAAACTCAGTCCCGGCAAGCGGCCCCCCAATCACTGGATCAAGCGCGGAACGGCCCTGATCAATGAATTAGATTACTAACTCTTTATATTATAGTTAAAGTTAATTCTGCTTTTAAGGAGTATTTTATATTAAAATTTACTCGATGAACGACTCTTTGCCTTAAATATTTTATTATAACTATCTACGCTATCTTCTTATGAAATAAACTACAATTGTTAAATGTATTTCATTCTTAATTTACTTTATTTCGTGAAGCATTGTGATTATGGGACGGAGGAGTCGAGCATTCAACTGAGTTCCTCTGTCTGCTTGTCATGCTTGATGTAATTGGGAAGAGTTTGACTTAGTTTTCTTTTATTTGTCTGCTAGGTGAAAACCTGTCAATAATAAAAGGGATAAAATGTTTTTTAAAAAGTATCCAACCTAAGTAGTTACCTAAAAAAGCTGGATATGAAAAGTTCAGCTCAGATGGCACCACTAGCCATCATTCTTATAAAACTATTTTATTCACGTAAACTATTTCAAATTCTATTTTTTTTATAGAACCCTGAGAGTTGAAAAGTAAACTATTTTTCCTTCCCCATTTTCATTATGTCTCCCCTAAATGTAGAAACTGAAAGTTTGTTAGTACGTAAACAATATTTAAAATTTTTAAAACATTTCATCTTTCTCGTTTTACATGGCAGTATTAACAATTATTATTCTTTCATTGGTCATCTGCTGTGACGGTGGTTTCCAAACCTTTTCAGCTCACGGCGCCCTAGTGCTTGAGAATTTTTTCCCGATCCTGCAATTACCCCTCTGCATGTCCATGCTCTTGTCGATATTATTTCATTGGAAGTATTTTACAAACCAGTTAATTAAGAGTAATAACGAAGTGAAAATATGCTCTACTAAAACAGAGTTTATGTCTCGAGAGAAATTAACTTTATGGAGGTAACAAACTACTACAACAAGGGAAAACAATCTTTGCTACCATTTTGTCTTCATTAGTGTATTTACAAGATTATTTTTTTGAAGTATCAAGGGATTAACTTTAAATATGGAATGCGCCTTTCAGATTTATTGGATTTTAACCTTCACAATAACTCATTTCAGATCAAAAGATTAAGAAGCTTGTCAAAATTACAATTAATTGATAGTATTACAAATAAGGTAAAAATACATTTTGGAGTTGCGGTTTTTTAATTGGTTACAGTTTTTTGTTTACTTATATTTAGTGACAGAGCCTTACATTTGTTTCATACTCAAATTACTACACGATAAATGAAAGTACTCTTTGAAACGATCAAGCTTTTTGTAAAGGTAAAACAAAAAAGATATATTTCAAGCAACTGAATCTTTAGAATAAGAACTGTTCGAAAGTATTTTCCCATTGAAAAACATACAACCATAATAAGATTTTGTTTATTTTTTGATAAAAAAAATACCGTTAATCATAATTATTTGTTACCCACCCTCAATAAAAGCAATTAAAGTAGTAAAAATGAACTAATCTAAGGTGGGAAATAACCTTGATGAGGATTGAGGAAATAAATTTGAATTATGTAATTAATATTCTATTCTAGTTTTGCAGAATTTCGTTAAAATGTATAAATTAATCCAATCGAGAATTTACGTTTTTAAGACATTAATACGGTACATATACTATTTTATAACAGCGAACGACATTTTTTAATTTTCTTATCCGTATAATTTTAATTCTCTGAACAACTTGCCCCTGACTGCATGATTTACGATAATTTTTCATGTTGCATTTATTTGAAAAAACTCATCAGCCATAGATAATATTTTATGCTAGCAAGAAAAGTTTGACTTTTCATTATTTTTGTCATTTGCGATGGAATATTACAATTTACGTACGAAAATAGTATAAAACGATGAAAATATGGAACTTTTGGGAAAATGTTTATATAGAGGAGCCGCAAAGTCGTTGTCATCTAAGATTATTTTCACTCAGATAGCTAATTTTGCAAGGTAAATGGAAAATATGGCGCGATATCTGACGGCTGTCGTAACGTTTAATTATTTACGAACATTTATTTATTTTTTAACAGACCATTCACCTTTACTGTGTGTAATTATTTATGTTTTAGACTAGCAGAAGTTGGGAAGTTAGAAACTCCCAAGGTTTCCGGAAAGTATGACACAGGTCAGCTGATACTTCACAAAGTGTTCGGTTACAGAGGGGTCGTACTATTTCCTTGGCTGGCTAGAGTGTACGACAGAGATATTCCAAATAAGAAGGAACCGAATTGCGATAAGAATGGTGACGATAACCTGTCAAATGTTGGAAAGGAAGTTAAAGGGAGAACTCATACATTCTACCAAGTGCTCATAGATTCTAGAGATGGACCTTTTATCGTAAGTTTTTCTTGCTATATTCAATTTTTTTGTGATATGCGCTATTTTCAAGCCGCTTTATAAATATGTGAAACTCTACACACAATCTATAGGGTAAAACATTAATTGTAATATTGTATTGATTTGGGTACAACTAAAATTGACTTCAATTTCAAGTCTTCATTTTTCTCAATCATACCACAATATGTTCTGTTTTTCAAATTGAAATGCTTAAATTAAGTTGGCTAAGCTAATTCAAGATAAGCATATTTGATTAGATAAGTGCAAAAGATTTGGGCCTGTAATTTCTTTATTTTACATTTAAAAAGTTGTTTATAATTTCCATCAAACCTTATCACGATCATCAATATGCCAAGATATTCTTTCTGGATTCTGAACTTCTTATTCGGTGCCTATTAGTCCCCGTAGGGGTTATCACAAAACTGCTTCATAAAGACGAGAGCATATTCGAGAGGTATAGAAACAAAATTGCCATTATCCAATTGACAAAAGATATTTAACTGATTTTATAGCCAGAGTGAAAATATGATTTATTATTTATTTAAATATCAATTGTAAAACTGCCACTATTGTCAGATAACATTTTCGAACATTACACCCTTTATTTTCGTGAATCGGAATTTAATACCTCTCATTAATTGAGATTTATAAAAATAGTAAGGTTTTTTTGATTATACTGGACAATCTTTTTGTGGTGTAAATTTATATATATTTCCATCTGTGCACCTTTTTCTCTAAGTATGCTTGCTACCTATCGCAACTTAAAGCAATCGATTAAAAATAAAAAGTTTATCAATGGTAACTTGGTAAAAAAATAACGTTAATAATATTTGTTGAAATTTTGTAAAACTAAATCCAGTCTAATTGTATGAATTAAATGTATTAATGAATTTTATTTTAATCAATAATGATTGATTCTCAGTAACTATTTTGAAGGCTTCCCGCTTACATGCAAAA
This sequence comes from Eubasilissa splendida, assembly GCA_031772225.1. Classification (NCBI taxonomy): domain Eukaryota; kingdom Metazoa; phylum Arthropoda; class Insecta; order Trichoptera; family Phryganeidae; genus Eubasilissa; species Eubasilissa splendida. Next base: position 2,510,412 of record CM062868.1, read on the forward strand.
TCTTCTGTCCCATAATTCTCCAAGTGCTAGTCTTATTTCTATATATAAAATAATTTTCTAATACCCACAGTTATTCCTCGAGCCGCCGAGTCTGGCTCAAATTTAATGATATTTTAAGATTTCTTTTAAGAATGATGTCTAATAGAATTTTTCCACACATGCCACCGTTGACATGCGACCTGACTGGAAAAAGAAGGTAAAAACCTGTTTACATTTCACACAATTTATGGATGTGCTTTTGTCTTCAATCCGCTTTTATTTAACTTTTTTCTCAATTTTTTCCGCCACAAGCATCCACGTATATTTGTGTTTATCGTTAACATACACTTCACACTTCAGCAAATAAAATGACATGCAGCATTCACATGTTTGTTAAAGTTTAACCAATGCTCGCACTGTCTCCCGTAACATCAATTATTAATTAACTCATCTTCCATTCAACTTGGTTGTTTATCATGTTCCCATGTTGGTACTACGTGTAATTCCAGTAGTTGTTTTAACTGTTTTTTAAATTGAGATCATTCACAAACCCTTCATATTAATCTAACATCAAATCAATCATTTTTCGTGTTGCAGGGTGAACTTTTCTCCTTATTTGAAAAATAAGAATAGGTAGTAAGTAAGAATCTCTTTGAATTATTTTGTATGAAAATGGAACACAATAAATCTTTCAACCAAGTTACCATTGAAAAACTAAAGTGCCGGCTTTGTGGCTCCATTTAAAGATCAATAGAAGCCGCAATAACAAAATCGATATTTTCGTGTTGTTTGATTAATAATATAGAAGTTCATTAATATATGATAAATAATTTAGAAGTACGTTAATATAATATATTTTAATGAACAAAATGCATTTTAACTTGTTGATGTTGTAATTTTTTGTAGATGGTCTTATTTTCTGTTTGTGTTCCATGAAAAATAATTTAATTGATACTAAAATCCAAAATATGTTACAAGTTTATGTTTTAAAGATTTGGCATTTTGTTTCTCAATGTTACAATGTGTGAATGAAAATAATTATATGGCATTATTAACTTCAAACCCTCCTGGAAGGATCGACTTGGAAGATACCAGAATTGTTATTCAAATCAAACACAGTACAACTTGTCAATTCGAAATTTAACATAATTAGAAATTTTTCAAATATCAAAACCCAAATTATTTATTTTATAGTTGGATAACCTGGAGCCTGCTCATGTGCAAACTGTAAGAGCTAACGCACATCTACGACTTTCTGTTGTACAGTAGTACTATTGCACTAGTTCTCACATTATTTGAAATAATACATTCAAATATGTACATTGCAGTTTTTTATGAATTAAAAAATTTAATATATTTTTTTTTAATACCTTGATTATAAAATAACAGGCTTTTTTGTATAATTCGAATTTTATTTATTTTTAGGAGAACACATTCTTATTGTGAAGTTGTAATTATTCAGAACATAGGTTTGTGATATTTTAAATATGAATTAAATATATTTATTAGAAAGATATACATATAAAATCAATTGTATCGAAAAATATTGTTGTTGCGCCACCGGGACTCGAACCTGGATCTCTTTCCAAACCGGGGAAGGTGCATTATCCAACTATGCTACAGCGACAATATTTTTAGTGACAAATTTTCAAACCTATATGTTAAACCCTTTTTTTATATTAATCGTTGCATTATTTGAAAAAGTCATATACCTTATTTATACAGAATCTCAAATATTAAAAAAAAAGATAATATATAGGTTCGAAAATTTGTCGCTAAAAATATTGCCGCTGTAGCATAGTTGGACGATACACCTTCCCCGGTTTGGAAAGAGATCCAGGTTCGAGTCCCGGTGGCGCAACAACAATATTTTTTGATAAAATTGATTTTATATGTGTATATCTTTCTAATTAATATATTTAATTCATATTTATTTATTTTTGTCCCTTGAACTTCGAATTAATACAGTTTTATTACAAATGTATTTTCTTAATTCTTTATAGTGTATATTATTTTAGTCCTGCAATTGATACAATGTTTTATTTATAGAATCTGCTAGGCAATCTAAGATAAATGATTTAAATTTACATTGTCATCTCTAGGTCAATTCAATTTTAGTAGTCTGTAAGTTATATTGTCATTGTAGAACAGAGATACTATGAATTATTAAACACCTCCATATAATATATGTACACGCTTCAAGGATAGTCTTCTTTCTTTAAGAATATTATTAGTGACTGTAAAAACATCATTTTTCCCCATTTATTTGTAGAAATTTTGCGTTAAATGAAAATAATCTTACTTGTAATATTTCTCTTTCCATGCCTTGTTGTCAAATGTGCAGGCTAGTCACCATGTACCATACAAAGCTTATATCTATGTGTTACTTTCGCCGTGTGTGATATATTAGAAGAAACAGGATGAATATTATGTCCAGGCCGATTTTGTTTGGCCGCCATTTTGGTTTGGCAGACATTTGTCAGTTCGCATTTGGTAGTTGTATAGTTGATTACAATTTATTATGGAGCATCGGACGCCTCAACGACGTGTTGAAGTCATTAAAACAATTGATCTAAATAGTCACATGTTGAAAAACTTCTCGGTGACTGAATTGGGTCAATTGGGCCTGCAACACATGTGGTTTCAATAGGACAGTGCTACCTCACACACAGCCTGGGCTACTCTTCCAATCCAGGGAACGCGCATTATCCGATATTATGCTATACCAACACAGTGGATTGATGACAAATTTTCGAACCTATATATGTTACACTTTTCAAATTAATACATCTATCGTTCCATTATTTGAAAGCCATCTACTTTGTTTTTACGGAATCTCAAATACCTTTGGTAGGAGACGCCAGAATTAACAATTCATTTTTATTAAATTTTTGACATATTGATACAACTTATATATTATTAAGGAGAACACATTCTTATTGTGAAGTTGTAATTATTCAGAACTAGGTCTGTGATATTTTAAATACAAATAAATATAAAGTTGATTCTATATGTATATCTTTCTAATTAATACATATAATTTGTATTTAATATAATTATTGTTTTTTAAAAATAGATTCTGTTAAAGAAACAATGTAACATATGTTTCTGATTAGTTTATGACAATCCTGAAGAAGAAAATGATATTTTTCAAAACCGGTAAATGTATTTTTAATTCATTAAGTGGTTAATAAAACAAAGTGAACAATTTGAATAGTGTATGTATTTGTTAAATATCTTAATTTGGAAGTCTCATGAGACATGTACTTGCTTAAGTCCTGCGGATATTTTCTAACTCTGAAAATGATATGAGTGTTGCTCCGCGCATGCCAAGAGAGTTAAACCAAAATAAAAATATTTATAAACCTTATAATATTATATTTAAGCACTTAGGTTTTATTCATTTAATATAGAATAGACAAGTTTCAGAATGTTCACATTCTCAACTGGTCGGCATTATATAATGCAATGCCAGTGGTTAAAATACAAAGTTGTATTAAATTAATTACTTTAAATATTTAATGTGCATATTGCTTCTAATATTGCAAAAAATATTTGTATTTTGATAAAAGTACAAGATTTATCTCTAATTTGAATGTCATATAAATATGAATTTGTCTTATATATTTATTAGTTTAATTTCATTACAGATTAAGAATTCACAGTGTTTGTTTGGCTTGGCTGAGTGCAATGAAATTATTTTTGCTTTTTGTTATTTCGTTAGATAAAAGTAAATATTCAATCTCAAGTTATAATAATACATATGTTTAGGTGCCAACTTCTTTATGGCACCATTCCAATATTGATCAAAACAACTCCTCTCTTTGCAAGACAATTTGCATTCATAAGTTCATTGTCTATGATACGTGTGTCCTCTGCATGTGATCACACCATCCATAATAATGTAACGTTGTTATTCAGATATGGTTTGGTTGTGGGTCATATGTTAGGTTTAGAAATTTCACAATATTGAATTATAAATTGATGAAAGAAACAGATTTTTTTTGAGTAAATAATGTGGTGCTTTTCTATTATCAGACTTGGTAGGATAATTAGGGGTTGTCTTTCAATACTAAATCATCTTTTTACATGTTTTACAAAATGAAAAATGTATTGGTTATACACTAGATTATAAATACTAATTTAATGTATTAATTATAAATATATACATATAAAATCAATTTTGTCGAAAAATATTGTTTTTGCGCTACCGGGATTCGAACCTGGATCTATATTTCCAATCCGGGGAAGTACACTACCAATTGTGTTATAGCGCCAGTATTTTTCATGACAAATTTTCGAAACTATATGTTACACTTTTTCAAATTAATACATCTGTCTTTCCATTATTTGAAAGCCATCTACATTGTTTTTACGGAATCTCAAATACCTTTGAGTAAACCGGCTGCAGACGCCAGAATTATCAATTCATTTTTTATTAAATTTTGAGTTACAACTTCACACAATAAGAATGTATTCTCCTTAACACTAGATTATACTTTTTAAAACTATTACTTAGATATGACCAAACTAATGTAAAACTAATAAACTAAATATTATTTGCCATAATTAAGACAATACGGCATAAGAAAGTCCGCAACTATTAAATTCATTTTCAGTGTGCCACAAAATTGCCTTAATATGGAAAATTCTTGCATATGTGAAATTTATTTTCTTATAATCTGATGCTAAGATTAAGGAGACAAATTTGTATGTACAAATTAACAAAATGTTAAAAATTAATAGTTATAAACCATTAAATTTGCAGGACATATAGTCAATTTTCAACATTTTTAAAATGTTTTGTTTTGGTGAAAACAAATTATTTTAAATAATCCATTATAATATTACATTTCTCCATCTATTTTTATGACTTTCTGGACATATTGGATCCGTATTTCTGTATAGTGCTCGATTAAACGGCCAGATCTTTAATATCTCTAGGTTAAGATTACTTAAATCTTTTCTCTTTTATATACTCAAGCTGCTCGCAGTAAGCTGTCGGCTTGCTTATCTGCTAGTATATTGTATTTACTCACCGAGTAATTATTGTGTTTTTTTATATAAAAATGGCAAATAATATTCAGTTTATTAGTTTTATATTTGTGTAAAGGTTTTATCTAAGTTATACTTTAAAAAAAGTCTAATCTAGTGTATGACATCTGATATAAATGAATAATAAAAACCCACATTTTCATAAAAAAATGATAAAAATTGAATTAGTATTGATAGGGCCTCCTTAATATAATAAAATGATACTGGTTAAGTCTTATGCTAATCTTATTTAGTATTGAGAAGTCCTATGCGTTTATTTAGTCCATGTTAAAATAAGCCCATGTAAAATATATTTATGTGAAATTAAATATTTATTATTTTTTAGGAGAACACATTCTTATTGTGAAGTTGTAATTATTCAGAACATAGGTCTGTGATATTTTAAATATGAATTAAATATATTAATTATAAAGATATACATATAAAATCAATTTTATCGAAAAATATTGTTGTTGCGCCACCGGGATTCGAACCTGGATCTCTTTCCTAACCGGGGAAGGTGCTTTATCCAACTAAGCTACAGCGACATTATTTTTAGCGACAATTTTCGACCCTATACTGCTATCAGTTTACTCAAAGGTATTTGAGATTCTGTAAAAATAAGGTAGATGGCTCTGTCAAATGATGGAACGATTAAATGTATTAATATCAAAAAGGTAACATATAGGGTCGAAAATTGTCGCTGTAGCTTAGTTGGATAAAGCACCTTCCCCAGTTAGGAAAGAGATCCAGGTTCGAATCCCGGTGGCGCAACAACAATATTTTTCGATAAAATTGATTTTATATGTATATCTTTATAGTTAATATATTTCATTCATATTTAAATATTTATTGTTCAATTGATTTGAAATTTTAAAAAGTAATGCCAAGATACACTTTCTGCACAAATGGCCATGTTGCTTAGCATGAAATACATTCAAGTATAGCAGTTGTGTAATAAACCAATTGTAAAATACGTAGGATATAAAAATGCCTGGCTTGAATGTTACACATCAAATTAACAAATAAATTCAGTTGATTGTTTGTTGCCCAGCGAGCGCAAACTGAGGCAGTGACGTTTCTGGGCGGACAGGAGTCCTCGCGGAGTCTCTACGCCATCCCTGGCTTGGATTACGTGGCCCACGAGGATATCCTGCCGTACGTGAGTGCCGAGAGATTGCCCGTGCAGCACGAACTCTTTGACAAGTTCCTCGCACACTGTCCGGATAGAGGTGAGTCTTTGTTTATAACTGAAAAATGGAGTGCTACTCAACACCTTGAGTGGTACTATTTTCATGGTCAAATCATCTTGATAAAGTTATTTGTTAACTTGCCTGTATAATATATCATTTTATTCTTTCTCTTATGTTTTTATATTATTAGAAGATTATCTATTTAATTATTAGGGTCCAATAAGGGTTTTTTTTTCAAGATGGTTGTATTAATTTTTTTAAACAATAGTTTATTCTTTCAAATGGCATTAAAGTTTTGTGTCTCTTAATATAAAAAAGTCCAACTAAGTTCTTCATATTTATGTGTGAAGAGGTATTTGCAGAATTTAAGCAGATCTGACTACACTTACAGATCCGCCGTTTACAGCCCAAGAAACATTAAGGGCATGGCAGAAGAAGAATCACCCCTGGTTAGAGCTGAGTGATGTGCACCGAGAAAGCACTGAGGATGTCAGAGTAACTGTCATTCCATTCTACATGGGCTGTCGGGAGTCGCAGACCACAGCCGTTTACTGGGTAAAATTAATTACACATATTTCAAGAATTTTGATATACACCATACATTTTTAAACCGCCTAAGCAACTTTCATAAAGCCAGCACATCTATTGCATTTTGAAGAATAGTATGTTAGGTGCCATGCTTTCCAAAAAGGATTTCTTCCGACGAGGTAACAATTTAATGTCGTCTTTTAGTGGCGCTATTGCATCCGCTTGGAAAATCTGGGCACGCTATCTGTTCAACTGCGCGAGCGCCACTGGCGGATCTTCTCCCTGTCGGGAACTCTAGAGACGGTGCGTGGACGAGGTGTGGTGGGGCAGGAGCCACGACTGACCCGATCTCAGCCCGCCTTCCAATACAGCTCGCATGTCAGCTTGCAAGCACCCAGCGGTCACATGTGGTAAGTCTTGTTTGTAGACAATATTTTTCTTAATCGCATTCACCATTAATCAGTTAACCCCTAAGAACAAACTTTTTTAATTCATCCCAAGGCAAAAGAAAAAATATTAATATGTAGCAGGGGTTCAAGAAACCCTTTTTAATCTAGCCATTAGAATTCTTCTGTCGTCATTTTACTTTATAAAACCATTGAAATCTTTAATGTTTACAAACCGGTGTACCAGGGTTTTAAACTGTTGACTATTTCGGGCCGCCCAGAGAGTTATGAATTGGGGGCCCAGGTTTGCTCCCTTCTCTGGGTAGCCCTGTTTGCTCATGGTGGTGTTTATATTACTTGAAGGTAGAGATGAGCTAAACCATTATTTTAACTGAGATTTGTGTTTGATTGTAACAATAATTTAATAACTGATTATTCTTAATTCAGTGAGCAATCAAAAATTAAACCTCCAACAATTAAATCTCAATTATCAATCAGTCACGATAATGGTGCACAGCTACAAGTTCTTATTAAAAAAGTGTAGATATATTGAATGCTCTGGATTCTCCCAAGAATGTTGACCAACATGTTGGTGTGGATTAGTTAATAATATACATACTCAATATAATATTACTCAAAGGTTTTTGAGATTTATTGAAAATAAAAAGATAACTTTTAATAGAAAATAATCTTAGATGTCTCACTACAAAAAAGGTACACATATATATTCAAAAATTCCACATGAAATTAAATAGTTAATAATAACATGGTTTATTCTATGTGATTTGTCTAATTTATTTTGTTTAAATTAATTATTATTTACTTTTTGATTTCAAATTTCAAACATTTGTACTGTTTCATCCAGGGGAACCTTCCGAATGGAACGCGAGGACGGATACACGTTCGACTGCCGTATTCCACCTTTTTCCCTCGAGAGCAAACCCGACGACGGGACCATCACACCTCCTGATTCTATCTAACTAGAATTATCTTTCAACCAAGTAAATATTTAGATAACTCATGTAATGACAGATTGAACAAATTGTCAGCCAAGCCAGCTTCCAAATGTACATACATCTGGTCTATAGTTAACTGGCGACATTTACAGTTTGAAGGAAAATTGTGTATAGCAATTCATTAGTAGTGGAAATGATTATTTACGCTTAAATGTTTGCTGTGACCTCGTATCCTACGAAACTGTATATATTATGAGAATTAGAAATAATTATTAATGTAGTTTGCTCGCTGCTCTCCCTCCTGTGTGTTATGGTGGTTTTAATTACAATTATAAATTATTTTGACATTGAATCATGTTGACAGCCAATTAATTGAACATAATTGTGTTTAATAAACAACTTTGTAATAATCACAATATGCACGGAAGTCATCAAGTTAGATCTCTGCTAATATTTATAATATTTAATTGATTACCTTAATTGTATTATTTGTAGCGTCTCTGAGAGGAGAGTTAATGTTACAAATCTAATTCATTTACAAAAATAATCCTGTGTACAATATTATTTATAAAATTACAGAGATTATAAAATAATTCTGCAAATTCTTAATAAGTAATTAGGACTAAACAGAATGTATGGAACTAATATTTTCAAATGTTGGTACGTTATATACAAATTGTTCAAATATGAAAAATTACTGCCAAGTTGTTTTCATTTTCATTTATTTAATCGTAAATTAAACATTTCACTCTTTTAAATTGTTTTAATTTCTTTCACCTCACTAAAACTGCTATAATTAAAGATGTGTTGGAAACATTTTTTTTTACCTGGTACCCCCACACATCTACACAAACTATAATTACTAAGCAATTATTTTAATTTATTAACGCTACATCACAAAAACACCCAGACTTTAAAAAAAATCATAGATGTATTGTGACCTAACTGGGAATCGAACCCGGAACTCCCATGGGGTTTGAGAACACCTTGTGAAACACATTACATTTTTTAATGTCAAAAATAAATGTAATAAAATCTAATTCCTTCTCAGTGAACTGTACACATAACACACACTTTTTTAGCTATCGTACAATAATTTCAGTTAAATATCACGTTATAGTATTTATTGCAAATCAATACATGGCCATAACACCAACACATGTTTATATCTGTAATATCAACCCTGATGGACTCTGCAATGGGATCTGAAACATCGGCCAGAGAACGTCGAATACACATAGCGGAATAAGCCCAGAAGATTCTGATCTGATGATTCTGATGATATCTTAATCCCCCAATCCTGTATCATATATTATTGTGATTGCGTGATTGGAGCTGAGATATTGCTGTTAAAGTTTAGTTTCTAGTGTACCACCAGCCGAATTATGAATGTGTAATTAGTTACCAATCATTTTTACAATCAAATCACAATCACAGTAAGATAACGGGTTTAGTTTCTCACTACCACTTAAGCCCATTCCCGCTCGGAACAAAATAAAAGTGCCTATTTATATTTAGAGACAAATCAAGGTCTCTGGTAATGTCACTATTCAAAGCAAAACTAAAAATACAGACATGTCAGACAAATAAATTACGAAGGATATATCCGGAGCGGAGCTGGTCGTGGTGAATTTTTTTTATTATGACATATATATATATATATATATACAGGTGCTGGGCCATAATAGAAGGGTTTTAAAATTCATATGCAGTTAAAATTTTTGTCAATTGGAAAATCGTAATTAGCCCAACATCTAATTATGCGAGATTCCATATTTTTACCACCAGCCCCTCAATTGTCCCTCCCCAGTAAATTATAATTACCTGCTTTGCTTCATACAATAGGACAGGTTAAGGTATTAAAATAATACACCAACTTACAATTAAAAAAATATGTTATATTTGCCTCATCATATTCAGGTCTCACTGCAGTTGATGTCCAATCCTTTTTTCAAATTGCACACAATAATCTAATTCACCAATGATCAATCATCTTTATCCTCTGGATCGGGCTCATCGTAATCTTTGGTTTTAATATCGCTGTCCTCTCCGTACTGAATGATATTGTCTACAGTGACGAGCAGATCCGTGACACTCTCCTCATCTTGTATATTTAGCGGGTAAAATCTAACTAAACTAAAATCTTCAATCAGTCTGCCGATGGCTTCTGAAAGGTTTCTGTGTTTCTCATACCATTTTGTGTTTCTTTGCTCCATGTCTGCCAAGAGACTGTGCGGGTCGGGTTCTAAAAATCTAGAACAATGTGATAAATATTTTATTATTAAAGACCTGTTAAAAATTCATGTCTGAGTGATAGAAAAATCAATATCCTTCACAACTATCTTGTATTTTTCGATTATTCTTTGAGTTGCTTCTGCTTTGAAGCCAAATAGCTTCTCAGTTACAATTTTTATTAACTAAAAAATATATGCACTGATAAGGAAACCTGAGATATGTGTCAAAGATCAAACTCACTGTTTTTAAAGGTTATTATGTAAGTTAGTTATTATATAGGTCAGATATACACAGCAGAATTGCCCAAAAAACTATACACAGAAGTTATTGTATTGTCACCAAATATGGATCCTTACGGAGGGAGTCTTAATCTTAATTAAGAATTCGAACTGCCACAATGAGTCATCTCAAGGAGTAGCGGAAGTAACATTATTGAACCAAGTGAGAAATACTGAGATAAAGGAGACCCCTCAGTATGGAGCCCCTACTTCTACATATAGAAACTCAATTAAGGAAGCTTGGATACGTCTTGCGAATGTCAGAGGAATAACTACCAAGATGTATCTTCTTGGCAACTCCGGCAACATTATAAATTATTAGATGATATTAAATGTATTTATAATATATAAAAAATCTAAGATTCTTCAGAAAATACAATGTATGTGCCTGAATCAGCAACATAGAATTATCAAACTTACTTTTAAAAATAACTGCAATTGAAAAATGAGAAATTAAAATCATATGTAAAAATATAACAGAGGTCTGCTAACAGCGGTCTTTCTAGCTCGGCGCGTTGGAGCGGTCAATTAAATATTTAGCTGTAATTATGTAAAAAAAAAAATTATGTGCCAAAAAGTGTTCCTTGTCACTGATTTTCCCTTGCATTTCTGACCAATCATCTTGAATATTAATATATATATTGAAGATTCAACATTTTGTAAACAAAAACTTGTTAGTCACATTTCAACTCGGCCTAATAACCTCTAATTGTCACAACTGGAAGTTATGGATAGATAAGTGTCTGCCAGAAGTTGATGCCAAATGGCTGAGATAAAAATGCAAAAAGGAAAAAGAAAAATAAAAGTAACCTTACCTGTCCATTTGGTTCTTGGCTGATTTACTGAGAAGATCCATTTTACTTAAAATATTAACATGTGGCAATTCTAGATTCACCATGACACTCAGTGCTGCCATCGTTCCTGCAGACGTAAGTATGTATTAAAATATGATATATTATATTTTGGGAGGCAAACTATTTCTAAGTTGGATATGTACTACTACTGTATACAGTAAAACCGCGATATAACGAACCCCGATATAGCGAAAAATGACGTATATCGAAAAAAAAATCGAAATTTAGTCCCTAAAACCAATTTTTCATACAAAAATGCATATATATAACGAAATCCCGTTAATATTTATAACGAAATCATTTTTGTCCCGTACGAAAAAATGCCAATACATTTACGTAAATTTATAACGAAATAAAAAAATGATAAAAGATGAAAATATTATTTCGCACTTACAAAGCCGCGCCGCTGCATCTGCCGTATGCGAACGGTTTAATGGCCTTTTTGGCGTCAAATTTTGGCAATTCAAACTTTTTCTTGGGTTCATAGTAGGTTCATAGTCCCATAAAACCATTTGACATAATTCTTGCGGCGTTCACTTGGACATGTTTTACGTACGCATACGCCTCTAATATGTATTGCAATCCCAGACCCAGACAGCTGGAAAATACAAAAATTAACAGGAATACGCAGAATGTTGCAGTATGTACTTATTGGGAATATCAGTCTCAGTGTAAGGTCTGTAGAGTTAAGTTTGTTCCGTTTTTAACGCGATTATTGCATGACCGAACTGAATATTTACATAAATTCATTTTCGTTTGACAATTGTTTTCGTGTGAACTCGTCAATAATACAAATAATTCTTTAAAATACTTTATGGACTATTTTTTGTGTTTCTATTAACTATTGTTTTCGTGTGTTTACTGCTATGCATACTAGTGTAGTGTAATTTATTATTTAAAGTACATTTCATAATATTTTGTGAAACCTTAAAATGGCTTCAGTACGTGATAATTCCCGCAAAACTTTAACCATGGCACAAAAAATAATGATATTGAAAGACATCGACAACAAAGTGGACAGTAAAGGCAAGATAGCCGTAAAATATGGTATTCCGGTTTCGTCTCTCTCCACAATTTTAAAAAATCGGAAGAAGATTGAAGATGCGTTTGATAGATGTAAGGCGAGCGGTTCCCAACAGCGTGTACGGCCTGCCAAATATGAAGAATTGGAAGAAAAACTGTTCGAGTATTTCTCCCAAATCCGATCAGCGAATATATCTACTTCTGGTTTAATGCTTATTGAGAAAGCAAAGTCGTTGGCTCATCAGATGGGAATTGATTTTAAGGCATCTAATGGGTGGTTAGATCGCTTTAAAAAGCGACACAACATTGTTTGCCTCGCGGTTTGTGGCGATTCCCAAAAAGTTGATGAAGAAGAAGTTTCGAGCTGGATAACAAACAATCGGCATATTTGGGAGAAATACGACGCAAAAAATGTTTATAACATAGATGAAACTGGTGTGTTTTATAACATGATGCCAGATCGGACACTAGCTCTTAAAGGAGAGAGATGTCATGGAGGAAAACGTAGTAAGGAACGCCTGACGGCCGCGTTATGTACAAATATGGACGGATCCGATAAAGTAAAGATCACAGTCATCGGAAAATATAAAAAACCACGATGCTTTAGAGGCCTTACTTTTAGCAGTTTTCCCGCTGTTACTTATTGCCATAATAAAAAAGCGTGGATGACGCGGGAAATATTTAAGAGCTTTGCTATTACGATGCAGAGAAAAATGGCAGCACAAGATCGTAAAATATTGATGATTTTGGATAATTGTTCAGCACATTACGCACCGGAAATTGTTGCGCCAAATATAGAATTTCTGTTCCTACCTCCTAATACTACGAGTGCTCTCCAACCGCTAGATCAGGGAATAATACAGAACTTCAAAAGCCATTACAGAAAAAGTTTATTGCATTCCTGTATTATACAGGTAAACAATGGCTGTTCTGTAGAAAACTTAAGAAAATGGACGGTATTGGATGCATGTCGAGCTATGAGTATAGCATGGCAATCGGTAACATCTACAACAATCGCGAATTGTTTTAAAAAGTGCGGGTTTTCTTCGCTGCCCGTAGATGAAATTGACGCCCCTCAAGCGAGTTTAACAACGGGTGAAAGAATTTTGTTGAGATCTACAAGTTACGATGATTTTATTTCTTACGACCATGAAGTGATAACGTCTGCTTTGTATGTTCCCGCGCCTCGCATTACGGTATCTGAGACGAGTGATGAGGACAAAAATGACACATTGAATGAGGAAAGCAATGAAATCTCATTTGCTTCGTTACCGTCAACTTCCGAAGTTTTTCATGCCTTAGATGTTCTCCAACGATACGTATCGGGAAGACCAGAATTACCGGTGGATGCATTTTCCCACTGCGATGCATTGGCTAAAATAATTATACGAGACAGTGAAAGAAATGTTAAAACTAAACAAGGGAAAATAAACGATATATATTTTGGTAAATTTGTCGACTGAAGTTACTAAAAGAACAGCAAAAAATAGATCCAATGTACGTAACATTGTTAACACCGCAGTTAACTTTTTAAGAGGAAGGAAAGAATCTAAGAAAAATATAAAATAAACTAAAATATGTATTAATAGCTTAATAACATCATACCTTCAACATGTACTATTTAAAATCTGTATGAATTAACACAAAAATAGGCAGTATTTCAAAAAATTTAAACATGTTTTTTTTTTTAAACCAATCCAGGATCCAAATTTGTTCCAATTTCTAAAAAAAACTACAGCAATATTTATTATTTGTATTAATTGATATTTACAAGACAATAGTCATAACTATATAACATAAAATAATATTCACAAAACAATGCTATATTCTTGCACAATTCTAAAGTCTTACTGAGTACCTGTATAAATTATTCATTCAAATTAAATCAGAAGAGACAGACCATCACTCCGTTGGCTAAGTGGCATCTAGAGAGACCTATATTAACCTTGAGGTTAACGACTGGCGAACCAAAGCCAAAGAGCAATGGAGAGATCTAGAGGCAGCCAAGGTCCACCCCGGGCTGAAGTGTCACGATGATTAGGCTTACCGTACATTTCGATTTAACCGGGATTATCCCGGTTTCACACATTGGTCCTGGCCGGTGTGGCATTTTGTTGCGGGTGCGGTAGGCGAACTCCCCCAAACTATGCTGTGTTTTCCATAAAAGATATGTGACAAATCTACGCTGATCACTTTCAGTAAGATGACACAGCAGCGTGTAATTTATGTATCCAATTTAGTTCAGGTTTTAACCTAATCCTTTTAAAATGCCGAATAGAAATTGAAAATTTACGAATGAACTGCAAAAAAACTACTCATTTATAAAAAAGCTTTGTGGTAAGGACAGCAAAGTGAAGTGCCAGCAATTTTTCTCAGAATTTTCTATTGCACATGGTGGGCAAGCAGACATTAAAGATCAAGTAATGGCTGTTGCAAGCTCTTCATCTATTAAAACAATTTAGTTATAGCAATCAAAGATGCCACATTTGTCTTTCCCACAGTAATGCATTATATGAGCTTCAAAACTTTGACTGTACGTCCAAATTGATCTCAAAATTTGATTCTGCGAGAACCAAATGTGAAGCGATAATTGTACCGGTTTAGATAATAATGTCCCGCTGTTTAGAACTTCATAATTATGATAAGCCTAATGATGATTATGATACTACTATTAAAATATGTGCAATAAAACAATTACCAGAAAGAAATTTAGCTCCGTCGACCATAAACTGCGAGTCAATAAGAAAAACAGCAGCTAATCGGAAGTTCCATCGATGGAGTAACTCCACCAACCTCTTCATGACTGTGAGATGTGTGTAAAGTTCTACTTGACCCGGGCAGTCAAACAGGATGTAGTCATCATCTGTATCGCCCAACTTCTCTTCTAACCATTCTGCATTCTCTAATAGTGTCCTGCAATGAATGACAGCATTATTGGTATTTACAAATTTTGTAGTAGTACATCTACGCACGTATACTCATTCATTATTGAATCTTCTTGTAAGTAAGCTAATTTTTTTTTATAGTATGCCATTTTGTAAACTATCACCAAAGATTAGATACTTAACCTGCAATAAACTTTGTACTTCCAAAATAATGTCAACATGAATTAACAAAAAAAATGGATGCATGCTTACTTGATTTGATTACTGCATCTTTACTTGCTTCCCCTAAGCTGTGTTCACAATTTTCTAACAGTGCTTCCAAATTATATAGCGCTCACAAATTTCAACTATACACTAAGTTCTTATTAATACGTTTGCGTATTACAAACGCAAATAAATAAGCCTTATACCAATAACGTGATGTTTTTCTTAATTTCTCCCCAGTGCATAAATCAGGGCATTAAGTATTCAAATTGCAGAACAGATTTGTTTACGCACAAATCATCAATCCAAAAATTAGGGAGACATTGATTATCAGTAAATTCTATCAATAACAAATCAAATTTAAAATGAATAAAAATACTCCATGCAGAAGACGAGTCCTCCATTCGGTCCAAACTTTAGTTCCTCATCTTCCATCGCGTCATCGAGGTGGATTAGCTCTCTGATATCAACAATGGGGTCGTAATCAAAATGTTCAGCGGCGGGATCCAGGTTCACAACATCGATAGTTCTATTGCTGTCTGCAGCGTGCCTCACAAGGGCTGAGCAGTAAGTCGACTAGAAATATTGCATCATTTTAAATTCATTCAAGATACAATTTATGAGTAAATTATAAACCGCAAAAGTAAGGTTATTTACCTTGCCGCTGCCGGCAGGGCCCATTATGAGCTGTGCGTAACGCATTTTATAATATCTTTTAAAACACTAAAATAAAGTATTTATTTCTTAAATAATTACTATGCACTGTTAAATTAGTTCAATATTATCGATGACATTACACAGAATTCTCACAAAACTGACAGACGTTCAGATCAAGATCATAAAAAAGACAACAAACACACAGTGCGCAGATACGCGAGGTTTTGACAGATACAAGCATAGTTAAGTAATATAAAAGATATGGAATAGACCACATAAAAAAATGGTTGTGGTCTATGGACGGAGCTGTCAGTTGTGCTAAAATCATAGATAAGTAATATAAGGCGATGACGGCCCATAGACAAGCCGAACAGTCGATAATAAATTATGGCGGGAATTCACCTGTCGGTTAGTCATAGATAAGGGCTTAGTACAAGATGCATAAACCATAAACAATCTCAATCTCATCCTTTGTCTATGATCATTGTAGAGGTACTCTTACTTACGTTATCTTTATCTATTTCATAGATGAGAGATCTAATTTACATTTTTTAAATGTTTAAGATTCGTGATGCGAATCGGCGTACCATCATATTGCTTGTAGGGGTAAACA
Organism: Eubasilissa splendida; assembly: GCA_031772225.1. NCBI lineage: Eukaryota > Metazoa > Arthropoda > Insecta > Trichoptera > Phryganeidae > Eubasilissa > Eubasilissa splendida. Next base: position 2,527,237 of record CM062868.1, read on the forward strand.
GATATAATGCCACAATATTTTACCTTTATCTACCACTTGTGTACGTTGGTCTATTTAAATATCTATAACAAGGCCGCCCTCTAATATTCCGCGGTCTACCTGATTGTGCCAGTTCTTTTACGGACGGCTTCTGTTTCCATTATCTTGGACACTTGCCTCGTATTTTCTCACCTCAATGACCTTTCCTTATATCGACTAGGCTACAAATATATCTATTCACTCCTAATTTGTTCATTATTCACTCAACATCTACGTGACATTTTCATGGTACTCTTACCAGCTCCAAGTTTTGCGTCCATACATTAATGTTGGTAAAGAAACTCCAGGTAGTTTATATTCTGTATTTTTTAAAGTATTTTGTGAATAAAAATGTAATCATACAATAGAAAGTCATATATGTATATCCTTTCCACGGAAACATTATTTAAATCACAAAAAGTAATTGGATTACTATGCAATCCGTACTTTTTAAATCCAGATGGTGATCAGCATATGTTCGGTTTAATCTTTTAATTTATTAATTGTTTTGTCAAAAGGTCCCTAAACATTCGAACCACATCAAGAAAAAAGTAAGCATATTTCCGATGTAAATGTTATTTTGAATACTCAACACAACTCCCTCTTTCATATGATCAAACTCACCTCATAAAGAAACTTACCTTAGGAAAATGTTTTTCTTAAATGTGGTTAACTATGACAACGAGCATTTCTTAAATTTATATCATTCACATGCACGACTTCATGAGGGTAGAGGGATAAAAAATGATTGTAATACATTGTTTAATATACACAGACTTAAAAGTAGATAATTATAATGGTGGTTAAATAAAACTTCTTTAGGGTTTATTAGTTATTTTATTTAAAATACAAAACTTTGAAAAAAAGTACACCACAATGTACTGACAACACATTTGTTGCATTTTAAAAAAAAATGACTACTTGCAGTTTACTTGTGGTCACGAACAAGATGCAAGATGTAAAATAATTAATTAAATGACTGATGTGAGGAAGTTAATAGATATTTTAATACATAATCACTATAAAATATAAACATGAATATAAAGCATTAACACAATAATTTTAAAAATGCAAATTTTTCTATATTTAAAATGTTTACCTCAGCACGACATTACAAATACACATTCACTCACGAATACACATACATACATGTATTTTTACAATTGCTCCTCTTACTCTTACTATATAATAAAATACAACACATGTAGTTATGTATCGCATTATATCCTTTCTCTTTATCAGTTGGGTGGAATCAGTCTAACATTTATATGACATTGGAGTTAACTTCGATTAATCTAATTGAGGCTATTTGTAAATATGGCTTGTTCCAGTATACCTACTTAAAAAATTAAAGTAAAGCAAAGAAAAAATAATATTAGAATACAGTTTCAAATCTCCCTCGATACCAGTTATTTTCAAATATGGTTCATCACAATTTTATTAAGTTTTAAAGGTGAGTCATCCATTATTGTCAATGGCATTACGCATAAGTGCGTACCGTATTAGTCACATAATATGTAATGACGTGAGATATGTTTTGTTCAAGAGTTTTTTTACAAAAATGGTTTGATCCAAAGAAATTAGTTACAAACATGGCTTATTCCATCTATCATGTTCAAAATTGACTTGCTCCAAACATTAGACATAAATATCTTACTTACTCATAAAGAAACCATTATGTGTTTTCATTTATCTGCTTAATAATATGCTTAGTTATCAATTGACTAAATAGTTTTTATTTATTTATTTATTGCTGTAAAACATGTTTTAGGAAATGAATTTAGTTTGCAAATAATAGCCTGAAATATTCTCTTTTTTGGAATTGAAATTATTTTATAAATGTATACAATTATTAAAATGAGAAAGTACAACAAATGTAGGTTCATAAAATAATTAATTAGAGCAGGCAGAATAAATACACATTTAACACAATTACATTGAGCAGGTAACCATGTGTATGCGGGTTATTTTCAGCGATTACTTTCAATCTTTTAAGAACACCATCGCCCCACCCTATTTGGATGAAAATAGTATGTACTTACTGAAAATACAATATTGCATCAATTATACATATGCGCGTGCGCTACAATGTTCCTTCGTAGCACATTGCTCTTAACAGCATGCACATGAAATATTATCAGCACACAATAAAAAGTAGATATTTTCTTAACAAATAATGCCTATGAATATGTAGTATGAATGACAAATATAATCTTTTTTTAAATATATAATTTTTATTTTCACTTTGTAGCAAACTAAGAGATTGTACTTACATTTGTGCCTGCAATATTATCTTGACAAATTCACAGGTTTTACAATGAAATACAATTTGTCATTGATTGATTTGGCAGTTCCTTCATGGTGTTATATTTTATATCAAATTTTAATTGTTAAAAAACAAGTAATTTTTATTTTCACTTTGTACTACACACACACACACACACAATTTTTTGACCTGTATCACTAGTTATAGCATTTTATCTATTAATTGCACGTTAATAGATAAAATGCTAATGCATGGGTCCGATTTCTACTAAAATTACACACTATTTCCCTACCTAATAATAATATTGGAAAAATTTTCCTAAATTCTAAAACAAAAATAGGTATTTTACAAAATAATACAATGGCCAAACTGGGAGAAATTTAAATATGCCAATTAAAGAACATCAACGCTGTTTGAAAAATAATTTCTCAACATTTTCTAACTATATCATTGATACCAACAATTCTTTCGACAACCACAATCTAAAACGACTCCATTTGATACCGTACCATATAGGGAAATGATAATGAGTAACCTTGAAATGATAGAAATCCAGAAAAATTAGAATTCTAAGAAAACATTAATTAACAATATCATATTTTCAAATCCTTCGCTGCTTTTATCAATGTTTCCTAGAAACAATAAAGCCACTCCCACCATTACGTGCCCCACCGTCCCAATACTCAACTGTATTTAATTTTAGTTCAATTTACACCTGTAGACCACTTGAAACTAGTGATACTTTTTTTTTAAAATACTTATTTGTGTTTAGAAGAAATTTTCCAATATTATTATTAGTTTAAAATGCGGGTCTAATTTGGGTTTATGTTATGGTCTGAGTATAAATATGTTTTTTCATAAGTATATTAGTTTTCGATTTTAGCATTTTATCTATTAACGTGCAATTAATACGTAAAATGCTAAAATTAGTTGTGATACAGCCCAAAAAATTGTGTGTGTGTGGGTGTAGTACAAAGTGAAAATAAAAATTATTTATTTTTTAACAATTAAAATATGATATAAAGTATAACACCATGAATGAACTGCCAAATCAATTAATGACAAATTGTACTTCATTGTAAAACCTGTGAATTGTCAAGATAATATTGCAGGCACAAATGTAAGTACAATTCTCTTAATTTGCTACGAAGCTTAAATATTTTAATGATTTTATGACACTGTCTTACTGAGTCAAAAAATAAATTAATTAATATGCTTAGCGCGCACTAATATTCCTATCTTATTATCGCCGGGGTACAACCAAATAACAATCAAAAACAGTAACAAAAATATAGTAATGTAACAAACAGTGTAATAAGCAAAAAAATATCATGATCACATGAAGCAGATTAATGGAGAGCTATTATACAAGCCTTGATTGACAAGTTTGCAGAAGAGAATATGTGAACGTGGAATGATGGTTTACAGGGTAAGAAATCAATTATGTCTTTAGACATTTGAAAATAATTTTAAACACTTCATAGTAATACCTGACTAAACTTTAAACTGACCCTTACGTGTATTTTTTGTAATGGGGATGGACCTAATTATTAATATTTCTGCGTTATCACTTCCTTCACTGCAACAACAAAAGCAAAACTTCCTCTTTAAAATGAATTTTTGCGCTGGCCTGCAGTTGTCTACAACAATGTCACAACAGCAACTGAACAATCGACTCGTGTTGTCAGTTTCAAAAATATCATTGAAAAGTCATCCATGTGAGTTTAGCTTAAGATGTATGAATGTAGAATAGCAGTTTCCAGAAGAAGTGTGAGCATAGGCAATTTTCAGGAGATGACATGTGACTATAGAGTGGCGGATCCAGGAGAAGATGTGTGAATGTAGAACGGCAGCTTCCAGAAGAAGTTTGTGTATGCAATTTCCAGAAGAAGATAAGTGAATCTAGAGTGGTGGTTTTCAGGAAATGTGTGAATGTAGAATGGCAGTTTCCGGAAGAAGATTTATCTATGTAGAATAGTTGTTTCCAGAAGATGTGTGAATATAGAGTGGTGGTTTCCAGGAGATATTTGAATGTAGAATGGCAGTTTCCAAAAGGGATATTGAATGTAGAATGGTGGTAGGTTCTGTTGTCAGTTGTCTACATTTTTTCCTGCAAAACAAATGACAGGAAAATTAGTAAAAAATAATAATACAATGACAATTAAAACTTTTTAATTTCAAACTCATAATTCATTATCCATGATAATAATTACTATCTGTCTATTTGCTCTGTGAATCTTCTTCAATTGTACTGAATTATATTTGGATTATTTAATTTAGCACTATGTAACAAAAGCAATTTAATTTTTTTACTTTTTGTTCAATTTATCATTTTTCACATCAAACATGTATTTATATTTTCTTTATTTTGTTTAATTAAGCAAAAAAAGGGAAAACATGTCTCTTTGTAATAGTTGGTGTTCATTAAACGCTGAAGCAATCATTAAGCATAAAAAATTAATAATTAGCTCTGAAAATTCGAGAAAAGAATGCAACTCACATGTACAACAAACCGCAAATAAAAATGGGTATGAGGTGTATCTCTTCTTACCTATAAATTCATTCAGTAAGAAGATCATCAGGATAAGGGCCGGAGATGACATCACAATATGTTCTTCAAACATCGCAATCTTTAGATCCGTAGCTTTAAAGTAGATGTGATGTATTCTCTACCTAACCCTGAAAATATAAAGTATGAAGGTGAGTAAATTAATTGTTAGTATCGAAACCTTCTCAGCGGACTCATTTGAGTAAATGACCAAAAACTAATCAGAATACTGAGAAATCTGAATTTAATTCAGACCGATCATTCAAATGTACTTTACAATTAAATAAAATGCATGTATACTCCGTAGTAGTGTACACAACATTACAAGAAAGGATGACATTAAAAACTTGCTAAAAGCAATTAGGGTAGGTTTTGGAATTCCATTAATTTGATCTACCAGATTAAATAATTTATTCCAGGTTCTTTTGTCCTAGGCAAGTTTTTATCATATCTGATTCACATGCTGACTGGATAAGACTACAATCAATTCTAAGCGCGGCAGCATGGATTATATATTTGTTTCTAAATTCTCTTGTATGTATAACATCCCTTTTGCATGAACAACATTGGCTCCGGTTCCCTGAAAGAGTTGAATTTGAATTGTGCTGGTTGATGTACAAGACGACACATAACATGGTGCCTCTGTATCTTCAAGAGCTTTGTATCCCAGACATTTTGAATGGTAGAAGAACTCTCAAGTCCGCCTCTACCGCAGGAAGGATTTTAGAACCGACCAGCCGTTGCCAGAAGTCCCAAAAACGTGGAACCCTTTGCCCTCCGTCATAAGAAACAGTACATCTAGAGACTTTATTTAAAAATCATTTCTATAAGTTCAAATAACAATTTTAAATACGAGTACAAAGAAAGCACCCTTGAGGTGAATTTTTTTTTGCGAGAATGGTGCTATAAAAATTATTCAGTATTATTATTATCTATTATTAACAGAATATTTGAGAAGCAACTATTTAACTAGTCTGGTAGACATGAAACTATCAATGATATTTCTGAATTAAACTTTTCCAGGGAATAGGGAATTATACCTTATTCCAGAGGGCTTTAGAAAAACTATTATTGAGTCAATATATGAGTTCATTAATATTTTAAATGAATATGACATTACTTACATCCAATAGTCTTGTGCATCAATTGTGTAGCAGTTCAGGTGACCTTTACTTTCTTTAGTACTCTATCCTGCAAGACCTTTGCACGTGCAGTTGTCACAATTCAGGGGAGTACTCTCGAATTGTAAGGGTTCAGTCAACAAATTGTGAGGGTTCAGTCAATCCATTATTCTTCTGCTTTTGTTGTCCCATGTGTTTTGCAGACAACCTTCGGCTGGAACATCTTTAAAAATCTATCCTGATGCATTGAAATCATCTGTAACATAGTTAGCTTATCATTTACTGAGACTACACTTTTGCATACTACAAATCAACTTTGAACATCTCAGACTTAAATCTCAGAGATTAAACTGATTATTGATGTTTAAGGTTGATTTGCAGTATGAAAAGGCGTTTCGATAAATAATAAGCTAGCTATGTTACATATAATTTCAATGTATCAGAATAGATTTTTAAGTCTAAGATGAATTCACGTAGAGCTCAATTATCTAGAAATTAAAGGTATTTTGAATTAACAATAGTTCTGAATTTTGAATTTGAGTGATGAACGGATGTAAAGAGTTGTTGGGAGTGTGTCTAAATAACTGTAATCCACCTACTTTTAAGAGCAGATTTGAACAGAATCATTTGAAAAAAAGTTCTTAATTGACGACTGTGAATTTTGATTTTATCATGTATTTATATCCATTGCCATTATTATTTATAAGGATCAGTTTGAAAAACAATCATACCATTGCAGATTGCTGTAATGATCAGCATCAAAACCAATTATATATCGGTCACTAGTGATTAAAATATGAATATCACAGATGAGATTTCTCTCTGATATTCAACGCAAATGTGCGTAAAAAACAATACATAGTTCAGTGTGAAGCAATCTATGAATCACCTTATGTGTTTTTCTCGCATATTAGAATGACACATTCAGAACACTTGTATCTTTACTAACGCTCGGAGATAAAAATCTCATTGAGAGATCATTGTGAACAAAGGCCATAAGAATTGGTATATTTAATAACACTTACTTTTACTCACGATGCTCCTGGCCGGACCTACCTTCCACCTGGTCGACGCTCCCCACCGCAGACTGCTCGAGGCTGTCACTGCACTTGCACTTACCACAACAATATTATATTTGGTGATTGTCTACTATTTTTAACACTCAGAATATTTCACTAATATATTTAATATCTAAATCTACTGTAATTATTTTTAATCACTGAATTTTAGATTGCGGGTTTTTATTATTATTAATTTCACATTTTTTATCCAAAAATTCCATTTACTTACCATTACGACGACTCTGGAATCATCTCTGTGACCTACCTTTCTCCTCTTGTAATCGGTGTCAGATGCTCAGCGACTATACTCTGCCGTAGATCGCTGGCGCAGCACATTGTTATTAATTTCAGTGACTCAGTAAAAAGTATTATGTATTTATTTTCTCACTCCACAATGTTATTTATTGCCGTAAACTATAACTATTATTTTTTAAAAACACTTTTTTTATTGTAAAATATTATTATTAGCCACATTACATTGTGGAAAAGATTGACATATTAAAAAACAAATTGGAATAGCATAATAAGTCTGCGCTGATAATGATAAACCTGAAATGATCAATGATTTGGGGGCAATATCAAAAACTATACGAGTTAAAAGAGTTTGCGTAAGAAAATACAGCATTCTATTGTGCGTATGTGGTGTGCTGACCTGTTCCACCTGGGAGAATTAATTACTCAAGATCATGGAAGAGGAGAGAAAAGATTGAATGGTTTGTTATGATTTAAAATTGCAAATAAAATATATTAGAAAGAGAAACAGCAGTAGTATTCAATGTCAACCTATTGAAGGGATGGCCATGTAAAATTTCTGTGTATATACAAGATACAAAGGTTGAATGCATAAGGAAATTAATCCATAAATTTGTTTAAAATTTTGATTTTTATTTGAAAAGAAATTTGACAATTTATTCTATTGGTGCAGTTAGACATTACAGACTGTTTATAATGAAAAATAATAGATTTTAAAAAGTTTCTGAACTTCAGATCTGGTGTAACTGATATGTGGCATCTGCAACCGTACTCAGACAGACTTGTTGGTATTGGCCGGCACAATACCACTAGCCCCTGATGAGATACTACTACAAATGACTATTCATTAGCCACAACAGACCTGAAGGACATCACAATGTAAAACCAAACATAAAAAATGGTATTCCAAGGAAAAGTGATCACGTGAAGCAAAAGAGCGCAAGAAACGTTTGAAGCTTCTGGAAAAAAATTGTCCTTGGTATTCCAAGAACACAATCCTCTGCACATTAGGAAAAAATTGTAAGCCAAGGTGATTGTGATGCATGGAAAAAAACATAGATGTCTAGAAACAGTGAGAGAATGTTCAATGAAAGGATTATCAGATTCTTTAAGGGCAGATGGTGCAATAAGACAGGAATAAGCTTGTAAGATATAGCATGTGCAGCCTTAAAACCAATACGTCTGTGTAAGGGGCATATAATACTTTTGACCTTTCTACCAACCACGTGTGATTAAAATTTCGCACATAAGATACTTTTGTTTGAGTAAGCTAATTAACAAAGACTGGTTTTGATTTTTGACAAATGTTAATGAACTGGGTAGCAAACTAAATAAACCCTCTGATGAAGGTAACCGAGATACTTGAAGAATATTTCACAACACACAGGCAATATATTAATTATGTTGCATGGGATGCAAAATGACCTATTTGTTGCAGGGGTGCGATGCAATATTAAAAAATGAATTACTGGTTAAAGTTTTCTTATTATATGCACAAAGAAGTTTAACATTTCGAAAGAATCTTTTACATTTATTACATATTATATAGGAAAAGTTTTAAAACTAAGAATTTAAAAAAAAAAAAAATGAACCATTTAATGAATTTTTGTGAAAATTAAATTATTTTCAACACTAAATGCTTACTAATATTAATTTATTACTTTAAGCGTAATTATTATTTTCATTTTCCCTAAATATTAAAACTTTTTAAAGAAAAACACAAGCATACAACAATAATGAAAATGCGGTGAAAAAATACGTATGAGAAATCTACATTTTAATGAATTTTTGTTAAAATTAAATTATTTTAAACACAAAATGCTTACTAATATTAATTTAATACCTTACTTTAAGCGTAATTATTATTTTAATTTTACTTAAATATTAAAACTTTTTAAAGAAAAACACAAGCATACAACAATAACGAAAATGCGGTGAAAAAATACGTACGCGACCTATTTTTGATGAAAATGGCTCAATGTCCGACAAACACTCCATCACCGAAGGAGTCGCAACAACTACTGAATAATGAAATAATAAATTATGATATTATTGAAAATGAGAAATGACTAGAAGTAGCTCTGCCCTCTACAATATAAACTTGTGTATTCAATTATGATCTTTATGGCATAGGTGTAAATGCTATATTTGCGTAAAAAAAAAATTTAATCTCAATTCATTCTAGTTTTTACTTCCAAGCCACGCAACTAATATTATTTCAAGCGGCAATTCGAAATTATCTATTACAGGTTGATATTTATATAAGTTTTATTTAACGTGCTATATAAGAGAAGGGCTGAGAAAGAACAAAACAAAGCAACGAGGTTTTAATGGAACCATAATTTGAATGCGGTATTGATTAATTCTTTAGCTAATGTTTATTATTCTTTTACATTAGCTTTCAACGGTATTTATTAAGAAACAAAGAGTACGTAGCAAAAGTTAATAAGAAAAGATTTGGTTAAAGTTAAAAGCATATTGAGGCATTGATAAGTCACATATAATTTTTTTTTTAAAAACAATTAAGTATAATTACGAATACCAATTAACAAAGTGTAATTATAGTTACAAGAGAAAGATGTTGCAGCCAATACTGCCAGAGTTTGTAGTATTATAGAGACACTGTCTGAAGTGAGATTTAGACAGAACATGGACATAAAGAGCTCAGCACGATCACGGCCTAAAATAAAGGCCTAAAGAGGCGATTACTCGTTATAACTTGTCCATTAGTCAAAGTCTCAAGTGCGTCATACATACGAGTAATTATACATAATACATAATAACCCCCCCTATCAATTTATTTATGAATGGATAGAATTATGAATCCTTAGAGCTTTGCCAAGATAAAAACACAGACACTCCGGTCGTTGCGCAATCAATATTTGTGGTGGTCACGAGGAGATGGCGGGAGGGTAAATTAAATCAACACGAGCGTTTTATATATATGTACACGTTTATTTACAACACAAAGAGAAAAAAAATTCTTATTACCACTTATATCTAACCTTATCTATGGTCTAACCTTAATTAAGCGCGGGCGCACTGATTCTTTTAACTGTTCCCACTCACTCTTTTGTCTTCACATTTGTGGCCAATTGCATGGCCACGTGTGGCCTGCCGCGGGCGCGTGCGACAAGCTGCGTTGAAGCCCAGTTCACGGACGTGGGCTCTGCAGCTTCGCTCGCCATGTGGTCTCCATGGTCGCGTCCGGTCATCTCGTAATGAGTGGCCTCCGGTCTTCTAGCGTGAGCGGCGGGAATACCCATCGCTCGCCTCGTATCCAAGACGAGGTTTTCGGATGCCTATCAGGAGACACGTCGCAGCTTCCTGGCGGCGTCGTCTCAAGACAAAATGTCGGTCAGTGAGGAGCTGCCAGGAGGCCGGCCGCAACCGGCGGCGGCGCAAAACCCCGGGAGCAGGTCCGGTGCGTTGGATAGGCGAAGAGCTAGAGACTAGCTTCAGCTTGGGCAGCAACCCACCCCGGCCAATGCGCGGGGGAGAGGGTAGCGACCCTTTGTCCGGCTGTGGATGCATATTTAGGAGCGGGGTGAGAAGAGGCTTACATCACCCGGCGCACGGCCCGCGCAGTAAAATTCAAAAATATTTAAATATTTTAAAATTCGCGCCGAAAATAATATTCGTAATACATGAACGTCACACGTGAGATCTTATCTATGCGTGAGATGCGGCCGTAACAAGTTTGATTTAATTATTATTTTCATATCTATGGGGTACTGACATAGACAATAGGATTGAACAGATAAATATGAGGATAAAGTGACAGATTGAAAACAATTCTTTTAGTTTGTATTAATATTTTCGGTTTATTTTTATTGATATATTATAAATGACGTGGAAATGTCTTTCTTGCATTCCTTCAGAGATCCAATTAATTGGCACTTTAAATGGTGGACAGAGCTTCAGGTGAGTCGATGTTATATTCAATTTACAAAATAACAACACGAACTTTTTATACATATTATTACATATTACATACGTTTTCCTTTTCATTAGATGGAAACATGATCATGAAACAAACGAATGGACTGGCGTCTTTTCAAGTACACTTTGGAGACTTCTTCAAACTGAGACAGGTATTAATTATAAAGTATTGGGCTCATTAAGAAGCACTGGTGGAAACCAACTTTTGATTGAAAATAAAGTTGGAAAAAAGAAAAAAGCCAATATTAGGAACAAAGAAAACATTGTTACTGAAGATAGGAGATATGGAGATAAATATTTCGAAGATCTTTTGAGAAGTTACCTACGGCTTGATGTGGAGTTAGCTCCTTTGTATCAGGACTGGTCTGACAAGGATCCTATATTTGAAGATGCTGCTAAGAAATTCTTTGGAATAAGAATGTTAAATCAGGAACCTGTTGAAAATCTATTCTCTTTTATTTGCAGTCAAAACAACCACATTTCTAGGTAAGCATTTTCCTTTGAACAAGGTTGAAATTTTATCACATTTATTGTTTTTAATATAAAGATATGTTCACTCTAAATTATTATAAAAGTTGTACATAACTAGAATTTCTGTGAAATAAATCTAAATGATATATTTATTTATTCTGTTAATATAGGGTGTTCAGCGGAAAAATTTCAGGATTAAATTGTAATTGCACGTAAACCATCAGGGCGAGGTAAGTGGGAGGGGTATTGTTCAACGGGCGTGATTTGTGGATTTGCTAGTCGCAATGAGTCACTGGTCGGGAGTGCACCGCACATTCGCAGTTGAGCATTATTTAAAGTGCAGTGATTCATTGGTTTGTGTGCGTCGCGCTTTTTGCACTCACTTTAATATTCGACAAAAAGGAACAATGGTTAACCAAACTCCTCTGGGACCATCAACATCAGCAGCAACGCCATAACATGCGGGTCAAGTTCAACGTGAAATTATGCGCAACCCGCATAAATCGATAAGAAAGATTGCAGCCTGTATTGGAATAAAAAAATCAACAATGCACGTTATTTTGAAAAATAAACTACAGTTTCACCCATACAAGCTGCAAATCGTGCAGTTTCTCAATGAAAATGACTATTCTTTACATGAAACCTTAGCAAGAACGATGCTGGAACGTTTTGAAACAGCACGAACGCTTGAAAACATATTGTTTACTGACAGAGCACATTTTCATATTGATGGCTATGTTAATAAACAGAACATGAGATATTGGTGCCCCGACAACCCAAGGTTCAGCAAAACGGGGCCACTCCACACACAGCTAGAGTTTCAATGGAGAAGCTGAGAGGAATTTTTCCCAATAAATTAATCAGCAAGTACGGAGACATACCCTGGGCGCCTTGGTCACTGGACCTTACACTGTGTGACTTTTTTTGTGGGGATACCTTAAGTCGAGAGTTTACTGCAACAATCCTCAAACAATTCAGGCCCTACAAGAAAATATCCACCGTGAAGTTGCTGCCATTTAACCAACGCTTTGCTCTTGCGTTTTTTTTCTTTAATTTAAGAATCCGATTGCAAGAGTGTCTTGAGAGAAATGGATGGCATTTAGACGATATTGTTTATAAAATGTAAAATCCGCATCATTAAACTCCATTTTGTATAAATAAAATATGAGAATAACATTGTAGTTTTTTTTATTTATTTAATCTTAAACTTGAAAATTTCCCGCTGGACACCCTATAGCAAGTCAATTGGTTGCAACCAAATATTTTTTCTGTATATTTTTCTAATTGATTAATTTTATTTGAATTAATATTTTATTGTTACATTTGTTCTGTATTCATAATGAATAAAATTAATTATTTTGTAGGTGAACACATATATTTCCACACTTAATCATTCAGTTATATTTTTGTCATTAGTAGTATATTGTCACCAGTTTTTAGTTTCTTCATACCCCCATAGCCCTATATTCCCCTTTACATATTGTTCTTTTGGCTCAACTGGTTGTCCTTTTGGAGGTCGAGGAGAGAAAGTGTATTGTGTGATTTTTCGTATTAAATCTCTATTCGCACACCGCCGTGAATTTGTTATGGTGAACGTGACACTCATCAGGGTTTTTTGTGCTGTGTCATTGACTACATTGGCGTGAACTTCCGGAAATGTAACCTGACGGCGTCACCAACCAGGTGAGTCGAGCTGTCCTTTGGTTCCGTGATTCCATCCTGGTCCGCTATCGAAGGTACCTATTCTCTCATCATCCTCTCCCTCATCCGATTTCCTACTTCCTATATAACCCATCCTTCCTATTACATCCATCCACCCACCACACCTTTTTTTGGTGACAGGCGACTTGCGTCGGTCACGACATTGTTAATCTGAATATAAAACACGTTTTAATTTAATAATTAAGAAATGTTTTCATTTGCAGGATTTCGACCATGATAGAGAAATTGTGCAGCAACTATGGCCAGCTCATTTGTGAACTTGATGGAACATCGTATTATAGTTTTCCAACAGTGAAGAGTATTTCAGACAAACAGGTTTTTATCAATGTTACTTCACTTTTTGTACTTTTTCAATGGTTAGGTTAGGTTACATTTTGATCTCATCAAACATCCAATCAAATTAAGTAAAATACAACGATAATTAATTCTTAATCTAGTGCATATATAAGTATAGTATATGTATATGTGTGCTCTGATATTAAAATATCAATACCCACTTTCCTTTTTAAAACCTAACTATAACCTATATTGCTCATAATTACGTATAGTTTAATTTTATTACATTGAAAATCTTAATCGCACTTTACTTCAATTTCTGAGATTTGGCCTTCTTCCTGAATGGCAGTCTCATTCTATCTCTTCCTCTATTTTGTTGTCGCCGATGTCATCAGCATTAACAGCCTTGATGATGGACCCTGCAATAGGATCCTAAAGGTCGGCCAGAGAGGTCGGATACACATTTCAGAATAGCACAGAAAATTAATTAATTAATTTAATCTAATTAAGATTAATTGAGATAATAAAAATGTGTTTTTTAATATTGAAATATTTTAAGTTATGAAGTAGCAGATAATTTACTATCATCATCATCATTGCTATTAATATAATAACACATCCAGGAATGTGTATCTGTCATGTGACGCTAAACCTGGGTATGTCTTATGGGGTTTTGTTATTTTTTTTATTAACGCTACTACAGGCCATGAGGTCCAATGACCGTAGCGAAAAACATCATAAAAACACCCAGGCTTGAGAAAATCATATAGATGTATCGTAACCTCATCGAGAATCATACCCGGAACCCCCGGTATTAGAAGCCAGCGCCTTGACCACTGGGCTGTGTATGTCACATTTAAATTCACGCGGCAGCGCCGACGGCGACCTGTTATACTGACCTCGAGCAGACACAGTCATTGATTGACCAGAGGACTGGATGAATGAGAAAGGTGAGATGGCATAGTTCGCAGGGGAAACAACTGGTTGGATGGGCGTGCAGCGAAAAAGACATTGCAAACATAGGATTGGATTTGGCGCAGTGGATCAAGAGAGTCTGAGTCTTTGTTCACCCGTTTCTGAAAAGAATCTCTTCGCTGGGACTAGCGCGGAGACTGCTTGTGATCAGCGGCAGAGCGTGTCGAGGTCAATTCCACTTGGAGCTGCTCAAGATGGTGACGCTTGGAACTTCTCGGAAGGCGAGAGGAATTTTGGCACGGCCGTCGTGATGTCTGGAACCACGGCAGTCACACATCACTCCTGTCAATCTAGTGCGAACCAGCACTCCCCAAACTTGTGTGACAAATTCATAACTAAAAGTGTCCTCCACTCCTTGGTCGAATGGATGGTGAAAGGAATCAGAACCGTAATTGTGTGATCATCTTTGTTGGGCAAACTTTTGTAGCGGTGGCGTTGCCATGGCATTCGATCCACCGGAGCCAGATTGCAACATTACAATGCATATAAATATTTCACAATATATTTTACTTTCACCTGTTTTTTATGCTTTCTCTGTGAAATGAAACGCTTTATCTGTTTTAAAAATTGTAATGTTAGATACAATTCCACCACATCTCCTATTGCTCTCCAGCAACTCGCATGACTTGTTAGTTAAACAATTTATAAGTATTTTTCATATTCTGCAGGTGGAGAGTAAACTCCGCGAGCTTGGTTTTGGCTACAGAGCTAAGTTTATACAGAAGTCAGCTGATAAAATTATGGAATGGGGCGATAATGCCTGGTTTGAATCATTGAAAAAAATGCCATACACAGATGCTAAAGCTGAACTGATCAAACTACCGGGTGTTGGAGCAAAGGTTTGTTTAATTGACTTACTTTGTATTGTGTGGGTGGTGTGTTAAAACTATTTTGTCTTTTTCTACTTTTTGAATTTCGAATAAATGGGGTTTTACTGTAATAATTTAAAATAAAATCTAATCTAGCATATAACTTCTGATATAAATGAATATTAAAATGTGATGGACTACGATTTTGGACTGGATTGGACCCTGTGCACTGCTGCACAGACATCGCCCGTACCGCGCCAGCAAAGTGAACTGGCGAACCACCCTACAAAAACAATTCTTGTTTTATGTACAGAATATATTTATTATTATTGAAAGGGAAGCCTTAAGAGAAAATTGAAATCGATGAAAAGGATGATTATATGCGGTGATATGTAATGTAGATTATGGCGTGTGCAAAGGTAACAATTATCATACCTGTTTTGAAATGTTTTTCCGTTGTTGAAGGTGGCAGATTGCATATGCCTGATGTCTCTGAATCACTTGGAAGCTGTTCCCGTAGACACCCATGTGTATCAGATAGCCTCTGAGCACTACCTCAACCACCTCAAGGGGCTGAAGTCAGTCACAGAACGAGTGTACAACGAGATCGGTGACCACTTTCGGAATCTGTACGGACCTCTGGCAGGGTGGGCGCACACGGTAAGAACTTGATCTATTGCTAGGGGTAGGCAGAGAGGATAGAGCGCCACACTCTTCTGTCTTGACACAATTCTCGTCTCATCCATTCTCATACAAGCTCGCCGGTTATTGTGGCTTCTAACAGGACCATCTTCCAGTATCTGGTATACCTGGTCGTACCTTTGGTCGTGGATTTTGCGGACGTCCTCTATTTCTGGTACCATCAACACTTGCGTCATATCTTTCTTACAATTCTCTCCTCATTCAGCCGTTCCATATGACCAAACCACCTAAGTGATCATTTCTTAATCTTACTCACTATACTAAGATCAGCTTACATTCTTTCCTTATTTCTTCATTCTTTACTCTGTCACAAATGGATGACAAGTTCCCATTAGCATTCCATTCAAAGCACCATTCACTTTATTCCCTCCAGTCATCCTCCTTTCGATATCTTTCTCAGTCTTTCCATTTCTATCAAACATTTTATACTAAACATCTACTTGTTCCAAACATTCATTACCTACAAGTGTTTTGCACGGTGTCTTGCTTTCATCCTTCTCGAGTACCATCACTTTCAACTTGTTGACATTCATAATAAGGTCGCTTTCCTTGCATACATTGTACATTCTATTTACTTGACTCTGCAAATCTTGTTCATTATTCGCCATTAGTACTGCATCGCCCATTTTTATGCCTACATTCATATAATCCAGTACTTTCACACAATTATCCATATACAAGTTGAACAGCTATGGAAACATTACACAACCCTGCTTGATCATATGCAACTTTTTATTTTCACAATTTCAAAAAATTATTACATTTTATATTATCAAACATTCTTTTTTATTTCTTTCAGGTTCTGTTTTGTGCAGATTTAAAAAAGTTTGAACAGGCCGGATCTAAACGCATCAGCAATGGAAGAAGTAAAACAAATAATAAGAAGAAAAAATGTAAATAGGCTTTCGGTGTATTACTCTGACGCAGTGTTGGACCATTTTCATTGTACCTGATAATCCTTTTTTTATGTAATAAATCTCTTTTATAAAATAAAATAAATACTGCAAAAATATTCTAAATTTACTAATAACCTCTAATTATGTGAATATCTCCATAATATACTAAATACAGAGTTCATATTTTAGGTATTCCTCCGTAATATATTTATGTATTGGATAAAATAATTACAATATATAAGTATTTACCATACGCAACAATAAAAAAATGTACTCTTGAAGAACCCGACGTGAATTTGTCAATACGTGTATGTGTACGTGCGGATTCCGATCGTCACTTAGTAACAGAGCGTGCGCTGGCCGAATTAGATGTGATGATCAATGTTTTTTCTCATTTTAGCACTTTTACACAATAATTTTTATAAATATTCACTTATATATGTCAACTATTATTTTAATAATGAATATAAGTAATAAATGTAAAATTTTCATATTTATCCAACTTAAAAATTGCAAAAGTCTACATGTACACTGAGTTTACAGCACCGGAATGCGCGTTTTTATTTTAGCACCGTAAGGGAAAGGTTAATATCACACAACTTTGTTCCAGGAACACAACTTTATTCCAAATTTCCACATATTTAAATCACTAATTATAATAATTCTAATCATTATCAATAAAACTGACATTGTTGTAATTGTAATTGTATGATTTAATGGTAAAAAATTGCAATAAAAGAATTTTATGCACATTTTAGGAAGGTATTAATGCTATTACGGTCCACAATCATGAATGAATGGGTGTGCATTGACTCCAGATCAGAAGGATTGAGTTTGATGTGAGGGTATTGGATGCCCCAATAATCGCCCAAATACGTGTTTGTAATGTGGAGTATATTGTGATGCATAGTTATGTCAAAAAATAAGGATGTGTGTGACAGGCGGCAGGTTACAAGAAAAAACTACTTACGGATTGTACTGAATTTATTAAAGTTATAACGGTAGAAGTTAACTGTACAAAGATATAAGTTACTGCTAGGTACACAAACTGAGATTGGAGGTGGCTTTGGAGCTGTTGCTTGGAAGTCATCAATATGTATAGTGATGCTCGTGACTCATCCTGTCCGAATACTGCTGACCGCGTTTGTATTGTTACATGCCACCAGTACTCGACGTCTTTATGGCTGGTCGGAGTTTCGTTTAAGTACCGCCATGGGTGCGGTCTCTAAATGATGAGTGAGTGATGGTAACCCTCAATAATGCTAAGTTTGTTCACATGTAATAAAGCTTTTTTTGGTAAATATATTTGAAAAGGGATATTCAACTGAAAATGTAAGTGTAATAAGGAATGCAGTGGGAACTCATTCGATACTGTTCTAACCTTCTTTTCCCTTAAGAAATAAACAAATTTTTAGAACAATGTTGTGCAACTTCGAGCATAATTATGTTCCAACACTTGGATTATATTTTCATTATCTTTATTAATTCGTCATACCGACTGATTAAGCATCTCGACATTGGTAGCTTGTCTTTCTCAATAGAATAGGAAAAAAGATATATGTACATATAACATTTTATTCAAAACTTGAAACAATGCTGTGTGATTTTACGGTACTTGACTGCCAAAAAAACTTATTATCCGCAAAATAAGTTTGGTTATATATTAAAAAATATTGCCTTGTAATTTCCAACAATATTGTAAAAAAAAATTTGTAGTTTATGATCTTTAAAAGGTTGGCATTTTTAAAAGAGGGATTTAAGTATTTAATTATGAAACAATCGGACCATGTTGTGCAAAGTTTCAGATTTTAAACACATTTTACATCAATTATGCCATTATGTAAGTAACAATTTCAATTCTATAATTATGGTAAACTCCCTCTTATCCGATACTGAAATAACCAGAAATTTTAAGCAATTGGTACCAATTACTGGTTTTACCATCATTATTTTTACATAATGAAACCTGTCCTTTACTTAAGTTACACTTTCATTACTTCACCAGCAGTAGGGTTTTAATGCGTTTTGTATAGTAATTTAAAGAGTGATTAGATTTCTAGAAATTTCTGTTTTCTAGCAACCCTCCGGTCCTAGGGAGTTTACTGCTAATTATCACGACATAAGCCTAATAGTATGTGGAATCTGTTATTAGAAATCAGAATTATCTAAATTATTATCGACAATATTATGCTATTAGAATTCAAGTCATAAACGGTGAACAGTTCGGTGACGATGAGCCGACTGGTAATCCGATTTGTTTAAAATGCGGGTGGTGTGCGGTAAGCGAGATCCTTGTATATGTGTATTGTTCATTATCAAATGTCAGCCTGGTTAATAAAAAAATTGACTGAAAGTCATAAATATGTCGATTTGGAGATGACGCAATGGCCAGTATATTTTTTGTTATTCCGAGAAACAATTTTTTTTAGATCAAGTTTTTTTGTTTCGTGTTTAAAGAGAGTAAATGTATTTATATAGTACATTTTATCATTAAAGTAAGCATTCTCATATCTCCCAGCAGACGACCATATACAACCCAGCTGTATTCCTGGTTGCCAATAGGTTAGGCGCATTTACAATGAATATTATTTAAGACATGCAATTTGTAAAGTTAATTATTTATGATAACGTAATAAAAAGTCATATTTAACATATTCTGGTTCATTATCGTTTAACACTATTGATTTACATGGTCGCTAAAGGACTATTGATTAACTTTGTTAATTAGACACTCGCTTATAAAAGTATGTATATTTATGATACAAAAACATTTTATAAAAAATTAACAAATACAATTTTTTTCAGTACGGTAACACTATCGGTTTGTGTTCATTTATACTGTCATTTGGTCGATTTTATTATATATTATTTTCACTGTAGTAGGAATTATGCGAATTATCATTTCATATATGCATAGAGAGAGAGAGCGCAGATGCTCACTCTCTGGTCTTTTGTCTAGAATCACAATAATCATGGGCTGTCAGTTTCTTTATCGGTTGCCCAATCGGGAAATGATTCCAGTTCAGGATAAACAAGCTGAGTATAATATATACTGTGCAGTATCAGGAAGAAGGCACTAAAAATTGTCGGACCTATCCCGGCAATCATCTGCAAATAAGAAGATAAAATCACAAATGTGTTACAAGTAAAACTGACTAAAATGGCATCTAATTGAACTGCTCATGTGCGATGACCAAAAAGTTTTTTTTGCATTTTGAATATTTGTTTACGTGAATGTTAACTATCATAGATTAGGCATTCAAAAGAGTGTGTTAATATACAGGCAGTTCTCAATTTACGAGCATTCGCTATAATAATAATAATGTGTTTATTCCAGTATGATCGGATTGGTTATGCAAAACCCAATTTGCCATAAAAATAATAAATTCAACTAATAAAATAATATTTGTTATGAAAAGAAAAGTAAAAAAAGATGAAGAAGTTCACACCTTCATATATAGAAACAAAATATAAATAGTACATTTTAGTCTCGGCTATTATTGTATCTGTAGCTAGTCTGCAGTTGATGGCATTCTCTGGTCAGGGAGCCAGCCTTCCATGAGAGCGCCACTTGCACTAGAAAGTTGGTGCTGAGCGCCAGCTGCAGCTTTACGCCAGCGACTCAATGTCTCAGAAGCGGAAAGAATCCACTCACGCAGCCTTCAGCAAACATTGTAGATGCGCTACAATTATACGAAAACCCGAACAGTATTCTGTAGAGTTGTTGTACTGAATTCGTAGATGGTTATACGTCACTTGCTTGTATTTCAACCAGAGCTTGCAGGTATACATGCTGGTAAAGAACGATTTAAACAAGATCCTCTTCAACTCCTTACTGCATCAGTAGAAACACCGTGACAATGAACATCGCAATTTTAAGATTGTTTTTATTTACATAATGCACAAAGTTGTTGAATGGAACTCCAAATTGACTCAGCTGATGTAAAAAAAAAAAAATCTGGAATTGACAACCGATGAGTTTATTGAAATGTATACAAACAGATTTAAACACAGAATAAGTACAAGAAAAACATTTACGATTTACGATGACGATGCCGTAAATGACTGCAGCTTTAAAGTTATTTCTGAGGGATTGGCAATGTTTAAAGAATAGGACTCGAGTAGGGAAAGAATTGCGAAAGTGAAAAGAGGCGTTTATGATTCACTGACATGTTATAATGAGATTTGTAATGTAAAAAAAAATGTGTAGTCTTCCATCAAGTCATATTTTAAAAAAATGGACGAACCAGCCGCAGCTGTTTCATCAAAAGTTCAACCATGTTCCTCGAGTGTGCAAAGTGATACGCACGTGAAAATAATGAACACTCATGAAAATTTGAATGTACAATACATTTAGGTGTTTTAACGCAAAAGGAACGGATCTTGTTTGTAAATCGAGAACTGCCTGTACTAGCACCAGTGTTACCACAATAAAAATAATTTCCAGTGAAAGAGGGCTACAGAAAATATTGTTTACATGAAAGAAGTTAGTTTTGCAAAGAGTGTTACTTATATTTTACATCCGAGCACCTTTAGTATTATAAAAAAAAAAAATCTACTTTGTTTTTATAGAAATATGTAGGTGAACACGGTGTAATTTAAAATAATGTCAAATTATTGTTCCAACCGCTTCTACAACCAGGGCAGGGATGAGCTTTTATAGCTCATAGTGGGTTGAGTGGAAGCTGACGCAGTATCTAGATGAGGCTATCGGGTAAGTCAAGTGCAGTGGCGTAACTACAAAAATTGGGCCCTAATGTAAAATAAAAAGGCCTCTTGAATATGTATTCTATGTATGTACAAATAAGATTATCAAGTACTGCATAATTTCATTCATTTTATAGTATGATTGATTTCGCTTTGCCTCGATGGTCTGGTCCCTAACCCAACATATTAGCGAGGTACTACTGTATAATGAATCAATCGATCACATTATATTTTCTAATTGAAGATTATTCCATTTCTTGATGTGGTGGATTTACAAAACATTAGTCCACATTAGCGCTGGGAAAAGTTTCCATACCAAATGTATTCATAGGTGCCGACCTTTTTGGCTCCTGTCTAACGTAGGCCCCATTGCACCGCATTGGGTGCATTGACGTAGTAACGCTCCTGGTCGAGCGTTCCTTACAATAAGAGATTCTTTATAAAAACCCCAGTGGAATTAAATGAATGGTTAAAAAATAAAAATACAAAGACACTAAACATACCATCTTTTTAGCAGGAATGTTAGCATAAGCCATGACCATTGCATTGGGGGGAGTTCCTATCGGGGTGTGAAAGGGAAACGAGCAGGCCAGTACCACGGGCATCATAAGTTTTATTGGATTTATCTTTATTGTAATTGCCTGAAAAATGTTAGTTTTCTTTCATTGCAACTCTATTAAAACAGCAATCCAAAGGGATGCAAACTGTAATTAGCGAAGCTAAAATTTCACAAAAAATACACGTTAAGAGAACATTTTAGAAATAAAATGATATATTTAATCTTTGAATTAATTGATGTTTTATTCTTTTAATGGTAATTGGCTATTGATGGCTCTTTCTTTTTGAGAATCTTTTGGCTTTTCTTAAGCATAAATTCTTTTTCATCTTCCTCTCCACTACTCTGCGGTTCTTTCACCTGAGATCCCAAAAGCTCCTCAACATCGGTAGGGTGGCTTCATTCTGATGAGCAACAGACGTAGTCGGCAATATTTTATGGGTGGTACTTGCCCAAATTTCTAATGTGTGAAAATTCCATACGGTTATGGATCCAAGCCATTTTTCATTTATTCAACTAATAAATGTAATTTCATCAGTACTAACATTCCTTTAATATATAATTCGATATTCTGATAAATAAAGGAAGAATTTTTTGGAAAATTTCAATTAACTTATAATTCATATATTTAATCCTTGTTTAATCGATGATTATAAATTCCTAACCACAAAACTCGCAATAAAAAAAAATTATATTCATAAAACGAACATTATACAAGAAAAGTTTGAAAATATTTCCTAAAAAATGTTGTGCCTGGGCGTGATCTTCATGAAAAATATTAATTTATTTTTGTGATATATATTAATCCTGACACATTGAGTTATTCCGTGAATAACTGGTGTAATTTGCCAATATTTTGGAACTTTGATATCAATCATCGGGAATTATGTTGAGAGAATTTCCCATAATGAAAGTTAAAAAAGAAAAAATGAATATTTACTACTTCAGCTACGATTGGCAGAGCAATGTTGGCTATGGCCATGTTCGAAGTGACCTCTGTCAATACGGACACAATGCACACCAGTATAATGATGACGGCCGAGGGGTGGAGGGACTCTAATCCGCTCATCCATTGGGCTATCAGTTTAGAAGTTCCACATTCTATGGAGCCCTTGGCTATCGCAAAACCGGCACCTAAAATATTTAAAAACAAAATTAAAACTGCTTACTTACTTACCATCACGCCGTGAGGTTGGCAGAGAGGATAGAGCGCCACACTCTTCTGTCCTGACACACAATTCTCGTCTCAGCCACATTCATACATTTTCTCATACAAGCTCGTCGGTTATTGTGGCTTCTAACAGAACCATCTTCCAGTATCTGGTTTACCTGGTCATGCCAAATCTTTCGCAGATGTCCTCTGTTTCTGGTGCCATCAATACTTGCATCATATATCTTTCTTACCATTCTCTCCTCACTCATTCTTTCCCTATGACCAAACCACCTAAGTGTTCCTTTCTTAATCTTACTCACTATACTAAGATCAGCTTTACATTATTTCTTTATTTCTTCATTATTTACTCTGTTATAAATGGATCTGCCTAAGTAATCTCATTTCCACTGCATCCACTCTACTTTCGTTCCTCTTCTGCTAGCTCACTTCCATATATAAGTGTCAGTACTGCTAATCTTGCCTCGGTTGACAAGTTCCCATTAGCTATAATTCCATTCAAAGCGCCGTTCACTTTGTTCCCTTCAGTCACCCTCCTTTCGATATCTTTCTCAGTCTTTCCGTTTCTATCAAACATACTTCCCAAATACACAAACTCATCTACTTGTTCCAAACATTGTCAAAGGGCTTCATATTACCAACAAAGATATTTTAATATTATCAACAAGTATATATTCACAATATACAATTATATAAATACTAGATGTAATCCATTAATAATTATGGGTAGTTATAACCTTCATTTATTTAAAAAATATAATTCCAAAATAATTTTAATATTTACGTTTATAAATGTCTTTTTTCTACCGTCTATGAATTTTGATAGTTAAAAAAATATTTAAAGTACCCACTCATTTATTATGATTTTCTGCTCTTGTTTAAAATTATTTATTGAAATATTACTGTTCTACAATTGCATTAGTGTTTAAGGCTGCCATAAATATCAGATTAGAATTAGTCCATTTTTTTTCGCACTTAGTACATATAAAATTATTGAAATATGTAAAAATAATTGAAAAAATTGTTTACCACGTCAAAAATGAATACATTCTTTAATAAAATGTTATGAGATTCTTTAACTTACCCAGTAGAAAAATTAATTCCCAATATATTTTTTTATTAATCAACTCCCAGGTCAACATTCCCGTTGTGGTGCTAGTAGGGAAGTCTTTCCTTCCTGCAATACACAAATAATACATTTTTTTCTATAAATAACTTTTTTTTAATAACTCGGAAGTGACGACTGAGCTACCAGCAGGAGTACGAATCACATTATTGATACAAAAATGGTACTTACTAATGGGATTACTACCCTGTGTCGCAAGGGCTGTAACCAACCCAACTTCACCAGCACCTGATAGGCCTGTGCCATGAAAAGATATCCCTAGTAAGCCCTTTACTTTGCCCTTAGAACCTATCATCTTGCTAAGCATATTGTACAGACATCTTAAAGTCTCAACACAGAATTTCTCTAGTGAGACGGGCACGGTTCAAACATATTTTTACATTTGTATTATATAGTTACCAATAAATAAATATAATTATAGGCCAATCTTAAAAGTCCACAAGGCAACCTTATAGGTGACAAATTAGACATGATGCCTGCCTGTGCTACACAATTTACAACCTTACTGCCATTTGAAAAAGTTAGTATTATCTACATCATCATATAAATAAACATTGGGTACCGGGTGCTACACTTACTTACATTTTACATTACATGTTAATCTCCAGTGTTCAATCAATTAGAAAGATTAAAAACCTGGAACTTTTCATATTCCTTGAATATTTTTGACTCGTAATTTAGTCATAAAATATTGTGGACTAGGTCTGTTACACCATGTGTACATTGAACATAACATTTTTTATTTAATTTTTACCTTATGTTGTTTATTATTTAATTGAATCTTGTTTTTTTCTTTTATTTTTAGAATAATTTCATTGCATACTATACTGGAAAAGCACTGTTTGCTATAATACAGTAAAATACTAGTGTAGCAGGCAGGGCATCAAATTACGTGCTCTTATTTTGCTGCAATGTTTTTATTTTATTTTTATAATAATCGTGATGTCTATGGAATGATGACGGAATGACATGCGTACGCGCGTTCGGGGCGAACGGGTCTGTGCGTATGGAGAGGGTCGACAGCGAGTAGATAGGCCCTTCGCTCCACATCTCTCAATGCAGATAGATATAAGATCAATTGTAATCTGTATTTATGTTATGGGAATAAATATATATAAATTATTATTATTATTATTCCATAGGATGAAAAAAGTTCTGGGTTTGTATCCATGCGGTAACCAACTATTCTTCTGTATATCTTTCTAATTGATTTATTTCATTTGTTTTAAATATCGTAGAAGTATTCTGTTTTGTTCTGAAAATTCAACTTCACTATAAAAATGTGTTTACATTACAAAATCTTTTATAATTGTCGTTTTTATTAAATTTCATGTTGATTTGGAAAAAAATGTTATAATCATGTTTACAAGTCTTTTTACGTTGATTTCTTTGGATGACCAAGTTTACAAGTCCTTCTGTGATGATTTGTTTATAAGACCAAGTCTGCGACACATGCCTGGGCAGTTTGTATGCAGCGCATATTGAACCAACTGCTATGGATACTATTTTATGCCACTCTCATTTGTAATTGTACAAATCAAAATTTAAAACTTATCTTAGCTTTAACTTAAAAAGTTAGGTGTGAATATACATTTTAAGAAGTAGATTAGGAAATCCATTTTACCCATTTTATAATTGAAGAAGCGGCAACATTCCATCGAGCTTGGCAGCAAGAAGATGATTATAATCCCGAGCACAGCGCTGACGGAATCTCGGATGTAGCTTTAGGCATAATAAAGGTATTAAACTGATAATAATAATTGTCAACATATGTACTTAACTCAGTAATTGGTAACTTGCTTCAAATATTTTTAAACAGTTATGATATTTAAATATTTTTAATATTTGAAGCAGTAATTTTGTGATTAGGCATTTGAAATAATTAATTTAAAATAACTAAGTTAACATGTGTTAGGGCGATATCTAACGAGTGTCGCCCCAAGTGTGTATTTAATGATAAAAGGCGACATCTGTCACCCTGTGTATTTATATTATTTTTAATTAGAAGCAATAAAGGTTTGACAAGAGAAACATATCTTTTAATTTCTTATAATTGTGTGAACCAAAGGAGAAGTATCCTCCTTCATCAAGCAGATTCAGACCAGATCTAAACGTGATCAAACATTGGGGGCTCGTCCGGAATCTTGATCTTAAAGATAATCAACCATAATTAACCTGAAGGAAGGAAGGACGAAGGTGAGCAGTTAGACTGTTGCAAAGGACAACTATACCTCCAACTACCCACATAAGGTGCGGTGGTGAGTGATTCTCCATCCTTCATTTCCAATAAAATTAATTTTTTTACAAACGTCAGTATAATGGACATAAAAGCAATGTTAAGAATGCGCAGGCAAATAAAGAGAAGTTTGACCCGTTTCGATATGTGGTTAAGGAACTCTCCCGAGTGTGATCAAGAGAAGCAGTAAAAGTTTAACAGGAGAAATATCTCTTTTAATTCCTTATGATTCTGTTGACCAAAGGAGAAGTATTCTCCATTATCAATCGGATTCAGACCAGATCTAACCGTGATCAAACACCATGTAGTAACAGTAAAGTCTCGCATAAATTTTCGTGATAATCCAACCAGAGAATGGAGGAGATTAAAGAACATGGAACTTTGGGAATTTCAGTGGGCGGGACATGTAGCGAAAGCACACGAGTCCTGTAACATGCACAAACTCCTCATTCACAAGCCATTTTGATTTCTATTCAGGTCCAGCATTGTGTAGATTTTTTTTAAATACATACTGTTGTTCTGCCAAGATCTCTCCCCATCCAGTTATAAATCCAGGATTTCTTGTGAAAAGTAGTGTGGCAATCAAAATGAATATTACTGCGGCGCTCTAAAAACACAATTTTAACAGATTAATTTTTCACAAATGCACATACATTTATTTCTATATACACATTAGTCATTCTATAATTAAGTACATCACTTATGTCCATGTTTACCCCTGCTACTTAAAGATTTGTACACTGTTTGCCCATTTTTACGCTTAAGCTTTATTAAGCTTAGGTCTCAATGCTCACAACAGCTGTGGAATAATTTATTTGTTTTTCAAATTGAAATTAATTTAAAGACAATTTTAGTACCCAGACAAGTGCCTAATCAACATTCCTGGACCCATTGATTTCATCCTCTGATATACATCAGCTTAACAGATCAAAAGTAGTTCATCAGACATAAAGAATTGACTCCTGTGTGGATTTTACATCAGAGTGAATGAGCAACGAGAGAAATAAATGAAATGTTGTTTAATAATTGTTGTACTATGCTGAATAATCAAGATATACAAATCAACTTACCACATTCACACATCCCTCAAATGACTTAAATTCTGATTATTATGTTGTGTGCTGATAGAATCAGTTAAATGGCAAAATTTTAAAATTAAGACTGTTTTAATTGGGATTTTTCATTTTACATTATTAGATTGTTTTATAAATACTTAGTTAGGGTTTAGTTAAATATACTAGTGTCGATCATCACATGGACGAATATTGAGGGTCCACTGTTCATATATTAAGAAAAAAATATATGAGAAATTTCACAACAAATGCTCAAAATAAGTGCATATCATTCAAAAAAAGGTACACATTTCGTCTAGTTCTATATTCTGTCGCTGCCAATTTATAAACACACACATGCTGATTCAGAAACGAAATGTCTCGAGTATACGCAACATTTCTAACACCTAGAAGGACAATTCAGAACAATTAGTCTTGAATTTAATTACTTACTCAGGGGTTTAGTACAATATACCACTGTCAGAATATTAATACGTCAAGATAATTTGCCAGTACCTTTTCGAGGAACGTCATCGGTCCCAGAGCAATGTACTGATTGTCGATCACGACATCCATCAGTACGTGCGCGCTCGCATCCAAATATGAATTTTTGGCCGCTTCACTCTGTGGTCTGTATTTTTAAGTGAAAAATTATCATTTTGTAAATATTAATTTTCTAATGAGAAAAAATGTGACATTGTATTTAGTTACAATCAACATAAAGTGTACTCACCGCAACCATCCTAAATAAATATATATCATGTATAAGAATACAGAGGTGTGGATCACGATCATCAGCGGAGTGGTGTACATCATGAAGGTTGCAAAATGTATTATGGGAGCTTCGTGAAAGCGACTAAAATAATATGATAAATTGGCTTCTCTAAAGTAAAACGATAAAACGATTGAAGTTCTAATTAATATTGGCAGTTGTGAAATGTTTGGCTGTTTAATTTGAGATTCAAATTTACTTATGTGAAAATTACTTACGATTCCAAAATTCCCTTAAATACCATGTTGGTTGGTGTGCCGACTAACGTGCCCATACCACCTACAAACAATTTGATTAAATTATGAATTGAAGAGCAATAATATGAGCATATTCAAGAACATTAAATACCTATTGAAGAAGAGTACGCAATCATTAGGAAGTAACATATTGTTATGTCAGTCGGAATTGGGCTGGAATAAAAATATGTACACACTAATTATATAACTACTTTATTTATTCATAAATTATTGTTACCAGGGATGAATCATTCACCCCTCAAACTTGACAATCAGTTTACTGTGAATCATTTCTATTTAGGTTGACAACCTAATATAATATGAGCCGTATTTGCTCTGACTTCTGTCAACAGTACTTTTCAATATTACGTACATTTTCATCGAATACTAACATGTCAGTATTATATTTATACCACAAGAAATTAGTCATAGCTACAACTATATCTTCAAAAGTGATGTGTAATATAAGAGATTTTGATAACATATTATGGGTCTCGCCAACATTGAAATGTCTGATGTTACACCTTAAGCGAAGAAACACATTGGATACTTATCACTAAATTCAAATCTCTTTCCATACAATTCATAACTAGCAAAGTGGGTCCATCATTATGATATATGTGTATATAAATAATATTTTTCTTTTACCTTCCTTCCGTATTATCTGTATTTTCATTGTACACTGTGCCAATTCCGTTCTAGAATTAAATATAAGCCAATTAATTATCATAGTTTTGAAAATGATACTTGATGATTGTAATTTAATACAATCTCTCAAAAACAGTTTGTTACATATGTAGCGGCCATAATTCAAATCTACCGCCATCTCAGTCGGCATCGACGCTAGCGACAGCGCTGCCGGCTGCTGTCACAAGTCTGGCTCAATTCACCGCCAGACAGTCTCTCCAGTTTCAACATTTCACGATGGCGGTCTTGCCGGCTCGCCTTTGCCGAACAAGACCGCCATTTCATTTCATTTCATAATTTCCTACATCTTCATTCACATGTATTTCATTTAACCACCGTCCTAACCCCCAAACATATATAGCCTCTTATAAAATACAGAATAGAATCTTGTTTATATAATACATTGTAAACACTGAAGTAATATGTATTGCCAATGATATGCTAGAAGGGACAATAGTACTGGTCCACCGGCGGTCTGTTCATCAACATTCCCGAACGCCATTGTTATTGCAAGAACTGCAAAAAAAGTCAAAAGTGGGTTGTTTACACAAGGGGTGAGCAAACAGAATATAGGAAGGGTGATAGAAATTTGGTATAGAGATAGGACAATAAAGACTTGAGAACCAACCAGAAAGAACATGACTCACCTGGATTTTCTCCCCTATAGTCAAAGCTCCTGAACTTCAGGAACTTTCATCGATGATCAGCACAAAACACTGTGATCCACAATAGCGGTTTCGGCACGCACACGCGAAAAACCAAATCCGCACTCCTTGACAGTTCAAAATTCGTAGACAATACACACAGAAAAGTCATTCTCTGAGGTGTAGGGTATATGGAGGGGGACAAATAGGTACAGTAAACATAATGGAATATCCACACGCGCACGGGCATCGGCGATCTGTGTATCTGTTATAAATTCCGAATATGGGTAAAAATTAAAAAATCCCTTTTCAGGTAAATTACGCACTTGCAATCAATGTTCCTTCTAATTATGGATCGCAGTGTGCGTATAAAATTTTTTTGTGCAATATTAATTAATGCTATTACATATTAACTTACTTCTTCCAAAACTTCCAGGACAGCCAAGATGATGGGTAGCATCATGGAGGTGGCCGCTGAGTTAGAGATCCACATGGACAGGAACATTGTAACAAAAGAAAGGCTGTAAATTAACCTGAAAAATACAACACTAATTGCTTGACAAAATATTAACACATGCACTTGTAGAATATATTTTAATTTGATGTACAGAAGCCAGAAATAGGTGTTTGGATTGAGAGTGAGAGAGGGGTGTGAAGTGCGTTTTGAGGGATGGGTATGATGCGGACAGATTTAATTGAGTTTGCGAATTTCAATACAGCAAACTCAGTTACAGTGCACTCCAAACAATAACAACCGTGCATGACTATAATTTCCAACATGAATTACATAAATTTGATATATTATTTATTCAGTAAGTACTTTTAAATTCATGCAAAAATAACTTTAAGTTTGCATGTAATGCAAATCTCCAAATCTCGCCCGTGCTGCGCAATGTTCTAAATACACGTCTCTGTTTACACTGATGTGTTCCAAAATATTTTCATCTATAAAATGAAATTTGCATATAAAGTGGACTCGAATCTATGGGTTTCAAAATGTTTTCATATACAATGTGAAATCTATATTTGAACTGAACTCATATTCCGTTATGTTAAAAACATGGTGTAATTTAATAATAGTAAAAATATAAATAAATTTTAAGAACAGAAAATAACTTTTTACAGCAAAACGTTTCTGAAAGATCGAATTTCTTCCCAGGCAAACTGTTTCCAGTTTGGATAAGTATAGCCGGTAATAATACAGCTCATCATAATATAAAATATGCATATTAAACGTAATACAAACTTGTAATGTGAACATCCGATCATTCGTATAACCCACAGAGCCATTCTCTTTGGAAGATGCGAGTTTTGGATACCGAGTGCTACAATAATTCCGCATATAAACATGAGTATGACCTCCTTGGTATATGCAGCCACAGTTTTGTCCGAATCCATAATGTCCATGACAGGATACAGGACCAGGGGTATCATACTGGTGATGGGCAGAGGCAGAATAATAAATGTCCAGAAGAAGCCCATTATAATAATAAGATACAATAATCCATAATCCTACAATTTTAAATAATAACAATTCATTACTTCAGTGCTAAATATGTAGGACACAGGGTATGTGAAATGTAATGTTGCCTTTATACAATTAAAATATTATAAGTACATACATATCTCTTTAGAAGTAAAAAGTTAATACTGTAAACTAAAATATTTGGGCACGAAAACACATATTATACTAATTCTTAATTATTATATTGCCACAGTCTTAACGCACTGAAGATTTGAAAGGGCAGTAGTGGGATTCAAGCTCTCAACCTTTACTGGCAAAGGTAGAGAAACTGCCTAACTTAACTGCTCAAGTCATGTTCATGTTCAGTGATGAGATTTCTCTCAGAGGTTCGACTCGAGTGTGCATAAAGAACAGTACCGAGTTCAGCGCGAAGCGACCTATGAATCCACACCGCGTGCGTTTTGCCCGTGCATCCAGTACACAAGTACCATTGCCGACTTCCAGAGATCAAAGTCTCATTAAGAGATCATCATGGACACGGCCCATTACAACTAGTAATAACATGGTGTACATTTATAACGATGATCCATAAGTGTGATTTAATGATTACCTATAGTATTTGATTCTAGTTTACTAGTGATTGCTCAACAAATTATTAATAATTACAGTTATCATTGTTACAATTGAACAGCAATCACAGCTACAATCACGGCTTATCTCATCACTAATGTACCCTCTAAGGTGTGCAGGTGTGCACACACACACAATTTTTAACAAGACTTCTTCATGTGTTTTGGTGACCATGTTGCAGTATGTTGATTTGTCCTGTCACCAACATTTTGGACACAGAACCACTTTCTAAGGTAATACAGCCAAGATAATCTCTCTACCTTGCCTTGCCTCTGCTCTTTTCTATCTTCCCCTGCCCAATGAGAATGTGTCAAAACACTTGATAGTTATTATTAAAGTTTGCATGAATTATTAATGCTTAGTACCTCTTCATTAGTAACGTGATCAACCCAGGAGATCTTTAGTATATGTCGATAAAGCTACAAGACATTAACATTACCCAAACACAAGCCTTATACTGGTAAGGTAATGTTTATCTCATTTTCTTTCCAAACGCACAAATAATAGTATTGGTTCTTAAAATTGCACTAAAGATTTTTACACGCACACTGTGATCCAAAATTAGAGAGAACATTGCTCATCACTAATTACAACATCTCAAGTTTAACTAAAATTAAAAGTAAATAATTCAGGACTCATCTTGAGACAATCGAGAATTCAAAAACGGTAATGCAGTATTAAAAAAATATAATTAATTTTATTGTTACTTACGGGAGTTCTATTAATAATGATAATCGGAGAAAATACAAGTGGAATGATGAATAACAAAAGGGTTTTCCAATAAACTTTTAAAAAAAGCCACGATTTCTGCCAAAATGAAGGCCGAGGATCTTCTAAAATTCTAAAATTAAATTATTTACAAATTCATAATAAATATTTAATAATTACTTCTTCACTATAATGGACAAACCTGAAATGTGTGCTAGTTATGTATTTATGTGAGTAAGTGTTGAAAAAGTTGTCTTTAAATATTTACTGTTTTTGGTTCATAGTACTAAAACATTATCTTTATCCTACATACTAAATGCAGTCTGCCCCTTATGATTAGTCTAGATAATGCAATGAAATTTGTATTCCATAAATATATTTTTCATAGAATTTATTTAAAGTTTTACTTACGTATCCATTGAAGAAATTTAAGTAAAAAAATTATATCAAAAAACTCATTGTTGCACGCTTGACAATTAAATTAATTCACAATGTATTAATGTCAAAAAGTGGGCTAAATCCATTTCTAAATCATAGATGTGTGATATGGTCTAAATACAAATATCCTTTCAATACTCTAAATTTAAAATGCATGAAGCTGGTACTTGAACTAAACATGTATGATTTTTTGCTTACTGTTTTGTGTCTTTCATCTGCAAATATTTCACTCAGTAACTGAAAAAATTAGGAGTGAATATTAAACTGATCTCAACATAGTGAACAGGATTGAGATAGGATCCATTAGGTGGTTTGATCATGTGGAACAAATTAATGAGAAGAGGATTGTAAGAAAGTTATGATGTGAATGTAATAGCAATAGAAATAGAGCTTATTCGCAGAAGACTTGACATTACTAGATTAACCAGATGGTCCTGCTAGAAGTCTCAACAGTTGACAAGCATGGATGTATGAATGTAGATAAGGCGAGATTTGTATCCCAGAAGATGAAGTGCTCTCCGATGTCTAAAAAAACTTATATTCTAGATGTGTCACAGCTAATGCATGACTTCATACAATTTTAATAAATAATAAACAGCAGGCAAGATCATTCCAATCTAAAATAAAAATCTTCTGTGTATAGTTTTCTGGGCTAATCTGCAGTGTATATCTGACCGATTCATTGCAGGGTCCATCATCAGGGCTGATGTGATGTATGACTGTTAGTGTTGTGGTTAAGTACTGGCTTGCAGTACCGTGTCGAAAGCAGGGTTTGTTGTTTATTAGGTACTGGCTTGTCTATAAAACGGGTGTTGTGTTATGTTAAGTTTCATCTACTGTCAGGTCACTATCTGTGAAGGCTCTTCGACTTCTATGGTTTTGAAGCGCCAAATACCACGAAGTTTTTAATTTTAATTTTAAATTAATGGGATCCGAAACGTCAGCCAGAAAGGTTAGATATACATGGCAGATTAGCCTAGAAAACTATACACAGAAGATTCTGAACAGCTGTGAAAACCTAAGAACATTTTTAAAATAAAAATATTCAAAATCATGTAATTTATTGTTTTCAATCAATTATTTATAATGACTTGTGGTGATAAAGCATATTAAAATATCATCAGACCATAAAATAGTAATCAGGTCCCGTAAGATGCTTTTAAATTAAAATATAGTCTAAGATTTATCTTAAATATGAATTAAATGTATTAATTATAAAGATATACATACAAAATCAATATTATCGAAAAATAAAAACATTGTTGTTGCGCTACCGGGATTCGAACCTGGATCTCTTCCCTAACCGGGATATATTGATTATTAACGATTAAATGTATTGATATCAAAAAGGTAACATATAAGGTCGAAAAATTGTCAATAAAAATAGTGCCGCTGTAGCTTAGTTGGATAAAGCACCTCCCCCGGTTAGGGAAGAGATCCAGGTTCGAATCCCGGTAGCGCAACAACAATGTTTTTATTTTTCGATAATATTGATTTTGTATGTATATCTTTATAATTAATACATTTAATTCATATTTAAAATATCACAGAACTATGTTCTGAATAATTACAACTTCACAATAAGAATGTGTTCTCCTAAAAATAATAAAGTTGTATCAATGTGTCCAAAATTTAATAAAAATGAATTAATAATTCTAGCGTCTATTATCAGATTCACTCAAAGGTATTTGAGATTCTGTAAAAATAAGGTAGATGGCTCTGTCAAATGATGGAACGATTAAATGTATTGATATCAAAAAGGTAACATATAAGGTCGAAAAATTGTCAATAAAAATAGTGCCGCTGTAGCTTAGTTGGATAAAGCACCTCCCCCGGTTAGGGAAGAGATCCAGGTTCGAATCCCGGTAGCGCAACAACAATGTTTTTATTTTTCGATAATATTGATTTTGTATGTATATCTTTATAATTAATACATTTAATTCATATTTAAAATATCACAGACCGTCTGTTCTGAATAATTACAACTTCACAATAAGAATGTGTTCTCCTAAAAATAAGATTTATCTTTTGCTCCAAAAATGATAGAACAATTTGCAGACCATATTCTGCAGCATTCTAAGATATATTTTATTTGTGTTCATCTTCTTGCTAACAGAACAATGCTGCTTTGACTCGTAATTGGCCATTTTGTAATGTATTGTTGTACTATAGTGTAGTGTAGCAAAGTTTACAGAATCTAACAGTTGTGAGTATAGGTTCTTCCATTGCCCACTCTTTCCTTGACTGCCCCTGTACTAAGAAATGTTTACAAGAGTATTGTATTATTTTAATCTCCCCACATCTGTCAACTTGATTTCATTTCATTAGTATGTGCATGGTGCAAAAGAAGACAAACAGGGTTCTCTG
Source organism: Eubasilissa splendida (assembly GCA_031772225.1). Taxonomy (NCBI): domain Eukaryota; kingdom Metazoa; phylum Arthropoda; class Insecta; order Trichoptera; family Phryganeidae; genus Eubasilissa; species Eubasilissa splendida. Next base: position 2,563,091 of record CM062868.1, read on the forward strand.
TCCACACCCATTCCATTTGTTACACTAACAATTTCGAATATGTTGATCTTTTTTTACTTTCTTTAGCCCTTAAAAATATATAGTTTACACTCATGAAATCAAAAGTATCTTTATCTTCTTATTCCTACCTTATTTATTTATTCTTAATAAACTGCATACATAAGTATTTTTATATCTCTAATATAAACAAGATCAAAATCGTTCCTTTTTACTACAACTTATCTTTCACATATTTGCTTAGTTCCATTTTGAATCTATGTAGTTTCTCCTCCTTTCTTATGTTTTCTGGTATTACATTAAAAATCTTCATCACACTGTACATCATGAGATTCTGAAATCCATCATCTTAATCACTATTGAGTGCTATCTTCCTCAAGCCGACCAAAGAGGAATACTTATTATTATTAAGGGTATTTATTCCAAGGGGAAAGAAGTACCCTGGTCCTCCATATTAGAAGTTACACTAAGGGCTGATATAAAAAATCACAAAACTGGCAATATTTGTCAGAAATAAAATATATTTTTTTAATTAAATTTTGTATTTCATATTATGTATAGACTTTTCACAGTATACATTATTTCAGATGTATAATTCCTTAATATAAATATATTTCATATGAATGCTACGCATTGACATTTATCAAGACATCATTTATAAATTACTTTAACTAACAATCTCTCGGGATGCACAAATTAATGTCAAGGTAAAATAAAATTTGCCAGTAAAGTTTATGAATTTACACACAAGTTTTTGACTAGACTAAAATAGGTTATATTAATATTAAAACAGTTTATTTTTGACTCACTGTTTACATGACTCAGATGAAGAGTAAAACAAATGAAATATTAATCTCGTATTATACTCGTATTAAATTAACTTTATAAAATAATCCCTTTGGAAGGAACACAAATATATTAAATAATGTTTGAATTAAAATTAAAAATATTTATAAATATAAAATACGTAATTAATTAAGTAACTTAAAGTATTACACTTTATAAAATAATTAAATGCATTTTTAAAGTACATTTAAATATAAAAATTTATCAACAAATAAAAACTGAATACTCGCAGCAGCAGTTGTAGCAAAATGAATTTAACAACATGTTGTGTGAAGTAGTATTATAATTACTGTTCCATGAAATTCACAACCCAAAAAATAATGACATAAAATTGTCTTCGAACTCTTGAGAACTTATTTAAGCATTGGTTTTTTCTTTTTCTAAAAATAATGTAATGTAGGTCAGCGACGGTGAACCTTTTTTCACAACTGGGTTAAAGTATTGCCTAAATCTAAAAAAAAATATTCATGAGTCAAAAAAATTAAATTGAAATACATTTTTCAATTCAAAATGTCGTCTCACTTTGAGAGTCCGCGTCACAACATTAAAAATATATAACACAAAATGCACTAATGTTTTCAACAACACTGTATTCACGAAACCATGATCACAATTATTTACTTTCTCTCGGTTTTTATTAATAAGAAATTTGGTAATGATGTCTACATAAAATAAATATTCAAATTATGTTGCATAATCTGTTTGAACGTCGACAATACGTCATAAAGGACACTGACACAAAATAAAAGCGTAATGGTAATATCCTCTCTACCTCACCTCTAGCCAAATTCAAATAAAACCATACTTAAATGTTTATAGTGTATGCGTACTTGTACAGTGAATAATATATTTCCGCACCATAGTGACTAGAGGTCCATGGCGCTCCAAGAGCAGAACAACAAAAAGAGATATCTTATTCATATTTAATTTGAATTTTAAAAAATTTATGCAACTTAAATACGTTTTGCAAACTAAATTTGAACTTTGCCCGCTTGTCACCAAAAATGGTTATAGATTCACTATCTCTGATATAGGTCCTAAAAACTTTGTAACAAACAACGACGAAAAGCAGCTATACAGCTACTGACAATGGTCATCAGATCTGAAAATTGATATTTCTAAAATTCAATTAATGGCCCTATTTTTGTCATCTCAATGAATTCAATAATGAATTTGGTATTTTATATTACATTTACAATTCACATTTGACCATTATGCGAACACAAGCTCTTCATTTGTAAAGTGAACTTTTCAAATTTCAATATGATTAAATATTGACTCAAAACTCCAAAATTAGATTCTATTTACAATTTATTGGTTTTTTCACCGCGCACAATGTTCTCGATAATATAATAGTACACTGTGATTGTTCACAAAAGACATGTATTTAATAGACATGCAAGAGTACAGACATTTATTATTTCTGATATAATTCTAGCCAACATTCCATTGTCCACATAAACTTATGTAATATAATCGGTCAATTTAATCCTCACCAATATTTACAAGAAATAAAAAAATGTTGAGCATTTTCTTCTATCGAAGATTGGCGACCGAGTTGCAATATGCTGATTTATGCTGTGCAAGATGTGTAAGATCACCGGCATTTTCGACACTGAACCACTTTCTGAGGATACCCAGTCAACTCTTTCTACCTAAGCCACTGATGCCTTATATGATGATAATGAATTGTAAGAGATCATGTTTCTTGAAGTAACTTAAAATTCAACGTTCTTGTTCTTTACCATGTTCAGTTTTAATTACAATTGATCAACAGGAATTCAATGTCTATAAGATTGAACCGCCTCTAGCATTAAATTAAAGATGTTAGGTTTCTTTTGATTCCGTGATCCATTTAATGGAGAATAGTGTCCAATACAAACCGAATGATGCGAACAACACACCTTGTTGGCTCAAAATGGAGGAAAATAAAGTTCTTTAGTTCTGGAAATGAAATGCCTTCAATCACCATATTCAATTTAAAATTAAAGAAGTTATATAAACCGTGAAACGTAAATGTCAGAATACAGCAGTGAAAGTGTTTTCATTATAATTGATCTAAATATCATTTAATTTTGACAAATTTATCTGTAATAGAATAATCTAATAATTCATCCACTTGACATAATTGTACAATGCTCAATCAGACATCATTTAGGAATGTAATTAAGCCTAGTTGCAAGCAATTTCTTTTGTTCATTTTTATTCAATGACATTTTCAACATTTTATAATCAAACTATGTTAACTCAACACCTCAATCATTGCAAATTAAACCCACATCTAATTTTCCAACTGTGTCATTGTTTTATGAAGTTTTCTTTGTTTATTGTTTATGTTTTAATTAAAAAATCAAGTATGGCTCACGAAAATTGTAATAGTTATATGATTATTACATACCCTTATAAATGCCAATGATCTCATAATTCTCAATCATCTGTTTAAAAACACAATATTTATCCGCTAGACTTACCGAGTATCTTTTAAAACATAATACCAATGTCATTTTAAACAGAAAGAAGCTGTTACTATGATGGATTTTGTCACACCACTCTGTATTATTTTTTCACAAATCGTTCACTACCTGGTTGACTACCCAAACTGTACGGCAGCTTACACATCGGATGACATATTGTGCATTTGCCATAGCACTGCCGAGCATACTGCAGCATATATTGCACATCTCATTTCTTAATTAAACCGCGGTTGAGGTCACAATCCTAAGTTATAAATATTCCCAACACGATACAAATAAATACTTATAAATTATTCTATGAAGCACCTTTCTTTCCTTTTTGCGTACCAAACTTAAAATATTTCAATTCCACAATAATCTACTTAAATCTCTTGATGATAATAATGTAACAATTTTGTATTATATTTTCGTTGTTAACATTTTTACTACTATTTTTGTATAAATTTTTAATAATCAGTCCAAGCCAGTGCGCAGGATACTTGTTGAGATTTGTTTTATTTAATTAATTAATTACTACAAAATCATGTTTCAAGACAACAGTAACACATGCTAGAGTATTTGCAGTGTCTAGTTGTGATACTGAACTTTCATAATTTATTTAGTTACATGTAATATTATGCTAATTAGAATTTGTGATAATTTTTAAAGGCATAAACAAATTAGATTTTAAGATGCGAGAAAAGATTTTAGAAGATTGTTTGGTTTCTAGTAGAATCTAATATTTCCTTTTGATAGATGATTAATGATTCCTTTTGATAGGAAGGCACATATAATATTGCTGTTCATACAAGGATAATACAGTAGACTCTCGATTATCCAGGGTAGTAGGGAGAAAAAATTCAAACAAAATAGATGAAATAAGAGAGTAAACAATTTTAAAAATCTATAATTTACCGCATAATTTAAATTTATGATTCAACATGATGCGCTTACACATCTGCATCAAAAATAAATACTAAATATAAGCACGCCGAATCATTTGCGAATATATTATTAATCAGAATTTCCATCAATGATGTCTTCACAATTTCACCAGTTTCATTTTCTGTAACATCAATTTTGAAGGTTTCATTTTTTGGTACGTGGTTAATACTTGTCTGATACAGTTAATTGTTATTTTAAAAATTCGGAATTTTTACTACCCCGATCAACACGTTTACAATGACCCCGGATAATCAAGATACTACATCAGATAAATTATAATTCCTTTAGAACAACCTTACTACTAATAAAATAATATTCCACAACTGCCTTGAATTTTTTTTTTTTTAGTTGTCATACAACTCGTCAAAATATTGATTAAGTTATAATATATTACCGTATTAGCCCGACTATAAGGCGAGGTTTTTATTTAAAAAGACGACATGTAAATAGGGGGGGTCGCCTAATATTCGAGTCGTAAACATAGTAGGTAACAATATATTCACTACTTGCGATTAGCGAAATTATTAATAGCGTTCAAAAGGCATCTACGCACAGGTAAATTTCTGACAGTTTTTGAGGTGTTTTTTTTGTACTGTGCTTCGTTTTGCATCTTTGCTACCTAAAAAAATATTATGACTGACCACATTGAAAGACGAGGAACTCAAAAAAATAAAGTGACTTAAAGAATACGCAGAAGCTATGATTCCAATTTTAAGGTTATGGTAGTGTATGCTGCAGAAACAACTGCCAGACTATTTAGCGTAGAAATTACCAATTTAATTCGAAGAAAAGCTTTTAACATTTCAACATGTTATGGATTTAAGAAAAAAACATAAATATCCGTTACATTTGATGGGAAATGCTGATCAAACACCAGGATATTTTGATATACCTACAAATTGAACAGTTAACAAGAGAGGGGATAAATCAATTTTAATTAAAGCTACAGGGAATGAAAAATGAAGAGTAAGATGCACTAAACCTGTATTAGCAGATGCCACTAAACCTCCACCTTATGTTATTTTGAATAGATAAACCATGCCTAAAGAAAAATTACCAAATGGAATTATTATGAGAGTTCAGGAAAAAGGGTAAATGGATGCAAATCTTGCTGTTCATTGGATTAAAACAGTTTGGGGAAGACGAGTTAGATTCAGTAAAAATAGAAGTTTGCTGGTACTTGACGAATTCAGGGGACATCTGACGGACCTTGTGAAAAATTAAATTGGAAAACTCGAAACAGATTTAACAATCATTCCCGGTGGAATGAGTTGGCAACTACAAGTTTTGGATGTGGTTGTGAATAAGTCATTTAAAGATAACTTGAAAAAACACTCAAGTACTCAAACTGGTTGATATCCACTGATCATGCCCTTACACCTACTGGAAAAATAAAAAAACCATCCGTCTCTAATCTGTGTGAATGGATTCTGCAAACCTGGAATCAAATTTCCAATGAGACCATCATCAGTGGATTTAAAAAATGTTACATATCCAATAAAATTGACAGTACCGAAGATGATATTTTGTGGGAAAATATGATTGAGGATTCTGAAGATGAGACTGATGCTGAGGATGCTATAGCCATATGTGAATCTGACTGATCTGATTAACTACTGTAGTTGGAGTTTTTTTATTTATTCTTTTCGTGTACTATTATCTGGGTACTTTGTTTTAATAAATATTTTTCGTTTAACACTTTGCTTTTTATTTTTCATAATATTATAATGGTGACGGAAATGTTTTTTCTCCAAAAAGCAGATTAAAAAATAGGGGTCGCCTTATAATCAGGGTCGCCCTATAGTCGGGCCAATACGGTAAATTGTGGTGCCACTTCAACAAGAAATCATTTAACTTTTGCGCCAATATTGGTTCAGATTTATTCTGACAAAATTGAGATTAATCTTAAACAGTCATAAGTTTTGTAGAAAAATTTGAAATGTATATATACAGTGTATTGTTAAAGTATATCAATCAAACAAAGACAAAGCAACATATCTACCACATATTAAAAAATTAAGATTTTCGTTCTGAATACAAGTCGATTAAGTTAATACATATGTATTAAAAAAAATCTAAAATATATGCAAGCCTCAATAAACAAATAATCCATTAACGAAACGATCAAACTTAATAATTAATATTGAACACTTTGCACAATCAGTCTGGGCCAAATTTGTGTATAATAATTTTAATATAAACTAGTTTAACAAATATTTTAGAAAGGTAGCGTAAAATCTATCTTGACACATTAATTTGGCGTTCATGAGCTAAGTCAGGTTATATGCCATCTGAATCTAACATCATAATTTAAGACGGCCAAGTATGAACACAGAAATAATCTTACAGGTCAAATGAATTAATTTTACAAGCAGTCTTGCATTTGATAAAAAAATTAACATAATATCTTATACAATGAAATCTGATGGATGCAATGGTGCATGTACACGGATGAGTCTTTCTCTCTTGTCTTGGAAAAACGTGTAAAGATCAGTGTACATCAGTAAGTCATTCTGCTTTCATTTAAAATACAAAAGACAACTAATGACAGCTTGCTCAACACTTAACTCTGTTTTGAGACGAGAGATCAAAGACCAAAGTCAGTATTTTGTAAAAATGTATTATAATAAGGTGTAAAATTAGTACATATTTCAAAACCAGATATCAACACACATTTTTTCCACAATATTTCAACTGCAATGTTCCGCCTACCTAAAATATGTACAAACATATTTTTGCAAAGTTACACATTCAGTGCCTTAAAACATAGATTATGTATTTTTAATTTAAAACTAATTTTAAACATTTAAAAATAATAAATCACATGTACAAGGAAACACAGGGAATGTAAATCAAGTTAAATTATTTACATAAATATCTCTCATACAAAATTTACTTGAATCCTGAGTCGATTGTTGTTTTATTATTGTAAAAAAATTAAAAACTAATATATTAATGTTTTAAAGTGTTTTTGGAACTCGTGTTTTTCTGTTACATCGTCATGTTGTTCTAATGCATTATAGAGGATTTTAACCCACAGTTGAGGTGAACACACAACAAATAACTAAAATAAAGACATATTTATCTATGTAAAAATATAACTTTGGCAATACCTTAACAAATAAAAAAGCAAACGTTATTTTTTTTTTAAAACTTAGGTAAATTGCAGTAGACATTGTTTTATAATTTCAAACATTTTCTGTGATAATAGTTGGACAATAGATAATAATAATAAATTAAAAGTACATATTCAATATTAGTGATGAGACAAACTGTAATAGTGACTGTGATTATGAGATATATATTTGATTGTAACAATGATTGATAACTGACTATTTAATATAGCAAGCAAATACCGGTATACTTGAAACTAACAGTGTTACAATGAATCATCAATCACAGTTTATCTCCTAACTATTTAATATACTCAATGGCAGAAATTATCTTTAAATACAGGATGTTTCCACCATTTTGGTTTGGTTAAATAATTCATTTGATATATTTGATGAACAATTAAGACAGTACAGTTGCATGTGAGTAATGCAAATCTATTGCATGGTGCAACTCGGAGACAAAGACTGCGCTGTAATGGTGGATTTCGACTTATCAAACCAATTGTGACAAAATTTGCAGATTAAAAACGTTTCTTATATTTCAAAATAATTTGATGAAATTTTCATTGTAATCATTCAACAGAAACTATCTAATCATTTAAATAATAATTGGTTCAAGGTGTTGCTCAGACAAAACTGTACTGATTGTCAACTGCTCGAGGAGGTGCACCTGTGTTCTCGTCATCACTAGACCCCGTCAGGGTCTCGTTGGTTCTCGCTGAGGCCCACAGAGCTTCCATTTCGGACCTCGGCATCCTCACATCGCCGCCGTGTATGACCCCGAGCTGAAAGATCAAGATCCAATTGCTTGTGTTATATTAATTTGAATTTAATTATTTCATATTAACTCAAACAAATGAGGGAGTGGTTAACACGAGTCATCAAAAAACTCAATTTAAAAAAGAAAAGATATATCCAAGCGTCCAGACTACATACACGAATGGCTCACTCTTACGTGACCAATGTCAACTGTGGGTGGATGCATTCATAATGAATTACGGTTTCCAAGCTGCAAACTGGAACACAAACAGGCAATGATGCAACAAGTACAAAATAATTACCAATTATATGCGCAATGCGATTTGAAACACATTCATAGGAAAACTTAGGAGGCTATTCTTTGAGAGAAAGGCGGATAATAATCGTCAACCACTTCAGTCTGGGGGTCACGATCCTCAATAACGAGGCAACCGACAGGAGAAAAATCAGTGTAGTCTTCGTAGAAAGGCTGACTTCAAGAATAATGAAATATTTGCAGAACAAAAACACTTTGGTGTCTTGCTAATTTGAAATGTTTTTTTACAAATACCAACCGTCGGCGTCGCTTAGTTTGATTTCTCCATCACTACTCAATTTTTAGGCAATTACTACTTTTAGTCGACATCTTCCCTGTTGAAGTTATATACATGTTACATTCACTGACACATGGCAGAATAACCCAAAAGATCCTTGCTGCTCGATTTTTACCCATAAATATTTAAAAAATATAATTATCTTTATTTGTAATATTTGGAGCAGTAACTTTGCAGTTAGACTTTTTAAACATATGCATAAATAATAACCGGTGACAGAGTTTAACAGAGGCCTGTACTCAAAAGATATGTTCAAATAGTTGATGAAGAAAAACAAAAATAAATAACTTTGTATGTACATACATATATAAGGGGGAACTTTCAATACTAAGTCATCTTTTCAGTTATGAAAATGTGGGAAGACTTTTTTTTAAAACTATAACTTACATAGGACCTTTACACTAATGTAAAATTATTAAACTGAATATTATTTGCAATAATGATAATACAGGCATTGTAAGAGAGAACACAGCCATTAAATTAATTTTTCATGTATCAGAAAAGTGCCTTATTATGAAAAAAATTTGCACATGTTGAATACAGTTTCTTATAATCTTGAAGCCAAGATTACAGAGACAAAACTGTAATAACAAAATGTTAAAAATTAATAGTTATAAACTGTTAAATTTCAGATTATTTCATTTTTTAATGTTTTTTTTATTTTTCATATTCGTATAAATAGGTGTTTTTAATTAATATATTGTATTTACTAACGCTTTTGGCCATCAACTACTGTATGAAAACTAAGTTTTGTATCAAAAACATAATAATTTCTTACGAAATAATATTTTTATCGATCCTAAGAATGTGCATTATTTGTTGGGTTTTAGCTTCACATCGCCGACTCGAGTGGTTGCCGTGCGACGCGAAATCATCGCTGCATCTATTTCTTGAAAAAAAAATGCCGATACAATATATTTTCACACATATTTATCTACAATATGAAATAATGTTGAACAAGATAATGATTCAAATTTCATAAATTAAACGGTTCTACACTGTATCATTTTGTAGCAGTTTAATATTCCGTATATATTTAACACCCTTGACTTTTAATCATAGCAAATTACTATGTAATTATGAAACAAACTGATCACAAAATGGCAAGATGGTGTTTTTAAATCAATCACATTAAACAAAAGCAACAAATGAACCTGACCCAATAATTTTTAATCTAGAACATTGTGGATCGATTTCATATTACATCCACTAAAATTTAAACAGTATAATATTAGGTATGATTAATTAATTTGAATGGCAATACATACACAGATTATGGATACAGTAATATCTGTATAATAAATGGTAATAAAGCCAAATAAAACTCAATAAATTCACACATTTTGACATCTTGTCTCAAATGTAGGGAAATTAACCATGCTGTGTTTATCTCTTTCTATCACCTTTCTCTCTTGCAAGATTTACATAAAAATAATGTAACCCATTGGAAGTATATTAATTATTATTAGTCCCATCTTGAAGATGTATGAAATACGCAAAGAAAACCTCAAATTTCTAACTGGAAAAATGAAAGTTCCCCCTCAATACACAGGGATAAAAATAAAGTTTAATGGTTTTATTAACCTTATTATGAATCTCATTAAAATTTGATGACCTTGAAAAACCTTAAGGATTTTTATTTTTTATAATGTAGATGTCATTTCAATATCCCCACTATGTACTGAAGATGGTGATAGGATTTGAACCTCCAGCCTTTCCAATGCACGAACCAGACAAGAATAAAGAATACATATATATTTCGATTTTTCTTTAAATCTCACCAATCAATAAAAATATATTTTGCAGAAAATAATTAATCACCGTCGATATAATATGAACTTCATATAACTGAGATAGATGTTAATGTTAGAAAATTTTTATCTAGTTAATAAAGTATCATAAATCAGTATGTGCAAAATTGTACATACTCTAAGGATAAACAAACTACATAAAACAAACAACAGATAATGTTCACAACACAGAAAGCAGCTGGTCATATGTTGCATTATGTCATAAACAGTATTATAGCACATGTTGATAGAAAAACATTTAATTTATATCTGACTTTTATATTTATAAAATAACAAATCTTCATTTATACTTCACGAGGAGAGAAATAGTTCAGTAATTCAGCAGAAGGTCGAGGGAAATAAATAATAAAAAATAAAATTACTATAAATAATTTATAACTCAATTTCATAAATTTTACAAAACTTAAATTAACTTAATTAATTAAAAATAAAAATAATAATAATTGTAAAAATAACTAGATTCAAAATAATTAAAACCAGGAACATACAAATATAAAATAATCAATACACAAATGGAATGAACTAAATACATACAAACATTAAAGGATATCATATACCTACACAATGTTACTTGCTACAACTTAAAAGTATATATTTCTTTACAGATTTTAAAGCTATAACCACAAAAATGTGGGTAAACATAATTATTTATATATCTCGACGCCTCAGGGAATACATTTAAGTATGTAATAAAATATTATATTTTCTTGACAAACTGCATATTATGACTGTGTGATGTAAAATATAATTAAGAGTATTTTTCTACATATTGGGCAAGCACTGATTAACCAAACATGTAATATTTCTTCATATTTGAAGCGAGTAATTTTATGATTTCATATTTCTAATAATTCAACTAAAACCGTTTTGTTTTTACCATCGTTCTCCTAAGTCCTGCCTTTCCGCCCGTGACACTTTGCAACATAATTTAAGGATGTTTAAATATTGAAAGGAAATCGAACGCGGTGCAGACTTGAGGGGTGCAACAAAATATTGACAAATAATAAGCTGGTTTTAATAAGATTGGTTTATTTTTGGTCTGAAACTAAATGTGGTTGAATTATAACTAAACCATTAATTTTATTAAATAAGTCATTAAACCTGCGGACCGATGAAATCGTCATACTTTGTGGAAATATGTCACAGCGAATAACAATAGACAAAGAAACGCGGGAGACACTTGGAGAGGCAATCATTCAGCATCAGTTAGAAAATGCTGCTAATGATAATGAAGTTTTAAACTTGTTTGTTAAGTTTTAAGTTGAAAAACAACGAAACTGGAATATGTAAAATACTGCATGTATTTTTGATATGATGATTCGGCAACTTAAATTAAATTGATTTAATAAATGAGTACTGGGGATGTACAACTGCCCTTAACTTATAAAAACAACATCATAAAAATGATAATACATTACTCCATTCAACCAACCTCAGTTTAATAACAAATTTATTATAATAACACCTCCTCATTGAAGCTTACTGAGATTCTGAATATATTAATTGAGTGTTTCACAACACACTTACCGGGACTGACTGTCTCCTATCTTATTGACTGTTATGAGCAAAAAGTTGTTAATGGGTTAATGTAATTTCAGATGAACGGAGCACACAATTGAGTAATTTTTCGCAATTTGTAAAGTATTGATTTAAAATCTTCTCTAACACGTACACAACAACTTTTAAATAGAACTAAAATTCTAATATGATACACACATTTTTGTAAAATATTTTACTAGTTAATATTTATGGGGTATACGAAAATTTTCAACCACACAGAGGTTCACAAGAATCAAAATTGGATTACTTGTAATAAAATAATCAACAAACATGTAAATATTGTTTTAAAAAAAATCAATTACATTATAACATCCAAATCGAAGACATTAATTTATATTGACGAAATTCATTTGCCTGTTAAGATTAGAATCAATAATCCACTTTCAGGTTGTAAAAATAATACCAACTGATTCAAAGGTTCATCATGGCGCTCCCCAGACATAAAAAACATTTTTTATATTTCAAATCTGAAATTTTTCAGTTTAATTCATAATTAGCTGAAAGAAATGTACGAACATCAAAAAACAATTATAAACCAGCATTGATTTATCACTTTCATTTTGTTTATGTTTTTATAATGTTACTGGAAATGTCTTTGACTAGATATTAAATAATTCCTAGTCCTACCCTATTGAACTCTGGTCTTCCGACATTCTTAGATGACCCAATACAGTAAACCCCTTTTAATTAGAAATTCTAAGGACCAAAAAAAATCATTGAGTGAAATTGATTAAATCAATAAATTTGAAATTCATGGAACACATTGCAAAACTTCTAAAAAAATCACAAAACTCTTGAACAATGCAAATTTTGTGATGCATAATTATATATTCCGAGGAAACATCTCGAAAATGCATAACAGATATTATTATATTAAGTATGAGTATCAATTGAAAAATGCAACTCCATACAAGCCGACACAGCCGCATGACTGTGATGATACCACAGCACAGGTAAAAGTAGTGCCACACCAGTGGATCAAGCAAAATGAAAATAATTGAAAATAATCTACAGCTTTATTATTCAGAATTATTTGACTTAAAATATTTATATTTGGTGAGTCTTGGAATTATTTCAAATTAAAAAAATATGAATTATGCAAAATTTAAAATAACATAAAATATAAAAAAAGTGGAAAACAATTATAAATAAAATATGAGTAATTAGCACAAACTGGTTTGAGAACTGCTAGAATAGATCTATTCAACAAATACCAGCGTATGGCGGGGACCGGCATATGTAAAGGAGGTTTCACACGAGCAGCCACAGCACAGGATCGTCAGTTACCACGGAGAATAAAGGAAGCTACACAGGGCAGGTATAGGCAAAAACCTGGGTGCATTATTCATTTTTGTAACTTTTTTATTAAAAATCTTCAAATTATACGATGTAAAAATGTATTAATTTATGGCACAAGGATCTAAAAATAATTTTAAAAAGATATTGAATTTCAAATTAACAGGATTTTACTGAGATTAACTGACATAGTATTGTGTACTAGTATGAAGACTAATTTAAGAGTAATTTTGAAAATATTTTTAATTACATATTTACAAAAATGATAGAAAATGTTGTGTAGAAAATATAAATTATTAGCAATAAGTCAATAATAGTTGTGTATATATTTCTATTAAATTAATATTATACTATTTCAATTTAATTGTTTAAAAACAGTACAAAATGGTGTAGAATATATTTCAGTGAGATATTTATCAATATAAAGTTCTTTGTAAAATCTGCATTGCTTTGTATAAATTAAAAGTAAAATTCTTTTAATTTAAAATAATGTGATAAAAATCCATTATGGAGGTTCACATTAATCGGGTTTCACGATTTTCACGTCCAAAGGCTTCGCTTAGGGGGTGTGCATGTGTGATTTACGCGTCCTCTATCAACTATACTTAATTACTAATTGAACATAAAAAATGGCAGTTTAATAGATTCTTTGGTGAAAAGAGTCCTAAAAAATAATTACTAAAACTTCTTACTAAACAATGTCCACAAATTTTATAAATAAGTATTCTAACCCATTGATAGACAGTGACGTATATTGAAATAATAATTTGTAATTTTAATTGACATTGCAGAATGTTGAGTACAAATGTCACAATTAATTATGTTTTTGCATTTTACAACATTATAAATATTATATTGTTCTGTGTTTCACAATGAATCTCAATATTCTTGCCAACCTATGACAACAGGTTAAATAATAGCATTATGTAGGGATAATATTGTATACGAAAATAATTTCATTAGAACTAATGGCAAATTGCACTAATTTTATAACAAAAAAAATTGCAGATATTTAGATTGCATTTTTATACATACATGTTTTTTTTTATTTCATTTTTCGCATCTCAAGTAAATTTACGGTATTTCATTAAAAATGTACAAACAAACAGCAATTATGTACATATATAAATATTTTAAAAAGTCTCTTAAAAAGCATTTAAGCTTATTTATTAATAAATTTTTCCATATGTTAATTTTTGTTAACTTTCATTAGCAGCGCGCAGGGGTTAATTTTATCTACTAAGGAAACAATATCGAAAGCGGCAAAACTAAGTTTTGAAGATTTACTAAGATTAATAATGTATACATCGTAAGGGATAAATTGACAAGAAGGCTTCTATGTAATGTTTAATATAATATAAAACACAAAATAATGTCATTCCATGCAGAGAGGTGCTAATATCAATTTTAAAATTAATTCAATGATTATTTTTTACAGTTAGAAGCTGCTAATAATCAAATCATATATCAATATAAGATAGGTAAGAATTGGCCATGTAAAAAATAAATAAAAAAATTTGCACAAAACATTTCTTAATATTTTCTTATACAAAATATGACATATTTGTATAATTTTATTTACGATACCAGCAGAGATATGCAATATAAATATTTCTAATAAGTGTTAGCACAACATAAAATGCTTACGTTCCCACTTTAGAAAATACCAAAAGTAATGTTTTATAAGAAATGATTATTAAGAACACTGGGATGAAAATGTTGTTTTTATTCAGTTTTAATCAGTTGTTTCGGTCGTCAAACTATTAACATTGACTGTGACTAGTGATGAAATGTGAGTTATGTATAAAAACAATGGCTTTCAAAAGGCCAGCTAGCAAAAAACCAACTGCTAGGCCGAGCCTAATGGTAAAATAGGTTTATTTCTGTATGGTGGGGTTGCAAAGGGATTATGCATTATGAAGTTCTTAAATATACTCACGCAATAATGGCAGAGGTTTACCAACAGCGGATAAATTGTTTTTCCAACACGATAAAGCTAATCACAAATTCAGATGGAAGGCAATTCCTCACCCGCTATATTCATCTGACCTTTCTTCTTCCGATTACCGCTTGTTCAGATCAATGCAACATTATTTGGATGAATTTTTTTTGAAAATATTGAGCAAGTAATGTTCAGCCTTGACTGAACATACAAATTGTAATAAAAAAGTGGAAGAAGGTTGTCTCAATTGAGGGAGATTATATTATATTACTTTATTTATTACAAATTAAATGTATCAACTAGAAAACATCAACTTAATAGTAAGTTGAAGACAAATTTTCGAACTTATATGCTGCAGCTCTTTCAAATTGACACATCGGCTATTCTGTTCTAATTATCCCGGTAGAAATTAAAATATTTTTTCGATAAATTTATTTTTTCTGTATATCTTTCCAGTTGATTAATTTAATTTGTATTAAAATGCCACAGAACTATGTTCTGAAAAAACTGCAACGTCACAATAATAATGTGTTCTCCATAAAAATATTTTTTATGTTTGAAGTTATATTTAAAAAAAAAAACACATTTTCATCCAGCACCCTTAATATAAAGAGGAAAAATTAACAGATTATACAAACACATTAGACAAATAGGACAGCCAGAGTTTATGATATCCTCGTTTGGAAACTAAAGAAGCGTTCACACCACACATCAAGAAGAATGGCCAGGTATTAATTATTCACGTGTTGATTCAGTTGGTAAAATATACACCAAGCAAATTAATCACTGTATCAAAGTGCATACAATTAAACAACATGAATCTATATTTTAATAAAGATAAATTCAACTGTAGCCAAACATAATTGTTGTGTAGCGACAGTATTTTTCAAACGGCAAAGCAAAAAATAAGATAAAAACATAAACAGTGCTTTAGCAACAAATCAACAAAAAAAAATTAAAGCGAAAATCATCAGATAGACCGACAGCCATTTTGTTACTGCGGAGAATCCATGATCGTCAACACAAGCGCACGACAGTCCACAACAGTCCCAGCGACAGGAGGGGGATAATGGTCTAAGTGGTCCTCACTTGGCGGTTGTGCGGGTTGCTGATGACGTACTCTGTAAGTGTGACGTCAGCCGTACCGCCGCTCTCCAGCGGGATGGGATTCTGTCGGAAGTGCTCCAGCATGTCGTAAATGTTGGGAAACCAGAGGTGCTGCACGCGACACTGGCCCATGTCATTCAGCGTCATGCGAAGATGCTTGGCGCGGCCCTGGAAACAACAGGAGTAATTATTACCTAATTGGAAAAAATATAGTGATTCTTTCTTCAATTATTGCACCGGATTCAAATACAAATAAGTCAAAATATTGTCTCAATGTAGCGCAAAAGTCTTGTCGGAAAATATATACATAAATACAGTAAAACCCCATTACTTCTAAATTTTCATTTTGAATTACCCGGTAACATTGAAATTCAAGGAACAAAAAAATTAATTTAGTGCGATTACCAATTGTAAAAGTGGCAAATATGCAAATGTATCATAAAATTTGTAAAAAAAAAAAAAACAAAACTAATAAGGCGCCTACTTTAGCGAAAAAATATATATTCTCACATATTTAAATAAAAATCTCGAAAATGCATAATTAAACAATATTATTATATTATATTAGTACAAGCAATTAGCACAAACTATCCACGCAGTTAGAGGTGGTTAACTGAAAAAATACATTAATGTCAAAATATGTAGGAAAGGAGAAGCCAGTGGCGATGATACTGCAACACGGATACACCCACCCATGTTGGTATAAGCAAAAAGCTGACAGCTTCAGAATTTTTAAATTATTTGACTTAAAATATTGTTTTATAGCTTGAGGGTCTTGAAATTATTTTGAATCACGAATAAAAAAAATAAAAAAACCTTTATAAATAAGCTGCGCTTAAGTAATTAATTAGCGCAAATTTGTTTGAGAACATGTAGTATTGATCTATTTGACAATTATCAGAGAGCAGCAATAGTGAGAACCGGGACATGTAAAGAGGCTCCACGCACATGGCAGATCTGCACCATATGCATGGACAAAAAACATTATAAGATTGTGATATAAAAAGAATTGATATGCATAAAGGTCTAATAATTATTACAAATTACGAATTACCGGGGTTTTCGAATTGAATCAAAGGAATTCAACAATTTGAGTCTTGAATTAATGGGTTCAAACTAATAAAGGGTTTTACTGTAATAACAATCTTAATTTGAAAATATTTAAGTCTGTTATCAAACAAATGACCAACCTGGAAATTGAAAGTGAGGACAAACTCCCCACGTCTCGTCTCACTCTGCCTGACCAGGTACACGCCGTGGCCTGATGGCCCGCCCAGCAGTACGCTGAGTGCCGCCTCCGACCGAGCCAGCGTCCCGTGGAACCACGGCCAATTGCGCAGCTGAACAGCCAACTCCTCCTCTGCCGTGGTTGCTGAAAGAAAATGGAAATGAATCTAAAATATCTAGTGGCGAAGGAAAGCATATTACAAATTATTTAAATATTTTTGTAACTTTCTAAAATTCATGAAATTACAACACATGGCGAGTATGCCGCACACTTTTTAATGTTCATAATATTTTAAACATTATTTTCCTTTCTAACCTAATCGGGAATAAATGAGCTATGTTTTTTTTTTATTTCATCTTATCGAATTTTGATTAATTATCAAGTTAAACATTTTCTTCTGCGATCTCACGGGACTCGTAAGTTCATGAAACGCAACAACTAACTCTTTAACTGATTCAAAAGCTTGGTGAATAGTGATAACATTTGTTAGTTAAAGCTAAACCTTCATTATATTTAGGTAAATGAGACCATCCCTGCAACAACACTGTACATCGGTTTTGGGCAGATGTGCATTATGAATGCCACAACATTGCATATCTTCTTGGGCAATAAAATAAAAATACTATTAAACACAATTTCTAAGTGAGCTTCCCTGCAACAACACTGTATATCATCCAGATAGCCGACATTCTATCTATTAACATTTGTAAAAAAACGATATACAGTGTTGTTGCACAGTGATTGATAAATATTATTGATATATTAATGTTGAGCAATTTGTTGTTTTGTGCTTGTATAATATATGTGTATATAAAAATGGTATACGTGTATATAATGTACCCAAAATGAATACCTGTTTCACTTGGTTCTTCAGCCATCGCTTCACTACTTAGTTCGAAATTACTATTACTGAACGCGCAGTCCCCCGCTCTCCTCGGCGGCAGCTCCGGTGCAGGTATTCCGTCCGCCGTCGGCGTGCCGCCCGCCCCCTGCGCCGGGGTCTCAGGGCCATGTGGCGTCGCAGCCCCGGGAGGTGAGCCAGCGGGCTGAGGCGTGTTGAGCGGTGCCAACGCTCCGGGCGGAGGCTGCGAGGTGGGCGCACTGCGCATGCAGTACTTGATGGTGGCCAACCAGGAGCGCATGTCCTCGGTGTCGTGAGCCTCAATCACGTACTCCATGTTATTGTCAGCCTGTCAAAGGCATCGGTCATTATTGTGGGATGTATTGTATAACGATTAAGTAACCAAAATAGAAAACTGTCATTTTAAAAAAGACAAGAATTCCCGGTTAATTATAAAAAAAAAAATTACCGGTATAGTCAACAGATAATCCGGGTAATGGTAAATGATGTGCAGCAAGCGGTATCCCTGTTCATAATCAGACATCACAAACACTTGGTGACAAACATTTGGTGACAATGTGGCGGCTACTATATCATTCAGAAAGTGAAATCTTTTCATATTAAGCATATTTAGCAAGAAAATAAATGTGTGAAATCACAAACAATTTTTATAAGGATCAGATATTCCATGTTAAACGTTTTCCAATAAAAAAAATTTTCACTTTTCTTTTATACTTAATACATTTAAAAATTTTTGCTATACCTTAATGTGTACAATACTCCAGTTATAAACATGAGAAATTCTCCTTTAGAACTGAATTATTTATTGCATTGTTTTATTAAAACATTTTTAAAACAATTCCGCTAACTATTGAAAAATTTATTGTTATTTTTTTGAGTAAAATTAAAATATTACCTTGATAATAAATTAAATGCAAATGTATAATTAGGGTTTACCTTATGTGACAATATTTATTTTAAAACAATATTGCTGAGATTTTTGATAGCAAAATAAATGCTTCATTCATCCGCTACATAGTTGTCTATTGTATTACAGCAGATAGTATTTTTCGTATTGTATAAAGTATATACACAAGATGAAATAAATAAATCAGAGATTAAAAATTAAAGAAAAGTATATTAAATTACACTCATCCCTCGATTTACATGGTAGATACGTTCCAAGAAATTCCACATAAATCGAGTCATAATTATACATGACAGACAAAAATGGAAGATAGGTTCCAGAAAATTAAAAACCGCGTAAAACGAATACATACCATAGATGTATGTATATCAACATAAGAGAATTTTTTTTTTTATAAAATATACGTGGGCGTGCGGTGTTGTGAATGAAGTGGGGATAAACCATTGTAGGGGTTATGGTGCAAAAGTGTTTCAACAGGCTTGTGCAGACACATGTTGACAAAAATCGGTTGGAATAGCCATAGTGCACACTCGCCAACACGACAGAATGCGCCACAACACAAAAATGTAATTCCACCTTCACGTCATGTTTGATTTATTTTTTTTATGTTTTTTCTCAACCGCGTACAACATATACTGCGTAAATCAAGGTATGAGTGTAGATTAAATATATGTAAAAATATCTGTATTTAATGACTTTTTGACTTTGATTTTGTGCATTAACATTTGGTACTAAGACAAATAAAACGTGGTGGATTTGTTTGTTTTGGCACAAGTTTGACATAATTTGTCTGTGTTCTCGTTAAGTGGAATATCTTATTTAATGATGATCTTGTTTTCGAAGAAAAAGTGTTTTAGATGTATGCTTAACATGCAGCATTTATTGAAATGTGAAATGAAATGAGGGATATTGAAAAGGCTTCATGAACAAATGGCACTACCGTTTTTAAAGCTGTTATTACTATCTACATAACCCCAGCTCTTAATATAGTGCAAAAATTGATTATCTATATTTCAATTATTATTTATTTTCATGTGTCTGTGAAGATGTTGAATATTATTTCAAGACTAAAGATGATCATGGATGGCCCTGCCACAACTGGACTGTCTTTCGAAGCAATATAAATGGAAGGCCGCATTCTGAATACAAAATGAAGTATTTTATCCCAGCTTGTGAACCAAATAGAAGTGTCCTCCAAATCTGTATATAATTGTGACAATTAAATAATGACATAATTTGAGTCGGAAATCAATTCATGAAAATTCCCATTCATGTTGATAATGACAGCGGGTGACATAATTTAGACGTGACTCATCCACTCATTATTACTTCAGTGGCAAACAAAATTGTTTCAAAATATTCCCCAATAAATATATTTATTGCACCGTTCGAGATAATTTACATGCGATGGTGAACGTTAATATATATAAAATGAGCAACCAGCAAATTTTAAAAACGTTCCTGTTTTACTTATTCATTCATCAGTTACTCCGCATGGAAGAAACTTTGAGAAGATTTATACGACATCGCCACGCTTGAGGTCTTGATCACGATTAGTTTTATGGTCAATCAAAATATATGTAATCAATTATACAAATTAATGAAGTTAGTAATTTGACTAATTTTATAGCCTCGATAATAATAAATAAAATCTGAAGGAATATTTGTACTTTGTACAGTTAACACATTCACTGCATAAAAATCTCGCATGTAATACAGAGTACCTGTAAATTAGCAAATTTATGAACCTCTATAACTTTGTTAAAAATCAAAAGGTATTATCAATTTTGTCACCATATACTAGATTATTCTTTCATTTCCCCAAAACACGTGACGCTCGCAACGTAACCTAAACAGATGATTCGGCATGGATGCAATATTAGTATAGACACGGGAGCAGTGTTCGATGTACAGAGCGTTTTAAGCAATTGATGCACTTGTAGATTTTCTTTGCCATCAAATGATTAATAGAATTTTATTCGGCTTCTGGGTTATTGTCGTGGGTCAAATTTTGTTTCAATTGTCGATGGTTGACATACTCTATACAGGACAAACCTCTCACACTATTGTAAAAAGGGCAAACATAATCATTTAAAATAATGTGCACTGACGGAGCTATTCCCAGAGCAATCACTTGTTTTCCTTTGAGCTAGGAATGCTAGGTAACCTCAACCACGACTAAGAAGAAATACTAAACATCCGGATAATATTTACAGGGATGAAACATACGTAGCACCCAACACTGCAGTCACGGTCATGATTTAGAGTGTTATTTATGTGTGAACAGTTCGACACGGTACTATCAGTTGCTATGTAAATGATATGTCTGAATGATGTCCAAACGGTTTTGTCAGGATATACAGACGACACGATTATAAAACGTGTGGAACAAATTCCCTACAAATTCTAATGATAAATTAAATTACTCTTAAAGTTTCAAAGTATGTTAAACAATGATGACAACACATTTAGAACAAAATAAACACTCAAATAATTAGAAAATATTTAAATAGACACGTGACATCATTGGCCAAGCTCACGAATAGTATTTTAGTTTAATATCACAAATTCACTCATTTTTTTAAAATTCATATTGTGAATTTCGATATCTTACACCAAATTGCAGTTGAAAACTAAATGGATATTTAGTTTATGACTTTCTCCCTTCCATAACTAGTAAATAATGATTTCGTCAAGGTTATTAAAATTCTGTTACAGAATCATCACATGAGAAAAATACATTAGAACATGAATCCATTGCGATCACTTTTGATATGTTTGGATACTCACTGCTCAAACGATGCTGCACATTATCAGGAAATGAAATTGTATGAACTCACCTTTAAAACAAATGTATTCTCATGGTCTGGCATCTCCAGAGCTGTCGTTTCTCTGGCCTCTGTGATGAGAAAACAAAAAACACCGCTTCTCGGTTTAGTAGCCTTGGGAGGCGAATAGAATTCTAACATATAACCGCCCACTGTCTTAACCAAAGCTAACCTACATTTCTCCCACTTGTGGGGCCCGCCCGGTTGTTCCAAGCTTTCGGGAGTTAAATAATTAACTAACCCTTCCTTCCGACATTCGACGACTATTTTAGCTAGCTTTGTTTTGGTTTGACGTCCGGTATGAGCGAATTCAACCTCGTCCGAATTCTGCTTGTGAAAGAGGCCCTTGCCTTTTCTCAAACCTTTGAAAGACAGTCTTCTAAAGAAATGTTTGTGTTGCGTCTTCGGAGAGTCTGTATCTTCAGAGTAATCGCTTTCTTCGTGTCCCGTGTGCGTACCGTTCGGAATCTTGTTTTGCACTTTCATCTTGCAGAAATCTATTTCGAAATGCTCCGAAAAGCAGTCGACAAACTTGCGCATGAAGTCTCTGTAGGACACGCTGTCCCTGGTGGCTTCCGGCATGGTTGTACACATGTACTGCAAGCACGATTTGGCGAAGTCCTGAGCGGCGGCTTTGGCATGACGCTCAGAAAATTCAACCCAGTCAGGTTCGCCGTCAGAAGGACCCGCCATCGCGCGTAATTTACGTATTAACTCCACTTGGAAGCCGTTCGAGACAATTTTACAAGAACCAATACATCGCTCTCAAGGCATTTGGCAATTTTCTATCAGCACAAACACATATTATAGACTTCTTCGTAACCAAAACAACACAGACGTAGAGCCGCCATCAATTTACTATATAAAAAACAAGTTTGTGTTAAAATGTGCATATTTCGTCATAATAAGAGATAGATAAATCGACATATCATGGGTTAAAACGAGACAGCAACACAACTCCTGATATTAAAATTGTGTATACAGTTTGGCCACAACATCCGTGAAAAATAAATAACATTATCATGGGTTAGTAACTTACTCTAGTGGAGAATAGAAAAAAATAATGAAATTTGTTTTTACTACTAAGTGATAGATGGCAATAATAATTTTAAATATACTAAAGTATTTGCTATTAAATTATAGATGACAGTGATTTTTAAAAATATTTTACATGTATTTTTATTTCTAGGAGTCAAGGCAGTAAATGTAACGTTATTTTTATTTTTATTTGTAAATACAAAAATGTTTAATTTTTCACACTACTGTTCTGGAGAATTTCACATGTTATATTGGTCAATGTAACATCTAAGTAGATAATTAAAGCGGAAATTCATCTTTCGAGATTTTTCATTTTACCAGAATATTTTTTGTACAAAATGGTAAAAATGGTAACGAGAAAACAGTATCGAAACTTCTTAACCTAATTTAACATGCAAAATCCTATACATAAATATTTAAAGACAAAATTATCTTCGTATTCTGACAAATGTAATAATTTAAAAAATCTATATCTAAATCTGTCATTTTATAAATCGTTAATTCTTTAATTCTCAAATCAGTAATAAAACGACGTTAAAGTATTTTCCAGAATTTGATACTATGTCATCGATATTATAATAAAATGTTTCAGCTTATGGTACCTACTTACAATTTAAAAGAATTCTTATTTAAAATTAAAAAGCAATTAACAATTAGCGAGCGTTTTAAAATACGATTAAATTTAAAATTATATCAATTTACATTAAATACCCAAAAAATCACCATCAGGATACTAATTTAAAATTAAAAAGGAAAAGACGGAAGTAATGTCTCCGACACTCCATATATCGTGTTAAAATAAAAATTATAAATACGTATTGAAACTATTCATAATTCCTGTGACTAGCAGTTTAATACCCATTCACAATAAACGAGTTGACAATTTGTTCGAAGACCAGATTTAATTACTTTTGTAAGTGCACATTATCTCCGTAATCTTGGCTTCAAGATTATAAGAAAATATATTTCGTATATGCAAGAATTTTCCATACTATGGCAATTTTGTGGCACACGGAGAATGACTTTAATGGTCGCGGTCTTTCTTATAATGCTTGTTTTGTCTTAATTATGACATTCATCCAATAAAATTCAGTTTATTAGTTTTAAATTAGTCTAAAGATCCTATCTATGTAATAGTTTTAAAAAAATCTATTCTAGTATATAACTTCTAATGAATAAATAAATAATAAAAACCCACATTTTCGTAAAAAAAAACGCGAATGAATGAATCAAAAAGCGTTAAATAACAAACATTTATTACGTTTTAACGATTGTTGGAGAAATTTAGAATCATCCAAATTACGAACAATATTATTTGACGTTTAATTTACGAGCACATATGAAGCACGGCGAATCTCGGAGACATGGTGTGTACACGGAGGCTACGAAAGCAGAGAGATATCTCCAAAGCATCTTATGAGAGCAAAATCCGTATCCCAGAGATTGTTTCTAGTCGAAAATCTTCCAAAAATTTAATCCATGAACACGGACTATATTTTAATAATAAATAATAATAATATTCGATAATTTGTAAAGCGCCATTTTCGTAAAAAATTTCACCTCAGGGGCGCTTTACACATTAACTGTTTATAGTCCTACATTATCATTGTTTTTAAAATTTAAAATTGCAACTTTAACTTATGGAAATGATTTTTTGAAAAGCTGCGTTTTAGACTCTTCTTAAACAAAGTCTCTGATGCATTCATTGTTCCTTATGGCGGAGGGCAAAGAGTTCCACGCTTTTGGGCCTGCCACCGCAAATGCCCGTTCGGTCGGTTTTACAACCCTTCCTGCGGCTGAGGGTGACCTGAGAATTTGACGTCTTCCATTCAAATTGTCTGGGATACAAAGCTCTTGAAGATACAGAGGTGCCATGTTATGCGTCGCCTTGTACATCAACCGACACAATTTAAATTCAACTCCTTAAGGAAACCGGTGCCAATGTAAGTGTAAAAGGGATGTTACATGAGGGAATAATGTGATTAGTTATAAAATTTTAAAAATCGTTTCTCACGAAGGCATATTATAAAAACATTATCGATGTAGTCACTGTCGTGTTGTACCCTTACGTCGATTGGAGACCAGACCGTCGCCGTAAAGCGAAACAAGCTTTATCAATATTGCGTGTGCATATAAACACTTAAAACACATTTGCGCTATTACATTAAAACCGCTGAAAATGAACACTTCACTACTGTTAATAATAAGAATGTTAATTTAAAATATCCTATATTTTTTATGGGGGGCCTTTTCCATTTCGTATTGGGACCCAATTTTTGTAGATAGACCACTGCTAACAATCGTATTTCAAAACCATAAACCGTCGCACTTGGCGTGTAGGTTTCTAAACAAATCAGACCATTACAGCCTACCTGAATTTGTGGGTCCCGAAACATTTTCCGGCTCGTATACTATAATGGGTGAACGACCCGTCTCCACGTACGGCGATTAAAAGATTATTTAAAGAAAATGGAGTACGGCGCTAGCGGCAGCGACGCTTACATATTTCCATCAACGGCCCAACAAATTGCAGACGACACGACGGCACAGCGCGAAGCCCTGCAGTGACATCTAGCGATATTTTGTATATCTTTTGTCAGCTATTATTAATATGTATTATATATACTCTAAAATCTACAAGATATAGCGCGCTTCATGTGCACTGTCTTATAATAAATTATTTTTAAGTGAAGAGTAAAATTCATCGAATTGCAGTACTAGACCGTGAAACAAGTTGACACCTTCAAGTATCTAGGAGTAGGTACTGTTTTCAAATGACGCGCGACAGGACAAGGAAATAAATAAAAGGATGGCTGCTTCGATTTAACGTGTACTTAATTTTGCTATTAATATTTAATTGATTGTTATTTAATCTCTGATTTAAAAATAATCATATGTTTAAATATACCAATTTATAAACCTGCCCAAAAGAACCTATATTGTTTTACAAAATAATAAATAAAAATATCCTAAAGAATCAACGTAACACATTTGATAATAATAGGTAAGAAATTAGAAATTCAAATATTTATATTATATTTTATTTATTTATTAAATCTTTCATTTTTTTTTTAAATGATGTAAAATAAGTCTAGAAATATTCCAGTAAATATCACATTTCTAAAATTACAGCCTTTAATAATGATTCAAATGAATGCTTCAATTATAAATTCAATATCTTTTGAATAGATTCATTTAATTTGTATTGAAATTCTCAATAAACAAAAACATGCTTTTATCAAAATTAGGAATGTAAGTTATGCTGAGACCAACATAATTAAAATATTACATATTTTGACCGAAGGTAGGCGGGTATGGGAGATTTTGGTTGTATAGTACAGGTATTTTTAATTATAACAAATTAACAAAGTTAAATTTATAAAATTACATCAAAAATAATCTTGATATGAGATATAAATATTTGAAAAGGGAGAAAGGACATAAATACAATGAAATATATATTTCCTTTATATTTTTTCTTTTTACTTTTATACTTATTAATCTGTTTTATGATTATTATAATTCAGGATTTAATGAATGCAAGTAAAATAACATCGTGATGAATATCTGAATGAATAGTGTTCTACGATCAGTGTATAGCTCAGAAAAAAGGAAGGCAAAGCTCAACAATAAGACGATCAATCAACTTTGGATTCTGACGAAGAGGAAAGGAATGAGATGCCTAAGAAAAGTAGGAATCAGGAACGACATCATTTTGGGATGAATCCGCTGCTGCTAAAGGGGGTGAAGAAGAAGAAGAAGAGAAAAATTCAATACGATAAGATGAAAATGCAGTCCACGGCAGTGACATCTCACTATAGCTTGCACCAGCTCGCTTAAAACCAGTTGATAAAATTGGAAACCTCTATTTGAATCGTTTGTTGTATCGAATATCTATCTGTGTATACAAAATTAAATGTCTGTCGGTTCTCTATACAATACTACTATCTATGATCTGATCGATCTAAAACAATTTTTGCATAGTTGATCTTTAGGACCCCGCGCAAAACATAGGCACCCTCCCCCTTTCCACTGGTCACCCCATCCCCTCCCCGCGATACAAAAGCGTATTACATTAACTGCTATCCGTCTTTTGTTCAGTCACATAGTCCACCCCATAGGACATCTCACTCTCCATCTGACCAAATTTTTCGTACATCATTACTTTTTAGGGCCTGCACAAAACAATGGCCAAAAATAATTTATCACAAAATGTTTTTGACGATATATTATTTTTATTTTTTTATTAAATATTTAAATGGTGACTAGCTTAGCAAGGAGAAATAAATTCGGTAATTTAAGTAACTGTACAACTGATATTCTCTAGTTCGCGTGCCCTGAATTAGGTAGCTAGGTTCTGGCCATGGGCGTCAAACACACGGCCCGAGACTTCATTCACGGTCATGCGTACATGACGCCATGTTGTCATGATCAGTGGCGTAACAACAAAAATGCAGAATGGAAAAAAGGCCCTCTAAATAAATATTTTATATAATGTTACGCACTTGTCTCTTAAGTACGTTTTCAGCGTATACCTCATAATGTGAAGGTCCAAGAAATACTATTTGTAACAATTGCACGTTTATTGCAATACGATACGATTTAGTTAGAAGGTATATCACTAGTAAAAGTCAAACGATAATGTCGATGGACAAGCAGAGAGAGAGCCGCGCCCTGGCGCGCGTCGCCCTTTATAACCCCGCACAAAGCCCCAGAGGTGCGGCATTCACACACACAACTATACAATTCAAAGGACATCACATATACAATGTACTATATTAATACTGCGTGGTTTATCCATAAATAGTTTGAACAAAATTAGTCTCTTGTCTCATATAATATTCACACTTCATAAAAAAATAAGTGTTCAACGGACATTGGCTCATATTGGACTTATCTGTTCAACGGACATTGGCTCATATTGGACTTATCTGTTCAACGGACATTGGCTCATATTGGACTTATCTGTTCAACGGACATTGGCTCATATTGGACTTATCTGTTCAACGGACATTGGCTTATATTGGACTTATCTGTTCAACGGACATTGGCTTATATTGGACTTATCTGTTCAACGGACATTGGCTACCATGTTGGCTATCATTACATTACTTACTGCGGCCCGGAAAACCTCTACAGTTGACCGGCCAAACCATTGTCTCAGTTTCTTCAGCCATGATGTTTTCCTTCTTTATTGTTTTAATTACTTATTTTTTTATTCATCCGAACCATAACATCTCAATCTTACGATATCCACATCTCAAATGCTTCAAGTCGCCTTATCGTTTCTTCGGTAAGTGTCCATGCTTTCATTCCATAAAATGAAATCGAAAACACATAGCATCTGACCATTTTCATTCGTAATCTAAGGTTAAGGACTGCAAAACATATTTTTCATATGGATAAAGGTTGCACAAGCTTGATCAATGCGGCATTTGATTTCAATGGAAGGATCCCATCTTTCATCTATATTTCTTGTTATGGGAAAGGTTTCGCAAAAATCTCAAAGCCAAATGAATTACAAGGCGTCCCCTATTTAACCTGGGCCCGAATGCACAGCATTGACATAGACGTGTTGCCCCCTTTACGGATATTTTCAAATCAATTTTTCTTAGCTTCGAACGTTTACTGGTACGCCAGTTTTGTTAAGATGAAAATTGTAAGCCATTAATGTTCAATGATTATATTTAGAAGAACACATTCTTATTGTGAAGTTGTAATTATTCAGAACAGACGGTCTGTGATGTTTTAAATATGAATTAAATATATTCATTATAAAGATATACATATAAAATCAATTTAATCGAAAAATATTGTTGTTGCGCCGCCGGGATTCGAACCTGGATCTCTTTCCTAACCGGGGAAGGTGCTTTATCCAACTAAGCTACAGCGACAACATTTTTAGCGACAATTTTCGACCCTATATGTTACCTTTTTGATATTAATACATTTAATCGTTCCATCATTTGACAGAGCCATCTACCTTATTTTTACAGAATCTCAAATACCTTTGAGTAAACTGATAGCAGATAGATATTACATTCAGAACCCATATTTCAAATTTGTGTAAAATTGACAGTACGAAATCAATCTCTGTCTTTGCCTCATTACTATTCGATGAAGTTTTCAGTTGTGATTGGTAGTTTTTCCTTTGAAATGGTCACATTTAGCTCTCGGCATCAAACAAGTTTGACGCGCCTGGCCCAAGATGGCCGAGCGCGCGATACGGCGTTGACAGCTTTAACTGCGCCAGCTTCCCGGCGGCCGCGTGTCTCTCACCGGCCCCGGGAACAGTTCCATCGGGTTACTTTGTGCAGCGGAGGGCTCTGCGTCCTGCACCCCGCGGTGAAGGAAATAAAAAACTCCCAAGACCTAAGACAGATCGATTGTCCCCGCCATTGGTAAAATATGTATGCAACCTTCGTATCTATTTAGCGTACGAAACGATGTTTTGAACTTGAACATGCATCATCTCAAAATCAAAAATTAAGCGGAAAGTACGAGTACAAGTACAAGTACAAGTCAATAAATATTAGTCGGTTTAATACACGCTCTGAACATCATCCGACCTGAAAAATATATTGTGTAATAGATAATCTCCAGTGTAATATGTCATCATCAATTATGACCCCCGAATATATTTCACAGTTGAAATTCTTTCAATGTTGTTACATATGGGTACAAGGTGACAATATGGAGTCTTATTTTAAATTGAGAAGCTGACTTCCTCGGTATCATCTATTTCTGAAGCCATCAACACTTGCGTAGTACATCTTTCTAACCATTGATGCGATCTCTTAAGCTTTTTATAATCTTATTTAATCATAAATGTATTTTTTAGGAGAACACATTCTTATTGTGAAGTTGTAATTATTCAGAACAGACGGTCTGTGATATTTTAAATATGAATTAAATTAAATCACAGACCGTCTGTTCTGAATAATTACAACTTCACAATAAGAATGTGTTCTCCTAAATAATAAAGTTGTATCAATGTGTCCAAAAATTTAATAAAAATGTATTGATAATTCTGGCGTCTGCTATCAGTTTACTCAAAGGTATTTGAGATTCTGTAAACATAAGGTAGATGGCTCTGTCAAATGATGGAACGATTAAATGTATTAATATCAAAAAGGTCACATATAGGTTCGAAAATTCTCGCTAAAAATAATGTCGCTGTAGCTTAGTTGGATAAAGCACCTTCCCCGGTTAGGAAAGAGATCCAGGTTCGAATCCCGGTGGCGCAACAACAATATTTTTCGATAGAATTGATTTTATATTTAATTCATATTTATAAATGTATTTGCCTAGATTGACTCGATACGGCTGCACCTTCCACATCTCAGATCGAACCTGCTGGAAATATGTATAAAAATTCATTTCACGAACGCACATTTATGTTTGGTTTACGATGGCTGGGCATGTCTAACATCATAACAGAGATAAAGACTCGTTAATTTATTACGGCATAGAACGAGGCGATGACAGGAGTGCATTTTGCAATTTCCCTTTTCTATCTAATCCTAGCCCTCGAGTTACTCCGCCGCGTACCTGGCGAGTGCTAACACGAACCACATGGCCCTTAACCCTGTTTGTATTCGGCATATTATTCAGGCGCAACCCTTGGCTGCAGCCGCGTGTGCAAAAGATGAGATGAACGGAGGTAATGGGTAGATTCACGAGGCTATACTTCATACAGTTTTTCGTCGAATGTTTAAGTCGTCCTTCAGTATATGGCCCGCCTGATTAAGCCAGGTCCTTCGTAGAAGCCTTCTGTTCCTGTTTCATTCAACACTCTCTTCATTTAGATAAAGAAAAATATCAATAATTGGAAAAAAACTATAATTTATGGTGTAGTCTCCAGTTTTCCTGGCGACCGGGACGATTAACCAAAATATCCACAATCTTAAATAACAACAACCATAAAATGTATTATGGCTGTTGTCAAATAATATAGAACCCCGATTATCCGAGGTAAAGTGGACCATGCGCGTCTCGGATAATCAAAAACTCGAAATATGCCGAGAATTTTTGATTCGATTAAAAATATCTTTATTTGAAATGGGACAAAAATAGTTTACATTTCATTTCTAAAGAGTGTCATAATTTTTTTTTTGGTTTCGTATGTATTAATTTTAAAATTTAATAAACTTTGTATAAATTTCTTTGATTGATTCATTGTCGACCGGTTTGATTAATATTGCTGTATCTTTACAGCAATATCGACAATCTTGACAAGTCAGGATGGATGCACGCTAATTGTTCCTAATAGCTAGCGTGCCCTATAAACAAGTCAGGATGGATGCACGCTAATTGTTCCTAATAGCTAGCGTGCCCTATAAACACCAATGAAAATTAAAATCTGTACACGTCACGCAGATTTTAGTCAATCGGAAATATAACTAACATAATACAATCCATACGTAGTTAAAAAAACGAGCGATAGATGGTATGAAAGTAGAAGTAGGTAAACAAGATACCCTTGAAACACTATTGACGTTAAAACAAGATGGTAGACATATTTGAGTGTGACCATGGATTCAAGAATATTTTAAACATTACAAATAACGCGAACAAGCGCCGATTTAAAGATACTAAAAAATGAACATCAAAGGCAGAAGAAGCCGAGCGAGACTCGGACCATAAACTTCGATGGCTGAGAACCGATGGCAGTTAAATGCTCCTGGCGAACTTCAGCTCTTGGCGAAGCTCCACAAAGTTAGATTGTCGCAGAAAAAGAAGAATACAGTTATTATTACCAACGTAACAAACTTTAAAATGATATTAGAACTGTGCATTAATGGAAAAGATAATGCGAACATAATCGGGCAGAATCAATTTTAAACTTGTGCGGTTCATTAGCGAACGTGTTTACACAAGTACGATGTATGCAAAAACGAATAACATCGAGTTTAAATCAGTAAATGAGAAAGATATTATTTACTCATTTATGTAACCGTGTTATGCATTCTTGCAGATAAACGAATGGCGAGTATATAAGGATCGTTTAAAATGTTTGCTTTCTTTTCTTCGTCGGCAAATTTGAGAGGAAACAATAAAGGCAAATTTAAAAATACATTACAGCGAAGTGATGTGTCGATTTCATTTGAAATACGAATTAAATTGATATGTATCGTTTTAATTTCTGAACTAGAATACTTTTTTACAAAACAAAATTATACTCAAAGTTCACATTTTATTGTTGCAATAATATTGATAATACAGAAAGTCAAACCGTTTTTTCATTGAAGTGACACGTCCAAGAAATGTCCTGATAACAGAGAACTCACTAAAAGGACAGTTTCTGAAGGGCGTACATCGATTTACACTAAATGCGATGTTCGATGAGGTGTTTAAAAGTGAATCTGTATTAATCAATAGTTATCAAAGCAAAGCTACGAAACCATGTATAAATTCTTTCTTCATCCACTATTGGCTGCAGGCCTCCCTCGTAGCTTTCGATGATACTTTTAATGTCGTCAGTCCTGCGCCCCTAATGTCGGTTTTTTTTCTCTTAGATACGTAATATGATGATTTAAAGTAATGTGCAATTTTTAACGAAGGTCGAAATGCTTCGTAAAAAATAGTACAATTTTGTTTACTGTTTCCGAGGTTAGTTTATAGAACTCCATAGTCACACATGTGAAAATAAAGCACTTGCTTTTTTATTCTACTCGTTTAATTTACTTAAGACGCGTTGATTTGCGTAAATTAAACGAGTGGAATCAAAAAAACAAGTGTTTTAATTTCACATATGTAAGCAAACGTTTGCTAATTCAGTCATTTATATTTACATATGAAGGAAACCCCAAACGGTCGCACCCTATCCCGGAATCGTTTTGAGAGTTGTTTGCTCTCGCTTCGATTCCGCTCAACAAAGCAACGCGTGTAATAATCTTAAAAGCTTTTTTTTCATTGACTATTTACTATTTTAAAGTTAGAGGAGTAAGTTAAGTTCCGGCAGTCAGTTTCTAAAACCTTTCTGTCCTTTATATTATTTCTTTTTCTTTTTCCTTATTATATGGCACAATTATTACTTACTTTTTTATACTTTTAAATTTAGCAATATTAACTTTGTGGTTTTGGAATCGTTGGAGATAAATAAAGCGTGTAAAACTAATCAAAAAAATATAAACAACCAACTAAATTTAACTACGAGTCCCATTCTAAATTTTTTTCCTAAAAATTATTAATAATAATATATGTTTTAGTTAGTTATGACATCCTGAAGAAGAAAATGGTATTTTTCGAAACCGGTAGATGCATTTAAACTCAATTAAATTGTTAATAAAACAAAGATAATAAATAAAAATATAAATACTTACTTTTTTTATTACATTCAGTCATTAACATCATAATAGGTTGGCTCCGGTATCATCGTACATGACAACTTTACAAGAGACTCTTCATCATATTAAATTCAAAAGGCAGCCAGAGAGAAGCTACAGAAGTCATGCACCCCCAAAAGGGGAGGATTAAAAGTCACATTTATATGTTGAAGTCGCAGAACTCGGTCACAGTCCGGCAGAAATTCACCCTGTCTAGATCGCAATAAGGTGCGAGGGAGGGCCAGTGGAATGCTCCGTTAGTTCTCCCTAGCCACCATCATCCATCCCAGCAACCCCCAGCGGGAGACCCACATCCCAATAAATTCGCGGAACAGTCCGAGATTCCTTTAATTTCTTAATAGATCAATTCATTTACATAGTGCAATACTTCTTTTTTTCTCAGACTTAACTCGTGGGATGCCTTGCTGAGCGAAACTGAAAAGAGCGGTGGTGCCTTTTGGCGCTCTTGAAAAAAAATCCGATGCGTCTGTTGTCGGCCCGCGGGATTTAACCATTCCAATGTTCGTCGGTTAGATTAGCGACGAGGCTTACCGCCAGGCGAAACAAGCAGTTGTCAGATAATTAATTACTTATTGTGTCTGATTTCATGAATTGTTTGTATTGTCGCGAGGCATAACCGCGGCAGCTCTATCGCGGCCATTACGCATCTAACATGTGCCATTATTGTTTAATGATCCCGATATTGCCCCCGTCCGTGTGCGTCCGCCAAAAGCTCGACAATGTGAGTTTAAGGAACTGCGGGTTCGCCGAGTCACGGTGAGAGTGCATTTTTAATGTTGCATCAAAAATGCGGCCGTAAAACAGCGGCGACGCCGCAGGTGCACCGTGGTCCATTAGTTACATTAGCAGATCAAAAATATTGCACGAAATATTTCCCAAATAACAGGGCAATTACATTTTAGTGAATATGAATATGAAAACGGAAGGAGACAATCTCGGAGATGAAATTTTGTTCTGGAGATAAACTCAGAGATCAGATTGAGATTGTTAGAAAGAGACAAAAACTCAAAGCATTGTACAGAGGTGTACATTGAATCAGAGGTGGATGCCTACTGCATCCCACACAATAAACTACAATTATTATACTTAATAGCAATATAATTGTAGTAAGTTTTTTATATTCATCTCTGTTACGACAAAAACATGTATGTCAATAAAGTGTAATAAATTAATAAAAGTCTGTAGATACGTCGTATACATCGTACGTTCTGATGGCGAGATTTGATACGTGCACACAAACGTTACCTACAACTAGATACATATTCTGAAAGTTAGATATATGTCATTAAACATTAACAAAAGGCGTTAAATTACAAACGTGTATAGCGTTTTAACTGCTACCGGGGACATTAAAAATCACCCAAATGACGAACATGAATGACAACAATGACATTTGACATTTAACGAGCGTGAAGTGAGGCGCGAGTCGGCGAATCTCTGAGACACGGGGAATACGAAAAGAAAGTCGAGAGTTGTCTCCAACGTAGATCGTGTCACTGATTGGTAACTGAGAGTGTTAATAAAATATGTTGTGTGTGTGTGTGTGTATGTGCGTATATATTTTTTAAATTATGTTACAAAGCTCATATTATAGACGTTATTCAGACCTATTCTCAAAATTGCAATATTGAAATGAAGGTGATTGTTACACCAACCCTCAAAAATAGTGTTATATTTGAATGTGAGAGAGGGAGAGAGAGTGAGGGAGTGAGGGAGTGAGGGAGATAAACGTACCATAATCTGTCAAAACTATCTGTCTATTTTTGAGGGTTGGTGTAACAATCACCTTCATTTCAATATTGCAATTTTGAGAATAGGCCTGAATAATTGTTTATCCAATTGACCCGTTGAAAGTAGAAAACGCCCGCTGTGCGCCTCCGCTGTTGGCACATTTAGAATTCTCGTTTGATGTTTGATGTTCGTGTCGAACTTTATGTTCGTGACGAAGTGTTCGGTATTTTTGTGTTGCGCCCGCTACTGCCTCTGCGCTCCCTGGCTCCCTGGCTCCCTGCTCTCTGGCTCCCTGGCTCTCTGGACCGATATAGATCTTTTATGCTTGTTAACTTCTATAATACGATGAAAATTGCAAGCGAAAATAACTTGCAAATGAATTTAACTTATATATACACGTGGGCATCGCTCAAAATAATGTTTTAAAGTCACGCATAGGTAGTGGGATAATGTAGAAACATGGACCGAGAGATAGAAAGAAAGGAACATGCTCGACGCTTTCGAGGTGTGATGTTGGCGTGGCGTGCTGTGTATGATACCATGGACACTGCTAAACAAACAAATGTCTTCCTTCTTCAGGGACTCCGCACTAAAGAAAGGCTTTTTATAAAGAGTATAGAAGAAAAAAATCAAACATGGGTGAAGAGAGAAGGCAAACAGATACCACTGTAGAGGCAGAATATAGGGCCGCGATGCTCAGTCATGAGCACATCACCGAGAGAAAAAGTGAACTACCGATAGATCCATTAGTTACACTGCGACCAGTTGATCTTTGATTTCGTAGTACAGGTCGCTCGGACATAGTTTGAAATAGATTTTTAAAAAATAATTATAAGATATATTTTATTTATTTTCAAATAATTCATTTAAACAACCGGTCAAACCGTCGTTGTTTATGTCAGTCCTAACGAATATACCATGATATCGAAACCGGTCAACGTCAAAACAATCGACGTAGCCTATTATTTGTTTAAATTAATAATTATATTTAACCACAAAGTTAACACTATAAACATTTAAAAAATATATTTTAAAACTTTGTCGTCTGCATTATGATGACCTGGCTGGCGGAGTCTGGTTTGGTCTGGCTATGGTTTGGTGATGGTCTCACGGTAGTCGTCTTTTGGTTATAGAACGCGGCGGACGTTTGTGTGATATATTTGTAAGGAGACAGCTATACCAACAGGTTGCTAATGACGCTAACAGATGGTCCTATTAAGACGTTTAAATAATTTTAAAAAGAAGGCTGATGGGGTTTGTTTGCGTTTTTGCGTTAATTAGTTAGGTTAGGTTGTATTGTCGTTCCATTTTGAATAATAAATTATGTTTTCAATTATTATTTCAAACGGTGTAGCCGATTAGAGATTTCATATATTCGAATATTTTTAGTTTTACTATTCGATATTCGAATAGTTGATGAAGTCGAATAGTTGGAATCTGTATAGCCGATGCTTTCTACTAATTTTATTTAAATACAATAAATTTTTAAAATCTATAAAAACGAACAAATAGTTAGATTTTATTTTATTGTTAATTGACTAGGTATCGAGATGACATTCAAAAACTTTAAACTATTCGATTGGTGTGAACGAACGATTGAGAGACATCACAATCGCCCTCCAGGAGCCGAAGACAACGTGGCTGCGGTGTGTAGTCTCTGGCTGGCCTGCAACTACGGCACGGGAAGTGTTTGTTTGAGAACGCCGAGCACATAAACAAATTGTCTGCGTGTCAGCATTCCCTGTGAAGGGTTCCGAACCTTTGCTGGCATACTGAACTTATAAATCTTTTTTAAAACATTACTAACATACATATACGTATATGGTACAATTGATACATTTACCAGACAGGCACATCCCTGGGCGACACGAATGTAAGGCAACGCCTGAGGGCGGCATTCCACAGAGCGGCAAATTGACTAACTAACTTATCATCACGTCATTTCTCCGTGAATGTGGGCAGAGAAATAGAGCACCACAATCTCCTGATGCACATCACTGTTAAGTTTCCTAATAGGACCGTCTTCCGGTATCTGGTTTATCTGGTTAAGCCACGTTTTCCGTGGACTATTTCTGTTTCCATTATGAGTCTCATTTACATTCACTTCTATTTTTTTCATTTTTTACTCATCTTGTGTGACATTATTTTCACAACATTCAATATGCTTTCTTTCCTTTTTTGTCAGTTCCAGGCTTCACTTCTATACCATCAGTGTTGGCACCAAGATTCCATTAGAACAAATTAATATCTAATTCTTATTTAATTTTTTATTCTATGTTTAAAAGGTTGAAGTCGATGACAGACTTAACATGGTAAAAAAAACGTACGAATTCTATCTGGACTGCAAAATGGATGGATCCAAATAATCATAAAGGTAATCGTCTCCAAAAGAACAATATCAAATATCTCTAGAATGAGAATTGGGCATTGCCAGGTGGCCTCTCATTTGTTCAGATTGAACTTGATAGATTCCCCAATGTGTGTGTGTGTGTGTGGTGCCGAGGATGAAACCCTTGACCATGTTTTTTTGCCTCTCCAACGCGGATCACAGATTTTTTTTACAGTGGTCTCGTCAATGGTAATTTTCAGCTCCCGGTTAACTTGTGTCATCTTCTTTCCCTTAACTCGCCACGTTTAATCCATATAAAAGCAAGTTTTTTGAACGACAAAGGTATTGACTTGTAATATAGTATTTCCTATTCTATAATATTATTATTTAGGAGAACACATTCTTATTGTGAAGTTGTAATTATTCAGAACAGACGGTCTGTGATATTTTAAATATGAATTAAATATATTAATTATAAAGATATACATATAAAATCAATTTTATCGAAAAATATTGTCGTTGCGCCACCGGAATTCGAACCTAGATCTCTTTCCTAACCGGGGAAGGTGCTTTATCCAACTCAGGTAATAAGGAAGATGGCTCTGTCAAATGATGGAACGATTAAATGTATTAATATCAAAAAGGTAACATATAGGGTCGAAAATTGTCGCTAAAAATAATGTCGCTGTAGCTTAGTTGGATAAAGCACCTTCCCCGGTTAGGAAAGAGATCCAGGTTTGAATCCCGGTGGCGCAACAACAATATTTTTCGATAAAATTGATTTTATATGTATATCTTTATAATTAATATATTTAATTCATATTTATAATATTATGTTACTTTTTTCTATAAAACAAAGTTTTTAACTTGATTAATGGCACAATACACTCTTGAAGGGTGGATTACCTATTTGAAAGAAGAAGAAGAAGAAAAGGCCGAAGTGTACGGTGCGCAAATCATTGGTCGGTTATTGAGAGTGTGCGGTAAGACACTCCCCTAACAGGGGGTTCGAGCTTCGTTCTTCTTTTCACTGAAAATTAAGCTATTTAGGGATTTCCATCCTGAAAATTATAAAACGTGGAATCTATTTTTGTAGGCAGGCAGTACCTATATTATGGTATGGAAAAATTGACCTAACTTATGATAAATGCAAATAAGTACATACTAAATGGTATTAAATTATTTTTTGTGGGTACGTAGGTACTATTTTGATTTGCGACGTATATAAGAAAAGTTTATATGAATGTGTTCTGTACAATATTTAAATATTACTTAAATGAGGAGAAAATAGTGAGAAATATACATGACGCAAATGTTGATGGCACCACAAATAGAAGACGTCCGTGGAAGACTTCCGACCAGGTAAAGATGCTCCCGTTAGAAGCTTGCACGGGAAGATGTGTGATTGTAGATGAGGCGAAATTGCGTGTCATGTCAAAAGAGTGTGGCGTTCAAGGAAACGGCGCGATGGTGAGTAACGTCAGTTATTACTTAAAAATAAATCACAGCGCTAAAAGTTTTCACTCGCCCGGGGGCGGTATATTTCCTAGGAACGACCCTGGTGATATACATTCTGACTTTTATTAGAACACACGCACGACCGAATGTGGAAGCACAACACGGAGCGAGTACTCGCTCTGTTGTGTAGGTTGATTTGTTGACAGAAAGAACGTTACGGTGCAGACTCGAGTCCTGCCACTCAGATAAATGTATTTATCTCAAGTTAGATTTAAAAAACAACTACGTTCCCGTTTTGAATGGATGCAAATTTGTATTTATATTATATGTATGTATAACAGAACTCACATTAGGGGGTAGACACCTAATTCACAAATCACAATTCTGAGAATTAAAAACAAAACGCATATTTGCGAGTACACTGACACCTGTATCTATTGTTATACTAAAATAAATGCGGGAATATAAAAAAAATTACATTTATACGTCATTGTTGCCGTAAATACTTCGATAGCTAGTTCTGTGTTTTCTATTGGTAATGTTGAATACAGTAATTCAATCTATGTAAATTCAAATTACACAAACAATGGTTGCCTGTGCTGGTTGACGCCGACGTCGCTCTCCTTAAATCTGCTGGTCAGCCACCGAAAACCTTCTCACAGCCGATAATCCGAAAATATATAATACAAAATATTTTTATTATCACCGCCGTAAAAGTCCGTTCGAACCGCAAAAACTCTCTTTCCAGAAGCAGCTTCGCTTTTGTTTTCTGTTTTTAAATCCACACAAAAAGAACACACATATTCAACAGTTTATACCAGGCCTACCTATCGAAGTATAAAAGCACGTAAACAGTCATATTTCACATGTAAATGAATATGTTTAAATACAAATAAAATAAACTTTGTATCATACGTAATCTTTCATCGTGTGTTTCGGCTGTTGCGTTATCGCCGCAAGTAAACAGTATTTTTTCGGTGTTGCAAATGACATCTTTTTCGGCCTCAGTTACTGAATGTGTATAAAAAAAAAACTGTCTCTTTGATTAACGGCAATGTGCCGATAGGCAGGTAATTATAAAATAAGCCGGTGTAACGCAATATGCTGCGTTATTTAATGCGGTAAAATGACGTGTAGGGGAACGATTGATGCAATCTATTTTTGCAGTGTTTTGTATGAAATTAATTCGGGACTGGAAGAAACGCGGGAAAACGATCGATTCGGGGAATGATCGATCGAGATTCCATTGTAATTATAATGTCCTGTGTAACCTGATGGAAATTCCAAATGGGCAATTTTTACAACTATACCGCCTTGATAAGGTACAACTATACCGCACACATCACGCAAACGACGTCTTTCCATTCTCGAGTTTCGACTAAAAATATAAGTTTTTGGTTAAAATAAGTACTAATACAGTATTCAAAGTTCACAGAAAAAGGTTTGTTCATAAATTACCTATTGATTTCCTCATCCGCAGCGTCGTAGTGAAGAATCACGGCCAATCCTGTTGCCATTTTTATGTTTTGACAGATTATGGTACGTTTATCTCCCTCACTCCCCCTCTCTCTCTCTCTCTCTCTCTCTCTCATTCAAATATAACACGGACGTTAATTTACATACTGTCTATTTTTGAGGGTTGGTGTAACAATCACCTTCATTTCAATATTGCAATTTTGAGAATAGGCCTGACTGTTAATGTTTAATGACACACGCTAACTTTACGAAATAGATTTGTTGTACGGATCTACGACGTTTGTGCGCACGTGTCAAATCTCGCTATCAAACCGAAAGTCGTATACACTAGTTTGAGTTTTTGTCTCTTTCTATCAATCTCGAGCTGATCTCGGAAGGAAACCCCTTCAGATCAAAATCTCAACACTCGAACACGCTATTGAGATTAAATCTCTGAGATTATCTCATTGTGTATCCTTCCGTGGACACGGGCCTTAACTTTACATGACGTCGTACTCGCATGTAGATACATTTTGTAGGAGAGCAAGAAAAAGAAAATAATACCACTAAATTAAATTACTATTTAGTATATTACTCATTATTTAAATTGGCAAGACATGTTGACGTTCGCTATTAACTCTTACTTGTATTCTTCCGACTTGTTCTTCTCGTATTAATGGCGGAGTACATTGGTGTTACGTTAGTTGTGCGTTAGTTGTTTGTCCACTGATTTGAAAATATGAAAGGCTGACAAATGACAACAAAAAATCATTACGATGAGGCGACAATTGTGTCAGGACAGAAGAGTGTGGCGCTTTATCCACTCTGCCTGCCCCCGCGGAGAAACGGTGTGATGGTGATTATGTGCGTAAGTAAGTACGATGTGTAAGTGTTTTAAAAAATTTATTAAAACAAATTCTTTACCTATACATATATAATTTATTTTCCTTAGCCATCCGTGGCACACAGCTCCACAAAACAAAGACGTATTGAGTCGCATGGCAGCAAAAAACA
The DNA here is from genome assembly GCA_031772225.1 of Eubasilissa splendida. NCBI lineage: Eukaryota > Metazoa > Arthropoda > Insecta > Trichoptera > Phryganeidae > Eubasilissa > Eubasilissa splendida. The sequence continues at coordinate 2,604,712 of CM062868.1, forward strand.
AACAATGATGTACTGTCAATTCATTCGTGAATGTGTGCGACATACAAACTAAAATATTTTCATTAATATTTTCAATAAATTAAAGTTATAAATTTAATAATATGGGTCAATTCTTATAGCATACTAATTATGTAAACCAAGGTAATTTCTCTACGAATATAGTAATTAACATTTTGATTTAAAAACGAAGTCGTACAAAATATTTTATATTTTTGGTCTCACTGATCTATAAATAAAAAGGTTTTTTTTTACTAACTAAGTAACAATTACGCCGTTTCCCCGCGGGGGTAGGCAGAGAGGATAGAGCGCCATACTCTTCTGTCCTGACACAATTCTCGCCTCGTCCACATTCATACATCTTCTCATACAAGCTCGCCGATTATTGTGGCTTCTAACAGAACCATCTTCCAATATCTTGTTTACTTGGTCGTGCCAAATCTTTCGCGGACGTCTTCTCTATTTCTGGTGCCATCAACACTTGCGTCATATATCTTTCTTACCATTCTCACCTCATTCATCGGTTCCACATGACCAAACCGCCTAAGTGATCGTTTCTTAGTCTCACTCGCTATACTAAGATCAGCTTTACATTCTTTTTTTATTTCTTCATTCTTTACTCTGTCACGAATGGATCTGCCACATCTCATTTCCACTGCATTCGGTCTACTTTCGTTCCTCTTCTGCCAGCTCCAGGCGTCACTTCCATACAGTGTCGGTACCTTGACTCCATTGTGAACCACTATTCTTGCCTCGGTAGACAAGTTCCCATTAGCTATAATTCCTTTTTTATTTTAAATTTTTAAAAAATTCGTACAAAATAATTACAGTTTTGGGTTGGATTAGTATTTATTAGATGGGAAATAAATGGTATCATTCGTGTAGTAAACTTAGTGAGCGTTCTATTAATATATGATTGATTTATTTTATTACAATACCACACCAAGTTTTTTCGCAAACGAACATCTGGATGTCCTGGTGCCGCGTTATATCCGTCTAACTTGTAGATACCTAACAATGGCTCATAAAATATGATAAAACACTCGATACTAAACTTCCTATTTTCACAGTCTATTCTATTATTTGCACACGTGGTGGCAAAAATCTGAAACAAACGAGCTGTTAATGACGCGAGATGTGCTGTCGTGACTTTTCCTGCAGAGCGTCGCGACACTGGTGGGGGGCCCACACGCGGCGGCCACTCGCCTGAGAAGGTTTGGCGGACTGTGGTGGAATACACACAGATAAACTCAACATCAAAGGCCCTGCTCTGCCTTGTAGTTACATATTTTGTATTCAATTGCATCGCTTTAGGGCGCCACTGACGAGTTCAGTTATGAGAAGATGGCAGCTTGTAATTTTGTTAAATCATATATTATGTGCCAAGCGTTCGACGCTATCAAAAATTTACGTTAATTATAACTTTAAATAGACAGGTTGTTTTCTTTTATTGAGATGCATAATTTAGTGTAGACAGGGGAAAGGTGAGACGTCCGCTGGGATAACATTCGATACTCTATTTTTTCGGGTTCAAATGTTCAGATCGGTCAAAATGTTTAGGATTAAATATATAACAGACAGACAGATGTATGTATAATATTCATATATGGTTAAAATTTCATTATTTTAAATAAAGTCACTTCAGATTTAGGTAGGAAATAATTAATATAAATGAATGCAAAACTGAATTTAGTTAATTATGATTAATAAATATTAATGTCGCTTTAGGTAGTTTGAACATGTGAAACGTATGAGTAAGAAGAGGGGGGTAAAAAATATTTGTATTTATCTCGTGTTTTTTTTAATTTTCAATTTCAATGCCACGAAAAAGGCATTAATTAATTCAAGTATACAATGCAATCTTCAATAATAATTGTTTGTGTTCATGAATGTAGTGTTGGTGGCACTTGAAACAAGGTACGTACGCGAAAGAAATTAAATTATATGCTTAAACAAACTTACGTGGATGAGACAAACGTTGTTTGTCAGGATCAATCATTCCCCTTCCTCGCCCGACTTGCCCAAGTTCCTGCGCGAATGTAAACCTTCCTCGGTTGGTGTAATTTCCGTGAACCGTGTCATTAAGAGTCTCGCTCGTCAGTCGGCACTTAACTATGGCTTCCTTTAGCGAGTAAAGAAAGACGTTCGTTATCCATTAATATGGGACCAAGATTACGTAAGATCACAAAAAAACAATAAGTTTGCTTGTTGCCCGCGACATCCTGCCCGCATTCTGGACTTGAATGACTTAGAAACTGTAAATAAACAAACAGAAAACAGTGATTTCGTATTCAAAGTGCTTCTGGTTTCTGAGTTATCTAAATAATACTAATGGTTTTTTATTTTTTTACGCTATTAAAGAATAACCTTATATATTTACTAGTGACTCGTGGGCACCATGCGGGCAATACATTTTGTTTCAAATAGTATTGTTACTGTACCTATCTTCGGTTAGTAAATCTAGTTTGTAAATTGAAAAAAATTATTTCATTTCAGTTTACAAAAAAAAAATTACATTATAAAAGAGATGCGCATTATATATCTTAGATGTCTGTAGCATTTTATTTTGAATTTATTTATTTGTATACATATGGTACCTACCTATATACATACATAGCAAGTTTACACACATATTTAGAATACAACAGTACGATTACAGGGTGAATACTATGTTCCAGGCCGATTTTGTTTAGCCGCCATTTTAGTTTGGTAAACATTTGTCAATTCATATTTGGTAGTCATAAAGAATAGTTAATTACAATTTATAATGGGGCATCTAATGTATTCAATGTATTGAAGTCATTAAAACATTTTATCCAAATAATCGTTCGACATTTGGAAAAAAATTATCATGAGCGACGAAGCTCATTTCGGCAGGTATTGTTAAAACTAAAAACACCCCTTATGACACTGCAAATTCTCAATCGATACACCAACAATCTTTACACTCACCCAGAGTGTATGGTGCACCATGTGGGCCAGCGTAATCATTGGGCCTTATTTCTTGCAGGATGCAAGAGGCGATGCTGTAAAAACTTCTAGATTGGGCCTGCAACATATGTGATTTCAACGTGTGACCTCACACATAGCCCGAGCTACGCTTGAAATTTGAATTAATGAAACAACATTCGCCTGGAACATATGTAATATTCACCCTGTATAAACGACACTAAAAAAATAAAAGCCACATCTTTTCATCTGTGTGTGATTTTAATGGCCCAAATCGACGGAATTTTTACGAAAATTTCCAAAATCTGAGGCTTTGCAATCACTGCGCTGGCTTCAGTGTTTTCTCCTAACTGGGCTTCAATCTCATCATTCATCAAAGCCTGTCACGAACGGAAGATGATTCTCCAAGTGGAATTTGAAGTGATTGAATATAACGGTATGTTAAAGGTATGTATCCGAGTATATCTGCTGTCCTATTGATTAGGTACTTATACATCTAAAAAATATTTGTAATAATCTCAATCGTCACTTCGAGAGTCATAATCAATTAAGTATGTGATATGTTTATAATATTTATAATCGTATATTATCTTAAGATCGTGCAACCATTAATTTATTTATTTCAAAGGTTGTACACAATATATTTTTTAATCAAATACAATTAGTACCTACTAACATTGTCGTGTGTATTGACTAGAAAAAAATTAAAAATGAAACATGTAACGTTTACGAATATTTTCGAAAAGTGAAAGTAACATTTTCTATCACATCATGGTAACATGAATTAACGTAAATTTTCGCTATTATACAAAAAACTATAATATGAAATAACTATCGATCTAATCTAGGTACTGTTGGTACAACAAACTGAAAAATCAGTGTCTTGGTTTAGCGTAAAAAACACTTATTTAAAAAAAAATGTTTCTTTCCAGTCAAAATCTTCGTCATGTAGATAAACTTCAAAATTAAAATAAACAACAAATAAAAATTACAGTGTTGTAATATAAAAAAAATACTATAATGTCTGTAGTAAAGATATGAAGTTAGAAAATTTGTAGAAATAGTTCTTCATATTGAAAATTTAACCTTAAATTAGCAACGTTAGGGCATTATTCGTATCTGTATTCGCGAATACTCCGCCAAATTATTTGTTTTCGAGAAAATAGGTTTATAATATCCGAAACATCCCTTTACCTACAATTCACGGGAAGGAAGAAAGGAATGAAGGAGATTTTATTTGTTATATACCGATTGCTTGATACGTTTGTATATTGTATGTAGGTACATATAATACCTAAATATAGGATACATATTTTTTTTAAATACAAATGAAATGTATCAATGAAAGAAAGATATAACTACAGATAAAATGTAATAGATCAGCGCACTTCCTCGGATAGGAAGGCTTCCTGGTTCGAGTCCGGGTGGCAACAATAATATGTTTACGATAAATTGATTTTATTTGTATGATATCTTTCTTATTGGTACATTTAATTTGTATTAGAATATCACAGAACTGTGTTCAGAAAAACTGAAACTTCTGTTCTGTGTTCTCCTTAATATATATTTTTTTATGTAGGAACCGTGTAGGTAAAGAAGTTAAACCTATCTATCGGGAGGTGAAAGGATGTACATACTTTCATTAACGAATTATGAATTTCCAAAAAGTGTCAAAAATGAATAAAATATGTGTTCATAGTATGATATATTTTTAGGTATCTTTTGCGTTATACATTTTTCTGAGATTACTCTAGTACTTAGGTAAGTACCTACATACGAATTTTTTTTGTTGGAGGGAGGGCGCAGGCTGAGGTGTTTACACATCAGAATTATAATAGATGTGGATTTTATTTTATTTTAATACAATTTTGTCTATGTATTGTTTAACAGTTTTCAACTGTACTGTTTATATTATTATTTATAGCTACCTACGACTCGGAACTGACCAACGAAAGTATTAATAATAACATTGGATAATATAATATATGTAGTTTCTAAATTCTCTCACATAACATCCCTTTTGCGTGAACTACGCTGTTATGCAAATGATACACAAATTTATTTTTTCTGTAAGCCGGGTGAGATAGAAGTATTAAAAAGGAAAATTGCAAGATGCGTAGTAAAATAGGCTAGTGGATGGCACAAAACAGACTTACATTGAATCCATCCAAAACAGAACTACTTTGAACAGCAACACCTAGAAGGCGAAACTTAATACAGGAATCAATGTCTGCGAATGCTACATCTGCTGTTAAATTGTTGGGCGTGCACATTGATTCAGATCTTACAATGAATACACAAATCAGTAAAAAAATCAGTGCATGCTGCCATCAACTGAGACAGATTAAAAGTATTCGGAGACATCTTCCTCTTGAGGCAGCCCGTCTACTCATAAATGCATTTGTGGTGTCACGTGTGGACTATTGTAACAGCATCTATGCTGGCTTGCCAATATTTCAGCTGAATAGATTACAATCTATTCTAAATGCAGCTGTACGGATAATATATGGAGTTTCCAAATTCTCTCATATAACATCCTTTTTACATCAACTACATTGGCTCCGATTCCCTGAAAGAGTTCAATTTAAATTATGCTGGTTGATGTACAAGGTGACACACAACGTGGTGCCTCTGTGCCATCCCAGACAACTTAAATAGTAGACGTCAAGAGTTGACAAAGGTCTAAGTTCAGTGAATTTGCGGCGGCAGGAACCCTTTGCCCTGCGTCATAAGAAACAGTGCATCAGAGACGTTATTTAAGAAGAGACTAAAAACGCACCTTTTCAATAAATCATTTCCATAAGTTCAAATAACAATTTTAATTTTAAATACAAAAATAGTGTAGACCTGTAAACGGTTTATATGTATAGCACCCTTGAGGTAATTTTTTTTACGAAAATGGCGTAACAAAAATTATCCAATGTTATTATTACTATTAATTTATACAGTGCCATTTATGTTAAAATTTCATTTCCCGTTTGGCCCCACTCTGGTAGGTAGGTACTTATGAATATTCACTCTAGTGTGATGGAAAGTAATTCTTCGTGTGCAACACTCGATGGATATTGAAGACAGGTGTGCCTGAACAATGTAACAATTAAGAAATCAGCGTTTAACAGTTTGGCACTTTGTAAATCAAAACGAATCATTTATCTCTTCAGACACGAAGTGCGTATTCAAACTGCACCAAAGGATAAGTACACCTAAAAAAAAACGTTAAAAACCAGTTTGTTTATTTACATAATAGCGAATTTCGCGGAAGGCAAATGAAATAATTTTCATCTTTGACGCGCAACGAACATTCCTGTCTCCCCAATGGCGCCGACTCTGGTCGGAAAATACAATAGATAGCTGCCGCCGTGCGCATTGTACATACAAGATTTAAATATGTTTAAATCGTAATTCACGTCTGGCCCGCTGGGCGAGCGCCCTCCGCACTGGAAGACCGACAGGCTTTCAGCTCTTTCGGGCCCCGCCCATCGTTTACGTCATGTCTGTGGACAGTGGCGTCGCGGGAAAGATCTAAAAAAATATGACATTACGGACTGGCGTCTTGGCTTGGAATAACAAAGTGCCATCTGACATTTGCATCATTGAGATATTTAGCATTAAAGAATTGAATATTCATATACAATATTCCTTTATGTTTTGATCGCGGTTTGCACATATAAATCGTTTGTGCAATTTTAAAGAGCAATGCTATTATTTGTGCGCTGGGGGAGAAAATAATAAAAAACATTATCATACCAGTATAAGACTACTGGGAGGGGGCCTGGGTTGACCACATTATTAATGAAGATGTATGAAGACGCAAGTCAAGAAAACTAATAACAACTCTCAAGGAAAAATATGATAAAAGGCAGCAGAGGCGTAGGTGGAAATATATTATATTGGCTGTGTAACCTCAGAAAGTAGTTCAATGTCCAAAATGTTGGTGTTCTTATACAAGATAAATCAACATACCGATGGCATATTGTGGTAACACTTGACGTTATATCTTCTGTATAGTATCTTGCTATATTATTATTGAGAAATAAACTTTGCCTTCCTTATAACAATTATAGTTTATTACAATACACTCGGAAGTCGTGGAGATAAGAGAGCGCTTCCCAAAGTTGCGGCAACTTATATCGGCTCATCCACATACACACGCTCACATAACCATCGCTTCCATCGTAGACATACACACATACCTATGCACAACAAGTGACAGATCTCACACACATGAAGAAGTCTTGTTAGAGGGAACATTGCTTAAGTATAGGTATAATATCGTACATTTTATTAGTATTCAAATCAATAGTTATTCTAAAAGTAGAGCTACTAAAATATAACATTGTTTGTTTTCTTATTTCCTAAACTACCTACTAGGAAAATGGACAATAACTCAATTTTAAGGAGAAATTATTCTCAGAATTTTGATACAAAAAAATCAATGACCAAAATATTTAGTGATACCTTGTTCCAAGGTCACCAAATGTTTTATTATTTGCCACGCATTTAAAACCATTTATCAGTGTATAGAAATAAAATATAATAAAAATTATAAATTTTTTTATGACTTTCCTAATGTACTGAAAATGTTAAGAAATACTTAACATCTACCTACACCATTTTTAAAGGAATATGGAGTGGTTCTAAAGTTGATCCTAGCATAGTGAACAAGACAAAAAAGGGTCACTTAGATGTTTGGTATATAGAACAAATGTATAGATAGGAGATAACGGTAAGAAAGGTGTTGGTATCGCATAAATATAAGGTATTGATAGCGCAAATGGGAAAAGACTTGTGTGCCAAGACAGAAAATTGTGTCTCTCTATCCTCTCTGTCTACAAGGAAATGTATAATGATGGGTTAGTTAGTGATTTTGCAGTTCGACATTTTATAAATTAAAATAAAATATCTTTCGCCCCAAACGATTATTAGCAAAGTTATTCTATATTTATTACTTTAAAGAATTCCACTAAGGGAACTGGACGAAAGGTAAACAATTTGTTATTATATTTACGTAAACAGTTTGTTACGTTTCACATTATTACCTACGTTTACTATTTTTAATCAAAGCTAAGCGGTTGAGATTAAATGGCACCGGGGTCCGCCCTTTACAACTTTTAACTCATGTATCAGTTCCTCTCAACAAAGCAAGATGTTACCATGAAAAGTTTGTCTACACCTTTCGACGACCCTATGTGCTATAGTGAAAATTAGTATCTCTGTATAAGGAACTTTTGAATTTCAATTAAGCTTCATAATATATTTTTTATTGCTAGATACAAGAATAATAAAGGAAATGATGATTCTGTTGAAAAATGATCACGACCAAGCAGAATATTACTATTTAATTAATAAATTTAGATGTTATAGGACAATACACTAAAACCTCAACAATCGCGAGCCACCACTGCGCGAGCCCATCGCATCATCGTACATTTTTGTTAAATTTAAACAAATTCTAGCCGCGCTTCTGATGCTTGAAATTAACGGTCGCAGATGTGCCGAGTGTTCCGCGGCCCCGCCCCCCGCCCGACGGACCAATGGCAGCCGGCCGAGAGCCGCGCGGCGCTCGGCCGTCCGGTTGGGCGGGCCGCGCGGCGTCCGCCCGTTCCGCTGGGCGGGCCGCGCGCCGGACGCCTACCGCCTCCGGGGATTATTTCTAACCCGAGCATCGGAGGAATAACAAGAATTTATGGTGTGCGCATCTTTTTTTATTTCTTTATTCTCGGAAACGACTGTTTGCACAATGATAGTGCAAAAATATGCTTTGGATAATTTGCTGAACAACGCGGATATTTTTACGAAACCTAATACTGTATTACGATGACGAAGAATATTATTCGAACTGGAAATAACCCGACAATAATAATGGGATACATATAATTATTTATAAATTAATAAAAATGAAATGTGATATTAAAATAAATTTCTATATTTGGAGCGATTACCACACATTTTCACGTGATAGAATTCACAGCAAAACTTGTTTGATTTAAATGCTACGCGACACGGGCGGACGTAGTTGTGGTGTGCTGCAATAGTATTTATGTTGTCATGCCGATGTTTTAGTTGAACAGTTTACCGTCTGTTCTAAATACGGCGTCACGGAGAACATACGGCACGTCAAATAACATCCCTTTTGCATAAATACATTGGCGCCGGTTCCCTGGCATGTACAAGGCGACACGTAGCATGGCGCCTCTGTATCTTCAGGAGCTGTGCATCCCGGACATCTTGAATGGTAGACGTCTCCGGAAGGGTTATAGAATTGATCGGCCATTGTCATAATACTCGCACTAAGTGCGGTGGCAGGCCCAAAAGCGTGTAGCTCCTTGTCCTCCATAATAAGGAAGATGACAGACTTTATTTAAAAATTAAAATGAAAAATGTTTTCACGTAATCCATAAGTTCACATAATTATTTTACATTTTCATTACTAGTATAGGATTAAACAGGAAATAAGAAATAAATAACAGGATTAAACAGGAAATAAGAAATAAATAACAGGATTAAACAGGAAATAAGAAATAAATAACAGGATAAAATCAGGAAACGCTTTGCTTTGCCTTTGACATTTTTTGTTGTAATGAAATTAAATTAAATTAAACTATAAAACATTAATACAACCGATCTCTTTTATACGGAAATGAAGTTTGGTTTCTCACTTTAGCGCAAGAAAACAGGTTACAGGTCTTCGAGAATCGAGTCGTGTGCAAGATTTACGGCTAAATATGTAATAATCTACCTGAAGAATGGAGGAGATTAAAAAACCTGGAACTTCGGAACGTCCTACATATCTTGGACATGTAGCATGAGCAGATGAGATCCGTAACACCAGGGAAGGGCTCGGAGATATTCCGTGCATATTTTTTGTGGTTACCGTGTTTATAACTAATTTCAAACTATAACCCCGCCCACTGACCAATTAAGAAACAGAGAGGCAACAATACACTGTTACAATTACTCACACTAATACAATTGATCTTTCTACATGAAAAATAGTATAACATAGAGATCCTATATTTAATATGTAGAACCACAAATTCCACAAAAGATATGCTTCCATTAACGACACCGGGTGGCAATGTTGAAATGGCAGTGAGAGAGGCATCTATCTAGACGAGTCGATGAGAACAGTAGGTCTAAAAAGTGACTACTTGGAGACATGTGCCTGCTGCTGGATACAGAGATGATGTAATAATCTTATTTTCTGAAGATTGCTATCATTTTAGTTTTATTATGATTGTGATTACCTTACATTTGTAAACTATTCCTGTAACAAGACAGATTTTTCTATTAAAACAGGCTAGTCCACTATTATATATATAATTTAATCCTGAATAACTAAATAATAAAATAATGTGTGGTGTCAGCTGTCTAGGATATTCCGAAAGAGGCAACAGACCCGGACACAACCCAAGATTGGGGCACAAAACTGAAGCTTAGGTACCTACTTATTTGATTGTGAAAAAAATATAAATTGTCAATTTATTGTCGGAAAAACAAATTGTTAATTCGAAAAATATATATTTTTATTTATTATCTTTGTTTTATTAACCACTTAATTGAGTTTAAATACATCTACCGGTTTCGAAAAATATAATTTTCTTCTTCAGGATGTCATAACTAACTAAAACATATATTATTGTTTCTTTGCCAGAATCTATTTTTAAAAAATCTATTTAAAAAAAATAAAAAAACAATTATTTAGTTGCAAGGATTGTGCTACATTTTATATTGGTAAAACGGGTAGAAATTTTAATATAAGAGTAAGGGAGCATTTGAGATGTTTGAACAATAGTGGGTATTCAGAATTTGCTAATCATTTGATAGAAAATGGTCATGGTTTTGATAAAAAATTAGGAATGTCAATTTTGCATATAAACGGTGTTGGTCACAAATTAAATAATTTGGAATTGTTGGAGATAAATAAAGCGTGTAAAACTAATCAAAAAATTATAAACCAACTAAATTTAACTACGAGCCCCATTCTAAATATTTTTCCTAAAAATTATTCGAGTAAATTTGTATTAAGTAACAATTTGAGTTAGGTACCAAATTTTTTTTTTTTTTAAAACAAAGATAATAAATAAAAATATGAATTTTAACCACAAAGTTAATTAATATTGCTAATTTTAAAAGAAAAATATATAAATTGTCATTTTTTCTTACATCGAAAACGAATGAAATTTTTGTGTTTAGAAGTAGTAATGGTAATGGTAATAGTAATGGTAGTATTGTGACTGTGATTATGTCCGATCGTGACGATGATTGGTATTCGTAATGGCCGGTACACTAGAAAATATACTTACAAAAATTAAATCACAGTTTACAATCACCGTTACAATCGCAGTCACGTAACGGTTTACCATTACTATTTAGAACCGCGAAATGTTTTTCAGATAAATATCAGGAGGTACCTACCTAACCAAATGTGTGCACATTTTTATAACTTTCTAAAATATCAAAGAAAGTACAATGTTAATTACAAAGGTGTCATCGCACCCTAATTATGTTGTATGGCCTAATATATTAACCAATAGTAAATTCCTAATGTCCGTAATGCTTTCTTACGACTATTCAAAAAGGCATATATTTTTGTGTAATTACTGAGATATACCTACCTGTAACGCATTCTTAGTACGATATTTATTATTAATTATTCAAAAAATTGCTATCAATATTGTTATTTAAAGGTGCATGTTTCATAGGGACCCACGCCAAAATTAAAAACTATTTCCGCCCATATTCCTAACAATCTAACAGCGGCGGACGTGCTGTTAGTACTTTGAAATAAGCTGTAGATACTTAATTAAAATTTCTGCTAAATAAATTTCTTTTTTAATTTGTATTAAAATCGATATTAAATACGTATTTCGTAATATTTGTGTCACAATTATTATCATATTTTAAATATCATAATATTCTGTCATTTTTTAGGAGAACACATTCTTATTGTGAAGTTGTAATTATTACAACTTCACAATAAGAATGTGTTCTCCTAAATAATAAAGTTGTATCAATGTGTCCAAAATTTAATAAAAATTAATTGATAATTCTGGCGTCTGCTATCAGTTTACTCAAAGGTATTTGAGATTCTGTAAAAATAAGGTAGTTGGCTCTGTCAAATAATGGAACGATTAAATGTATTAATATCAAAAAGGTAACATATAGGTTCGAAAATTGTCGCTAAAAATATTGTCGCTGTAGCATAGTTGGATAATGCACCTTCCCCGGTTAGGAAAGAGATCCAGGTTCGAATCCCGGTGGCGCAACAACAATATTTTACACCTAATATACTGATTGCACCCGTCTGAAATCTAGATAGTTTCTTCACTTTTTAATGTAACTCTCACTTATTCATTAGATTCCTACTAATAAATACCATATTAATAAATTTGATAAAGTATTGTAACATAGGTAAATTGACACATTAAAGCACACACTTACAGAACAAATTAATGTTTCTAGATTTCTCGATAAATTTTCATCATTAAATTTCCTCAAAGCGATTTCAAATAGACACAATATAGATCAATATAGATTTTAAAAAAATGTCTTACCAGATTCTGGCGAGCAACACAGAGATTCTCCACTTGAGCACAAAACGGCTCACAGGTCATCACCACCCATCCCAAAGCACACTTCAGTTTTCGGCTTTTTTTTCCGGCAGTTTTTCATCTTCTTGAGTCATTAACAGATTCCTTTAAGAAAATAGAAAAATAATCTTAGATACTTAAGTTTATTATACAAACATGTCTGCGGAGGATGGTGACGATAGCGTGTGAAGCGTATATTAGAGGCAGCAGCATAGGACGTTTGCGAAATGACAGTCGCTATGAGACAAGAGTGCATTGCCAGGACAAAAGATTATGGTACAGGTCGATTTTTGGGTCATAGCACTTGAAGAATGTGTTGTGTTTCATAATAAGTCTGTTCTGACACAAGTACTCTTGCTTTTTTTAACTTTATATATGTATATCTTCTCGTGCACGTTCTTAATTCGGTTCTTTGGTTGTTGAAGCTTTTAACAGAGCCATTCTCTAATTTCTGGTTTACCTGATCTTCCAAATCCTCTATCCTGTTGCCTTTAACATTTATCTCATTTGGAATACTTACATACGTAAGCATGACTTATAAATGATTTAATTAAATCACATCCACGATCTAAAATAATCTAGAATAAACTAGATTTATTTATATTTGTTAAAACATTTGTTAAATATTTGTTAAAACTTCAGTAGGCTCTATTTAACCATAAATTTAACGTTATACCTACAGATGAATAGAATCTATAAATTATAAAATGTAAATTATACAACGCTCTGAATACTATTTAGCACACTGGTAACATCGATATTCTTTTTTAATTTTAACTGGAATGTGTTCTAGAAGTAATTGTTTTGAAAATTGATTAATTTTATGATCTTAAGAATTGTTTGAAAATTAATTTTATGTTCTTAATAACTGATTGAAAATGCCATAAAACCAGTAATTAATCGCTTATTTATCTTTGATCAACCATTTACATTAAAATCGCAATAGGCATTTCCAACTAGTATTTACTTAAAACAACTACATCTAAATTATAATTGATCCAAAAATTTTAAAATATTAATCCGATAAGTATTTATGAAATGCATATCTATGACGTGAAAGTGGATATGTATAAAATAGTTATTCTGCAAACCTAATACAACGTATTAATTAAGCAGGTACCAAGAGAGTTATAGGTACACAAAAGCATCATTAAATTATCTGCGAAAACGATTAAAACATTAACAACTATAATATTGATCTATTTTCAGTGATAAATAGAGGAGCGCGAGCAGTCTGCCAAATATAATAAAGGCGAAATATACAAACCGAGTGCAAACGCTTATGGCGATAAGTTGCGATTGATATTCGAGAGCTTATTTAGACATATTTACACTTAGCATTATATTTGCCGAGCGATATTAACACGCACACAGACGCGCGGCCCATGCGAGAACGATATCCAAAAAAAGAACGCGGGGTTAAAATGGCGGGATCTCTTCGCGCCTCTCGTGTTGTCAGAAGCCAGGATTCGCTTGGACCGATGACAGCTCTTGTGCGCTCGCACCCCGCCGTACGCGAGCCCGATGTAACGAGTGAAACCCATCGGCCACCGTATCAAAATAACAAGAATTAAACCATTTAATTTCCGCCACGATCGGCCGACACCGGGTCATCTGTCACATTTTCCGCGCGAAAAATTAATCGGTTCCAATTTTCGCCGAGTTGTCATCCCGCTCCGAGACGTTCGCCGTTCGAATTCGAAACGCTGTATTGTGAATTTTTGGAATCGCCGCGTTAAAGGTTTGAAAATGTGTTCTAATATTGACAGAAGTGTTAATTTATAAGCAGTGTTTTGTCGACAGTTTCTCGTGGTAAAAATAGGGCCGAGCGGACTTTGTTGCATTTGTGGCGAAATCGTGTCGCGAAGTAATGAAGTGTTGATATTATGTTGTGAGGTTATATTGTTTCGTTGATGTAATTATTGTGCTCCAGTGCTGCTAAATAATTACCGAATGACAGTTATAAAGTTGGAGATGTTAGCGTACCGTAGGTCGGACGGAAATCTTTCGTTAATTCGGAGGTGCCAAATTTAATGTGTCCGTTGATTGATTTATATTGGATGCTGTACAGAAAATGAGAGTGCGAATTACATGGAGCTACTTAATATCCGCAATTAATATTTGTAGGCAGAATTAATGTTCCGTTATCAACTAACTCGCGCAATTTGTCACTAATAAAATATTTTAACCTAAATCTGACGAGGTCATTTTAATTAAAACGAAAAAAAATTATTCTGAACCAATAATTGTACTCATTCATTCAATGTAATTTATTAATAATATTGAATCAAATTAGAGATTTTATAATCTCGCTAGCAGTATCGTAAGAAAAACGCTTTTGATAGCTAACCTTTTTAAAATATCTGAAATTGTTTGTGAAAAAAAATATTATACAAAGATCTCCAAAACACATAAATACACAGTGAACAGTAATTAAAAATAACTGCTTAGTAAACATACATCATTTTGTACGTGTTTAAAATTGCTATGTTACCGAGTGATCTCTATGTAATGGTGACGGGTTGATCTTCCAAGGGATCCTCGAATCTCGGACACTGACCTGAACCTTTCCCTTCTGTGTTTGCTCTCGTCATGCAACAGCCGGAGGATTGCTGCTATGGACCGTGGACGTCACCCTACAGCGGTCACGTCACACCGATGAAGCAGATTGAAGGTTTGCTAAAATTTCAATACATATCAATGTGTTTAAAAAATCTAAATTTTATATTGAAGAGAATTGATAAATTTTTTTGGAATGTTTCCGATTTCCCAAATTCGAGTATATCGACTTGAAAATTTTAGACTTTAATCAAAATGTACCTGGATCAACGAATTTTTTATATATTATTATATTTTGATTGATAAAAAATATATTGTAGTTTTTTTCTTACTTGATATAGATATGCAATAAGACAACATGTACAAATATAATAAATTAAAAGTTGCTACAGTAATTAATCTATAAGTGTTTACATTTAATTTTTGTTGTAATCCAATAATGTTAACATTTCTTGAACTTAACATTGCACAACATTTAACACGGCATGCCATTGCATGTATTGCATTCAATGTTGTGAAATACTCGTAGTTTGTTTACTAGTTTTGTCATCTAAGATCAAAAATAAATGTTTATACAACTCTAAAATTGTAATTGCGTAATAATGATTACAAATATAATAAAGTTTGTGAATTGGGTAGTGTGTTTGACTTCAGCATTAAAATTTTCCCACTGCGATAAGTAATGAATTAAATTCAAATTAAATCTTAAATCAAATCAATTCTTTAATTTATCTTTAATTATTTAATTTTATGAATTTCAAAAAAGTCACAGGTACTAACTACTTACATCATAAATATTTGGTTTTTTTTTTAAAGACAATACCGATGTGATGAGAGAATACACATTTTTATTGTTAAGTTGCATTTTTAGAGCATATGTATGAATGTATAAATGTTTAGTTGCTACCGGAATTATATTTTATAGATATATACTTTTTTACCGTATATCTTTCCAGTTGATTAATTTAATTTGCATTAAAGAATTAAAAATTCTCCGGAATTAAAATTATCGGAAAAATTAGATATCAATATTTATTAAAGACAACAATACATAATATATAATTTTTGGTACCACGTATGGAGTAATTCCATATTGATGGCAATTACAAAATATCTAATCTAAAATCAGATTTAATTCTGAAGCCTAAGCCAAGCAAGCATTGCAATGCAGACAATATTTTTCATATTAAGTTCTACCTATCCATAAAATAGCTAAAAAATAAATGTAGGTACATTTTATTATATTGTTTTATGTCGAACTATACTAATAAAGGTTTGCGAGTAAATTTATTAATTTAAACATTATTTACACAAGTTACTCGTATTTTGCCCGACCCATACCGATATTATAATTTTACATTTGATATAAATTTTGCTCCCTCAGAATATTGGATATTTGTCACGGATCACAAATCACAGACAATAATATTTATTGGTCATTTTTTACTCGCAACTCTGTAATCGGCATCGCGCTAGCGTCGCACACCAATAACGTGTGCAGTCCAAACGTCGCACACATAACAACTGTTACTACCACACTATAGACGTCAGCGATGTGCAAAGTTATCCATGTCGCTAGCGTGATATCCAAAATATTACTTACTATGTCAAAAACATTTTCACATTAACAGTTAACAAGTTTTTGAAAATCGTTGTATTAGTAGCCAATTTTCTAATGTTTTTTAATCTCAATTCATTTTTCCGCCACTCTAGTTCCTACCACTTCGCTTTACAAGATTCGTTTTTAAAAGTAAACCTGTACTTGAGCTGCCGCCGGCCGGCCACGTACTTAGTTCTTCAGAACCATGGAATCTTCTAAAAAGCCCTCTTAAACTACATTCTCTAGGTTGTAGACGGAAGCAGTTGTAGGTAAAATCTTTGTTAAAATAAAATAAAATATTAAGATATTCCAGAAAGTTCTATAGTATTCAAACATTTTGTCGATATAAAGTTATTCCATGTGGTAGGTAACTTTGGTGCGATCTATTTTGTTATATTTTCTTCGCACACGTTTCAATGAAATGTCAGATTATATTGTTATAAATTATTTTCGGGTTCACTAATGACCCCCGAGAGATTTAAAAGACTGCAAACATCGACACATCTTTGACGTTCCGGATGACTCCTAAAACTACACCATTTTGTGAAGCACGTTTATTTACTTTGACCCTAAATTCCAATTAATCAAGTCGGAGACTGCTCATAAATTCGTGCGAGTCAAAATAACATATTAATAATAATTTGTCGGCGTTAATTTATTGCAATTTTCTTGAAATAGTACAGTAATATAAATACGAAACTTGCGTAAAATAAAATATAACTTTCTAATTATATTTTTGAAATATTATTATTTGCAATTTATGTAACTTTGTAGAGAGTGATAAATTACGTAGGTATATTTTTACTACGATTCATACAGACATTTGGCTGTAGCGGTGCCTATGAATTATTTTGAAATACAACTAATTATTTTTTAAATAAAATAATGATTGATTTAAATAGACAACTTAAAATGAAGACGTGTTTTATATATTTTTTCACAAGTTACGTTTGTACGTCACGTTTATAGCAAGAAAAGTGTGTTAAATCAATTCTTAAGTAATTCTGATTCCGAATGATTATTAGTTTCAATTTTAGAATGTATATCTGAAAGATAATCCTGTTAGAAGCTTAGCAACCGACGATTGCATTAGAAGATGTGTGAACGTGGATGAGGCGAGAGTTGTGTCAGGACAGAAGAGTGTGGCATTCCATCTTCCCCTGCCTACTCCCGCTGGGAAACGGGTGCAATGGTAAATTAATTAGTTATATAACATTTAACTGATTTTGCTCAGCTGCACTCTAGGACCCTGTGGAAAATATGGTCACCCCACTCCATCCCTACTCACCCTCTCATATTTTGTATACATCTTTACACTCTTCAGGGATTGCACAAAATAATCGCCCCCCCTTCCTCCCGTCATCCCTCCCACCCTCCTAGTATTATTTTAAATTATAATTAAAACAGAATCCCGGGCACGGACTGTTTGCTTTTATTAATTAAATAATAGAAGAATCAGTTGGCAAGATTACAGAATATACGTTCAAAATTTATCAAAAATATATTCGATTGCCATAACGAAAATGGTTAACGCACTTCCTCGGATAGGAAGCGGTCCAGATTCGAATCTCGGTACTAAATATTTTTTCATTAAGAAGAACACGTTCTATTGTGAAGTTGTAATTATTCAGAACATTATTTATCATCATATTCTGTGATCTTTCAAATTAGTACATTTAATTAGTATTTTAAATATTTTTTCGACAAATAGATTTTTTGTGTATATCTTTCTAGTTGATTCATTTAATTTGTATAAAAACAACGATATAAGTACAATACGTACAATATATATGTTTCATAAATTGAGAATCAATATTATTTTGGTAGGTTCAGTACCAAATCATTGTTAGTTTATTATATTCGAGACCATTGCTTCTAAAATAAATTTTGCATTTCTTTTAAACTTCATTCTCTTTCCAAAAGTTAAGTCCATAAATTTGCTAGTTTATAATGTTTTTGGGGAACATCACTGGTAAGAATGGTATGTGAGGCGTTGTATCCTCTCTGCCTCTCCCCAACTTAGTTAAGTAAATAAACAAAATAATTAATAACGCCTCTGCGAAGGAAGACTGAAGACCAGGGAAATGAGTCAATCGAGACCACACAGTGCAAAAACAACAATAATTATCATCGGTGACACGTGGTTTCCGGATGTCTCGAATCGGCGGCAATTTAAAATCACCTCGAAATAATAAATTAGCAAAATTATTGCCGCAATAAATATAAAAATTATGATCAGTCTAGTTTGGGGGCATAAATTACGGCGAATAGGTATTAAAAGTAACAGGGCGACATAAGTTTCCACGGACGTTTACTAACGAATGGGCGGGACATTCATTATGTTGTGTCAAGCAAGATCCACACGGGAGCTGGCAGCACGGAGATGTTCAAACTTTTTTTAAATTTGCCAACTAAAAATTGAGAATGTTTGCCATTCTTCCGAACATTGTCTTTCTCTCCAATCTTTGTGGGTGTTTGCTATTCATGTGTTTTAAGTAAGCGATATCTCTAGGCGTGAGAGACAGCGGTTCGTCTAGTTGCATTTTTTTTTTAAATCTATCGTTTCGTTTTGCGAGATAGGGTTAAGATACGTGTTATGCGGACACAAAATTTGTATTTAATTTTAACATTATTATACAAGCCAACCCGGCAGAACCCACGTTTCAATATCTTCAAAAATAATTTAAAATCCTTAACAATCCTCTTCTTTTGCGTTTAAGTACGGTGTTCTTGTCGGTGCATTCGCCACACGTATTTGACTTGGACACCTTTCAGAAGTCTTAATCATAATTTGGTACGTGAATTTTTTCCTTGTCCTTCCTCTCTGGCTTCTTCAATATTTCCTTCATTATACTTCTGAGGTATGCGTTGTGGCTTATCCATTGGTCTCCGATTTTCTTTGATGTTTATTATGGACCTATTTTCTTTCATAGAACGTCCTCATTTGTAATTCTATCACTCCAGCTTACTCGTGTTATCTTTCTCCAGCCCCACAATTCGAATGCTTCCAACCTATTACCCTCCCTTGACAACATCGAAATAAAATACGCAGATATCCAAACTGCCACAAAGTTGTCATTACGAATTTTGCAAGTAGCAGGTATGTCATAACATTTAGAATTTAAAGTGAGCTAATAAAAGTCAAGGGTCTTCTTGATAAGATATTTTATTATCATTTCCACGGTTCCTTAATCTTAAATACAAGTTCAGCCTATATGTAATATACGTACATAGTAGAGGATTATTTAAATAAAAAAGGTCAGCGCCTTTTATTACACGTATGTATTTGCAATTTGCAGAATACTTGAGTTAGTGATTTATCTTCCACAGACACAGAACGTATCAGTATAATATTTTTTTATCGCTTTATTAAATAGTTAAATAGAAGCCACAATGACTGGCGAGTTGTATGAGAATATGTATGGATGCGGATGAGGCGAGAATTGTTTGTCAGGACAGAAGAGAGTGGCGCTCTATCCTCTCTGCCTACCTTCGCGGGAAAACGGCGTATGTAATTAAGTTATTAAATGGCCCCAATGGCTAAATAACACATTGAAATTATGTTTTGATGAATGATAATTGTATCATTCTTCCTGCTTGGATGCCATGAACTGTAAATGGATCAGAAAGAGGATTAAAGCTAATTTCTGTCGGCAGTCTTCTCATAAAATATGCTCGATTCTACAAATGCGAAAATACACGGTTTAAACAAAAAAATGAGATGCTTTCATTACTATTATGGAATATAAAATGTTGAGAGTCGTCACATCACACTAATACACCCCCAGCATTTGAACGTGGTAGTTCACGACCACCGAGCACACGTGTCATTAGAGCAGCCCATGAGCCTATCCGAACACACATCAATCCAAAGCAGGAGCGCAGAGCGTTCCGGCCCATGAGAGCGTATTATGCGAACATAAATATTTTACCAGAGACCTCCTCTGAACTTGTGGTGTCCTGTTACTATTTAATCGATTCGCTGTTTAGAAAGTACCGGTTGGGTGGTATTTATTTTAAATGTTTATTTTCAAAATCAATCAATCATCCCTTCGAGGACTTGACCTTTACTTTTTTGGAAAGCGTTGTTTTTTAAATTTTGTTGGCATCGCGCCATTTTTCCGCGAGTTTCAGATAAGAAATAATACGTTACATTATTCTATCGTGCTTTGCGAACATTGTATTTATTTTGAATTCGTTATCACTTTTTCGTCTTTTCATTTCTTCTCCATGTCGTCCCTATTTTAATGCGCCATTTAAATTACTAGTTTCGTTCATAAGTAATATATTGCTGTAAGATCTCCAAATCCTACCAGTAATAGATAGGTTTGTGTATGTTTGTATGAGAAATATTGCTCATATATATCAATACAATAGTCATCAGTCAATACAAGACAATGACCATCATCATATATATCAAATGGAATAATTAGACTGTAAATAATAATGCTATGAAACTGAAACAGAAGGTTACTATCATTTGATGACAGCTACTAATCAAGTCCTCGGTTCATGTTTAGCGTATTTTGAGAACTTCACACACATCAACAATGTGATTCGTTGTAAGTTACAAAGATCTTGACACATTTCAAATGTAATAAATCTGCAATAACTTATTGGTAGGTTGTTTATTTATTTATTTTATCACAAACTTTGTACTAATGATACAGGACGCAACATAGAAGCTCTTTTTACTATTTCATCAATTCTAAAGTGCTCATCGATATGCGATAGACAGTTAGTAAATACTGATACGTTGTTTAATACTTTTTTAGATGGGAAAAAGCATTGCCAATTTTACTTAATACTTACTCAACATTAAATTTCGTAAATGAAATCTCCTTTTCTGTCGGTTTCATTATGTACACATCGGTAAACAATGTATCTAATCAATAACATCCGCCAAAAAATAAAATAATCAACCAGTTTTGGTAATCGCTCATATGCCCTCTCACCGTATCCGTTCTCGTATCCCTAGAATGAACTAAAGCCATTTTTAGTTGATGTTCCCGACCATGTTAAGTAGCGGTAGTTGATATTTGTGCATTTTGATTTTTTAACCGATTTTGATACTCGGCCATTCTGTGTTAAACCTAAATTTATATTGTTTGGGTTAAACTTAAGTTTTATTGTTAATACAAATTAAATGTATTAAAAATAAAATAATATTAAAAAGATATTCATATAAAATCAATTTATCGAAAAATATTGTTGTGAATTATATGATACGTGTGCAGCTGCACATGTTTTTTATAATTAATTTTGTAAATGCCCTTAAGGGCGTAAATCAAATATAAATAAATAAATCAAAGTAACCGGGACACCCAGTTGCTCGATATCATAATAACCAATAACCGGTTCCATCGTAGAATGTAAGAAATATCGGTGTCACCGGTCAAAATTTAAAAGAACCGATATTCATCTGGAACTGAACTGTGTCCCAGCAGACCGAAGATATCAACGATAAGTAGGTATGTCATTTATACTGTTCTGATGGCTGGTTGATAGGCCGAGGAGAGAGGGAGAAAAGTCTCAATATTATAAAACGTAACTGATACTTCAATACTAGATTACGTTATATAATATACAATGACAGACCATTCGGTGATAAGATTACAATTAATAACGGCAACAAAAACGAAAAACATTATTTTTTTACATATTATCGGTATCTAAGTGCCTAATTTTGGAAAACCGTCGAAAATACGTGGTTGGAAAAACATAATTACACTAATGGATACCAAAAAAACAATTTTATTATGCTCTTACGTCAGATCAACCAAAAGATAATCATTGTATCGTTTAATCTATGAGTCTAGTCAGACAATTGGGGGATGGTCGCACTGATACATATGCCATGTGTGGTCGACTTCCACACTGCAACGTCAACAAAACTATTAATAAATCAAGACATTGTCTGTAGTAGTAAGTAGTGGATACGGTTTGGACGACAAAAATTCAATCAAAATACAAATTATTGTGGGAACCGGCTTTTTCTACACGCATGTGTGTCTTTAGAATCCGAAGTTTTTGCTTTGCAAACGGCCAATAATAATATTAATGGATGTGTTTAGGAACGTGTCATTTATCAAAGCGTGTTTTCTTTGCAGATTAATTGATGATGAGCATACCATCTTTAAAATAGTTTGGTTTCTTACAAATTCTTAATTTCATGGTAACAAATCATTTATTTATTTTATAATATAAAAGCTTTCGAAAATGTTTTCTTAATTATATATTAAAAAGTCACACTGTCTGGAGACATCGCATCACCAGCTGTGATTATTACAGTGATTATTAGCCAGAGAAAAAATATAGAAATTAAATTTTCGTGAAGTTGATATGTAATGCCTGGTGTCTAGGATGTCCGATGTGTGCATGGAGAGTGTTCTGAGAGATGAATGTTAGTTAGCAAATAGAAAGTGATAGTGTCAGAGAGAGATGAAAGTGTGACTAGATGTGATGTTTGCTTAGGACAAAAGTGAATGATTGTGTATTTGGGAAATATCTTTACTAGGAGCGATAAGGTGGGTAAAGATATCGAAAGGATTGTGACTGCGGAAAATAAGGTAAATTGTGTTCTAAAAGTAATTATCATCTGAAGTAGGACTTGCTGTGCATAATAGAGTTCTGATGATAATCTGGAAATGCGGTATTTTTGTATTTTTGATAAGTTGATTGGCCGACCGAAATATTGTATGTTGTACCACCTGTTAGATGTTTCAATAATAATCGTCGAGTATGCGTAGGGAATTTAGATATATGTACCAGAGTCACATGAGTATGACAGGATAGACAATTTTAGTGTTTTATCGTCTCTCCCTACTCCTGCGGAGAAACGGTATGACTAACTAGTTGTCAAAAATTTATTACGTTTTTTATGGCCTAATGAAAAGTACTAATAAATAATCTTATGTGCTGGTTGGTGCGTCCGAAACTTGTGGATTCGTCTCGTTAACTCCTGATTGTTAACAACCTGGATAACACCAAGGGAATGCTAAGCTAAGTCACTTATATCGGTATTTTAACGAAAAGTGTTTTGTGTACGTATCAGTTAGCAATTTTTTTTTGCTCAGAATTATGGCAGGAAATCTCGAATCATTTTTTATTCCATTAAGAAAATGCAAAAATAGTAAATGAAAATAATATTGAAATCAAAAATGAAAATGATTTATACTTCACTAGGTTATTTGTTAACTTAAAAAGCTTACCGCATACAGCTGATTGGATTGATGTCTAGCCCTAATTATTATTAACTCGACGAGAATTGTAAATCTCTGCTATAGTTCAAAGTTCGAGGAGAATTATCTTACAGCACACGATAATCTGCATCTTTACATAAATCGAAAGTCAAGAATGCATTATCAATGATTATTATTCTCAGGAAAATACAGGGTTCTGTAAAAGCAATCAGACGACCGTCCACTTCATCGCTGTGGCATTCCATTTTCGTGTTTTTTAAAGCGGACTGAACGCGGGCTGTGGGCTTCAAGTGCCCTTCAGGGGGGCCCGGCGGACAAATCCGTCTTTCAAGAGGGCTCCGTGATTTATGCGGACCCGGCACACCACCCCAGAAACGTCGCATTAATACCAGACGAGATGCCCGACATTCCGCGTGGGACGGGTGTCACCGCGCCGACTCAAGAATGCCCCGTTTTGCCTAAATGCGGGGTTGATTGTCATCTATCTATCTACCTAGTCGGCGTGTCCATGGTCTTTTCCGGCTAGCATTTTATGACATATTTATTACGGTGACAACACTGAAAATACCAAGAGCTCTCGCAAACAATATTTTGAAATGACATTTCACAGATAAGCATTTCAACATTAATTATAACCTAAAGGATTTATGTCGCCCCACAATTTTGATATTATCAACATTATCATTATTATCACATGTAGGTAAATCGTTTGCCGAAGCCTTCATGTTTATGAGCACACCCGCAGGTAAATTGCCAAATTACGATCCGTCCGAAAAATTATATTCTACGGTTGTCATCTGTCATTATTCGAACGCTATGTTTTATTTTGTGATTATGTCGATAATTTTTTATATTTCTGTTATCTGGGATGAGGTAGTGAAGTCACTGGATAGCGCTAGTCAGCTGTCGTGAAGCACATTATTCATTTTATTCATCGAGTAACGCTAATTAGAACATAGGTGATGTAACAGTGTATTTTTTGTTAATAATTAAAGATGGTACTGAAAACATACGATGTGAGTGTTGATGACATCAGAAATAGAGGAGCCAGCCCGATCGGATGAGCCAGATATTAGAAGATAATCATGCCCTAATAATCGAGAAGCTGTCGTGAGAAAATATGTGAATGTGTATAAAGGGAAATTTACTCATAAATTCTAAAAACAAAGATGATAAATTTAACAATTCTGGTGTCTATAAACTTAGTTGCAAGGATTGTGCTGCATTTTATATTGGTAAAACGGGTCGAAATTTTAATATAAGAGTAAAGGAGCATTTGAGGTGTTTGAACAATAGTGGGTTTTCAGAATTTTCTAATCATTTGATAGAAAATGATCATGGTTTTGATAAAAAATTGGGATTGTCAATTTTGCATATAAACGGTGTTGGTAATCAATTAAATAATTTGGAATCGTTGGAGATAAATAAAGCGTGTAAAACTAATCAAAAAAATTATAAACAACTACCACAAGTCCCATTCTAAAAATTTTTCCTAAAAATTATTCGAGTAATTTTGTATCAAGTAACAATTTGAGTTAGATACTAAATTAATTTTATAATTTATTTTTTTATTTTTTTAAATGGACTCTGTAAAAGAAACAATAACATATGTTTTCGATTAGTATTGACATCCTGAAGAAGAAAATGATATTTTTCGAAACCGGTCGATGTATAATAAGTGGTTAATAAACAAAGTTAACAAATAAAAATAATGAATTTTAACTGCAAAGTTAATTAATGAATTGCAATTTTGCCAATTTTAAAAGTGAAGGGAGAATCGTTTATCAAAGCAGAAGATCATGGCGTTCTGTCCTTCCTGCCTACGGCGAGGTTAGCGAATAAACATTGTGATATTATATCTATGAATAAGAAATAAGTATTTCCTGACTCAATAGTATTTAGAGCCTGTTTTTTTATTACTCTTCTGCTGACATATAATTGCGCCAATCAGACGAAACTCTGCTCGTAATGCTCCTCCACTAGACCGGGTCCCGGGTCGCCCTCACAGCTGACTCCGGTGTCTCTCCAGCTGGATGCAATGCATCTATCCACCGATTCCAGGTCTTTTTCTATCTAGGCTGTCTGACGTTCTGACGCATAATAATTGGAACAATCTTTTGTTTACGGCTATAGGCTCGGTGCGGTTGGATTTGTTGTAGGATCTGTGCATCGGTGGGTCGCGTAGCTTGACATCGCACTCTTCGTCATAACGATTATTATTTTTATTCTTTCAGTTTCGCATCCACCCGAATTTGTGATAGCCCATCCGAGACACGCACCTATTTTCAGATCATGTTGAAGATTAATTAGGCAATGTATTTGGTAATATTTGAACTCCTCCTACGTAAAGTATCGTAAGTAAAAAATTACATTTTTAATCATTCTAGTATTTCGCATGGATTTGATTCTTATTAACGTGGTAGATTTAAAAAATGTATTCTATGATGTAAACGTGATATTAAAAAAATTACAGTTATTTAAAAACGTATCAAATACTGCAAAATACTACTACTAGAATGTATATTTATTTATATATATTTTTATGATTTGAAACTAGAACCATGAAGTGCAAATAACATAACCTTAATTAATTAATTGACTAGTTGAACCTCTATGCACTGGAGAATAGAGTGATTTCTAGGATGTCTATATATATATATCATGTAAATACTAAATTCTTAATCAATTTAATAAAATATATTTTTTTAAATATTGTACAAGATGCGAAAAAACTTTGATGAAGATAAAATTTTGCAAAAAAATTGGCTTAGTGATGACCGTAATAAATAAAGATAATAAGAAATGGCCACCGACAATTGAGTATGCAGAGCGAGTAGGTAGGTACTCATGCCAAATCAAATCGAGCGCGACCACGTGATGTCACATACAGGCATCTGAAACGACCATTCAGATAAATTAACATCTTTAAATATTTAGGTAGGTGTAGGTGTTTAAAGTATTTAAAGCTAGCATTCTGCCGTATCTCCTCGGGGGTAGGCAGATAAAATACAACGCCACACTCTTTTGTCCTGACACAACTTTCGTCTCAACCACGTGCATGCACATCGATTGTGAAGACTTCTCATGGCCCGTGTTCGTGTGAGATTGTGGATTTTTTTTTCTTGGAAAAATATTACAAAAATGAAATAATTTTTACTGCATCTTGAAATATGGCCAGGTTCCTGATATTCAAAGTTGCGTGTTTTAAAAACTATCGGTTTACACCGCACGAGAGATGTGACGTCACATCTTCCGAGTCGACAAGTCGGCACTCGACACTAATAATATTAGTACTGCTCGGTACGTACGAGAGATGTGACGTCACACGGTGGATATGAGTTATCCGAGTGTTTTTAAACAAGCCCAACTTTGGACGCCAATATCTCCGAAAGTATTGCACGTTTATTATAAGACAGAAAAAATTTAAAAAGTATGTTAATCTGGATTTTTTTTTTTGAACATACTACAAATGCTCATTACTGACATGCTCCACTACCTCATTGAAAAATCTTACCTCGCTTTACGGCGATGATCTGGTCCCCAACTGGCGTAATAGTACATTTACATCGATAATGTTTTAATGTGTTTTTGTAATCTGTCTTCGTGAGAAACGATTTTTAAAATTGAATAATTATAATACACATTTTGCTGTTGTAAAATTATTTGTCCTTATTGGCGTGGGAAAAATTTTGGGCTTCTATCTAGATCCCAATGCATTGTATATTGATTGGATTGGGGTACCTAGTTACGCCGCTGGGTGTGAGTTGTAATGGGTCGTGTCCACGGAATGCATTTTTACGAGATTTTCATCTCGAAACAATCGCTGAGATTCTTTGGAGACAACTCTCGACTTTAGTAGTCCACCGTGTACACCGAATCTTATGATTCGGGCACCACCATTAGCCTCGCATATCACTTCACGCGTATTGTACGTCAGACGTCAACTGTTAATACATTAACCGTTGAGGTAACGTTCGTCTGTTGGATTTAATTTGAATCATCTCTGCAACAATTAAAACAGAAAATTGTTTGTCTAACTTTACTCTTGCAGAAGTGGATTTGTCACATATTCGCCTAGTGACTTAATTTTCATTGCGCTCAGTCCTTCTCTCGCTTACTATTTTGCCAGCTCCGTGCTTCACTTCAATACATCAATTTTTAGTACATTTAAAAAATATATTTAACGCAAACTTTACGTTGTAATTATTCATTTTAACATTTAATTATTTATTAACTTTGTTTTAAACCACTTTTAAGAGTTAATTATTAATCATATAAACTTAATCATCGTGAGCAATTTAAGTTAGGCTCTAGAATTATTATTTTATAATTTTTTTAAATAGAACTCACACAGACTAGTAATTGAATAGACATGATATGAAGTGTATATATAGGAGAAGGGGTTGGAATGTTATTTGCGGAACGAGTGGCATTCTACACATTTAAAATAGTACAGAACTGTGTTCTGAAAAACTGTAATTTCACAATAATAATGTGTTCTCACAGACCACCAAATAAATAGACTTGAACTAACGCAAATTCCTTGTTTTCATTTTGGACAAGGAATATACAGAAAAATTAATTTATCGAAAAAATATTATGGTCGCTATCAGGCTTCGTATCAGGATCTTTTCGTATCCGGGGAAGTGCGGTTACCATTACATCACATCAACCGTGTAATTTGAATACAAATTTTCGAACTTATATGCTGCAGCTTTTTTAAATTTATAGTTTTACTTTTAAAGGTGATAGCTTTTTACAAATTTAAACAATTTGACATATGGTTTTAGTTAGTTTTTTAGATTTATTGATGAAGGGAAATGTATTTTCCGAAATCGATTAGTGTATAATTAACAAATAAAAGTTAATAAATAATTAAATGTGAATAAATTTCTTCTAAAAAGTTGACCTTTACGCGCTGCGGTATTATTTTTAACCACATACCTAAATAACACCACAAATATGTAATCAATGTTGTACACCCATACACTTTTATTTTGCCGGTGGGCCCCACTTCGCTTAGTATTCGTGTGCAGCGCGGTTTTGTGCTATCCCAGTCACCCGAAGATTCATCTCCCGGGTGGGTGTGACTGTGTTTATTTCGTGATATTGATATTGATGATATTTTAATTGGCCATTATTCACGGGCCATGCCGAGCTGTGATTCTGCTTCTCTTAACGTTGTACGATTGTTTATTCCTCGGTGGCCATTAGCCGGCGACCGCACTTTATTAAATCTGACTAACTTACCGTCGGGGTAGACAGAGAGGATAGAGCGCCACACTCTTCTGTCCTGACACACAATTCTCGCCCAATCCACATTTATACATCTTCTCGTGCAAGGTTGTCGATTATTGAGGCTTCTATTGGGATCATCTTCCAGTGTCTGGTTAACCTGGTCGTGCCATGTCTTCCGTCGTCTATTTCTAGTGCCATAAACACTTGCGTCATATATCTTTCTTACTATTCTCTCCTCATTCATCCGTTCCATATGACCAAATCAACTAAATGATTATTTTTTAATGCTATTCACTATGCTAAGATCAGCTTACACATTCTCTCCTAATTTCTTCATTTTGTACCTACTGCGTAAATGGATTTAACACATATAAGCTTAAATCATCTCATTTCCACTGCATTCAGTTCACTTTCGATACTCTTCTGCCAGCTCCAGGCCTCACTTCTATACATCTGTGTCGGTACCAGAACTTCATTGTGTACCGCCAGTCGTACCTCGGTTGACAAGTTATCATTTAGATCTATCTTTATCTTTACATTCAAAAAGCCGTTCACTTTATTATATTATATAAAATATATTGTTAAAAGTATATTAAATAATACAAATGCATCAATTAGAAAGATATGCATAAAGCTAAACTCAATTTACCGATTTTTGATGTAACTGCAACATATAAGTTCGAATTGTAATTGGATAACACATTTCTCCAGATAGGGAAAGATTTCCTGTTCAAATTCAAATCCCGGTGGCAGCTAAAACATTTAATTTGTATTAAATATCACAGAACTATGTTCTGACAAAAATACAACTTCACTAATAGTAGTTCTCTTTAAAATTCTATATTATACGTTTCCTTTGACATATATCTATAATACGGATTCATTTTGTTTATTATTTGTTTGTTAATTCGGATTAGCCGTACTTTATCTGCGCCCCACGTGGGTTACGTAAATTTCGAAAATTAAGGTAAAAATTATAAATAAACTTAGCATAAAATATGTTTTCCGCGCTATTTCGAAACCGCTTTACTCGTAATCGCGTTAGTGCAGTTCATTGTTTATTGTGATCTCGTTACCGGGTAGGATCTCAAGATGAAGCCGCCGCGATGTTTACTCTAAACACTTCTGTCTTGTTTCGGTGTCAGTTGACTCAAAAGTGTCAACGTCAAACTGTCAAAAGTGACGGCGCCTTGAAGCTTGCGCATCAGGGTTGCCTATGCCAATTACTTTGAGAAATAAACCAATAACTATTCAATTTATGTCCATCTTTCTAGTTGGATTCTCGTGATTGAGAATCGCGATCTTTATAAACTCCCGCCATCTTGACCATACCTCGCGAGCAAATGGTTGAGTGTATGCCACAGATGTGTAGTTCCTGCAGAGTGGAGACACTTATGTGTTAGTGTGCGCGGGCACACGATTTGGCATCATTGCGCACACAAAATATAGCGCGCGCACAAATTTTAACAAGACTTCTTCGCGTGCCACCTTCTATTGTATTAGTCTTTATTGACATACATGATTTTGTTGTAACACAGATGAATATATTATAATATAACATGATACACATAAGATACAATTATATTTATGTTTATTATATTGGATGGAGTAGATTTCACCTCTGATGTATGCAGCATTGACCTGGCTACTTTGCTAGGCTGCCATCTGTGTTTAAGTAGTTAGTTTAACATAGACAGTATGTTGATTCATCATGTATGAAATCACCAACGTTTTGAACATTGAACTACTTTTTGAGGTTATGCACCCAAGATAACCTTCATCTACCTATGCCTCTGCTACCTTCTATCTTCCCCTGCGCACTGAATTTATAAAATCTATTTGCGAAGAATGTGTCCGAAGTAGGTAGATTTCCTTGATAGTTTGTATTAGTTTTCTTGACTTACTAGTAATGTAGTCAGCCCAGTCCCCGACCAAGCTTATACTGGTATAGTAACGTTTTTTTTATTATGTCCCCCAGCGCAAAAATAATAACTTAATTTAATTTTAGATGTACCGCGGAATTTTCGCATCTTATCAAGTCTGGACACAGAACAATGAAAAATTACTTTATAATATCCGAGATCTGCGATTTTCACGATGTAATATGTTTGTATTGGTGCGTGCTGTTAGAAATCTTTACGAATTTATTTTTAAATCTTCTCATAAACCTCAAATAAGCCTGCCTTATTCGCCACAAGGGTGTAGAAAAACGTAAACTTCTATATAACTTGAATATATGGATTGTGCTTTAGTATATTTTAATTTTATTTATTTAGACACACATACATATATAATAACATATGAGCATTGTACAGCTAAAAAAAAAACCAGTTAGTTACCTATATTTTACACCGATTTTAAAAGGCATTGCCCAACTAGGCAATCCTGTTTTAGGGAAAATTGGCAAACAAACTACATTTCACTAAACCAACACAATAGAAAACGAAACACACACGGCAAGTAAACGTGAAAATATATAAAATGAGAGGAAAAAATACCAATGTGCAATACAATATGTAAAAGAATGTAACAAGGTAAAGCAAAATATGCAAGATCAAATGTATAATGCAGTCAGTATAAGAATGCAGTTATAAGAATTATTTCATAATATAAAACAGTTGATTGTCAGTATCTGCTCTACCTAATATCAACAACCAATTCCTTTTAAAAGTTTTAATTGTGAATTTAAAAACTAACGGCGTGATGGAAAGTTAGTTTCACCGCTGGGTTAGGTAGAGAGGATAGAGCGCCACACTTTTCTGTCCTGACACAATTTTCGCCACATTCATATATCTTCTCATACAAGCTCGCCGATTATTGAGGCTTCTAACAGGACCATCCTCTAGCATCTGGTTTACCTGATCATTCCAAGTCTTCCGTGGACGTCCTCTACTTCTGGTGCCATCAATGCTTAAGTCATATTACCATTCTCTCCTCATTCCATATGACCAAACCACCTAAGTGATCCTTTCTTAATCTTACTCACTATACTAAGAACAGCTTTGCATTCTTTCCTTATTTCTTTATTCTTTACTCCATCATAAATAGATCTGGCGCGTATGCCCTCATTTCCACTGCATTCAGTGAGAAATATAATCAATTTAAAACGTTTAGTAGGTAATTACGACATGTACCAACCTATCGCAATAATAACGGATTTTTTTAATATATATCTTCAATGGTATAATATATCATTCTTCAAAGAATAGTGAGTTATTTTTTGCACCACTTTATCATATTCTTTTAACTAATGATTTTACAGGGAGATTTGATTTTTATTTTTGGTGCAGGAGTCTGTCATTTTGGGAAGCCCCGTGTTATAAGAGGGCTCTCAATAATAATACAACACAACTTCAATAATGACAGATATGGAGCCTAGAGCCCTCTAGCCAACCCGACAAAGATCGATAAGTGAGCAGAGCCTCGTATGCCCGGCGGCGGCCAAAAATTTAGGACTAAAATACCGTTTCTAGGCTTCATTTTTTACTCTCTCTGTTGCTCTTAGTTTCACTTTCCTTTTCACTACTTGCGCGACTATAAATCCGCCACTGAGTATGTTTCTTCACAGAATAGAACCGCACACTTTTCTCATGCTTACTTCTGTCCCGACACACAGTTCTCGCCTTATCCACATTCATACGTCTTCTCATACAAGCTCGCCGATTATTGAGGCTTTTAACAGGATCATCCCCCAGTATCTGATTTACCTGGTCGTGCCGAGTCTTCCGCGAACGTCTTCTACTTCCGGTGCCGATAAATATAAGATATTCAATCAACAACATTCTTCCTTTCAAGACGCAAAATGAAGTGAATAGGTATTTATAAAAAAATATTATTTGCTGTTTTGTTAAGTTTATAATAATTACCGTAATGGCTCCAGAAACAAATAGCGACTTTGCCAATATATGTTTTTATTTAACCTTTACCGGCCGCACGCGATACATTACGAGGTTGAGGTTTCACCCGAGTGGCAGCCCTGACCACGTGTGCCCCGTCTGCTCTCCGGGCGCCGCCGGTTCTTCTCGATATGATATTACACCGCGGTATAATTAGCCGAGGAATCGTCACGCGCCCGCGCCGGCTCTTTATCCAGCTTGGATGTGGAATGCGTCCACGACCCCCGACGGCAGAGTGGTGGAGACTTCCACCACCAGGCTCTCTCTCTTTCTCTCGGTCAATGTCCTCATAACTGAGCATCGCAATCTTCTGTTACGCTTCCACATTGTGACCTGCTCGCCCCCACTCTCGGTTCCGCGACAAAAGCTCCGCGGACTTTTGACCCGACGACAATACGTCTACGACAAAACATCCTGCCGACTAAAGCTCCAGCCGACCATTGATCCATGCGATATTAAATCGAACGACACAAATAAATAAATAGATAAAAATATACATAGATTTAATGTATTTAATTTTATGGTGTAAGTTTTATTTAGAACAGTTAATTTAAAATAATAAATATACGCGAAAATAGCATCAATTAACGAAATATATATAACTATAATGCATATAAATTATGCTAAAAAAATATTCAATGAAGGTAGCTAATGAATTATGGAAGATTTATTAACAAACCAAAAATGACTATTTTTATAATTAAAATTGTTCGTTTTATATTAATTTGTTATGTTTACCTTCATATTTAATTAACTGTGTAAAAAAATTGTTATGTGAAGTACCTAAAATATTTTATAATATAAAATAATACCGGGTTTAAAAAACGAATTGGAATGCATCCATTCAAGTCCACTTCAAATACATACTTGCGGTGTTTCGCAACACGTCTGTTCACGCGAAGATGTGTTCGTTGCATATAGTTTGTATACGTTTGGGGAATATTTTTGCGGAAAAATACACGCGCATTATTATTTGTCATTTCCAAATTCATCCGCTAGATGGTTCTGGCTAACGCATTAACATGAGAACTTTTAATTAATACGAAACTTAATACATAATATTATGTAAGTATATCAAATTAAATTAAATTTAGATTAATTTCACAGAAATTATAGTTATGCGTAGCTTTTCTTGATTACATAGGGTGCACGCCCCTGGTTTTAGGTATCTATACTTCTAGGTGACGTTTGTGACGAGTCTTCTTTTTCTTCTTGTGCCCTATCCGTTCAACGGACGTTGGCTATCATCACTTTCTTCACTGCGGCCTGCAAAAGTTCTACCATTGCCTCGGGTTCTTCAGCCATCTTGTTCTCCTTCTTTCGGGGTCCCGACTACCTGCAGTCTTTCCCTGCATTATGAGGTGTTGCACCTGCAAGATCTGGATGTTTCATCACATGTCCGAGATATTGAAGTGTTCGGATTTTTATTGTTTTAAATACTTACTTTTCTTTATTCATCCGAACCATAATCCATCCAATTTATTTTGTGCATTCTTCTGTAGATCCACATCTCAAATGCTTCAAATCGCCTTATTATTTATTAGTTAAGTGTCCGTGTTCCGTTTAATAAAATAAAATCGAGAACACATAGCATCTGACCATTGTCATTCGTAATCTAAGGTTGTGACGAGTATCGCTGACGAGCATCGTATACTTGGTTTGATTTTTGTCTCTTTCTACCAATTTCAAGCTAATGTCATAGATTATCTCTAGATCAGAGTCTCAACAAGTTTACATGGTACTGAGATTTATTTAAATGAACAGATTTGATACCAGCCCATAATTTAATTTGGCAACTTTTGCTGACTCTTCCTTCTACTTTCCGCCGTTTTCCTCTAATGAATTGTTGTAAATTTACGAAGAAAGAGTGTAAGGGTAGGGAGCCCACCTAGGAGTAATTGTCCCATTAATTTATGTCGGAATGCGCCACTAAGTGCGGTTTGGCCAGCTGGAACGCATCCACGACGTCGCAAACTTGTGCACACTCTCGTGTCGCACATTAATTATAACGACAGTCCCGCGATGGCGGAAAAAAGTTAAGTTGAGGTTAAGTTTTTTAGTGTCAGACACCAGTACCACAAAAAAATATCACAAAACTCAATTAAGAGAAAAGCTCTTGTAGGTACCTGAAAAGTATGTACGCAATCGCAACCTAACTAAAAGATTGAGCCCCAACGCAAAATGAAAATCCCCCCTGTATACCTTACTTATGTATTAAGATAACATACAAGAATGTTAAGTAATACGTGGCTTTATCCATTAAATTCAATATTCTCCTATAATTCACACTTTCATGAAGAAAAAATACATTTTTAGGCATGAATATTCACGCGCAACTGAAAAAATCCTTGATTCGTTTTACAGTGATTATATTACATAACCCATTGGCGTCATTACGCCACTGTGCAAGCACTGAATAATCTCGATGTGGAATCGAGGATGTCTAATAGCTTGCTGTGTACTGCATGAAGGCGCTGCAGTGTTGGTTACGAATGTAACTAGTAATTGATTCATAAAATTTTAAAAATGGTGACCAAATTGTCAAATTCTATTTTAAATTGCTTCTAACTAAAACCGTGAATGAAATATTAAGCGATTTAAATGAGTTAAAATCCTTCACCGATCTTAACACAAAGCTGAGAAATTTCACAGCTTTAAATGTACGTCAGTCGGTGCCGATTAAAAATGATTTAAAACAATATGAACAGAGTCCCCCCATCCATCAAGATGATAATAATACAAAACTGATTCGTCGACACCTCCGATAGCTCCTGGCTCGCCTAATTGGCCCGTTTTTTACATCCATTCCTCGGGAGTGAGCGCGCGCTGCTCGCGGGTAAAAAACTCCATCTCACCAAAAACAAATAGCCCTCGTGGCAAATAATTAGCCCAACAAATTCGGCGCATAAATCAGCCGCGAGCTCGGGGCGGACGGGCGGACGGGCGGACGGGCGGCCGCGCGGAGAGATTTATCGGGAGCACTTCCGCGCGGGGCGCACCTCCCGCTCCGGGCTGCGCTCCGGGTGGATTTCGCTCTTGTATTACAGTGTCCCGTCATCATCCCTTCTCCCCTGGTGGAACAGCCGCTATTTGCCGACGTTTCGACATGGAACGTGGTCTTTATTGTACAACAAATACGACCTGATCAAGAAATTAGATAAGACTAAATATAAATAATCAATTTTATTAACATATAGGTTTCTTAGATCATCGTATGTGCGCGCGAGTGTGGATTAATGTTGTATAAGTGGTGTGTATTTTAGAATTGCCGGTTATTTATCAACACAATCTTCTTGTCATGGTTTGATGGAATTCCGTGGAGTATTCGCCTCCACTCCCACCAGTCCTGGGCCATCTCGAGTGCTGTTCATCTTCTTTATTCGGTGTATCCATCTCGCTCGCCCCCCCGCCACACTCCCGGTGACCACTATCATCTCCCGAAATTTAAAAAAATATTATTAACAATAAAATATTTAAATTACTCGCTATCTTATCTATTTTAAACTCTTCCGTGCTTGCACATCACTTTTGTCTCGATCACTTCCACACATCATGCGCGCTCATAGTGTTGAAGCTTTTAACAGCGCTATCATCCAGTATCTATCTGATCGTCCCAGGTATTTCCAAATGTCCTATGTTCCTATTACTTTCAACATACTCGCGCGTACGCCTTATGCGTATATTTTCTTTACTATCTTCTCTTTTTTCATCTTTCCACTTACCCAAACCATTTCAGCGACCGTTTTTGAATTCATCAACTAAACTACAAATAAATCTACTAATTTGTCAATTCTTGCTGCATTCAATCTTAACGAATTTAATGTATTTTTTATTGTATGTAATTTAATGAAGCATTAGATACTTTAGAATACGAAACGTTTTTCTTCTCTTCAGTGGCATTACAGCTTCGATCGAATCTTTACCTCCTCTGCCAATTATTCATCAACAGCATGTCCTTAGCATTCTTCTCCCCGATGCCTTGGTTTCCAAATTAATCTTTTCCACTTTTACTCTTGTCCTTTTTGCGAGGCTTTTAGTGTGTAATACTCTTTAAGATAACGGTACTCTAAAATAATTTCCCCGAGATGAATCATTAAATTCTTTGGGCATCTTGCGAGAAGGGAAGATAGCTTGGAGAAGTTTGTTGTGGTGGTCGAAGGACGAGAACGAAGAGGAAGTGACTCGTTGGACCGACCGAGTGGAAAAGACAACGGACACTTCTCCGGTGACAGCTCTAAGGTCTGCAGCTGATAAAAGTGAAGGAGCATAGTTAAAAGGGCGAGAATTCACGGAGTCCAGTCGTGTGGGACCAACGTGGATGATGAGTGCGTAATAAATCATGACATGTCGATGCATTTTTTGTCTAAAACTAAGGTTACGTGTGCCGCAAAATAATATTTTACAAAAAAAAATAGGTCAGCGACCCCCGCATGTGCAATCCTCAGCCCCAATCCAGAATACCATATGTTTTCGGAATTCTCCAGCGGTGTGCGACCAATGCCACTAAGCGACAAAGTGCACACATTTACACGTATTTGGATGTAGCGCGTTGCTTGCCACATTTCTATTACCTGCCATTGTTTTATGTATCCACAAACCGCTTTTCTCTTATTATTTTTTACCTCAACCTTATTTACAAGATTTTAGTTAAAAAATTTTGTTTCTTTGAAATTTGAAAGGTCTCATTTTTTAAGTATTTTTTCATTAATAACCTCGCTTTGAGAATGTTTCACTGAGATGATTTTGTTTGGGCATGTAGAACGTGTGAGAGTAGAATATTGGAGGAGGGTGGAGAAAAGGATGCCCACGAAAGGATTTGAATATCAGGACAGAGTGGAGCATAATGATAATATAAACTGATACCCCAGAAACGGGATAAGGTGAGGTCAAAGAAGAAAACAAATTAAACTAAAATCACTTTAGTAGCCAGTGTCCACAGAAGATTTTTATTTGATTTTTGCACTAGGTATTTCACACCCAATATAGGTATAACAGTTGACATTTATATAGGTACCTACTATGTATAATACTCACTAACGGTAACACCCAAAGGTAACTAACGCCTTTAGTAGATAAATATTTTATTTATTTATTACTATTTAAATATTTGAAAGAACAAGCGCCGCATTGGAGCAACG